>OZ057399.1:65029750-66328510 GCA_964056695.1 Melieria picta
TTACTAATCGGCAATCATGAACAGATCGATGCGCAAGAGTGACATTAAATGGCTGCCTACTGCAAAATCGATAGAATGCTTGTAAAATATGAATTTATAGGTGTTTATCGAAAAAATAATACCCTTAAAACGTAGCTGGAGTCTTCAGCTTTCATAAATGGGGCCAAATCCCAGTTACTAGTTGCACCTACCTTCTCCCCTAGACCTATTCCTCCTACCTTTTCTTCCTACCTGCTTCTCCTCCTGAAGCTATTCCTACCTTTCTTTCTACCTATGACCCTACGACAGTAAAACTTGCAAATTTCTAAAATTTGTCCCACCCACCCTCCCAGGCACGAAGTGCCAAAGAACATGTGTATGCCGCACGCGCCGCGGCAAACTCGCCGGTATACATGTGGTTAGTCATATATATATGACATTTTTGCGCAAACGTATCTGTGAATTGTGAATGCCACATGCATATGAGCCAGAAGCGTGTGAATGAAAATACGTACCGTCTGCTGCAATACATTTCAAGCAATAATGGCCGCTACCGAAAACAACTCAATGCTTCTTCTTCTTGCAAACATACGGCATTTCAAGGAATAATGGCCGCTAGTAAAAACTACTCATTAGATGCTCCGCCTTCTTTTAGGCATTCAATGGATGCCTTCGCGCAAATGATGCACTCGTTACATCGTGGGACACGAGGTATTTATTTAATGATTATTTGTTTTCATATAAGAGCCAGCAAGCAGTTGATTGAATTAATAATGCTAGGCATTGCATTGGTTTCGGTATCTACATAGCTCGTCTATTTTATTAAGCGAGATATATATTTAATTTTGGGAATCGTGCTTAAATGGATATCTTTAGAATTTCATAGCCTTATTTACATATGACATTAAATGGCTGCCTACTGCAAAATCGATAAAATGCTTGTAAAATATGAATTTATAGGTGTAAAATTATACAATAATTATATAATTTATATAATTATATAATAAATTATACCTTATTATTTAGCTAGACTCTTAACCTTTCCATAATGGTATCAATCATTCTTCTATACCCTAAGATGCGAAAGCAAATCGATATGGAACGGTGACTTTGACCAAATTGCAACTTGTGCGCAACCACTAAAATGCTTGTCAACACCAAATGCATGAGTGCATTTTAATAATTTACCCCTTAAAATTTAGCTAGAGTCTTAAGCTTTCTATATTGGTCTCTAACTTTTCATTATCCTTCAGGAATAATGAGCATATCGATGCGCAAGGATAACATTGAAAAACTGCCTATTACAAAATACCCACTCACCACTAAAATGCTTACAGAATCCAAACGCGTATGGTTACCTTAATAAAAAACCTCTTAAAATGTAGCTAGAGATTGCAGCTTTATCAAATTAAATCAATAATTCCATTACTAATCGGCAATCATGAACAGATCGATGCGCAAGAGTGACATTAAATGGCTGCCTACTGCAAAATCGATAAAATGCTTGTAAAATATGAATTTATAGGTGTAAAACTATACAATAATTATATAATTTAAATAATTATATAATAAATTATACCTTATTATTTAGCTAGACTCTTAACCTTTCCATAATGGTATCAATCATTCTTCTATACCCTAAGATGCGAAAGCAAATCGATATGGAACGGTGACTTTGACCAAATTGCAACTTGTGCGCAACCACTAAAATGCTTGTCAACACCAAATGCATGAGTGCATTTTAATAATCGGCTGCCTACTGCAAAATCGATAGAATGCTTGTAAAATATGAATTTATAGGTGTTTATCGAAAAAATAATACCCTTAAAACGTAGCTGGAGTCTTCAGCTTTCATAAATGGAGCCAAATCCCAGTTACTAGTTGCACCTACCTTCTCCCCTAGACCTGTTCCTCCTACCTTTTCTTCCTACCTGCTTCTCCTCCTGAAGCTATTCCTACCTTTCTTTCTACCTATGACCCTACGACAGTAAAACTTGCAAATTTCTAAAATTTGTCCCACCCACCCTCCCAGGCACGAAGTGCCAAAGAACATGTGTATGCCGCACGCGCCGCGGCAAACTCGCCGGTATACATGTGGTTAGTCATATATATATGACATTTTTGCGCAAACGTATCTGTGAATTGTGAATGCCACATGCATATGAGCCAGAAGCGTGTGAATGAAAATACGTACCGTCTGCTGCAATACATTTCAAGCAATAATGGCCGCTACCGAAAACAACTCAATGCTTCTTCTTCTTGCAAACATACGGCATTTCAAGGAATAATGGCCGCTAGTAAAAACTACTCATTAGATGCTCCGCCTTCTTTTAGGCATTCAATGGATGCCTTCGCGCAAATGATGCACTCGTTACATCGTGGGACACGAGGTATTTATTTAATGATTATTTGTTTTCATATAAGAGCCAGCAAGCAGTTGATTGAATTAATAATGCTAGGCATTGCATTGGTTTCGGTATCTACATAGCTCGTCTATTTTATTAAGCGAGATATATATTTAATTTTGGGAATCGTGCTTAAGTGGATATCTTTAGAATTTCATAGCCTTATTTACATATGACATTAAATGGCTGCCTACTGCAAAATCGATAAAATGCTTGTAAAATATGAATTTATAGGTGTAAAACTATACAATAATTATATAATTTAAATAATTATATAATAAATTATACCTTATTATTTAGCTAGACTCTTAACCTTTCCATAATGGTATCAATCATTCTTCTATACCCTAAGATGCGAAAGCAAATCGATATGGAACGGTGACTTTGACCAAATTGCAACTTGTGCGCAACCACTAAAATGCTTGTCAACACCAAATGCATGAGTGCATTTTAATAATCGACCCCTTAAAATTTAGCTAGGGTCTTAAGCTTTCTATATTGGTCTCTAACTTTTCATTATCCTTCAGGAATAATGAGCATATCGATGCGCAAGGATAACATTGAAAAACTGCCTATTACAAAATACCCACTCACCACTAAAATGCTTACAGAATCCAAACGCGTATGGTTACCTTAATAAAAAACCTCTTAAAATGTAGCTAGAGATTGCAGCTTTATCAAATTAAAGCAATAATTCCATTACTAATCGGCAATCATGAACAGATCGATGCGCAAGAGTGACATTAAATGGCTGCCTACTGCAAAATCGATAGAATGCTTGTAAAATATGAATTTATAGGTGTTTATCGAAAAAATAATACCCTTAAAACGTAGCTGGAGTCTTCAGCTTTCATAAATGGGGCCAAATCCCAGTTACTAGTTGCACCTACCTTCTCCCCTAGACCTATTCCTCCTACCTTTTCTTCCTACCTGCTTCTCCTCCTGAAGCTATTCCTACCTTTCTTTCTACCTATGACCCTACGACAGTAAAACTTGCAAATTTCTAAAATTTGTCCCACCCACCCTCCCAGGCACGAAGTGCCAAAGAACATGTGTATGCCGCACGCGCCGCGGCAAACTCGCCGGTATACATGTGGTTAGTCATATATATATGACATTTTTGCGCAAACGTATCTGTGAATTGTGAATGCCACATGCATATGAGCCAGAAGCGTGTGAATGAAAATACGTACCGTCTGCTGCAATACATTTCAAGCAATAATGGCCGCTACCGAAAACAACTCAATGCTTCTTCTTCTTGCAAACATACGGCATTTCAAGGAATAATGGCCGCTAGTAAAAACTACTCATTAGATGCTCCGCCTTCTTTTAGGCATTCAATGGATGCCTTCGCGCAAATGATGCACTCGTTACATCGTGGGACACGAGGTATTTATTTAATGATTATTTGTTTTCATATAAGAGCCAGCAAGCAGTTGATTGAATTAATAATGCTAGGCATTGCATTGGTTTCGGTATCTACATAGCTCGTCTATTTTATTAAGCGAGATATATATTTAATTTTGGGAATCGTGCTTAAGTGGATATCTTTAGAATTTCATAGCCTTATTTACATATGACATTAAATGGCTGCCTACTGCAAAATCGATAAAATGCTTGTAAAATATGAATTTATAGGTGTAAAATTATACAATAATTATATAATTTATATAATTATATAATAAATTATACCTTATTATTTAGCTAGACTCTTAACCTTTCCATAATGGTATCAATCATTCTTCTATACCCTAAGATGCGAAAGCAAATCGATATGGAACGGTGACTTTGACCAAATTGCAACTTGTGCGCAACCACTAAAATGCTTGTCAACACCAAATGCATGAGTGCATTTTAATAATCGACCCCTTAAAATTTAGCTAGGGTCTTAAGCTTTCTATATTGGTCTCTAACTTTTCATTATCCTTCAGGAATAATGAGCATATCGATGCGCAAGGATAACATTGAAAAACTGCCTATTACAAAATACCCACTCACCACTAAAATGCTTACAGAATCCAAACGCGTATGGTTACCTTAATAAAAAACCTCTTAAAATGTAGCTAGAGATTGCAGCTTTATCAAATTAAAGCAATAATTCCATTACTAATCGGCAATCATGAACAGATCGATGCGCAAGAGTGACATTAAATGGCTGCCTACTGCAAAATCGATAGAATGCTTGTAAAATATGAATTTATAGGTGTTTATCGAAAAAATAATACCCTTAAAACGTAGCTGGAGTCTTCAGCTTTCATAAATGGGGCCAAATCCCAGTTACTAGTTGCACCTACCTTCTCCCCTAGACCTATTCCTCCTACCTTTTCTTCCTACCTGCTTCTCCTCCTGAAGCTATTCCTACCTTTCTTTCTACCTATGACCCTACGACAGTAAAACTTGCAAATTTCTAAAATTTGTCCCACCCACCCTCCCAGGCACGAAGTGCCAAAGAACATGTGTATGCCGCACGCGCCGCGGCAAACTCGCCGGTATACATGTGGTTAGTCATATATATATGACATTTTTGCGCAAACGTATCTGTGAATTGTGAATGCCACATGCATATGAGCCAGAAGCGTGTGAATGAAAATACGTACCGTCTGCTGCAATACATTTCAAGCAATAATGGCCGCTACCGAAAACAACTCAATGCTTCTTCTTCTTGCAAACATACGGCATTTCAAGGAATAATGGCCGCTAGTAAAAACTACTCATTAGATGCTCGGCCTTCTTTTAGGCATTCAATGGATGCCTTCGCGCAAATGATGCACTCGTTACATCGTGGGACACGAGGTATTTATTTAATGATTATTTGTTTTCATATAAGAGCCAGCAAGCAGTTGATTGAATTAATAATGCTAGGCATTGCATTGGTTTCGGTATCTACATAGCTCGTCTATTTTATTAAGCGAGATATATATTTAATTTTGGGAATCGTGCTTAAGTGGATATCTTTAGAATTTCATAGCCTTATTTACATATGACATTAAATGGCTGCCTACTGCAAAATCGATAAAATGCTTGTAAAATATGAATTTATAGGTGTAAAATTATACAATAATTATATAATTTATATAATTATATAATAAATTATACCTTATTATTTAGCTAGACTCTTAACCTTTCCATAATGGTATCAATCATTCTTCTATACCCTAAGATGCGAAAGCAAATCGATATGGAACGGTGACTTTGACCAAATTGCAACTTGTGCGCAACCACTAAAATGCTTGTCAACACCAAATGCATGAGTGCATTTTAATAATTTACCCCTTAAAATTTAGCTAGAGTCTTAAGCTTTCTATATTGGTCTCTAACTTTTCATTATCCTTCAGGAATAATGAGCATATCGATGCGCAAGGATAACATTGAAAAACTGCCTATTACAAAATACCCACTCACCACTAAAATGCTTACAGAATCCAAACGCGTATGGTTACCTTAATAAAAAACCTCTTAAAATGTAGCTAGAGATTGCAGCTTTATCAAATTAAAGCAATAATTCCATTACTAATCGGCAATCATGAACAGATCGATGCGCAAGAGTGACATTAAATGGCTGCCTACTGCAAAATCGATAGAATGCTTGTAAAATATGAATTTATAGGTGTTTATCGAAAAAATAATACCCTTAAAACGTAGCTGGAGTCTTCAGCTTTCATAAATGGGGCCAAATCCCAGTTACTAGTTGCACCTACCTTCTCCCCTAGACCTATTCCTCCTACCTTTTCTTCCTACCTGCTTCTCCTCCTGAAGCTATTCCTACCTTTCTTTCTACCTATGACCCTACGACAGTAAAACTTGCAAATTTCTAAAATTTGTCCCACCCACCCTCCCAGGCACGAAGTGCCAAAGAACATGTGTATGCCGCACGCGCCGCGGCAAACTCGCCGGTATACATGTGGTTAGTCATATATATATGACATTTTTGCGCAAACGTATCTGTGAATTGTGAATGCCACATGCATATGAGCCAGAAGCGTGTGAATGAAAATACGTACCGTCTGCTGCAATACATTTCAAGCAATAATGGCCGCTACCGAAAACAACTCAATGCTTCTTCTTCTTGCAAACATACGGCATTTCAAGGAATAATGGCCGCTAGTAAAAACTACTCATTAGATGCTCGGCCTTCTTTTAGGCATTCAATGGATGCCTTCGCGCAAATGATGCACTCGTTACATCGTGGGACACGAGGTATTTATTTAATGATTATTTGTTTTCATATAAGAGCCAGCAAGCAGTTGATTGAATTAATAATGCTAGGCATTGCATTGGTTTCGGTATCTACATAGCTCGTCTATTTTATTAAGCGAGATATATATTTAATTTTGGGAATCGTGCTTAAGTGGATATCTTTAGAATTTCATAGCCTTATTTACATATGACATTAAATGGCTGCCTACTGCAAAATCGATAAAATGCTTGTAAAATATGAATTTATAGGTGTAAAATTATACAATAATTATATAATTTATATAATTATATAATAAATTATACCTTATTATTTAGCTAGACTCTTAACCTTTCCATAATGGTATCAATCATTCTTCTATACCCTAAGATGCGAAAGCAAATCGATATGGAACGGTGACTTTGACCAAATTGCAACTTGTGCGCAACCACTAAAATGCTTGTCAACACCAAATGCATGAGTGCATTTTAATAATTTACCCCTTAAAATTTAGCTAGAGTCTTAAGCTTTCTATATTGGTCTCTAACTTTTCATTATCCTTCAGGAATAATGAGCATATCGATGCGCAAGGATAACATTGAAAAACTGCCTATTACAAAATACCCACTCACCACTAAAATGCTTACAGAATCCAAACGCGTATGGTTACCTTAATAAAAAACCTCTTAAAATGTAGCTAGAGATTGCAGCTTTATCAAATTAAAGCAATAATTCCATTACTAATCGGCAATCATGAACAGATCGATGCGCAAGAGTGACATTAAATGGCTGCCTACTGCAAAATCGATAGAATGCTTGTAAAATATGAATTTATAGGTGTTTATCGAAAAAATAATACCCTTAAAACGTAGCTGGAGTCTTCAGCTTTCATAAATGGGGCCAAATCCCAGTTACTAGTTGCACCTACCTTCTCCCCTAGACCTATTCCTCCTACCTTTTCTTCCTACCTGCTTCTCCTCCTGAAGCTATTCCTACCTTTCTTTCTACCTATGACCCTACGACAGTAAAACTTGCAAATTTCTAAAATTTGTCCCACCCACCCTCCCAGGCACGAAGTGCCAAAGAACATGTGTATGCCGCACGCGCCGCGGCAAACTCGCCGGTATACATGTGGTTAGTCATATATATATGACATTTTTGCGCAAACGTATCTGTGAATTGTGAATGCCACATGCATATGAGCCAGAAGCGTGTGAATGAAAATACGTACCGTCTGCTGCAATACATTTCAAGCAATAATGGCCGCTACCGAAAACAACTCAATGCTTCTTCTTCTTGCAAACATACGGCATTTCAAGGAATAATGGCCGCTAGTAAAAACTACTCATTAGATGCTCCGCCTTCTTTTAGGCATTCAATGGATGCCTTCGCGCAAATGATGCACTCGTTACATCGTGGGACACGAGGTATTTATTTAATGATTATTTGTTTTCATATAAGAGCCAGCAAGCAGTTGATTGAATTAATAATGCTAGGCATTGCATTGGTTTCGGTATCTACATAGCTCGTCTATTTTATTAAGCGAGATATATATTTAATTTTGGGAATCGTGCTTAAGTGGATATCTTTAGAATTTCATAGCCTTATTTACATATGACATTAAATGGCTGCCTACTGCAAAATCGATAAAATGCTTGTAAAATATGAATTTATAGGTGTAAAACTATACAATAATTATATAATTTAAATAATTATATAATAAATTATACCTTATTATTTAGCTAGACTCTTAACCTTTCCATAATGGTATCAATCATTCTTCTATACCCTAAGATGCGAAAGCAAATCGATATGGAACGGTGACTTTGACCAAATTGCAACTTGTGCGCAACCACTAAAATGCTTGTCAACACCAAATGCATGAGTGCATTTTAATAATCGACCCCTTAAAATTTAGCTAGGGTCTTAAGCTTTCTATATTGGTCTCTAACTTTTCATTATCCTTCAGGAATAATGAGCATATCGATGCGCAAGGATAACATTGAAAAACTGCCTATTACAAAATACCCACTCACCACTAAAATGCTTACAGAATCCAAACGCGTATGGTTACCTTAATAAAAAACCTCTTAAAATGTAGCTAGAGATTGCAGCTTTATCAAATTAAAGCAATAATTCCATTACTAATCGGCAATCATGAACAGATCGATGCGCAAGAGTGACATTAAATGGCTGCCTACTGCAAAATCGATAGAATGCTTGTAAAATATGAATTTATAGGTGTTTATCGAAAAAATAATACCCTTAAAACGTAGCTGGAGTCTTCAGCTTTCATAAATGGGGCCAAATCCCAGTTACTAGTTGCACCTACCTTCTCCCCTAGACCTATTCCTCCTACCTTTTCTTCCTACCTGCTTCTCCTCCTGAAGCTATTCCTACCTTTCTTTCTACCTATGACCCTACGACAGTAAAACTTGCAAATTTCTAAAATTTGTCCCACCCACCCTCCCAGGCACGAAGTGCCAAAGAACATGTGTATGCCGCACGCGCCGCGGCAAACTCGCCGGTATACATGTGGTTAGTCATATATATATGACATTTTTGCGCAAACGTATCTGTGAATTGTGAATGCCACATGCATATGAGCCAGAAGCGTGTGAATGAAAATACGTACCGTCTGCTGCAATACATTTCAAGCAATAATGGCCGCTACCGAAAACAACTCAATGCTTCTTCTTCTTGCAAACATACGGCATTTCAAGGAATAATGGCCGCTAGTAAAAACTACTCATTAGATGCTCCGCCTTCTTTTAGGCATTCAATGGATGCCTTCGCGCAAATGATGCACTCGTTACATCGTGGGACACGAGGTATTTATTTAATGATTATTTGTTTTCATATAAGAGCCAGCAAGCAGTTGATTGAATTAATAATGCTAGGCATTGCATTGGTTTCGGTATCTACATAGCTCGTCTATTTTATTAAGCGAGATATATATTTAATTTTGGGAATCGTGCTTAAGTGGATATCTTTAGAATTTCATAGCCTTATTTACATATGACATTAAATGGCTGCCTACTGCAAAATCGATAAAATGCTTGTAAAATATGAATTTATAGGTGTAAAATTATACAATAATTATATAATTTATATAATTATATAATAAATTATACCTTATTATTTAGCTAGACTCTTAACCTTTCCATAATGGTATCAATCATTCTTCTATACCCTAAGATGCGAAAGCAAATCGATATGGAACGGTGACTTTGACCAAATTGCAACTTGTGCGCAACCACTAAAATGCTTGTCAACACCAAATGCATGAGTGCATTTTAATAATTTACCCCTTAAAATTTAGCTAGAGTCTTAAGCTTTCTATATTGGTCTCTAACTTTTCATTATCCTTCAGGAATAATGAGCATATCGATGCGCAAGGATAACATTGAAAAACTGCCTATTACAAAATACCCACTCACCACTAAAATGCTTACAGAATCCAAACGCGTATGGTTACCTTAATAAAAAACCTCTTAAAATGTAGCTAGAGATTGCAGCTTTATCAAATTAAAGCAATAATTCCATTACTAATCGGCAATCATGAACAGATCGATGCGCAAGAGTGACATTAAATGGCTGCCTACTGCAAAATCGATAGAATGCTTGTAAAATATGAATTTATAGGTGTTTATCGAAAAAATAATACCCTTAAAACGTAGCTGGAGTCTTCAGCTTTCATAAATGGGGCCAAATCCCAGTTACTAGTTGCACCTACCTTCTCCCCTAGACCTATTCCTCCTACCTTTTCTTCCTACCTGCTTCTCCTCCTGAAGCTATTCCTACCTTTCTTTCTACCTATGACCCTACGACAGTAAAACTTGCAAATTTCTAAAATTTGTCCCACCCACCCTCCCAGGCACGAAGTGCCAAAGAACATGTGTATGCCGCACGCGCCGCGGCAAACTCGCCGGTATACATGTGGTTAGTCATATATATATGACATTTTTGCGCAAACGTATCTGTGAATTGTGAATGCCACATGCATATGAGCCAGAAGCGTGTGAATGAAAATACGTACCGTCTGCTGCAATACATTTCAAGCAATAATGGCCGCTACCGAAAACAACTCAATGCTTCTTCTTCTTGCAAACATACGGCATTTCAAGGAATAATGGCCGCTAGTAAAAACTACTCATTAGATGCTCCGCCTTCTTTTAGGCATTCAATGGATGCCTTCGCGCAAATGATGCACTCGTTACATCGTGGGACACGAGGTATTTATTTAATGATTATTTGTTTTCATATAAGAGCCAGCAAGCAGTTGATTGAATTAATAATGCTAGGCATTGCATTGGTTTCGGTATCTACATAGCTCGTCTATTTTATTAAGCGAGATATATATTTAATTTTGGGAATCGTGCTTAAGTGGATATCTTTAGAATTTCATAGCCTTATTTACATATGACATTAAATGGCTGCCTACTGCAAAATCGATAAAATGCTTGTAAAATATGAATTTATAGGTGTAAAATTATACAATAATTATATAATTTATATAATTATATAATAAATTATACCTTATTATTTAGCTAGACTCTTAACCTTTCCATAATGGTATCAATCATTCTTCTATACCCTAAGATGCGAAAGCAAATCGATATGGAACGGTGACTTTGACCAAATTGCAACTTGTGCGCAACCACTAAAATGCTTGTCAACACCAAATGCATGAGTGCATTTTAATAATCGACCCCTTAAAATTTAGCTAGGGTCTTAAGCTTTCTATATTGGTCTCTAACTTTTCATTATCCTTCAGGAATAATGAGCATATCGATGCGCAAGGATAACATTGAAAAACTGCCTATTACAAAATACCCACTCACCACTAAAATGCTTACAGAATCCAAACGCGTATGGTTACCTTAATAAAAAACCTCTTAAAATGTAGCTAGAGATTGCAGCTTTATCAAATTAAAGCAATAATTCCATTACTAATCGGCAATCATGAACAGATCGATGCGCAAGACTGACATTAAATGGCTGCCTACTGCAAAATCGATAGAATGCTTGTAAAATATGAATTTATAGGTGTTTATCGAAAAAATAATACCCTTAAAACGTAGCTGGAGTCTTCAGCTTTCATAAATGGGGCCAAATCCCAGTTACTAGTTGCACCTACCTTCTCCCCTAGACCTATTCCTCCTACCTTTTCTTCCTACCTGCTTCTCCTCCTGAAGCTATTCCTACCTTTCTTTCTACCTATGACCCTACGACAGTAAAACTTGCAAATTTCTAAAATTTGTCCCACCCACCCTCCCAGGCACGAAGTGCCAAAGAACATGTGTATGCCGCACGCGCCGCGGCAAACTCGCCGGTATACATGTGGTTAGTCATATATATATGACATTTTTGCGCAAACGTATCTGTGAATTGTGAATGCCACATGCATATGAGCCAGAAGCGTGTGAATGAAAATACGTACCGTCTGCTGCAATACATTTCAAGCAATAATGGCCGCTACCGAAAACAACTCAATGCTTCTTCTTCTTGCAAACATACGGCATTTCAAGGAATAATGGCCGCTAGTAAAAACTACTCATTAGATGCTCCGCCTTCTTTTAGGCATTCAATGGATGCCTTCGCGCAAATGATGCACTCGTTACATCGTGGGACACGAGGTATTTATTTAATGATTATTTGTTTTCATATAAGAGCCAGCAAGCAGTTGATTGAATTAATAATGCTAGGCATTGCATTGGTTTCGGTATCTACATAGCTCGTCTATTTTATTAAGCGAGATATATATTTAATTTTGGGAATCGTGCTTAAGTGGATATCTTTAGAATTTCATAGCCTTATTTACATATGACATTAAATGGCTGCCTACTGCAAAATCGATAAAATGCTTGTAAAATATGAATTTATAGGTGTAAAATTATACAATAATTATATAATTTATATAATTATATAATAAATTATACCTTATTATTTAGCTAGACTCTTAACCTTTCCATAATGGTATCAATCATTCTTCTATACCCTAAGATGCGAAAGCAAATCGATATGGAACGGTGACTTTGACCAAATTGCAACTTGTGCGCAACAACTAAAATGCTTGTCAACACCAAATGCATGAGTGCATTTTAATAATTTACCCCTTAAAATTTAGCTAGAGTCTTAAGCTTTCTATATTGGTCTCTAACTTTTCATTATCCTTCAGGAATAATGAGCATATCGATGCGCAAGGATAACATTGAAAAACTGCCTATTACAAAATACCCACTCACCACTAAAATGCTTACAGAATCCAAACGCGTATGGTTACCTTAATAAAAAACCTCTTAAAATGTAGCTAGAGATTGCAGCTTTATCAAATTAAAGCAATAATTCCATTACTAATCGGCAATCATGAACAGATCGATGCGCAAGAGTGACATTAAATGGCTGCCTACTGCAAAATCGATAGAATGCTTGTAAAATATGAATTTATAGGTGTTTATCGAAAAAATAATACCCTTAAAACGTAGCTGGAGTCTTCAGCTTTCATAAATGGGGCCAAATCCCAGTTACTAGTTGCACCTACCTTCTCCCCTAGACCTATTCCTCCTACCTTTTCTTCCTACCTGCTTCTCCTCCTGAAGCTATTCCTACCTTTCTTTCTACCTATGACCCTACGACAGTAAAACTTGCAAATTTCTAAAATTTGTCCCACCCACCCTCCCAGGCACGAAGTGCCAAAGAACATGTGTATGCCGCACGCGCCGCGGCAAACTCGCCGGTATACATGTGGTTTGTCATATATATATGACATTTTTGCGCAAACGTATCTGTGAATTGTGAATGCCACATGCATATGAGCCAGAAGCGTGTGAATGAAAATACGTACCGTCTGCTGCAATACATTTCAAGCAATAATGGCCGCTACCGAAAACAACTCAATGCTTCTTCTTCTTGCAAACATACGGCATTTCAAGGAATAATGGCCGCTAGTAAAAACTACTCATTAGATGCTCCGCCTTCTTTTAGGCATTCAATGGATGCCTTCGCGCAAATGATGCACTCGTTACATCGTGGGACACGAGGTATTTATTTAATGATTATTTGTTTTCATATAAGAGCCAGCAAGCAGTTGATTGAATTAATAATGCTAGGCATTGCATTGGTTTCGGTATCTACATAGCTCGTCTATTTTATTAAGCGAGATATATATTTAATTTTGGGAATCGTGCTTAAGTGGATATCTTTAGAATTTCATAGCCTTATTTACATATGACATTAAATGGCTGCCTACTGCAAAATCGATAAAATGCTTGTAAAATATGAATTTATAGGTGTAAAATTATACAATAATTATATAATTTATATAATTATATAATAAATTATACCTTATTATTTAGCTAGACTCTTAACCTTTCCATAATGGTATCAATCATTCTTCTATACCCTAAGATGCGAAAGCAAATCGATATGGAACGGTGACTTTGACCAAATTGCAACTTGTGCGCAACCACTAAAATGCTTGTCAACACCAAATGCATGAGTGCATTTTAATAATCGACCCCTTAAAATTTAGCTAGGGTCTTAAGCTTTCTATATTGGTCTCTAACTTTTCATTATCCTTCAGGAATAATGAGCATATCGATGCGCAAGGATAACATTGAAAAACTGCCTATTACAAAATACCCACTCACCACTAAAATGCTTACAGAATCCAAACGCGTATGGTTACCTTAATAAAAAACCTCTTAAAATGTAGCTAGAGATTGCAGCTTTATCAAATTAAAGCAATAATTCCATTACTAATCGGCAATCATGAACAGATCGATGCGCAAGACTGACATTAAATGGCTGCCTACTGCAAAATCGATAGAATGCTTGTAAAATATGAATTTATAGGTGTTTATCGAAAAAATAATACCCTTAAAACGTAGCTGGAGTCTTCAGCTTTCATAAATGGGGCCAAATCCCAGTTACTAGTTGCACCTACCTTCTCCCCTAGACCTATTCCTCCTACCTTTTCTTCCTACCTGCTTCTCCTCCTGAAGCTATTCCTACCTTTCTTTCTACCTATGACCCTACGACAGTAAAACTTGCAAATTTCTAAAATTTGTCCCACCCACCCTCCCAGGCACGAAGTGCCAAAGAACATGTGTATGCCGCACGCGCCGCGGCAAACTCGCCGGTATACATGTGGTTAGTCATATATATATGACATTTTTGCGCAAACGTATCTGTGAATTGTGAATGCCACATGCATATGAGCCAGAAGCGTGTGAATGAAAATACGTACCGTCTGCTGCAATACATTTCAAGCAATAATGGCCGCTACCGAAAACAACTCAATGCTTCTTCTTCTTGCAAACATACGGCATTTCAAGGAATAATGGCCGCTAGTAAAAACTACTCATTAGATGCTCCGCCTTCTTTTAGGCATTCAATGGATGCCTTCGCGCAAATGATGCACTCGTTACATCGTGGGACACGAGGTATTTATTTAATGATTATTTGTTTTCATATAAGAGCCAGCAAGCAGTTGATTGAATTAATAATGCTAGGCATTGCATTGGTTTCGGTATCTACATAGCTCGTCTATTTTATTAAGCGAGATATATATTTAATTTTGGGAATCGTGCTTAAGTGGATATCTTTAGAATTTCATAGCCTTATTTACATATGACATTAAATGGCTGCCTACTGCAAAATCGATAAAATGCTTGTAAAATATGAATTTATAGGTGTAAAATTATACAATAATTATATAATTTATATAATTATATAATAAATTATACCTTATTATTTAGCTAGACTCTTAACCTTTCCATAATGGTATCAATCATTCTTCTATACCCTAAGATGCGAAAGCAAATCGATATGGAACGGTGACTTTGACCAAATTGCAACTTGTGCGCAACAACTAAAATGCTTGTCAACACCAAATGCATGAGTGCATTTTAATAATTTACCCCTTAAAATTTAGCTAGAGTCTTAAGCTTTCTATATTGGTCTCTAACTTTTCATTATCCTTCAGGAATAATGAGCATATCGATGCGCAAGGATAACATTGAAAAACTGCCTATTACAAAATACCCACTCACCACTAAAATGCTTACAGAATCCAAACGCGTATGGTTACCTTAATAAAAAACCTCTTAAAATGTAGCTAGAGATTGCAGCTTTATCAAATTAAAGCAATAATTCCATTACTAATCGGCAATCATGAACAGATCGATGCGCAAGAGTGACATTAAATGGCTGCCTACTGCAAAATCGATAGAATGCTTGTAAAATATGAATTTATAGGTGTTTATCGAAAAAATAATACCCTTAAAACGTAGCTGGAGTCTTCAGCTTTCATAAATGGGGCCAAATCCCAGTTACTAGTTGCACCTACCTTCTCCCCTAGACCTATTCCTCCTACCTTTTCTTCCTACCTGCTTCTCCTCCTGAAGCTATTCCTACCTTTCTTTCTACCTATGACCCTACGACAGTAAAACTTGCAAATTTCTAAAATTTGTCCCACCCACCCTCCCAGGCACGAAGTGCCAAAGAACATGTGTATGCCGCACGCGCCGCGGCAAACTCGCCGGTATACATGTGGTTTGTCATATATATATGACATTTTTGCGCAAACGTATCTGTGAATTGTGAATGCCACATGCATATGAGCCAGAAGCGTGTGAATGAAAATACGTACCGTCTGCTGCAATACATTTCAAGCAATAATGGCCGCTACCGAAAACAACTCAATGCTTCTTCTTCTTGCAAACATACGGCATTTCAAGGAATAATGGCCGCTAGTAAAAACTACTCATTAGATGCTCCGCCTTCTTTTAGGCATTCAATGGATGCCTTCGCGCAAATGATGCACTCGTTACATCGTGGGACACGAGGTATTTATTTAATGATTATTTGTTTTCATATAAGAGCCAGCAAGCAGTTGATTGAATTAATAATGCTAGGCATTGCATTGGTTTCGGTATCTACATAGCTCGTCTATTTTATTAAGCGAGATATATATTTAATTTTGGGAATCGTGCTTAAGTGGATATCTTTAGAATTTCATAGCCTTATTTACATATGACATTAAATGGCTGCCTACTGCAAAATCGATAAAATGCTTGTAAAATATGAATTTATAGGTGTAAAATTATACAATAATTATATAATTTATATAATTATATAATAAATTATACCTTATTATTTAGCTAGACTCTTAACCTTTCCATAATGGTATCAATCATTCTTCTATACCCTAAGATGCGAAAGCAAATCGATATGGAACGGTGACTTTGACCAAATTGCAACTTGTGCGCAACCACTAAAATGCTTGTCAACACCAAATGCATGAGTGCATTTTAATAATCGACCCCTTAAAATTTAGCTAGGGTCTTAAGCTTTCTATATTGGTCTCTAACTTTTCATTATCCTTCAGGAATAATGAGCATATCGATGCGCAAGGATAACATTGAAAAACTGCCTATTACAAAATACCCACTCACCACTAAAATGCTTACAGAATCCAAACGCGTATGGTTACCTTAATAAAAAACCTCTTAAAATGTAGCTAGAGATTGCAGCTTTATCAAATTAAAGCAATAATTCCATTACTAATCGGCAATCATGAACAGATCGATGCGCAAGAGTGACATTAAATGGCTGCCTACTGCAAAATCGATAGAATGCTTGTAAAATATGAATTTATAGGTGTTTATCGAAAAAATAATACCCTTAAAACGTAGCTGGAGTCTTCAGCTTTCATAAATGGGGCCAATTCCCAGTTACTAGTTGCACCTACCTTCTCCCCTAGACCTATTCCTCCTACCTTTTCTTCCTACCTGCTTCTCCTCCTGAAGCTATTCCTACCTTTCTTTCTACCTATGACCCTACGACAGTAAAACTTGCAAATTTCTAAAATTTGTCCCACCCACCCTCCCAGGCACGAAGTGCCAAAGAACATGTGTATGCCGCACGCGCCGCGGCAAACTCGCCGGTATACATGTGGTTAGTCATATATATATGACATTTTTGCGCAAACGTATCTGTGAATTGTGAATGCCACATGCATATGAGCCAGAAGCGTGTGAATGAAAATACGTACCGTCTGCTGCAATACATTTCAAGCAATAATGGCCGCTACCGAAAACAACTCAATGCTTCTTCTTCTTGCAAACATACGGCATTTCAAGGAATAATGGCCGCTAGTAAAAACTACTCATTAGATGCTCCGCCTTCTTTTAGGCATTCAATGGATGCCTTCGCGCAAATGATGCACTCGTTACATCGTGGGACACGAGGTATTTATTTAATGATTATTTGTTTTCATATAAGAGCCAGCAAGCAGTTGATTGAATTAATAATGCTAGGCATTGCATTGGTTTCGGTATCTACATAGCTCGTCTATTTTATTAAGCGAGATATATATTTAATTTTGGGAATCGTGCTTAAGTGGATATCTTTAGAATTTCATAGCCTTATTTACATATGACATTAAATGGCTGCCTACTGCAAAATCGATAAAATGCTTGTAAAATATGAATTTATAGGTGTAAAATTATACAATAATTATATAATTTATATAATTATTAAATAAATTATACCTTATTATTTAGCTAGACTCTTAACCTTTCCATAATGGTATCAATCATTCTTCTATACCCTAAGATGCGAAAGCAAATCGATATGGAACGGTGACTTTGACCAAATTGCAACTTGTGCGCAACCACTAAAATGCTTGTCAACACCAAATGCATGAGTGCATTTTAATAATCGACCCCTTAAAATTTAGCTAGGGTCTTAAGCTTTCTATATTGGTCTCTAACTTTTCATTATCCTTCAGGAATAATGAGCATATCGATGCGCAAGGATAACATTGAAAAACTGCCTATTACAAAATACCCACTCACCACTAAAATGCTTACAGAATCCAAACGCGTATGGTTACCTTAATAAAAAACCTCTTAAAATGTAGCTAGAGATTGCAGCTTTATCAAATTAAAGCAATAATTCCATTACTAATCGGCAATCATGAACAGATCGATGCGTAAGAGTGACATTAAATGGCTGCCTACTGCAAAATCGATAGAATGCTTGTAAAATATGAATTTATAGGTGTTTATCGAAAAAATAATACCCTTAAAACGTAGCTGGAGTCTTCAGCTTTCATAAATGGGGCCAAATCCCAGTTACTAGTTGCACCTACCTTCTCCCCTAGACCTATTCCTCCTACCTTTTCTTCCTACCTGCTTCTCCTCCTGAAGCTATTCCTACCTTTCTTTCTACCTATGACCCTACGACAGTAAAACTTGCAAATTTCTAAAATTTGTCCCACCCACCCTCCCAGGCACGAAGTGCCAAAGAACATGTGTATGCCGCACGCGCCGCGGCAAACTCGCCGGTATACATGTGGTTAGTCATATATATATGACATTTTTGCGCAAACGTATCTGTGAATTGTGAATGCCACATGCATATGAGCCAGAAGCGTGTGAATGAAAATACGTACCGTCTGCTGCAATACATTTCAAGCAATAATGGCCGCTACCGAAAACAACTCAATGCTTCTTCTTCTTGCAAACATACGGCATTTCAAGGAATAATGGCCGCTAGTAAAAACTACTCATTAGATGCTCCGCCTTCTTTTAGGCATTCAATGGATGCCTTCGCGCAAATGATGCACTCGTTACATCGTGGGACACGAGGTATTTATTTAATGATTATTTGTTTTCATATAAGAGCCAGCAAGCAGTTGATTGAATTAATAATGCTAGGCATTGCATTGGTTTCGGTATCTACATAGCTCGTCTATTTTATTAAGCGAGATATATATTTAATTTTGGGAATCGTGCTTAAGTGGATATCTTTAGAATTTCATAGCCTTATTTACATATGACATTAAATGGCTGCCTACTGCAAAATCGATAAAATGCTTGTAAAATATGAATTTATAGGTGTAAAATTATACAATAATTATATAATTTATATAATTATATAATAAATTATACCTTATTATTTAGCTAGACTCTTAACCTTTCCATAATGGTATCAATCATTCTTCTATACCCTAAGATGCGAAAGCAAATCGATATGGAACGGTGACTTTGACCAAATTGCAACTTGTGCGCAACCACTAAAATGCTTGTCAACACCAAATGCATGAGTGCATTTTAATAATCGACCCCTTAAAATTTAGCTAGGGTCTTAAGCTTTCTATATTGGTCTCTAACTTTTCATTATCCTTCAGGAATAATGAGCATATCGATGCGCAAGGATAACATTGAAAAACTGCCTATTACAAAATACCCACTCACCACTAAAATGCTTACAGAATCCAAACGCGTATGGTTACCTTAATAAAAAACCTCTTAAAATGTAGCTAGAGATTGCAGCTTTATCAAATTAAAGCAATAATTCCATTACTAATCGGCAATCATGAACAGATCGATGCGCAAGAGTGACATTAAATGGCTGCCTACTGCAAAATCGATAGAATGCTTGTAAAATATGAATTTATAGGTGTTTATCGAAAAAATAATACCCTTAAAACGTAGCTGGAGTCTTCAGCTTTCATAAATGGGGCCAAATCCCAGTTACTAGTTGCACCTACCTTCTCCCCTAGACCTATTCCTCCTACCTTTTCTTCCTACCTGCTTCTCCTCCTGAAGCTATTCCTACCTTTCTTTCTACCTATGACCCTACGACAGTAAAACTTGCAAATTTCTAAAATTTGTCCCACCCACCCTCCCAGGCACGAAGTGCCAAAGAACATGTGTATGCCGCACGCGCCGCGGCAAACTCGCCGGTATACATGTGGTTAGTCATATATATATGACATTTTTGCGCAAACGTATCTGTGAATTGTGAATGCCACATGCATATGAGCCAGAAGCGTGTGAATGAAAATACGTACCGTCTGCTGCAATACATTTCAAGCAATAATGGCCGCTACCGAAAACAACTCAATGCTTCTTCTTCTTGCAAACATACGGCATTTCAAGGAATAATGGCCGCTAGTAAAAACTACTCATTAGATGCTCCGCCTTCTTTTAGGCATTCAATGGATGCCTTCGCGCAAATGATGCACTCGTTACATCGTGGGACACGAGGTATTTATTTAATGATTATTTGTTTTCATATAAGAGCCAGCAAGCAGTTGATTGAATTAATAATGCTAGGCATTGCATTGGTTTCGGTATCTACATAGCTCGTCTATTTTATTAAGCGAGATATATATTTAATTTTGGGAATCGTGCTTAAGTGGATATCTTTAGAATTTCATAGCCTTATTTACATATGACATTAAATGGCTGCCTACTGCAAAATCGATAAAATGCTTGTAAAATATGAATTTATAGGTGTAAAATTATACAATAATTATATAATTTATATAATTATATAATAAATTATACCTTATTATTTAGCTAGACTCTTAACCTTTCCATAATGGTATCAATCATTCTTCTATACCCTAAGATGCGAAAGCAAATCGATATGGAACGGTGACTTTGACCAAATTGCAACTTGTGCGCAACCACTAAAATGCTTGTCAACACCAAATGCATGAGTGCATTTTAATAATTTACCCCTTAAAATTTAGCTAGAGTCTTAAGCTTTCTATATTGGTCTCTAACTTTTCATTATCCTTCAGGAATAATGAGCATATCGATGCGCAAGGATAACATTGAAAAACTGCCTATTACAAAATACCCACTCACCACTAAAATGCTTACAGAATCCAAACGCGTATGGTTACCTTAATAAAAAACCTCTTAAAATGTAGCTAGAGATTGCAGCTTTATCAAATTAAAGCAATAATTCCATTACTAATCGGCAATCATGAACAGATCGATGCGCAAGAGTGACATTAAATGGCTGCCTACTGCAAAATCGATAGAATGCTTGTAAAATATGAATTTATAGGTGTTTATCGAAAAAATAATACCCTTAAAACGTAGCTGGAGTCTTCAGCTTTCATAAATGGGGCCAAATCCCAGTTACTAGTTGCACCTACCTTCTCCCCTAGACCTATTCCTCCTACCTTTTCTTCCTACCTGCTTCTCCTCCTGAAGCTATTCCTACCTTTCTTTCTACCTATGACCCTACGACAGTAAAACTTGCAAATTTCTAAAATTTGTCCCACCCACCCTCCCAGGCACGAAGTGCCAAAGAACATGTGTATGCCGCACGCGCCGCGGCAAACTCGCCGGTATACATGTGGTTAGTCATATATATATGACATTTTTGCGCAAACGTATCTGTGAATTGTGAATGCCACATGCATATGAGCCAGAAGCGTGTGAATGAAAATACGTACCGTCTGCTGCAATACATTTCAAGCAATAATGGCCGCTACCGAAAACAACTCAATGCTTCTTCTTCTTGCAAACATACGGCATTTCAAGGAATAATGGCCGCTAGTAAAAACTACTCATTAGATGCTCCGCCTTCTTTTAGGCATTCAATGGATGCCTTCGCGCAAATGATGCACTCGTTACATCGTGGGACACGAGGTATTTATTTAATGATTATTTGTTTTCATATAAGAGCCAGCAAGCAGTTGATTGAATTAATAATGCTAGGCATTGCATTGGTTTCGGTATCTACATAGCTCGTCTATTTTATTAAGCGAGATATATATTTAATTTTGGGAATCGTGCTTAAGTGGATATCTTTAGAATTTCATAGCCTTATTTACATATGACATTAAATGGCTGCCTACTGCAAAATCGATAAAATGCTTGTAAAATATGAATTTATAGGTGTAAAATTATACAATAATTATATAATTTATATAATTATATAATAAATTATACCTTATTATTTAGCTAGACTCTTAACCTTTCCATAATGGTATCAATCATTCTTCTATACCCTAAGATGCGAAAGCAAATCGATATGGAACGGTGACTTTGACCAAATTGCAACTTGTGCGCAACCACTAAAATGCTTGTCAACACCAAATGCATGAGTGCATTTTAATAATCGACCCCTTAAAATTTAGCTAGGGTCTTAAGCTTTCTATATTGGTCTCTAACTTTTCATTATCCTTCAGGAATAATGAGCATATCGATGCGCAAGGATAACATTGAAAAACTGCCTATTACAAAATACCCACTCACCACTAAAATGCTTACAGAATCCAAACGCGTATGGTTACCTTAATAAAAAACCTCTTAAAATGTAGCTAGAGATTGCAGCTTTATCAAATTAAATCAATAATTCCATTACTAATCGGCAATCATGAACAGATCGATGCGCAAGAGTGACATTAAATGGCTGCCTACTGCAAAATCGATAAAATGCTTGTAAAATATGAATTTATAGGTGTAAAACTATACAATAATTATATAATTTAAATAATTATATAATAAATTATACCTTATTATTTAGCTAGACTCTTAACCTTTCCATAATGGTATCAATCATTCTTCTATACCCTAAGATGCGAAAGCAAATCGATATGGAACGGTGACTTTGACCAAATTGCAACTTGTGCGCAACCACTAAAATGCTTGTCAACACCAAATGCATGAGTGCATTTTAATAATCGACCCCTTAAAATTTAGCTAGGGTCTTAAGCTTTCTATATTGGTCTCTAACTTTTCATTATCCTTCAGGAATAATGAGCATATCGATGCGCAAGGATAACATTGAAAAACTGCCTATTACAAAATACCCACTCACCACTAAAATGCTTACAGAATCCAAACGCGTATGGTTACCTTAATAAAAAACCTCTTAAAATGTAGCTAGAGATTGCAGCTTTATCAAATTAAAGCAATAATTCCATTACTAATCGGCAATCATGAACAGATCGATGCGTAAGAGTGACATTAAATGGCTGCCTACTGCAAAATCGATAGAATGCTTGTAAAATATGAATTTATAGGTGTTTATCGAAAAAATAATACCCTTAAAACGTAGCTGGAGTCTTCAGCTTTCATAAATGGGGCCAAATCCCAGTTACTAGTTGCACCTACCTTCTCCCCTAGACCTATTCCTCCTACCTTTTCTTCCTACCTGCTTCTCCTCCTGAAGCTATTCCTACCTTTCTTTCTACCTATGACCCTACGACAGTAAAACTTGCAAATTTCTAAAATTTGTCCCACCCACCCTCCCAGGCACGAAGTGCCAAAGAACATGTGTATGCCGCACGCGCCGCGGCAAACTCGCCGGTATACATGTGGTTAGTCATATATATATGACATTTTTGCGCAAACGTATCTGTGAATTGTGAATGCCACATGCATATGAGCCAGAAGCGTGTGAATGAAAATACGTACCGTCTGCTGCAATACATTTCAAGCAATAATGGCCGCTACCGAAAACAACTCAATGCTTCTTCTTCTTGCAAACATACGGCATTTCAAGGAATAATGGCCGCTAGTAAAAACTACTCATTAGATGCTCCGCCTTCTTTTAGGCATTCAATGGATGCCTTCGCGCAAATGATGCACTCGTTACATCGTGGGACACGAGGTATTTATTTAATGATTATTTGTTTTCATATAAGAGCCAGCAAGCAGTTGATTGAATTAATAATGCTAGGCATTGCATTGGTTTCGGTATCTACATAGCTCGTCTATTTTATTAAGCGAGATATATATTTAATTTTGGGAATCGTGCTTAAGTGGATATCTTTAGAATTTCATAGCCTTATTTACATATGACATTAAATGGCTGCCTACTGCAAAATCGATAAAATGCTTGTAAAATATGAATTTATAGGTGTAAAATTATACAATAATTATATAATTTATATAATTATATAATAAATTATACCTTATTATTTAGCTAGACTCTTAACCTTTCCATAATGGTATCAATCATTCTTCTATACCCTAAGATGCGAAAGCAAATCGATATGGAACGGTGACTTTGACCAAATTGCAACTTGTGCGCAACCACTAAAATGCTTGTCAACACCAAATGCATGAGTGCATTTTAATAATCGACCCCTTAAAATTTAGCTAGGGTCTTAAGCTTTCTATATTGGTCTCTAACTTTTCATTATCCTTCAGGAATAATGAGCATATCGATGCGCAAGGATAACATTGAAAAACTGCCTATTACAAAATACCCACTCACCACTAAAATGCTTACAGAATCCAAACGCGTATGGTTACCTTAATAAAAAACCTCTTAAAATGTAGCTAGAGATTGCAGCTTTATCAAATTAAAGCAATAATTCCATTACTAATCGGCAATCATGAACAGATCGATGCGCAAGAGTGACATTAAATGGCTGCCTACTGCAAAATCGATAGAATGCTTGTAAAATATGAATTTATAGGTGTTTATCGAAAAAATAATACCCTTAAAACGTAGCTGGAGTCTTCAGCTTTCATAAATGGGGCCAAATCCCAGTTACTAGTTGCACCTACCTTCTCCCCTAGACCTATTCCTCCTACCTTTTCTTCCTACCTGCTTCTCCTCCTGAAGCTATTCCTACCTTTCTTTCTACCTATGACCCTACGACAGTAAAACTTGCAAATTTCTAAAATTTGTCCCACCCACCCTCCCAGGCACGAAGTGCCAAAGAACATGTGTATGCCGCACGCGCCGCGGCAAACTCGCCGGTATACATGTGGTTAGTCATATATATATGACATTTTTGCGCAAACGTATCTGTGAATTGTGAATGCCACATGCATATGAGCCAGAAGCGTGTGAATGAAAATACGTACCGTCTGCTGCAATACATTTCAAGCAATAATGGCCGCTACCGAAAACAACTCAATGCTTCTTCTTCTTGCAAACATACGGCATTTCAAGGAATAATGGCCGCTAGTAAAAACTACTCATTAGATGCTCCGCCTTCTTTTAGGCATTCAATGGATGCCTTCGCGCAAATGATGCACTCGTTACATCGTGGGACACGAGGTATTTATTTAATGATTATTTGTTTTCATATAAGAGCCAGCAAGCAGTTGATTGAATTAATAATGCTAGGCATTGCATTGGTTTCGGTATCTACATAGCTCGTCTATTTTATTAAGCGAGATATATATTTAATTTTGGGAATCGTGCTTAAGTGGATATCTTTAGAATTTCATAGCCTTATTTACATATGACATTAAATGGCTGCCTACTGCAAAATCGATAAAATGCTTGTAAAATATGAATTTATAGGTGTAAAATTATACAATAATTATATAATTTATATAATTATATAATAAATTATACCTTATTATTTAGCTAGACTCTTAACCTTTCCATAATGGTATCAATCATTCTTCTATACCCTAAGATGCGAAAGCAAATCGATATGGAACGGTGACTTTGACCAAATTGCAACTTGTGCGCAACCACTAAAATGCTTGTCAACACCAAATGCATGAGTGCATTTTAATAATTTACCCCTTAAAATTTAGCTAGAGTCTTAAGCTTTCTATATTGGTCTCTAACTTTTCATTATCCTTCAGGAATAATGAGCATATCGATGCGCAAGGATAACATTGAAAAACTGCCTATTACAAAATACCCACTCACCACTAAAATGCTTACAGAATCCAAACGCGTATGGTTACCTTAATAA
The DNA here is from genome assembly GCA_964056695.1 of Melieria picta. Taxonomy (NCBI): domain Eukaryota; kingdom Metazoa; phylum Arthropoda; class Insecta; order Diptera; family Ulidiidae; genus Melieria; species Melieria picta. The sequence continues at coordinate 65,055,804 of OZ057399.1, forward strand.
AAAACCTCTTAAAATGTAGCTAGAGATTGCAGCTTTATCAAATTAAAGCAATAATTCCATTACTAATCGGCAATCATGAACAGATCGATGCGCAAGAGTGACATTAAATGGCTGCCTACTGCAAAATCGATAGAATGCTTGTAAAATATGAATTTATAGGTGTTTATCGAAAAAATAATACCCTTAAAACGTAGCTGGAGTCTTCAGCTTTCATAAATGGGGCCAAATCCCAGTTACTAGTTGCACCTACCTTCTCCCCTAGACCTATTCCTCCTACCTTTTCTTCCTACCTGCTTCTCCTCCTGAAGCTATTCCTACCTTTCTTTCTACCTATGACCCTACGACAGTAAAACTTGCAAATTTCTAAAATTTGTCCCACCCACCCTCCCAGGCACGAAGTGCCAAAGAACATGTGTATGCCGCACGCGCCGCGGCAAACTCGCCGGTATACATGTGGTTAGTCATATATATATGACATTTTTGCGCAAACGTATCTGTGAATTGTGAATGCCACATGCATATGAGCCAGAAGCGTGTGAATGAAAATACGTACCGTCTGCTGCAATACATTTCAAGCAATAATGGCCGCTACCGAAAACAACTCAATGCTTCTTCTTCTTGCAAACATACGGCATTTCAAGGAATAATGGCCGCTAGTAAAAACTACTCATTAGATGCTCCGCCTTCTTTTAGGCATTCAATGGATGCCTTCGCGCAAATGATGCACTCGTTACATCGTGGGACACGAGGTATTTATTTAATGATTATTTGTTTTCATATAAGAGCCAGCAAGCAGTTGATTGAATTAATAATGCTAGGCATTGCATTGGTTTCGGTATCTACATAGCTCGTCTATTTTATTAAGCGAGATATATATTTAATTTTGGGAATCGTGCTTAAGTGGATATCTTTAGAATTTCATAGCCTTATTTACATATGACATTAAATGGCTGCCTACTGCAAAATCGATAAAATGCTTGTAAAATATGAATTTATAGGTGTAAAATTATACAATAATTATATAATTTATATAATTATATAATAAATTATACCTTATTATTTAGCTAGACTCTTAACCTTTCCATAATGGTATCAATCATTCTTCTATACCCTAAGATGCGAAAGCAAATCGATATGGAACGGTGACTTTGACCAAATTGCAACTTGTGCGCAACCACTAAAATGCTTGTCAACACCAAATGCATGAGTGCATTTTAATAATCGACCCCTTAAAATTTAGCTAGGGTCTTAAGCTTTCTATATTGGTCTCTAACTTTTCATTATCCTTCAGGAATAATGAGCATATCGATGCGCAAGGATAACATTGAAAAACTGCCTATTACAAAATACCCACTCACCACTAAAATGCTTACAGAATCCAAACGCGTATGGTTACCTTAATAAAAAACCTCTTAAAATGTAGCTAGAGATTGCAGCTTTATCAAATTAAATCAATAATTCCATTACTAATCGGCAATCATGAACAGATCGATGCGCAAGAGTGACATTAAATGGCTGCCTACTGCAAAATCGATAAAATGCTTGTAAAATATGAATTTATAGGTGTAAAACTATACAATAATTATATAATTTAAATAATTATATAATAAATTATACCTTATTATTTAGCTAGACTCTTAACCTTTCCATAATGGTATCAATCATTCTTCTATACCCTAAGATGCGAAAGCAAATCGATATGGAACGGTGACTTTGACCAAATTGCAACTTGTGCGCAACCACTAAAATGCTTGTCAACACCAAATGCATGAGTGCATTTTAATAATCGACCCCTTAAAATTTAGCTAGGGTCTTAAGCTTTCTATATTGGTCTCTAACTTTTCATTATCCTTCAGGAATAATGAGCATATCGATGCGCAAGGATAACATTGAAAAACTGCCTATTACAAAATACCCACTCACCACTAAAATGCTTACAGAATCCAAACGCGTATGGTTACCTTAATAAAAAACCTCTTAAAATGTAGCTAGAGATTGCAGCTTTATCAAATTAAAGCAATAATTCCATTACTAATCGGCAATCATGAACAGATCGATGCGTAAGAGTGACATTAAATGGCTGCCTACTGCAAAATCGATAAAATGCTTGTAAAATATGAATTTATAGGTGTAAAATTATACAATAATTATATAATTTATATAATTATATAATAAATTATACCTTATTATTTAGCTAGACTCTTAACCTTTCCATAATGGTATCAATCATTCTTCTATACCCTAAGATGCGAAAGCAAATCGATATGGAACGGTGACTTTGACCAAATTGCAACTTGTGCGCAACCACTAAAATGCTTGTCAACACCAAATGCATGAGTGCATTTTAATAATCGACCCCTTAAAATTTAGCTAGGGTCTTAAGCTTTCTATATTGGTCTCTAACTTTTCATTATCCTTCAGGAATAATGAGCATATCGATGCGCAAGGATAACATTGAAAAACTGCCTATTACAAAATACCCACTCACCACTAAAATGCTTACAGAATCCAAACGCGTATGGTTACCTTATTAAAAAACCTCTTAAAATGTAGCTAGAGATTGCAGCTTTATCAAATTAAAGCAATAATTCCATTACTAATCGGCAATCATGAACAGATCGATGCGTAAGAGTGACATTAAATGGCTGCCTACTGCAAAATCGATAGAATGCTTGTAAAATATGAATTTATAGGTGTTTATCGAAAAAATAATACCCTTAAAACGTAGCTGGAGTCTTCAGCTTTCATAAATGGGGCCAAATCCCAGTTACTAGTTGCACCTACCTTCTCCCCTAGACCTATTCCTCCTACCTTTTCTTCCTACCTGCTTCTCCTCCTGAAGCTATTCCTACCTTTCTTTCTACCTATGACCCTACGACAGTAAAACTTGCAAATTTCTAAAATTTGTCCCACCCACCCTCCCAGGCACGAAGTGCCAAAGAACATGTGTATGCCGCACGCGCCGCGGCAAACTCGCCGGTATACATGTGGTTAGTCATATATATATGACATTTTTGCGCAAACGTATCTGTGAATTGTGAATGCCACATGCATATGAGCCAGAAGCGTGTGAATGAAAATACGTACCGTCTGCTGCAATACATTTCAAGCAATAATGGCCGCTACCGAAAACAACTCAATGCTTCTTCTTCTTGCAAACATACGGCATTTCAAGGAATAATGGCCGCTAGTAAAAACTACTCATTAGATGCTCCGCCTTCTTTTAGGCATTCAATGGATGCCTTCGCGCAAATGATGCACTCGTTACATCGTGGGACACGAGGTATTTATTTAATGATTATTTGTTTTCATATAAGAGCCAGCAAGCAGTTGATTGAATTAATAATGCTAGGCATTGCATTGGTTTCGGTATCTACATAGCTCGTCTATTTTATTAAGCGAGATGTATATTTAATTTTGGGAATCGTGCTTAAGTGGATATCTTTAGAATTTCATAGCCTTATTTACATATGACATTAAATGGCTGCCTACTGCAAAATCGATAAAATGCTTGTAAAATATGAATTTATAGGTGTAAAATTATACAATAATTATATAATTTATATAATTATATAATAAATTATACCTTATTATTTAGCTAGACTCTTAACCTTTCCATAATGGTATCAATCATTCTTCTATACCCTAAGATGCGAAAGCAAATCGATATGGAACGGTGACTTTGACCAAATTGCAACTTGTGCGCAACCACTAAAATGCTTGTCAACACCAAATGCATGAGTGCATTTTAATAATCGACCCCTTAAAATTTAGCTAGGGTCTTAAGCTTTCTATATTGGTCTCTAACTTTTCATTATCCTTCAGGAATAATGAGCATATCGATGCGCAAGGATAACATTGAAAAACTGCCTATTACAAAATACCCACTCACCACTAAAATGCTTACAGAATCCAAACGCGTATGGTTACCTTAATAAAAAACCTCTTAAAATGTAGCTAGAGATTGCAGCTTTATCAAATTAAATCAATAATTCCATTACTAATCGGCAATCATGAACAGATCGATGCGCAAGAGTGACATTAAATGGCTGCCTACTGCAAAATCGATAAAATGCTTGTAAAATATGAATTTATAGGTGTAAAACTATACAATAATTATATAATTTAAATAATTATATAATAAATTATACCTTATTATTTAGCTAGACTCTTAACCTTTCCATAATGGTATCAATCATTCTTCTATACCCTAAGATGCGAAAGCAAATCGATATGGAACGGTGACTTTGACCAAATTGCAACTTGTGCGCAACCACTAAAATGCTTGTCAACACCAAATGCATGAGTGCATTTTAATAATCGACCCCTTAAAATTTAGCTAGGGTCTTAAGCTTTCTATATTGGTCTCTAACTTTTCATTATCCTTCAGGAATAATGAGCATATCGATGCGCAAGGATAACATTGAAAAACTGCCTATTACAAAATACCCACTCACCACTAAAATGCTTACAGAATCCAAACGCGTATGGTTACCTTAATAAAAAACCTCTTAAAATGTAGCTAGAGATTGCAGCTTTATCAAATTAAAGCAATAATTCCATTACTAATCGGCAATCATGAACAGATCGATGCGCAAGAGTGACATTAAATGGCTGCCTACTGCAAAATCGATAGAATGCTTGTAAAATATGAATTTATAGGTGTTTATCGAAAAAATAATACCCTTAAAACGTAGCTGGAGTCTTCAGCTTTCATAAATGGGGCCAAATCCCAGTTACTAGTTGCACCTACCTTCTCCCCTAGACCTATTCCTCCTACCTTTTCTTCCTACCTGCTTCTCCTCCTGAAGCTATTCCTACCTTTCTTTCTACCTATGACCCTACGACAGTAAAACTTGCAAATTTCTAAAATTTGTCCCACCCACCCTCCCAGGCACGAAGTGCCAAAGAACATGTGTATGCCGCACGCGCCGCGGCAAACTCGCCGGTATACATGTGGTTAGTCATATATATATGACATTTTTGCGCAAACGTATCTGTGAATTGTGAATGCCACATGCATATGAGCCAGAAGCGTGTGAATGAAAATACGTACCGTCTGCTGCAATACATTTCAAGCAATAATGGCCGCTACCGAAAACAACTCAATGCTTCTTCTTCTTGCAAACATACGGCATTTCAAGGAATAATGGCCGCTAGTAAAAACTACTCATTAGATGCTCCGCCTTCTTTTAGGCATTCAATGGATGCCTTCGCGCAAATGATGCACTCGTTACATCGTGGGACACGAGGTATTTATTTAATGATTATTTGTTTTCATATAAGAGCCAGCAAGCAGTTGATTGAATTAATAATGCTAGGCATTGCATTGGTTTCGGTATCTACATAGCTCGTCTATTTTATTAAGCGAGATATATATTTAATTTTGGGAATCGTGCTTAAGTGGATATCTTTAGAATTTCATAGCCTTATTTACATATGACATTAAATGGCTGCCTACTGCAAAATCGATAAAATGCTTGTAAAATATGAATTTATAGGTGTAAAATTATACAATAATTATATAATTTATATAATTATATAATAAATTATACCTTATTATTTAGCTAGACTCTTAACCTTTCCATAATGGTATCAATCATTCTTCTATACCCTAAGATGCGAAAGCAAATCGATATGGAACGGTGACTTTGACCAAATTGCAACTTGTGCGCAACCACTAAAATGCTTGTCAACACCAAATGCATGAGTGCATTTTAATAATCGACCCCTTAAAATTTAGCTAGGGTCTTAAGCTTTCTATATTGGTCTCTAACTTTTCATTATCCTTCAGGAATAATGAGCATATCGATGCGCAAGGATAACATTGAAAAACTGCCTATTACAAAATACCCACTCACCACTAAAATGCTTACAGAATCCAAACGCGTATGGTTACCTTAATAAAAAACCTCTTAAAATGTAGCTAGAGATTGCAGCTTTATCAAATTAAATCAATAATTCCATTACTAATCGGCAATCATGAACAGATCGATGCGCAAGAGTGACATTAAATGGCTGCCTACTGCAAAATCGATAAAATGCTTGTAAAATATGAATTTATAGGTGTAAAACTATACAATAATTATATAATTTAAATAATTATATAATAAATTATACCTTATTATTTAGCTAGACTCTTAACCTTTCCATAATGGTATCAATCATTCTTCTATACCCTAAGATGCGAAAGCAAATCGATATGGAACGGTGACTTTGACCAAATTGCAACTTGTGCGCAACCACTAAAATGCTTGTCAACACCAAATGCATGAGTGCATTTTAATAATCGACCCCTTAAAATTTAGCTAGGGTCTTAAGCTTTCTATATTGGTCTCTAACTTTTCATTATCCTTCAGGAATAATGAGCATATCGATGCGCAAGGATAACATTGAAAAACTGCCTATTACAAAATACCCACTCACCACTAAAATGCTTACAGAATCCAAACGCGTATGGTTACCTTAATAAAAAACCTCTTAAAATGTAGCTAGAGATTGCAGCTTTATCAAATTAAAGCAATAATTCCATTACTAATCGGCAATCATGAACAGATCGATGCGTAAGAGTGACATTAAATGGCTGCCTACTGCAAAATCGATAGAATGCTTGTAAAATATGAATTTATAGGTGTTTATCGAAAAAATAATACCCTTAAAACGTAGCTGGAGTCTTCAGCTTTCATAAATGGGGCCAAATCCCAGTTACTAGTTGCACCTACCTTCTCCCCTAGACCTATTCCTCCTACCTTTTCTTCCTACCTGCTTCTCCTCCTGAAGCTATTCCTACCTTTCTTTCTACCTATGACCCTACGACAGTAAAACTTGCAAATTTCTAAAATTTGTCCCACCCACCCTCCCAGGCACGAAGTGCCAAAGAACATGTGTATGCCGCACGCGCCGCGGCAAACTCGCCGGTATACATGTGGTTAGTCATATATATATGACATTTTTGCGCAAACGTATCTGTGAATTGTGAATGCCACATGCATATGAGCCAGAAGCGTGTGAATGAAAATACGTACCGTCTGCTGCAATACATTTCAAGCAATAATGGCCGCTACCGAAAACAACTCAATGCTTCTTCTTCTTGCAAACATACGGCATTTCAAGGAATAATGGCCGCTAGTAAAAACTACTCATTAGATGCTCCGCCTTCTTTTAGGCATTCAATGGATGCCTTCGCGCAAATGATGCACTCGTTACATCGTGGGACACGAGGTATTTATTTAATGATTATTTGTTTTCATATAAGAGCCAGCAAGCAGTTGATTGAATTAATAATGCTAGGCATTGCATTGGTTTCGGTATCTACATAGCTCGTCTATTTTATTAAGCGAGATATATATTTAATTTTGGGAATCGTGCTTAAGTGGATATCTTTAGAATTTCATAGCCTTATTTACATATGACATTAAATGGCTGCCTACTGCAAAATCGATAAAATGCTTGTAAAATATGAATTTATAGGTGTAAAATTATACAATAATTATATAATTTATATAATTATATAATAAATTATACCTTATTATTTAGCTAGACTCTTAACCTTTCCATAATGGTATCAATCATTCTTCTATACCCTAAGATGCGAAAGCAAATCGATATGGAACGGTGACTTTGACCAAATTGCAACTTGTGCGCAACCACTAAAATGCTTGTCAACACCAAATGCATGAGTGCATTTTAATAATCGACCCCTTAAAATTTAGCTAGGGTCTTAAGCTTTCTATATTGGTCTCTAACTTTTCATTATCCTTCAGGAATAATGAGCATATCGATGCGCAAGGATAACATTGAAAAACTGCCTATTACAAAATACCCACTCACCACTAAAATGCTTACAGAATCCAAACGCGTATGGTTACCTTAATAAAAAACCTCTTAAAATGTAGCTAGAGATTGCAGCTTTATCAAATTAAAGCAATAATTCCATTACTAATCGGCAATCATGAACAGATCGATGCGCAAGAGTGACATTAAATGGCTGCCTACTGCAAAATCGATAGAATGCTTGTAAAATATGAATTTATAGGTGTTTATCGAAAAAATAATACCCTTAAAACGTAGCTGGAGTCTTCAGCTTTCATAAATGGGGCCAAATCCCAGTTACTAGTTGCACCTACCTTCTCCCCTAGACCTATTCCTCCTACCTTTTCTTCCTACCTGCTTCTCCTCCTGAAGCTATTCCTACCTTTCTTTCTACCTATGACCCTACGACAGTAAAACTTGCAAATTTCTAAAATTTGTCCCACCCACCCTCCCAGGCACGAAGTGCCAAAGAACATGTGTATGCCGCACGCGCCGCGGCAAACTCGCCGGTATACATGTGGTTAGTCATATATATATGACATTTTTGCGCAAACGTATCTGTGAATTGTGAATGCCACATGCATATGAGCCAGAAGCGTGTGAATGAAAATACGTACCGTCTGCTGCAATACATTTCAAGCAATAATGGCCGCTACCGAAAACAACTCAATGCTTCTTCTTCTTGCAAACATACGGCATTTCAAGGAATAATGGCCGCTAGTAAAAACTACTCATTAGATGCTCCGCCTTCTTTTAGGCATTCAATGGATGCCTTCGCGCAAATGATGCACTCGTTACATCGTGGGACACGAGGTATTTATTTAATGATTATTTGTTTTCATATAAGAGCCAGCAAGCAGTTGATTGAATTAATAATGCTAGGCATTGCATTGGTTTCGGTATCTACATAGCTCGTCTATTTTATTAAGCGAGATATATATTTAATTTTGGGAATCGTGCTTAAGTGGATATCTTTAGAATTTCATAGCCTTATTTACATATGACATTAAATGGCTGCCTACTGCAAAATCGATAAAATGCTTGTAAAATATGAATTTATAGGTGTAAAATTATACAATAATTATATAATTTATATAATTATATAATAAATTATACCTTATTATTTAGCTAGACTCTTAACCTTTCCATAATGGTATCAATCATTCTTCTATACCCTAAGATGCGAAAGCAAATCGATATGGAACGGTGACTTTGACCAAATTGCAACTTGTGCGCAACCACTAAAATGCTTGTCAACACCAAATGCATGAGTGCATTTTAATAATTTACCCCTTAAAATTTAGCTAGAGTCTTAAGCTTTCTATATTGGTCTCTAACTTTTCATTATCCTTCAGGAATAATGAGCATATCGATGCGCAAGGATAACATTGAAAAACTGCCTATTACAAAATACCCACTCACCACTAAAATGCTTACAGAATCCAAACGCGTATGGTTACCTTAATAAAAAACCTCTTAAAATGTAGCTAGAGATTGCAGCTTTATCAAATTAAAGCAATAATTCCATTACTAATCGGCAATCATGAACAGATCGATGCGCAAGAGTGACATTAAATGGCTGCCTACTGCAAAATCGATAGAATGCTTGTAAAATATGAATTTATAGGTGTTTATCGAAAAAATAATACCCTTAAAACGTAGCTGGAGTCTTCAGCTTTCATAAATGGGGCCAAATCCCAGTTACTAGTTGCACCTACCTTCTCCCCTAGACCTATTCCTCCTACCTTTTCTTCCTACCTGCTTCTCCTCCTGAAGCTATTCCTACCTTTCTTTCTACCTATGACCCTACGACAGTAAAACTTGCAAATTTCTAAAATTTGTCCCACCCACCCTCCCAGGCACGAAGTGCCAAAGAACATGTGTATGCCGCACGCGCCGCGGCAAACTCGCCGGTATACATGTGGTTAGTCATATATATATGACATTTTTGCGCAAACGTATCTGTGAATTGTGAATGCCACATGCATATGAGCCAGAAGCGTGTGAATGAAAATACGTACCGTCTGCTGCAATACATTTCAAGCAATAATGGCCGCTACCGAAAACAACTCAATGCTTCTTCTTCTTGCAAACATACGGCATTTCAAGGAATAATGGCCGCTAGTAAAAACTACTCATTAGATGCTCCGCCTTCTTTTAGGCATTCAATGGATGCCTTCGCGCAAATGATGCACTCGTTACATCGTGGGACACGAGGTATTTATTTAATGATTATTTGTTTTCATATAAGAGCCAGCAAGCAGTTGATTGAATTAATAATGCTAGGCATTGCATTGGTTTCGGTATCTACATAGCTCGTCTATTTTATTAAGCGAGATATATATTTAATTTTGGGAATCGTGCTTAAGTGGATATCTTTAGAATTTCATAGCCTTATTTACATATGACATTAAATGGCTGCCTACTGCAAAATCGATAAAATGCTTGTAAAATATGAATTTATAGGTGTAAAATTATACAATAATTATATAATTTATATAATTATATAATAAATTATACCTTATTATTTAGCTAGACTCTTAACCTTTCCATAATGGTATCAATCATTCTTCTATACCCTAAGATGCGAAAGCAAATCGATATGGAACGGTGACTTTGACCAAATTGCAACTTGTGCGCAACCACTAAAATGCTTGTCAACACCAAATGCATGAGTGCATTTTAATAATTTACCCCTTAAAATTTAGCTAGAGTCTTAAGCTTTCTATATTGGTCTCTAACTTTTCATTATCCTTCAGGAATAATGAGCATATCGATGCGCAAGGATAACATTGAAAAACTGCCTATTACAAAATACCCACTCACCACTAAAATGCTTACAGAATCCAAACGCGTATGGTTACCTTAATAAAAAACCTCTTAAAATGTAGCTAGAGATTGCAGCTTTATCAAATTAAATCAATAATTCCATTACTAATCGGCAATCATGAACAGATCGATGCGCAAGAGTGACATTAAATGGCTGCCTACTGCAAAATCGATAAAATGCTTGTAAAATATGAATTTATAGGTGTAAAACTATACAATAATTATATAATTTAAATAATTATATAATAAATTATACCTTATTATTTAGCTAGACTCTTAACCTTTCCATAATGGTATCAATCATTCTTCTATACCCTAAGATGCGAAAGCAAATCGATATGGAACGGTGACTTTGACCAAATTGCAACTTGTGCGCAACCACTAAAATGCTTGTCAACACCAAATGCATGAGTGCATTTTAATAATCGACCCCTTAAAATTTAGCTAGGGTCTTAAGCTTTCTATATTGGTCTCTAACTTTTCATTATCCTTCAGGAATAATGAGCATATCGATGCGCAAGGATAACATTGAAAAACTGCCTATTACAAAATACCCACTCACCACTAAAATGCTTACAGAATCCAAACGCGTATGGTTACCTTAATAAAAAACCTCTTAAAATGTAGCTAGAGATTGCAGCTTTATCAAATTAAATCAATAATTCCATTACTAATCGGCAATCATGAACAGATCGATGCGCAAGAGTGACATTAAATGGCTGCCTACTGCAAAATCGATAGAATGCTTGTAAAATATGAATTTATAGGTGTTTATCGAAAAAATAATACCCTTAAAACGTAGCTGGAGTCTTCAGCTTTCATAAATGGGGCCAAATCCCAGTTACTAGTTGCACCTACCTTCTCCCCTAGACCTATTCCTCCTACCTTTTCTTCCTACCTGCTTCTCCTCCTGAAGCTATTCCTACCTTTCTTTCTACCTATGACCCTACGACAGTAAAACTTGCAAATTTCTAAAATTTGTCCCACCCACCCTCCCAGGCACGAAGTGCCAAAGAACATGTGTATGCCGCACGCGCCGCGGCAAACTCGCCGGTATACATGTGGTTAGTCATATATATATGACATTTTTGCGCAAACGTATCTGTGAATTGTGAATGCCACATGCATATGAGCCAGAAGCGTGTGAATGAAAATACGTACCGTCTGCTGCAATACATTTCAAGCAATAATGGCCGCTACCGAAAACAACTCAATGCTTCTTCTTCTTGCAAACATACGGCATTTCAAGGAATAATGGCCGCTAGTAAAAACTACTCATTAGATGCTCCGCCTTCTTTTAGGCATTCAATGGATGCCTTCGCGCAAATGATGCACTCGTTACATCGTGGGACACGAGGTATTTATTTAATGATTATTTGTTTTCATATAAGAGCCAGCAAGCAGTTGATTGAATTAATAATGCTAGGCATTGCATTGGTTTCGGTATCTACATAGCTCGTCTATTTTATTAAGCGAGATATATATTTAATTTTGGGAATCGTGCTTAAGTGGATATCTTTAGAATTTCATAGCCTTATTTACATATGACATTAAATGGCTGCCTACTGCAAAATCGATAAAATGCTTGTAAAATATGAATTTATAGGTGTAAAATTATACAATAATTATATAATTTATATAATTATATAATAAATTATACCTTATTATTTAGCTAGACTCTTAACCTTTCCATAATGGTATCAATCATTCTTCTATACCCTAAGATGCGAAAGCAAATCGATATGGAACGGTGACTTTGACCAAATTGCAACTTGTGCGCAACCACTAAAATGCTTGTCAACACCAAATGCATGAGTGCATTTTAATAATTTACCCCTTAAAATTTAGCTAGAGTCTTAAGCTTTCTATATTGGTCTCTAACTTTTCATTATCCTTCAGGAATAATGAGCATATCGATGCGCAAGGATAACATTGAAAAACTGCCTATTACAAAATACCCACTCACCACTAAAATGCTTACAGAATCCAAACGCGTATGGTTACCTTAATAAAAAACCTCTTAAAATGTAGCTAGAGATTGCAGCTTTATCAAATTAAAGCAATAATTCCATTACTAATCGGCAATCATGAACAGATCGATGCGCAAGAGTGACATTAAATGGCTGCCTACTGCAAAATCGATAGAATGCTTGTAAAATATGAATTTATAGGTGTTTATCGAAAAAATAATACCCTTAAAACGTAGCTGGAGTCTTCAGCTTTCATAAATGGGGCCAAATCCCAGTTACTAGTTGCACCTACCTTCTCCCCTAGACCTATTCCTCCTACCTTTTCTTCCTACCTGCTTCTCCTCCTGAAGCTATTCCTACCTTTCTTTCTACCTATGACCCTACGACAGTAAAACTTGCAAATTTCTAAAATTTGTCCCACCCACCCTCCCAGGCACGAAGTGCCAAAGAACATGTGTATGCCGCACGCGCCGCGGCAAACTCGCCGGTATACATGTGGTTAGTCATATATATATGACATTTTTGCGCAAACGTATCTGTGAATTGTGAATGCCACATGCATATGAGCCAGAAGCGTGTGAATGAAAATACGTACCGTCTGCTGCAATACATTTCAAGCAATAATGGCCGCTACCGAAAACAACTCAATGCTTCTTCTTCTTGCAAACATACGGCATTTCAAGGAATAATGGCCGCTAGTAAAAACTACTCATTAGATGCTCCGCCTTCTTTTAGGCATTCAATGGATGCCTTCGCGCAAATGATGCACTCGTTACATCGTGGGACACGAGGTATTTATTTAATGATTATTTGTTTTCATATAAGAGCCAGCAAGCAGTTGATTGAATTAATAATGCTAGGCATTGCATTGGTTTCGGTATCTACATAGCTCGTCTATTTTATTAAGCGAGATATATATTTAATTTTGGGAATCGTGCTTAAGTGGATATCTTTAGAATTTCATAGCCTTATTTACATATGACATTAAATGGCTGCCTACTGCAAAATCGATAAAATGCTTGTAAAATATGAATTTATAGGTGTAAAATTATACAATAATTATATAATTTATATAATTATATAATAAATTATACCTTATTATTTAGCTAGACTCTTAACCTTTCCATAATGGTATCAATCATTCTTCTATACCCTAAGATGCGAAAGCAAATCGATATGGAACGGTGACTTTGACCAAATTGCAACTTGTGCGCAACCACTAAAATGCTTGTCAACACCAAATGCATGAGTGCATTTTAATAATTTACCCCTTAAAATTTAGCTAGAGTCTTAAGCTTTCTATATTGGTCTCTAACTTTTCATTATCCTTCAGGAATAATGAGCATATCGATGCGCAAGGATAACATTGAAAAACTGCCTATTACAAAATACCCACTCACCACTAAAATGCTTACAGAATCCAAACGCGTATGGTTACCTTAATAAAAAACCTCTTAAAATGTAGCTAGAGATTGCAGCTTTATCAAATTAAATCAATAATTCCATTACTAATCGGCAATCATGAACAGATCGATGCGCAAGAGTGACATTAAATGGCTGCCTACTGCAAAATCGATAAAATGCTTGTAAAATATGAATTTATAGGTGTAAAACTATACAATAATTATATAATTTAAATAATTATATAATAAATTATACCTTATTATTTAGCTAGACTCTTAACCTTTCCATAATGGTATCAATCATTCTTCTATACCCTAAGATGCGAAAGCAAATCGATATGGAACGGTGACTTTGACCAAATTGCAACTTGTGCGCAACCACTAAAATGCTTGTCAACACCAAATGCATGAGTGCATTTTAATAATCGACCCCTTAAAATTTAGCTAGGGTCTTAAGCTTTCTATATTGGTCTCTAACTTTTCATTATCCTTCAGGAATAATGAGCATATCGATGCGCAAGGATAACATTGAAAAACTGCCTATTACAAAATACCCACTCACCACTAAAATGCTTACAGAATCCAAACGCGTATGGTTACCTTAATAAAAAACCTCTTAAAATGTAGCTAGAGATTGCAGCTTTATCAAATTAAATCAATAATTCCATTACTAATCGGCAATCATGAACAGATCGATGCGCAAGAGTGACATTAAATGGCTGCCTACTGCAAAATCGATAGAATGCTTGTAAAATATGAATTTATAGGTGTTTATCGAAAAAATAATACCCTTAAAACGTAGCTGGAGTCTTCAGCTTTCATAAATGGGGCCAAATCCCAGTTACTAGTTGCACCTACCTTCTCCCCTAGACCTATTCCTCCTACCTTTTCTTCCTACCTGCTTCTCCTCCTGAAGCTATTCCTACCTTTCTTTCTACCTATGACCCTACGACAGTAAAACTTGCAAATTTCTAAAATTTGTCCCACCCACCCTCCCAGGCACGAAGTGCCAAAGAACATGTGTATGCCGCACGCGCCGCGGCAAACTCGCCGGTATACATGTGGTTAGTCATATATATATGACATTTTTGCGCAAACGTATCTGTGAATTGTGAATGCCACATGCATATGAGCCAGAAGCGTGTGAATGAAAATACGTACCGTCTGCTGCAATACATTTCAAGCAATAATGGCCGCTACCGAAAACAACTCAATGCTTCTTCTTCTTGCAAACATACGGCATTTCAAGGAATAATGGCCGCTAGTAAAAACTACTCATTAGATGCTCCGCCTTCTTTTAGGCATTCAATGGATGCCTTCGCGCAAATGATGCACTCGTTACATCGTGGGACACGAGGTATTTATTTAATGATTATTTGTTTTCATATAAGAGCCAGCAAGCAGTTGATTGAATTAATAATGCTAGGCATTGCATTGGTTTCGGTATCTACATAGCTCGTCTATTTTATTAAGCGAGATATATATTTAATTTTGGGAATCGTGCTTAAGTGGATATCTTTAGAATTTCATAGCCTTATTTACATATGACATTAAATGGCTGCCTACTGCAAAATCGATAAAATGCTTGTAAAATATGAATTTATAGGTGTAAAATTATACAATAATTATATAATTTATATAATTATATAATAAATTATACCTTATTATTTAGCTAGACTCTTAACCTTTCCATAATGGTATCAATCATTCTTCTATACCCTAAGATGCGAAAGCAAATCGATATGGAACGGTGACTTTGACCAAATTGCAACTTGTGCGCAACCACTAAAATGCTTGTCAACACCAAATGCATGAGTGCATTTTAATAATCGACCCCTTAAAATTTAGCTAGGGTCTTAAGCTTTCTATATTGGTCTCTAACTTTTCATTATCCTTCAGGAATAATGAGCATATCGATGCGCAAGGATAACATTGAAAAACTGCCTATTACAAAATACCCACTCACCACTAAAATGCTTACAGAATCCAAACGCGTATGGTTACCTTAATAAAAAACCTCTTAAAATGTAGCTAGAGATTGCAGCTTTATCAAATTAAATCAATAATTCCATTACTAATCGGCAATCATGAACAGATCGATGCGCAAGAGTGACATTAAATGGCTGCCTACTGCAAAATCGATAGAATGCTTGTAAAATATGAATTTATAGGTGTTTATCGAAAAAATAATACCCTTAAAACGTAGCTGGAGTCTTCAGCTTTCATAAATGGGGCCAAATCCCAGTTACTAGTTGCACCTACCTTCTCCCCTAGACCTATTCCTCCTACCTTTTCTTCCTACCTGCTTCTCCTCCTGAAGCTATTCCTACCTTTCTTTCTACCTATGACCCTACGACAGTAAAACTTGCAAATTTCTAAAATTTGTCCCACCCACCCTCCCAGGCACGAAGTGCCAAAGAACATGTGTATGCCGCACGCGCCGCGGCAAACTCGCCGGTATACATGTGGTTAGTCATATATATATGACATTTTTGCGCAAACGTATCTGTGAATTGTGAATGCCACATGCATATGAGCCAGAAGCGTGTGAATGAAAATACGTACCGTCTGCTGCAATACATTTCAAGCAATAATGGCCGCTACCGAAAACAACTCAATGCTTCTTCTTCTTGCAAACATACGGCATTTCAAGGAATAATGGCCGCTAGTAAAAACTACTCATTAGATGCTCCGCCTTCTTTTAGGCATTCAATGGATGCCTTCGCGCAAATGATGCACTCGTTACATCGTGGGACACGAGGTATTTATTTAATGATTATTTGTTTTCATATAAGAGCCAGCAAGCAGTTGATTGAATTAATAATGCTAGGCATTGCATTGGTTTCGGTATCTACATAGCTCGTCTATTTTATTAAGCGAGATATATATTTAATTTTGGGAATCGTGCTTAAGTGGATATCTTTAGAATTTCATAGCCTTATTTACATATGACATTAAATGGCTGCCTACTGCAAAATCGATAAAATGCTTGTAAAATATGAATTTATAGGTGTAAAATTATACAATAATTATATAATTTATATAATTATATAATAAATTATACCTTATTATTTAGCTAGACTCTTAACCTTTCCATAATGGTATCAATCATTCTTCTATACCCTAAGATGCGAAAGCAAATCGATATGGAACGGTGACTTTGACCAAATTGCAACTTGTGCGCAACCACTAAAATGCTTGTCAACACCAAATGCATGAGTGCATTTTAATAATTTACCCCTTAAAATTTAGCTAGAGTCTTAAGCTTTCTATATTGGTCTCTAACTTTTCATTATCCTTCAGGAATAATGAGCATATCGATGCGCAAGGATAACATTGAAAAACTGCCTATTACAAAATACCCACTCACCACTAAAATGCTTACAGAATCCAAACGCGTATGGTTACCTTAATAAAAAACCTCTTAAAATGTAGCTAGAGATTGCAGCTTTATCAAATTAAAGCAATAATTCCATTACTAATCGGCAATCATGAACAGATCGATGCGCAAGAGTGACATTAAATGGCTGCCTACTGCAAAATCGATAGAATGCTTGTAAAATATGAATTTATAGGTGTTTATCGAAAAAATAATACCCTTAAAACGTAGCTGGAGTCTTCAGCTTTCATAAATGGGGCCAAATCCCAGTTACTAGTTGCACCTACCTTCTCCCCTAGACCTATTCCTCCTACCTTTTCTTCCTACCTGCTTCTCCTCCTGAAGCTATTCCTACCTTTCTTTCTACCTATGACCCTACGACAGTAAAACTTGCAAATTTCTAAAATTTGTCCCACCCACCCTCCCAGGCACGAAGTGCCAAAGAACATGTGTATGCCGCACGCGCCGCGGCAAACTCGCCGGTATACATGTGGTTAGTCATATATATATGACATTTTTGCGCAAACGTATCTGTGAATTGTGAATGCCACATGCATATGAGCCAGAAGCGTGTGAATGAAAATACGTACCGTCTGCTGCAATACATTTCAAGCAATAATGGCCGCTACCGAAAACAACTCAATGCTTCTTCTTCTTGCAAACATACGGCATTTCAAGGAATAATGGCCGCTAGTAAAAACTACTCATTAGATGCTCCGCCTTCTTTTAGGCATTCAATGGATGCCTTCGCGCAAATGATGCACTCGTTACATCGTGGGACACGAGGTATTTATTTAATGATTATTTGTTTTCATATAAGAGCCAGCAAGCAGTTGATTGAATTAATAATGCTAGGCATTGCATTGGTTTCGGTATCTACATAGCTCGTCTATTTTATTAAGCGAGATATATATTTAATTTTGGGAATCGTGCTTAAGTGGATATCTTTAGAATTTCATAGCCTTATTTACATATGACATTAAATGGCTGCCTACTGCAAAATCGATAAAATGCTTGTAAAATATGAATTTATAGGTGTAAAATTATACAATAATTATATAATTTATATAATTATATAATAAATTATACCTTATTATTTAGCTAGACTCTTAACCTTTCCATAATGGTATCAATCATTCTTCTATACCCTAAGATGCGAAAGCAAATCGATATGGAACGGTGACTTTGACCAAATTGCAACTTGTGCGCAACCACTAAAATGCTTGTCAACACCAAATGCATGAGTGCATTTTAATAATTTACCCCTTAAAATTTAGCTAGAGTCTTAAGCTTTCTATATTGGTCTCTAACTTTTCATTATCCTTCAGGAATAATGAGCATATCGATGCGCAAGGATAACATTGAAAAACTGCCTATTACAAAATACCCACTCACCACTAAAATGCTTACAGAATCCAAACGCGTATGGTTACCTTAATAAAAAACCTCTTAAAATGTAGCTAGAGATTGCAGCTTTATCAAATTAAAGCAATAATTCCATTACTAATCGGCAATCATGAACAGATCGATGCGCAAGAGTGACATTAAATGGCTGCCTACTGCAAAATCGATAGAATGCTTGTAAAATATGAATTTATAGGTGTTTATCGAAAAAATAATACCCTTAAAACGTAGCTGGAGTCTTCAGCTTTCATAAATGGGGCCAAATCCCAGTTACTAGTTGCACCTACCTTCTCCCCTAGACCTATTCCTCCTACCTTTTCTTCCTACCTGCTTCTCCTCCTGAAGCTATTCCTACCTTTCTTTCTACCTATGACCCTACGACAGTAAAACTTGCAAATTTCTAAAATTTGTCCCACCCACCCTCCCAGGCACGAAGTGCCAAAGAACATGTGTATGCCGCACGCGCCGCGGCAAACTCGCCGGTATACATGTGGTTAGTCATATATATATGACATTTTTGCGCAAACGTATCTGTGAATTGTGAATGCCACATGCATATGAGCCAGAAGCGTGTGAATGAAAATACGTACCGTCTGCTGCAATACATTTCAAGCAATAATGGCCGCTACCGAAAACAACTCAATGCTTCTTCTTCTTGCAAACATACGGCATTTCAAGGAATAATGGCCGCTAGTAAAAACTACTCATTAGATGCTCCGCCTTCTTTTAGGCATTCAATGGATGCCTTCGCGCAAATGATGCACTCGTTACATCGTGGGACACGAGGTATTTATTTAATGATTATTTGTTTTCATATAAGAGCCAGCAAGCAGTTGATTGAATTAATAATGCTAGGCATTGCATTGGTTTCGGTATCTACATAGCTCGTCTATTTTATTAAGCGAGATATATATTTAATTTTGGGAATCGTGCTTAAGTGGATATCTTTAGAATTTCATAGCCTTATTTACATATGACATTAAATGGCTGCCTACTGCAAAATCGATAAAATGCTTGTAAAATATGAATTTATAGGTGTAAAATTATACAATAATTATATAATTTATATAATTATATAATAAATTATACCTTATTATTTAGCTAGACTCTTAACCTTTCCATAATGGTATCAATCATTCTTCTATACCCTAAGATGCGAAAGCAAATCGATATGGAACGGTGACTTTGACCAAATTGCAACTTGTGCGCAACCACTAAAATGCTTGTCAACACCAAATGCATGAGTGCATTTTAATAATCGACCCCTTAAAATTTAGCTAGGGTCTTAAGCTTTCTATATTGGTCTCTAACTTTTCATTATCCTTCAGGAATAATGAGCATATCGATGCGCAAGGATAACATTGAAAAACTGCCTATTACAAAATACCCACTCACCACTAAAATGCTTACAGAATCCAAACGCGTATGGTTACCTTAATAAAAAACCTCTTAAAATGTAGCTAGAGATTGCAGCTTTATCAAATTAAATCAATAATTCCATTACTAATCGGCAATCATGAACAGATCGATGCGCAAGAGTGACATTAAATGGCTGCCTACTGCAAAATCGATAGAATGCTTGTAAAATATGAATTTATAGGTGTTTATCGAAAAAATAATACCCTTAAAACGTAGCTGGAGTCTTCAGCTTTCATAAATGGGGCCAAATCCCAGTTACTAGTTGCACCTACCTTCTCCCCTAGACCTATTCCTCCTACCTTTTCTTCCTACCTGCTTCTCCTCCTGAAGCTATTCCTACCTTTCTTTCTACCTATGACCCTACGACAGTAAAACTTGCAAATTTCTAAAATTTGTCCCACCCACCCTCCCAGGCACGAAGTGCCAAAGAACATGTGTATGCCGCACGCGCCGCGGCAAACTCGCCGGTATACATGTGGTTAGTCATATATATATGACATTTTTGCGCAAACGTATCTGTGAATTGTGAATGCCACATGCATATGAGCCAGAAGCGTGTGAATGAAAATACGTACCGTCTGCTGCAATACATTTCAAGCAATAATGGCCGCTACCGAAAACAACTCAATGCTTCTTCTTCTTGCAAACATACGGCATTTCAAGGAATAATGGCCGCTAGTAAAAACTACTCATTAGATGCTCCGCCTTCTTTTAGGCATTCAATGGATGCCTTCGCGCAAATGATGCACTCGTTACATCGTGGGACACGAGGTATTTATTTAATGATTATTTGTTTTCATATAAGAGCCAGCAAGCAGTTGATTGAATTAATAATGCTAGGCATTGCATTGGTTTCGGTATCTACATAGCTCGTCTATTTTATTAAGCGAGATATATATTTAATTTTGGGAATCGTGCTTAAGTGGATATCTTTAGAATTTCATAGCCTTATTTACATATGACATTAAATGGCTGCCTACTGCAAAATCGATAAAATGCTTGTAAAATATGAATTTATAGGTGTAAAATTATACAATAATTATATAATTTATATAATTATATAATAAATTATACCTTATTATTTAGCTAGACTCTTAACCTTTCCATAATGGTATCAATCATTCTTCTATACCCTAAGATGCGAAAGCAAATCGATATGGAACGGTGACTTTGACCAAATTGCAACTTGTGCGCAACCACTAAAATGCTTGTCAACACCAAATGCATGAGTGCATTTTAATAATTTACCCCTTAAAATTTAGCTAGAGTCTTAAGCTTTCTATATTGGTCTCTAACTTTTCATTATCCTTCAGGAATAATGAGCATATCGATGCGCAAGGATAACATTGAAAAACTGCCTATTACAAAATACCCACTCACCACTAAAATGCTTACAGAATCCAAACGCGTATGGTTACCTTAATAAAAAACCTCTTAAAATGTAGCTAGAGATTGCAGCTTTATCAAATTAAAGCAATAATTCCATTACTAATCGGCAATCATGAACAGATCGATGCGCAAGAGTGACATTAAATGGCTGCCTACTGCAAAATCGATAGAATGCTTGTAAAATATGAATTTATAGGTGTTTATCGAAAAAATAATACCCTTAAAACGTAGCTGGAGTCTTCAGCTTTCATAAATGGGGCCAAATCCCAGTTACTAGTTGCACCTACCTTCTCCCCTAGACCTATTCCTCCTACCTTTTCTTCCTACCTGCTTCTCCTCCTGAAGCTATTCCTACCTTTCTTTCTACCTATGACCCTACGACAGTAAAACTTGCAAATTTCTAAAATTTGTCCCACCCACCCTCCCAGGCACGAAGTGCCAAAGAACATGTGTATGCCGCACGCGCCGCGGCAAACTCGCCGGTATACATGTGGTTAGTCATATATATATGACATTTTTGCGCAAACGTATCTGTGAATTGTGAATGCCACATGCATATGAGCCAGAAGCGTGTGAATGAAAATACGTACCGTCTGCTGCAATACATTTCAAGCAATAATGGCCGCTACCGAAAACAACTCAATGCTTCTTCTTCTTGCAAACATACGGCATTTCAAGGAATAATGGCCGCTAGTAAAAACTACTCATTAGATGCTCCGCCTTCTTTTAGGCATTCAATGGATGCCTTCGCGCAAATGATGCACTCGTTACATCGTGGGACACGAGGTATTTATTTAATGATTATTTGTTTTCATATAAGAGCCAGCAAGCAGTTGATTGAATTAATAATGCTAGGCATTGCATTGGTTTCGGTATCTACATAGCTCGTCTATTTTATTAAGCGAGATATATATTTAATTTTGGGAATCGTGCTTAAGTGGATATCTTTAGAATTTCATAGCCTTATTTACATATGACATTAAATGGCTGCCTACTGCAAAATCGATAAAATGCTTGTAAAATATGAATTTATAGGTGTAAAATTATACAATAATTATATAATTTATATAATTATATAATAAATTATACCTTATTATTTAGCTAGACTCTTAACCTTTCCATAATGGTATCAATCATTCTTCTATACCCTAAGATGCGAAAGCAAATCGATATGGAACGGTGACTTTGACCAAATTGCAACTTGTGCGCAACCACTAAAATGCTTGTCAACACCAAATGCATGAGTGCATTTTAATAATTTACCCCTTAAAATTTAGCTAGAGTCTTAAGCTTTCTATATTGGTCTCTAACTTTTCATTATCCTTCAGGAATAATGAGCATATCGATGCGCAAGGATAACATTGAAAAACTGCCTATTACAAAATACCCACTCACCACTAAAATGCTTACAGAATCCAAACGCGTATGGTTACCTTAATAAAAAACCTCTTAAAATGTAGCTAGAGATTGCAGCTTTATCAAATTAAAGCAATAATTCCATTACTAATCGGCAATCATGAACAGATCGATGCGCAAGAGTGACATTAAATGGCTGCCTACTGCAAAATCGATAGAATGCTTGTAAAATATGAATTTATAGGTGTTTATCGAAAAAATAATACCCTTAAAACGTAGCTGGAGTCTTCAGCTTTCATAAATGGGGCCAAATCCCAGTTACTAGTTGCACCTACCTTCTCCCCTAGACCTATTCCTCCTACCTTTTCTTCCTACCTGCTTCTCCTCCTGAAGCTATTCCTACCTTTCTTTCTACCTATGACCCTACGACAGTAAAACTTGCAAATTTCTAAAATTTGTCCCACCCACCCTCCCAGGCACGAAGTGCCAAAGAACATGTGTATGCCGCACGCGCCGCGGCAAACTCGCCGGTATACATGTGGTTAGTCATATATATATGACATTTTTGCGCAAACGTATCTGTGAATTGTGAATGCCACATGCATATGAGCCAGAAGCGTGTGAATGAAAATACGTACCGTCTGCTGCAATACATTTCAAGCAATAATGGCCGCTACCGAAAACAACTCAATGCTTCTTCTTCTTGCAAACATACGGCATTTCAAGGAATAATGGCCGCTAGTAAAAACTACTCATTAGATGCTCCGCCTTCTTTTAGGCATTCAATGGATGCCTTCGCGCAAATGATGCACTCGTTACATAGTGGGACACGAGGTATTTATTTAATGATTATTTGTTTTCATATAAGAGCCAGCAAGCAGTTGATTGAATTAATAATGCTAGGCATTGCATTGGTTTCGGTATCTACATAGCTCGTCTATTTTATTAAGCGAGATATATATTTAATTTTGGGAATCGTGCTTAAGTGGATATCTTTAGAATTTCATAGCCTTATTTACATATGACATTAAATGGCTGCCTACTGCAAAATCGATAAAATGCTTGTAAAATATGAATTTATAGGTGTAAAATTATACAATAATTATATAATTTATATAATTATATAATAAATTATACCTTATTATTTAGCTAGACTCTTAACCTTTCCATAATGGTATCAATCATTCTTCTATACCCTAAGATGCGAAAGCAAATCGATATGGAACGGTGACTTTGACCAAATTGCAACTTGTGCGCAACCACTAAAATGCTTGTCAACACCAAATGCATGAGTGCATTTTAATAATTTACCCCTTAAAATTTAGCTAGAGTCTTAAGCTTTCTATATTGGACTCTAACATTTCATTATCCTTCAGGAATAATGAGCATATCGATGCGCAAGGATAACATTGAAAAACTGCCTATTACAAAATACCCACTCACCACTAAAATGCTTACAGAATCCAAACGCGTATGGTTACCTTAATAAAAAACCTCTTAAAATGTAGCTAGAGATTGCAGCTTTATCAAATTAAATCAATAATTCCATTACTAATCGGCAATCATGAACAGATCGATGCGCAAGAGTGACATTAAATGGCTGCCTACTGCAAAATCGATAAAATGCTTGTAAAATATGAATTTATAGGTGTAAAACTATACAATAATTATATAATTTAAATAATTATATAATAAATTATACCTTATTATTTAGCTAGACTCTTAACCTTTCCATAATGGTATCAATCATTCTTCTATACCCTAAGATGCGAAAGCAAATCGATATGGAACGGTGACTTTGACCAAATTGCAACTTGTGCGCAACCACTAAAATGCTTGTCAACACCAAATGCATGAGTGCATTTTAATAATCGACCCCTTAAAATTTAGCTAGGGTCTTAAGCTTTCTATATTGGTCTCTAACTTTTCATTATCCTTCAGGAATAATGAGCATATCGATGCGCAAGGATAACATTGAAAAACTGCCTATTACAAAATACCCACTCACCACTAAAATGCTTACAGAATCCAAACGCGTATGGTTACCTTAATAAAAAACCTCTTAAAATGTAGCTAGAGATTGCAGCTTTATCAAATTAAATCAATAATTCCATTACTAATCGGCAATCATGAACAGATCGATGCGCAAGAGTGACATTAAATGGCTGCCTACTGCAAAATCGATAGAATGCTTGTAAAATATGAATTTATAGGTGTTTATCGAAAAAATAATACCCTTAAAACGTAGCTGGAGTCTTCAGCTTTCATAAATGGGGCCAAATCCCAGTTACTAGTTGCACCTACCTTCTCCCCTAGACCTATTCCTCCTACCTTTTCTTCCTACCTGCTTCTCCTCCTGAAGCTATTCCTACCTTTCTTTCTACCTATGACCCTACGACAGTAAAACTTGCAAATTTCTAAAATTTGTCCCACCCACCCTCCCAGGCACGAAGTGCCAAAGAACATGTGTATGCCGCACGCGCCGCGGCAAACTCGCCGGTATACATGTGGTTAGTCATATATATATGACATTTTTGCGCAAACGTATCTGTGAATTGTGAATGCCACATGCATATGAGCCAGAAGCGTGTGAATGAAAATACGTACCGTCTGCTGCAATACATTTCAAGCAATAATGGCCGCTACCGAAAACAACTCAATGCTTCTTCTTCTTGCAAACATACGGCATTTCAAGGAATAATGGCCGCTAGTAAAAACTACTCATTAGATGCTCCGCCTTCTTTTAGGCATTCAATGGATGCCTTCGCGCAAATGATGCACTCGTTACATCGTGGGACACGAGGTATTTATTTAATGATTATTTGTTTTCATATAAGAGCCAGCAAGCAGTTGATTGAATTAATAATGCTAGGCATTGCATTGGTTTCGGTATCTACATAGCTCGTCTATTTTATTAAGCGAGATATATATTTAATTTTGGGAATCGTGCTTAAGTGGATATCTTTAGAATTTCATAGCCTTATTTACATATGACATTAAATGGCTGCCTACTGCAAAATCGATAAAATGCTTGTAAAATATGAATTTATAGGTGTAAAATTATACAATAATTATATAATTTATATAATTATATAATAAATTATACCTTATTATTTAGCTAGACTCTTAACCTTTCCATAATGGTATCAATCATTCTTCTATACCCTAAGATGCGAAAGCAAATCGATATGGAACGGTGACTTTGACCAAATTGCAACTTGTGCGCAACCACTAAAATGCTTGTCAACACCAAATGCATGAGTGCATTTTAATAATTTACCCCTTAAAATTTAGCTAGAGTCTTAAGCTTTCTATATTGGTCTCTAACTTTTCATTATCCTTCAGGAATAATGAGCATATCGATGCGCAAGGATAACATTGAAAAACTGCCTATTACAAAATACCCACTCACCACTAAAATGCTTACAGAATCCAAACGCGTATGGTTACCTTAATAAAAAACCTCTTAAAATGTAGCTAGAGATTGCAGCTTTATCAAATTAAATCAATAATTCCATTACTAATCGGCAATCATGAACAGATCGATGCGCAAGAGTGACATTAAATGGCTGCCTACTGCAAAATCGATAAAATGCTTGTAAAATATGAATTTATAGGTGTAAAACTATACAATAATTATATAATTTAAATAATTATATAATAAATTATACCTTATTATTTAGCTAGACTCTTAACCTTTCCATAATGGTATCAATCATTCTTCTATACCCTAAGATGCGAAAGCAAATCGATATGGAACGGTGACTTTGACCAAATTGCAACTTGTGCGCAACCACTAAAATGCTTGTCAACACCAAATGCATGAGTGCATTTTAATAATCGACCCCTTAAAATTTAGCTAGGGTCTTAAGCTTTCTATATTGGTCTCTAACTTTTCATTATCCTTCAGGAATAATGAGCATATCGATGCGCAAGGATAACATTGAAAAACTGCCTATTACAAAATACCCACTCACCACTAAAATGCTTACAGAATCCAAACGCGTATGGTTACCTTAATAAAAAACCTCTTAAAATGTAGCTAGAGATTGCAGCTTTATCAAATTAAATCAATAATTCCATTACTAATCGGCAATCATGAACGGATCGATGCGCAAGAGTGACATTAAATGGCTGCCTACTGCAAAATCGATAGAATGCTTGTAAAATATGAATTTATAGGTGTTTATCGAAAAAATAATACCCTTAAAACGTAGCTGGAGTCTTCAGCTTTCATAAATGGGGCCAAATCCCAGTTACTAGTTGCACCTACCTTCTCCCCTAGACCTATTCCTCCTACCTTTTCTTCCTACCTGCTTCTCCTCCTGAAGCTATTCCTACCTTTCTTTCTACCTATGACCCTACGACAGTAAAACTTGCAAATTTCTAAAATTTGTCCCACCCACCCTCCCAGGCACGAAGTGCCAAAGAACATGTGTATGCCGCACGCGCCGCGGCAAACTCGCCGGTATACATGTGGTTAGTCATATATATATGACATTTTTGCGCAAACGTATCTGTGAATTGTGAATGCCACATGCATATGAGCCAGAAGCGTGTGAATGAAAATACGTACCGTCTGCTGCAATACATTTCAAGCAATAATGGCCGCTACCGAAAACAACTCAATGCTTCTTCTTCTTGCAAACATACGGCATTTCAAGGAATAATGGCCGCTAGTAAAAACTACTCATTAGATGCTCCGCCTTCTTTTAGGCATTCAATGGATGCCTTCGCGCAAATGATGCACTCGTTACATCGTGGGACACGAGGTATTTATTTAATGATTATTTGTTTTCATATAAGAGCCAGCAAGCAGTTGATTGAATTAATAATGCTAGGCATTGCATTGGTTTCGGTATCTACATAGCTCGTCTATTTTATTAAGCGAGATATATATTTAATTTTGGGAATCGTGCTTAAGTGGATATCTTTAGAATTTCATAGCCTTATTTACATATGACATTAAATGGCTGCCTACTGCAAAATCGATAAAATGCTTGTAAAATATGAATTTATAGGTGTAAAATTATACAATAATTATATAATTTATATAATTATATAATAAATTATACCTTATTATTTAGCTAGACTCTTAACCTTTCCATAATGGTATCAATCATTCTTCTATACCCTAAGATGCGAAAGCAAATCGATATGGAACGGTGACTTTGACCAAATTGCAACTTGTGCGCAACCACTAAAATGCTTGTCAACACCAAATGCATGAGTGCATTTTAATAATTTACCCCTTAAAATTTAGCTAGAGTCTTAAGCTTTCTATATTGGTCTCTAACTTTTCATTATCCTTCAGGAATAATGAGCATATCGATGCGCAAGGATAACATTGAAAAACTGCCTATTACAAAATACCCACTCACCACTAAAATGCTTACAGAATCCAAACGCGTATGGTTACCTTAATAAAAAACCTCTTAAAATGTAGCTAGAGATTGCAGCTTTATCAAATTAAATCAATAATTCCATTACTAATCGGCAATCATGAACAGATCGATGCGCAAGAGTGACATTAAATGGCTGCCTACTGCAAAATCGATAGAATGCTTGTAAAATATGAATTTATAGGTGTTTATCGAAAAAATAATACCCTTAAAACGTAGCTGGAGTCTTCAGCTTTCATAAATGGGGCCAAATCCCAGTTACTAGTTGCACCTACCGTCTCCCCTAGACCTATTCCTCCTACCTTTTCTTCCTACCTGCTTCTCCTCCTGAAGCTATTCCTACCTTTCTTTCTACCTATGACCCTACGACAGTAAAACTTGCAAATTTCTAAAATTTGTCCCACCCACCCTCCCAGGCACGAAGTGCCAAAGAACATTTGTATGCCGCACGCGCCGCGGCAAACTCGCCGGTATACATGTGGTTAGTCATATATATATGACATTTTTGCGCAAACGTATCTGTGAATTGTGAATGCCACATGCATATGAGCCAGAAGCGTGTGAATGAAAATACGTACCGTCTGCTGCAATACATTTCAAGCAATAATGGCCGCTACCGAAAACAACTCAATGCTTCTTCTTCTTGCAAACATACGGCATTTCAAGGAATAATGGCCGCTAGTAAAAACTACTCATTAGATGCTCCGCCTTCTTTTAGGCATTCAATGGATGCCTTCGCGCAAATGATGCACTCGTTACATCGTGGGACACGAGGTATTTATTTAATGATTATTTGTTTTCATATAAGAGCCAGCAAGCAGTTGATTGAATTAATAATGCTAGGCATTGCATTGGTTTCGGTATCTACATAGCTCGTCTATTTTATTAAGCGAGATATATATTTAATTTTGGGAATCGTGCTTAAGTGGATATCTTTAGAATTTCATAGCCTTATTTACATATGACATTAAATGGCTGCCTACTGCAAAATCGATAAAATGCTTGTAAAATATGAATTTATAGGTGTAAAATTATACAATAATTATATAATTTATATAATTATATAATAAATTATACCTTATTATTTAGCTTGACTCTTAACCTTTCCATAATGGTATCAATCATTCTTCTATACCCTAAGATGCGAAAGCAAATCGATATGGAACGGTGACTTTGACCAAATTGCAACTTGTGCGCAACCACTAAAATGCTTGTCAACACCAAATGCATGAGTGCATTTTAATAATTTACCCCTTAAAATTTAGCTAGAGTCTTAAGCTTTCTATATTGGTCTCTAACTTTTCATTATCCTTCAGGAATAATGAGCATATCGATGCGCAAGGATAACATTGAAAAACTGCCTATTACAAAATACCCACTCACCACTAAAATGCTTACAGAATCCAAACGCGTATGGTTACCTTAATAAAAAACCTCTTAAAATGTAGCTAGAGATTGCAGCTTTATCAAATTAAATCAATAATTCCATTACTAATCGGCAATCATGAACAGATCGATGCGCAAGAGTGACATTAAATGGCTGCCTACTGCAAAATCGATAAAATGCTTGTAAAATATGAATTTATAGGTGTAAAACTATACAATAATTATATAATTTAAATAATTATATAATAAATTATACCTTATTATTTAGCTAGACTCTTAACCTTTCCATAATGGTATCAATCATTCTTCTATACCCTAAGATGCGAAAGCAAATCGATATGGAACGGTGACTTTGACCAAATTGCAACTTGTGCGCAACCACTAAAATGCTTGTCAACACCAAATGCATGAGTGCATTTTAATAATCGACCCCTTAAAATTTAGCTAGGGTCTTAAGCTTTCTATATTGGTCTCTAACTTTTCATTATCCTTCAGGAATAATGAGCATATCGATGCGCAAGGATAACATTGAAAAACTGCCTATTACAAAATACCCACTCACCACTAAAATGCTTACAGAATCCAAACGCGTATGGTTACCTTAATAAAAAACCTCTTAAAATGTAGCTAGAGATTGCAGCTTTATCAAATTAAAGCAATAATTCCATTACTAATCGGCAATCATGAACAGATCGATGCGCAAGAGTGACATTAAATGGCTGCCTACTGCAAAATCGATAGAATGCTTGTAAAATATGAATTTATAGGTGTTTATCGAAAAAATAATACCCTTAAAACGTAGCTGGAGTCTTCAGCTTTCATAAATGGGGCCAAATCCCAGTTACTAGTTGCACCTACCTTCTCCCCTAGACCTATTCCTCCTACCTTTTCTTCCTACCTGCTTCTCCTCCTGAAGCTATTCCTACCTTTCTTTCTACCTATGACCCTACGACAGTAAAACTTGCAAATTTCTAAAATTTGTCCCACTCACCCTCCCAGGCACGAAGTGCCAAAGAACATGTGTATGCCGCACGCGCCGCGGCAAACTCGCCGGTATACATGTGGTTAGTCATATATATATGACATTTTTGCGCAAACGTATCTGTGAATTGTGAATGCCACATGCATATGAGCCAGAAGCGTGTGAATGAAAATACGTACCGTCTGCTGCAATACATTTCAAGCAATAATGGCCGCTACCGAAAACAACTCAATGCTTCTTCTTCTTGCAAACATACGGCATTTCAAGGAATAATGGCCGCTAGTAAAAACTACTCATTAGATGCTCCGCCTTCTTTTAGGCATTCAATGGATGCCTTCGCGCAAATGATGCACTCGTTACATCGTGGGACACGAGGTATTTATTTAATGATTATTTGTTTTCATATAAGAGCCAGCAAGCAGTTGATTGAATTAATAATGCTAGGCATTGCATTGGTTTCGGTATCTACATAGCTCGTCTATTTTATTAAGCGAGATATATATTTAATTTTGGGAATCGTGCTTAAGTGGATATCTTTAGAATTTCATAGCCTTATTTACATATGACATTAAATGGCTGCCTACTGCAAAATCGATAAAATGCTTGTAAAATATGAATTTATAGGTGTAAAATTATACAATAATTATATAATTTATATAATTATATAATAAATTATACCTTATTATTTAGCTAGACTCTTAACCTTTCCATAATGGTATCAATCATTCTTCTATACCCTAAGATGCGAAAGCAAATCGATATGGAACGGTGACTTTGACCAAATTGCAACTTGTGCGCAACCACTAAAATGCTTGTCAACACCAAATGCATGAGTGCATTTTAATAATTTACCCCTTAAAATTTAGCTAGAGTCTTAAGCTTTCTATATTGGTCTCTAACTTTTCATTATCCTTCAGGAATAATGAGCATATCGATGCGCAAGGATAACATTGAAAAACTGCCTATTACAAAATACCCACTCACCACTAAAATGCTTACAGAATCCAAACGCGTATGGTTACCTTAATAAAAAACCTCTTAAAATGTAGCTAGAGATTGCAGCTTTATCAAATTAAATCAATAATTCCATTACTAATCGGCAATCATGAACAGATCGATGCGCAAGAGTGACATTAAATGGCTGCCTACTGCAAAATCGATAAAATGCTTGTAAAATATGAATTTATAGGTGTAAAACTATACAATAATTATATAATTTAAATAATTATATAATAAATTATACCTTATTATTTAGCTAGACTCTTAACCTTTCCATAATGGTATCAATCATTCTTCTATACCCTAAGATGCGAAAGCAAATCGATATGGAACGGTGACTTTGACCAAATTGCAACTTGTGCGCAACCACTAAAATGCTTGTCAACACCAAATGCATGAGTGCATTTTAATAATCGACCCCTTAAAATTTAGCTAGGGTCTTAAGCTTTCTATATTGGTCTCTAACTTTTCATTATCCTTCAGGAATAATGAGCATATCGATGCGCAAGGATAACATTGAAAAACTGCCTATTACAAAATACCCACTCACCACTAAAATGCTTACAGAATCCAAACGCGTATGGTTACCTTAATAAAAAACCTCTTAAAATGTAGCTAGAGATTGCAGCTTTATCAAATTAAAGCAATAATTCCATTACTAATCGGCAATCATGAACAGATCGATGCGCAAGAGTGACATTAAATGGCTGCCTACTGCAAAATCGATAGAATGCTTGTAAAATATGAATTTATAGGTGTTTATCGAAAAAATAATACCCTTAAAACGTAGCTGGAGTCTTCAGCTTTCATAAATGGGGCCAAATCCCAGTTACTAGTTGCACCTACCTTCTCCCCTAGACCTATTCCTCCTACCTTTTCTTCCTACCTGCTTCTCCTCCTGAAGCTATTCCTACCTTTCTTTCTACCTATGACCCTACGACAGTAAAACTTGCAAATTTCTAAAATTTGTCCCACCCACCCTCCCAGGCACGAAGTGCCAAAGAACATGTGTATGCCGCACGCGCCGCGGCAAACTCGCCGGTATACATGTGGTTAGTCATATATATATGACATTTTTGCGCAAACGTATCTGTGAATTGTGAATGCCACATGCATATGAGCCAGAAGCGTGTGAATGAAAATACGTACCGTCTGCTGCAATACATTTCAAGCAATAATGGCCGCTACCGAAAACAACTCAATGCTTCTTCTTCTTGCAAACATACGGCATTTCAAGGAATAATGGCCGCTAGTAAAAACTACTCATTAGATGCTCCGCCTTCTTTTAGGCATTCAATGGATGCCTTCGCGCAAATGATGCACTCGTTACATCGTGGGACACGAGGTATTTATTTAATGATTATTTGTTTTCATATAAGAGCCAGCAAGCAGTTGATTGAATTAATAATGCTAGGCATTGCATTGGTTTCGGTATCTACATAGCTCGTCTATTTTATTAAGCGAGATATATATTTAATTTTGGGAATCGTGCTTAAGTGGATATCTTTAGAATTTCATAGCCTTATTTACATATGACATTAAATGGCTGCCTACTGCAAAATCGATAAAATGCTTGTAAAATATGAATTTATAGGTGTAAAATTATACAATAATTATATAATTTAAATAATTATATAATAAATTATACCTTATTATTTAGCTAGACTCTTAACCTTTCCATAATGGTATCAATCATTCTTCTATACCCTAAGATGCGAAAGCAAATCGATATGGAACGGTGACTTTGACCAAATTGCAACTTGTGCGCAACCACTAAAATGCTTGTCAACACCAAATGCATGAGTGCATTTTAATAATCGACCCCTTAAAATTTAGCTAGGGTCTTAAGCTTTCTATATTGGTCTCTAACTTTTCATTATCCTTCAGGAATAATGAGCATATCGATGCGCAAGGATAACATTGAAAAACTGCCTATTACAAAATACCCACTCACCACTAAAATGCTTACAGAATCCAAACGCGTATGGTTACCTTAATAAAAAACCTCTTAAAATGTAGCTAGAGATTGCAGCTTTATCAAATTAAAGCAATAATTCCATTACTAATCGGCAATCATGAACAGATCGATGCGCAAGAGTGACATTAAATGGCTGCCTACTGCAAAATCGATAGAATGCTTGTAAAATATGAATTTATAGGTGTTTATCGAAAAAATAATACCCTTAAAACGTAGCTGGAGTCTTCAGCTTTCATAAATGGGGCCAAATCCCAGTTACTAGTTGCACCTACCTTCTCCCCTAGACCTATTCCTCCTACCTTTTCTTCCTACCTGCTTCTCCTCCTGAAGCTATTCCTACCTTTCTTTCTACCTATGACCCTACGACAGTAAAACTTGCAAATTTCTAAAATTTGTCCCACCCACCCTCCCAGGCACGAAGTGCCAAAGAACATGTGTATGCCGCACGCGCCGCGGCAAACTCGCCGGTATACATGTGGTTAGTCATATATACCGAAAACAACTCAATGCTTCTTCTTCTTGCAAACATACGGCATTTCAAGGAATAATGGCCGCTAGTAAAAACTACTCATTAGATGCTCCGCCTTCTTTTAGGCATTCAATGGATGCCCTGCGCGCAAATGATGCACTCGTTACATCGTGGGACACGAGGTATTTATTTAATGATTATTTGTTTTCATATAAGAGCCAGCAAGCAGTTGATTGAATTAATAATGCTAGGCATTGCATTGGTTTCGGTATCTACCAGAGAGCAGCATGAGTATACTCGTTTTAGTGTGAAATGTATGAACTCAATGCATTGCACTCTATTCATGTGAATTATTTTCAAATCAAGATAAAGCTATCCTGAAATTATTTGTTATCAAGTATATCGGTGTGACACTCACTTTATATCAAAGTATGTGAATGAAAAATTCTGTTATAACAAACAAATCATTCAATCGAATGACTTGCTTGCAAACGATTCATACGTGCGTGTAGGAGCATAGCATATCAATACATATATATATAATTCACTATTATTGAAGTGCGCGACCATCCCATAAAATGGATATTGATGACGTAAGCATTTTTTAAAAGAAAATGAGCTTTTAAATCAATGTATACTAATTTTAAACAGCTAACTAGTGACACCATATGCAGTGACGAATCGAACGCCACCATAAGCAGCATGCTAAATAGCAACGCTATCAAAAATAAGATCTTAAACGGAACCTACAAAATTGGTCAAAAAAAGGGCCGAAGTAAAGTGTGGAACACATTTGGCCATGTTATCAATGACGCCAAACAAGAAATGCCTAACTTGGTGGCATGCCGTATTTGCTGTGGAATTTATAAACACAACAGCAAATCAACTACTAATTTGATACGTCATAAGTGCTATCTTTTGCAAAGTAATGAGAGTGCAGAAAATACAACGGTTGAAGTAGATATCAACACAAAAGCAGAGGCTACAAAAGTCATCACTGAATGGGTCGTCCAGAATTGCCGACCGTATAAAATAATAGAAGACACAGGTGTCGAAAAATTCGCAAAATTTTTGGTTTCGACTGGTGCAAAATTTGGACCAAACGTTAACATTCAAACACTGTTACCGCATTCCACAACTGTGGCAAGAAGCGTTGAAAACAGTTATTTAAAAATGTTTGGCCTTTACCTTAAAGCAGATATTGCAACGGTAAAAAATATTGGTTTCGCTCTTACATCTGATTTATGGACCGATTGTTACTTCCATAAAAGTTTTCTGGCATTAACAATGCATTTCATAAAAGATGGAAAGCTAGTTAATGTTTTATTAGGAATGAAAAGCATGGATGGGTATAAATGTACCAGTAGGTTATCAATTTGTGTAAATATACTTTATATTAATTGTGATATTTTCAGGTACCAATATACACAAGAAAGTGTGTAGAATATTGCACGACTTCGAATGTGATTTAAAAGAAAATGTCACTATGGTTACCGACAGGGGAGCCAATATGGTAGCAGCTTTTCGTGGAAACTCGCATATATTTTGCATAGCCCATTTGCTTAACAATGTTCTCAAGAAAGCCATTGAAGATGTCCAAGTTGTGAATGATCTGTGCGGCTCTGCGACGAAGCTTGTGAGGTACTTCAAAAAGTCCGGAATTAATTCTAAATTAGCAACGTCACTAAAAAGTTTCTGTCCACCTCGTTGGAATTCGTACTTTAACGTTCTAAATTCGTTAAAAGCAAACTGGAGTGATTTCGGTATTGCAGTTAAAGAATGAGATGCATAGAATTCGCCACCTAGATGTGAAAGACATCAACATAATTTTAGAAATTTTGGAACCTTTCGAAGAAGCATTAAAAAAATTGCAAGGTGACAAATATCATACATTTACATTACAAGCCTTCAAAAGAAATGCGCAGTGAATTTAGAGGACATTGGCTTTGGAAGCGAATTTAAAAATAAGTTGTTACATTATTTGAAAACGGTTGTTTTTGAAAACCAAACTGATTTTCACAAAGTAGCGTTTTTCTTATATCCGCCAGCAAAAGAGTTGAGAAACTTTACGGAGCGTGAACGTAAAGAAACAAAAGAAAAATGTTGCCAAATGATGATAACGTTTATAGAAAACGGTGATGATCTAACGGAAGTAGAAACTGAAGGCATGCCTTTAATACCTTCAAGCAACTTGGAGCTGTTTTCTGAGCTTTTAAATCAGCGCACTTTTGTAAGCAGCGTTGATAAAGTTGCTGCTGAGCTTCATCGCTATGAAAACATTGAAGTGTATTTTCATGTGGATTTCGACATTATCAATTGGTGGGAACTGCATAAAACTGAAATGCCATTACTTTACAAACTAAGCCGTAGGGTATTAGCAACTCCCGCTAGTAGTGCGTCATCTGAACGAGTTTTTTCTTCTGCTGCAAATATAATATCTGAAAAAAGGTGTCAATTATTGTCAAATGACGCTGCATTAAATCATTTAGTTTTCTTATATTGTAATATGAATCCAGAAGAGAAATTGTAAAATAAAAATTATCATTGCAACTCTGTTTTGTTCAGAACTCTACATATGTAATATTTCATTTATTTACATATAAAATGTTTATAGTTTTTTACCTTCTAAACAAAAAGTTGAAAGCAGTCTCTTATAAAAAACCATTTGTTTTGAAAATCATTCACTTGAAAATCGATCAATTCAAACACTTACCAGAATGAATGATTCATTCACTTGATTCGATTTTGTCGATGCTATTACTTGTTATGTTTGAAAAATAATGAGTGAGAGTACGTTGGGTGTGAAAAGGAAACGAGTGACTTAAAAGGCGTTTTGAATGCATCCATGCAGCTTTTTTAGCATACTTTTCAAACCTTCCGCAGTCAATTCGCTTCTGAAATCAATGCTGCTCGAAAGCGTATCGAGTCAATGCGAATCGACTGGAACCGTCGTATAAACATGGTAATAAATTCATTAATACCGTTTTTTTTGGAAACTTGACTCAAGTTCCAAATTTAGCAATGCCCTCCATTCCGCTTCTAGAGCTTCAACATTCTGTTCTTCAATTAAAAGTGAGAATCTTTCAATTAGGGGAACTAGGGTGGGATATAAATTTTTTGGATTTATACTTTCCAAGCACCCTTAACTCAATGATGTCTTAAGTCGACCTAAGCGATTATCGTTTTTGACCACAGATTTAATAATACTAATACTTCTTTTTCGATGGACTTCATTGGAAAAAGTTTATAAAGTTTTGATGAAATACTCAATTACTTAAATTTATTAATATCAAATATCGTTCGAATTTTACTTTTAGCACTTACGTTAATTTTGAGCAAACTTTAAATTGATTTTTTAAATTCAATAATTAGTTTGTTTTGATTAACAATCCAACGGGATTTGGCCCCAATTTGCGCTGGTCAAATAAAAATGCCAAGCCCAAGAGAAATCAAACGATTTTATACACTTGTATCAGGATATTCCAATGATTGCGAATTACATGTTTTTTATATGTTTTTTTACAAGTTTTCTGACTCGTCGACGTCCCAGTGACCACTTTATTGTCTTTATCAAATTTTAAAAGATTCTTACAAGAATATGCAAAAATATTAAGTTATTTTGAATTTAAATACAGTAATATTACTCTATTATTTCACGATTTTCATTTTTGGGTATCGCATCCGTTGCGCTGTTTTCAAAGTTTAACACTTTATCAAAAGCTTATATAATATAATTACAATACTGTGAAGTATTGTACGAACAGCATTTGGCAACATAAAAAAGGTGTAATTGTCACTTTAGTCGCACAACGGTAACTCTACGACGAGCTCATTTGCTTAATTGCAAAAAATTCAGCAAAAAGTGAAGCATACGG
The DNA here is from genome assembly GCA_964056695.1 of Melieria picta. NCBI lineage: Eukaryota > Metazoa > Arthropoda > Insecta > Diptera > Ulidiidae > Melieria > Melieria picta. The sequence goes on from OZ057399.1 coordinate 65,093,856, forward strand.
AAACACATTTGTTAGAAATAAAAAACGGCAACGTTGGTTTAAATTTCGTGCTTTGGCAATGTTCAGTTCGGTAACATATTTGTAAATTCTTTTCGAGTAGCCTTACTTAAAATATGAAAATTAAATTGCTAAAACTTATATTTCAGAAAATAGTAGTACAATCGGCTTGTGGGTAGTACGGTAGTACAAATGATGAAATAGTAGTAAAATACTACTATAGTAGTACGTTCGGCAGCACTGGTCTGCATAACAGCGCCCTAACAATCTTTTTCCCCCATCGCACATGTTTGCAAACATGTGCGTCCGTCTAAGCCTAGGCGTATACGGAGACGCAGGCCGCGCAACACAGCACAAGGCAGCGCAGCGAAAATTAAACTTTGTGAGGCAGAAAAAATGTAAACTGCGTATACGAATCTCGTAAAACCAGCACACGTGTTCCGTATTCATTCCATAAACCCAGCAATACGAGTTATTTGTCTGAATTAGACTTTGAAATAGAACCTATATAATATAATATGGGTGTAATATCGGCTGTTCACGCACTTTTTCAATTAGTTCTTCAATTTTTGCAAGCTAACGTGTCGGCTGCGCGTAGGAAACTGTATTTCAACTACAACGCGACGCAGTTGTGCGCAGGCACGTCTCTCCGCCGCACGCGGCTATGTCGCTGTATACGCCGTTATACGGTACTGCGTTATTTACAAAAAACTAAACTGCGTTGAGTTGTGCTGCGTGTGCGGCCTTCGTCTCCGTATACGCCTAGGCTAAAGGCCGCTTAAAACAACAAAATATACGCTCGAACTGAATGCCAATGCGCCAAACACGAATTACCCATCCGCAAAGCACACAAACATTTTGTACGATCGATTTAACCGGTAGCACTTTTGCGTGGCGAGCTAAAACGAGAACCACTAATTTATGAGAACATTTTGTATGCATTTAATATTTATACATACACACTCATTTTACGGTAATATATTAATAATATCAATAACAATAATAAAAAAAATAGAAGTAAAGTAACATCATGAATGGATTCCGTTTTTAATGTACGCCCAGACAGATAACGGTATATACTCGTACTTGGATAAGGCTAACGGTAGGAACTCCAAACACTTTTAAAACGAACATTGAAGACATTGTAAGCAACCCTACAAGAACAGTGACGGTCATTTGACCGGTCATATGACCGACATGTCTGACCGAAGTTTCGGTCAGCTCTCCGAACAAAGTTTCTATCATTTTTGTACAGGCGGTGTGAAAAAACTGATAGAAACTCTCGTGTACGTGTGATAAGAAGAAGCACCTGCTGACAAGAACTCGCATCGGAGTTAATATAATTATTAAGAGCCGGAGGCTGCCGTAGCTACGTAGCTCAGCTGGCTAATGCGTGCGGCCGCGAGTCAAATGCGACGCGCGAATCCAAGTTCAATACTCCGTTGCTTCAAACACCAAAAAAAGGAAAAACAACTTTTTTCAATTTTTCTTTCGGCGGCTGAGAGGACAGCAGGAAATGGCAAACCTCTGAGAGTAACATTGCCTATGTCTCGTAATCGGGCTGTCGGGCTGAAATGCTGATGCAAATATCGGTCACAATGTGATGTATAAATCGGTCATTAATGACCAATACTCAATATTGAAAAAATTCAGGTTTTTATTGAAATTTTTTGGAAAACCCGTTTGCTTTTACTTCTGCCTGAATTTATTTTAAATTAATTTAAATGAAATAATATTAAAAAAAATGAATTTAAAAAGTTCATTTGCGGGTCCTGCTTGGATGATCCCATATATTGTCGCAATCGAAGGCGTTTGCTTAGCGCGGCAGCATCATTGGCATCGGCGGCTTCCTTGATCTTGCTTCGGTACTTGCTATGGCCCAATATTGAAGCTACTGAAAGTGCAGAATTATTTAAATATTCGAATAATATTATTTAAAGTAAATTTTAATTCGAATTCTTACCTTCATTCTGTTTTTCCTTTTTTTTTCCTTCTTTTTTGGGCATGCTGATTGTCAAAATCAAATCGAAACACAAACAACACAAAAACAATTTTACCAATTTTTGACAATTAGCATGCCGATTCGCGAAAAATCAAAAGAAAATGAGAAGAAAGCAAAAGAAAATGAGAAGAAAAAAATTTAATCAGCTGTGTTGCCACCACTACCTTATTAATGTGCCTTGATACACCTTGCGTTGGATATTCTTCGCTACAACCCAGTAAGCGGCAAGCGTCAATTGCAGTGTAACTTAATCCCACTCCCACTTAAATGATCATCTCGTAGAAGGCACAAAAATACAATTTTCTTGTTTTACTATGACGTATGTTATATTTAAATATTCTTCGTATCTATTTAAAATTTGTATATTAAATATTTACGTTATTCAGTTTAAAACTAGCTTCAATTTTAGTTCTCTGCATGCGCACTGTTCTGTAAGAAGAAAATTTCCCCTCGCAAAATGTCACTATGTTACTTAGAATAGGACTCAAATTTCGTTTGTCAGTTCTGTATTTAACGATTCGCTCGATTTACTCCTTTGTTATATATATACTATATATGTGTGTGTGTGTGTAGGTGTATATGTGTGTCAGGGGCGTAGCCAGAACTTGGTCATGGGGGGGGTTTAAAAAATTTTGTTTGCCAGTTTAGTATTACATGTTTTTTAAAATAAAGTGCACTTTCCAAATAGGGCATTTTGTTGTGGCTTATGTGACTTAATGCATTAAAATTAAATTTGTTCCCTGATTTTTAGTAAAAATTTCATGAAATTTGGTGGACTGAAAGCGAAGTTATTGCATCTGAAGTGGAAGTATGTTTGTATCATCGTACAAAAATGTGCATCGAACAAAGATCCAATATTAACTATTGTTTTAAAAATGTTTAAACTTTAACCGAAGCATATTTGGCTATCGAAGGATGCCATCCCATCTATTGACACTTGTTTTGACTATTTTTTTGTTTACTAAAAGTCGAATTTTAACCATCAACCACTCCTCGTTTTCACATGATGTGGCACCGTGCGAATTTCACCTTTTCAAAGAATGCATTTGCCGATGAAAAAAGCGTTTTGAGAACGTAGAAACCATCCAAAAGGCTTGTACCGACATCCTGAAGGACATTCCGGTCGACGAACTAAACTACTCTTTAGACATGTTTTTAGAACATGCAAATCGCTGTATTAAGCCTAAACGTGACTATTAAAGAAACAAATTAGTTTCGGTAAAAAAAGGGTTTTGTTATGATAATATTCTTTTAAATATTTAAAGATGAAAAGACCTTTTTGCTAATGTGGGAACGTACGATGCATAGTGATTGAAAATGTTGACAAATTATAGGCTATGGGGGGGTTCTGACACCCTAAACCCCTCCCTTGGCTACGCCCCTGATGTGTGTATATTTTACGAATTTCCGACGTGGCACACTGTGTAATTTTGCATATCTAGCGGAACTTTATACAAAAATTCGAATGTCAAAAAAAAAAATTTAATATTTCAAAATTAGCTAACACATTGAGGGATTCGATTCTCGTAGTGGCTAAATGAGTGCTGTCTTAAGTGATCTGTCGATCCCACCTCTAATCCCTTCCTTTCCTTTTCCCTTTGTACTCATGTTTCCCCCTATTTTCTGCTCCCCGGCTTCGGCCGTTTGTATCGTTTAATGTTTATTGTATTCTTTGTATCATTCGTTATTCGTACTCCCGCGAATAAAGAGCCCCAAACAACCCGAAACTTAACCCGCGTTTTATTTAACCCGCTCCGCGACGAAGCGATTCTACATGGTCCTTCGAGCCATTCGCGATCGAGCCGCGAATGTTTTTATTAACATATAACATACAGAAAACATTTACAAATCGTGAAAAGTGACACAAAAAAAAAACCAAATAGAGTGACAACTCAACAAACAGTGAAACAATTTAAACAAACACAAAGGTGAAACACAAAACAAAACTAAACAGTGCACAAATTTCACAAAATTAAAAACAAAAAAGAACGAAACGTACGCAGTGCAGTGCAGTGACACTATCAAAAACAAAAACACACACTACGGAAGAATATAAAACCAACAACAAACACTCCCACAGCACATCACAAAGCGAAAGAAAAGGGCAACAACAACAGCAAGCCAACAACATAGCAGCGCACAAACGGCGGACACGCACCACATAGAGGAGATCCCCATACTCGGGCACTGGGCCCCCTTAAGATAAGCCCACAATTTTTAATTAAAAAATTAACACATATCACGATCACATTCACATACTAACATCTACATACACATATATTTTAATATATAAAGAATAAACATTATTGTAAAGAACATTTTAAGCCCATATACTTACCCGCCCGATTTTTAATTTGAGGTTTAATTCCATACACACATATACACACACCCATACATATTTATTTTTCCTTTTCACATACATTTATTTATACTCATACACATACATATTTATTTTCCATTTAACAAAAATACTCACATACACATACATATATATATATTCAAATATATATATTTATACACAAATATATATACACACATACACCTACGTATTCACGTGATCACATACAAAAAAAATTCACTTTTTCACAAATAAAAACATATTTTCACACACATTTGACTACACATTTATATCATATTTATATAATAATTTTTACATACATTCCCAATTCCCATATACACATTTCTGTTTATTACCCATTCACTTTTACAAAAAATTTACTTGTTTCCCATATACATATATATTTCCCTACACGTTTACATACGCTGGTGTAAACTTTTTTGCTCGACAAATATATAAATTCGTTTCAACGAATTTTCCCATTCCCAACTCTTCCCATTCTCAAAAATCGTTCGCGCGGACGCGGTTAGACTACACGTCTATTTCCCCAATACCCTACATTTACATACACATATATTTATTCAAACTTTTGCCCTTTGTCGAGCTTTTTCAAACAAAATGCCTGTTGAGCGATCCCCTAAACGCCAACTTATCACAATGGAGACTCCTTCCTCCAGACACACAAAGTCAGCCAGTGCACGTTTGACAGTTCCTGTCACTCGGGAGCCACCAAACACTCGCTCCAAACTCTCTAGTCCCAAAGCAACCGATCCTAGTGTTGCAAAATTTATTTTCGAGTCCGATAGACTCGTGCAATTATGCACAAAATTTTCATCGGCTCCCATTGAGGATTGGACCAAATCCCTGGTCCAAATTAAGCAAAAAAATTTGCAAGCCCAATGGGAGAGGCTTTTGTGCGCACATGAGGCAGTCTTCATTGCTGAAGACAACAGCCAGCCCGACGGTTTCAAAGAGTCGGCTAGGCAAAAAACCGACGCCTGCACAGACCAGTATGAGTTGTGCATGGCTCAGATGTTGGACATCATTGAGATGCTCCAAACTCAGTCCCCCCAGCCCGCTGCGCATATGGAACCGGTTCGACCCCTAGAACCAGCAAATACCCCCTACATTTGCCTACAAGTTCCGCCTTGTGATACCGAAACATTTTTCGGGGGCTATGAGCAGTGGCCGTCCTTCCGGGACATGTTTACGGCAGTATACATAAACCACCCCCAGCTCACTCCAGCCCAAAAATTGTATCACCTCCGATACAAAACGCAAGGTAAAGCGGGTGCTATTGTAAAACAATATGCATTAACCGATGAGAGTTTCGGACTCGCGTGGGAAGCCCTAAGATCCCGCTTCGAAAATAAACGCATACTCGTTGACACTCAAATTAAATCCCTTCTAAATATCGCTCCTGCCCACACTGAAAATAGTGAAGCACTACAGCGGATCCAAAACACAATAAACAATTGTCTGTCTGTTCTCAATACTCAGGCCGTAGACACTGACAATTGGGATCCGCTATTGGTTTACATATGTTGTACCAAATTGCCCCAAGAGACACTTGCTCTATGGGAGCAATCTTTGACATCCCGGAAGGATCTGCAACCTTGGTCGCAAATGGATGAGTTCCTGACCGGCAGATATGAGGTACTTGAACGGCTGCAAAATATTCGCTCTTCTAAGCCGAAACCTCAACCTTCGACTTCCAATGTCCTCCCAAATCGGCCACACAAATCCCTAAATTATCACACTCAAGTGAAAAGGGACTTCTCTTGCAAACTCTGCAACGCAAACCATCCCATACGGACTTGCCAGAGCTTCAAAGGACTCACCCCCCAGAGTCGATTAAAATATGTTAAGAAGCACAATCTCTGCGTAAATTGTCTTGCTACTTCGCACCTTGTTGAGAATTGTACAAGCAATTTTACGTGCGTATATTGCCAAAGGAAGCATCATTCCATGCTTCATTTCCCCAAAGGCAATGCGCAACCCTCTCAATCGCTGAATCGATCACATTCGACCACTCCACAGGTCGCAACAGCTCCAGAACGAACGCACAACAACTCCGCTACTCATTCCCCACTTTCGGATGCGCAACCCCGCACATCTTCCAGGCAAAGTACGCCCCAAGTACAAGCCTTACACTCCAATAATGGCACCCAATCCCTTCTGCCTACGGCACTGGTGTCTATTGAGCACGCAGGAAAGTTGTTTAAGGTTCGAGCGTTGATCGACCAAGCCTCTCAGCGTACCTTCATTTCCTCGAAGGTCCAGAAATGCCTCAAATTGCCAATCGAGAAATCCCGCTTCCAAATCTCGGGCATGGGCGGTCAGATTGTGCAAAATGCCAATCATACATGCTTCTTGACATTGGCAGTCCCTCAAACCAGCACGAAACTCCCCGTGCAAGCAATCGTGCTCCAAGAGCTTACGAAATTGCTCCCACCTTCCAATATAAATCCTCCCAATTTGCAAAAATTTGCCATGCTAGATCTCGCTGATCCAAACCCCTTCGAGACAGCGCAGATCGATATAGTGATTGGCAGTGATCTCATCCCGCAGATCATGCTCGAAGGTATCCACCGGAATGTATGCGGCAGCTTACTTGCTCAGCATACAGTATTCGGTTGGGTATTAAGCGGTCCAGTACCCCCTCCATCGCATTTGACATGTGCCACTGAGGTACGAAATCGCCATATGCATACTGGAACCGCCCTTCGAAATAACCTTCCCGCCCTAAAGAAAGCCCTTTCGCAAGTGATTGCCGCCCTCAATCCCGTAGGGTTTCCAACCCAGGAAATAATGGAAAATCACTCTGCACCCACCACTCCTGCAAACTCATTCCCAAACCGGCAAATTCCCTCCGTTGTTGCCAACCGTTTCGATCCCGCAGGATGGCTTTCGCCTCTAATGAGACAGAGAAAAAGGGTACGACAAGAGCGTTGGCTTGACGCCACTCGTTCCACGGTCACAGCAACTGACGGAAATTGCATTCCCCCGCAGTTCCTCATTGCACCTCCTCCATCCCGGGTCCGAAAAGAGGACAGTTGCCACTCCAGTGCGACTTGCCCTAAGCGCTGCAAGTCCCGCAGACGTCGGACTGATCGGGTATAAACTCCAAGATCTACGAGATCTCCCTCTCGGGTGGAACGGCTCCAACAATTCGAATGCTCTCACAGTTCCACTTCCGTATCAAAGAGCGGTTGACTGCCACCACCCGCTCGAAAAGCAAACCGACATTCTCGGTCGGTTCTCCTGCTTCTACGAGCCCTACGCGCACACAATTATCCCTCGAAATTATTTTCACTTTCCCTAAAAAAAATGGCAACTCGGCCAGATTTATATGTATCCATATTCTCCGGCTGTAGCTTAAGCGAACCCCGCAGCTTAGCCGTTTTCTCATTCCCATGATGTCAGCCTCAAAACCTTTATTTCCGAGTAACTGACATCTCATCTCATTGCAGATCGGTGACGACGCGCCAACCGCTGCAGCAGCACTTCCCCGAGGACGAGGCGTTGATGGACGGCCCCCCCGCACCCGTAAAAGCTGCATCCCGGAATCCACGCCCGTCTGGCCCGCGGCATAATTTTATTGCAATATGCAATGGCGGCCGCGATGGCTAAATGAGTGCTGTCTTAAGTGATCTGTCGATCCCACCTCTAATCCCTTCCTTTCCTTTTCCCTTTGTACTCATGTTTCCCCCTATTTTCTGCTCCCCGGCTTCGGCCGTTTGTATCGTTTAATGTTTATTGTATTCTTTGTATCATTCGTTATTCGTACTCCCGCGAATAAAGAGCCCCAAACAACCCGAAACTTAACCCGCGTTTTATTTAACCCGCTCCGCGACGAAGCGATTCTACACGTAGTATTTTCTGTTTGGCAAAATCACATCGCGAACGATCATCTTGAATGTGCAGCTATTTGTATAAAAGAAAATTGTTGAAATTTGTGAGTCACTTGTGATTTAGATGTAATTCGAGATTATCACGGCGAACGCGCATATACAAACTCTGTTATTAGCTATCAGCACCTTTTTCGCCACCTTATCAGGTAAACTTGAATATCGTTATGTATGTTATTAGTGGTTACAGAGCAATTTATTCGGACATATAAAAATTTTTCAAATGTTGTGATTTTGCTTTGAGATTACAAAATGTATCCGCGTGTATCCGATTTAAAATGTCTCTTAATAACTGCTTTGGTTCATGTTTTTGAAGATTCAGTTAAATTTGGCTGCCCATATTTGCCCCACTCATACAAAATTTTTTTTTTTCCTTGGTCTCTCCACGCTATTTGAAAGAAAATTTTTTTTACGCTGCTTCATAATTTTTATGATAGAACATTTTTTTTACGCTGCCTTACCACATGGACTGCGCTTGAACCAGATTTAAATTATATGGGCGGTGCCACGCCCCCTTATTCAATACTCCCACACTGTTCTCTGTCGAAAGAAAAAATTGTGGGTTCGTACTAAGTTTCATTGCTGAGCGACTTATAGTTCAGCGAAATATTTGGGTCACAAAAATTTGCCACGCCCTTTGTCCAACGCCTATCAAATCTTACCAGTAGAATAACTCATCTATGGGACGACGGAGTACTAAATTTCAGTGTTGTACGACTTTGAGTGATATATTATTTCAATTTCATTGATTACAGTGAGTGATTCAATTGATTGAACATTATTAATAATTGATTAATAATTGATTAAACATTAAAATAGTAATTCTGTATCGAAATAATATTGCCTGCGAACTCATACTAAGTTATGTAGCAATATAAGTATATGTTTGTACTTAGTGTTAAACTGTAGTGGTATGCCACATTGCCCAGTATTTATATTGTAAGAATACTGTGTAGTAAGAATATCACATTCTGTATTTATATTGCAAGAACCCTGTATTCATGTTCACAAAAAGACCTTAAACATAACTGTAAATGTTTGGCTGATGCAATCGTCAACATAAGCTTGCGTTTATATTGTAACTGATGTTCGATGATGATGCTGTCAGCGGCAGCGAGATCACAATAAAATTGACTGCGAAAGCGAGCGGAGGTGTTTTCCTTGTGTTGCGTCTATAGTTATTTATATATTGATTCAATAGGAGAGCGTATGATGAAAATAAAATACATTTTTGAGATATGGCATAAAAGCAGTAAAGGGGAACGAGATAGCCGTATTTTAAGTTTGCTCATGCAAAATTATATGTTAGATGCGGGCAGTCCACCCAGAGAACTGAAGACGTACGTCAGTAGTCTTAAGGGGGTCTTCTGTAGTAACACTTTCAAAAAATCGGTTTTTTTTTTTTTGCATTTTTCAACAGATAATGTATTTATCTATCCTATACAAAAAGGTTTTTAAAGATTTCGGACGGGAAACTGGTTTTTTCAGGGGGGTTTGTGACTCCGCTGAGTTTGGCGCGCTCCCGGCGTGCCGTGTTTTCGTGAAAATCGTTTCCTAAGTTTTTACAACGGTACATCTGTGTTGCTAGAAAGAATGCAGTCCAACAACTCCTACTCTTTTTTTCATGCTTCTACTGACTGTAACTAATTGTTGAATTGGATTGGAGGGAATTTTTTCTAGCAACGTTTTCATCTCAGTTCACCTCAGTTCTAAAACCGTTCACGCGTCCCGAAATCGTTGTTTAACAATCCTCGTGGATTTTCAAGTTTACTTGTCTTTCTAGCCATGGATAGAAAGGGTTCGCGAGTAAAACGAAGTAATAGTTATCGAAAACGGCCTCGACAAACGTATACCGGACCTCCAAAAACGCCGGAAACTTGCACCGAATACGCGAGCACATCGGCACGTAAAATTTTGAGTTCCGACAAAGCGGATTACAGTGTCGACAACAGCAGCAGCTACAGTTTTATAGATTTCTGTTTGGTGTTCTCCGTACTTTCTACGTGTGTTGTTTGCAAGGAGTGCCACGGAAAAGTGAAATTTGAAAAAAAAAAAAACGAGGTCTGGGCTTTGCTGTGTGCGTGACTTGTGTGTGCGGGATTGAAGTTTTCATCGATTCGTGTCCGTTAGTGAACAATGCTTACGAAATCAATCGTCGTATAGTTTTTGTCATGCGGCTTTTAGGAATCGGTGTAATGGGACTCAATCTGTTTTGTGGTTTGATGGACATATGCAAGGGCCTTTCAACCTCCGTGTATTACTCGTGCTTGGAGAGTATACATTATGCAGCGTCATCGATTTATGAATGTTCCATCAAACAAGCAGCTTCCGAAGAAAAAAACTTCAACAATTCAATTAATTTGACTGTTTCCGGTGATGGGACGTGGAAGAAAAGGGGGTTTACCTCATTGTTCGGGGCCGCGAGTTTGATCGGGATACATTCTGGAAAAGTGCTTGATTCGGTCGTAAAAAGCAAATTTTGCCAACCATGCATCGAACATGAGAAAATGAAAGATGAAGATGCCGATGCTTATGAGATGTGGCGTCAATCACACGCCGAGAACTGCTCAATTAATCACGAAGGAAGTGCTGGAAAAATGGAGGTCGACGGAATCACAGAAATGTTCGCAAGGTCGATGGAAAAGTTCGGAGTCAGATATTCTAATTACGTAGGAGACGGCGACTCCAAAACTTTCAAGGGAATTTTGGACTGTAATCCCTACGGTGACGATTACGTTGTGAAGAAAAAAGAGTGCGTCGGCCATGTCGAGAAGAGAATGGGCACAAGGCTTCGCAATGCAAAAAAGGAAAACAAGGGGGTCGGTGGCAAAGGCGCTGGCAAATTGACTGATAGTCTCATCGGGCAGCTGACTAAGTATTACGGACTGGCAATTCGGAGACATCCTGATTCGGTGGAAGAAATGAAGAAAGCGGTATGGGCTACGTTTTATCACAAGATTTCAACTGACAAACTACCGCGACACGAAAATTGCCCCGAGGGCGAAGATAGTTGGTGCGCGTGGCGTCAGGCCCAAGCGAAGGGTTCTCTTCGACGTTTCAAACATGATCCACCTCTGACAGAGACCGTTCAAAAAGTCATAAAGCCAATATATGAAGCTCTTTCATCTGACGAATTACTTTCGCGTTGTTTGGGTGCTGCTACTCAAAATAACAACGAATCTTTGAACTCCCTGATCTGGACTTTTGCTCCAAAACATCTTCACTCTGGGGCCAAAGTTATCGAAGTAGCAAATTTTTTGGCGGTTCTCATCTTTAACGACGGCTTTACTTCGATTTTGAAAGTTATGGAAGCATTAGGAGTGACCATCGGGAAGACAGCTGAACTATACGTCGAAATACGGGACGAGAGTCGGATCAACCGTTCGGAGTCGCGCATCTGCGAGGTCGCTAAAAAGGCCAGGATCGACCGAAAAGTCCAGGAAGCTGCAAAACAAGAGTTCGCAGAGATTGAGGAAGGTTGTTTGTACGGCCCTGGCATCGCCGATTAAATGTAAGTTTTAACATGATAAAAAAAAGTGAACAAAAAACTTTAAATGCGTTTTTCTCGAAACCACGTTTTTCGGACTGGTTCACACGATTTATAATGATTGAGCAAACGGATTTCAATAATTTTTTTTTTCAAATGCTCAGAACTGTTGTCGCTATCGTCCGACGAGCGGTTTTTTCGATATTAATATTTACAAGTTTTGAATGAATTTTTTTTCGTCGAAAAAATTGGCCAAAAAAAATTTTTCAACTTCCGAGTTGCGCTATTTTGAAATTTATTATGAAAAAAAAAAAAACTCCCGTCGGACGATAAAAGCACTCGTATAGATTACAAAAAAAAAAAATTTTTCAATTTCATTGTTTCAGACTGGTGCAATCGAGTGAACCGTCAACACATGTTTTTTTGGAGGGCATGACTTTGCGAGGCTGTAGTGCAGCAACTAATGTTTATTTTTACAAACTTAATACAGGATTTTGTAGTTAAAAGTACAATAAAACTTTTAAAAAAAACCGCATTGAAAAATATTAAATACTTTCTTTACAGCGAAAATTCGAAAAACGGCTAAAACAAGAGCCGTTACTACAGAAGACCCCCTTAATGCCAAAATATCGTTGAAATGGGAACAAAGCAAGAGAACTTTGTCCAAATTTTGGGCTAACCATAGAGCATGGTTGGAAGAAGAGATGACGTTGCCGCCTAAGTTTCTCGCCATGTTGCCATCTGCTGATTGCTCAACACAATCAGAGCGTAAAAAATCGGGACGCCCTCAAAAGCCATTTGATGAATGCGCTACAAAGGTGAAGAAAAGAAAAATCAAAGAGTTTGTGTGTACTAAAACTCAGTCAGAACTAAAGCTCGCTGCTGAAGTTGCTCTGAGATCAGAAGGAAAAAGAGATGCAGCGAACATTGTAAAAGAACTAGCTACTGCTTCACCTTCACGGGCTACTGCGATAAAAAAAGCGAGAACAGTTTTGAACGCCCCGAAACCGAAGCTCACAGCAGAAGCGGCTTTGGGACTAATAGTCAATGCCCATTTGACCGTGCACCAGTATAACACGATGAGACAGCAGCTGAAGGGTATAAACTTAAACGTTTATCCATCCTACAATCTTGTTAAGAAGGCAAAAGAAGAATGTTACCCACCACAAGACGCAATCAATGTGTCTGACGTATCTGCTGAAATTCAATTGCAGTCTTTGCTTGATCTTACAGTACAACGAATCTGCACATTACAAGAAGAAGTTTTTAAAGAGCTCCCCTCGCTAATAGCTGGCTCTAAGTCACTGCGACTTATTTCGAAATGGGGTTGTGACGGCAGTTCGGCACAAAGTCGTTATAAACAAAAACTGAAGGAAAACAACGCAGAATACAGTGACGAGCACTTGTTTTCTGTAATGAATTTCATTGATGTTTGACTAATGGTTCCAAAGTTATCGTCTGAAAATGTTCAGAATTCACGGCAATATGGCAGGGATTTTCCGACTTTTCTAATAGATTTTCCGGAAATTTCTTTTCGCACGAACCTGAACTGACTCAATACTAATTCAACAAAAAAAATTCCATGGAAATCGGCCGGTCGGTTTGAGCGTGATGTGCTTACACACATACATCCACTTTCTTTTATATATATAAATGGCAACCCTACTTGAAAGTAGGCGGACCATGCCCATATTCATACCAGTTCTCAGGTGAAACACCAGCAGTATCTGTACAAAATTTCACCACGATATCGTTACGCATTCAAGAGTTATTAATTTAGTTCCGCTAGATTGACCATTTCACACAGTGTGCGTGGCTGACCGAAACTCCACTACATTCATAACATTTTTTCAATTTACCAATACATTCGCATGAAATTTGGCCCATATGAGACAAAATATTGCTGTAATATTCTCTTTCAATTAAAATGAAGCAAACTGCACCAGCATGTGTAAGAATGAAACAATAAACGAAGCATTGTGAACTTGTCATCAGAGTGCTTTGAAATTGACCTGCTGAGATGATCGCTTATACACGCATGTGTAAGAAGAAGAAGCACCTGCTGACAAGAACTCGCATTGGAGTTAATATAATTATTAAGAGCCGGAGGCTGCCGTAGTTACGTAGCTCAGCTGGCTAATGCGTGCGGCCGCGAGTCAAATGCGACGCGCGAATCCAAGTTCAATACTCCGTTGCTTCAAACACCAAAAAAAACATGTGCGATGGGGGAAAAAGATTGTTAGGGCGCTGTTATGCAGACCAGTGCTGCCGAACGTACTATAGGGTGTTTTTTTTAGAGGTATAGAACTTCGAATTGAAATAAAACACAAGAAAATCGTTTTAATGTCCATCAATTTGGCTTTATTGGAAGGATAATTTTATGCCATTAATGTTTAAATATGATTTCGGGCATGTGGCCGCCGCGGCTGGCTCGAATAAAGCCAATTCTACAGGTCACATTTTCAACCACTTTTTCGAGCATTTGGCTTCCAAGTCCCCTAACGTTTCTGGTTTGTTGGCGTAGACGAGCGACTTCACATATCCCCAAAGAAAATAATCCAATGGTGTCAAATCACACGATCTTGGTGGCCAATTGACAGGTCCATTCCGCGAAATTATGCGCTCATCGAATGTTTCCTTCAATAAATCGATTGTGACGTGCGCTGTGTGGCATGTAGCGCCGTCTTGTTGGAACCACAACTCATCCACATTCATGTTGCGCAAAATCTTCCATAAAGTTGATGGACAAAGCTCCAATTGCTGTGCACGGTGGCGAATCGATTCATTCGGGTCCTCTTCAACATTTTGCTCTACAGCGGCAATTGTTTCTTCGGTGCGCACTGTTCGACGTCTCTGCGGATGCGTATTATCACATAGAGTAAACGTAGTGCGAAAACGACCCATGGTTAACCGAATTAATTGCTCTGATGGACGATTATGTCGACCATAAAATGGACGGAGCTTGCGGTAAACTTCGCGAACTGAACCATTATTTTCGAAATAAATTTGCACGATTTGCAAGCGTTGTTCTTTTGTCATCCTGTTCATGATGAAATGGCAAACCAAACTGAACATAAATGACATTAGAGTTGCCAGATTTGACCACAAAATGCCAGTTTTATCTCTATTCGAAAAACAAACCTCTAAAAAAAACACCCTATACTATAGTAGTATTTTACTACTATTTCATCATCTGTACTACCGTACTACCCATAAGCCGATTGTACTACTATTTTCTGAAATATAAGTTTTAGCAATTTAATTTTCATATTTTAAGTAAGGCTACTCGAAAAGAATTTACAAATATGTTACCGAACTGAACATTGCCAAAGCACGAAATTTAAACCAACGTTGCCGTTTTTTATTTCTAACAAATGTGTTTCCGTATGCTTCACTTTTTGCTGAATTTTTTGCAATTAAGCTAATGAGCTCGTCGTAGAGTTACCGTTGTGCAACTAAAGTGACAATTGCACCTTTTTTATGTTGCCAAATGCTGTTCGTACAATACTTCACAGTATTGTAATTATATTATATAAGCTTTTGATAAAGTGTTAAACTTTGAAAACAGCGCAACGGATGCTATACCCAAAAATGAAAATCGTGAAATAATAGAGTAATATTACTGTATTTAAATTCAAAATAACTTAATATTTTTGCATATTCTTATAAGAATCTTTTAAAATTTGATAAAGACAATAAAGTGGTCACTGGGACGTCGACGAGTCAGAAAACTTGTAAAAAAACATATAAAAAACATGTAATTCGCAATCATTGGAATATCCTGAAACAAGTGTATAAAATCGTTTGATTTCTCTTGGGCTTGGCATTTTTATTTGACCAGCGCAAATTGGGGCCAAATCCCGTTGGATTGTTAATCAAAACAAACTAATTATTGAATTTAAAAAATCAATTTAAAGTTTGCTCAAAAGTTTAAGTTAAGTTAACTTAAGTGCTAAAAGTAAAATTCGAACGATATTTGATATTAATAAATTTAAGTAATTGAGTATTTCATCAAAACTTTATAAACTTTTTCCAATGAAGTCCATCGAAAAAGAAGTATTAGTATTATTAAATCTGTGGTCAAAAACGATAATCGCTTAGGTCGACTTAAGACATCATTGAGTTAAGGGTGCTTGGAAAGTATAAATCCAAAAAATTTGTATCCCACCCTAGTTCCCCTAATTGAAAGATTCTCACTTTTAATTGAAGAACAGAATGTTAAAGCTCTAGAAGCGGAATGGAGGGCATTGCTAAATTTGGAACTTGAGTCAAGTTTCCAAAAAAAACGGTATTAATGAATTTATTACCATGTTTATACGACGGTCCCAGTCGATTCGCATTGACTCGATACGCTTTCGAGCAGCATTGATTTCAGAAGCGAATTGACTGCGGAAAGTTTGAAAAGTATGCTTTTATATTTTCGTTTTTCCTATTTTTTGACGTCTGAATGAAAATTAGCTGTTAGTGTTGCTTGTTTTTTAGTTGAAAATGCTCACAAAACTGAGTGTACATCACCTGTATTGAGTCGATGCGTATTGACTGAAAGCGACTTGAGCTGTCGTATAAACGGAGTATACGTTTCCGCTCCTTCGGCAGTTTATTGGTACTGTAATTGCGTTTCCGCATAGTAGTCCGAAGTAAATTTAATTAAAGATTAGAAAAGAAACTGTTTACTAAACGCTACTCTCCACTCGATTTAACTTCGAAAAGTTTATTAGGGGAACATTTTGCGGAAAAATGGGAGCGACCAAAAAAATTACTATTAGTATATAATAAAAACATATAAAATTTGTTTATATACATTTTTGTAACTGAAATACATTGTTTCTTTCACTTTTGTATAAATAAAATTGTTAATGTGCTTTGAAACTTAGTATCTGATTTAGTAGTTGATGAATCTTTGCGATTTTTTACACTGTTAAGAAAATATGCATGTGTACTACTCAAAGTCGATAAATACTACCCAAAAATTATAATTTATACTACTGAAGAAAAATTGAAAACGGCAGCACTGCCGACGGTCATTTGACCGTCTGCATCAGACCGTCTGCAACGTACTACTATAGTAGTATTTTACTACTATTTCGCCATTTGTACTACCGTACTACCCACAGGCCGATTATACTACTATTTTCTGAAATATAAGTTTTAGCAATTTTATTTTCATATTTAAGGCACGGGTCTTTCACTTAGGCCTTTGGGCCGCTTTTGTGTAATTTGGGCCTTTTTTATCCAAAAGTGTTGTACACGCAAAAAAAATTACGATATAAAAGTTATGTTTTGCTTTGATGTTAAAAAAACAATTTGCCGAAAACATAAAATGGTCCTTTCGCTTCCACTTTAGGCCTTTTTTGGGAAAATTTTGCTACACAAAATTTTAGTTGAGTGGCAACCGTAATTCTAAGTAAGGCTATTAGAAAAGAATATAGAAACATGTTACCGAATGTTCACATTGCCGGAGGACGAAATTTAAACCAACGTTGCCGTTTTTTATTTCTAACCAAGTATCCTTGGTTTGTGAGCAACTCTATCACTTGTGTTTCAAGGTGACAATTACACCTTTTTAACCGCGTTGCCAAATGCTGTTCGTACAATACTTCACAGTAATCATATGATATAAACTTTTGATAAAGTGATAAACTTTGAAAACAGCGCAACGGATGCGATACGCAAAAATGAACATCATGAAATAATAGAGTAATATTACTGTATTTAAATACAAAATAACTCAATATTTTTGCATATTCTGTAGGAATCTTTTAAAATTGTACAAAGACAATAAAGTGGTTGTTGGGACGTCGACGAGTCAGAAAAAATTAAACTGAGATGAAACATGAAATTCGCAATCATTGGAATATGCTGATAAAAGTGTATAAAATCCATCGATTTCTCTTGGGCTTGGCATTTTTATTTAACCAGTGCAAATAGGGCCAAATCCCTCTGGATTATTAATCATACAAATTAATTTTTAAATTAAAAAATTAAATTGTGCCATTTTTAAGAAAATATAAATAAAAAATATTGTTCGTCGTGTTTCGATTTTTTGCTGTTGATTGGTTTCTCTTGTTTGTTTGCTTGAAGTGCTAAAAGTAATATTCGAACGATATTTGATAACTATTAATAAAAAATTTTAAAAACACATTATTATTGTTATGGTATTTTAAACTTCAGGTATATTAAAACCAGACTACCAAAAAACCTTTAAAAAAAAATTGCAGGATAATTTTTTGAATTTTTTTATATAAATATCTTCAAAATGGGGTTTTTAGAGTATATCCGTAAAGAAATAGTTATAAGTTGGGCTGAATTAGGCGAGAACTTGTACGTATTGTAGATATGCAAATATTAAGCTACTATATTGTTGAAAAGATCTTGTCAGTTTTTGCCCTATTTGAGCAAAATATCACCAAATATGTAAATCATGCTAAACCACGCCTACTAATATAATTCCACTATTATATAAAGTAAATTTTGGTTAAGATTAAGCATTTTATCAAAGCTTTAAAAATTTTTTCCGTTGAAGTCCATCGAAAAAGAAGTATTATTAAGTATATTAAATCTGTGGTCAAAAACGATTATCGCTTAGGTCGACTTAAGACATCATTGGTTAAAGGGTGCTATTCTATTCCTTTAAACGTGCTGTTCAAAAAAATACTTATGGACTTAACCGATTATTGCTTTGCCACCAAACAAATTACTATTAGGTTAGGTTGAGGTGGCTGCCTCTGTATGAGACACACTTAGGCCTCTTAATGGGCCCGTTGTGATACCACAGATTCCACCCGTTTGAAATGCGTATGCAACACTGTTTTTTTTCAACATGTGATACACCACACATTTCAAACGGATGGGGAAAGGGAGGGGAGGGGAGCGGACCTACAGTTTAACGCCGAATCCGAACGGCGATGGGCAGTTTTTCTTTCACACTTGGAGGTTTTGCCATTGCCTGCCAAGAGCGCACTTGTGCGATTCTTGTAATTCTCATTCTCTTCATGTAGATAGCGACAGAAGTAGATGAGTGTTTTTTCCAGCCCAAGCCAGGAATCGAACCCGGGGCGCTCGGTATGAGAAGCCAGCGCGCTACCCGCTGAGCTATCGAGGCCGACCAAATTACTATTAGTATATAATAAAAACATATAAAATTTGTTTATATGCATTTTTGTAACTGAATTAAATTGTTTCTTTCACTTTTTTATAAATAAAATTGTTAATGTGTTTTGAAACTTAGTATTTGATTTAGTAGTTGATGAATCCTTGCAATTTTTTAAACTGTTAAGAAAATATGCATGTGTACTACTCAAAGTCCATAAATACTACCCAAAAATCACAACATGTACTACTGAAAAAAAATTGAAAATGGCAGCACTGACCGTCGGTCACGATACTTTTTACGCTCTCGTTTTGTTTTTTCTACTCTGTGCCAAAACCCTGTTATGCAGACGGTCATTTGATCGCCGGTCACCAGTACACTAAACAAACGATGAGGGTTGCTACGAACCATTTTTTCCGTCATTAGATACATATTTTCGCGACAAGTGTGCCATTTTGCTCCGAAAACACATGTGTTGTGAATAATTTCACAACGCAACACTGTTTTGATCGCATGATTTGGCATCGAGAGCCTCATCATTTTTGACCGACGCGGTCAAATTTTACTCTCCCGCTCTCTCTCTCAATTTTTCATTTTACATTGAAGCAACAACAACTATCGTGACCGACGGTCATTTGACCGTCTGCATAACAGCGCCCTAAGCAATGTGAAACTGGGAGAGTAAGCCGATTTTTGTGCGTTTTTTGCAATTCACGTACACAGTCTGTGTGTGCTGGCAGTGATCAGCTCTTCACTGTTTCCGCTCTTATCCCGATATTAGGGATTATTGTGCAAACTAAAATTCCGCCAGCTTCCTTTCAATTATTTACTTCTTTCTGCATCAAATACACAACATATCAACTTTTTGGTTTTATTACGTAGATATTATTGGAAAATATATCACAGAACACAAAGCTTAATGCGTTGAATACGACACGGCCAATTGCCGCCCTTTTTATTTCGCAGTTCTTCATTTAGCGAATCTCTAACGATCAGATCAGAACAGGTATGCTTTTGGTGATAAATGCTCTAGTTCGAACGCAGGACTGTTTTTGTTTTATGCAGCTTATAAAACCTTAATTTAATTCAATAAAAAGAATACCAACCGGTTCTTTTGACACTTTTGGGCAATAATATATTTTTATAGTTAGTTCTATACAAACGTATTACGAAATTGCACCCAAAAAAATACAAATAAAAAGAAATATGGAACAAGTGCAGAATACCACACCCTCTTAAAAAAAAAAAATTTTTTTTTGGCCGGAAAGAGGGGCATTTTTATAGTCTAACAAACTTAAAATTTTGCTGCGGAAACAATTACAGAGGGCGTGGTCCGCCCCCAAAGTTTCAGTTATATATCCGAATTTCTCAATAAATAACCAACCGATCCTAACAATATAGGTGTCATATGAAAGGTATTTTTTCCCCCTTTCGATTGATGTATAACATTAGATATGTTATATCTACCAACAATGAGTTATAAGCGAAAATTTGTTTTTTTTACATAAATTAAAAAAAAAGTGATTTTTTTCTCGAAAAAATACGTTATTAAGCTATTATAAGTTTGTTACCATATTATAGCCTGTGAAATTTCCTTTACAATGAAATATAAAAATGTATAGTTTTATGTTTTTAAGTATTTTTTTTTAATTTTTTCTAACTTGTCTCTTGGTCTTTTCTTGGCAATAAGTTTTTCCCAGGTGGCCGGCCTTCGGCCGGGCGCTAAAAAAATAACCCTCATGGGAGTTACCACCACATGAGGCAACAGTAAGATGTGCACAGTATTTTTTGTTTAAATCCATAGTTCCAAGCCATAGTTTTCTTGGCATTAAGTTTTCCCCAGGTGGCCGGCCTTCGGCCGGGCGCTAAAAAAATAACCCTCATGGGAGTTACCACCACATGAGGCAACAGTAAGATGTGCACAGTATTTTTTGTTTAAATCCATAGTTCCAAGCCATAGTTTTCTTGGCATTAAGTTTTCCCCAGGTGGCCGGCCTTCGGCCGGGCGGTAAAAAAATAACCCTCATGGGAGTTACCACCACATGAGGCAACAGTAAGATGTGCACAGTATTTTTTGTTTAAATCCATAGTTCCAAGCCATAGTTTTCTTAGCATTAAGTTTTTCCCAGGTGGCCGGCCTTCGGCCGGGCGCTAAAAAAATAACCCTCATGGGAGTTACCACCACATGAGGCAACAGTAAGATGTGCACAGTATTTTTTGTTCAAATCCTTTCATTGCAGAATATCGCTCTTAAGCAAAACCTTCATAAGCGCCATATCAATACGGTAAACAGATGCTTTTACCTCAACTTAAATTAAAATATAAAAGCGAAATAACATAGTTTTTGAATGTTTTATATTTCACTGTAAAGGAAATTTCACAGGCTATAATATGGTAACAAACTTATAATAGCTTAATAACGTATTTTTTCGAGAAAAAAATAACTTTTTTTTTAATTTATGTAAAAAAAACTAATTTTCGCTTATAACTCATTGTTGGTAGATATAACATATCTAATGTTATACATCAATCGAAAGGGGGAAAAAATACCTTTCATATGACACCTATATTGTTAGGATCGGTTGGTTATTTATTGAGAAATTCGGATATATAACTGGGACTTTGGGGGCGGACCACGCCCTCTGTGAATGTTTCCGCAGCAAAATTTTAAGTTTGTTAGACTAAGAAAATACTCCTCTTTCCGATAAAAGGAAAAAATATTTTTTTTAAGAGGGTGTGGTATTCTGCATTTAAGCCAGAAATATTTCTTTGGTCACAAAAAATGACTCACACCAGCAACACTGGAAATTGAAATGAACTAGAACAGCAACCCCCGCAACTAGAACAGCAATCCCCCGCTACTACCCAACAAACACTGAACAAAAAAATCTCAAACCTTTGAGAAACCCTTTGATATCAAATTGTTTTCCAGCATTATTTCAATTTGAAAATGAATATTTTCTCAAAAGTTTCTCAAATGTTTGCTATCAACTTGAGTACGACTTGAGAAGAGTTGAGAAAAATTTACATTCACCACGTTTGATAATTTTGTAATTCTCAATGGGTTTAACTTACGTTTCCCTTAATATGAACTAAATTTTCTACCTTAATAAAATGTTACGTTATGTCACTGGTCTCTGGTCACTGGTTATGTTGCCTTAATATAAAAAATATTAATCTATTGAATGAATCTATTATGAATCTATCCATAAATGTATCTACTCTGTATTTTTATTTCACGCTATTGGCAACTGCAATCTATGCAAAAGGCGAATTGGATTCCATCCGTTCCGCATGTTTGAGATTCATTTGAGAATTTTAATTTCTCAATTTGAGAATAAAAGCAAATTTCCATATTGAAAATGTGCGAATTTGACGAATTCGATTCCATCCGTTCCGCTCCTTTGAGATACATTTGAGAATTTTAAATTCTCAATTTGAGAATAAAGGCAAATTTCCGTATTAAAAATGTGCCTTTTAAGTTGAGAATGCCATAACAGTATATTTGAGATCAATTTGAGAACAAACGTTTGAGATTTGAGAAAGCAATTTGATTCAAATGTACCTCAATTTGAGATTAGTCATTAATGTTTGCTGGGTAGTAGGCCCCAAGGTTGCAATTTTGCAATAATATTAGTGAAATTCTGTGCATGTATTTCTACCGGCTCTCCCACTTTCACATCGCTTAATCGCTGGTTTAGGCACAGAGTAGAAAAAACAAAACGAGAGCGTAAAAAGTATCGTGACCGACCAAGGCACATTAATAAAGGTAGTGGTGGCAACACAGCTGCTTAAACTTTTTTCTTCTGGTTCTCTTTTGATTTCTTCTGATTTTCTTTTGATTTTTTGCGAATGGGGATGTACATTGTCAAAAATTGGTAAAATTGTTTTTGTGTTGCTTGTGTTTTGATTTGATTTTGACAAGCTAGTTACCCAAATCCAACAACAAAATACATGGGAATTTTGTTGCTGGTCTTACGCGTTCACCTTTAGGGCGCTGTTATGCAGACGGTCAAATGACCGTCGGTCACGATACTTTTTACGCTCTCGTTTTGTTTTTTCTACTCTGTGCCAAAACCCTGTTATGCAGACGGTCATTTGATCGCCGGTCACCAGTACACTAAACAAACGATGAGGGTTGCTACGAACCATTTTTTCCGTCATTAGATACATATTTTCGCGACAAGTGTGCCATTTTGCTCCGAAAACACATGTGTTGTGAATAATTTCACAACGCAACACTGTTTTGATCGCATGATTTGGCATCGAGAGCCTCATCATTTTTGACCGACGCGGTCAAATTTTACTCTCCCGCTCTCTCTCTCAATTTTTCATTTTACATTGAAGCAACAACAACTATCGTGACCGACGGTCATTTGACCGTCTGCATAACAGCGCCCTTATTAATACACCTTGTGACCGACGGTCATTTGACCGTCTGCATAACAGCGCCCTTAGCGTTTACACGGTCAAACATGTACGACTCTTCAGTTGTTTCGCTGCTGTCAACGAAGCACCATGGCACCTCATATGCTGCATTTCTTTTATTTTTATATTCTTTACTTTTTACTTTCCACAGTTCGGGATGTTGTCTTTACACTTCAAAGAACTCCTTCCATAACACTTCATTTTTGTTAAACAAAACATGTTTGCAAACATGTGCGACCGTCTAAAGGCCGCTTAACGTTTTCAGCAGAAAATTAGAGAAGCTAATAAAATTTTTTATATAAACACAAATTTTTTGAAAAAAAACAGTATTTTGTATAAAATAGATTTTAATACAAAAAAGTTGTTTGAAATGTATTTATAAAATCGCAAACCAAAACGAAGCCATTAAATTTATTATCTTTTATAACCAAAATACAATAGGGGTATTCACACCGAGCTCGTTACTTCGTTAATTTGGTACTTGGTAGTTTTCTACGTGTATTTTGTTTTTGTTAAAGAATCGAACAAAAACAAAACGCACGAACAAAACTACCGAGTACCGAACTAACAAAGTAACGAGCGTTAGGTATGGTATAAGGAACAATTTTTTTATTTTAATATTTCGAAACACCTCAGTTTATAAAGTTTAATATAAAAATACAAAGCCAAAAAATTATGAGGCTGCAGTAGGGGTAAATTACGTCAGCCAGTCAACCATTAGAGGACTAATTGCCGAATTTCTCAACACTTCACTATCACTCTGTGTGTGATGTATAGACTTTCCCATTGCGACAATTTGTGAAGGTATTTATTTCTATATGTAATATATAGATAGAATATAATTATTTCCCATAACACCGTTTATTATTTTACACATTGCCATGCAGTGTACAGATTCAGAATCCCGTGATTGAATGTTTTAGTCTTTGCATACATTCCTCCCGCGTGCTGTGCATATAAAATAACTTGAATGCTTAAAATTCGTGGGTCGTAATTGAAAAAATGGTAAATAAATAAAGGGTTCTTTTCGAACGAACTTCTGTCATCTTGAAAGAGAACCTAATCAGTTCAGTCGCAAAATACGAGTCCTGTTGGATATTACAAATATTATTCTCGCTCCATTTTTAATATATATTTAATTACATAATTTTTGGGTGTCTTTAAAAAGCCAAGCACTACTGTTCCTTTCTTTATTTTCAAAATGGCGTCAATCGCTTGTAGATGCCGTGAAAAGGTAAGCAATCCAACCATGGCACAATAATAAGGTAATAGCATGCCCGCAACACCAAAAACCACATGTATTTTGTTGGTAGGATTGTTTATGGTTACTGTCAAAATCAGCTGATATTTTCCGACGAAAGAGGGAGAAACTGAAAACATACAAAAGTGATTGTTGCCAGACGGTGCTGTATTTGAGTGAAAAAACGGGAAAAGTGCTCAGGTCAGTTGTTTTCAGTCAGGTATTTTCATTTCAACCGATGCGGCAACACAGCACACTGACGATTTTGACAGCAGCCATAAACGATCAGCCGGTGGCTTGCTACAACCTTATAGTTGAACCATGAATCCAACAATGCAAAATCAATTCCAATTTCACAACATACACAGAGTTGCATTTTGCGCTGAAAGCTGCGGTGTAGAAATCTTACACTTGGATTTCCGTTGAGGAAATTATAATATGCAGCTCTATTTAGGAAAGTATTTTTTAAACTGGTTTGTAAATGTTATTTATTTCATAGTCAGTGTTGCCAGAATATTTTTGTGGAAGCGGCTAGATGACCAAAAGAATAGGGCTAGAAAAGGCTTGTCGATTTAAAAAAAGGCTACAAAAAATGCTAAATTTTTATATTCATTTTTATTTAAAACATTTTAATGCACATACATATCATACTGCTGGTGCTACATAAAATCAACATTAAAAACTTACATTCAAACGTATTTTAGATACATAAATACAATAACAAAAAATATTACATTTCAATAACAATTCACAAAATTTCAATTCATACACATTTACAATGCATCCAACTAAGAAACTTTATTGCTCAAAAACGATAAATATCGATTTTCCAAAACGATTTGGTGTTGATTTTTTTTTAGAAAGAAAAAAGGAACAAATTTCTGGAGGAAACCAGTTGAAGTTATGAAACCAAATATTTTGTCTAGTATTATAAAAAAGAATAGTTTAACTTCTCTTCAGATCAAATTGCATTTATTGAACTGCACTGGCAAAATTGTTAATCAGCGTTGTTAATCTCGTTCCGTGAATTCAACGATTTTGCTTTCGTTTTTTGGTTTTGACTCTTAGTTACATAGTATTACAAAAACAGTTTCTTCCTTACAACTCAAAATAAACTTCCTCGTCATCAGAGGCATCAGAACCCTATATGCAGCACCGTTTTCAGATATTTTAATAATATCGTCGGTAATTTCAAAATTGTAAAATGTCATGAAAGTTCTGTTAAATTTCAGAAACAGTGTTGAAAAGCATTTGCTTTGCAAGATTTTTTATGATGATTTTTAATTATTCTATTATGGTTTTTTGGATTATAGAAAAAGGCTAGAAAAGGCAACGGGGAATTAAAAAAAGGCTAGGAAAAAGGCTAGCGGCTAACTCGCGAATTGTGCGGCTAGATGACAAAAGAAAAGGCTAGATTTAGCCGCAAAAAAGCTAGATTGGCAACACTGTTCATAGTAACCACACGCAGTGTTGCCACTAGGAATTTTTTTCCCTATCAAAATTGGTCCAAAATCAATCTCAGCCAGTGCTGCCGTTTTCAATTTTTCTTCAGTAGTACAAATTATGATTTTTGGGTAGTATTTATGGACTTTGAGTAGTACACATGCATATTTTCTAAACAATGTAAAAAATCGCAAGGATTCATCAACTACTAAATCAAATACTAAGTTTCAAAACACATTTATTCAAAAGAAACAATGTAATTCAATTACAAAAATGCATATAAACAAGTTTCATGTTTTTATTCTCAGTTCTTATCTTCAGTTTCTTTTCTTATCTTTAATTAAGTTTACTTCGGAAAATTTTCTCTCCGCAATCGCACTACTATGCGGAAACGCAAGGACAGTTCCAATAAATTGCCCAAGGAGTGGAAACATGAAGTCATTAATACAATTTTTTAGTTCAAAAACATACCCCCCCCAAATGCTTCTAGATCAAGATTGGGGAAACTTGAGCCAAGTTCCAAATTTCGCAGTGCCCGCCACTCTGCTTCTAGAGCTTCAACACTCTGTTCCTTAATTAAATTGGGGAATGTTTCAATTAGGGGAACTAGGGTGGGAGATAATATTTGGGGATTTATGCTTTCTAAGATGCAGAGCGTTTTATCGTTAAACTTAATACGCAATAGTATCTGATTGCAAAGTTCGATATAGTATGCTTTACACCAGGTTTTTATATTAGTTTTTTCATGTAAAATTAGAGAGGATTTATTTAAAATAAGTTGTTTAGCATGATTTACATATGTATTTGCTGATATTTTGCTCAAATGGGGTAAAAACTGGCAAAATTTTTTCAACAATATAGTAGCTTAATATTTGCATTTCATGAATACGTACAATTTCTCACTTAATTCAGCAAGATTTATAACTATTTGTCTACGGAAATTCTCTAAAAATCGCATTTTGAAGATATATTATATAGATTATATATTATAAAAAAATAAAAAAAATGTTCCCGTAATTTCTTTTTAAAGGGTTTTTGCTAGTCAGGTTTTAAAATAATAAAATTAAGTATTATTAAAATTTGTTATTAATATCAAATATCGTTATCGAATATGGTTAAATAAAAATGTCAAGAGAAATCGAACGATTTTATACACTTATATCAGGATATTCCAATGATTACGAGTTTCAACTTAGTTTAATTTTTCTGACTCGTCGACGTCCCAGCAACCACTTTATTGTCTTTATCAAATTTCGAAAGGTTCCTACAAGAATATGCAAAAATGTATGAGTTAATTTGTATTTAAATACAGTAATATTACTCTATTAATTCACGATGTTCATTTTTGGGTATCGCATCCGTTGTGCTGTTTTGAAAGTGTATGACTTTATCAAAATCTTATATCATGTGATTAGAATAATGTGAAGTATTATACGAACAGCATTTGGCAACGCGGTTCAAAAAGGTGTAATTGTCACTGTAGTCGCTCAACGGTAACTCTACGACGAGCTCATTTGCTTGATTGCAAAAATTTCATCAAAAAGTGAAACATACGGAAACACATGTGGTAGGGTTGCCCACATACCAAGGATATTTGGTTAGAAATAAAAAACGGCAATTGAATTGAATTTCGTGCTTCGGCAATGTTCATTTCGGTAACATATTTGTTTATTCTTTTCGAGTAGCCTTACTTAAAATATGAAAATTAAATTGCTAAAACTTATATTTCAGAAAATAGTAGTACAATCGGCCTGTGCGTAGTACGGTAGTAGAGATGATGAAATAGTAGTAAAATACTACTATAGTGGTACGTTCGGCAGCCCTGATCTCAGCCTACCAAAATAAATTTGTTAAACAAAAATTTAGTTTCAAACACATAAACATAAATCTATTATTTAAAAACAAAAGCAACTAAATTCAGTACAAAAACAACACAGTTAAGCTCATTAAAAAAATTAACATCAAATATATAAATATCTCTCTTTTGCGAGATCTCTTTTTGCTGACCAGACATAGTGCGCTTCAGTCTTTTTAATTATTTCTTTACATAACATAATGTTATTTATTGTAGTAAATTCCAATTTTGCTTCTATGCTTTATAAGCGAAAGTTCGCAAAATTTACGTCAAATGTCAAATTAAATACAAAATTTGCGAGATCAATAAAACATAACTCGTTTAATCCATTCTTAATGATGCTAACCTCGCGCTAAACCAGTATTGCTTAATCTAAGTAAATTCCACTGCGTTATAATTTTATTTGGATCGCAGTCCACTAAATTTTGAAATCAAAGGAAGAAGAGTTGAAATTTCTTCAGAAAGGACTATATGTGGCGTTATAATCTCCAATAGCTTTAGACCTTCCCTGCAGTGATGTTTGAACTTTTGCTGTAAAATTTTTTCACAAGCTACAGAGTCATTTTCAAATCATAAAAAAATTGTGTTGCCTACCAAAATTCCTTGAAAATCACAACAAACCAACCAACCTACCAAAGCCTTAATTTATGAAACGAAGCTACCAATTTTGGTCCAATTGGACCAAAACGGCAACACTGACCACACCCATACGGCATTCCACACATGAGCCACATAAAAAATGTTTACGCTTATTTGATACTATTTGGGAAACATTGTCGCAACACTGGTTCGTATCCAAAAACCTGAAAATGGCGAAGCGCGTCATTTGGAATCACATTTCAGAGTATTTCGGACGTATCATTTGTTGTGGTTCTTGTCGGTGAAATTTGCCTTTATTAAAAAATTACTGCAGAAATATCTAATTCTGAACTAACAGACGAGGCTAACAGTGAAATTAAGTTAGTTCATTATATTTGCCGGTGATACAAATTGTGGAAGTACAAAATGGCCGATGTCGCAGTTGAAAATAAGTTAGTAACTATCTTTGCGTGTGTACGATTAAGTTTTGAGTATTGAAAACAATACAAAGGGGAAAAAGTTTATATGTACATATAAAACAGCGTCGGTTTACTGTCCCTCTCTAACAAACAATGTTTTAGAAACTTCTGTCTACTGGGTGGTGTGGCGAGCATAAACTGGAAATCAAATAATGCAAATGATTTTAGAAGCAAGAAGGCTCCATTTGTTTTTCGTTATGCATATAATTATTTTATGAGTTTTAAACTATGTAGTTTCACCAGAGAATCTCTGGTTTCACTCACGCAGAATCTTTATAATTTGCGCGACAAGGCCTGGTAGTAAATTTGTGTGTGAAAGCAACGGCTTTGGTTTGTAAACGATATTTTAATATCGTTTACAAACATAATATACATAATATATATATGTATATATATCACGCAGATATATTCCTGTTTCCCCCTTCAGAGTAAATACTGATTCTAACTCATTACAAACTTGCGTATGTTTGTGTAACTAAAAAGGTTATGGTTTATTTGATGCAGTGAAATCTCAGCTAAAGAGAAACTTGCTGCCGCTACCGAAATAGAGAAAGAAGTTGCGGAAGAAGCATCTGCGGCGACCTGTGCTGATGCAAAAGGAAGCAGAGCTGACGTCGAACCTAGCCCTGACATTCCTGCTTTGGATGTTGCTGGAATTGAAAAATCCGATATTTATGGAGAAATTCAAGATGAGGAACAGATTTCTCAAGAGATTGTCGACGATTCAACGGGTGAGACTTGCGCTTATAATTATAGTATGCAAAAATATTAAAGTTTACTAAAATCTGTAATTTTATTTTCCAGATTCTACTCCCTCTGATGCTGCGAAAAAAGATAAAAAAGAAAAAAGGAAAGAAAACAGGAGATTGACTAGCCCTGACGCAGAAAACTCGGTTGAAACACCAGAGAAGAAGGCCAAATTGGAAGAATCATTGAAAGAGGATACTCAAAATTGTTCAGAGTCATCTGAAGTTGCAGCCTAATCTGAGATTAAACGTTAATATAACACTTACTACCTACATCTTTACAGTTTCACAAAAGTCTACCTAATATATAATTTCTATGGTTTCGATAATTAAATATGTATGCACTATCTTAGTGTGACATCCACAAAACGGTTCCATTGCAATTTATACGATCACAGGTAACACTTAACGGTTGAATATAAATGATAACCGGAAAAGTAAGAAAATTGTTTTAGTTTGGGAACTGTGTGGAGAATTCTTCGTTCAGGGCACCAAATGCTTTGAAATTCTATAAAACTGCATATCAAACCGATTTCTATTTAAACAATTTTAAATATTACGCTTTTCTCAAAGAAATTGCATTCTCTATTTTAACTTTTACAACATGCTGATTTGACGTATTTTTTTCGGTCGGAACCCGTAAACGAACCCGTTGTCGAGTTATAGCCGAGCTCTATTCAGGTGCTTCACTTTCAAAACAGCCGTCTCCGATCAGTGACACCAAGCGCGGAGAGGGCGTCAAGGATTTTCCATCGGAGGCATGGTCTTAATCGTATTCCAGTGGCTTCTGCAAAAACATTTATTTTATGGTTCTTTGTTCATGTGTAGAATAGAATTGCTAGTGAAGGCGTTGAATGTGATACGAAGAGCACCAAATATTTTACGAAGAATGTTTCTCGATTACTTTAAGTATGACTTCATCATGCTGCGTCACAATTCATACCTTTCCGCCAAAAAGTAGCAAGGAGCGTGTGACTTTACAATTTATTGCTTACGGAGCCCATAGCAGCCCCTACGTTTCAGCAAGAGTGATTCTTTGTTTTATCTCCAGACTGACGCTGTTTGGCTGTTAACGGTGGTGCGAAGATAGGTGAATTCCATAACAACTTTTAAAGTTTATATTTGTTATCCGCGGAAACATAGGATTACTTAAGCTGGTTGCTTTTCGAAAGCAAAAATCGCAACAGTTACAATTCGCTTATACAAAAAGCTCGACACTATAAAGTGTAACTGCAGTATACAATGTAGTTTGGTTTGGCTTGAATTCTATTTGATCCTAATAATGGTACTGAAAAAGTTCGAATCCCTAAATATTAATAACTATTTCCAAATTTAAGGGTAAATCTTTTGTAAGCTTTAAATTGGCAGCTTTTATTTAGTCTCGAAGTGATTGAATAGTTATCAAATTTGATCTGTGTTCTCTTAATTTTTTAGAACCTTTAACGTCCGCATCGTTTGCTTTTCAATTTAAACTCAATTGAGGACAAGAGATCTGTGATATGATTGCGATATAAGTATACATGACGTGAAAAGCGCCTGCATGTTGTCCAAGAGTCTGTAATTTTTATGCTTGTATTTTCAAATTACCAATTATCTTGGTATGGATTCCACTACCAGTCCCGAAAAAGGAAACCATACTCAAGTTAATCGAATGTCAAAACCCAGGACTTGAATCCTTGCAGAATTTCCGTAGGAAGGAACACACTAATTACGGTCGATTAGCCGTCGCTAGATAAACAGAGGAGCTGCAGGGGCTACAGTAAGTTCGGCTTAAGAACTCCAAAGGTATGCATTCTTGGTAACAGGCCATCGACCTCCAGGGTAGAAGCTGACAGTGGTGCAAATTAGTATTAATTCGATTCTGCTTTGCTCGACCTGATAAATTTTATCGCTGATAACGATGTGGATGTAGACCTTGTCCAAAAATCCTGGCTTTCTAAGAGTATAGCTCTTAATAATAATAAAAATTGACCTGCACGACAGCCCGATTACGAGACTAAAGCCTAGCTACCCGCAACCATCCGTGTTGTGCGTGCGAATTTGTACAAGGTTGGAAGGGACCTACAGTTTTATGCCGATTCCGAACGGCGAGTTGGAGCTTTTTCATAGGCAATTTTACTCTCAGAGGTTTGCCATTTCCTGCTGAGAGGACAGCCGCCGCAAGAAAAATTGTTGTTTTTCTTTTTTTTCGGTGTTAGCAGCAACGGGGTCTTGAACCTGAGTCCGAGCGTCGCATTTGCCAGCTGAGCTACGGCGGTTCTTAGCTTGCTTTGATAATCCGTTAATTGAATTTAACGAAATTTAAGTATTTTTTTAGTAGTTTAGTAATATATCATCTTTAGTTAAACACTTGAGATAAAATTTCACAAGATAACATTTTAGAGAAAACAACATTTTATGGATAATTCACATTACCACGGTCATATTAGCCACAGATGTCTACATAATATGTAAGTACCAAGAATATTACCCCTGATATACCGTAGTTTTTTGAAAGTTTATTAATGTTTGACCCATTACCAATTTTTATGTTGGAAAGAGGGGAAATAAAAAGAAAGTTGAAAAAATGAAGGGTTCAGACTAATTGAAATTATTAACAAATTTGTTTTTAACATCCACAGCCTTCTTCATGAATTGCCAAAAATAATTAAAAAATTTACCGTAATTTACCATATAAGTCCTTCGAATGTAGTGATATCAATTCTGTACTTGTATTTGGTACGGGAGTTATTAGTCCAAATATAATATTCAGCTTAAAAACTAACTTCTACATATATATATTACAGATTTAAGAAATTCTCTTTTGATTAAAAAATATACATCTTTGACAAAGATGCACATTTTACAAATTTCATCAAGTTTTATCTAAATTTTTTATTATACAATGTAAAAAAGAATTAAAAATAGTTACATTATAACATGTATTCATCATAACATATGTAATTATATGTGTGGAAATATTAAAACATGTAAATCTTATATCTTTTTACAATATTGATAGAAATTTTGTTTATTCTGTTCTGATCAAATAGTCTTTTTTTTTCAATTTCGTGATTGGTTGCCTAGTTCCTAAACATATGTATGTATGTTTTTATGTTGGTATGTATGTACAATATATTTACACCGTAAGAAGGTTACAACTTTAACATTTCAGAATTATTTTTCGTTTTTCAGTTTATTTGTTCAAGCCCATACCGGTAAGTCTGATAAGTCCGTGCAAGCGCAGTACAATAGACTTGAAAGGCGTCGAGATTTGAAAAATAATGTATAATGAATCTTATTAGTCACAATCATTTTGGGATAATTATAGTATGTTCTACATACGTGCGTGTCGCTGCCTTAACGTACATACGAAATCATGTTCGCCCTCAAAAAGTTCAGTGTGTTCTGTTGTAGGAGACGTATGAATGAGTATCAATAATGTTAAAGTCTTTGTGCACTAAAGAAACGATTTACTTGTAATTAAAAAATGCACATAGCAACGATAATTAAGAACATGATTATGATGAAAAAAATCTTGTGATGAAGGATAATTTGAGTTATAATAAACATTGTACTCAAATAACGAAACGAACGTTTACCATAGTTTTGCATATATAACTGACTTTTACTAGTATTTATATATCTATTTGAATATTGTTGGTACCGAAACTAATATAACCCCCACATATATTGTACTTTTTTAAATACAGAGCATTATGCAAAAATATGTAAAATTTTTACGCTTGTTGACTTTTAAAAAATTTGAATCGATCTCTTGAATTGAATTTGATGTTCTGTAACTAACACTAAAAAATCTTCAAAAGTAAGACTAGATTAGAATAGAATTGATAAGGGCCTACTGTACTGAGACCAGGATTGATCTATTGTGCCCCCAAAAAAATAAGACGCTCGTTAAATTAATATATTAATACATAATTCTTGTGGTTGTTCAAAATGATTTGTAACAATGAGAGCAGCCTTAAAGTAGAATCTTATATCCGTCGGTATTTAGGGCATCATTTTTTTTTCATTCAGATTTTCATAGTCCTCTTCTTCGTCTGAGCAGCAAACACCAACGCATCCATCATGGAGCACTGCAGAATTTGGTAAAAATTGCTGTTGCTCCTGCGTCCGTTGCTGCTGTGTGTGCCGCGTTCGTTGTTGAATTAATAGCTGCTCTTTTTCCATTGCTTTTTCTGCATTGGTGAAGGTGCAGGTATCCGAGTGCCAGTTCGGGTTAGAGTTAGGGTAGGATAGGCTGTAAAAAGGTAAATACTTGTAGTACTTGCGTCATATAAAATAAAATTATACTTTTGACTTGTTACTGGAATTAGGTTGGGGGTAAGTGTCACAGGTTGTGTGTACGCGGTGGCAACACTGAGTGCTTCTGGAATATCCGAAGTCGATTTCATGTCGTTGTTACAACAGTGAATAATGTTAGCAGTGTAGACTGAATGTTGCAATTTCTCTGTGCTATTACTCAGTTCACTAGATACATTTTGCGATGTAAGTTGAAAGGGATGGTGGTCTTTATGCTCTATTTGAAAATATGTAAATCAAGAACAAAACATTAGCAACAAATTCTTATTACTGACGTTAGTCTTAAATTAGTATTAATGAATCTCGGATACAAAATTTATTATTTTAAATTGGTTCCCATATTTACTTAGATTTGATGAGAACGAAACTATAAATATATATCAAATTTATTAAAAAATCATTGCATTTTATGCCAAAATGGCAAAGCTTTTAAATAGGTTCAAGACCAGATGATCCTGGAAACCGTCGCATTAAATTTTATTTAATAGTTTAAAATGTCCTCTAAATAGGACAATAAGTATATGTAGTCTCTCTGAAGCAATTGTCAAAGAAGTTGACATATTCTGTAAAGGCGCAACAGAGTTTATTATCTTCAAAAAGCTTACAATCAATTTTCAACAATTCAGCCAACAAGTGTGGAAGTACAGCGTGCTATTTGTCTTCTTGTTATGGAACAAGTTTCAATATATTTCAATAAAATGTTGCAGGTATTCAAAAAAGCTTGTTTGCCTACGGCATTTGATATTAATGTTATTTGTAAGACAATGCGATGTATTCCAAAACTAAAAACAATATCAATTTCTTAAAGTATTAAGTAGGACTGTTTTTGAAATATTTTGTATGTTATATGTTTTTAAAAGCATTGTGTTTTTAACATTCTACTGTAGTCTTAAAGGAAACAAAATTTTATTTTAACTGTTTGTATAGGCACATTATATATTCGCATGAATACGTTCAACTCCACAACTCACAGGGAAATTATTCTAATGTTTTAACAAAACATTACCATTTAAATACGTATTACCAACTAAACATGTTCTATTTCTTTTTATAAATGTAAGTTATTTTTCAAAGTATTTCAAATATTAACCCAGCAAACCAAACGATATCGAAACGATATAGAAACGATATCGTTAAAGCGAGAATTTTTTTCGTTTTTGAGTATTGCTAAAGTGTCTAAAATGATATCGAGAACGAGAAAAATAACACTATCGTAACGATATCGAGAATTTCGAAAATCTCGACATCGTAACGATATTGAAATTTTCTTATCCGAGATATCGTAACGATGTCGAGATTTTCGAAATTCTCGATATCGTTACGATAGTGTCATTTTTCTTGTTCTCAATAGAATTTTGTATACTATTACGAAAACTTATTTTCTTTCTGAAAATTGAAATAAAACGCATATTTTGCAGTATTGTCGCATGGCCAGTCCATTATTCAAATTAAATAACGATTATAATTACACGTAAACTCGGTTTTAAATGCGCGCACGTTGAGGAAATCACAATTTTTCGTTTGACAAAAAAATATTTCATTTGACTTGAAAATATTCAAAATCTTCAAGGCAAAAAATTCAAGCATTATCGAGATTATTTCGAGAAACTGTCGCTAAAAATTTATATCGAGAAATTGTTTGCAGGGAAGTTGTTCACTTCAATAAATAGGTATTTCAATAGATAAGTATTCATACGCGAATGTAATTTATAAGTTCATATGTACCCTTGTACTTGTATATTATAAAAACTTACCTAAGCGAGCCAATAGTTTGGGTTGCAGAGGCAACATGAAGTCGTGTCCAGTGGTTGCGGCACGTGGTTGTAAACTCTGTACGGGTGGTACACTTAAACAATCCGCTATGCAGTATTGAAATTTTTTAAGTTTAGATAGTATGAAGCAAAAGTACAGGGAATGTAGTTTAAGGTTCGATCAAACATTGAACTGTTTACAGCCTTTTATATGTATGCACGTAAAGCTTACGTACGTACACTATTTAAGGCAAAATAATAAAGTCTCAGTAGCAATTAGAACAGAGAAGTAATTTTAAGGAAACTGGAACGCTTAAGCGTATGTATTGCTATTTACTTGTTTCAGTGACAACATACATATAGATTAATACTCGTATTCGATTGTAGTATACTTAATCCATGGTCTCTTAAAATGTAATTTGAAATTTAAACAATTAACAGCGTGAGCGTGGGCAGATGCTGCCGAGCACACACGAGAACATTTTAACGTATATTTCTCAAAATCTTTTTCGATACAGTGGACATGTTTATTCGAAATGTTGCTTTCCGATTAAGTTTTGCACACATAACACCTTTAAAAACGAATATTGTTTTTTTTATTTCGGTTACTTCTCATTGAAAATGGTCGTGAGAATTAAGTATCAGACTGCTCGTGAGGCAGATTTAAAAATACAAAAATATATATTTTAATATTAAAAATTGGCTCTAACATCTTTCTATTCCACTTTTTCCCATGTGTATGTTGCCCCTTAGGGTTGCAGAAGTTTAAATGTTCCACATTAATCTAAACATCTTTCGTATGTTATGTTTTCGTTTAAGCGCAACAAAGGTTTTAAAGTACAACAAATCGAAAAATTAGTAACATGCTATATGTAGGTACAAAATATAACCATCAAAAAACCAAACCTAAATCTTTTGTGGCAGCTAGTTTGAACATTTGGACATGCTTTTACTTTTGGAGTTTGTCGACGAAAGCTAACTTTAAGCGTATTCTAACGAAAACAACCTAGCGGCGTTATATTTCACGGTAAATAATTTGACTGGTATGTTACATGCAAAACAGCCGACAAAACCGGGTCTTTGGCATCGCATTCAGTACTAGCAGTAATGTTTTGTTTTTCTTCTAATTTACTTACTACGTTTGCAAATTTTTCGCTCAGTAGGACGATGGAATTAACCGTACATACATACTAACGATGCATGCATATGTATATACATATTAGGGGTATTCTCGATGTCTTGCATAACCCTGACATCGTGCACGAAATGCATAATTGACATGGCTATGCATTTCGAGCAACGACAATGGAAAATTATAGTAACAATTTAGAATAAAAAAGTTTGGTACAATCACTCCGTAATTAAAAGCCAAATAGTTCGTAATAATTTCAATATTTTCGTTCATATCAGATTATGGTTATGGTTTTTTTTTGCCAATAATGGTCATTAACATGAATGAACAATTTTACGACAATTCGAAACTGTTTCTGTTATACTTATATTATATATAAGTAAAAAGCATAAAAAAACAGTTTCGAATTGCCGCAAAAAAGTATAGTTCGCAAAGTGCGAACATTATCAGCGCGATGGTGGAAATATGTATTAACGAAACACAATTTATTTATCATAATTATTACAGCTATGGTAGTGATATTTGACAATTTGATGTTATTACTACACAATAAAATCGTATTACATCAAATAAGTATTTAATGAATAGTATTCAAAATAAATTTTATACATTACCCACAATATACATATATATATGTTTAAAGGGTAAAGCTGTACTTACAGCTTATGATTACTGGATTCCCGCTCAAGACTGTTACCGGTGTTTTTATTGTGGACGTTAAATGCGCTTGTGGTCCATTTATTTTAACACAGATGACGTTTACATCATTCTTATGTTCTGTAGTATGTTTTCAAAAATGCAACAACAATAACATGACCAGTACCAACGCCAATTAAAAAAAATCAGAGACACACAAGTAAGCAAATGCATGTACATTAGGGATATAACTCTTTGGAACAAAACATTTACAAAGTACTGCAAGATGAGAAAAGGGAAAACGGAGCGACTTCACCGCTCTATGTAGAGCTGTTGTAGAGAACTTTTGAGTAGAGCTCTACCCGCTGTTGGAAAAACATTTAATTAAAAATGAAAAAAAATGACATCGCCCAAAAGGGCTTGCTGCTGCCACTCTATGTTAGCTCGAAGAAGAAAAAAGAAACGAAAATGTTGGGAGCGAATTAGATTCAAGTTTGTCGCGAACAAAAATTGTTTAAATTGTACTATGTCTAAATTTAAATTTAAACGAAAAATGTTGAAAGTTATATCCCTAATGTAAAGATGGTGGCATAGATATACATGTACAGGTACATCCAAAATACAATAAAAATGTGATTGCATATGAGTGACAACGTCCAACAAAGCGAAAAATAA
Source organism: Melieria picta (assembly GCA_964056695.1). NCBI lineage: Eukaryota > Metazoa > Arthropoda > Insecta > Diptera > Ulidiidae > Melieria > Melieria picta. Next base: position 65,131,947 of record OZ057399.1, read on the forward strand.
ATACTGGAATTCAAGTAGGAAATGCTGAACGATACGGAGGTGCATATCCAACAAACTGCAATTGGCATTTGTTTGCATCGGTTTGCGATGGTAATTGATTACATATGCAATGAATATTTTTGCTAAAATGTAATAATATAAATCTGACTTTAAATGTTTTCTGTTTTCTTTATAAAAACTTCACATTTTGAATTCGAGTCCATAAATAATAAGGGAAAAGAGCTTAACTCTCTATTACTATACAATATTTGCATTTCTATGGACAATTTTTCATACATATTAAAATTTTAAAACTTTTGGTATGTACTTGCAAATTCTGGTTCAAACTAAAAAATTTACAGGGTCTCATTTCACCTTAATGGAAAGTGTTTTGTTTCAGATAGCTTTTTACGGCAAATTATTTTCTTTTTCATATGGCATGTATTTTAAACTCAACTTTATTTTGGCTTAACGCGCTCGAAAGAGTATGTATGAATTTTCTTACGATTGAAGTGCTTACTATTTTTCGGCATAACAAGATACTACATTGTTTCCGTATCGCTTGCACGTCAATATGTTGCGAGTATCGTATAGTGTATACGTAAAAACCCGCTCTTTTTTAATGTACATACCAATTTTAGTACCACCAAAAGGGTCTTTAAAAATGGTTGATTGTGAGTTCGACGTAGTAGCCGCAGCTTGCGACACAGATGGTGCTTGCTTTATAGTGTTCGAACGCCCTCGTGTCGATGGACCTTGTTCCCGCTTGCGACGTGGCTGTTCAACAGGCAAAACACGACGTCGTTTTTTTGGTAGTTTCGATCGAGCCTGTAGGATAAAAAAACAAAATTATATTTAATTGAATTTTGTTTCCAGACGGAGTGGTAGCACACTTGCCTGCGTGTGAGAATAAAACATGGAGAAGTTACTAACTATAACAGGTACTGGTAATGCTATAGTCAACACACCAGCGAGTGCACACAGTGCACCTACGAACATTCCTGGGTAGGTTTTTGGCGCGACATCCCCATAGCCTACGGTGGTCATTGTTACGATGGCCCACCACAATCCAAGTGGTATGCTTTTGAACTGATTATCGGGGTTGTCCTTTATAAGCAAATTTTATTAAGAATACATTTATTATTATGACATTAATGTAATAATGTTACGTGATTAATGCTTAACATCAAAGACACAATTTTTTCTTAGATGGCTGATTAAACTTACTTGTAGTTTTTCCGCATAATAAGCCAGACTGGCAAAGAAGACAATTCCAAGAACTAAGAAGAACACTAACAACGTTAACTCCTTGGCCGAAGCCTTAAATGTATGAATGAGAATACGCAACCCGGGAGAGTGGCGGGTGAGCTTGAATAATCGCATTATCCGCACAATTGAGAAAGCTTCCAACAACCCAGTGTATTCTCCCATACGCTGCATTACATCCGTATAGAAACTGAGTGTAGCAGTAAAATCGATTATGTTTACCGGAGATTTAATAAATTGCCAAATGTTTGGGGAGACCTAGCAAATATCAAAATTAAATACATAATTTCCCAAAGTATTTTTCACATACTTACAATCAGCCGTATAATGACTTCAATAAAGAACCACACATTGCACACCAATTCTACATAGAAGAATGCTTCGTGGGGTTGTCCATAGGACTCGTGCCATCCGTGGGCATGTTGATCACCGCTGAGTATCTTCTGTTCTACGAAGCGGCTAATATTACTAGTATTTGTACCGAGCAAGGAGCGTTTTAATCGTTGAAGGCGGAGAACGCCGTCTTTTAGAGAAAATGTGGAGATTAAAGATGACCGTTGCATTTTGGAATTAACCATCCTTGAATAATTCGTTACTTTGACGGTGGCTAAAGACGCGATTCTTTCAGCGCTCATATTTGTGCTTCCGTTTCGGTGTACAATTGTGGCGATATGTGCACTTGGTGGTGGCGGCATGTTTTGCTGTTGAGGTATATTTGGCATATTGATTGGAGGCGACGAAGATTGTGGTAGAGGTGGGCGACTGTTGTTGATGGGAAAGTCTACACGAAATCCCGGATGGGTTTTCAGGCAGAATGATATCACAGAAACGAATATAAAGAAAACTGACATGCTAGCTACTATCTGTGAGAAGAATCGTAAAGTGAATATGCGATGTACTATTCAAAAGTAAGACAATCTATTGAAATCAAAGTTTGTGGACAATCAAACTTACTTTAGCACCGGTTGAACTCGAAGGTTCATCGAACAGTGCCCAAATTTTCGGTTTAATACGCTGCCAGCAGTTTAATTGGCCGTTGCTAAGCGCCTCTTCAAAACCAAACAATCGAGCTACTTGTTCCTCTGATGGCTTCTCATTTTCAATATCTAGTTTATCTAAAATGGCTAAAGTATTCTAAAGAAAATTAAATATTTTATAGTAATCATTTGGAAAAATAATTTAATTTGCTTATTGTGAATACTTGTGTATCCCGATGTATACTGTATGTTGACCAGCAGCAAGGCTCGACCTGATTTGAGTCAAGCCCCCAAAATTCTAATTCTTCTTCAAAGAGTGGACCACAAACATCTGTGGGATAGTGCAGTTTACCAGTCCTTGTAAAAAGGGGAAAAATATACTTTTGTAAATCTGAATCGATTTTTTACCAAAAAATAAGAAGTAAATAGTTTAATATTTAGGTACATATAAACATACATGTTAAAAAATGCTGCTGTAATATATATAGCTAACCTAACCTAGTTAATAAAAAAATCAAACCTTTAAAACTATTTTTTGGATGCTTAGACTTTACGATTAAAAACTAAAAGCAATTAAAAAAAAATTTATTTTGTTTAATTAATATATCATCATAGATGCGATCTTCCTTAACAGCTCATTTGGGACACTGTTTTATTGCAAAAAAAACACTTATCGAGACCCACCCAAATGTTGATATAGGTGAGAAACTAGACAAACTAGAAACTGACACATGTTGGTCCTGAAAAAAGAGTTTGCCTTGTTAAAAGGTCCTCTTTCATTTGATACCCTTATATTTATCATCGCGCAACTGCTAATATATGAAACAATCTTTGAAAAGCGTATGTCCTTGAAGTTTTAAAGTCTTTTAAAAGGACATCAGATCAGAAAATGAAAAACAGTATGCCAGGTTACTATAAATGACCTCTACTTTTACGCCTATTAAACATTTGTATGGGTCAAAAGTACTGTCACACGGTGTAATAACAGCAAAAGGATAAGATATGTGTATTTCTGTGAGCATTTTATTTGATTTTTTGTATTGATTATTAGTAAGTGAGTAGTATTATTGATATTAGTATTGGTTAGTAGTAACGCAATTCCAGATTTATTTATATTATTTAATAAAAAATAATGTATTCCCTTTAAGAATTGATCATATGAATCAAAAATATAATTGTAGTTGTAAAAAAAAGCAAAGTATACTTATACATTTCTAAAGAAATTGATTCCAATTAAGGACATATTTTTCCTTGTTCCCTGGAGCATAGGGCCTCCACAAGACTATTGCCTTGTGTTGGTTACGTTAATCGTTAACCAATTAAGAACATATGCAATGCAAAATATGGAGTTTGGAGAATTGTTTAAAATCTGAGTTGGTAATTGCATTGGTCTAATTTTGTAACCCAGATGGGACTAACTATTGTTTTTATGACCATAAAATATTGTCTAAGCCAAAATAAATTGATTTTTACGAAATCCCTTAAGCAAAATACCAAAAATTATAATAATTACAATAATTAAAATATCTGGTTGATCCACTGACAACTTCATAAGAAAATTTTTTCAATTTTAAATACTTATTTTATGAGGTCTTGCAAGATCTTAGAGCTAATCGCCTTGCTGAAGCCGGTTTTAATGCTTCGACTGGAATAAAAATCAATCTGTACTATATCTACATAATGTTGCGATAGAAGACACGCGTCTGTGCCAATCAAATTTATATACATCTGCATATTCAATATTAATAGCATATGGAACGAATTCAAGTTCTAAAAAAGATTTTAAGAATGACTATTTTTGGATTTTCAAGCAAATGTAATTTATGTTTTATTTATACATAATATTGTTTTTTTTCCTACTTAACTACTATATAAAGCAGATACTTCTATTAGATTACCTGTAGTAATTGAGAATTTGCGTGAACACACCAGGATGGCGATCGAAAAAATATTCATTAAGTACGGGGTCATAGTTGGCCAACGCCTCGGTTAGGCGTGAGAGACGTGTAGCAGGAATTTTTTTCAACGTTGCTTTGTAGGTTTCGTATCTAAGAAAAAAATCAAACAAATCAATTAGAAATACACAAAACAAAAGTAAAAAACAAAAGTATTGAATTCGTAAGAAGTAGTGAAAGAGAGTCAGTATTTTAATAATAAGTGTTCACAGTAAAAATGTAGTATTAGTGGTGAAGTATGCATCAATTTTACATTTCGTGTTAGCTAGTAAAGGAGAGTATTTTTATACGGGTAAATATACAGTATAATCGAATAGAGTAAAATATATCTTCTATAGTTTTTGGTATAAGAGTTTAATATTATTTCAACTGAATATTTTTACTTAGATGCTTCAGTACTTAAATTGGTTTTCCGGTTGCACTATCAGTTAGCATGCAATAACCGAAAAAGTTTTACAAAAGTCTCTACGTATAATTATTTATTATTATTATAAAAGTCTCACCTTATGCCGCCCACATTTAAAATAATTCGATTTTCGCCATCCATGTTGTAAACTACAAAAGCTGCGGCAGCATACCCGAAATACTTTCACAACAATTTCATGATCCACATCTGGGCATATTTCCTATTTGTCCCGATTAGATTTTTTTGGTTTTTTATTTATTGCTTTAAAATTATTGGTAAAAAATTAATGCACTTTCAATTAGTTTTTTAGTGTGATTTTTTCTCTATATCCGACTTATGTACATGGACCCAATTAAACTTTATAATTTTTTTTATAGATAAGTGGTATTTGTTAAATTGTTTGCTTATTTATGTATTTGAGTATTGACTCTGCAAAGTAAAGATAGAAGTTAAGTAAAACTTTTAATAAAATTAAAGTTTTTTGTTTTCACGACAAAAATATCTATTATTCATCTCGGCATGTACAACTACCACTATCTTAGTGAACCTTTTACTTTAGGCGTTAGAAACCAGTTTTCCAGTTGGAAGAAAACACTCGTTTCCTTTTACTTTTTCGTCCTTCTACCTTCGGCATAAAGAGTTGAGGGGTGTGCCCAATTTCTTTGTCTGTATTCCTGTCACCTAATGGGCAGTCCATATTAACGTTTAGCTTGTTACTTCAATTACGAAATTGTGCCAGTAATTCGTTCCTTCAACCGTGCTTAGTAAATCGTAAGCCTGCTCCATATTTTACGCATTGAAGGATGTATTTAGAGAGAGTTGACACTCTCTCTTCTTCATTATCTTATATATTTTTTTAAGAATCCATATGAGGCTTACGTGAAACTGACATCCTAAAGCATTAAAGGATTAGATATCATTGCTATTCGAGTTTTACAATTAGCTGCTGCCTGACTATCAAAAGTGGCCTCGCTTTTAATGTTGAGAACTACAGCTTAAAACAAACATCTAATATTACTATTTTAATACAAACGTTTATCTTTTCACAATAGACAGTTGATCCATACGTACCTTCTTAAAAATATTAATATTATTTCTGGGTTTAGTTTGTACGTGGTATGCAGTATTTCAATGTTAAAAAATTTGTGTTGAAAATAAGGCATTTTTTTTAAATAGGGCATTTTTGTTAAAAATAGGCAGTGTACTTTATTTCCATATCTTTGAAACGTAGCTTCTTATACAGCAAACAATAACACTCAGCAGTTTACTCTATTTTAATCCGTTGGAAAAGATATAAATTACAAACAACTTAACTATTACTTAATTCGCTCTCTCTTATTGGCTAAGTGATAGCCAGATAGAACAATTTCAATGTTTTTCAATTACTATGCGGGTTGCAATTCCAGATAATTGAAGTGTTGAACTTTCAAGAAAGATTTGTGGCATTTAGAGCAGAAGTAAGCAACAGGTATCCTCAAAGAAATTGAAACTAACCCAAAAACACGTTCAAGAAAATTATTCCATCATGCAAAAACCAATGGCAAGAAGAACAGGAATATTGATACAATCACAAACTAAATTTTAAACTTTAAATTTATAATCACATTTTAAAACATTGGATAAGTTGCAAATATAATTTAGAAAGGATTGGGCCGTGGTCTATTGTGCATCTTTGTTTGATAGAAACCAAAATAGCGTTCGTTGGCACGATTTCATTTTCGCTTAACTTTTAGCTCGACAATTTGGAAAGCTATCGTTTGACACCCATTTTAACTGATTCTTTTTTAATAGTACACCCAATGATGCCCAGATCATCAGCGTGCAGAGAGCGTACGGAGAGGTTCCATACTCATCTTGATGAAGCCTTGCGGAGCCTTATAAACTCATCGGACCATCGACAAACAAATGAGGTATGGAGATCTGAAGTCTGAAATCTCACTGATAAGATTTAACCTTACATTTATTACTTAAGTGTAAGTGTAAAAGAATTCCAGCCCCCAATCAATAGAGGCTTTAATGTTAAAGATTGCGAGTTCAAATTTTAGCTTTAATACAAAGGGATACTCACAACTTTTGAGAGCAAAACAAATTCCAGTGGAGGACTTTCCAATCGGTAGGAAGATTAGGTTGGCTCCCTGCAATCAGGTCGCTCACACAATGAGAACGTACAGAAAGATGTTTTTGAGAAAAACCATTGTAAAGAATAGAAATTAACTTCCATTCGGATGAATTAATTCCATTTTCGAAACATTGTTCATATTTCCCTTGACGTTTGTTTGGTGTTTGACATAAAGCAAATCTTTATAATTTATACACTTATTTCTTTTGTTCACTCATATACATACTTTAGAACACTTGTACAAAAGTATGGTGCTCCTGCTGGTGTCACAATATTAACATACAATTACACTCACAACTGTGACATTGCCATAACAGTCGCATTAGCCGTTAGTATTGCAAGCATCTATTAGTTTTAACGAAATATGAGGCATTTATTTTGCTACTTGTACTCTTTCTGAAAATATAATTTTCTTGTTTAGACTTCCACTTTTCTTCAAAATAGCCCTATAACTTCACATAAAATGCACTAACCTACGTTAATTTACGCATTTGCTTCCAATTTCACTTGCTTTCATATGCATCCCGACACCAACTGATGCTGCAGGCATTCTGGGACACTTCTTTCGTAAACGAAAAGCCAGAAAGCTTTTTGACGTAACGTAGTGGAAATGGTTGTAGGCTACTGGGTGGATGAAATACAACCGAACAACTACGTGTTTAGATAAAGCTTTTCGTCGCTGCTGTAAATACAGCGTGGTCATTTGGTAAAGCAGCTTAAGTTTTGATAAGTTTAAATTGAGATTTTGTATTTTTTTCCTTTTTAGAAACTGTATCTGTAATGTTGCAGCCTATATGGAATTGATCATGTCTATAAAGGTAAATAAATACATTTTTTATAAATACTTACTTGAGTTTCTGCATACAGTTTTTGCGATAGGATAAATAATAACACATTTTTTGTTAGTCCCCTTCGGAAACAATACAGCGTTTTGCACGGTCGAAAAGTATGTCTAATGCGCGTTTTAGATCGACGGGCGCGATTTTTAGTCAAAAAATCAGTCACTTTGTGCAGACACTTTTTGATAGCCTTAAGTGTTGTAGATAGGGGGTAAGTACGTTCGAAAGAAATGTTCAGAAGGAAAAATTAGTTGGGGTCACTGGTATAACTCTCTAAGAACAATTTCAGAGCAGCTGTGGAGGAATTTGTCGAATTTTCAAGTGCTTTTGTGAACTTTGACCTCGATGCGGCGTCATTTAACCTCATTCTAGCCTCCCAATTTTTGGGCTCATGAACTTTTTCATCGACTTTTGGTGCGATCTTCAGAGATCGCGTTTCCAAAACTTCAAGATTAAGGAAGCTGCTTGCTTCGTCACTTTTTGTTCCAAGCACTCTACAAAAACCAGATCGCTCTTGGACATCTTCAGAAGCTGAGGCACTTGAGCTTCTCACGAACACTCCTTTTCCTACTAGATTTCACAACACTCTGGTGGAAACTCAAGTAGACACGAATACATATTATATTTCTAATGTTGCATATCATTAGAAAGGAATAAAAAAGGCCTTTCGTTTGATATACATATACATACATACATATCGATTGAGAATTGATTGAGTTATTTTGATACCAACTATGAACTTTGACCCTGAGCCACGCCTTTTGTGGCCGTTTTCCAGGCAAAATTTGTAGTTCGTTAGATTTAGGAGCCAAACCTGTATGTAAGAGCATACTTATTTATTTTTTCACGTAGATTCGCTATACTGCATTTATGCCGGGCCATCTAGCCAACGATTTCTGCCGTAGCTGCAGAGACATAGAGGAGGAAGAAACTATTCTTCACTTACTTTGTACCTGCCCTGCTCTATGCAGGATACGTAAAAAACATCTAGGGTTTTACCACACAGCCAAACTCGCGTGGACGTCGACACCGAAAGCCTAATATGCTTCATAAATTGTGCAGACGGTTTAAGAATTACCAACGCGAAAGGGACAGCGGTCCAGTGGCATCAAAATGGGCCTCATTTGGCCTAAGTGCCTTCTCTATGGAGAGCCGCCACATCTGCTTACCTACGCGACCAAGAAATCGCCAATTTACTAACCACTAACCAACCACTTTATTATGAATATTTTTATCTGTGTACTTCTAATATCGAAACAAAACAAAAAATACTTAACAGTGTTAGTGTCCCAGTCTTGTGCTCTAACCAAATCTTGTTTTATGTTTAAAAAAAAATTTAATTGGAGCCAGAGCAGAATCAAAAATTGTTCAACATTTCCCCAATCAAATTTCACGTGCAGCAGGTTACATTATTATAAATTCCGATTCTTTGTTGTGACATCTTACTGTTTTATCAACCAACTAACGAACATCAGAATGGCAGCAACAGCACCAAATCAGACGCAAAATAACAGCGACAGCGCATAATTAATTAGCTCTTTTGTATGCACTGAAATTGTTCTCTTTATTTACATTCCCCGTTTCATGTTTGTCTATCTCACCAACACTTGTAAACACTGTCTACTTTACATTTGCACGAATGTCGCTTGCTTTGGTAAGAGCGGCAGTGGGCTTAGGTATTTCACACGTTTTTCCCACCATTATCACCAGCAACAGAAGCTGACTAACAACGCCAACAACGAGTTGTGATCGGCAACAAGGTGCAGTTACGGTTAAGGCATTTGCTTTAAAATGCTTTAACTGTGTTAAGTGAAGTTTAGTCGATAGCTAAACGATCACAAGCGTGGACCGAAGTTCCGAATCGCATCGTGTGCATAGAGTAAAGGATACTCCTAGGAAAAGAAAAAGATCAAATTATGTACCATAACTTATCATCGGTTCGTTGTTAAAAAATACTGCATTAAACTATATCGATATTCGAGAATACGAGTAGCTAGCGAAAGTGCTGACAATTCGGAATTAGAGGCAATTTATTTATTATTTATTGTGCAGTTAAATTTGACAATTTATGAAACAAAGTTTGATAGCATACGTTTCGATCTATACTCATAGCAATTTGAATTGTGCGTGTAAATATTGTGATTCTTCATTTAAAGAGTAGAAATGCTACATACAACGAATAAATGCGACAATAGTCACAATATATAACTTCAAACGTGCATGTATATATGTATATACAAAAATATAATATTAATTAGTTTTGTGTGACAACTACCGAATTTTTGATACCTCCATTTACGTTATAACCGGTTTTCACTCTAAGCAGTCTTGATTACATTTCTTTTTCGAAACAAATTCTCTTTCGAAAAACTTCACGATATTTGAATATACATGTGGCTCTCAAGCAAATATTTAAAATGCAATTCATGGGTATACCCTACATTATTCTCACTTGATTACTTCCAACGAAATTTATGAAAATGTTGGAAATGCACACGTCATATCCATTGTATTGTAAGCAGTAGACTTTTGAATTTATTATCTCAATAAGATTTATTGATTTTAAAGTGACTTCTTGTGAAAATTTAGTAGGTAAAATAATATTTAATGACAGCTTAATGTAGCTTGAATTATTGCTTGTCTTTAAAAATTTTGTTTGCACGATGAAAGAAGAGCTTTCTTTATTTGGCACTAAGTGGGGACTTGAACCCATGACCCACACAATCGCGATTTAAAACACTGGCCATTGCGCCACGACGGCTGCTGCTTTATTACTGATTTGGATGGCTTATAGTAAAAAGGTGCTAAGTTCACTTTTTCAAGTTGTACAGGAGGGACGAAAAACTGTAAAAATATATATTAATAGTTTTATATTTGTATGTGATGTTGCTAAGTTTTGCTTTACAGTAATGAAGAGGTTATGAAAAAATTTAAAATTAAAAAAAAACATTTTCCGTCGATTTACATAAACTTCTGTGACTTAACACATTTGCTGCAGTTATTTTTAATCAGTGCACTGGACTTAGCACCCTTTCGGATGTTCTTCATAAATGGAAAAGCTTTTCATAAGGTTCAGGTTTCATTTGAGCGGCCATACATATAGAAATATATTCCCCAGGAAAATTTTTGTTGCGATTTCTCTGTTTCTATTGACAGCTAAGGCTTGTCGCAACTGAACATATTGAAGTAATGGTTTTAACCCAAAATAATGCTACGAATTAGGAGGTTTTTTAATTCTGTAACTATTTAATTTTCAGGTTTTTAGAAATATTTATCTTTTTGAAGCAGGCAGGCCCATATAGAGCAGATTTCATTAATGGGTTAAAATTTTATTTTACGCAATATAAAAAGCTATCTTGATGTTACCTTGAAACTCGAACGATAGTACTTTGCGTATAAAATCAACTCAGCAAATAATTACTGATAAACTGCAGATAAAGCTGCAGATACACGTATAAGTGTAAAATAAGTACACTTCAAAATCCCTGTGTGGCTGGATTTTGCTTTTACTTCTGAATACGTCACTAAGATTTCATGATTTTTTAATGCTTAGTGAAATTTTTTGCTAAGTAATTTGATATTTATGTTAAACGATAAAAAAGTTTTACCACTTGCAATATATTTAATATTTACATAAATATAAATTAAAATTTCGTCACTTGTCCCACTGCACGTCGCACACTGTGTGAAATGGTCAATCTAGCGGAACTAAATTAATAACTCTTGAATGCGTAACGATATCGTGGTGAAATTTTGTACAGATACTGCTGGTGTTTCACCTGAGAACTGGTATGAATATGGGCATGGTCCGCCTACTTTCAAGTAGGGTTGCCATCTATATATATAAAAGAAAGTGGATGTATGTGTGTAAGCACATCACGCTCAAACCGACCGGCCGATTTCCATGGAGTTTTTTTTGTTGAATTAGTATTGAGTCAGTTCAGGTTCGTGCGAAAAGAAATTTCCGGAAAATCTATTGGAAAAGTCGGAAAATCCCTGCCATATTGCCGTGAATTCTGAACATTTTCAGACGATAACTTTGGAACCATTAGTCAAACATCAATGAAATTCACTAAGAAGTTACTATTAAGTCATGTCCTTCGACAGGGCGAATTTGGCGAGTATTGGACGAGGGGGCGTGGCACCATCCATACAAGCCGAACCTTAATAATGGAATATCTTCGACATTGTAAGGTGCACAGCATTGAAATTTAGTATGGCGTCGACCCATAGATGAGTAATTCTACTGGTAAGATTTGATGGGCGTTGGACAAGGGGCGTGGCACATTTTTTGTGACCCAAATATTTCGCTGAACTATAAATCGCACAGCAATGAAATTAAGTACGAACCTACCATTTATTCATATCTTTCGACAAAGGGAATGGTGCGGGTATTGAACAAGGAGGCGTGGCACCGCCCATACAAGCCAAATTTTTAATAGAGAATATCTTCGAAATTGTAAGTCGTACAACACTGAAATTTAGTACTCCGTCGTCCCATAGATGAGTTATTCTACTGGTAAGATTTGATAGGCGTTGGACAAAGGGCGTGGCAAATTTTTGTGACCCAAATATTTCGCTGAACTATAAGTCGCTCAGCAATGAAACTTAGTACGAACCCACCATTTTTTCTTTCGACAGAGAACAGTGTGGGAGTATTGAATAAGTGGGAGTATAATTTAAATCTGGTTCAAGCGCAGTCCATGTGGTAAGGCAGCGTAAAAAAAATGTTCTATCATAAAAATTATGAAGCAACGTAAAAAAAATTTTCTTTCAAATAGCGTGGAGAGACCAAGGAAAAAAAAATTTTGTATGAGTGGGGTAAATATGGGCAGCCAAATTTAACTGAATCTTCAAAAACATGAACCAAAGCAGTTATTAAGAGACATTTTAAATCGGATACACGCGGATACATTTTGTAATCTCAAAGCAAAATCACAACATTTGAAAAATTTTTATATGTCCGAATAAATTGCTCTGTAACCACTAATAATATACATAACGATATTCAAGTTTACCTGATAAGGTGGCGAAAAAGGTGCTGATAGCTAATAACAGAGTTTGTATATGCGCGTTCGCCGTGATAATCTCGAATTACATCTAAATCACAAGTGACTCACAAATTTCAACAATTTTCTTTTATACAAATAGCTGCACATTCAAGATGATCGTTCGCGATGTGATTTTGCCAAACAGAAAATACTACGAGAATCGAATCCCTCAATGTGTTAGCTAATTTTGAATTATTAAATTTTTTTTTTTTTTGACATTCGAATTTTTGAATAAAGTTCCGCTAGATATGCAAAATTACACAGTGTGCGTCGGTGCGTTGGAAGGTTAGGTCAAATTAGGCTGGAAAGAACCCTAAACTATATAGTCTACATCAGAAAAGAGCACGAAGGAGACAAAATGTGCTCGGGGCCAGGGGTGGACTATGGCACATATGCATAACTTCCTCTTTTGCTTAGCCGTAGCTGCGGCAATGCTTGTTGAAGGCGAGATCCAGCCGCTGGGCATGCTCTCCGACAGTCTAATGCTTTACCACTCTCTAGTGAGGATTGCTACTGTTGAGGCACTTGCAGTACGCCTGAGGAGCAGAAGCTCTTTGGTTCTCTTTGGATTTAGTTTGCGTACGTTTATAACTAAGAAATCTTTCCACACATGCATGTTTATGTATTTTATTGGTATAATCAAAGATCTTATACCCGGTACAACATTATTGTTTATTTCCAGGCTTTCAAATCATTGAACCAAAAACCTGTAAGATAAAAAATTAAAATACTTTTCGAATAAATGTGCACGGAAGCTAAAAATCACATGAAAATTATAGAGGTCATAAAAGTTGATCTTATTATGACCAATAGCAAAAAGAGCAACGATAAAAACAACGTCCGACATAAATTAAAATGCAAGAATGGCATTATCCATAAAAACTGGGAAAAGAATATTCGCAAATGGGAAGCTATGGCAACAGCCGTACCGATTACAACGACTTCTTTTCCATCCTCCCATCTAATATCGGTGCTAATAAAAATGCTTCTATGGCAATGTTGTCTCAGTTGGAATACAAAGCCTGTAACTGCTGTTGCTAGTATAAGATCCGGAGCTCAAACAACTGGTGAGTTTCGAAGATCTAAACAATACTTATTTATACCGTTCTTATATTAACGAATTCTTGTTACTTGTTTTATACCTTATATTTTTGTATCCTGATCCAATTTAACATACTACAAGTTTTCAGTGTCAATGTTATTTAAAATTGACACGTGAAATTTTCTAAAATGCTTTCAAATAATTTAAAATCGTAACGAAAATATGTATATGTGATGTAGATCTTTATTTTCGGTTAATGACAGAGTATGGGCGTTCTCTAAAAGGCTATATACAATGCAGTTATACAGTAATATACTGTGTTCATACATTGCGTTAATAAAAAATTAATACTATGTATAGTTATGCTTTGCATCAATTTTTTTACTGATTTTTTGTGTATTGAAAACATCAACGATACTTTAAGGAACAGTATGGCTTTAGCTTTTTTTTGTTAATACATCCTGACATCGCACTATGGCCCGGTTTGCCATTTTTCGTTGCAAAAATCATAACTTCTGAACCAATAAAGATATTTAAAAAATTTAAACTGCATCTGAAAGTGTAATATCTAAGCTTTAAAATGGGCAAACAACAGGGTGCCACAGTAACAGGCGGCTTTAAAATTCGTTGCCAAAGTTAAGATTTAGTAAAACTTCATACTACAATGAAATTACTTATTTGTTTGCATTAAAAAAATATTTTTTTAATATATTTTTTCTAATAAATTAATATAATTTATTGATTCATATGTAATTTAAAAAAAAAAAAAATTTTTTTTGAAAGTTAGATTTTTTCAAAATCGCTATCTACGCTGGAAGGAATGTCTAATAATGAAATCATTTCTAAGCTATAAGTATCTGTAAGTTCTTTTTGTGATCTTACAGATCTCAAAGATGAAATAACTGGATCAGAAGAGACTGCTAACATATTGAAAAGGTCTTCATTTTGTCTAGTTCGTGATATTTTGCAACTGTTCATACATCTATACCTTTTGTAGTCCTTATTTTTGCATTCTTGAGCTTCTTCAGACAATTCCCCTATTGGTAAGCACTGGTATTCTATTAAATCCTTTCCATGTGCTAAAATTTTATGAACCGTAGGAGTAAGTTTCTTCTCAGGATACTTCTGAAGCAGCAGTTCGGCAGTTTTGGATGCATATTCACCAAATTTAGGTCCATTAACCATTTCCTTGCAATTCAAAATATTCAAAATTACTCCCAATCTTCGCACAATATCTTTATCAACTCCAGTTATTCGAGCAGTCACTTCATCGTTTTCAAAAAACCTGCGTGAAGAGTTGCCATCATTTGTATTCCCATACCCATACTTTGGAAAGTCTACTTTCAGCCCAAGCTCTTTGAAGAATAAATCTTGAATTATTTTTTTCCTGATATTCTGCTTTTCTTTGGGTGTTGCGTTGTCCTCGATAACTTCCCCATGTCGTGGTAGCATATACGCCAACTTCAAGACAAATTCCATACATTTTATCCGTGCATGCAAAGGAGATATTCCATACTCATAATTATGTTCGTCACTTGTTGATTCATCCAATTTTTGGAAGTCTTTTTGATTTTTTTTACAGATTGCACATTTCATTGTCGATGAAGTATTAGTTAATTGATTTAAAACTTTCCCGTCGATCATAGTCAGGAGAAAATCATACTTTATAGTAATAGATTTCCCTTCGTCGATTTCAAGTACTGTTAGTTTTAACTCGGCAATTTGTTTTTTTCCATTACTGACTGTGGCTTTTATGAGTTCCGAAGACTTCTTCGCATATTTAAACAATATCGGACGGCACAATTTAACTGATGAAGGCCGTGGGTTTTTCCAATATTCTGAAGCCTCACCTTTTAGTCGTAGGGGAACAACAGAAGCCATAAACATATTAGCATCTGTAACAGTTGTATCGTCCGTATTTATTGTTTGTTTATAGGCGCTCTGTCCTGATGATCCATCACAGCCCCACTTGCTAACCAATGTTATGCTTTCTGGAAGAGATTTCAACTTGTCTTCAGAGAAAGTCTCCAAGAGTCGTCTAGAAGTATGTTCCATCAGGTCTTTGAGGTTCACTTCGGCTGATACTTCGGTAATTTTGGGATTAAGAGGTACTGCTTCCTTCTTGGCTTGACTTATGTGTCCGTATCCAGGAAGAAGATTGGCATTATGTTGTAATAATGACTCACGCAGCATTATATATTTTCCCTTCGACAATCCAAGATCCATAAACAGCGCCAAAGCCTCCTCAGAAGTGAATTGTCGAGGCAATGCATTTTGTGGAGTGGGAATACTATTTTTTATCCTCATGATTCGCTTTGGACTTGCTAACCCAACTGCTTCTGTTATATGAGCCTTAATCTTTTCTTCGTCCTTTTTGTATTTCATGGACAATGCTTCAGAAAGATGACCCGTCGCGATATCTTGAGTAGCATCTAACAACTTCCTTTTCCTTGTGAAGGTCGAACACTCGGCTATAGTTTTTCTTGGTCTCCCTCTAGTTCGCTCGGTTGATGTATGGGGCTTTTCTTCGTCAAATCTACTAACATCTGTTAGCCACTTCTCATACTTTTTTTCGAACACTTTCGCGCAACGACTCGCGGCTTGCCAATTGGTTTTAATTTTGGTGTAAATAAAATGAAGTTGTATTAGTATTAGTTGTATTAGTATTAGTATTTTAGTACTTAATTCTTTCAAAATAGCCGCAACGAAATCTTGCTCAGTTTGTGAAGCTCTAAACACCTCAAATAATTTGGAATTTGCTAGAGACATTACACTCGAAATGTACACTCGTATCACTCAATAAGATTTACTGCGAATTACAGAACTTTTCACTTAAAGCGAACTTCGAGGGACTGGGCAAAATGGTTCGTTTTAACCGAAAGTACGCTTCAAAAGGGGTCCACAATAACCGAAAACATAAAGCGCGTACTTGCAATTGGTTCGTTTTAAGCGGGTTCGTTATAAACGAAACGCACTGTATATTTGAAAATACTATTCACGGCTAATTCAAGCTTCAGAATACTTGCGATAAGCTTTACACTCGTATGACTCAATAAAAAATATACTGCGAATTATATTTAAAAATACTATTCACGGCTAATTCAAGCTGCATAGAATACTTGCGATAAGCTTTAAAGTCAAAGAACGACTGTGACAAGACAACGAAATATAGGTTTATCAGGCATGTGCTGCAAATAGTTTTCGGAAACAATTCGCACTGAAAACGTGATGGGATTTCCCTTTAACGATTTGAAGCAGGTAGCTGCATCTAAGAGAATTTGCCGTTTTTTCAGCGTTTTTGTTCAAATATTGAATATGACTAAGCTGTTCGTGGAAATGTAAGTATTATGATGGAAAAAATATTGTTTTAAGCTGTAAAAACCATGGGACGTGGAATTTCAGAGGAAACTCTGCCTAGGAACAAATCTTCCTTCAGTATATGGAGCGCCACCCAAATATTGCGAAAAAATTCACAACTGCTTGTTAGGAAACACTTTTCTAAATAAAATAAGCAAAACATGGATAGCAAATGTATTATGCCATTCGTAACCAAAAAATATAACTTTATATACAAATGCCAGCAACACAAAATGGGTTGTCGACCGAACTAAATGTGAGTGATTTTTTGTATACCTGCGTGTTTTTCGACCCGAGGTTGCTTCACTTTTATTGCTCTGGAAAGTAAAGTTGCAAAAAGTTGCAGCTGAGTTTTGGAAGTTAGGTAAATAATTGAATAGCAAATAACCTCCCTCAATTTCGCGGAGGTCATTTTTGGTCTTTTTTTTTATTTTCGATCAAAGTTGAAAAAAAGGTCGAAATATAGACTTTTCGAGCAATCGGTAGATCGAACAACTTTTAAAACAAAATAAACATTTTTTATTTTTATTATATTAAAAATTAACGTACCTTTTAGAAAAAACCAACAAGTTACCGATTGGTCGCTTCACTTACATACAAATCAATCTTAAAGAGGAAAAAAAAAACCAAAAAATACACATTTTTCTCGATGTGGAAAAATTGTCAACTTTGAGCGGCTCTACCTCCCAAACTACTAATCTGAATTTAATGAAAGTTACATATTCGTAATCCCTGGAAAATTCTCAATAAGATGCGTGTATTCATTTTATCAAACGCTTTCATGAAATTTTTGATTTTTGCAACGTTTTACCGACCGTTGGGCCATAGTGCATCGTTACCGCGAAGGGTGAGCACTCAAAATGTCCTTAATTTAATGAAAAAGAAAGAAAAGGAGAATACAAGTAGAAATTGTTCCTCAGCAGTAATGTTATATTAAAGTTTTAAGTAGCTATAAATATATATGTTTTCGGCACCCTGTTTTTCGCACCTTAACTAGATAATAACTAATGGGAGCTTCCTCTTAACCCTTCATTCGTCCTACAGAGCTGCCGTAAGTACCGCATCGAAGGGGGTGATGTCTTAAATAGTTGACTGTTGCTGCTCACAATGTTGCTTGGTCATAACTGCAGCGAAGTCGCTCATTGTCAGCTAGTGCGATAGTATCATATAGTAATTGTTCCTCAGTAGTTACGTTGTAATAAGATTTCAAGTACCTATACATTTATATGTGTGCGTTACAATATGAATGCGGTTATTGCTTTGTAATTCATCTATGCCATAAATCTCTTATGGGCAGTAAAAAGTCCCAAGCTCTACGGGTATTTTCTCATTAAATGATTTTTAATGTGGCAGCAGTGTGGTGCAATGATGCATGGCCCTTCACCGAAATCGGTTAATTTCCCTGACGCCAAGTAATTCCACTGTGGTGCATACATCCACGCTTCGGTCAATAGTCATCCCGTTGTAAAATTTACAGCTTTAGAGCGAGAGAGAGGTATTCCTGAATTGTGTTGGATGACTTAGATAGCAATGCCATACTGCTAGGCATGAAGCACTTATTTAGCCACACCAATGTCGTGTACCGCACTAAATAATGCGTGGTGGGTATACAATAATTCCACATCTACCTATCCAATACTGCAATTAAACGATAATAATTATGATTATAGTAAACAAGTTCGAAGTGTTGCGAGACCGGAATTTGGTTGTTATCGGAATTGTCAAACAATTTTAATTTAATATTGAGTTATGGAATCCGAATGGTTAAGAGATTGTTGTTCCGTACTGTACTTTAAATGTGAACATATGCCGATTCTGGATCACGAGTTGGGAGCCTTTTTAAAGGCAATTATTCTTACAAGAAAAAATAGTTGTATATAGTTTGGTGTTGGTTGCAGTGTGAGATCAAACCTGGACCTTTAAGCCGCACTCAGACTCATGGTAAACCAGTTTAGGAACGGTTGTCGCTTCTTTAGCACCCCCTGCCAATGTTGCTATAGACCTTGCTAAAAAATCTAATTTTTTTATGCAAACCGCCCTATTTATCCCGTATCGAAATGTAAAAATCACATTTAAATACTACTATTACTACTCATTAAAAACCAGAATAAGGAAATATATCCCTCACTAAATACAAAAGAGGCATAACTAAAAAATTTAAATTTTCAAGATAGGTAGTTCTGGCAACACTACTCCCTGCATATCAATTCAATTCTTTATGTTTTTGCTTTAAATCACATGTAGAGTACTGCACAGTTTTTTTGGACGGTGCTCCTGTACAAAAGGAAGTCGGGTCTGTTTGGATATCTACACAGGATCCTTGTGCTATACATGCGTGTGAAATTGGTAAAGGAGACACTGCACATGAGACCATCGCTAAGGTTGACTGTGGGCAGTTTTATTGTGATGTAGTAAGTATTATCAAAGAATATACAATATAATGAACGTGCATCTCGGTTTTGTGTTGAAGCGGAACTAAATATTGTTTCATTACATTTGTACAAGCTTATTCACTAAACCTAACAGTCTTATATATAATTTTCTATAGCATTTTCTAACCCTTTAACGAATAGATATATAGATTATAAGAGCTTCTTAATTTGTTACATTATTTATATAAATTTAACTCAAATACAAAACAAATAATTTATATACAAAAAACATAGTGTATTTATCGAGAAGTCTTATAAAAGAGAGTATCCTATTTACTTCTTTTCGTTCAACAAATTTTGTTAAAAATATCATCAGCAGAGTCATCACATTGTGTGTGGTACAAATTTGTTACACTGTGGCTTACATTCAGCTTTAAATTATGTTTCCTTTTACTTTTATTACGATTTTGTTTGAATGGTAATGTGCCTTTATTAAACTAACAAATATTAATAACTGACAAGTTATTTAAAATGCAATGTTCCTATAAAATTTTAGTTAGGCTACGATAAAAACATTCGCGATATTTTTTCGAAATTATTTATGTATGTCAAAATTTTGTATTATACGAAATTTGAATGTTCATATTTATGACGTTGAGCCGGGTCACACAAATTTACTAAAACCAATAGGTTAGGATAGGTTAAGGTTAGGTTAAAGTGGCTGCCTGGGCGCGGGACTTGCCGAAAGACACACTTAGGCCGCAAAAAGGGCCCGCTGTGGCACAACAAGGAGGAAGTGTCGAAAACAGTGGAGCCTAAGGCTTTCCACCTTCGTAAAGAGAGACCGGGCAGTGACAGAGAAGGGACTTATAGATTCTTCCTCCTCTTTGTTTTGACAACTGTGGCAAAAGTCCCAACTGTCAAGACCTAGTCTGTACGCATGATGACCGAATAGACAATGTCAAAATTTAGACGATCGTACTGATATGTTGTCTGCTAAGCGAGACAAGAGTTTTAGTACGCCCGGGGTGTAAAGTGGGCCATAGTTGTTTGGTAATAGAGCAAGTGTTCTCCTCCTGTCATCGCTTGTTGGCTATATCGAGGAAGGAAGAGCATATTTTGAGTTTACATGTAGCAAGAGGGATGCCTACTGTAATAGTGATATTGTCGTCTGGTAGGGTGCTCCACGTTTGGCAAGCACATCGGCTATACAGTTTTCCTTGATGTCTCTGTGGCCCGGGACCCAAGTCAGAGTGATGTTGTGCACACACTCTGTCGAGCAGGGAGCGGCAGAGAGAGACCGCTTTCGATGTGGTGGATGCCTTCTTGAGGGCTTTAATAGCTGCCTGACTGTCCGTGAAACTCCTAACCGTACCTCCAGGGAGATTGTGCAGTTTTAGTAAAGACAGGGCTTTAAAAATTGCGGGTACTTTCTAATGAGGAGAAAAGAGGATCGACTTATTGGCCTGTGATCTTTTCCTTTAGAGTGAGCAGTTTTTCCAGCCTTTGGAATGAAGATCACGTTAACTTCAGTCCATTCGGATGGGGTGTAAGCCAGATTAAAAATGGCTAAATAGATTTCCAAGAGCCATGGTACACGGAACGAAAAACGTTAAAAAAATTTGTGAATTTGTGCATAAACTGTATGCATATTCATAATTTTTGAACCAGTGAACGCGTTCATAATAAGTTTATGAACGCATTCATAAACCTTCGGCAGCGATAAGGCGATTGGAAAGTGGGAGAGTAAGCCGATTTTTGTGCGTTTTTTGCAATTCACGTACACAGTCTGTGTGTGCTGGCAGTTATCAGCTCTTCACTGTTTTCGCTCTTTTCCGATATTAGGGAGGATTGTGCTAACTAAAATGCCGCAGTCTCCTTTCAATTATTTGCTTTTTAAAGTATGTTCTCATTAATTTTCTGCATTAAATACACAACATTTTTTTGGTTTCATTATGTAAATATTATTGAAATATATACCAAAGAACACAAAGCTAAATGCATTGAATATGACTGGGTCAATGCCGTCCTTTTTATTTCGCATTTCTTCATTTAGCGAATCTCTAACACAGGGTTGACGATCAGATCGGATCAGGTATGCTTTTGGTGCTAAATGCTCTAGTTCGAATGCAGGACTGTTTTTTTGGATGCGGCTTATAAAACCTTAATTTAATCCAATAAAAAGCATACCCAACGGTTCTTTTGACACTTTTGGGCAATAATATATTTTTATAGTTGGTTTTATACAAACGTATTACGAAATTGCACCAAAAAAAATACAAATAAAAAGAAATATTTCTTTGGTCACAAAAAATGACTCACACCAGCAACACTGGAAATTTGAAATGAACTAGAACAACAACCCCGTTTTAGAAATTTATATGGAGGAAAACTACGTTCCTGATCAAGTTTGGGCCTACTAGTAGGCCCCAAGGTTGCAGGCCCAAAGGTGTATTAAGACCGCGAATGTGTCCGCGTTACAGATCCAGGGTTCTTGTACGAGTGCGTTCTCCCCTCCTTTATTTGTCAGTCGGAGGAGAAGTGCGGCAGATGCCGCTTTGGAGTCTTGCAGGTTAATCTGCATTACTCTCATGCTCACCGACAGGGGGTCTGACAGTGCGATGACGGTGTTGTCAAGGTCATCGGAGTGGGGGGACAACAGCAATTCGTATTCGGAGGGTTCGCTGAACAGGTCCCGGATCATGCACGACGTAGACTCTTCAGACGTAATGCTCGTTGTTTCCTCCACCTCTGATACTTCCATGGCCTGAGTGTCAGTTACCATGTTGGTATCCTGTCGGTATACGCGCCAGATCAGGTGGGAGAAGCAAAATTTCATTTCACCCCTTCTTGCAGCCAGAGGCTAAGGAGTCCTCGTTTAGGATAAAAGCTCAAACACCAAGGTATGTATATCGTCCAGTTTCTCCGTTTCCATTGAATATTCGTTGCTTTTCTACCATTATGCTCGCTTTGCTTTGCTTTGCTAGAAAGAGTGTATATTTTTTGTAAGAGATGCGTACTCATTATAATGTATGTTTTTAATATTACTGATTTACTTTTAATTTTATTCAGACAATTCGATTTATTTCTCTTTATGTTTATATATATGAATTTTTAGGACTCTGAGGTGCACCCACAAACTGGGAGTTGTTGTGGGAAATGCGTGCGGACGAAGTGTCGTTTTAATGAAACCGTTTATGAAGTGAACCAGACTTGGCACGACAAGGAGAACTGTTTACTGTTTGAGTGCACTCAACTAGGAGTTGGTCAGCCCATGATCAACACATATAAAAATACTTGTCTGCCATTACCACCGGATTGTTCTCCTCAAAACGTATACACCAAACATTGTTGTCAGTTTTGTAGTACTAGCCGGGTTAATAGTGACCTGGTTTCTACACGTAGTAATAGATTAGTTGAAAGCATAGAGGACGTATGGACTTCTGACTTTTATCTAAATCACCCATGTGTACGTGAATGCCAAAAGAATGAACCCCCTAGGACGTGTCGGTACAGTTTCGTAGTGGAATGGTACGAGACTTTGTCAAAAGCTTGTTACTCGTGCCCGAAAAATGCTTCCCACTGCGAGCGCCCACATTGTATTCTAGGAGACGGTATACGACGCAGTGTGATGGTGGTAAACCGTATGATGCCCGGGCCTGCTATCGAGGTATGTGAGGGTGATATGGTCGTAGTGGACGTACGCAACAATCTACTTGGAGAAACCACTACCATACATTGGCATGGTATGCATCAGAAACACTATCCCTATATGGACGGCGTACCACATGTTTCACAATGTCCCATCTCACCACATTCTAATTTTCGTTATCGGTTTAGAGCAGAGAATGCAGGTACTCATTTTTGGCATTCGCATACTGGAATGCAACGTGGTGATGGTGTCTTTGGCGCACTTATAGTTCGACGTCCGCGCGATGACGAAGTACATAGCCATCTCTATGACTTTGATTTATCTGAACACAAAATTATACTCCAAGACTGGGTACATCAGCCAGGAGTTAGTATATTCGCTTCTCATCATCACTCACGTGGTGACAATAAACCGGTGAATTTGTTGGTAAATGGTCGGGGGCGTTACTATAAAGCGATTTGGGAGGCGGCTAAAATGGAGTCGAAGGCAAACGATCAAAATCAGAATAAGTCGATAACAGACATTAGTAAAACAAACGCCCAGAAGAAAGGATCAGAGATTAGCCGCATAAAAATTTCAAATGAGCATGAAAATGAACCAGAAAATGTTACTAGTAAGGGAAGTTTCGCATTGATCACCCGGCAAGCGCATCCAATAGCAGATGTCGAAATTCTATTTCCACAATCAAATCTAAATCAAACTAAACTGCGAACTATTAAAGAGACGAATGATTCCGTGCTACATTTGGCCAACGTAAGCATTTTGTATAATGCGACTGTAAATGCATCAATTAATATTATAGACGGTGAAAGGAAACAAGAAGAAGCAACTGATATGGAAGATCCATTCACTCACACAGTTTTCAGCGATATCTTCTCAGAAAATATGACACAATCTTCTTCACGTACTAAACGATCAGTGGACAACAACGACGTTCCACTATACCAAATACCGCTACAGATTTTCAATGTACGTCATGGCTTTCGATACCGCTTTCGCATTATTAATGCTGAGTTCCTTAATTGTCCTATCATTTTATCCATCGATAATCACACACTTACTGCCATCAATTCTGACGGATACGATTTCGAAGCTGTCGACGTTGGTTCAATTGTAACATATGCTGGCGAGCGGTTCGATTTTATTGTGCACTCTAACCAGCCCATTGGCAATTATTGGATGCGGCTCAAGGGCCTTATGGACTGCAGTGAATTGTTTACATCTGCATTTCAAGTAGCTATATTGCGATATGAAGGCGCTGATGCCGTTGAACCAAACAGCCAGTTAGGATATCAGCATAAGGCGGAAGGTATTGAATTAAATGTGATGAATCGTGGTCCTGGGCACTCGGACACTATGACAGTCGCTGAGCTGACAGCTTTGGAGCAATATGATTTAGTGTCAGGCGTGGATAGAGATGCTTTAAAGCCCGTAGCTGATTACAAATTTTTTGTCTACTATGATTTCTATGCAAAAGATAATCCTGAATTTCATCCCAGTGAATTCTACGGTTTTAATGCTACCGTAGGCAGCAAAAACAAACTTTTTACACCGCAGCTCAATCATATTTCACTAAAGTTTCCATCGAATGCTTTACTACCAGCTCGAAAAGATATAGATGACACAATGTTTTGCAACGAAACAAGCCTGGAGGCTCAGGACATTGATTGTCATGAAGTTTTCTGCAAGTGTCACCATGTGCTACAAGTAGAGCTTAATTCTGTAGTGGAACTGATTGTTGTCGATGAAGGATTTACTTTTGATGCAAATCACCCTTTCCATTTGCATGGCAACGCCTTTCGCGTGATAGGCTTGGAGCGGCTAGCGACCAACGTTACTATAGATATAGTAAGTAAATCTTTGCGTTAGAATACATTTTTTAAATTTACATGGCGTGTTTATAGGTTAAACAATTGGACAGATACAATTTACTGAAACGAAACCTCAACCGCCCACCTGTCAAAGATACCGTTACAGTACCTGATGGTGGTTACACTATTTTACGCTTCGAAGCTTCAAACCCTGGTTATTGGCTATTTCACTGTCATATTGAATTTCATGCGGAAATTGGCATGGCTCTTATAATTAAAGTCGGTGACAATGATCAAATGCAACCAGTACCTAAAAATTTTCCGAGTTGCCATGATTATATGCCCGATTTAGACGACGAGTACATCGACAATATACAATCCACGGTCGCCGCAGCCACCATGACAGCAGAAACAAGTGCTGCAGTGATATCCGGCCAAACAAGCATTGTGTCCATTTTAATATTGTTAACATTTGCTTTCTAGAGATAGTTGTGAAAAACGTTTGCAAAACACACTGAACGAGGAGATGTTGGTAAGGTAATTATGTATAATTATTGATAATGTTTAATGTAGAAAAACTGTGATTATTGAATAATTTACTGCGATTTTAGCTTATCATCGTTTTCTATATAAGAAATCCAATGCGTCTACAATTCACTTCTTTACCGAAAAAAAGTGTAATGTACCATGCGAACGATTGAGATACTCCCTCGCAGACTGAAAATTTGAATATTTCTGCGGACGTACATATATACACATGAAAACATATTAATAATAACCTTAGTTACTGTGTAATACCTTATCAAGAGCAAGATGATAACTTTGAAAGGATAAGATGTGTCAGTGAAACCACTCTAGCTCCATGTTTTGTCAGTAATTCGCTGTTTTTTTTTAGGAAGGTTCAAGTACTTAAACACTTAAACAATGGATAAATATTTCCTTCGCCATCAGGTTAGTCACGCGTACCTGTCACTTCCACTATGCTAATAAGAGTAGGCTATCTCTAGTATGTTTCTGCAAAGCGATACGGCATTTTCTTCGTTGACCCAAACATACTGTCACTTTAGACACAATAATTTTGTATCCAGTGAACCAAATATCATGAAAATCGGCTAAAAAATTTACATTTTTAACGCACTAAGTTATTTTCTTTCGAAAGACCTGTTTACTTTAGACCTCACATAATACTAAATTTGCAAAAAAAAACATGGCATATGCCCATTAAGGTGGGTCGCGAAAAAAAATTGGTGTTGTCACCACCTAAAAATAAAATTCAGAGTGTTTAATGACTATTTGGAAAATATTGCGATTCTGAGGTAAGCCAATTGTGAGCGGTTTGCTTCAAAAATAAATATTAAAACTTGCAGAACTCAATAAATTAACAAAAAAAAATTTTACAAAATATGTGTAATCCAAGAACTCCTGAAGGTTTATCTAACCAAAAAAAATTATTCGAAAATGTCCAACAACAAAAAAGTTACACCCAAAAAACATGATAATTAGAGGTATTTTTGAAGCAAAACCGCTCACAATTGGCTTACCTCAGAATCGCAATATTTTCCAAATAGTCATTAAACACTCTGAATTTTATTTTTAGGTGGTGACTGAAACGTGATTTTTTTTTTGTATGGAGTGCGACCCATCTAATGCCCATGAATATCGCATACTCTATTAAATTTCGTCGCTTCCGCAAGCCCAAACATTGCTGTTGTTGTTGGTTTTTTGCGGACACGATATTGATTGTTGATTAATGTATTGGTAATTTTAAGTTTTACATTAACATTTTAGAATAAAGGCGTCAGCATCATATCTTTTTAAAATATGCGACAAAAGTTATGTAATGATTGTTACTATTATGTCAAATAAATATGTACATACACTATGATCAATAAGTACCGGGACTGTGTATTTTAAATTTTCCGCCGTTGCCCGATGCAGGTAAAATTTTTTTGTAGGTCGGTAGGACCTTAACTGACATCTGTGTCAAATTTTGAGCGGGATTGCATCATTAGTTTTTGTTTGGCAGCTGTTAGCGTCAGTCAACTTTTTGTACTTCGTCGCATTTTACAATGGATAATTTTGTTGATCAACGTATTTGTTTGAAATTTTGTCTTAAGAACGAAATTTCTTGTGCCAATGCGCTTAAAATGTTGCAGAAAGCATTTGGGGAGTCTGCTCTATCAAGAACCAGAGCGTTCGAGTGGTATAAAATGTTCAAAAGTGGTCGTGAAGTGGTCGAAGACTTTCCTTGTTCTGGACGTCCTTCAACATCGCATACCGACGAAAATGTTGAAATTGTGAAGAAAATCGTGCTTGAAAATCGTCATGTGAGCCTCAAAGAGATTTCTAACGATCTTAACATCTCTTATGGAAGCGCACAACACATTGTTGTCGATATTTTGCGCATGAAACGCGTCGCCGCACGGATTTGTGGGCCGATAACAGCTGGATTTTGCACCACGATAATGCGCCGTCTCACAAAGCACACATTATTCGCGATTATTTGAACAAACACAGTGTGAATATCATCGATCAGGCTCCCTATTCTCCAGATATGGCACCATGTGACTTTTCCCTGTTCTCCCGACTCAAGTTACCGCTTCGTGGAAAGAGATTTGAGTCCATAGAGGTCATAAAAGAAAATGCGACGCGAGAGCTGAAGGCCATACCTGCTTCGGCTTACCAGAAGTGCATGGACGATTGGATTAAGCGTTGGCGTATGTGTATTGCTTCAAATGGGGCTTATTTTGAAGGGGATAAAATAAATTTACCAGAAGAATAAAACAATTTTGTTTTTTTGACACAGTCCCGGTACTTATTGATCATAGTGTATTATGTCCAGAAGTGAGGTAAAACAATACCGGTGAAATGAAAGAAATCGTAATGTCATTATTTTATTTTGACTTGTTGAAAATATCGCTTTGTGTTTACTTCGAATTAACGATTTCTATGATCGATTTTCCGAGGTGAATAACTTCTGCGTACATACATATGCATTATATGTATACTGTGCGGGTAAACATATCTCATGGCTGAATGAGTGCTGTGCCAAGTGATCTGCCGATCTCACCTTTAATCCCATCCTTTCCTTCTTCTGAATTTGTGTACGCTATTTCTGCTGGCCGTTCGTGTCGCCAAGTAAACAATCAAATCAACGTCGAACCCCCACACCACAACTCTACTTAATCCCGCGTTTTTATTTTAGTGCACATTTCAGTGTTGTTGTTGGCTCATAATTATGGTGTTAGACCGCCCATATATATCACATCTCACATATGCCCTCGAGATGTGAAAATTAAAGATGTTAAATATTTGAAAATGAATTTTGAATTATAATTAAGTGCTGTCCCGTGTCAGATATTCTATCACTTACGCGCGCAAACTGTAGCCCGCGAATGGTATTTGTACGGAAAGGGGTAGTTGTTCACATGTTATCATCGGGTATCTAGATTTCCAAACCAAATGATAACCCTTTGTGATTCTGAATAGCTATAAGAGATATTTTCTACTGGTGGAAAAATCCAACAATGTTATGTTCGCGAGTTTTTCATAAAAACGTAACAAATTCCATTCCGCAGCCACCGAATTCGCCTAATTTAGCTTCCTCTAACTTTTTCTTTGATCGAGTTAAAACGCCATTACGGAGAACGTGCTGTAGCAGCTGAGAGGAGATAATACGCAGTTGGAGACGGCTTTGATGGACATACAAAAGTTGAGTACCATAAATGTTTTGAGAACTGGATCAGATATGCTATTTGTATGGGAAGAGGTAAATGTTCACATGTTATAATCGTTTATATTTCTGAACCAAATGCAAACATTTGTTATTCTATACACCTACGAGAGGTGTTCTATATTATTCACATATTCATATATGTGTATATGTATATTAATATATAGATTATTCAAACATTTGTTGAACAAACTTTTCTATATGAACTTCAAGAAAGTCGTTGTTCACTTACAGCAGTCTCTAGGTAAAGTTTTTCTATCCTAAGTTCTCTCTCTGAACCTTTTCCTGTGAATCAGGGTGTTCGGCAACAGACGTCTGCATGATTGCACTCAAAACGTGTTGTGACTCATTCACTCTTAAATTACCTACTCACTCACTCACATTCGTTTTTGTGATTGTGAATGAATGAGTAATAATTTGCCCTCGAGTGAGAGATTGTACTGTATTCATAAATTGAATGAGTCATTTTTAGTGTACTCAAACAGAAACTGTATTCACTTTATGCTGTGAATACAGCGAAATCAAATGAATGATTCGAATCATTCATATTGAGTAGTGTGCTCAAAATTATACTAAAAAATGCTTTTCTATCAACTTCTATCAAGTGAATAAATTGTCAACGAATACCAACAATGAAAACTAAAACGAAATATACCGTTACTATATACAAATGATGCTAACTAATGTTGACAACCTTACGAACAAGTGAGTAATGAATATTCACTAAAGAGAATGGTGTGTTATGACTCTCTCTATTTTGTGACTCTTTCTTTTTGTGCACAGCTTTTGCTTTGCCTACAGCAATTGGGCCTGCTGAGCCCTACCTTCTCCTCCTGTGTGATTGCCTGTGAAAGTCTTGTTGTACGCGGACTGGTCCTTCAAAAAATTATTGACGATTTTTACTAAAGGTGAACCTAACTAAAGGTGAACCTAGGCAAAACAAAGATTGTGGTTTTCAGAGAATGTAGTAGGATCCCTGTGGGTTGCTTTTGGACATATGGTAACGTACCTATGAGGTCGTCCATGAATACAAATATTTGGGCATTCTCTTGAACTACAAACTTACTTAAAGCACTTGGACGCTTAGCTCTCGGACGCTAAGGCTGCTATAAATGTGACGTGAACAACCCCCGGATCTGCATATCCAAAAAGTTGAAAATCTTTGATGCGGCGTCTAAATCGGGTTTGTTCTATGGTACGCAAATCTGTTGCGGTGAGAAGTTAGAGACGGTAGATAAATTTCTTCGTTTCTTTGTAAAGAAGCTAGTATTTTTGCCATCTAACACCCCAATCTATATGTTCCACCTTGAAAGGGGACTACTCCCATAATTTCTTTATACACTGCGTTCTCGTGTGCTTTTTATTACGCGTTGATTTAATCTGCCGCCAAACAGACTTCCTCGCATTCTAGCCGAAGAAACTGTACTGAAGGGTGCATATTGCGTCAAAAAGGGGGCAATTATATATAGAAGTGTGGACTGGGTTCCTCCTTTTTTACCACGGCTTCCATCAAACTCACCACAGCTGTTTTATTAGAGAAACTCACTGTGAAAGAGTTTGCGTCGTTCACAGCAAGTGCTCAGCAATCAATTTCGCACTATCTTTATCCGAAACCGATCCCTTTGGGCTCTTAAACTTAACGCAAGGGCTTTTTCTAATGTGGAATCTGTATCTTGCTCTGTTTGTAATTTGAGAATATTTGAGGATACACTTAATTTTATTGGTGTGTGTCCTGTCTATAGTAATACTTATTCGATTTAATTGTCTTGGTGAGAAGTGTAATTGTCTTTGGATCCGTCGGAAGTATTGAATATCCTCAATGATTGTAATTGACTCGCTATATGTTTAAATTAATTAATTGTTTAAAATATAGGGATATAATCCTAAATTAATTTAGTTTTTCCAGTGCTATGCAGACACACAGCTTTTAAAGTTATTGTCTATGACTCTTTTTAATTTCACCTTTTGTATTTTTTCTTATACATATTTAGATTTGTAAGTGTTATACCTGTTATAAATTAATAAAGATAAAATACTACTACTACTATTCCAAGTTAACTTGAACATTTTTGGCAGAATAATATGTTACATACCTATAGTATATGCAGAGATAGATCTCAAAGTTGTAACTTAATTTAAAAACTTTGTTTCAAAACCACAAAGACATTTATATTGTTCGTTATTTGGAAAAATTAAGACTATTAATAAAACAGTACGCATTGATTTTACTAAGGGGTCAATATAAAAAGTAGCAACAACTTTTTGGTGCGAGAGTGAAGGCGCACGTGTGCATTATTTCAAACTATAAATGCACATAATTTTTTGCAAAATTATATCACTCAACGTTATAGCGGATTGGAAGAAGTTGTTTATTTTGTTTTGACAGAACTGCAGTCATAGACTTTTAGATTATTTTTCAGATCTAAAAGTCTTTGAATTTAAATTCTTGTTTGAAGTAATTTCTTGAATTATCCAAACTATTAGAAAAACGTAAAAAAATTGTTTTTACAAAAGATACAAATACAAAATTTTGACACGAGTGAAAGGGTCAGAGGAAAGTCGTAGTGTTTCTAGTACGATCGCTGGAGCATATAAAAATGCCACGCCAACGACGCAGACGTAAAACGCAAGTGAACCTTGTTAGTCTCATTCAGCGCAATCGCCATCATCCTTACCTAATGCGTCCGAGGACAGCAATACCTGCGTTTACTAGTATCGGTGGCATTGCTATAGCCGGAGGAATACGTGCAATCTGGAATAAGTTCGTACAGCCTATTTCAATTCTTAGCAAATTACCAGCGCGGCGACAGATACGGGATCCTTTCAGATTACCTGCAAACGCTGCTAAGCACAACACTGATAACGATGCCAGCAGCCGCACAAGCAGTAGTCAGACAGTCGAAAAGAGTCCCGAACGAGTGATTGCACAAAAAGCAGAAATGCCGAACTGTATTCCCCAATCAAATGGCAACACGGAATGTATTTGTCGACAAGATGAAAAGCCTAGCTTTCATGATGCATTCAATGCTGTGATCTTACACCGTAACCCACTTTTCGATGCCGAGGGTAATACTCGATCCGGATTATTGTATAGCAAAACCAATACGGACAAAGACAATATAACTTTAGAGAATGCACCTGCATCTTGCAGCCCCATAAAAAAAAGTCTGAGGAAACCTGACAGTGACTCGGATCGCTCGAGTGATTCTTTAGAAGGAATGCGCACGCGTTCTAATACAGCATCAGGAGACAGCAGTGAAAAATCTAAATCTGATACAGAGGAAAGCCATTCATTCGATGAAAACGTTGACATGTTGGAAAAAGAAACAGAATGCCGAAGCAATTCGGGGCAGGAAATGAAAATTGATGTGGCGCATCATGTTGAACAAGAGAACGAAAATAATACATCCCTTCAACCGTCCCAACTACAGCTAAAAAACATTGAATTAATCACACCATCATTATCACCACATACAGATCTTCATAAAAATGTTGAAAAAATTAATGCAAACACCAGCTCCGCCATCACTACGACGATATTAGAGCGTGCAATGGAAAGTGGGGACAAAAAAACTGATATAACTTCAAGCTACTTAAGTGCCGCGTGAGCATTTGATTAGTGATTTTGTAACACTTCGAAAATTTTCAAATCAGTGCAAAATAAATCGTTTGTATAGCTGTGTCTAATCAAAATTTTCGTTTTAATAATTAAGGATAAGAAGATTTAGCTTAGAGCGCCTTATCGCAGTTTTTAGTTTTTGGAAACGGCAAAAATAGTAAAATACTTCGAGAGATAAATGCTAACCATTAATCAAATAAAAGTAAATAATACTACTATTTAATATTACGAGATTGATTATGATGTGAATTTAACCATTTCCGTTTATAAAATAAGGTAATTTCTTTAACGCCATCACTCATATATGCAGCATGCTGCGATTTCAAATATCCTTTATATAAATCTGCTTTGATGATCCTGCACTATAGGTAAATCTGTTAAATATTGAACATTTTCCAACTATCTCTTTTAAAATATGCTTTTGATACATTTTTTAACATTTTGATTTATTTTTATATGACTTATTCGAATTACCGAATTCTTATTTACGCTCAAAGCTAATTTTATAAACGATTCTAATGCCAAAGTAAATTTAGAAAGAGATGTTATTATTTCTCTGTGTTCTTCTTTCTTTCTCTACCTTCTTCGTTTTTTTGCAGTCTTGTCCTCACATTTGCTCGGGGTTTTTCAAGTTTCTTCCGTTCACTAACGTCCTTTGTCTTTTGGTCGTTTCCAGATTTTCTACGTTCACTTTCCTCCATCTTTTTCTGCTTCTTCAACTTTTCCTCTTCTCCTCTTCCAGCTCCTTCGGACCTCCTCCTCTTTCCAGCTGACAATGAAGTGGAAGCAGTTGATTCCTGTTATGAAATTTAATATGTATTTATGTAAAGAGTTGTTCTTTCTGCACTAACTCTTTGGTTGAAACTCTCCCTTGTGTCATCACCAGCTCGACTGCGGGCTTCATTTTCTAACCTAGCACGCTCTGCCAATATGGCTAATATACGTCGTCTCTCCTCATCTGCCAACGGTGCAGCCTGGTTGGGCGACTGACAATGTGGAGTCAAAAGTACAAACAGAAATAGCAACATGTAAGCCATTTCTAAAAGAGCCCCAGTTACATTGGCATCCGGTTGTATTAAATAACATATAGTTAAATAGTAAGCAAATGCAACCGCAAGTCCAATCGTAGCATGTATTCCTGCATGAAACGCTCTCTCCACAGCAGAGTGACCAGGACGTAGTATAAGCAAATACACCGCCAGACAGATCTACCAGTATACCAATGTTGAAATTAGTTAATCACTCTGTAAATGAAGAGGGGTAAAACTTACCTGTAGTGCAGTGAGACAAAGCAATATCATCCCGTTATGTTGGGAAATGTCCTCGAGGCTTATTAATAACACTGGAATAGATGTAACACCAATTATGATATGGATAGCCTTCACAAACCAATTCGCGCCAAAGACACGAAATAATAATATCGCTGGAAATGGGTTAAAGCTGATGAATTTTAATTATTTCAGCTATTTATATATATAATATATACCATTAGATATCATATAGAAATATGCAGATTCTGGTAGCTTAAAAATTTCCAACGTTTCCACATTGTCGAATTGCAATAAAAAGTCGACTATCATAATAGCAATGGTAAACAGCCAGAGAATATACGCAAGGCAGCGTCCATGTTCTTTAATGCAGTCCATTTTGTCAAATTTGCCGACAATACTAGCACAACGTACGAAAACGTAGTTTGAAGTTCACACAAAGTACAAACATTCAAATTAAACTAAAAAGTCAAAAGCAAAAAAATAAAAGTGTTTTGACGGTAAACTAGAGCAAGTGTTATATTAAACTAGCTGTTATCAGCGGCCATCCGTATGTGAATTTCGTAAATAAATCGTAATACCATCGTAGTTATAC
Source organism: Melieria picta (assembly GCA_964056695.1). Taxonomy (NCBI): domain Eukaryota; kingdom Metazoa; phylum Arthropoda; class Insecta; order Diptera; family Ulidiidae; genus Melieria; species Melieria picta. The sequence goes on from OZ057399.1 coordinate 65,165,988, forward strand.
CCCATCTGCCTTGAGTTATGTGTTAAGTGGATGCTTGCAAAACATACCACAGGGGATCTGTCAAGAACATATTCTTACATTCCGGCATTGAACGCTTTCGCACGATGACTTAAGTGTTATAAATATCAAACGATATACCATAAATCATTAGAATGATGACGATGGTATAGGGGGTCATCGCATCATTTACTTTCAGCTAGCACACACGCGTACGTAATTACACGCCATGATTTGAAATATACCCACCACATGTTAACAACTTTAGTTCTATGTGCTGTTAAAACTTGGAAAATATTCGCAAATTCGGATTTATGAAATATGTGTTTGAAGATTTTCGCGCACCAATTCAATTGGTTTATCATTAAATAAGCCTCAAAATAAGTCACATGGAAGTAAATTCTTTTTTTAATATATAAAAGTCGAATAACGAAACGACTTTATATGCTATGCATTTGAATTTTGACTATAGGAAAATATATCAAATCAAATATCAAATATAATTGCAAGTTTAAAACTAAATAATTCAGTTTGGTTACAAAGCTCAAATGAATTTTTAAAATTGTCTCTGATCCTAGTCTCAATGATCTGTGCTATCTTTAGTATTCCTCCATTGATCTCTCAAGTTCCATTTGCAGCGATCGTCGGGTTGCTTTGATTCTTTCGCAGCGTGCCTGCGCTACAGCCTGACCCTTCGTCATGAATTGTGGAATCAACATCATGACTAGAAACGTCATCATATATGCCATCTCGCAAAGACATTCGAAGTCATCGTACTTTACTAAATGGCAACACACCCAGTAGTACACTACAATAACAATAAGGCCCAGATGTGCATGAACTCCGACACGGCAAGCACGCTGGGAAATTGTGCGGCCAGGACGAAAGAACACGAAGTGCATTGCTGAGAGTGCCTGAAAAAGAAAACTAATTCTATTAACATGAACAACACATATAACGAAGTACATTCATTAACCTGAAATACAAGTGGCACAAAAATAGTTGTAGAATTAAAGGTATTGGTTTCTAGCAATCTAAGTGTCAACAAATAGAAAAAGACATATGCTAAGCAGCCTAAATGCAAAACCCAGGGAAAGAACCAACGCCCTAGCAGCCGAAATACTAGTGCACCTGGAACACAAAAGATAATTAAGCACTGCAGAATATAAATGAGATGTTAACATACCATTGCACAGAACGTAGAAGAGATGTGCTTCTGATTTCTTACTTTTAAAATCCAAAATCATCAGAAAAAGTGAAAGGGCGTACAAAACGTACAAAAATAACCGAACAAAAATTTTTTTTTGGCTCCATATGTCCATCGAGACCGTTTCAAAAATTATGTAGAAATATATGACGTAGATTCCCAGATTTATGTATTAAACGGATACACAAATGAAAAATTATTTGACGAAAAAGCAAAGGATAAGTGATATTTGTCATGATACAAATCAAAAAGTGCTTGTTTTTCTTTTTGGAAAAACATGTGACAGTTTTCGAAATTCGGCATTCTTATTTTGGCATATTAAAAAATAGTAAACAAAAATACATACAATATATAATTCAAGGTTTATAGAATTTTTTTTTTTTAGGGATTTAAAAAAAATATATATTTGTCAATAAGTGGCACCTCGATTTTGGCCCCCGCCTACGTCATCAACATGGCGAACGTTGGGAATGCGCAACCTTTAGTCTATAAATCTTGTATATAATAAATATGTGAAAACTTAACCCGTCAAATTATCAAAAAATTCAAGTACATTCAAAATTTAACTGTTCGGAAAACGTTAACATTTGCGCTGCCTTCTCGAGGAAACCATTTTGAGAAAAGAAAAATATAAAATTCATTATTTTTGTTATAGTACTCTGTCTTTGCAGTTATACAGTACCATATATGTAATACTTCTATATTGGCACTAACCTATCTTCACAATGTGTTTTCATTCGGAAATCAAAGGGAGACAAGCGATGAGACAGAAAACACGAAATTTTGCGAATGTATTTCTATGCGTGTATACATGTGCACTTCTACACATGAACAACTGTCAAACTGCTCCAGGGGCGGTTGAAGAAAAAGGTAGGCTTTTCAGTCAATTTCGACAAATTTTTATTTATTTCCTGTAAATTTTCACCACACCTGACTTTTGACATATGTCAAGGTACATTCGTTTATACGCTTTCTCGCTCATATTTCACTATTGCTGTACTGTGATGTTGGCGAATGTACCTTGAGCTTAGTGCCAATATAGAAGTATTACATATATGTACAGTACAATACATGTGTATGTATGTATATTCATGCGGTGCTGAACAAAGTTTATATGCCGTTCAAGGCAACTCGCCATAGTGCCACCCCTAAATTTTTGTATTAAAATACTTACGAAAATTGTCAACCACATATGATCATTATTAGAATACAATAAATGTAATTTTTTATTTAAACCAACTATATAACGTAGAGAAAGCTACATATAATTTAAATTTGTTCTTCACGAAGAAAATTGTGAATTGTGAATCGCTCGCAAATTTTGCCGCCCCTCCCAATAGGCCGCCCTGGGCATTTGCCTCATAAGCCTCGTTCATTGACCGCCACCCTATTCATGCATATAAATATACCATTGTTATTTCTTAAGCCCTTTTCAGGTACAATTATTTCAAGTAGTTTAATGGTAGGAAACACATTTGAAAAACTGTTTAACAAAAGAGATTGTCAAAAACAAGAGTGCTGGTTCTACTTGGATTACTTGGTTTATTTCACTTTGGGTGATAGGTCAATTTGTCTTGTCAAGGAAAAATGACAGTGGCGGATTCAGGGGGGGGGGGGGGTTTGGGGGTTGAAACACCACCGAAATATTAGGGTCGACTTTAAAACTACATACAAATGAAAAGGCATTTTTTGAAATTTTATGAATATTTTTCTGAATACGCCCCTGCTAAACTGACCGCACAACAAAATCATTATGGTATTTTGTTAGTGTTTTCGCCCGCCGAATGAAAAGATTTTTATACATTTTGGTGTTGGCTAAGACTTTGGATCGAGTATCGCCTCAGACTCGCGATCCAACGCACTAACTATGCTCAATTGGATAGCAAATTGTAATTACAGGTAGGCTTCGCTTAACACGGGCTTACGTTCTTGGAAAATGCCGTGCTAAGCGGAACCGTGTTAAGCGATACAAGGGACTAGTACAAAAAGAGGGGTTACGTTCTAAGACTTAAAAAAACACCATAAGACATACGACTTTTTTTATTGAAATTAAACTAACAAAAACACAAAATAAATACTTTTCCCATATATAAACATACAATATAAGAAAGTAAAAAATTCAACACAAATTATTATTCAAATCTATTCCTCATCACTGCTGAAATTTACCATACGAGGGCGTTTTTGAGGTACTTTCATGTTGTAACAGGGAATTGTCAAGTCAATTTCCACTACTGCGTTGCAACACCTAAAACGGAGATGTCCGCATTTCGGTCTTACAAAAAACAGCAGGTGTGTATGACATAGGTCAGATTGAAAGCGCGACGAAATAAAGCGAGATCATACAATCTACATAAATACATATGTACGGGCATACTTGTTTGAAACATACATATGAATGAATAAAGTAAGGTCTTGCACTCTTTATATTTGTTGCAAGGCATTTTGTATACGTATGTACATACATACATATTTATATATATGTATGTATGTATTTGCATGTGTATAAATCAGGAAACAATTTTTGGTTAGTGTTTCCATACCGTGTATAACGAGGTTTTTTGACGTGTTAATCGAAAATGTCTCGCAAAATGTGAACCGCGTTAGAACGAAGCCATGTTATAAGAGGTACCTTTTAAGCGAGGCCAACCTGTATAGTCAAAATGTTATTACAAAACGATTCAAATTATCATTATTTTAATTTTAAATTAATATAGAGAAATAAATACAATAAAAACCAAATCAGTATTATAGTCTAAAGTTTAAAAACGTCATAACATAATTTAATTATATTCAATATTCTTTGTCTCAGTACATTTCTTACATCATTAGCGATGCGTTGTCGGTTTTAATTTAGTTGTCGATTTTAATTTAGTTGTCGGTTTTAATTTAGATGTCGGTTTTATTTTAGATGCCAGCTTAGGGGGGACCTGCTGCGCCATTTGACGGAGTAATCTATGTCTTTCAATACGTGCCTGTGCAACAATCTGTCCCTTAGTCATGAATTGCGGAATTAACATCATAAACAAAAACACCACCATATATGCCATCTCACAAATGCATTGGTAGTCATTATCCTTTATTAAATAGCACAAGACCCAGTAGTATTCAACGATAAGCATAAGGCCCAATTGAGCATGGACTCCGATGCGACAAGCACGCTGTGAAAGCGTGCGGCCCGGGCGGAAAAGCACAAAATGCAAAGAGGCCATAGTCTGAAATATTAAAAAAAACTTTGGGTTTGCATGCGATAATAAAAATTCAATATTTTTCTTTAACCTGAATTACAATAGGCACAATCACTGTTAGAGTATTAAAGGTATTAACATATTCGAATTTCAATGTGCCAAGAAAGTAACCAACATATGCTAAGCAGCTTAAGTGCAATAACCAGGGAAAGAACCAATAGCCCAGTAGCCGGAATACTAGCACACCTGGAACATAAGACGAAATAAAATGCATTAGGAATTGAAATCAATAGAATAATGTTGAGTTGTTGAGAATTTCGAATTCTTTATCGCAATTGTTCATCGATTACGATTTCAGATATTTTTTTGAAATCTGACTGAAAATGTAAAAGTGCTTCAGTCCACCTTAGCGATCAATGTAAAATATTACAATATTTGTCAATACTATATCCATTATTTATCGGATGGTTATTACTAAATTGATTTATCTGCCGATGTTAACCACAAAATTATATTTACTTCTTCATATCAGCGGTGTTTAAAGCAACTTATTTCTTCATGTAAAAGTTCTTCGTGTTGAAGTTTGAAGTAATAACAAATTTGTATGTACATACATATATATACACACACATGTATGCATGTAAGAAGCTAATATATGTACATACGCATGAATGAAGATAGCAGGCAGAACAAGGACGGACAAGTCAACAATCAGCTACTTTCACAAGAATCTGTGATGTTTGTAATCCAGAACGGACAATCCACGGGCGTAGGTTAGTCTTGGAATCGGTAACCCTCAAACCAATGCAAAATCGAATTTGATGTTAATCGGAATGCAACACCTTTTCTTTTGTTAGATTTAAAGCCGACTGCAACATAGACCTGTTAGACCCCGTAAAACCCCTGAATTACATCTAATTGAACATACCGTTACACAGGATATAGAGGAGATGGGCTTCTGTTTTTTCTGTTCTTATATCCGAAAGCATTATTACAATTGAAATAACATAAAGAACGTACAAAATAATTCGAATTAACAATTTTTTTGGCTTCATGCTGGATGACAATATATAATTAATAAAAATAAATAAATATTTGTATATTTCAGGTTTGTTTAAATATGTATAAATACAAAACAATGAAATTAATTTGACTGGAAACCAAATGATTATTGATATTTGTGATATAAAAATTAAAAAGTGCGAGTCATGGCTCAATTATAAGGTTGTAGCAAGCCATCGGCTGATTGTTTATTGCATAATTTCACTAGGTTTATTGCTTCTGTCAAAATCGTCGGTGTCAGCAGTGGTGCTGTGTTGCCGCATCGATGGAAATGAAAACACCTGACTGAAAACACCTAACCTGAGCACTTTTCCCGTTTTTTCACTCGAAATACAGCGCCGTCTGGCAACAATAACTTTTGTTTGTTTTCAGTTTCTCCCTCTTTCGTCGGAAAATATCAACTGATTTTGACAGTAGCGATACAAAATCCTACCAACAAAATACGTGTGGGTTTTGGTGTTGCAGGGATGCTAGAACCTTATTATTGTGCCATGGTGCGAGTTATAGTAAAATTACTCAAGTGAACCAGGTAGAATGACGGCTTATTTTTTGTAAAGCGGCCTTTAGACGGTCGCACATGTTTGCAAACATGTTTGAAGGTTTTCAAAATTTTTTGATTTCTCTGTCGGCGTGACACACATGTGCGACCGTGTAAACGGCTGTGTGACGCACATAGTGCATTTTCATGATGAAATAAACAAGGTGGTGTAAATCATGGCACAATAATAAGGTAATAGCATGCCCGCAACACCAAAAACCACATGTATTTTGTTGGTAGGATTGTTTATGGTTACTGTCAAAATCAGCTGATATTTTCCGACGAAAGAGGGAGAAACTGAAAAAATACAAAAGTGATTGTTGCCAGACGGTGCTGTATTTGAGTGAAAAAACGGGAAAAGTGCTCGGGTCAGTTGTTTTCAGTCAGGTATTTTCATTTCAACCGATGCGGCAACACAGCACACCGACGATTTTGACAGAAGCCATAAACGATCAGCCGGTGGCTTGCTACAACCTTATAGTTGAACCATGGTGTAAATATTGACAGGTCGCTTTTGACACTCCCTTGTTTAGTGGCTGCATTTAAAGGGAGTGGAAAAGGGGAATTATTTTGAGCTTTTTCACTAGATGGCGCTAATAATTTAGTACTTATTTTATACTAATGTAAATACACTGGGTGAGCGTTATTACAACCGGAAACAGTCTTAAAAATGTTTTTTTAAGCGATAATCTGAAAATATTGGATCAAAATTATTCCCTACGAGCTACTGACTCTTCTGTCCACCAAATTTCCCCCTGCGTTAAAAGTCATGCGTGACGAGTTTGTTGGCCAGAAGTGGTTAGAAGTCAGCGGGGTAGGCAACCACGCACGGTCAGCGAATTCCAGGGGTTTTTTTGACATTTGCTTTGCTCTTTTTCGCACATTTCTTCAAATTTCAAACCGGCCGGACGTTTTGCTAACAATTATATTTACATCTTCCCTATTATTTAAATTTGAGTAGTTAATAGCCATTTCAGTGACTTCTAAAATATTTGGAATAATTTCTTCTTTGTTTAAATCCATTTTTCTTTTAATAATGAAAATATCAAAAACTACGCGAAAATGTGAATGAAAGAAAAAAAGAAAAAAGTCAAGAAAAGTTGCAAGTAAAAAGTCTTCATGTAAATGCATAAATATTTACGCAGCAACTTCAAAAGAGAATTGAAAAAAACGCAGGGGGGAAAAGCCTTCGTGTAAATAGGCTCTTAGAGATGGGTCTGCAATTACTAACATCACTTTTATTACCACATTTAAAAATTGGAGTGATTGAAGTCAACTTCCAATGATCAAGGAAATGATCTTAGAGCTTGAACCTATAGCTACCTACTAGACATTCCGGCCACATAGAAGTTTAAGCTGTAGCGGTCAAATAAAACACACGTTCTTTAATTGGGAAAAATTTATCAAAAAACCCAAATTTATTAGTAAATACTCGCGCACGTCTATTATACTGCACCTGACCCCAGAAAACTCTTTATCTGTGTTTGCTTCTTAGCATCTTGTTCAGATACTTTATGCGGAAGTGCATCCGGCATTTGAAGAAAAGCTTCTTTACGCTTTCTGGCAAGTCATTAGTGGTACTCATTTCGAGCAGCTTCTTTGTGAAGTGCTCAGTGGCCACTATTTGAGTTCCGTTCAGTTTTACAAACGCATTTTCCAGCAACTTAATTTGGTTCAAAAAGTCGCTGCTGGGCTTTTTAAGCCCGCCTCTCGATAACGCTGTAACCCATGTGTAGGTAGGCTCGGTGGACTCGTATTGGTTCAGCTTTAGCTTTCGTATGATGTAGCCAGCTACATACTCCAAAGCGTCCTCATGTAATGAGTCGAGGTTGGACTCGTCGTTGTAGTCCCAGTCCTCAAACAGCTCCATGGGAATGTCAACCACTGCCTCGTATTTTTCGCATAAAAAGTCCTCTACGGTGTCTCCTGTGACTTTTTCTAATTGAAGCCATGTCGTGTCGTCAAGTTGCACATTTCCTGCCGAGCCCAAAATTTCCGTATTGCGTGCTATCGATTATTGAAAGGGAAATAAGAACTAACATAGTTACTATATACGAGTACTTATATATTGTGTAGTTCACATACCTAGTAAGTACTTCCGAAGTCTGTATTTAAAATGCATCGGACTTGGATTCTCATACAGACCGCCCTTTGAACGCATTGCTCCAAAAAAATGCTCGACAATATCCTGGTTCAAGCGATGGGTCAATATGTACTCCAATCCGTACTATAGCCACTTGCACGTAATTGCTTGGCTGTTTTACGCTATCTGTAAGTGGGTCGTGTTCATACACGGACGCCACTTTCAATTCGTCGAAAGCAAGGACGCAAAGCCGGTCGGACAGTGAAGGATGTTCGTGATTCTCCATTGCATCAATTATAAAATGGAGAATCCCCTCCCTGAATTGCAGTTTTTGAGCCCATTTTGCAATCGTTGACTCGCACGGCAGTGGGAAGCCTTTGCAGTACAAATGGTTATACGCTCTGGGACCAGCAGCGTGCAGAGTAATGGCCCACGAAATATCTGCTTCTGTCCAATGTATTTTTGCTGATGGGCGTTTCAATTTTCTGATCTGCCCCTCAGTAAAAATTGAACACATGCTCTCGCGAAGTGCATCAAGTTCGCTAACTTGAGCTCGCAGCTTTTCATTTTCATTTTGCAGTAATTGCACTGTCTTGCGCAATCGCTCGTTTTCGAGTTGCAATGCACTTTCGGTAAATGGACTGCAAAGGTAATACGCTAACATAAACATTTCAATACCATTCAAGTTTTTATTGGGCTTACTCTGTTTGCGTGGAGCCGTCTTGGGTGCGAGAAGTTTCGGCACACTCATCCCAAGAATCAAGGCAATCTATTGCCATTGAGATAGCGTTTTTTCTCAACCGCCGTTTCTTCTCGCCTGGCTCAGAGCAAAAGTCCTGCGTTGAAAAATGAAGAGCACACACCTTCGCGGTGGGAATGAAGTTCACTCCACAAGCCTTGCTCCATTTTTCCCTCGTAACTGGATTCTGCGGCACATGAAACAGGGACACATTTTCGTGTGTCCAAGTTCGATGGCACAAACTGCAGCTGGATTTCGGCATCGCAAATTTAAAAAACACAATCAAAGAAAAACGAGCACAATATATTTGTTTGAAAATAACTGTATTTTGAAACATATGTTAATATGTACATCTTTGGCTGAGAAAACGGATGCCTTATGTTCCATTGAATCAAATTGAACATACGCCATTTGTTTTCTGAGGTGATAAAATTCAAATCAGAGACAATGTTGTTCGTTATGTTTTCTGCTGGAAAGTACTATTTCTTGACTACGCTATTTTTTTTTGCTAAGGAAAAAAAAGTATTTTTTAAAAGAAGCAACAATGTTTTTTTCAAGGGAGCATGAACTGCCAAAATCGAGGAAACTGTCACGAGCTTACACCACCTTGTTTATTGCATCATGGTGCATTTTGTCATTTGATCGGTAGACAGCGAGCAGTAAGGATGGCGTCGCAAAAAAATGAAGTGTTATGGAAGGAGTTCATTCAAGTGTATAGACAACATCCCGAACTGTGGAAAGTGAAAAGCGAAGAATATAAAAATAAACGTAAAAGAAACGCAGCATATGAGGTGCTTTTATGCAAATTTAAAGAAATTCATGCGAATGCGCGCGCCATGTTGCTTCGTCGACAGCAGCAGCGATAAGCGATAGGAAACTCGGAGGCAAAGTATATCCTAAGTAGCGCCACTTCTTTTTGGCCGGACACCAAAGCCAGTGTTGCCGCACAAGCAGTGTTAGCCTACAACGATTTTCTGTTGGTTTTGGGAGTAAATTTGATGCCTAATTTTCTGACTGCTCTTTCCAATCAAGAAATAAAGAAATTTTTGAAAGATTAAATATCTTAACGAAACTGTAAAATTACTGTAGAAATGTTATTACCACAATTAATTAAAATAGACAACATTTTAATACAAATTTCAATTTTGCTTTCGCACAAATAATTTAATGATGAAAACATAAAACATTCCGAATCAATATCAAGGTAATTTTGTTATCGTACAAGGTAAAATGCGAACGACAAAGTTTCTTGTTATAAATTATTTCAAAATTTGTGTGTTATAGTAATGTCGTGCATTTTCAGAGCTCTTAATACGTACTAAAAATATGTTTTTAATCATTTTGATTCGTAATACAAACTCACAACACGATAATTTAATCAAAAGATGATGAATGTGTTCAGAAGAACATTTTCGTATTCATTATTAAATATCTTTGATGCGACTGAACTGAATGAAATAATTTAAATGAAATCATAATCATTACAAACATTTTCCATCTAAATACATTTCTATATTCACCATCGATAGCAAAAATTTCAACCCTGTCTTATAATAATTTTACCACTCTCACCTCACAATGTGTAAATATTCCCCACGGTGCGCAAATAACCCCATTTGTTTATAAAAAAATGTCACGGAAAGTCGCGCATATTCAAGGAAAATGTGCAAACTGGCCCAAAACGCAGTGTTTGCAATGTTGCCCGCCAGTGGTGCGGTGCCAAATAGTCTGCAATCATGTATTATTTCTTAAACGGTGTGTCGCTTTCATGTAGCCACATTGCGCATCAGTCGCCGGAGCAGCTAGCAGACTGGCTCGCTGAGTCTTGTCATATATGTTATTATACCATTTATACCAATTCCATGATGACATGAACTATTATTGATTGTAAATTATTTTTTAAATCATTTCATCATGTACGAATTCCAGCATTAAGCAAAATTTTAAATTAAATTTCAAAGTGATACCAACATTTATTTGTGGTGAATATATATATCCAGGCAGAGTTGATTTTGAACAGCAAACGAAATAATTCAAATTTGTTCAAAAATTTTGCCGAAAACCACTAATTTATGAGAGTTTCATTCAATGTTCCTCTCTTTGGCGATACCAACATAAAAAGTCAGCGATTCCTTTATAAAATCGTCTTAAATTACGTTTAGGAAATTCATAGAAACCGCAATTTGTTCAGTATTTTTCACGTACACGCAATCCTGCCTTCGGTGTCCGGCCACCGTGGTGAGTTCAGTTTTACACGTGAACAACAACAATTTGACAGTTCTTGTCATACAGAATCGACGTCTGGTTGTCAAAGAGTGGCGCTACTTAGGATTTACTTTGCTCGGAGGAGAAGTGTAGAAAAACCGAGAATGCACACATAAAATGCACTAATACTCTCACATAACAGCTGATACTTAGTCCCCACAGCTGATACTTAGTCCTCCATACAAACTGAAAATGGAGGGTTGTTGTGTTGGTCAATTCAAAATGGAGGGTAGTTGTGCTGGTCAATTTTCATGTGTGAGGGTTATCGTTGTGGTTCATTTTTAATTGCATAGAACATTAATTAATTTTTTGGCACAGAATTCTGTTATACGTTTATAGAAAAATGAATATAAAATTCTATTATAGCTTACAAATGTAATAAAATTGTTTGAATATGTGTCTAACATGTCATTGTTTAAGTTTTCATTGACTCATTACAAACATTTCATTACTCATAACATTTTACACCAAAAGCATCTCTGAACTGCGATGATTTGGTGTTTAATTTGTAAACAAACAGCGCGGGAAGCAATCAGAGAGAAGTTTAAATTGACAAAATTTGCATTTTATTAACATACGTTCATTCTTTTCAGACAAACATCATAATAACACAGCAAGCAAGTTCCTCCAGCAATGCCACGCGAGCGAAATTGTGTCCGAAAGTGCTTGGAAGCACAAATGTTTTATAATTTTCCCGACGCCGGAACTGACGGTGGCAGGTGAGTTTATTTCATATGTTTTTACTTTAAAATTTATGATATTCACACGTTGCTTGCCAAGTATTTATGGCAAAGCTTATAGAAGCGTGTGGATATGATTATTATTACTTTTTGTGATGATTTTGTGTCGCGTTCGTGGAATATAAAAATGCTGGCTCAGCAGCAGTGTTTTGTCGCGTTTAACCCATTTTTTTTAGTGTGGGTACATGGTGGATAAAAGTGATAAGACAAGTTATGGACCTTTAGATGGACATATTGTTATTAGAAAAAAATATCAGAAATGTGTATATTACTATTTGTCCCCGATTTATGGCACAGCGTGCAGCTTGATTTCGGCATTTTTTGAAAGATCTTATTGAAACATAAAATCTTTTTTAACTTTACCGATTTTAAATATTTGTGTTTTAGTGCCCTTTGATGCTGGCCAAGTCGTTGGTGCGCACCTGCAATTTCAGTTACTCTGGCAATCAGGCAGCTTATTCGACGGACAAGGCTGCGCATACCCATGTTACCGTCAATGCTGAGGGGTCCACTGGATGAGACCATTATCACTGGTGTGTATAAATTGTTGAATGTAGTGAAAAATATGTACTAAAGTTTATTTTTGTAGGTCATGATAATGGACAAATTTCTATCTGGGACATACGCAAGGGCGGCAGGGAGATTAATTCGGTAAACGACCACGCAGCCGGCATCAATGATATGCAACTGAACAAGAACATCACCATGTTTGTCACGGCCTTAACGGAGACTTCGGCAAAGTTGTTCGACTCTGAGTCTCTGATATGTGTGTGTATCACGTCTCCGCATGCTGCTTCGGAGCAGAGAACGGGTGTGTGTCACCACTGTACCTAGTCACTGTTGTTAAACCGGGGTTTCTATTCTTTTCCGCAGATTCAGGTGGCCATTAAGCGCCTCTGCCGTGAGCGAATGCAGTCAAATCCAATGGAGTTTTTAAGGGAGGCTGCCATTATGCATTCCATTGAGCACAAGAATATTGTTCGGCTGTACGGCGTAATGTTAGCAACGGACCCCCTGATGCTGGTTACCGAGTTAGCTCATTTGCGTTTGCTGACAAAAGATTAATTCACAGGTGAAGACGAAGGTGCAATGTGCTAAAAATGGTTAAGATGAATACAAATTACTGTTTATATTCTATTGTAGACATCTCACAGTGGCGCACCTGGAAGGGCTTCCCAGTTCGAATCTGTAAAAATTGATTATACAAAGATACTTCATTTGCTAATTCGCTGCCGATTGGTGCTGTTCTGTTTAGCATTAGCACTGGAGAGCAATCTGCAGGTCCACATATCCAACCAACTTTTGTATTCATCCAAAAGCGTGTAAAGAGTAACGAAAAATATAAAACAAACCTGGCGATGTTTGGAAGTAAGATCAATAATAATAAAATATATGTCAGAACCAGAAGAAATCGACAATGGCATTTTTATTCATAACGCGGGGGTTTTAAAATTGTTAACAAAAAACTTCTGTATAGAAAGTTATAGCGCTCGAAGGTTATTTGTTGTATTTTTCAAGTGTGCCAACAAGAATTTCAAACTCCTTACACGAATAATATACAGAACAGTCAAATGTAATGGAATTAAAATATGCTAAAATTATGCGCTCAATTCTTCCGCAAGCACTTTGATTTCGGTCGCCCAATTGCCAACTCCTCGATTTCATCAGTTCGCATGCCAGCCAACTCCTGTTTAGCTTACAAGAATAAGTTGCTTTCTGCAGCAACACGGGTTGACCCAGCATGGCTGCCAATTGTGCAGCATTGGGTGCACATAATAACATAAAAAATACATAAAAACATAACAAAGTTTATAAGTTGTATGCATTTTTTATTGAAATAATTGACAATTATGAAAATTAAACATAACAAAGTTAGAAAATGTACACATTTTTTATTGAAATAATTGACAATTATGAAAATAATAACATGCATCAAGAAAATGTATGCATTTTCTATTGAAATGATTGACAATTATGAAAATAATAACATGCATCGTATTATACGCCTTTTTCTAAAATAATACGAAAGACAAGCTACCACTAAATTGCAACTCTGCGCTTTGTTCTACCTTCAACGCGACCACACTGTTGAACGTTAACAGCCAATAGGTCTGTTTGGGAACGAATAATTTGTAGACAAATGGAAACAGCAAAGAAATTGTGCGTTCGCAAGTCTGCTGACCCAAAACCGTCTTGCTAAGCTTTTCCTGCTGCAGCTGAAAAGGAAAACGATGCAGATTGAGCTCAACGAACCATTTGCCTTTTGCATTAACATGTTTTACTGGATAATTTTTACTGGAAAAGTTCCCAAACAGACCTATTCACTGATCCAGTAGACGACGCCATGACACTTCACACAGATTGTGTATGTGAAATGCAAAAAATGGTAAAAAAATCGCTTCCCCTCCCAGTTGCCAATCACGTTATCACTGGACAGCAGCGAGGCAACTGAAGTGTGCGTACATGTTTGACCGTGTAAACGCTCATCGCACATTTCCCCCATCGCACATGTTTGCAAACATGTGCGACCGTCTAAAGGCCGCTTAAGACAAAAATATGGCTCAATAATAAGGTTGTAGCATCCCGGCAACACCAAAAACCACATGTATTTTGTTGGTAGGATTGTTTATCGCTACTGTCAAAATCAGCTGATATTTTCCGACGAAAGAGGGAGACTCTGAAAACAATCAAAACTGATTGTTGCCAGACGGCGCTGTATTTCGAGTGAAAAAACGGGAAGTCTCAGGTCAGGTGTTTTAGTTTCAACGGATACAACACAGCACCACTGCTGACACCGACGATTTTGACAGAAGCGAGAAAGAGCCAATATTAACTTTTGTTTACACTTGTTTAAACTTTAACCGAAACATTTCAATTGATGAACCAAGCTTATGGCGCTGATCGTATATCCCGTGGCAGAGTGAATAGTACTCGCGATTTAAACACGATTACCAGGACATAAATTATGACGAACGTGTAAGCCAATAGAAACAGGCAAAATCTTCATTGAAATTCTTGAAATTGGATTTCAGCATCTCAATAACATGAACTTATAATATTTTAACTAAATATTTGGCTATCGAAGGACGTCATCTGATCGATCAACACTTGTCACTGGTTTTTTGATTTTTTTTACTAAAAGTCGAATTTTAACTATCAATAACTTTCCGTTTTGACCTGATGGGGAACCGTGGGACTTTTACCTTTTCAGAAAAACGCATTTGCGTTGGACAAAAGCCATTGAGGACGTATAAGCCATCCAAAAGGCTTGTACCGACATCCTGAAGGACATCTCGGCTGACAATCTAAAACACTCATTAGACATGCATTTTGCCTGAAAGAAATTAAGAAGAAAAAACAAATCGACTTTGCACAAAACAAATGTGTTGTTATTATGTTTGAAAGACCATTTTGCTTATGTGGCGACGTACATACCATGCATGGTGATTGAAAATGATGAATAATCATAGGCTATTAGAGTCCGACCGATTAATCGGCATCGGCATCGGCTAGTATCGACCAATAAAATTGGTATCGGCATCGGCCAAAAAAAAAGAATCGGCATCGGCCTTTTTTGGCCGATGCCAATCGGCCGTTTTTGGTCGATGATGCCATCGGCCTATTTTTCTGCTTTCATTTTTTTGTTTTCATTTTTTGTACTAACGGGTTCTTATACCCCTTTTCAGTAATGTATTTTTAGATACTGTTTAATATAAATGTTTCCTAGAAATGGTTTTTTAAAACTAGGTATTCTTAAAAACACAGATTTTCTCGAAATGTCTATGCATTTCGTCTCTTAATGTGGATATCAGAAGAAGGGGCATTTAATTTTTCAATCTTATCCTTCTTTTTTAATTGGAAGCATTTTTGAACAGGCCTTTTATTTTTTCCAAATTTGTTTTCTGACTTCTTCCCACTGCATCTGTACAACGGGTCGCAATTTGAGGGCTATGGGGCAGGGACGTAGAACTTGGTCATGGGTGGGTTGTAAACAAGTTTTGTTGGCAAATTTAAACTGCAATTTTCAAACAGCGCGTTTTGTGGTGGTTCCACCTATATGCGATTGAGTGCATTGGAAAATATATTTTTTCCCGATTTTTTGTAAAAATTTCATGAAATTTGGTTCACTGGAACCAACGTTTTTGCATCTGAAGTAAAATTATGTGTGTGTCATTGAGACAAAAATGAGTATCTAACAAATTGCAAATATTAGGTTTTTGCTCTAAACGTGGTA
Source organism: Melieria picta (assembly GCA_964056695.1). Lineage (NCBI taxonomy): Eukaryota > Metazoa > Arthropoda > Insecta > Diptera > Ulidiidae > Melieria > Melieria picta. The sequence continues at coordinate 65,182,041 of OZ057399.1, forward strand.
AAACTTCAACCGAAAAATTTAAATTAATAAACCAAGTTTATGGTGAGGATTATTTATCCCGTGCCAGAGTTCATGAGTGGTACACGTGATTTATAAACGTTTGCCAGGACATAATTGATGACCAACGTGCTAGCAAACTAAAATCCGCGATCCGCAGATTCCATCAGCAAAAACCTTCTTGAAATTGGATTTAACCTTCGCTTTACTTATACCCATGATACAAAATATAGAGGTAGAACCGCTGTCAAATTTTTTGACACTAAACCTGTTTATTGACGTTTTTCGTATTCGTAAAAAGCTTTAGTCGTGATGCCACTTCGATATAATGTTAAATTAGTGTTATTTAAGGTTCTAAGAATTTTAAGATCTTTTTTAAAATAAACACGGAATAGACCACTGCGACTAATATATCTTGGACGAAAGAATAAAAATGTTAATGCGAATGTTATCTGCTGTTGAGATAATTCATTGCAGTATTAAAAATATATTCAATAGATTTTCTAACAACAGTATGGTAGCACATTTTCAAAGGAGAACGCCAAAAAATCGTTGTGTCAGATGTGCATGGTGGAATAATAAAAGGTGATGTACATTGTGACAGCCGAGTTTTGACACTCCCTTAGCTCAATGTTGTATTTCAGAAGCAGGGGTAATGGGGAATAAATTGAGGCCTTTTAATGAAAAGGTATTTTTAAAAAGTAGTATTTTATGCATGATAAACTGCCTAAATGTAAGACAGTCCATTGTTTGAATTCAACATATAGAAAAAAATATAAACCCTTAAATTCCAAAGGATACTGATTTTGATAAAAAAAATATAACATGCACTTGCTCAAGCACTTGCTCAAGCACATGCTCAAGCACAAGCTCAAACACTTGCTCCAGCACTTGCTCATGCACTTGCTCATGCACTTGCTCATGCACTTGCTCAAGCACAAGCTCAAGCACTTGCACAAGCACTTGCTCAAGCACTTGCTCATGCACTTGCTCAAGCAAATGCTCAAGCACTTGCTTATGCACTTGCTCAAGCACAAGCTCAAGCACATGCTAATGCACTTGCTCATGCACTTGCTCAACCACAAGCTCAAGCACTTGCTCCAGCACTTGCTCATGCACTTTCTCAAGCACATGCTCGAGCACATGCTCATGCACTTGCTCAAGCACAAGCTCAAGAACAAGCTCAAGCACTTGCTCATGCACTTGCTCAAGCACAAGCAAGGGCACATGCTCATGCACTTGCTCAAGCACTTGCTCAAGCAGAAGCACAAGCACAAGCTCAAGCACTTGCTCAAGCTCAAGCACAAGCTCAAGCACAAGCTCAAGCACTTGCTCAAGCACTTGCTCATGCACTTGCTCAAGCAAATGCTCAAGCACTTGCTCATGCACTTGCTCAAGCAAATGCTCAAGCACTTGCTCATGCACATGCTCAAGCACTTGCTCATGCACATGCTCATGCACTTGCTCATGCACTTTAATACTCTGTACCTCGATCGTCTTCCATTCATTGGTTCTATCTCTACCTTCCCTCCTGGACGTATTCCTACCTTTCTTCCCACCTAGGACCTTACGACAGTAAACTTGCATGACTTCAGTGTTTAAAGTGATATCTTCACTCACTCCGTTTGCGTTGATGCGTCAACGAAAGTAACGTCGGTGTTTGCTTCATTTCAAGCATTGATGCTTTCAATTGCCATTAGAACAGCATCGATGGCAAGCTTCACGCGTTTCTGGTCGGATCCAGACATGAAGTCGGCGCTCGAACAGTGCAAAGCACAAACTTTTGACCCATGGTTTAAATCCAAACCACAGGCCGCCTCCACGCTAATCTTTTATTTTCCTCCTTCGGGACATGAAATAAACGTACGCCCTCATGTGCCCACGTTTTGTGGCATAGCGCACAGCTTGATTTTGGCATTGTAAATTATTTTTAAATTCGCGCAACAGTTATTTTGGTCAAAATTATTTTGAATTTGAATTTAAATTTTAGTTTGTTTACGAAAAAATCAAAACAAACAAACAAAAATTTGCCTAGTAATGCCCACTTTTTTTTGTGGGAGATTGTAGGATTTTTAATACCATTTTTTGTTTTTACTTGTAAAAGAAATAGTATGCGTTTTAAAAAGCATTACTAATTTGCTAAGGGAGCGAATATTGTCAAGTTAGAACGAGACAGCGTTCAATTTACATCACCTTTTATTATTGCATCCCATGATGAAATAAACAAGGTGGTGTAAATATTGACAGGTCGCTTTTGACCCTCCCTTGTTTAGTGGTTGCATTTAAAGGGAGTGGAAAAGGGGAATTATTTAGAGCTTTTTCACTAGATGGCGCTAATAATTTAATACTTATTTTATACTAATGTAAATACCCTAGGTGTGCGTTATTACAACCGGAAAGTCTTAAAAATGTTTTTTAAGCGATAATCTGAACATTTTGAATCAAAATTATTCCCTACGAGGTACTGACTCTTCTGTCCACCACATTTCCATCCATCATTTCCCCCTGCGTCAAAAGTTATGCGTGACGAGTTTGTTGGCCAGAAGTGGTGAGAAGTCAGCGGGGTAGGCAAACACGCACGGTCAGCGAATTCCAGGGGTTTTTTTTGACATTTGCTTTGCTCGTTTTGGCACATTTCTTCAAATTTCAAAACGGCCGGACGTTTTGCTAACAATTATATTTACATCTTCCCTATTATTTAAATTTGAGCAGTTAATAGCAAGTGACTTCTAAAATATTTTTAATAATTTCTTCTTTGTTTAAATCCATTTTTCTTTTAATAATGAGAATATCAAAAACTACGCGAAAATGTGAATGAAAGAAAAAAAGAAAAAAAGTCAAGCAAAGGTGCAAGTAAAAAGTCTTCATGTAAATGCATAAAGATTTACGCAGCAACTTCAAAAGAGAATTGAAAAAACGCAGGGGGGAAAAGCCTTCGTGTAAATAGGCTCTTAGAGATGGGTCTGCAATTACTAACATCACTTGTATTACCACTTTTAAAAATTGGAGTGATTGAAGTCAACTTCCAATGATCAAGGAAATCATCTTAGAGCTTGAACCTATAGCTACCTACTAGACATTCCGGCCACATAGAAGTTTAAGCTGTAGCGGTCAAATAAAACACACGTTCTTTAATTGGGAAAAAATTATCAAAAAACCCAAATTTATTAGTAAATACTCGCGCACGTCTAGTATACTGCACCTGATCCCAGAAAACTCTTTATCTGTGTTCGCTTCTTAGCATCTTGTTCAGATACCTACTTTATGCGGAAGTGCATCCGGCATTTGAAGAAAAGCTTCTTTACGCTTTCTGGCAAGTCATTAGTGGTACTCATTTCGAGCAGCTTCTTTGTGAAGTGCTCAGTGGCCACTATTTGAGTTCCGTTCAGTTTTATAAACGCATTTTCCAGCAACTTAATTTGGTTCAAAAAGTCGCTGCTGGGCTTTTTAAGGCCGCCTCTCGGTAACGCTGTAACCCATGTGTACGTAGGCTCGTGTGTCCAAGTGTCCCCCTTGGCTACAACGCAGAGATTCTCAGCGAGCACACTGGAATAAAAAGGAAACTGAATAGAGCATAAAAAGAAGAAGGTAGTTTCACCTCTTCTCAGTAGCCAAATTGAACACCTGAACGCCGTATTTGGCGTTTTCTTTTAAATGTGCTACCACTTTATTAAACACAAATTTGTGAAATCAACTGGTTTGTGAGAAGCAAAGGGAAAAAACAAATTTTACAAAACGGATTTGAAAAATTCCTTAACCAAAATTAAAACCCCCAGTATTAGTATTATCTTAGTCGCAACAATTCAAGAAAAAATCGAGAAAGCAAACAAACTTCAAAATGGCTTTTCAATCAAAATTTTTGCCAATGGAACTACCTTATTTTTTGTATCAGGGAATAGGGGCTAAAGCTTTCTAACCCAATAATAATAACATTTTGGTCACTGTCTAAAACTTCTGAATTTATTACAATGTTGAATTTAATGTATACATTATTCATTATAATTTTCACATTTACCATCAGCCAAATTTACAAGTACCATATCGTCCAAGACTTGACCTACAAAATGTTCATTTTTTTGCAAGAGTTTATCAAGTAAATCCGCCGTACATTTGCCGATCGAATGCACCTTATTATAAATATCATCTTTGCATGGCAACTCACATTGATAGTGGTTCTTCTTTACGACACGTATATCTTCCGGTTGAAGTGTGTATAGATTTTTGCAAATCCCACATTCAAAATTATAAAAAAAGTTTTCGTGAATTGTGCGGTTGGCCAGTTCCTCTAGTAAATGCGAATTCCTTATCGGTTGAGTTTTATTATATTTGTGGCTCAGGTACTTGTTGTATTCTGTATCATTTTTGTCGAGTGCTATTAAAAATTTAGCTAAGTTTTGAGGACTAGCAAAGTCGGATATATAAATGGCGGAGAGATTATTCGGTTCCCAGTCCTAAAGAATAATATAGTATTATATCTATTGACATGTATATATAATACTCATATAATATTTATATAAACTCGAATATAGAACGATGTACATATGTATTGCCTTGATTACACGTAACGAGTAGAGTGGCGAGACAGTATTTCGAACGAGTACTCGTTTCGTCTAAACAGTAAGGCGAGTTGTTGATCGAGTCAGTGATCGAGTAGAGTTGCGAGAGAGTCACTAGAATCACATTTTGTTTACTAGGCCGAGTACTACTTTACCGTTATATTTTTCTTCTTTTCGCAGCGATTCGCTGAATCGCTCGTCACATGCGGAATGCGTCACACGCCACTTTTCGCTCGGTTGAGTTAATTGTGCAAGTTGCTTAGTTCATGTTGTGTATTATAAAATCGAACTGACTCGGCACGTGTCAAAATACGTTTGAACGACTCGTCGCTTTTGCTCGCCCACCCAACTCTCTCGGCCTAGTACCATTTTGATGTCTCGCCACTCTACTCGTTACGTGTAGTCAAGGCATATGTATGAGTATTCGTACGACCTCATTAAATAAAATTGAGTTAAGCTTACCCTTATAGTTGGGGAACCCAAATAAATCGGAATGGAGCCAACGATAAGTGGCCTCCAGAACTTTTCTGTTATGTAGTCATCACAAATACCATTTTCAATAGATATTACAAATTTATACTGCGCCATAAAGTGAAGCATCTCAGGGGAATACATATTGTTCAAATAATCTTGCTGCAAGCTTAATATAGAATAACATAAAAATGTTTTCACCAGATGTTTATATGCATCTACATATATGTATATGTAAGCAGTTATAATAGTAATAGTAAGAGTATAATATAATGTTATTGTATACTGCAAAATCAAGATGAATCTAATCTTTCAAAAGATATAATGTGTGCAAAAACTAGTTTTTAAATTATTATAAAGCTGTGATTAGGAATAATTTTTTATCTACATCCAAGTCATTGAATAAAAATTCGTATTGGAAGTACATACATAAGTATGGTTGGGTCTCGAAATTGTTTTAGAATACATTTGATTAGGAAAGTGTGCTGAGCCCTATATAATGTGGGTTTTTATTGTTTTTTCATTTTTATTCAGATTATAAAAATGAATATGATTCTTTATATTACTATTTATTTGATAATGCTTTTTCACTTACCTGTTCGGCAAATTACGATTATGCAAACAATCTCCATATGAATCTACTTCAATGTACTTCATCAATTCTTTCACATAATCGTCTCGTGCTGTCATTGTTACACAACTCGACTGCAAGTACAAAATTGGTGCCAGATTTTTACGCAAAATCTCTTTTTGATGAATCGATACTACATAATCAAGAGTGGTAAGATCTTCTATGTTTTGAAGAAAGGATGTTGTGAGAGGGAAGTCGCTATAACGACTAAAAGTTGAAGAAAAGTTAAAGTGTTGCAATATCGATTCGTGCAGCAATATTGGGGTATTTCGAGGTGATTCCTCATGTAAGAGAGCCCACAACTGCTCCGGCTTTCGTGGTATTGGCAAGTTTTCCCAGTCAAAAGCAGAACCATAAAAGACCAATACCTGTAATTATATGAACGATGTAAACTCAACGCCATAGATTCTATAGTATAGAACATGGAACTCACATTCGCTTCGGGGAGAGCTGTTCTGTTACTAGTAAAAGTACATGCATTAATGCCGCAGTAATACGAAGTCGTCACATTCGTCTTTGACAATGGCCAACCGTTGGCTTTCCGCACATCGTAGTTCCACCGAAGTAGCAAGTAAGTATGAGCTGATGTATCTTGCATGATTTCTGTTTTGTTTACGTTCCAATTCTGCAATTTTATTTTAATCTACTATGACAAGTTTTCGTTATTGCGGATGAAAACTGACCCAAGGGAACCACAACCATGCACAGATAATACATGTCCAAAAAAATAAATTGACGTAAAAACATCGCCGATGAAATTGAAGAAATCTTAATGTCATTGTTTTGTTTCGCCTTACTGTGACAATTTTTTTTCTTTCTTTTAATGACAGTTTTCTCCACGATGAAATACTTGTACAGATGTCTAACCTTCAGGAATGATTACACTTCTCGACAAATAGTGGACTAATCGCGTGCATCAAAAAACAAAAATATGTTGGGTCGATGAACACGAAAATGAAAATTAAAAAAAATTGAAAGAAGCGTACTAATCATCTGACCAACACAAGCTTTCAATCGTCTAGAAGGTATAACGATGTACAGGTCGTCCAAATCAATTGATATTTGTGAAGTTACTCTCGGTGAAAAGTTAAAAAATTAAATTTATCCACGTAATCTTATCTTATTTGGACAATCCGTATATCGTTAGAAAGAATAATGATGAACGATTAAAAATCATAATCAAAAAATCTTACTAATATAATCATAATTAAACTTAAAATGATTAAGATCATAATCATTAATCATTAATTTGATTATTTGATTAACTATGTTCAAATAATATGCGTAATAATACAACTCAATGAAAAGTATACATCTCTTATGCCCATTTCACAGACTCTACTTTTATAGACTATTTACTGTATACTATAGACTATTTACTGTATAGACTATTTACTGTTTACCTGATGTGCCACTGCCCAGCACTAGCGAGGAGACGTCTCCGGGTGCTGGGTGCGCCGTTCTTCAGCAGCTTGGCCGACCTAACAGGACCCAGCATCGGCCGCATCGCCCGATTCATTGTAGAATCGGGATGGCTCCTGCCTAACACCCGGGGGGGTGTGCAAGACTGAAGGGCAGCCACGTCCTTCACGTGGTACCACAACGGGCCGCAACGTGGCCTACGTGAGCTCTTCAAGCTGCCACCCTAACCTAACCTAACCTACTGTATATACACTGAGGTGCAGTGTTGTAACATATTACTTTAAAATTCAACATATTAATATTACATATTAGTGGCTTCGAAAAGTAATAGTGTTATATTAGATATTACTTGAAAACCAAAGTAATATATTAGAAACAAGTTATATTACTTCCAAAATGTTGGTAATAACTAATATTACTGGTAATATATTACTTAACAAGTAATATACAATATAAAAAAAATAATATTATTACTGATGGTTTTTACTTGCGGGGAAAGTAATAAGATATAGTAAATTTGTTCGCCAAAAGTATTATATTACGTAATATATTATATTACATAATATACTAGCTGAGCCGGCAAACTTCGTCTCGCACAACATTTGAATTAATTGAAGTATAACGCCACCTGTTGTGGTCTAAACCTGAATTGACTCAAGACGAGTCCAACAAAAAAACGCATGCAAATCGGACGGTCCGTTTGGTGTGATGCCATAACTCACATACAGCCACTTTCTTAGTTCATTGCTGCGCGACTTATAGATCAAGGGAATATATGGGTCACAAAAAATGTGCCACGCCCCTTTTTCAACGTCCATCAAATCTTACCAGTAGAATGACACATCTATGGGACGACGCTATACTAAATTTCAATGCTGTGCAAGTTACAATTTTGAAGATATTTCATTATAAAGATTTTGCTTGTATGGTTGGTGCCACGCCCCCTCGTCCAATAACCGCCCCATTCCCTCTGTCGCAGGACATGACCAAATAGTAAGTTCGTAGTGAATTTAGTTGATGTGTGACTTATGGTTCCAAAGTTATCGTCTGAAAATTTGGGCTGGTGAAAACGTGCCGCGCCCCGTTTTCCTAGACTTTTTATTCATACAAATCTTGTTCTCACAACTACGAATACAACCAAACAAAAACCAGCCAAATCGGTCTAGCCGTTGTCAAATATGATAGGGATTTTCCGACTTTTCCAATAGATTTTCCGGAATTTTCTTTTCGCACGAACCTGAACTGACTCAATACGAATCCAACAAAAAACTCCATGGAAATCGGTCGGTCCGTTTGAGCGTAATTCGCTTACACACATACATCCACTTTCTTTTATATATATAGATTACATCCAACACTGCTGGGGTGCTTTGTGTTAGCTTAGCTATTCTCTTTCTCTCTCTAAAGCTATGCACTACTATAGAGAGCTAAAGAGAGGCCACGCAAATTATCTGACGACTTATTCCCCGAACACAAAGACGATGGCACCGACACGACTGCATCTGTCAAAATATTGAATCAGAACGTTCCTATGAAGATGATGATTTTGACGACTGCACTGCTACACGATCACCGACCTCAGTTGTCGCTGTCGCCAAACATATAACTATTCTCTATTTCGTAGGCGACAAAACCAAAGTAATTGGCATCACTGCTTTAAAACATATTTTCAATGGAAGTTTTCTTTCTTTTTCGGTGTGCTTTGCATAAGAATTACAAATTTGTTAGTATTTCAGTTAAAATTTAATTGTTCTAAGAATTATAACACATTGTCAATTGTTTTAAATTGACTGTACAACGGTAAAATGTATATAGACGAATGCTTAAGGGGTTAGGTCCACTCATGATTTTCAAAAAATCTCCTTTTTTTAATTACATTTTCTAAAAGTATAACATTTCAAAAGTATTCCTTGAAATTTTTAGATTAATCGGACTATTATTCGCCGAGATGTACTGCATTGAAATACATCTCTATTGTATTTTTATCTGCATGTAAACTATACTCAAAATTTTAAACGCGTTTTTCTCGAAACCACGTTTTCGAAGTCGGTGATCACTGTAACTCGAAAACGGCTGTATTGACCCTCTTGAAATTTTAACGACTTATTTTACATATAATTGTCCTCGGGATGGACGAAGGATTTTTTTGTACGATGAAATTTTTTTTTTTTATAGCCGAAAAAGTGACTAAAATGTGGGTAAAAAAAAAATGTTGACTTTGAACGTCCGCCATGTTGCGACAAATCAAAATATGAACAAACCCTTCGTCCATCCTGAGCATTAACTGAGTTACTAAAGATCCCCGTTCGTTTTTTTGGTTTCAAATGATCCAGACTGCTGCAATCGTGATCACCGCAAAACGTCTTTTTTTTTGGTGTCTCAGAAAATTGACTATATCTCTTAATATTATGGACATTTTGACATGAACATTTTTTTGTAACTTCTTGAAATGTGTATCTTTAATGTACAAAAAGATTTATTCATAAATAATAAAACCCGTCTTCAGAAAAAATTTGCAAAAAAGCGTTCTTTTTTTGCCTTACAAGTGGACCTAACCCCTTAATAAAGAAAGTGCGCAAGCACCCTAAAATCTCTTTAGGAGAGTATGATTGTATTGATTGATGATAGTATGATTGCGATAATGTTGCTGCCGTTTTTATTGTAATGAAGCAGTATAGACTACACGGCGACTCCATCTTGAAGTTGCGTGGCCGTGTCGCTATCGGCTTAAATGTGTTCGGGCCATTATTTAAAACAAAGTTCATAACTGCTCTTGAACATTAAGAAATCAGAAATGTAAACATCAAATCAATTGAAAATATCTTTTCCAAATAAGAATTAAGTCTCTTTGAAAGTTAGAAATTATTTTTTGAGTTGTTGAATAATTAAACGAATAACAATTATTAATTATAAATAATAAAAATGTTTCGAGAAATCTATGTCATTATTTTCCATTATATCTTTTTCACGTTAATCAATTAAAGATTAGTGATTGATTATTAACGTCATTAATCATCAATCACCATTAAGCAAGTAAACTTAATCATGATTAGTTTAATCATAATTAATTTAATCTGATTCAAATTTAGCGGATTAATGAATTGATTAAAAAAATTAATTGATTAATGCCAACATAGCTTTTTGGACGATGGACCGCTTGTGTTGATTGGCTGATTCGTCTTTGAGATATGTGCTTATAACTGAAATAAGAAGAAGGAAACTGGGTTTTCGAAGATTTTTTCTTTAACAATTTTTTTTATTTGCAATTTCGTTGTTCAGGGAAGCAAAATAAGTGTAGAAAGTGTGTACTTTTGTTTTTAGGTTAATTTTTATTTTCGAGTAGGTTAAGAAGTTACGATCGAAAGTCTAGAAAAATTAAAAGGAAAATCCGAAAAGTAACACGTCCATTTTTTAAGGTCGTGTTATGTGCATACTTGAATGTTTTTTTTTCTTGTTCGCTCCTCTCCACTCTTCCATCTTACACGATTCTGGGCTGTTGTTTTCGCTCCGTCCCATGTGGTGTTGACAGCGGTAGTTCGCGTAGGGTCGACCTTCTCCCGGTGTTTTTTGGTCGACCGCGACTTCTACTCCCTTGCGGGTTTTTTTTTCTGCACTTTATTTGCCTCAGAATGGGTTCCTCATTGGTAATCTTCCACAGCGCGTCGTTGGTAATTGTGTTGGGCCGGAATATTCTGCAGATGATTCGCAGGCATTTGTTGACGAAAATTTGTAGCCTCTGAGTGATGGCGTTCGAGACTAGCCATGTTTCGCTTCCGTACAACAATGTCGACTTCACACATGCGTTGAATATTCGTAGCTTCGTGCGTCTGGAGATTTGCGAGCTTGCCCATACTGAATGCAGCCGTCCGAACACTGCCCTGGCTTTGCTCAGTTGGCATCTTCTTCCGCTCCGCCGTCCGCGTGGTTTGTGCTGCTGTGATTGACTCTCATGGCCTTGGTCTTGGCGATGTTGACCTCCAGACTGACGGTGCGTGCCAGCGCGACCAGGCTGTCGGCTTTTGCTTGCATGTTGAAGAGTTTGTGCGAGAGGAGGCAGATGTCATCGGCGAAGTTCCATACGATGCCTCGTTGGTGCAGGGTGAGTTTGCTCATGACGTCGTCCAGTACGATGGCGAAGAGGAGAGGCGACAGGGGGCAGCCTTGCCTGACTCCTGCGTTGGTAGTGAAAGAATCGCTGATGTTGCCGTTGTGTAGTACTGCCAGTTCAGAGTTCTCGTACAACGCTCTTATGAGACGAATTAGTTTCTGTCTCAATGTTAGCCAAATTGCGCTTCTTTTTATTGTGTCGAATGCTTTCTTGAAGTCGATGAACAACATGTACAGCGGGGAGCGCCACTCAATTAATTGTTCTACATCACAGCTCCGATGACGGCGATAGCCAGCCTGCTCATCTCTTAGGGAGCTTTCGACACATTGCAGTCTAGTTTGTATGATTGTGGCTATTATGTTGTAGATGGTGTTGAGTAGGGTTATTCCTCTCCAGTTGCCGCAGTCCCGCAAGTCGCCCTTCTTCGGCAGCTTTACAATGATGCCGTTTGTCCATGACGGAGACATCTTTCCCTGTCCCAGGCAGTAGAAATGTGAAGATTGAGGATTTCAGCTGATACTTGGAGGTCGGCAAGCATTAGCTCTGGTTGTATGCCGTCTACACCCGCTTTGTTTAGCTTCAGCTTCTTAAATACATCAAAATACAATCTTTTTTTTGTATTTACCCGAGAAATTTGGACATACCCCATTTTGAACGTGCCTCATTTTAAACATAGGTACTTCCGTTTTGAGAGAATGAAGGTTTAAAATGTTGTCAAAGGAAGTGGAAGAAATTACGATTGAATAATTCAATAATTGACTGGCACGACAGCCCAATTACGAGGCTAAGGCCCAGCTACCCGCAACCATCCGTGTTGTGCGTGCGCATTTGTACAAGGTTGCAAGGGACCTACAGTTTTATGCCGATTCTGAACGGCGAGTTGGGATCTTTTTCATAGGCAATTTTACTCTCAGAGGTTTGCCATTTCCTGCTGAGAGGACAGCCGTCGAAAGAAAAATTATTGTTTATTCTTTTTTTGGTGTTAGCAGCAACGGAGTCTTGAACCTGGGTTCGAACGTCGCATTTGACTCGCGGCCCAACGCACTAGAAAGCTGAGCTACGGCGGCTGTATTATAAGAGGTTCAGGTACAATTTCTTTCCACCCTTTAATTCGCAAAATAGATATTACACTAATATATTATAAACATAGTTAAATGTTGGAAAAACAGCGGCGCATGTTATAGAGATCGAAAGCTGATGAGAACATTATTAAAGTGAAAGAAATGTTGGCCGAAAACCATAAACTTTCAATCAGAGAACTGGCAGATGAGTTCGCCATATCTTATGGATCCGTTCAAGATATATTATAGTTAATGATTTGGGTTTGCTACGTTTTGCAGCAAAGCTAGGGCCAACCTGAATTTCTTACAAAAAAGGAACTGCATCGATATCGCCAAAGACATGATTTCCAAGGCGGAATCTGACCCAACATTCATCAAGCGCATCATTACTGGATACGAGGCATGGATTTATGAGTGCGAGCAAGCACCCAATAAGCTAAGAGTGAAATAAAAACATTTTCAGTCTAAAAATTTGTGCTCACTGTTTTCATAGGTTACAACAGTGCTGTACATCAAGACTTTTTGCCAGAAAGACACTCAGTAAAGGCCCAACCATGCTTAGCATGCGAAAGCCTACAGAAGAAAGAAAATATAATGAAAAGTACGAGTAACCGCACAAGATAGACAGTTTTGTGCTTTCGGACTTTTTTGTTATTGTCAAATTGACGTACGTCAATGAAAGAGTTAAGATCAATAAAATGTTGTCCGTCAATATTCAAAATAAACAAAATGAATAATCTCAAATTATTAAAATCCATTAAACTTTTTTAGCTTGAATTATAATGTTTGACGAACTGAAGGGAAAGTAGGCATATGCTGAACGTAGTTGCTGTAGTTGCAGCAGTAATGCTGTGCTTTCGATGTTTCGCATCAGCTGTCATGTGCATGCCAAAGTTGAGCATGCTGCGGCCTCTAGGAATATTATATGGGGAGGGGCAATTCGCCTAAAAGGGAAGGATCTCTGCGCAAACAACTCGTGGATTGTGCACTATAAATTTCCGCGAGTTTAAGCAGCCGTGAGAACATATTTAATACAAAAGTCGAAAACGGCTCTGATAGATATTTCGAAAAAAGAGACCACAAATAAGTTGAGAACTGGATCAAGAGCTGGCATAAGTGCGTTACAGTTTGAGGGAATAACATCAATTTTTAAGAATAAACTTGTATTTTTTAATTTATAAATCTTAGTGGTATAACTAGAAATGCAAAGTGGTTATGTAATTTGACAACATTTGAGAACATAAATACCAATCTGTACTGAATAAAAAGCAAAAATTTAGTTTTGCATTAAATATTCTAAAAAGTTGGGTACAAGTACAAGTACATACAAAACGTGTACGTCATCAACGTATATACGAACATATACGGCCAGATAAGAGTAACAAATAATTTAGCTCATTTCCTCTTTTATGTGAAAAAGAAGAGTGAATATGAGCTCTAAGCGATGGAGCTTATGAAATTTATGAAATTATATCTCGATGACCCTTCATACAAATGCACTTTCATGTTTACTTAGAGTAAGTGCTCTGTATTAGCGTAGCTTACATACATGCTCTTTATCAACCGAATATCAGTATCTCTACATTAAAAATGCACTTACACTCACTGAACTTATAATACTTCCTGGTGCAAAACACATTTGCAATACTACAGTTTATTTCACATTTAAAAATTTGTGAAATATAGAGCAAAATAACGGACTATAACTGAATATTTGTATTATGAAATGTTGTCATTAGTAGATGTTAAACTTAACTTCAAACGTCAATTTTCGTTTTTAAAACTAAATATTTTTCATGAATATTGAAAATACATTTTTTTGAGTGTACTTCCCCTACGTTATTAATATACATACATTAAACTTTGAATAAGTTCGCTCTTTTGGAGCTAAGTAACTGATAAGGTCCGCTGCTGCATTTAGTGTCGTTTTTAAGCAAACGCTTTGTACATTAAGTTAGCTAGTTGTACACGAATTTAAAAAGAAATTTTGTGCAAAAATAGCGAAAAGGATTAGAAAAACGATAAGACCCATTTTGAATGTGATTTACTCTCATTATTAGTTCGTTTATAAAAATGATTTAAAAAAAAAACATTTCAGGATGTGATTCATAACTTTTTAAAAGTGAACCTTTTTTGATAGCTAAGATTGTACTATCACTTATAAATAGTTTAAGAAATGAAGAGGGATTCCTTCATCACACCCAACACGTGCATTAAACTGTTATCAACATTCTAATAAAAACATATACGTACACATGTACATACTCGCACATGTAGATCCCGCTGGTGAATTCTCTTTATGACTTAATTTAAATTCTTTGAATGAACTCTCTTCGGTTGGTTCCACTTATTCCAAAGCTCAACCTGTATGTTTTCCTTCTCTTTTTTAATGTTTTCTTTGGAAACAGCCAAGCGCGTACTTCGAGGGATCGGCGAGAACGTTCCCTCCTTTCGAAGAGAAAAATATTGATTTTTTATTTATAATGTAAAATACTTTTAGAAGTACAGTTGAAATGTATAAGATAAGCACCAATATAGTACTATTGAATTGAACATAATCTCTATTTTAAACTTTTAGACTTTGTCGGTTAGCAGTGAGCCTAGTCCAATCGGTCTAGGCTCGGCCCCTGTCGAAATATTTGCCTGCGTACGCCGGTGAAAACGGCTATGAATGCCAACAAGAGCCAAAACTTATAATTGTTTCAGATTCTGCAATTAGAATTTGTTACGACTGGTGTGCACGCGCGTTGATGAACTGATTTTGGAACCACCGATTTTGTTTTATTGATTTTCATTCGGATTGTGATATAAGTTCTTTACGATTTTGTGTTTGCGGTCTTTAATGATGAAAGCACTTTATGAACCAATAACGTGATGTGATTTGAATAAAATAAATTCAAAATAACAAACAATAAGTACAACATTAATCGGTGAATATTCAAAAACCTTTAGAATTACTTTCAAATTCCAGTTGCCTCAAAGTGAAAAGTAATAATGCTCATCAGTCTGACGCGTAAGTGTAAATTAGTACGCAATACGAATTTGTGATACAGTTGTTAATGATTTGTTTTGCTTATGCTTTGTACACTTTGGAACGAGTAACTTATAAGACATATTTACTTCACTTCGTTTATAGAAGCACGATAAAGCTTTAGGCCGGTATTTCACTGAGTACCTATTCATTACACCAGATTTATTTGCATCAAAATCCTCTAATTTTATTTTTATTCAGCAAAGAACGTGTAGGAGCACGGCTTGTACATACAATATGTACAAAAAGCTGTTCAGATCTTCGAATAAAAATAAGACACGGAAAATCAAACAAGGTTACTTGTAACATTTTATATATACATACATTTAAGATGTGCTGTATAAAATGTACATTTGTGATAGGCAGATAGCGGTGATTACGAATCTCAGGATACGCCCAGTTAGCAATAGTGTGCCGTTTTGTTATCCCCTTGAATAGAACTTCCTACATGGGAGAGGAAACCAAGTATTTCAGTCAACCCGCATCATCTCAAAAGGATGCTATTCATTCCAATTTCTGACAAATGAAATGCCCTTACTTGACGTGCAAAGGACTAGGTATTTTGAATCTAAGAGAGTAATGAACAAATTCGTACGATAAATAAAAATATAAAATTAAGGGTAATTTCTTATTCCTTATTATATATTATGGTGTAGGCTATACCGAAGGCTTGAATTTATGGTGAAGCGTCGCTTTAGATTCCCAGCCTAAATCACTAATCAGCTGAACATCGCTAAGAACATTCCCATAGGAAATTAGGGTCAGCATTGCGATTAAAAATGCTGCTATTGTATTTGCCAGCCTGTCATCAAGTAAATTTGGCCATGCACGAGATTTTGTTAATTTTATTGTTATGTACCAATTGAGTAAAGTTATGAACAACATGTAATACAAAATACTGAATGCTAAAGGTAATCATTACACAAATTTGTAACAGTTTCTGATTAAGAATGGCTACTTAAAATACTCAACATTTAATAAAAATTGGTATTTGTTTTTAGATGTTTGTATAGTGCATTTTCGTGAAATTGTTTAAATTGTAGTTAATTGTACTTGTGTTCTCTATTATATTTTGACATTGGCTACGGCCAACGAGTCGAGAATCGATTCAGACTAGCGGTCCAATTCACTAACTACTAAGCAATAGCGACTACATAAAATTGAACCAATTTTTTATAATTAAGATACACAAACGATTATTTTTTAAGGACGACAAAAAAGGGCACAGAAATATATATTGGTAATAACATGATTAGGGGCTATTGCGTAGATAGATCATTGTTGTTTCGGCATAACCGCTCAGAAACCACACAATCCTAACAAAATTTTCTCCAAGTATCAAGGCTTTGCTACTTGAAATTAATTCACTAATTGTGTAATAATACGATTATTTTTTATGATATATTTTTTATAATTTACTAAAAATGAATTTTTTTATTTCTTCGCTCATGTAACATATATGTATGTACATAAATGACGTGTCGTTGCGATAACATGCACTGCGTAAAACACGTTATGCAAAGCCACAAAGCACTTGTCTGCTTACACCACTTAAAAATAAAAAATAATTGAACCTCTCGATGAACTACACTCAAGCCAACTGATAAGAGTGAATAAATAAGGGTGGCCAATTTTTCAAAACACACCAATCACGTGTACTTATTAAATTGTGCCTTACTCATTTATAACTCCACTTTTACTTATACATAACACGCCCCGAAAAATTTCTTGGTTCTATTGTATCATTTTATCAAGCTCTTGGAGACCAAAAGATTTACGTAAATATATATTAAATCTGCGAGTTCAGTGGTATTTTTCTCATAGCCATATTTTGTAAATATTCAAAGTAGGTATCATAGCGGCCTCCTCGTGAAGATTAAGAGTGCAATGCTCTTTGTATTTTCTACATCTTTAAAGAGTGCAAAATTAGCGGCTAATTTTTTATTGTCAAAGAGGAAATATAATTATTTCAAGAACAGAAATACCGAAAAAAATTTTGCATTCAAATTTTTATCACGGATTTTATCACGAAATTTAAACTTACCACAAATTTCAACTAACGGAGTACACATTTTTTTAAAGAATAATTTTATATGTATACTAGCTGACCCCGCGAACTTCGTCTCACATGACATTATTTGTGATTTTTATAATGAAATACGCGAGATGTAGAATCTATGGCGCTGCAAATTGACAAAGAAAACCAACTAAAGGAAGAGGAGAAGCTACTGATTAACGCAATCGAGGCCCACAAATAAGCAATGTTGCTGCTAAGTTTCAGTAAAGAAATGGACTGCGCTTGAACCAAAATTAAATGATATAGGCGGTGACGCCCCTTATGCAATACCCACACAATGCCCTCTGTCGAAAGAGAAAATGGTAGGTTCGTACTAAGTTTCATTGCTGTTCGACTTATAGTTCAGCAAAATATTTGGGTCACAAAAATGGCCACGCCCCTTGTCCAACGCTCGTCAAATCTTACCAGTATAATGACTCATCTATGGGGCGACGGGGTACTAAATTTCAGTGTTGTACGACTTACAATTTCAAAGATATTCTCTATTCAAAATTTGGCTTGTATGGGTGGTGCCACGCCCCCTCGTCTAATACTTGCCCCATTCCTTCTGTCGAAAGATATGAATAAATGGTAGGTTCGTACTAAGTTTCATTGCTGAGCGACTTATAGTTCAGCAAAATATTTGGGTCACAAAAAATGTGCCACGCCCCTTGTCCAACGCTCATCAAATCTTATCAGTAGAATGACTCATCTATGGGACGACGGGATACAAAATTTCAGTGTTGTAAAACTTACAATTTGGAAGATATTCCATTATTAAGATCTGGCTCGTATGGGTGGTGCCACGCCCCCTGAAAAACGGATAGTAGCCGATTCTCAGACCTACTGAATATGCATATAAAATTTCATAAAAATCGGTCAAGCCGTTTCGGAGGAGTATGGTAACTAACATTGTGACACGAGAATTTTATATACTATAAGACTAGCTGGGCCCCGCGGCTTCGCACGCAAGCTCTCACCCGATTTCACCCGATACAAATTCTGAACCCATTGTTGACCCCGTCAGATATTGATTTAAAAAAAAAACATATGTCTATTATCTTTGATGTCAAGTATTTCCAAACATTTTCAAGTCAAAAGCCCTTTAAATCATGAGTTTTCACATTTACCCTAAACAAATTCTTAACCATTAGTTTATCACGGTAGATTTCGATTTTCCAAAAAATGAAAAGTACATTTTAATTATTTCCCGATAGAAGTGCTTTTTGTCTAAGTTTGAAGCCAAAAGGACCAATAAATCGTGGAGAAATACAAACTGTTAACCCATTGTTGACCCCGTTAGATTTTGATTTTCAAAAAAGTTAAAAACACGTGTCAAATTATTTCTCACTAAGAGTACTTTCACAAAGTTTGAAGTCAGCAGCCCCATTAATTCATGTTTTTACCGTTTCGCCATACAAACTTTTAACCGGTCGTTGATCCCGTCCGATTTTAATATTCGGAAAAATGAAAAACACGTATCGAGTTATTTTACATTTGAAGTACTATCACCAAGTTTGACGTCAAAAGGCTCAAAAAAATTCTCCATATATACTTCTAACCCGTCGTTGATCCAGTTAGATTTCGATTTTGAAAATAATGAGAAACGCGTGTCCAATTCTTTTTATTGCAAGTATTTTTACAATTTTTTAAGTCAATAGGCCTATCGGTTCGAGTCCACCCTTAAACAAATCTTAACCCATTGTTGGTCCAGATAAATTTTGATTTTCGAAAAATTATAAAATACGTGTCGAATTATTTTTGATTTAGAGTATTTTCAGGAGGTTCGAAATCAATATGTCTCTTAAATCACTTTTCTTCATACAACACTTTAACACATGTTTTGCCCCTTTACACCCCGAATTTCAAAAAACCCCGTCTTAGCGGAGGTTCATTTTTCCAGATGTACCTACAGTTCAAATTTCATGTTTTTAGCTTCAGCGCTTTGGGCTGAGCGATGATGAATCAATCAATCAATCAGTCAGTCAGGACAAACAATCTTTGTATATAAAAATGGAGGCGTACCACGCCCCCTTGTCCAATGCTCATAACTTTCTTCCAGTCGAATTGTGCTAGTTTCACTGATGTGTGTGTGTGTGTACTGCATAACTGTTGGATCATAAAAAATGTGCCACGCCCCTTGACCAACACCGATCAAATATCATCAGTAAAATAACACATCCATGAAACAACGGTACACCAAATTTCAATGCTGTGCGGCTTACAACTCCGAAGCTATTCCATATAAAAGATTTGAGTTGTATGGGCGGTGCCACGACCCCTTGTTAAATACGCGCCCCATTCTCTATGTCAAAAGATATGACTAAATGGTGGGTTCGTACTAAGTTCATTGATGTGCGACGAACAGTTTCAAAATTATGCGGATAGTTTGGGTCAAACAAATGTGCCACGCCCCTTGTCCAACGCCCATCAAATTTAAACAGTAGAATGCCACATCTATGAAACGACGGTACACCAAATTGCAATGCTGTGTGGCCAACAATTCCGAAGCTATCCCATATAAAAGATTTGAGTTGTATGGGCGGAGCCACGCCCCCTTGTTAAATAACCGCCCTATTCCCTCTGTCGAAAGCTATGACTAAATGGTATGTTCGTACTAAGTTTCATTGATGTGCGACTAACAGTTCCAAAATTATGTGGATAGTTTCGGTCAAACAAATATGCCACGCCCCTTGTTCAACGCCCATCAAATTTTAACAGTAGAATGACACATCTATGAAACGACGGTACACCAAATTTCAATGCTGTGCGACTAACAATTCGGAAGCTATTCCATTTAAAAGATTTGAGTTGTATGGGCGGAATACCCACCCCATTCCCTCGGGCGAAGGACATGATTAAATTGTAAGTTTGTACCAAATTGAATTGATGTGTGACTTATGGTTCCAAAGTCTAAAAATGTATTCTTGTGGTGCCACGCCCCGTTTTCCCGACTTTTCTTTTTTTATAAACCTTCATGTAACAATTTCAAACAAACCCGCCGAAGTAAGTATCCAAGTTGGTCCAGTCGTTTTCAAGTTATAAGCAGTCGAACGGACCACGTTTAATTTTTATATATATAAATGTCAAACTGTCGTTGAAATGCATGGGACAAGATAAGTCTCGTGCAATAGCATATTTGTAATAGGGAAACGTTTGCAATCAATGCATTTCGTTGCTTTAAATTATCCAAGTGCAAATAAATTATTCAAGTGCTCCGAAATATGGACAAGTCAGACCATATGCATCGGATTCTGAATACCCTTTATACAAATTCATTAATAAAAAATTTCACTTTCAAACTTTTTATTAATAAATACATATGTGGAGACCCAGTTTGTAGTGTTCAAAATAAAGATTTGGCACTAATATACTAATATTACAATTTTTAATTTGTAAGTTTAAGTTATCTTCATTTTAAGATAAATATTTGAGGAAAACGTTTCAGATTACAGTTACCATTTACCGATTTCATGAAAGACAGCATGGATTATTATGCAACCTTATTGGTAGTTGTGTCTTACTGCAACACTTTCATGACACTTTTATTGGAGATAAGACATTTTAAGGGAATTTGAAAAACTGTTTTGAAATGACGCCATTGAATTGCTATTTGAAATGCGGAACAACGTGCAAATGTGACTTAAATCTAATGACCGTTCCGGACCTTTGTGTTTAATTTAAACATCTATTTCAGAACGAAATGTGAAACAAATGCAAATAAAAATACATATTTAAATGTATTGACAGGCAAATAGAACGAAATCCTGCAATTGCTGTTTCTTTTTTGCATAAAGTATTTAATGAACTTAATTTAACCTTTTTTTTAAAATAATATAATTTCATACGTCAATGCTTTGTTAGTAACATTATATATATTCGATAAGTAATATATTTTCTAACATATTCTGGCACTTAATTCATTCTTTGAAAGTTTAATTCACAATTAACCAATATATAAGGAGCAAATTTTTCAAGATATATTTATTACAACCGTTCCGATATAACACTGATTTAACTTCGTAACACGTTGCAAGTATTTGTATATTAATTTAAAATTAAAGCTTTGAGTGGTCCACGCTTTTTCACGGCTCTTCAAGTTCCGATAATTTTTTCCAGATCATTTGAGTTTTCCTCTTAGACCTCTGTAATACACGCATTATGAATTAAGGCACTGAACAGTAAGTTTATAATATAAAAGTACTAGCAGAGCCCCGCGGCTTTGCACGCAAGTTTGAAGTCAATGGGCCCAATAAATCATGTTTCTCCATACAACACTTTAACCCATGTTTTGCCCCATTAGACCCAGAATTTCAAAAAATCCTGTCTTAGCGGAGGTTCACTTTTCAAAATGTATCTACAGTTGAAACTTCATGTTTGTATCCGGTTTGGGCTAGGCGATGATGAATCAGTGAATCAGTCAGAGCAAACAATTATATGTATATAGATCTGAGTTGCAAGGACGGCGCCATACCCTTTTTATGCAATGCCCAATCCATACTCCCAGTCGAAGTGCGACCCAGTTTCATTTATGTGCGACTTACAAATGTGCCACGCCCCTTGTCCAACGCTCATCAAATTTTACCAGTAGAATGACACATCTATTGGACGGCGGTGTAGAAAATTGCAATGCTGTCCGACTTATAAGCTATTTCATATTAAAAATTTGGGTTCCCTAAACAATAATTTATTAATTAATGCCGAGGAAGAATGGAAATGTAAAATGTATCACTACGATCGCCATTACTCGGTGCATAGTGTCTTGATGCACAAGTGAGGGGTCATAGAATTAATATAAAAAAGACAACTTTTTCGAGTTCTTATTTGTCTGTACATGTATATGCTATCAACTACACACATCAAATAACTCTACTTTTTGAAAAATCTTAAATTGAGTTAATCGATTTCTACGATGAACGGCTAATATAATAGGTAAGCATTAGTGATCGCAATTTGTTGGCCATTTTAAAATTGCGGGACTTTTGGGAAGAGGAAGAGTTTTTATTCGACTATTTTATTATTATACTATGGTGAATTCCAGCTGTCATTCAAATTGGCGTTTTGGGGTCTGTTCAAAAAGTATCGCGAATTTTCCGTTTTTACAAAAATTACTTATTCATGAATATCTATTTGGTTTCCTTCAAAGTAATGCCCATCAGATATTATACACTTGTGCCAACGTTTTTTCCAATCCTCGTAGCAGTACAAAAGATACATTTTTGTGATCTTGTTCAGCTCCTCCTTTGATGCCGTCTTTATCTACTCAATCATAGCGTAGCGTCGCACAGTGGCTGATTCTGCCGACGTAGGTTACAAAAGTCGATTTTGTCATGTTCGATTTGGGGAAACTGTT
The DNA here is from genome assembly GCA_964056695.1 of Melieria picta. Lineage (NCBI taxonomy): Eukaryota > Metazoa > Arthropoda > Insecta > Diptera > Ulidiidae > Melieria > Melieria picta. The sequence goes on from OZ057399.1 coordinate 65,204,727, forward strand.
ATACTTGTCCGATAGATAAATGCTTGGACCTAAGAAATCCGAAAACATTACCTAAATTGGACAAATAGTTTTGCTTGTAGAGCCCGTCAAAGTTGAGCAATTTTTAGAGTGTGAAATAATATCAGCAATTTGCACTTTTTCGGCAAAGCTGAAGTTTTAAAATACGGAAAAGAGCAAATTGATTGAAACTTTTTGCACCAACATCGTAAAAGAAGGCATTTGTAGTAAATACTTAATTAAATATAGAAAAAAAAGTTGGTTGTTGTCTTTTCATAGGCACTCACTTGAAGCACTGTTTTTGTCCAAAGAAAAATTGACTTTTTATGTAAATTTTTCGAATTCTGGTTCTAATTTTGAAAGCGAAATGTATTAATTTTTATCTTTAAATTTGACTCTTTCAGCTTATTTCTTAAATTTCTTATTACTTTTCATCTTTTTTAATGCATTTTCACTAATTTCGCAACTAAAACTCATCATTGTTGCTCGCATTATTCTTATTTACAGTAAGCCGAACTTTGACAAAGTATTACGTAGCACCCTGTACTTCGATTGAGTTTATTTTTGAGAATACAATAGCCTGATGAATTTCTAATCAAAATTTTCCAATTATCTCTATTCGTTCAGGAGTTATTAATTTTGCAACCTGAAATGACAAATTTAGCCACTGTGCGTCGCCCTTTCATCGGCCTCTTCAGTTTTAGAAACAAGAACAAGTCACAGGCGGCCAGGTCTGGGGAATACGGTGGCTGCGGCATCATTAGTATGTTGCAGGGGCTGTGTGTGAGGCCAATTTTTGTTTTCCACACATTCGGGCATTTCTGGCGGATTGCTTCGTGCAAATTGCGCATAACTTGCAGGTAATATTCCTTATTGACCGTTCTACCCTGGAGCAAGAACTCATGATGCACCACACCCCTGCAATCAAAGAAAACTGTAAGCAGAACCTTCACATCTTTTTTTGGAATAGGCAAAAATAGAAGACGAGCCAAAACACGTCCAAGCAGAACAGCTGTCAAAAATTAATTGAACATTCAAAACGGCCGAACTTGGCATAAGTGAGGGACATGAGGTACCAACATAACGCCACAAAAAACCCGCGTAATCCGCGGAAATTCAAAATTCGCGATACTTTTTGCACCTCGTATATTAAATTTTCTCGACCGTGGGAGTAAACATAAATTTCTCTATGTATGGTGGCTTGACGATAATAGTAAAAATAATTTATTTATTTATTTAGCCAAATGTAATTTAAAATTTTTAATTGTGTTTTATTAATTTCAAAGTAAGTTTGACAGTAAAGATTTGCAAATACGCAATCTGTACAGAAAATATCGGTGCTCTAAAGAAATATTTTTTATTTATTTATTTATGGAGCACTAGCCAGTGCTATCGGCTTCCGGTTTAAGATATTTTAATATAAATATTTATTAGATTAGATTATGGATATTTTTTTTAGAAATGAGTATGTGTGGCGTATATTTGTATCTCTGGGGTCTCTATGTAGTTCTAGGGGATTAAGCGTTTGGAATAATGAAGCTCTAAGAGAATTAAGTGAGGGGCATTCTGAAAGGATATGGATAATTGTTAGTGGGAAGTTACGGCAAAATTTACAAGTTGATTGCGATTCGTTTTTTAACACATTAACCCATTTTCGGCCGCTACCAGAAATAGCCAATATTTTTTTAATTCCTTTTAAGAACTTACATTTAGGACCTTAATCAAGAATATTTTTGGATTTTTTTTGTGTTTTTTTTTAAATTATTTTTTTAATAAATTAATAAAAATTTAATTTCAAATAAAAACAAATATATATGTATATAATTTTGGTCAAATAATAATCAAGCATGAAAACAAACAATTGTTGGCTTACATATGTACATACATGACGACTTCTGGCCAATTTTCGATTTTTCGACCACTGAAAAGTACGCGGTGCTGAGAGGTAAAAATATTTTCATAATTTTATGGATATCAATTGATTGCGGTAATTTGGTCTTTAGGCTTCGTAAATAATCAATAATAAATCAATAATTTGAAAAGGTTATATATTTTTCAGAATATTCAAAATATGACTAAAAAAATGCTTTTTTTCGTGCCTTCGCCAACATCTCTAAATTTATCTTTTTTAAAAAAAATTATTATTTCGAGGGGTTACCAAAAGACCAAAGCTATTTTATGCATCAAAAGTTCACAGATATAATGTCTAAGTGCAGAGCTACTCTCCTTCAAAGTGGCTGGTCGAAAAATCGACCAGCGGCCGAAAATGGGTTAAGGACCGCTCACGAGTTTTCTCGTGTTTCGCGTCCCATCTGTTACGGACCGCTCACGAGATTTCTCGTGTTTCGCGTCCCATCTGTTACGGACCGCTCACGAGTTCTCTCGTGTTTCGCGTTCCGTCTGTTACGGATGGACTTACTTTCATACATTGTATCCTACTACCTCCAAGGCTTGTCTGCAGCTGCTTTTAGAAATATTTGTTGAGAGGCCAATTTGGATACGAATTTAGCTGTTGTCGCTGATTTCGCTGCTTGGTCGGCAATGTCGACTCGGCATGCTCACTAAACTAAACTCAACTAAACTATGCTTCCTAGTTGTATGATTAGTTGTTTTATTGCTGTAATCGGTTCGGATGTGTTGGCCAAGTTTTTTGCTCCTTCGAATGCAGCAATGCTGTCGGTGCATATGATAGATTTGGTCTTGCTGGTTTTAACTATTAGAAGGGCTGCTAGTATACTCGTAGCTTGCACGGCATCAAATGCAGTTGCAATCGTCGGAAGGATCCCGTGTGCTTGTACGTTTCCATCCACGTCTACTACTGCGAAGGCTACTCCTGTGTTGCTCTTCGAGCCGTCTGTAAATAGTAGTTTCCAATTGTTTTCGATGAGTGGGTGGATTGCTTCGTTGTAGAGCTGTATGTATGCAGATCCAGCTGTTGTTTGTTTCCGGTAAGATGTGAGACGGCCGATAAAAGACCTTTCCTGAAGTGCCCACGGCGGATGTTTTAAATTTGGGGTTGGTATTGGGATGTAAGTCCCTGTTCGTGTTGCTACATGCTTATGTGTTGAATCCGGTCTTCAGGAGAAGCCGCTCTCTGCTAATAGGTTGTCAGTACGGGTCGTCCTGAATGCTCTGAGGCTGCATCTGATGGCTGCATGGTACGGGCTCTTAATTTGCATTAACGCGGATTTTGCACATTTCCCGTAAATTGCAAAACCGTAGTCAATTTTTGACAATATGGTTAGTCGGGTTACATTGAGGAGGGTGTTTGGGTGCATGTGGCTTTTGTTAGATGATAGGTATTTTATGATGCTTAGTCTGGCACCTAGGCTTGTTCTTAGGTGGTAACAGTGGTTTCTAAAAGTATTTTTACAATCAAAAATTAATTATAGAATTTTTAAATTGTGTTGAATTCTAATAGGGTTACAATGGTGTTTCCGGCAAATATGTAGGTGTTTGTATTTGTTTACAGAGATCTTAGCGCCGGAGTTCTGTAACCAGCTATTGCTTCTGTAACCAGGAGCGAGCATGGCAGGCTGAGAGCGGCTGCAGGTGGACGAAACTTATGCTTCCCGCCATATCCGACAGATGCTCACAGTTTCTTCTGTCACTAAGCACAGGGGACTGCAGGCAGATGGTCGGGTTAATGACAGGCCATTTTCTATGGGCTAAGCACATGGAAATGGTAGGCATATCTGACAGTGCCCTATGTCCTGCCTGTGGGGCGGAACACTTCCTGTGTCTCTGCCCCGCGTTCGCTCGTTTCAGGTTTGAGACGTTTGGCACTGATGTGCTAAGAAGCGCCCACCTTGGCTCCTTGGCACCCCAGGATCTATCAAGGTTTCTTCGGAAGTCGGGTAGATTTAAAGCATATTAACAGGGAACAACAAGTCGTAGTACAATGGACGTATAATTGTCTGAGTGCTGCGCTTGCTAGATCGTTCCGACAAAGGCAAAAAAAAAAAAAAACCAGCTATTGATTGTTGATATTGCATCTTCGAAATTTTTGGCAATTGTGTTAGTGTCTTTACTATTACACTAGATTGAGGCTAGATACAGGTCGTCAGCATAAAGGCAGTGACTGATGGTTTTGTGGTTTGAGAGGAGTTTGCTTAGATCGTCGAAGGCAATTAAGAATAATGTTACTGACAATGGTGAACCTTATTATACCATAAGGTATTGAAGAGAGGGTAAGTTGCTCGCTCTGCTGCGGATCTTACGGTTTGTTAAGAATGATTTGATGTAGCTAAACATTTTTTCTCCGATTTTGAGCACGTGTAGTTTTTGTAAAAAAACGTGGATACCAACCCTTTCAAATGCTTTTTCAAAGTCAATCGAAGGGATGGATATATGGTTTTTTCTGGAAAAGTTTTTTGAAATGAGGTGGTCTAGGTAATATAATGCGTCTATTGTACTTGAGCCTGGCTTGAAGCCAAATTGGTTTCGTGAGAGTGATTTAGTTGAGAGTAAGTACCACAATAGCCATTTGGAAACCATTTTTTCGAGTATTTTATTTATGCAAGGGAGGAGCGAGATAGGACGATAAGACTCTAACAGTGTTATGTCTTGGTTTGGATTTTTTATCGGTACAACTATCGCGGTTTTAAATGATTGTGGGATAATGCCGGTTTCGAAAATGTTGTTGAAGAGCTTGAGGATACGTTTTTTATAGGTGATTGGGGTGTTCTTGAGCATGGGATATGAGATTTTATCATATCCTGGAGTAGTACCTACCAGTTAGGGATTTTAAACAGCTATCGAACTCGTTAAATTTAAATTGAGTAGGGGAATTCTTTGTAATGTGCCACCCCATGGCTTTTTTGCGCATAACTCGTTAGAAAATTAACTTATCGCCAATGTTAATATACCGTTGGAAAGAGGGTTGACCCAAGGAAACACCTCATTTGAATTTTTCGTAAATACGATTTTTACAGCCAATTTCCCAAAGTGTTAAAAAAGGCACCCTAAAATTTTTTAATGTAAAGTGCCACCCCCTAAAAAATCGCGAAAAACGTTGAAATCTCAAGTACAAATGCATGATTTAGAAAATTTATGAAAGATTATTGAATTTAATTTGAATTGAATAGAAAATGACCGAAAGCAAAATGTAAATTGAATGGTAACGAATACAACGGTATTTATATGGAAATTTTTGTATATTAATATAATTTTTTAACTAAATAAATAAATAATAAAAAATAAATAAAATAAACAAAACATTCCTCATAATAGGATTAGAGAAAAATTGACTAAGAACACTTTAAAATCATTTTAATGATGATTCCAAGCAATAAAAAGTCATTTTACCGATATAGGACCACAAAACAATGAAAAAAGAGGGGTGGCACTTTACAAAGAAAAAAAGGTGGCATTTTACATTTTCACGGCATTTTGGAAATCATTGGATACATTTTCTCCTTTTACGATATGCTCGGGTATCATTTCGGATTATGAAAAAGCATTAACAATTAAGTCCAACGCTGAAATTTACCTTAGTTCTTTACACGTATTTGATGTCTTTTTCACCGCAAAAAAACCTTCAGTTTTTATCGTGTGACCGAAATTTTGACGATGACTAAGCGCGCGCGCGTCAATACGTGCTCGTCCAGCGCTAGAGGTAGGAGCGCGGTCACAAAAACATGTATTACTTTTGACCTAATGCAAAATAATGACTTTTTTTTACCAAAATTTTTGTAAGGGATTGTAGAATTGAATGAAATGTGTCAAAATTTTCTCGCTGGCGGAGAAGTTTCATTAATTTTCAATTATTTACAACAAATAGGATTTTTCAGCTAAATAATAATTTGTTGTGAAGAAAGATTTCTTCATGGCAAAGTATATTAATTGACAAAAATTTTGATGTAGAAAACGTTGAGTTTCGATAAACCGTTCGTGAGTTATGAATTTTTGAAAAAAACATGATCAAAAACTTTAACTGTAAATAACTAATGAAAAAAACAATTTATTTCAAAATTATTTTTGGGGGTGTCGTTTTTACCTCCAAACCGATCGAAAACCGTATTGATCAACGAAAACTGAGACCATCGATTTTAAAGTGGCCCACTTGAGAAATTTTGACCCAGATGGGTTGTAGGTGCCTACCAATTTGCGAATGTGTTGCCATATTAAGGCGGTGGGAGTGTTTGGGTTTATTTTGCCAGTCAAGGCGGCGAAGCTTTGAAGCTTAGCAGTTTTTCTTGCTTTGTTGAACTGAGCATTAGATTTTCTGTAGGCTATTATTTGATCGTTTGTTGGGGAGTTGCGGTATAGCCGCCATGCATTTTGTTTGGCGTCTCTTAGAGATTTTAACTAAGAGGACCACCAAGGTACGGTTCTACTCATTGGCTTGTGAGTCGTACGAGGAATGGATTTATTGGCTGCTCTTAGAATTATTTTTTGAATGAGTGCTGCCTCGTGGTTGATGTTATCAGAGGGGGAAACGATGATGATAGGTCGAGTATTTTATCGGTGAATGAGTTCCAATTGGCTTTATTTACATTGAATTGGGGTATTTTTGGATGTGGTATGTATCGATGAGTTGTCATTGATGTTATGGTAGGAAAATGGTCGCTGTTGTGCAGGTCATTAATAGTGTGCCAATTACATATAGGAGTGAGTTGTGGGGAGCATAGGGATAAATCAATATGTGTGAGGGAGTTTTTAGTACTTAGATGCGTGGGTGAACCATTGTTTAAAATGGTCATGTTGGAGGTTAAAATGAAGTCTTCTATAAGTTTTCCTCTTGTGTTGCATTTGAGTGAGCCCCAAAGAGGGCTCCAGCCGTTTAAGTCGCCCAGTAAGAGTACTGGATGATTTATTGAGTTTAAGATGTTTACGAGGTCGGATAAAGAGATATTTTGCTGTGGTGGGATGTAAATTGAGATAACTGCAAAGGTAATTTTTAGATGTATTTCAGCTGCGATTATGGAAAGATTTGATTTCTGTGTTTTAATTTTTAGTATTTCTTTCTGTTGTTGATATAGTGGGCAGAGTGGGGAAGAAGCAGGGTGAGGGCCAAAACAGTTGGCGCACATTTCACGCAAGCAGTTGTTGGAGTCGTGTGGAGGTAAATTGCACTTTTCACATGTGGGAGTGTTTTTGCAGTGTATTATTAAGTGTCCCAGTTTTTGACAGCTTTTGCATCGCATTGGGCTGGGGAAATATTCTTTGACAGGGAGTTTGTACCAAGCGATGTCAATGTTTTTTGGTAGTTTGTAGAGGTCTAAGGTAACTAAAATTAGTCCTGTTGGGACTCTTTTATCACCCACTAGTTTAGAGAATTTGTGTATCCCTGTTACACTTTGGCTTTTTAAGTCCTCAAGTATTTCTTTCTCTGGTGTTGGGATAAAATTTCTGTCACATATTACGCCTTTAGAGGCATTTAGGCTGTCGTGGAGTGTAATTGATACCTTGCATAGCCCTCCAAAGTTCTTCGTGTTTAGGAATTTTTGTGCAACTTTTTCGTTTTTTGTTAAAGCGAGGAGACTTCCGTCCCGAAGAATATTGACAGATTCGATTTCAGTGCTGATGGAATCCAGCGCTTTTTTTTTGGCGAAAACACTGAAGTTTGGAAAGTGGTTTTTTCTCTTCTGTTTATTCTCTTCTTTCTCATTCATTCGCAAAATTCGACTGGGAGAATTGGGTGGGCATTGAACAAGGAGGCGTGGCATCACCCATACAAATGTTTGATATAGAATATGTAGCTTCGCAATTCGCACAATATTGCAATTCGGCATGGAGCTACCGTTTCAGCGTGTCACTTCATGTCATGGGCGTTAACCAAGGGGCGCACAGTGTGTCTTTTGTCATTTTTAGGATGCCGAAAGTAAAAAAACAAATTTTCTCCGAATGCAATAATTTTTGTATATGCAATAGAGGAATATGCAAATGTTACGAATATGTAATAATTAATAATTTACTTGCACAACAGCCCGATTGCGAGACTAAGGTCTAGCTACCCGCAACCATCCGTGTTGTGCGTGCGAATTTGTACAAGTTTGGAAGCGACGTACAGTTTTATGCCGATTCTGAACGGCGAGTTGGGAGCTTCTTCATAGGTAATTTTTACTCTCAGAGGTTTGCCATTTCTTGCTGAGAGGACAAAATTGTTGTTTTTCTTTCTTTTTTGCGGTGTTAGCAGCAACGGAGTCTTGAACCCGGGTTCGAGCGTCACATTTGACTCGCGGCCCAACGCACTAGCCAGCTGAGCTACGGCGGCTGCTGTTACGAATATGTGCTGAAAGCATATATGTAATACTTCTATATTGGCAGCAACCTATCTTCACAATGTGTTTTCATTCGGAAATCAAAGGGAGACAAGCGATGAGACAGAAAACACGAAATTTTGTGAATGTATTTCTATACGTGTATACATGAGCACTTCTACACATGAACAACTGTCAAACTGCTCCAGGGGCGGTTGAAGAAATTTCAGATAATTTCGACAAATTTTTCTTTTTTTCCAGTCAATTTTTTTCCCGCCTGAACGCACCTGACTTTTTGACACTTTTGACAAATGTCAAGGTACATTCGTTTATATGCTTTCTCGCTCATATTTCACTATTGCTGTACTGTGATGTTGGCGAATGTACCTTGAGCTTACTGCCAATATAGAAGTATTACATATATGGCTGAAAGCAAAACAAAAAGCAACAATTTGCAGAATAACCGTTATCGAATTTGTCTCACTGCGACAATTGCAGAAACACTTTTTTCAGTCTGATTTTTTTGCTGAAGTTTACAGTGTCACGATTTTTTTGTGTGAAATATTTTTGCACCAATCTTTTTTATTTTTTATTCTTGTAACCACAAAAAATGTGCCTAGTTTTAGATTCTGCAATCAATTTCTGCTCCTTTGTGCACCAATTTTGTTCACCGCTAGTCAAACTCGGCAGTTCTGCAAAGTACACTATTTGATGTTTGGCTAAAATCGAGCAAAAAAATAAGAAGGATGCGTTACTAAATTATATTTTGAGTTTAATTGGAAGGGAGGAATGTGAAGAAACTTTGTAATGATTTTCGGTCAAGATGGGAATATTTTAGCCAAGTAAATAGCCGGTAATGGTTATTAAAAAATTTATGATGTTAAAAAAAGAAAGTATTTTTACTATATTTGTTTACGTCCGTCTTGATAAATGCTATTAAATTAGAAATTATGGTCATCTGAAATTACACCCAATATAAGAGTTGGCGAAAAAGGGGGCGGATCACGCCCATTTTTTCTGTCCAATACGATGTTGATCTCTGCATTATAATTGCAAAATTTCATGGTCGTACCTACTTTGGTTTGGCTGCTATGACTTTTGGCTAAAACTGATAAAAATCACACTGTGGGGCCTGGCACATCTTTTGTGACGCGAATTTTCATTCGAACATTCATTTTGATCAGGTAAATTGACTTTGCAGGCTTAGACATAACCACGAATTTGGATTTAGTTTGAGGATATTATAAAATTCTCAGTGAAACTTCGACAGATTTCTTGCTTTGCAGTGTTCATTCCAATGCCTTGGAATTAGAGTCAAATAAATTTTCATAACTTACACTGGAAAAACGTAACGTAACCAACACAAGGCAATAAGGCCGAGTTGAGGTTCTATGCTCCCTAGAAGAATGAACGAAGGAAAAAGTGCAAGTAACCAACGTTCGACGATTTTGTTCTCTGTGCTGCTTAAAAATGTGAAAATGTCTAGTTTTTTATTGTTTCCTTTTGATAGTGGAAACTAGAAGTTGGCTAAACGTTTAAGTCGATATTGTTATAAATCTGCGTATGGTGCTTCATTGTGAGAGTTTCCCATTAAGAAGCATGTTGGTGTTGTTTTTTTGTTTTTTTTTTGTTTTATTTGTTTAAAGTAATCCAGAAGATTAATACAGTAAGTTCGTACAGATTACTACAAAATGTAAGTCAAATATATAAATATCCTAGCTAATTAATTTTTTTTTTTAATTTTATTTTTTTTTTTTATTTTATTTTTATTTTTTATTTATTTTTATTTATTTCATTTACTGCTTTAAACGTATCGTTTGTAGCAGGGGTTTCACTTAAAGAACTATTAAGCAGGTATAGTGGAAAAAGATGTCGGAACAATAAGATATGAAATAATTTACATGATATGAAGTACTTTACAAGGTATATATACAACAAAGTGAATATATGGTACAACAATATGGTAGTCGTATTTACAACAATATGGTTTGGCATAATATAGATGTTTGTGTAATGTTATTCATTTAACAAGGTTGCTCTTAATCTAAGGCTGTTTACAATATAATAGTACAACATTTTGATCGGGTACGGGTCATGGCAATTTGCCAATGCATTTAAGTGGTCATTTGTTTGGGCAAGGTAGCTCTGTACGTATCGCCTTCTAATTGCAAGGAAACTCGAACACTCTAGGAGAAAATGTTGTAGGGTTTCAAGTGTATTTAGGTTGCACAACTTACAAATATTATTTTGATCAATTTTATAAATTAAGCCTTTAATGCAAAACCTTAGAACGTATTTGGCTAATTAATTTATTCAACAACAATTTGAACTGGGTTTCGGAATAGGAGAAACCTAATACAAAAGAATTTGAGAGCAAGTTGATTTCTTTTAGAGCTCTAAAAATTGGGGCAAAAGAAGCGTAATTTGTTCTTACCCCCTTCAAAGAGAAAGTGGCATGATATCTTAACGATCTTTGCGGAATAAAAAAATTGATACGTCCAAGTAGGTAAGGACAGTCTATCCATCCATAGCCACGTAAAAATAACATCAAAAATCTATTTCAAATAAAATGTAATAAAATACAAAGCAACTGGGCTAATCTTACTTACTAAATAGTAGAAGAAACGAATTTTATTGCTCAATGATATAAAAAGATTCTTTTAACCTTCAAATGCATATTGATGCCTTTAGGCACACTAACATATTTGTGTATATCTTCAAATTAAACCCCGATATAATATTTTGAAACGACAACCACATTCGAAATCTGTTTGCCAGTAGCGGCTTAAGGTATTCGGGGGCCCGGGGCGGCGACGGCTGAGGGGGCCCCCACAAAACGGTGCAGAATAAGTTTGCGTACAAAACTAATAACTGGAATTTCCGGTCATGCTTTTTGCTTTTTTTTTTGAAAATTTGTATTCCATTGAACAGTAAATGGACTTGCAAATTATTTTGAAACGTATATGTGCTTGAAATTGTAAAGCAATAGAATCCCAGAGAAAAAATGAAAAATGGATAAAATTACTAAATCTTTCCAAATTTGATAAAAACTTTCGTGAAATTAGGAAAACTTTTGGGAGAGCAAATTCGTCATTTCAAAAAGCCGTCTTATATTTCGAAAAAAAACAGAAAATCTTGCTTCGTTACTACGATCTGGCCATTTTTTAAGCTACCCGAGCAGGAGGATTAGATTGTTTTGCGATCAGTGCATCATCGCGTGCACCTAAAGATAAAGTGTTTTCTAGACTAACCTTGGCCGCTGAACACGAAACTGAAAATAAAAAAAAATTGTTTAAGAAGCGTTTTCGAAAAATCTTCGAAAAACGAGTTTTTTTTTCCTGTTGTTTCAGTTATTAGCACATATCTCCTAAAAGAATTATCCGATTAACACGAGCTGTCCGTCGTTCAGAAGATAATACCTTAGCCTTTTTAGTAATAAATAGATTGTCCAATCAGATGATTTGGGGAAGTTACGGGTGAAAGTTGTAACAAAGTGAATTTTTCGACCAATTTAAAAAATCATAAATTTTCAAATATTTTTTTATAAAAAATAAATTATCTCCTCTGGTTTTAAAATCTAAAATATACTATTTTAGCAAATATTAAGCCTAACATCAATAGAATTAAAAGGAAAATGACAAAGTTATGATGCAGTGAGTGAAAACACCAACTTTACATTTATTACACCGTGCGAAACAATTTTTTTTGCCGAGACCCATCCAAATTTTGATATAGACGTGAAACTAGAGATCATTTATAGTAATCTGGCATAGTCAGTTTTTCATATTCTAGCCTAAAGTCCCTTTTAAAAAATTTTAAAATTTTAAGGACATACACATTTCAAATATTTTTTAAATATATGCGGTTGTGCAATGATGAAGATATGGGTATCAAATGAAAGACAAAAATTGTCTCCTTTTAACTAAATTTTCAATTTTGAAGTTTCAGGACCAAAATATGTCAGGTAGGGAAAACATACATGATTTGGATTTCAGTCTGTAGATTCATACATCTAAATTTTATTCTATTTCAAAGTTCTAGTCTAGAAAACACTTTTATTTTTAGGTGCATTTTTCGTGTCGAGTAGTGTTATCTAAATCTTCAGAAATGTACAGAAATATTTTATAAAACCCAGTAGCAGTGACTTTATAAAAAAGTCCTGAAAAAACATATTTCCCCTACATAACAGCATGTAAGCAGCCCATATTTAGCTTACTAACAAGGAGCATAGAAGTGCTTTCGTAAAAGAGTCTATCAAAGAAGAAAACCGGATTTCCGGGACGATGTGTTGTTATCCAACCAATAATTATAATAATAATAATAACTGTAAATTTTTTTGACTTCTACAAAGTTTAATAAGGTAAAGTAATTGCGTAATTCGCACTAGTTTACAAGCAAACTCTAAAATTGCTAAAAATTAAATATTGCAATCTTCGAGGGAAAATTTTTTGAAAATTTGCAAACAATTGTTATTTAGAAACGATGTTTTCTTGCTTTTATTGAACTGAATTTGTTATTGCAATTTCAAAGTCAATTGTCGATACTGTGTCTCTTTCAATTGATAAAAGTGACAAACAACTTAGTCTTTCATCAACCATTGTGGAGGCCAAATAGTTTTTTACAAGTTTCAGTTTTGAAAAACTTCTTCTTCTTCTTCTGCTTCTCTCGCGGGTCCCCCGCAGCCCGGGGCCCGGGGTGGTCCGCCCCTCCGCCCCAGCCCCCCCTTAAACCGCTACTGCTGTTTGCTAATATTTAGTGGTTTATTAATATTTAATTCACTTTTCAGTGGTTTTCTGTGTTAAAAAGAAAAACCTATGTTTATTTAGCAAACGTGCAAAGTTAAATAAGTAATATTCATAGAATGCTAAACACAATAATAATAACCATTCTCTGATTAAGAAAGTTCTTCATTTATAGGAATTGGTTCATCCTAGTAAGGGATGAAATGATGGTGCAAGTGTTTTCAGCTTTTAAATTGTTGGTTTCCAGTGGCTTGAATATTGAAATTGAAATCGTTGATAAAATCATTGAAACACCATAATAAACGTAAAATAAAAGCCGGTTGAGGGAAAACATTTCTGCTTGTTTTTAGACGACTGATTTACACGACTAAGTTAATTAAGATTAAAAATATGTCAAACGATATCGGCAGCAAGTCTACAATTAGTAGCGGTAGCTCACTGACCAGTTCAACACAATACAAATTCATACATTCTCCTTACCTATCCATTTTCATCGTCAACGATTACATACCTGACCACAATGATGATGATAGGACTTGTTTACTCGTCATTCAATCGGAAATTAAATATTCTTGATCGCTGTGCTCTGAACATTTAATTTTTGATCATAAGCGTATCTTACTTGCTGAGTGGCAGCATACCGCACGATTCATTCGCAAGTGAACAACGCAAGTGAGCGGACGAACATTTCGCAAGCTCTCTGTATTATTAAGAAAATTATACTGCAGTGTTTTCAGTTGAGATCTTTAGTTCAAATCCACAAAATAAAATAAATACATATTTATTATATAACAAAAACAGAATTTGAATTTGAGACACAAATTTTCAGTATAAGAAGAAAAATCATTCGTGTGTAGCTTTGAAAAGAGCTTCTAAGTAAAAACAGCTCAATATATAACACTATACAACTAAGGCATCAATTAAATGCAATATTAAAGAAAATGAAAGATTTATCTGAATTCTTTATACAACGCTATAGTACAGTAAATAGCACAGATGATGAACTGTTACAGCAAATAGCGTCGGTTGCCGCAGAACACCCAAGTTCCCCTCTGCAATTACCGCATACTACAAAAACCGATAATCATCGTCGGAAAAGTTTGAAAGTTAATCGTTCGATGAATCCTGCCGGTATATTGAGTTCCTTTTTTAATGAACGCAAAAGCAACACTCGTGCCCGCTCTCCAAAGTGTAAGTTTCACAAACTTAGTACTATTTTATGTACATATGTTTGAATCCAGCAGCAAATCGCGCGTACAGCAAAAATTGACACTTAAGTACGTTCGCAACAGTTGCAATTAGAATTAGGATTTTTTTGAATGTAGGTATTGAGGATCATGTGCAGCCTAGCATAAAAAGTCCCGAAATTTTTATATACCGATTTCGGTATAAAAAGTTTTACGTTTGATTTACATCTGCAGTAAAATTTTGTTATTATTATACGTTCGTATTTTAGACGTATGTGTAAGATTGGAATTCTGAGTTGAAGACTGCATTCAATTTCAACTGATGACCTTAAATGCCACTTGGAATGCTTTAGTTTCAATTTCATTAATGTGTTTTATTTTTATTTTTCGCAGTGGTTTCTGTAAGCAATAATAAAGCGAAAAAGTGTTGACCTCGCGCCGTATTTGATGAGTTCGCATAACGGCCGCAACGTATTTTCATTGCTGCCACTGTCGTTTCTGATAACAGTTGCAACATCGAATATTAGTGACAATAACGTGTTGAGCTTAAATTTTATGTACCCACTAAGAATAACTTGGCATTCTTGCATACAGTAAACAAAAGCTGTCATTGTTCACAACATATTTCTAGACGTGTGTTTTATGCTGCTACTTTATTTTTAAAAATACAAAAGACTCCAATAAAAGCCGATTTAAGTTTAAAAATTGTATCATGCAGAAATGTTTCTCAAATGGTATTACACAATATATTATGCCTATACAGCAACATTTACGTATGTACATATTCCACATACATGGTATGTAGATACATACCGGAATCCTTTTTCGCAGGCATTAACAGTTTTTTATTTAATCCCAAATTTAAGATTATGTTGTTTGTGATTTTTCAGTAACATAATACATGTTGAGTTGGCACTAGCCAAAAAACGCTTACAAAAATCAATTTTATACAATCAGTTCTGGTTCCTTTTGGAGATACATACACATATTATCGACATTCAAAATGTGTTAAACAAGAATTGTCATTAACTACACGAGCGTGAAAACATCTTTTTTTCTGATGCAAGAATTTTATTTGTAGTTTGTCACCATGGTGGTTTTGATTTGGTTATTATTTTTGTAGCAGAAGTTCAGAAATATTCTCTCTTTATTTAGTAATATTTTGAGCTTTATGCACAAAATACATACGTGTTTTTACATACGCATTAAAAATTCACATGATGATTAATGATTTTGACTATGTCCCATGCAATACCTACAACACATACAATTTATTTACTTCTTCTGTTAAAAAACTATTTACTATGCTGCTTCTGGTGCTAAAGATTGCTATTTTGTGAATTTTATGTTCCCAGTATTCTTGTTGCTTTTTTCTTTACCTTATTGCTCATCGAAAATTCGCGAATGATTTTTTTATTGAAAGATGATTTAAATTTTTAATGTGAATTTTGTGTTTCTGCATGTGTTTTGCAGACAAGGTGGAGCAGTCAGCGGTTCATTTACGAGTATTTATCACATTTTCAGTTATGTATTGTTATATCAGTGTATATTGAATCGCAGGACAAGGAAGTTATCTGTCAATAAATTCTTGGTTTGTGTTGTAGTTAAAAATTGCTATTTTTTATAGCTTTCAACTGATAGAGCCAAATGTGATCTATGTTCTTAAGATTTTTTGCGTCGCACAAAATGTGAAGAATATTGCTTTGTATTAATATTTTTAGTCTCTATGGCCCGTCGAGGAACTTGTTTTTCGTAATTATCTTCATATATTGTATATTAATTTGTTTTATTCAGCTGATTGGAAATTTCTGCCTGCTCATCATGAAACAGGATTTTGCTTTCAACTTAATCATTGTTTGCTTTTTATAATTCATATGTGGTTGGATTAGTATTATAAATTATACTATATTGTATGTGCGAAAATTATGCCTTGCTCATTTCATTCCCTTGCCAAGCAATTCAAGAGATTCACGCGTGGTTGCTTATGATAAAGTATTACAAGCTTTTGCTGATAGTATTTCAGTTAACAAATTTTTTTTCGAATTCCATATGTCATCACACAAGTGTAAAAAGGGCCCAACTAAAATATTTGTTTTTGTTTGTACTAGATACGGAAAAAGTAGTAATATTTGAAAGACTAAAAACTTAATATCTGTTGTAGCTTCACTTCATAATTGTAATGCACACTTAGAAGTACTAATTTTAAAATCACACCATACTGATTCGCTATCCACTTTTCACTTTCGAACTTTTATTGTAATACGTACATGCTTACATGTATATTCAGTGGCGTCCCCAGGGGGGGAGGGGGTGATTAGGGGGATGGATCCCCCCCTTGGTGGATAAATTCATTTATCCAATTTGATGTAACAATATAGAATTGTGAAAAATTTTTATTATTTGCTTTATCTTTTCTGTGAGCACCCACTTAAAACCTTATAGTTGAACATCCCATGATCTGGCCGGACCATGGTGTAAACAAGAGGATAATCGAGGATTGTAGTTAAGGATATAAAAAAAACAGAAAGTGTGAACACAATGATTTCTTTTGCTTGCCTACATTTTATTTACGTAAAACGGTAAAAATATACTTGAATAATTAAGTAAATAGCGAGTTTCAACTTCAATGAATCAATTTTGAAATTCAAAAAATACGACAGTAAAGCAAAAAAAATTATAAAAAAATGAATAAATGTAAAATACGTTTTTTATGGATTTGCTTCAACTGCTTGACCAATGCAATTATTGCAACAATATAATGCAATATCATGACTGAAACACCTTGAGATTTTACATTGGACACATACAAATCGCGTTTAGATATATCTATTGCTATTTCTCGAGTCCTTGCACTGTTAACTGTTAACAATTCTGAACTGCATTGCCAAAGAAAAACATGCAGAACATGTGTCAGGTTGACCTTTTTTTGGGAGTTACTTTATTTATTCGTTGTGTACACACGCTTTCTAATTTATAATTTTTGAAACAATACAGAAACTGCTGGTCGCGCCCTACGAGCGTGCGCTCACGGCGCTCGCCGAATGCCGACTACCCCGTTGGTCGGTGACACATGTTATTGTTCATGCAGAACTGGCCGGATATGGGTTTCCTGGTCGCCTTCGTCGTCGCTATCTTCACATTGAACTATCTAAACGACCATTTTTTCTATCAGTATCAGAACCTTCGTTTTGTTCAGGGCCAAATGAAAGCCTGAAATTGTCAGCACCGTTATTATATCCAATTTTTTCAGAGAAATTGTCCTCTCTGATTTACTCCAGCGTCGAAGTTCAAAAACAATGTCCACCTGATCCTTAAAATAGCATTGTCTTCCTTCCATCTCTGCCACAGAAAACACCTAATCGAATTGATAAGAAACCAGACACAACAAGACCACAAATACTATCTTCACTTCAGGAATGTAACTGAATTGGCACCAAAACACGGACATAACCATGAATACAATGGATAAATATTAAATTTGAATATGTTCCGACTTTATTTTCCACCAAAAATTATAATTTACTAAACCAAAAGAAAATAAAAGCCAAGGCGAGTGAAAAACACTTGGACCAGACAGTTTTGCGACAACATACTTATGTCACGATTACATGGGATGGCACGAAAAAGGTGTTTCAAATCGAGTCAAATGGAAAAGCCTAGTTGAAGCCCTATGCTCCGTAAAGGGCTAAAAAAATATTTTTAAGGGGTTATATACGTTTTCATGAGTCAAAAAATCGAAAAAAATTTTATTATTTATTTCGAACAAACATACTTTCAAGAGTTTATGTTCAAAATTTCAAGTCAATCCGAGCAGTAGATCGTAAGTAGCAACTCGATTTGTAGCGCGCTATCTGCCTTGCGATAGGCATCTCGCAAAACTTTAAACGTGATTTTCTCCAAATGATGTTTTTTGAAAAATGCCTTTGCGGTGACCACGATATCTCAAAAACTACTTGACCAATTCATCTATCACAATTTTTTTTGTATTCTTTTCCTAGTTACAATACGGAGTACTTGAACGATCATTTTTTCATTTGCAGTATTTGTCTTAACTAATAATGTTAATTAATAATGTATTTTTCGAGACCCAAAAAATCGCCTTTTTTTTGCATTATGGTTTCCGTATGAAAAAAAAGTTTTTTTTTTCGAAATTTTTCGTTCAAGTACTCGGCGCTGTAGTAAACAACTGTAAATTGTTTGTCTTTTTGATTACAGTTGAGTTGTTGGCATTCAAACGTGGTCACCGCCAGACTCTGCAGAAAAAACGCGCATCAGGACAAGAGCTACAACTTTTACAATTTTCAATATTTTTTCATATTCGACCACTCTTTTTTTTCGTAAGAATATGTACTATGTATACCTGTTATGCGAGTTTCTAATAAATTATTTCAAATAGCCCAAAAAAAATCACAAATATGCCCTAAGTTTCCTGTACCAAAACGTATATAACCCCTTAAGCCATTCCGACAATAATTACGTGGGAAATAACAAAAAAATGTTAACTGCCAAATTACTATGAAAATACACAATGGTGTGGTCAGGCCATGGTTTTGGTTTTTGTGCTTAGAAAGGATCAGTTGAGGATATCATGAAATATGATCTCGATAGCTTAACTACAAAATTACTAAAGTGGATCCAAAGGTCGAAATGGTATGGTCAGAATCGGATGCCCACAGAAGGGTTAAGAATAAATGAATACAAAAATCAGTATTGCATTTGTTCTCGCAGAATAGTTGTATTTTCAGTGTTGCCAAAAGTATCGACTATTTAAAGTAGTAGTCAAACGCAGGCTTCATGCCAATCCTGCATCAGCTGTTGAAATTTAAAAAAATTCCGATGCATGTTTTATGCTTTTTAAAATAGGTCTTTTGAGTTTTTCGTAATTCTATTAAGAGTTTTCAAAATGTCCTAACTTAAAACTAACTTGAATTGTTAAGTTGGGATCTTATGACTTAAAAATACATGTCAATTGAATTTTTCGCTGTAAGAATTTATATTATGCATACATATACATATATGTATATATTAGGGCGGGTTAATTTTTTTTTTGATGCAGCGTATAGCAAAAACGTAATCTATAGGTGATTCTGAGAAATTTTGCTCAAGAGCCCATAGCTCTAAGTCGGATTTGGAGCCACCCAAAATTTCAAAATAGATATTTTTCGATATATACATAGAATAATTTAATTAAATTCGTCATAAAATCGGATAGAGCTATAGTAGATTTCTCAATCTGGGCTTGTTTGAAAGGTATTTTTATCACCTTTCGGAATCTGTATTGATACCAATATTTTTTTTTATTTTTAGTAGACATATTAGGAATTTTTTGTCGAAAAATAGCCTAAAATGAACTTTTAACTAATAAATTCCGAATTTTCTTCGATTTTTTTCGATAATTTTTTTTTTCTTATTATACAGGTATCAATACAGATTCTGAAAGGTGATAAAAATACCTTTCAAACAAGCCCAGATTGAGAAATCTACTATAACTCTATCCGATTTTATGACGAATTTAATTAAATTATTCTATGTATATATTGAAAAATATCTATTTTGAAATTTTGGGGGGCTCCAAATCCGACTTAGAGCTATGGTCTCTTGAGCAAAATTTCTCAGAATCACATATAGATTACGTTTTGGCTATACGCTTCATCAAAAAAAAAATTAACCCGCCCTAATATATATATATATATATATATGTACATATACATGTATGTATGTACGTATGTAAAATTGTATGCAACATGTATTAAAAATAATACGTAAAGATGAATGTATAAAAATTGCGTTAAACTGGATTTTTTGGCATATCCCCCCCCTTCCCGAAATCCTGGGGACGCCACTGTGTATATTTAATGTATGGTAGCTCGCACATTGCGTTTATATAAATGCATACTAGAAATTACTAAAGCTGGCCGTGTGTGTCCAAACAAAATTATAAATTAAGTGGGAAAAATAGATTGGCTGACAAAGGTGGGCAAGCCCCTCCTTATAATAATATTAACATTCGTAATGGAAACATTTTAAGGTCTTCATCTTTTAATGTAATAATACAAAATTAACATCCCACTAATGAAGTAAAAGCACAACACTTTCATTCTCATAATTACTGGAAACGTTTTTTATATAGGGTGTTTTTTTTAGAGGTTTGTTTTTCGAATAGAGATAAAACTGGCATTTTGTGGTCAAATCTGGCAACTCTAATGTCATTTATGTTCAGTTTGGTTTGCCATTTCATCATGAACAGGTTGACAAAAGAACAACGCTTGCAAATCGTGCAAATTTATTTCGAAAATAATGGTTCAGTTCGCGAAGTTTACCGCAAGCTCCGTCCATTTTATGGTCGACATAATCGTCCATCAGAGCAATTAATTCGGTTAACCATGGGTCTTTTTCGCACTACGTTTACTCTATGTGATAATACGCATCCGCAGAGACGTCGAACAGTGCGCACCGAAGAAACAATTGCCGCTGTAGAGCAAAATGTTGAAGAGGACCCGAATGAATCGATTCGCCACCGTGCACAGCAATTGGAGCTTTGTCCATCAACTTTATGGAAGATTTTGCGCAAAGATCTTGGCTTGCGACCTTACAAGATCCAGCTTGTGCAAGAATTAAAGCCGCGAGACCATGCAATGCGTCGTGATTTTGGTGTATGGGCCGAAAATGAGATTGATCTCGATGCTGATTTTCATCGCAAAATTTTGTTCAGTGATGAGGCTCATTTTTGGTTGAATGGCTACGTCAACAAGCAAAATTGCCGCATTTGGAGTGAAGAGAATCCACATGAGACCCTTGAGACGCCATTACATCCACAAAAACTGACTGTTTGGTGTGCTCTATGGGCTGGTGGAGTTATTGGGCCATACTTCTTCCGAAATAATGCTGGAGAGTCAGTTACCGTTAATGGAGACCGGTATAGAGCCATGATAACCGACTATTTTGTTCCCGAATTGGATGGCATGAATGTGGATGAGTTGTGGTTCCAACAAGACGGCGCTACATGCCACACAGCGCACGTCACAATCGATTTATTGAAGGAAACATTCGATGAGCGCATAATTTCGCGGAATGGACCTGTCAATTGGCCCCCAAGATCGTGTGATTTGACACCATTGGATTATTTTCTTTGGGGATATGTGAAGTCGCTCGTCTACGCCAACAAACCAGAAACGTTAGGGAACTTGGAAGCCAACATTCGTGGCGTTATTGCCGACATACGGCCCCAAATGCTCGAAAAAGTGGTTGAAAATTGGACCTGTAGAATTGGCTTTATTCGAGCCAGCCGCGGCGGCCACATGCCCGAAATCATATTTAAACATTAATGGCATAAAATTATCCTTCCAATAAAGCCAAATTGATGGACATTAAAACGATTTTCTTGTGTTTTATTTCAATTCGAAGTTCTATACCTCTAAAAAAAACACCCTATATAAACTATTTAGTTACTCCAAGATTACCAAAAATTCTAGCTTTATAGGCTTATATTTATATTCGTGCGCAATTCACCTTGTTGCAGAAAAGTCATTGTTTACATTTCTTGCACACCAGTTTTTCTTTATGAAATTTTGATGAGTCATCTTGAAAAACGAAATAATAAATAACAAGGACAAAAGTCGTCTGATTAAAATATATACTGATATATAATATATATTACTATACTATTTTGTACCAAAATATTTCTAAAATGGGAACGAAATGGGAACGAAAGGACCATTTTCTGTTTTTGAAACATTATTTTTTAACACAAAAACAAAACATAACTTTTAGGTATATAGAAAGTTTTACTGATTGCCCTCAAACAGTTAGTCTTTTTTTGTTTTCTTACACTTGTATAAAACAGGAACACAAAAGCGGCCAAATCGCCCCCGTGGCCGGTGATTGTTTTACAGTTTTTAAGGTACTCGGGAAGAATTAGTCAAAGAATTACTTTTGTGGTCAGTTGTGAGCAATGCGACACCCATCTTGCGGCACCCAGCTTTTTCATATCCAAAAATGAATGCGAAATATAATTATTATAATTGATCCATGTGTTATAACTGCAGCCTCTTAAAATTCGCAAACCTTCACTTGCCAATTATCCAATATCATGTAGATTTTATCGACCATTTATGGTGTGGTGACCTCAATTGGACTGGAACTTTTGACGTCACTTGTGCTGGTACGGTCGCACCATAAGTAAGTAAATCTATGTTAGAAAGTTCCAATCAATGGTGAAAAGTCCCCATAATACTTTTCAAATCTTGGTTTAGCTTGCGTTTAATGAGCACACGATATTCACTTTTTCCAATTTTACGAAAATGTTCATGGGTGTCTGTTTCAAAAAGTTATCACTACAAAACTACGTGACAGGTCTGCTTGAAAATTTGGATTGGACGTGACAACGCTATCTGTTTTAATTTTCAGTGATTGATTGACCCATCTTCGTAAAATATATCTTATGCCTTGCACGAAATTCCCATGCTGCAGCGTTGCGAGAATTACCGTTGTCAGTCAGGCTATGTGTTATTCTTAATACATTTTCAGTTCAATGAATTGTACGGCACTATGTATAATGACATCAGACGTGGGTTAGGTTAATTTCAAAAGCATACATATTTATATATATGCTTAGCTAAAACAACGCAGTACACGAAACTTTCAGTAGGTCCAGCAGGTACCAACACATAAATAAAATTCAACGGTTTGACGCACAAAATATTTGAATATTTACTTTTGTCAATGTGCCGTTGCTGCCTACTGTTCGGCCAACAACCGACACTAACCTCATTTGTATGACATGTGCAGCGCCTTTACTTAAACCAACATAAAATCATCATTTAATTACCGTACCGGTTGTGTACAAATCAAAGTTAGAGCGAAATGAGATTTAATTATTTAAGAGTATTTAAAGAACAGATCGAAAAACAAATGTTCACATTTTGAAGCGGAAAAAAACGTAGACACTTCGTAATTCCAGCGGCATCATCATTATCATAATCATGGTGGTCACCAAATACTCCGATATAGGAAAGTTTTTGCATATTTTGAGAATTTAGCAACAACTTGTTAACACATTTAAAATCAGAAAATAAACAATGAAATGGTAAAGTTGTTGGCCAGAATAAACACGTAATGAACACACGAACATTTATTCCTGATTTTGAATGTGTAATATTCAAATAGAAAAACTGTGTGCCTTACATATGTATATACAGATGTTCTTATATGTGAGTATCATATGGGAACAATGAAATTCGATGCAGAAATCTAACTGTACAATTCATATCTGTGGTATAATCCAGCTCACTGTGCTTGGTCCAAAGCTTCAATATTTGCTGTAAACCCTTGGTTAAGGATTTGTAATTTTCAGGGACCGTAACAGTTATATATTTTATTATAAAATCTAAGTTTAAGAGTTATTTTTTTACTTTTATTTAATAACTCAACAAATAACAGTTATTTTTTATTTATATTTAAAAAATCCTATAATAACAATTATTTTTGATTTTTCCATAAAAATTACAAAATAAAAGTTTATTGCCAAATTTGATTCTCGGTGCGAAAAGAAATGTATTGGTATATTTCATTTCGTTGTATGTCCTTTCCTTCATAGTAATTTTTTCAAATATAGTTTTCATATAAGTAGGTATAACTGTTATTTCCGGTCCCTGGTAATTTTCATATGGCAAGCCGAAAGTATATAAAAATAATAAAGTAAAGTCTACTGTCAGCATAATTACTTACTCTAATTAGTGTTATGAGTAGTATGAACAGTGCATATTTGAACTAAAAATTATTATATTTTACATTTTGTACTTTTTATTTTATTTCCACAGGTGCCTTTTTGCTCCTGGCGCTCGGCGTATTGGCCATTACTACAGCGGTTCTAGTAAAAATCTTTCAGCCCTATGATTTGATTTTTAAATGGGTACATACAACCTCGTTTTTGTATTCACAACTTTGCGAATTTGTAAACTAACATCTTGGTTTTATATTTTACTTCTATGGAAAAGAAATTGGTAATGGCAGAAGACGGTGAAATTTTTAATTTGTGGGCAACGCCACCTGTCGATTTGTATATAAAAATATATCTCTTTAATATAACAAATGCGGAAGCATTTTTGGCTGGACGTGAAAAAATGCATGTAGAGCAAGTGGGGCCCTTTGTGTACAAGTAAATATTGAAACAGATTCATTAATTGAGTAAATTATACATAATGTGACGTTTGTTGTATCAGAGAAATCATGACTCACGAGAACATTACATTTAATAACAACAATACCATGTCGACTAATCCAAGCCATCCCTTGGTGTGGCAGGAACATCTATCTGAGGGTCACAAGGAGACTGATCAAGTGGTGATGTTAAATATAGCAATGTTGGTAAGTGCACAACAACAATATAATCAAATGTAAACACGCAACAACCATTTTGACAATTTGCAATCTTACGATTTCAACTGTTTACATAATGCTTTACATAAATGCTAGAACGTAGGCTACGTCGCACAGTGTTGCGAGTAGTGACAAAAATGCCAAAATGCAATGTTATAACCACAAAAATCTGAGTATGAGGTTTTGTTGGAAATATTTCAGTTAAGAGAAATCCGAAGTTTTATGAAAAAATATTGGATAACAAAGAAATTATGAGCTCTTAAAGTACGCTCTTCCAGCGTTGAAAAAAAATTGTGTACAAACAGCAAATGTTTGCTTTGACTTTGAGGTTGAATAATTCAAAACAAATTATGAGCAGGTCCCTAAAAGTTACTATTGTCGTAAGTTTCATATCATTTAGGTCTGGTAACACCAAAATTTTGCTGATTACTCTCACCTCTGAGCAGTACCGTTATAAAGAAAATGAAGTAAAGAAAACGAGTGAATAAAAAGTGAGTTCCAACTTTGAAAGCGATTTAAAAAAAAACGTTAAAAATCACTTTTGAAATGTTTTGATATTTTGTTTTGGCAAATATGAACATTATGCTGTACAATTTTCAGCTGCGCATATTTGCGCGAATGTAAGTTATTAGCATTTTTCGGTGAAGACTTGAGTTCAAATTCGCGATATTTTCACCGTTTGTTTGACTGCCAAGAGCTATCGGTCAGCTAATACTCTGTTGTTGATGGAAAAATTTGTTGAAAAAGCTTTGGAAAAACAATTACGATTACTATTATATTAGAAATAGAAGGGTTAATGAAGTTTCGACAATACACTTTGATTTTTGCTTCGAATAAACCCAAAAGTTGACAACCTAATTACTTCACTTGTATGGGAGGCGCCCTCTGGTGGTGAATTTTTGAACTTTAATTAATTTTGTATTTTTAGCACTCAGGAACGTTGACGATTGTTGAATACATCATTCAAATCGGTTCAGTAGTTTTCGAGATACGATGTTTCCGCTTACTTTCCATTTACATTTGTGGAGCCAGTTCCACTAAAAATGACCAGTTTTGTATGGCAGCCACCTTAAGAGTCGGATATAGCGGTTAGGTGTGTATAGAAAAAACATTCGGAAGGAAAAATAAATAGGGGTCAGTCTTACATATGGTACATCTGGGATCAACCTGAGAGCAGCGGGAGCCCACTTTCTAAAAACGATGATTTTGTATGGGAGCCTCATTAAAGGTTGGAGATAGGGGGTAGGTATGTTCGAAAGAAATATTCAGGAGGAAAAATTAGTGGGATCAGTTCAAGATTTTAACCCTCTAAGAGCAACTTCTGAGCAGCTGTGGAGCAATTTATCGAGATTTTATTTTGAATCACTTTTGAAAAAAGCGCATTTTATCTATATACACATTTATAAATAAATTTATATTAAAATACAAATATTTTGAATGTAATTTTTATGAACTAAGAAATTTTCATTGTTAATATGAAGTTTTTTCCAATCCGTTTGTATGGGAGGTGGTCGAAGTTTTGGTCCGATTTCATTGAAATTTTGCAAAGTAAGTTCTTTACTCATGCAATAACTGTATACCAAATTTCATTTATGTACGACAACTCCTTCTATTTTTGTCACTCCGCTATATGAACTCGCAACACTGTGCGTCGTCTGTATGTTAGAGAATAACGACACATTTCTAGATTATTCTTCCAGTTTCATAACTTTTATAACTAACTTTTATGAAAGAATTTTTTTTACGTTGCCTTATCACATTTTGAGTATGAATTGATTTTTAATTGTTTAGTTGTTGGTGGAAATTGGTTTTCTGCAGTTAATTTGCGTTTGTCAATTTGAAACAATTAAAAATCAAGTCATACCCAAAATGTAGTAGTTCAACGTAAAAAAATGTTTTTTCAAAATAATAATTATAAAAAGTTATGAAGCAACGTAAAAACAAATTTCTCAAAATAAAAGTTATCGGTAATATAAATTTAAAAAATCATAAATAAAAGTTATGAAGCAACGTAAAAAGGAATATCCCAAAATAATAATTATCGACAACGAAAAATATACTTCTTTCTTATAATTGTTATTATTGCCAATTTCCATGGGGTTTTTTTGTTGGTTTCATCTTGAGTCAGTTCAGGTTTCTGCGAATCACTTGAGAACGACTGGACCGATTTGGCTGGTTTGTTTTTGGTTGTATTCGTAGTTGTCAGAACAAAGTTTGTATGAATAAAAATTTTAGGAAAACGGGGCGTGGCACTTTTTCACAAGCCCAATCTTCAGACGATAAGTCACTTATCAATCAAATTCAAATTTAGTCATGTCCTTCGACAGAGGGAATGGGGCGGATGTTGGGCGAGGGGGCGTGACACCACCCATACAAACAAAATCTTTATAATGGAATATCTTCGAGATTGTAAGGTGTCCAGTATTGAAATTTAGTATAGCGTCGTCCCATAGATGTGTCATTCTACTGGTAAGATTTTATGGGCGTTGGACAAGGGGCGTGGCACTTTTTTGTGACCCAAAAAGTCCGCTGAACTGTAAGTCGCACAGCAATGAAACTAAGTACGAACCTACCATTTTCCCTTTCGACAGAGAGAATGGTGCAGATATTGAACAAGGGGGCGTGGCACCACCCATACAAGCCAAATCTTTAATATAGAATATCTTCGAAATTGTAAGTCGTACAACATTGAAATTGAACACCCCGTCGTCCCATAGATGATTCATTCTACTGGTAAGATTTTATGGGCGTTGGACAAGGGGCGTAACACTTTTTAAATTCAATTAAATTTTTAATCTCAAATTTTCCGCGTAACTTTGGAACTGTAACTCGAACAATTCTTTCATTGACATGTAATGCGTAAATTACAATTCAATTATTCCCGTTATATTAGACACAAACAACTAATCAAAGAAATCTAAGAAAGTTGATCCAGTTGAAACATGCGTGTACTACTCATTCGCATGTGAGAGTTGTTAAGTGTTAAAGTGAAATAGGCTTCAAAAAAGGTTGCAAAATAAGTGGTGAAAATTTATTAAAAATCCAGTTTAGAGATTGGTATATCAAATTCAACACTTCTCATCAATGCTGCAAAGAGCTTTTAAACATCAAAGTCCGCAGAAGGATGAGCAGCTAATGGAAGTATTATCTACATGGTAAGTTTTATACACTAAATGTATATACATATATGCTATATATATATGCCTATTAAATCTCGTTTCTTTGCAAAAAACCTTAACCCATGCCATTTTAGACCCCAAATAAAAAAATCCCGTCTTAGCGGAGGTTCATATTTAAAGACGTACCTACTGTTAAGATTTCATGTTTGTAGCTTCAGCGGTTTGGACTGGGCGATGATGAATCAGCCAGTCAATAAGTCAGGACAAACAATTATTTGTATATAGATTATACAGGGGCGTAACCCAATAAACCTGCAAGTATTTATATAATTGTTATAAAATATAATTTCATTTACCATCATTTTCTTCATTATACTCGATGCCTCCACTTTAAAAATTGTATTCTTTTCAGAAGCAGAGAAAGAAAAAGAGACATTGCTTTTTTAACAAATATTTTTATTTTTCGGTATTTGTATCGGTTCAATGAATTAAATGGATTTTTATTTACAGATAGAAAGAAATGAAATGTGGAAATATAGTTAATTATTTTTCAGAATTTAAGCGGTTACTGCCAATGATATGAAGTGCGTGCCTATGTTTACCTTCACACCGACACTATTACCATATGTTAATATTTAAATTTTGATTTTGCTATAACTTTAGTTTTACGACCGATTTGTATGTGGCTTCGGCTCAGTGGCTAATTTCTCAAGCTCTGTCTAAATATGTGATCAGAAAACTAAAATTTTTTATTTTTTCCATTTTTGTTTACAAATGAAAATTTCCCGGAGGAACTTTCCGTCGGACAAGGGGAAATGTTTAGCGGGTTAAAGTCTCGCACTGACCTCGGCTTTTGATGCTTTTACTCCTCGTTAAAAAAAAAACCTCTATTTTGGACACATATTAACATATGTTAATATTCGCTCTCATTCATGAATTTTGTTAAATAATGGATTTTCTTCCCCTGCTTTATTGAAAAAAACATTAAATATGCAGCAATTACGACTTCATTTTACAATATATAACTTTATACTTATAAACAACATTATTACAGTTTTTATAGCAATTAAAGCATTTCGTTCGAATTTTGCTATTTTGCTCACAGTAGACTGGTTTTTTTGCACTGAATGCAACGCTTTCTACCTGGTAATGCATAATTCAAGAACCTTTAACTTTGGAATACCCACAATCGTCTTCATCTGGAACATAACCATAGTACCCATCAATTTGGGGAGTGTCAACCATTTGCGGTTTTTGTTGAGAAGAATGGCACAACTCGTTGATTCTGAGCGACATAACGTTGTAACACTTAAAACTCTGACTTATTTTTCTATTCGTAATTTCCACTGCAACTAAGAAAATTGTTGCCGACGCGCTCCAACAGTTTCAAAAACCTGATTTTCTAGCATCGCGGTTTGAAATTGCCGTGCAAAATCCGAAATCATGGTTAGATAGCATATCATATCGGCATATCAAAGCATGATTCGTTCAGTTTTCAAATAGAAACACTCGTTGCAAGTTTAGCAATTGTATAAATTATTTTGCAACTTTAATTCACCGAATTTGGTTAAACAAAGCTTTTCATGCGACAGCCATATGATATAGTTGGCCGATCTTGTTCAAATTTGGTATTAGTATTACATTAAAGTCTTAAATTTTTGTGAAAATATATTTGAAAATGAACTTTTTATGACATTTCTTTTGAAAAATCAACTAATTCGCCCACTTTGTGGGGGCTGAAACCTCATTGATCCCTTATCCCCCTTCCACGTTTGGACCTGAATTCTCTTAAGAACAGTCCATTTCCTGTTTTTGCTTACCAACTTTGCTCAAAAAATGAAAACTGTCTTTATAAAATGGATGAAGAAAAATAGTAACATATGTTAACAGTGACGGTTTCCATATATAAGTGTCAGTATGAAGGTTAATGTAGTGCTTTATGTGTTGTAGATGATAAGCGATATAGTCGAATTTCTTTATTACTTTACAACAGACATTCAGACATCCAGCTCTGTCCTACTACAAATTTTACACAACCTCAACTACCCAAAAAAGACCTTCGATTACATGTAATGTCTTAAGTAGTCTAGAAAATCATTCATTGCTTACTTTCTAGATTACGTAACGTTACATTTACGAATGCATGTCATTATAAGTAATCGATGACATGTAATTGTCTTAAAAAATGCTATATAAGTTTCTATAATTGCTATTCGTGGCATTCCCAGTAACCAATCAACAAATAAGAATCTTATATTGCATTCCAAGTAAGGGAAATAGTAATCCAGAAATGTGTCATAATTCTCTACATGTTCTCACCAACCAATCAATCAATAAGAATCCTACATTCTTATTATTTGTATTAAAAGTGAAGGAAATAATAATCTTGATATGTTTCATTATTTTCTACATGTTATATAATATTAAAATGTCAAGAATCACCAAATGAAAACATACTTATATTTTCATAGCACTTACATTCTTAAAATAGAAATAAATTCAATTAAATTGTTTTCATTTTCATCGTCAGTATATTTTCGTATACCAAATCTTATCCGACTTATCCGCCGTGTACGTTAATCGAATTCGTTTATATTATATGTGATAATTTTTTAAAACACTTCTTTAAAATAAAGCGGAGCATGTGAGTCCATAATGGGTTAAGTAGTGTTATCTGTAAAATCTTGGAAATTTAGTAGAGACGCTCGAACTTTGTTAAGTTGCTAAAGTGATATTTGTCAAATATATTGTCAATTGTTTAGTATTGAATAGTACGGCAAATTACTATTGAAGGTTACACGATGAGTGCAAATCATCAAATTTTATTATCGAAGTCACTGCTTCATTTGAAAAACATTCCGAGCAATACGTGATTTGTAAAATCTTTAGCGACGATTTCCATTTTTGGGTGAATGGATTTGTGAACAAGCAAAATCAAAATCAACGGGGCAACAGAACAATTTTCAAATTACGTACATACTACGTAATGACGTGAAATAGTTTGCTTAAACAATGCATAACTCAAACAACAATCTTAATAACGCACACAATTACATTTTGTAGGTACATTTAAGGATGGAAAAGTACTGCAATATATAAAAAAATAATGTTTCTGTTTTGTTTGTGCGGTTGTCAGTTATTTATTTTCTTCGGTCTCAGTTTTCATTGAGCTCAATCTTTCAAAACAAACTCATAAAAATCAGTAAGATAAAATAAAACTATACATTACTCATAATCAACTAAACTCGAAGAAACGTAACCGTACGCAATTAGAAGTAAGGCATAATAGTAACAATAGCAATTGCTAAATGTGACGATATGGTATTATAACGTGAATAAAAAGAAATCATTTTTGCGAATATTTGTTCCTATCGTTAAGTTCAGCAACCGGCTGACTACCGCATTATTATTATTTTCCTTTAGCTGCGCAGCTATTTTTATTAAAAAACGTTAACAAACTCGTTGTACAATAACTTAAATTTTCCAAAAATTAAATTCAACAAAACAATACATTCTTAATTAGTACGACCTTAGAGCTTCTACAACATTTATCTGATCAGTGAAGCTATTACAATTTATGTTTGTAAATAGCTGCATATTGTATAAACTGCTTTAGACTTGCGTCATAATTTCGCTTTGAGTTTTATCCTCCTAACACCAACGCCAAAGTATTAATCAAATCAATTAAAATGCACATATTTACACTGCATATAAAGTCGCAACAGGCGAAACGGTTGATTAAATTCCAGAAAATTCTTTGCGTATAATATAACGAGGAAACTATAAAAAACCTAAACACTACACAATCATTCTATAACAAATCGAATTTAAGCCGGTACACGCAGCTAAGTACAAGTAGCTGCATTAGAGCTATACATATAACTTGTTCTCAGATGACCAAATCTCAGTTTGCTATTTTTATTTGCATCGAATCAACTGCAACCTTTACGAGTGGTTGTGTTTGTGATTGCTACTAGCACCACAGAGTAGTAAATAGTGATTATACCATTCCACGTCATAGCAATTTTCGATAATAGATTCGTGTTCGGTACATTTATTTATATGCCTCCAGGATCGATTGGGCTCCCAAATAAATTGACAACAGAAGGAAATTCAAGAGGGTAATCCTGGGATGTTAAACAAAAAAAATGCAAGTAGCACGCGCAATTTTGAAATTCTAGTATATGTGGGCATTTATTATCGAAAACGGGAGCTAATACTTTGCACTTTGCAATCTGATACACATTAATCCGTTTCTTCATGAGTTGTCGTTGTTGAAGTATAACGTAGTACTGAATATTAAAACAGAAATAAAGCTATGAATACTTCTATGCATAAATGATATACTTAACTTAAATTTCAGGCGATTGCGCATTTAACGGCAAATAAACCGTACTTTATACGCATGGCGATGCGAACTCTTTTTGTCACTTCTAAATCACAACCAATCGTTCGCATGACAGCTAAGGAATTTATGTTTGGTTACCCTTCATCGCTGACTACACTAGGCAACACATTTCTACCTAATTGGATATCCTTTGAAAAAGTCGGCTTAATCGATCGGGTATGCAAAAAAATTAATATTAAATATGAAACAGTTTCCTTGAATTTTTCCCAATTTTTCCAATTATTTTATTCTATTATGTACATAGATGTATGACTTCGACACCGATTATGAAACGTTCTACACGGGAGCATCAAATCCTCAAATTTCAGGCCTATATGCGACATATAGGGGGAGTACAGATCTTCCACAATGGAATGAAAAGCATTGCAGTAATATTGAGTTTGCATCAGATGGCACCAAGTTTAAAAGTTTTATTCAACCCAATGAGAGTATAAAATTCTTCAGAAAGAGTATGTGCCGACCGATTGAACTTGTAAGTAGTGCCTAAACGACAACTGAAATGTTCTTAATTTATTACATTCTGGAACACAGTATCGTATTGGTGAACTCCAAACCCATGGCAGTCTCTCCGGTTATAAGTATATTTTCGAAAAAAACGCATTCGACAATGGTGCCATCAATGAAGACAATAAATGCTTCTGCAGGCACGGTAAGTGTAAGTTAACTAATTACTTTACACATGAAGCCAGTTTGATTTTTAAGCGATTAGCAGGTTGTTAATGAATTTTTGTTCACTCCTTCAATCAAATAGTGTACGATACACGGTACACTTTATTTGTATACCTACTACATTAAAATCGCATCGTAAACGTTCAATTATGTACCTTTATTTATAAAACTTATGCCATTTAATTGGGTAAAGTTGTATGGAAAAATCGTCAGGCTCGGTAAATTCCTTTCATTCACAAATTTATTGGGCGACATTTAACGGCTCAAGTGCTGCGGAATGCATTAACACTATAATATTGGTATCAAAACATGGTATTATTTTTTTGCATCACTAATGAACAGCGACTAGGGTTTCATAACTTTAATTGTCTTAAGTGCAGCTTCGCACAAATAAGTATGTGCACATGTACATGTGAGCACGTATGATTGTGTGGTTCAGAATCTAATTACACAGCAGAACTGAAGCCAATTCCGATTACACACAAGCCGTCAATTACAAAAGCGTTAACGGAATATTTTGATAAGCTAAAAATGCAATAAAGTGCACACAATAAAACTGAGCATGACGTTAAAGCATCTCAACTAAATGCATATATTAAAAAAAACGGCACGCAATTGAATCACAGATTTAGTAGACAGGCGTACGTACTCGTATTAAGAGGGTGTTTTTGATAGGGATAAACTGTCAAATCAGCTGTCAATGTTAAGTGCCGATTTTATTCATTATAACTAGTTCACCATTTTATTATGGAAAAGCTCACGCCTCAACAAAGCCTTCAAAGTATTCTGATTTCTTTCGAAGATTGGCCTTCAATTTGTGAAACACATAACAAATTATGTGAGTTTTATGGTCGTAATGATCAACAAGTTAGTTAATCACCAAAATAGTGTGATATAACGCCGCTCAACTATTTGCAGGGCTATGTTAAGTCATAGCTACCAATGACAACACACAATTCACGAACTTTAAGCCAACATTAAGCAAGCATATAGCCAGAATAGCTTAAAAAAGATTTGTGAACTGGCCATTTTCTAGAAAATCATTTTTGGAAATAATTTATTCCTGGAATTTATACCCAAGAATATATTTGTAGGATGTTTAAATATTAATAGTACATGTACATTGAACTTAAATAAATGCATTTTGTATTAGTTCTGACCCTATACAATACGGTCACATTTTTAACTCGATTGTTGACAGTCTGTGAAAATAACTGCAGGAACTCTAAGTAAGAAATTTGCGCGATATTCTTAATACAACTCTCTTAAGCTTATATGAGATGTTGTGGAGTATAAAAAGGAAATAACAGCACGTGACAACTCAATATTTTTGCAGTAGTAGCGTGCACTGTGTAAAAAATCGAGTTGTTGTTAACGGCATCAGAACGAGCGGCTCAATGTATTTTATTTCAACGTTCACTTTTGCGTTCATAACGAAGAACGAGCGGTTTGCTGTTGCGAAAATATTCCACTACCATGAATGCATATACAAATAGTTATTGACTGCAATAGCTGCTACTAATGGCGGTAGTTGCTCCAACAGCTTTCCGTATCTTTTTTGTATTTTAAATTACACTCGTTTGCAATGATCCACATGCGTCATACTTATTTGTCTTTTTCCTTTTGCACCGTAACCAGGTAATTGCCAGCCCCAAGGTCTGATCGACGTCACAGACTGTTATTACGGTTTCCCTATTTCACTCAGTTATCCACATTTTATGGATGGCCATCCCGGTTTGCAAAACAACATAACCGGTTTACAACCAGACAAGGAGAAATACTCATCAGCATTCGTCATACAGCCAGTAAGTGCCGTTTTCAACTTTGCTCGGAGTTCAACTTATAAATTTTGTAAATGTATTCATATACATACATATAGATACATATACATAATTTGTAAATGTTTGTATGCAAGTATTAAAATGAGTAGAATTGTTTGGAGACATTTTGCGGTCATTGTATGATTTGAAATTTTACCTCTTTACACATCTTAAATATTTGTGTAAACATTTATTTAGCTCCTCAATTAGACCTAAAAGGTACCACCCACATGACAATATGGCAAAATGTATAGAAGTTAGTTATTTCTTGTTAATTAATGGGTGTACAACTTTGCTTCCGCCGTTTTTTTCAAAATTAAAAGCTTTATTGCGAAAAAGTGCTTACAGATGTATTATTCAAAGTATTGTCCGTCGCTAGCGACAACTTTCTCCCATCTTTCCGGCAATTTTCGGATCCCGGCTCGAAAAAAGGAGTCCTCTTTTGACGCTATCCATGAAGCAATCCATTTTTCCAATTCTTCGAAGGATTGAAAATGTTGATCTGCCAGGCCGTGTGCCATCGAACGGAATAGGTGGAAGTCAGAAGGGGCGACATCTGGGGAATACGGCGGGTGGGGCAAGACTTCCCATTTCAGCGTTTCCAGGTACTTTTTGACCACTTTTGCGACGTGAGGCCGAGCATTGTCGTGTTGGAGGATGACTTTGTCATGTCGCTCTTGATATTGTGGCCGCTTTTCTTTTAGCGCGCGACTAAGGCGCATCAGTTGCGTTCGGTAGCGATCTCCTGTGATGGTTTCACCCGGTTTTAAGAGCTCGTAGTAAATCACACCGAGCTGATCCCGCAAATGGCGAGAATTGGGCACATAAACGGACATTTTCGAGCGTGAATAATACGAAAACAAGAACAACTGTCACTGAAACGGCGATGACAATTCGTTAGGCACTGTCCACACTCACTTTAAAGGCATTACCATCTATGTATTTCAACCAGCCTCAGCCGGTACAGCCACCTATCGGAAAACGGCGGAAGCAAAGTTGTACACCCAATATATCGAACAAGAAATAAACATTTAGTTAAGTTACAACAATTAACTCAATATCGAAAATGACAATTTGCAAGACGTATTTATTTATTTAAGAAATAGCCTAGAAATAATAAACTATTCATACAACAACAGTAAAGTAAGAAAAAAATAAATGTATTTTTATTATAAGTCTTTTAAGCAAAATTCTTAAAAACATTTTTAGAAGATGAAAAATCTAGAGAATTTCAGTATCAGTAAGCCTCAGTCAAAGCTCGCAAAATTGTTGTCGTTTTACAACGCGGAATGAAAAATAGATCTTGACTCCGAAAACTTCTCAGCGAGGCCGAAAAGTTTATACGCTGAAGTAGGCACAAGTCAATAGCGCCACGAAAAAAGTCAAAGATAAAAGTGAGTTCACATGTATTATTATATATGTACTATAGACATACAATATTTGAATATAAAATTTCTAGTAAAGTAATCGAAATATCAATTAACCTATGATACCTCGATAAATTGATTTTTAATATGGTTATTTAAAATTGTTTATATTTTGATTGCTGTTTCACCATTGAACATTGCACTATCTAAGAACATAGGTACCATATATCAACACAAAGTGAGCTCACATGATGCTCGCAAACGATAATATAGACAATGAGTGTTTAAAGATTTTGTAATTAATCACTAATATTGAAAGTAAAGTAAATAACCTTCGGCAGACGCAACAACAACAAAAAAACAAATAAACTATTAGCTAGAGAAAATCTACTTACTATATTACAAAAGCTTACATTCGTTCTAAAACTCAATATCACAACATTTTGTCCGCCTTTAGTTGGTTTTCTCCATTACTTCCATAAATATATGAATATTATTGCGCAATACATTTTGTGATTTAATTAATTAATTAGCACGAGCCAACTAATCAATCACTCGAAAATTCACTCTGCTGGAATAAAAATCAAGGCGAATACAAACTGGTTAGAAATAAAGTTTGACCATGCTCAGACCTGAAGTTCAAGCATTGATTCCTAAATAATTGAATAAATATGTATATGTCTTCGTATACTATACATGTGTATAACACGAAGATGGGCATCGTTATTAATTAACTTACTTAATTGCAGCATTCGATCAAATTGCTACTAATTCGCTTTTTTCGATTATCGATATTTTCTAGGAATCTGGCTTACCACTCTCGCTCTCAGTAAAAGTACAAATCAACATGCATTTCAACGATCTGAATACATTCAGACAGGTTTCTCGTTTCAGCCATCTAACAGCACCAATGCTTTGGTTTGAAATTGTAAGTAGTAGTTAATTATTAGTCATTTTTATTGTTTTGTTTATTAACGCGTATGTTTTCCCGTCATACCTTTCTAATTTTTCTTCTCCGATCAACACTCGGTTCAGTGCAGTCCACTCCCCTACCCTCTTAATTATCTCAATCAATAACTTACTCTCGTTGACAAGTTATATTTCTATTTTTTTTTTACTTATTTGAGGTGACAGCACAATTTGTTATCAATGTTATCAATGTGTATAAACAGTAAACAGAGATCAAATGAAAAGAATATGGATTTATAATATAGAGGCACCGCGAACGATTTAAGCAGTAAATCAATTATTCCAAATTTGGTTTTCTGCTATACACCATCTAAAATCTACTAAAGGTTGATTCATTAAAGCTTCTTTTTTTCATATAAAAAATAAACGAAATTTGATTTAATTGTTTTAAATGCCAGCCGTAACTGCGGCTAACATGATTTATCATGAACTTCCAAATTTGAAACTACGTTCGATCATTTCGAGTGGTATTTGGCGAATGGCGCGAGTAATAGTAACTTCCAATTCCCCAATCGTAGCCGGTTTATCAATGTAGACTTTAGAGACTGTAGAGAGATGTAGACTTTTGTAGCAATAAAAGAAAAAGTCTAGAGCTGTGATATAACATAATCTATGTGGCCAATTCACTGATCCAATACGTGATATTAATTGTTTACCGAATTGTTCCAACAACAACAGGCTGTGTAGTTAGTAGCACCGACTTGACGTAATCAACGAACCAGCCTACTACAGTTTCAAAATTTAAAGTAGCAACGCTGGATATATGCAAGAAACTGAACAGCTTCTCCCACAACTTTCTGTCTCTCTAAAACCATCTTCTCCATCATCATCTGTCTCTCTAAAACCATCTTGAAAAGCCTAAAATGTTTTTAATTTTAAATACGTAAATATTACAGATGATGCCACATCTGCCAGAGACACTTGACACACGCTTCAACTTTTATCTGAACGTCTTGCCATACTTGGATATAATTGGCTACTGGGGAGGTTTAGTAATGGGTGCGGCATTGCTGGTTTATGCTGTTACCCGCGCGACCATACGCATGTCTGCATTTACCCAAGTGGGTAATATCTCTGACGGAAAATACTGTACGGCAAACCTACTGCGTGGTGTAACTTCAAAAGACAACAAAGTTTATAAACCTTGCGAAATGAATTTGATCCACATGGATGAAAAGCCACACCATGGTCGGAATGTAATCACACGCAATGCTGTGAGCGAAGCATCGAGTGACTTGCTGTATGAAGAAGTAGATTTGAAGGAAAACAGCCGCTCTTCATTTGTATTGGAGCTGGAACCCCCAATTTCTGGCCTGGACAGTAGTGATGACGGAAATGAAAGTGATACCGCAACGTTGAGCCACGATTTGTCGTGATTCTCATATATGGATTTACGGCCAATTGATGTTGAGATCCCAAAAAAGTTATATTCTTCCCAACAAGTAAGAAAAATTCCACAGTTGAAATATATACAAACTGATTAAATGAGCTTTGTCGTTAGTTATCTGTCGATTCCACCTTTAAAGCGTTCCCCTCCTTCTCCTTCTGTACTTATGATCTCCCTATTTGTGCTCCCCGGTCTTGGCCGTTCGTGTCGCTTAATGCTTAATTTTTGTATTCTTTGCTACTCCTTCACTATTCACCCACCGAATAAAATACGCACCAAACCGACTCCATCCCGCATTTATATTTCTCACTCCGCTGACGGTCAATTTTATTTACAAGCATAGACATGCGAAAAAAAACTTTAAAAATTTAATTTCTTAAAATCGCTTTACTTCTAGCTTCCGAATTTAACCCTAACTCCCAGAACTTTAACAGTAACATAAACCCAGAAGTGAGACTGTCAGGCTCATATGACCTAAACTACTGAAAACTCAATTTATTTTACTTTTCCAAATCCAGTTAGTACTTAAAGAAACATTTATTTATTTTTTTTAAAGAACTTGTGAATACAGGGTCTACAGAAAAACAACAGATATTCACATCTTTGTCAAATTTGAGTGACAATGGTATACTGTTGGCATGGAGATTTGTTTATTGTAAACTTGTTCCTGCGTTTTGCAGATGGCTGGTGGCCAAATATGTATAACGCCAATTATGTTTACGAGTACCAGAATTTGACGACTGCGAGTTGACCTCTTGCAGTGAAACAACATGTATTGTTGCCTGAGTTATCGCTCGTACATAGATATTTGTGATTATAAAGAAAAAAATCCCCCCAGCTATCGTAAAAACAACTACATATATTTCGCGGTCTGCACCCTCATTCCAGTAAGGACGAGTTTTGAGCCATATGACATATGTCGCAATACTGGCTGCATCAATCAAATGTATAGGGTGTTTTTTTTAGAGGTTTGTTTTTCGAATAGAGATAAAACTGGCATTTTGTGGTCAAATCTGGCAACTCTAATGTCATTTATGTTCAGTTTGGTTTGCCATTTCATCATGAACAGGATGACAAAAGAACAACGCTTGCAAATCGTGCAAATTTATTTCGAAAATAATGGTTCAGTTCGCGAAGTTTACCGCAAGCTCCGTCCATTTTATGGTCGACATAATCGTCCATCAGAGCAATTAATTCGGTTAACCATGGGTCGTTTTCGCACTACGTTTACTCTATGTGATAATACGCATCCGCAGAGACGTCGAACAGTGCGCACCGAAGAAACAATTGCCGCTGTAGAGCAAAATGTTGAAGAGGACCCGAATGAATCGATTCGCCACCGTGCACAGCAATTGGAGCTTTGTCCATCAACTTTATGGAAGATTTTGCGCAACATGAATGTGGATGAGTTGTGGTTCCAACAAGACGGCGCTACATGCCACACAGCGCACGTCACAATCGATTTATTGAAGGAAACATTCGATGAGCGCATAATTTCGCGGAATGGACCTGTCAATTGGCCACCAAGATCGTGTGATTTGACACCATTGGATTATTTTCTTTGGGGATATGTGAAGTCGCTCGTCTACGCCAACAAACCAGAAACGTTAGGGGACTTGGAAGCCAAATGCTCGAAAAAGTGGTTGAAAATGTGACCTGTAGAATTGGCTTTATTCGAGCCAGCCGCGGCGGCCACATGCCCGAAATCATATTTAAACATTAATGGCATAAAATTATCCTTCCAATAAAGCCAAATTGATGGACATTAAAACGATTTTCTTGTGTTTTATTTCAATTCGAAGTTCTATACCTCTAAAAAAAACACCCTATACTTACTATATGAAGAAAGCTAGAGGGCATTTATTAGGTTTGCCTTTTGAGATATACTCATGACACAAGTTTTGTTCTTTCTGAGTATACGAACCCCGCATCCAATAACCTATTCGCTAATTCTTTACTGGTGAACTAGTTGGACTTTATTACATTTGTGTTTGTAAGGCTCACAAAGTTCTTCAACTACCTTTTCGCAAGACCCACAGCTCTCTGATTACCGTATTTGCATGTGTATGGCATTTCAGTATTAGCATTATCGCACATCCATATTCTGATAACATCAACTTCATCTCATGCCGACTAGAAAATGCACCTAAATATGAAAAATAAAAATATTCTCCATATCCTGGACAAAAAGTCAAGAAATTCTAAGTATGTAAATTTTAGTTTTTTGTTCAAATGAGCTTCTGGGGAAGATTACATAAAATATTGGAATCGAAAATCTTTTGGTAAATGATTTGTCACCATTTAAAATTGTTGGTAAGACTGTGAGGCTCACTTCTGGAAATTAGGGTTGAGACTTGTTGAATAATATTTAGTACTTCCATATTGGCAGCAACCTACCTTAATAATAAGTTTTTATTTAGAAATCAAAGGGAGACAAGCGATGAGACAGATTATATAAAACTGTTTGCACGGATTTCTGTACGTGTATTCATCAAAATAACTATAAACAAACAAACAATTGTCAAACTGCTCCATAGTCGGTTGATAAAATGTGTGGGCTGAAACGAAACAATTTAAAACAATTGCAAGTTTTACGTTCGTTGAAGGCTATTTTGTCACAAAAATGTTTTGAAGCAATACTAAAATGCGATCCGTGCTTTTTGTTTTTTTGCATATGCGAAAGACGCTATTGTCTCTATTATTTCAATAATTGTTTCCCCCCAAACGCACCTGATTTTTTCACATTTGCCATATCTGCCAAGGTATATTCGTTTATACGTTTTCTCGCTCATATTTCAATATAGTTTTACTATGATGTTGGGGAATGTACCCTAGTGTACTGCCAATATAAAAGTACTTGTACTCGTACTAAATATCATCATCTGATCAAATATCATATCAAATATCATCAATTTTTTCATTGCTGGCCGAAATTTATACGAGTATACTAAAAAAGCAATTAGAAGTTATAATATTTATATGAGCAATTACTTCATATATACATATGTACACTGGTTTACATTTCCATAGTTTGCTGTAAGAAACGGCAGGTGTACCGTTATGCACTCTTTTATAGTTTGCGTGATCGTGCAAAACATTATGAGCGACTAGTGTTTTCTCAGAGTTGAAATGTGGCAGTTCACATAAACTCAGCGATTTAAATTGATCAGTGAAACAAAAATATAAGTAATTTGAGGTAAGTTATGCCTTTATAAGCTGATATAGTCGATTTTTGTATTATTAAAAAAGTAAATTTTTTATTTTCTTCAGACCTGTGAAAATGCCAAGAGGAAAGTAATTGCCACTTGAAGAAAAGGGAAACATGTATGCATTCAATCAATAAGAGTTTTCGATACGGGAAATAACGGATAAAATAGGCAGGTCTGTGACACCAGTGTGTTATTATTTAAAATTACGCGGATCTTATGGGAAAAACGTTAGCTATGACCGAAACACGAGCATTATCGTAAGTTTGTTCGCAGAATCGATCTGTCTATAAAGCCCCGACATGTTCGACAAATTTTACAAAATTGGGTTTCTGAAAAAATTAACTTCGACATTTACTGCGAACTTTTAAACGTAATGATAATAGAATCGGAAGAACTTTGTGGGCCGACAGTTTTATTCAAAGATTGACTTTAAAAAAGCGATTAAATAGGTTTAGGCTTGCATACCGGCACAAACTCTTCAGAATCTTATTTTATGTGTGCCTAAAGTATCTTAAACCATAATGGGAAATGGACAAATTATTTAAAAAACTATTTAGAGTACCTTGAGCTATGAAAACATTTTTACTTTATGCAATTTTATATTTTTTTATGTACTGAGTTTATGTGAATTACCACCTCAAATTGTGCCATTTTTATGAAAACAATAAATAAATTGGCAGAACAGTTACTTAATTGCGATTTCTTCTTTTAGTTCTTATAGACTATAATTTACAATAAATATTTCAGTAAAACTATTTTAACTGAATAAATTTGTTAGGAATTGCCACCAGTGTATATATATATCAAATATAACCGGGCAATATAACCATGAAAGTAACTTTAATTTCTTTATATTGCCGTTATTGCATGAATTCTATTTTTAACGTTTGTCAACATTACACATTTTTATATCGGTTATTACTATTCACATATACTATATGTAATACTTCTATATTGGCAGCAACCTATCTTCACAATGTGTTTTCATTCGGAAATCAAAGGGAGACACGCGATGAGACAAAAAACACGAAATTTTGTGAATGTATTTCTATGCGTGTATACATGAGCACTTCTACACATGAACAACTGTCAAACTGCTCCAGGGGCGGTTGAAGAAATTTCAGTTAATTTCGACAAATTTTTATTTTTTTCCAGTCAATTTTTTTCCCGCCTGAACGCACCTGACTTTTTGACACTTTTGACAAATGTTAAGGTACATTCGTTTATATGCTTTTTCGCTCATATTTCACTATTGCTGTACTGTGATGTTGGCGAATGTACCTTGAGCTTACTGCCAATATAGAAGTATTACATACACTATGATCAATAAGTACCGGGACTGTGTATTTTAAATTTTTTTTTTTTTAGGTCGGTAGGACCTTAACTGACACCTGTGTCAAATTTTGAGCGGGATTGCATCGTTAGTTTTTGTTTGGCAGCTGTTAGCGTCAGTCAACTTTTTGTACTTCGTCGCATTTTACAATGGATAATTTTGTTGATCAACGTATTTGTTTGAAATTTTGTCTTAAGAACGAAATTTCTTGTGCCAATGCGCTTAAAATGTTGCAGAAAGCATTTGGGGAGTCTGCTCTATCAAGAACCAGAGCGTTCGAGTGGTATAAAATGTTCAAAAGTGGTCGTGAAGTGGTCGAAGACTTTCCTCGTTCTGGACGTCCTTCAACATCGAATACCGACGAAAATGTTGAAATTGTGAAGAAAATCGTGCTTGAAAATCGTCATGTGAGCCTCAGAGAGATTTCCAACGATCTTAACATCTCTTATGGAAGCGCACAACACATTGTTGTCGATATTTTGCGCATGAAACGCGTCGCCGCACGGCTTGTTCCTCAAGACTTGAATTTCGTCCAAAAAGATCATCGAAAGCAAGTGATTATTTGAACAAACACAGTGTGAATATCATCGATCAGGCTCCCTATTCTCCAGATATGGCACCATGTGGCTTTTTCCTGTTCTCCCGACTCAAGTTACCGCTTCATGGAAAGAGATTTGAGTCCATAGAGGTCATAAAAGAAAATGCGACGCGAGAGCTGAAGGTCATACCTGCTTCGGCTTACCAGAAGTGCATGGACGATTGGATTAAGCGTTGGTATTGCTTATGATGGGGCTTATTTTGAAGGGGGTAAAATAAATTTACCAGAAGAATAAAACAATTTTGTTTTTTTGACACAGTCCCGGTACTTATTGATCATAGGGTATATGACTATTCAAAACCATAGTCCATTTTTGAAAAAGTAACCTAATTTTTCGAATTGAAGTGCATATGACATGCAAAAAATTAGTGCATAGATATTGTGAATTTATTAAAAAAAAAGAATGCGTGTTTTTTGGAAAAAAAATTGACCTGTGTTTTAATGCTAACAATGTTTCTTCTCCGCAGATTTCAATAGTTTTGGAGAGAAATTTTGATTCAGGCGTCCAATTACGTTACGTTGCGCATACAGTCTGCCAATTCGTCAAATCAATTTGACGGGTACGAAATAGAAACTACCGTTCCGCACAAGGGAATTAGGTAGTACGAGTGCATGGCTTACTTAAAATGTCAATGCAATGGAAACAGTAAAGGATGAATGTTCTTACATATTTACAATATACAAGTTCCCAGTACCTTATGTTCGCGCGAGTTGGTGAATTTACAAAATTTGAATTTGAGGCTCAGATTTAAACTTTGTTTTATTTGATATTGATTGATAGATTTAAACTCTAGATCCTTCCCTACCACTATTTCCTTTGAAAAGTTGCATATTTATCAGGGGAAGTGGTGACAAAACATTTAGCTATAATACATCAAGGGATTTCTAAGTTCTTAATTGATATTTCTCAATTTAGTTTTTGTGCTTAGTTATTGCTCAAAACTAAGTAGCTAATTCAAATAGCTGTGATAATTTAAACAATACAATTTGAACAATGTTAAAAGTATCAAAAGTGAAATGCACATACATACAAATATGGTAACATTAGATAATGTTGTAGGGTTTCCAACAAAATATTTCATTACTTTTTTAATAAGTATTAGGTTACTCGAATACCTATTTATTTCATTCCGTATGGGCTTGAATGCCTTTAAAACATACAAAAAATATGGTGTTAGATATTTCATATATATTGAACATATGCACTCTTTATCTAAGTATGTATGTTTATCATGCAAAGTATGAACTGACAAGTTCAAAGGTGCAATAACAGTTCTGTATGACAGTTTTCTATAATATCAATTTGAATTTCATGTAAATACATATTAATTTAATGCATTTTGTCACACGGATTTTCGGAAAGGTTTTTGGATCTCTAAAGTTATATTTAAGTATATAATTATTTTACAAAGGT
Organism: Melieria picta; assembly: GCA_964056695.1. Taxonomy (NCBI): domain Eukaryota; kingdom Metazoa; phylum Arthropoda; class Insecta; order Diptera; family Ulidiidae; genus Melieria; species Melieria picta. The sequence goes on from OZ057399.1 coordinate 65,249,527, forward strand.
CGCCAATAAAATTAAAACCTTGATTTTACAATGGAAAGCTATAGAAATAAAAATATACGTTATTATCTATATAACTACCACCTCTATGAGGTTGTCATCAATTAAATTGTAAAATGTGTTATTTGATAAAGATAAATTAAACACTTATACATGCATTTAATATGCCCTAAATAAGTTTTGGAGTTTTAATTAATAAATATTTGAATTTTAGGTAAGGTGATAAAATGGTTGGGTAATAACTTAAATGATTGTATACTAAAATCAGAATGGAATTGCAAGAGCCAAATACTAGCGGGAATGCTACAAAATCAGAATTTATACAAATCAATCAAAAAATAAATTAAAAACTTGATGTTTTAGAATTTAGCATATTTTAAATTTTATCTACATTTGTAGTAGAGCTAGAAATCGCAATTGATCTTGATCTAATATTTAACAAGGTTAATTCTACAATAGATATTATTTACAAATTGAATTAATAAACAGTTTCAAATTGTTGATGTGAATTTGCGTTTTTTAACATGATTTATTTCTTAATTTCTTACCAGGTAATATATGCGGAAAAGACTGAAATATTATTATTTGCTTTTAGCTGTAACAGCGGCAGATCAAAATATATACAAAAATATATAGTTAGGAAAAATATGGGGAATCTAACAAAAACTGAACTGGCTAACAAAAACTGTTTCAACGGTACCCAACAAATCCACCTATACTTATGTATTCATTGTACACATCCATTTCTACCCATCCATCCATCCCGTTGGATTGTATAGACTCACTCCCCCATAAATACAAATATTATCATTCAAAATCATTTATTAATTAAAAGACGCCAATAGTTGTAAAATTACATGCATACGTACATACATATATGTGCATACATGTGGTTTGTATGTACGTATAATATTTATTAAATATATTTGATGAGCTGATATAATACAAATATTTAAATTACAATGAACATCTACGTCTAGATTTTAAATGACCATATTACGGCTATGTATGCATGTAATTTCAAATAAATAGAAATTAAATCTCACAAACTATTTTAAAAGTGGCAATTCGCACTGAAAAACAATCTGGTTGTATTTAATGATTCTAGCGGAATTGTTACTAAGTCGTAATTGTGTAATTAAAATTGATATTTTTGTCAATTAAAGTTTACAATTTTCGATTTCTCGATATTTAATTTAAAACATTTAATTCGTAAAATTAAATGTTATGCCAAAAAAAAAACCGTTGTGCCTTAATACAGAGAGCATAGTTTCGTTGTCCCTTCGTTTATTTCGCTGTTGTCATTATTGCTGCTGATACTGCAAACCATTTTCAATGTGAAGCTAAAGCTTTAAAAGCTTTACATTAAATTATGTAATTTGTGATTTAAAAACAAACTTAATTATTAACAAGTATAATGAAACGATGCCTTTCATAATTATCGCGCTACTTATTTTACGGAAGTACTCAATTACAACAATTCAATATAAAGCTTTTTTCAGAAAGGTGTGAAGAGAAGAATGAGTATTATAAGAAATTAGTACCCCTCTGCTTATATACATACTTATATACTTTTCCACTTAGAAGACAGTGTTTTCTGTGTATGTAGATACATATTTCCTCAATTATTAATATAAAAATTTATATTTTGGCATCTTCGTATTTGCAATGGCCTAATTTTTGTCTAACTAATGACCATACTTTTGCTTCCATTCATTTTAAAGCAGTTGCAGCACAGCGTTGTCCTCATATGCGCCCGTAAGCCATTGAGCTTATTGAACCTCACTATCGCTGTCACTCTTTTCTGTCATTATTGGAAAGAAAAAATATTATTCTGCTCACTGAATGATCTTATGCAAACAAAAAGTACCACCTTTTTTCCCAGTGTAAGCATGCCGCTTCAGTCGATCGTATAAGTCTTCTTTTGTTCCATAGAGCGAAGCATTCGACCTCGCTAATGTACTCATTTTCCCGCCATGTAGACCTACAAACATTGCCGATACAATTTTCGCATTTTGCACATATGCATATATGTTCTTTAGATATGCAGTTTAAAATCGATTTTCGATAATTGCCACTTACCGCTACCGTCTTTAATGTACGCCTCATTGTAAAAATTTGGCATCTCCCAGCCATCCTCTTCGTCGTCATAGTAATGTGCGTAGGTGCTATGATGCGATGGCGCAATCGATTCCGCGTATGGAGTGTGTGCGCCATAGTAGAAATTTACTTGTGATCCAGTCTGATCAATAGCCGGCGTTAACATCTTTTTTGGATCTCTACGCTTCGTCGAGCGTACACAAATCATCCATATAAGCAGCACAATTACTATTATAAAAATAACGGCTCCCGCGATACCTCCAGCAATATAAGCAAATTCAGAGCGTTCAGCGCAATACGGTCCAGTGAATGACCCCACGCAACGGCATGCTGGCGCCCCTTTGAGATCTTTCACACAAGTACCCGAATTTTCACAATAGCCATCGCACATGTCAGTACATTCCATGCCGGTGCCGTTAAAGCCCGGCTTGCACTCGCACTTAAAGTCAGATGTTTCAGGCACCAAGATGCAGTAGGCGTTCGGATCGCAATGCGGGCGTCCTTCGGCAATATGCTCGCAAGGATTTGTGCACTCTGACTTAGCAGTAGCACCCGTAATCTTCGTGCTATGATTGGGTGGGCACTGAATACATGAGGTCTGCTGTGATTCGGATTGATAGAAGCCCTTACGGCACTCTACACACATATTAAGTGTGCCATTGAGGTAAGTACCTGGCGAACATACGGGCAGAGTACATTCTTCAACAGAACTAGCACCCACTTTAGGTGTGGTGCGCCCAAGCGGGCACCCCACACACGAAGGCTGTACCCCCTGAGAGCGATAAGTACCCCGTGGGCATGGCTCACAACGGCCATCCACACCAAGCTGCTGGCCGGAACTACACTCGTCACGACAGTCTTTACGAGAAGTCGCCTCACTAGAGCGCGTTGTTTGTCCCAGGCCGCACAACTCACAACTGAATGAGCCCTCTCGCGGTTGATAGAATCCGTGCCCGCAAGAACGACACAAACCCGTTTCAGAGTCAAAATATTTTCCAGCGGGGCAACGTTCCTTGCAATCCCCAGCTGACCGGGCTCCTGGACCTGCAGTAACAGCTGTCCGACCAGCAATGACAGGACATTTGCTGCACTGCAATTGGCCAGCTTCGGATTGATATGTACCTCGCTCACAGGCAACACATGTTTTGTTATTCGTATCATAATACGTTCCAATAGCGCAGGGCACACAATCCGGTATCATAACCACCTGCCCCATTGGGCAAGTATATTCGGAGCCCAAATCCAATGATGCAGGATCAGGCACAGTGTTGGGCAATATGTCTTGAACGGCAAATTGATCATCTTCCAATATTAATTTTTCGAATAGATTCTTCACCGTTGACCGTTCTCCAGTTGTGGAGTGTATAACTGGATCACTAAAGGAAAACAATAAATAACATTTCATTTATATGATTTACTCAGCTCTATCAATAAAAAGCATTTTTCAGTATACTTAAGCAGTTGCAATTAAATATAGGAGCTTACTAATGCGATATGTACGTGCGTACTTTTATCGTAGCTAAGATATTTAAAAAAAATGAGCAAATTATTTTGTTTTGAAACCACCACAAATTTAAACCCCGAAAAATATACATACACCTAATTCTGTATTTACACGGTCTTTTTTTACACGGTTCTGATTTAACACGGTTTGAAAATAAAATAATTTTAAATTTTTTTACACGATTTTATTCCATTTAGCACGATTCAAAATTTTTTGGGCTTAAATTTTGTTTGTCAAATTTAATTTTTGCGAAATATGTTCATATCACAAATTTAGGGAAATTCCCTTTTTGTGGATACAAGCAAATTTACTTATCAGAGCAATTGAAATGTGTTAATATTTTGTGAACTATCAATGCAATCAGACGTATTTGGTAAAGACATTTTTTATAGGCAAATTAGTTTTTCCAATGTAACATTTATTTTAATCTTAACGCATTAAGATAAAAGGTAAGCCAAAAAATATTTTATATTTATTCAGTTATTTATATTTTTTTATTTTTGTTAAATATTTTATGTATTCCTGTTTTTCACTAAGTTTAATAGGTTTTAGAGATAAGGAACCAATCACCTATTTTTGCATGCGATCAATGTCTTTTTTTACACGGTTTTTCCTGGAACCAATCTACCGTGTAAAAACAGAATTATGTGTATATTGTAAATGTAAATATGTATATGGAAATATGTTAGTAGGCACAAAATACAATTTTTTACAAAATGGCTATATTTCCTTTTACTAAAGCAGCGAACGATGAACTTTCTAAGAGTTTCCATTTTTTTATTGGTGTGGAATAGGAGTTAGATGTGCATTGAGATGGAAATTCAAAACGTGATTGTGGCAAACATACTTCATTGCTGGGAAGAGAATTTCCAGCATATACGTATCACCGCCAGTTTGCTGGCGTCCTTGACGACCATGTGCATCCATATCATCGCTTTCACTATAATTCGTTTACATATTATGAACAATTACACAAACATGCTTCAGATTGTTAACTTACAGACATGTATACAAAATATATGTATGCGACTGGTGTACTTACTTAAAAACCGGGATTTCAGCCTCCATCACATACACACCTCCATCTTTTACTTGGCGAAGAACACGGTTATTTTGCGTAACACGATAATGATCGCATTTCACATCGATTTGAATGTCTTTGCATTCTCTAAAAGGAAACCATTAATAGAAAATGTATAATAAATAGCATTTGTTTAGTGTAGCATTAACCAATTCTGTTGAAGTTACCTTGTTCCCTCTACAGAATAGGAACAGAAGTTCCAATCACGATTTAGAGCGTTTACCGAATTGGTCACCTTTTGCCTTAGCACACCCTGTCCAGCCTTATTGCAAAGCACGTCCGACGGGAAGAGCATTTTGATACGAAAAACTCGTTGCGCAGGCTTTGAAGCTAAGTGTAAAATAAATGAATTTACTCTCATTCATGCTTGAACATACATACATATTTAAAAATTCAAATCAGAGTAATATATGGTTTAATTCTTTATATTATAAAGTTAACAAAGCACCTAAAGCATGTACATAATTTAATTTTAAATCAATATCAAAAATAATACCAATAAATAGAATCAATATGAAAAAACAGGCCGTCAAAATAATTTAAAATTGATACACTTACACTCTCATACACTTATTTAGTTGTTTAAATTAGATTGTACTCAGTAGCCCATACAGAATTTCATTTTAAAAATTAAACTATATTTTCCACCCACAATTGTTGTAATCAGGGGCGGATTCAGAAAAATATTTCGGGGGGTTTCAAAAAGTAATTCTTTAATATTTATAAAATGCTTTTTAATTTGTATGTATTTTTAAAGTCGATCCTAATATTTCGGGGGGTCAACGCAAAAGTTGATAGAAATAATAAAGAAAATACAAATCTATAAAAATGAAAAACCTAATAAAATTCGAAGTATAGTACATATGTACTGCCTTAGACAACCTATATATTTATTGCCAATTGGTGAGATACTCCCAAAACTCCTTATGAAGCAATTAAATTTTTTTATTGATTTAAGTATTGATAGTAGAACTTGAACGCAGGAAGGCATAAGGAGCGTTGCTAATAGCATTGTAGCTCATGATAATTAGATTAATGATCATAATCATGATATATGGTTATATGAATACAAATACATGGAGCATATTTTTTCACTCACGTGAACACGACGGATATACAAGTGGCATCGTTGGTTCAGGAGTTGGGCGCCAAAATCCTTCCGCTCCGCAGGTGTAAAATTCTGGTACTTCTTCAGAGAAACGTAAGCCCGGATTGCAAGCAATTTCACAGACTTTAAATTGCCCTCCTGCACCCCAATCTTTACACACTTGCACTCCACCCACAGGATCAGTCAAAGGTGGACAGAATTCCGCTATGATAATTAACAATTTTACAATAAATTAGCATGAGCATTCCGTGAGCATTGATTATAATCGATAAAATTGTTTTGATTATGACTTACTTAATAAGGACACCTTGAAACTGCATGTAGCTGTATTGCCCGCCGCATCAGATGCAACGTAAGTGATATCATAAGATCCCCAAAGAAGAGTAGTGCCAGGCCTATGACCGTTGCGTTCCATAATTTTGGTTATACCTATGTTATCACTAAAATGTGGCTCGTCCCATGTTACCACAGCTGAACCGTTCTTGGCAATTACCCACAGATCGCCAGGGCAGTGCTCTACTACTGGTGGCTCTTTGTCAATAACAAGTTGTTGACAGTTCTGACCAGTGAACCCATTTGGGCATTTTCGTTGTCCACATAGTGAGGGTACGGTACGTTCAACTCCCCCTGATGTGATTTCATATCCAGCCCAATTCAATATTAGGCCATGATAAAGTACCGGCTCTGAGCGACAGTCTCGTACTTGTTTCTGTATCTCTGATGTAATATCTAAGGCACGACCCCATACTTGTGCCTTTGTTATGGTACCTTGGAAGCCAGATTCCGCATAAGCACCGTTTTGATTTGAGTCTTCTGGTTGTGGACGCCCAAGTACAGCCCAAACATATTGCGGCAATACACCATCTGCTCCATATTCCATTTTGCTGGCAATAAGCCCTTCGGTAATCAATTGCAGTTGTCCACTTATGCCATCCCATACGATGGCCACGTGATGCCACTGTCCGTCGTTCACTGAAGTATATTCACCAAATGATAAGAATACATCGGGTAAATCGTCGAAAATTGAAACCTGCACACCGCTGGAGTGTGCTTGTAGCAAAGGCCGACGCTGCCTGGCAATACGTGGAGAATCAACCGCATACAACGTGAAGAATATTCCAGTATCGTCTTTTTGTGCGAATTGAACCCACATCGCAATGGTTAAGCTAGTCGACATATCCGTGTAAAAAGGCACAACCTGCGCAGCGGTGGAGCGTGAGGCATCACTAAAGTACAGATCATAATCCACTTGAATTGTTTTGCGGCAATCGTCACCAGTCATATTGAATGCACACTGACAATAAAATCCATTGGTCAAATCAATACAGTTAGCGCCAGGTGGACACGAATTATCTTTGCAGTCTGATATATCTTCCTCACAATTCTTGCCCATGAAGCCATCCGCGCAGAAGCAGGTGTATCCAGCGCCATTATCGATGCAAGTTGCACCATTCTGACACACATTCGCATAACAAGCATCAAATTCGTACTGGCAGCCAATGCCTGCATAATCCACGGGGCACGTACAGTTCAACCCGGACCCATAATCTTGGCATTTACCTCCGTGCATGCAAGGGTTACCTATGCAGCGCTCAGGGGCCGTCTCGCAATTCTTTCCATCGGTGCCACTAGGACAAACACAGAAGTAATCTTGGAAGAGATCAATGCAGCTAGCGTCATTCTGGCAAGGTGTGGCTACATTACAAGTGGTTATTTGCTGTTCGCAGCGCATACCACTCCATCCTTTTTCGCATGTACACTCAAAGCCACCAACACGATCACGACATTCTCCATCATTTAAACACGGGTTCGCTTCGCAATCGTCAATGTCTACCTCACAGAATGTACCAGTAAATCCATCGCGACAAACACACTCAAATTTATTATCCAAATCCAAGCAGCGTTCCGTCCCTACCGGGTTGCAAGGATCACTGAGACATTCGTCTATCTCTGCTTCACAGTTAAGACCAACAAAACCAGGCCGGCATTTGCATGAAAAACCATCCAATTGGTCAACGCACGTCGCTCCATTCTGGCATGGGTTCGATTCACAATCATCAATCGGATGCTGACAATTTTTTCCAGTGTATCCTGGTTCGCACGTACAGCTATAGCCATCTACTAAATCCAAACAAACTCCTTCGTTTAAACACGGCCGATTTGCACAATCATCGATGTTTATATCACAGGAAAGGCCAGTCCAACCTGGATGACAAACACATTCGTGTTCAAAAAGTCTATCCACACATACACCATGTTTGCAAGGCTCAGAAAGGCATAAGTCGATCTTTTCTTCGCAACGTTTACCGGTGAAGCCAGTTGGGCACGAACACTGGAATTCATTAACTAAGTCCGTGCAGTTTGAACCCAACAAACAAGGGTTTTCAGCGCAATCGTCAATATTCTGTTCACAATGAATACCTTCCCAGCCAGGCAAGCAGTCACACTTGTAGCGACCTTGTTGCAACGCTAAGCAACTAGCGCCGTTTGAACAGGGATTACCATTTGCCGTACAAGGATCAATTGTCACGTTGCAGTCAGCACCGGTGTAGCCGCTTCGGCACAGACACGTGAAATTATTGTAGCCTGGCTCATTTTTACACATTGCGCGAGCTGGACAGGTTTCATTACTACAATCACTGAATTCTTCCTGACAGTTAAGCCCCGAGTAGCCAGAAAGGCACTCACATCGATAGCCTTGTGGTAAATCAGTGCAAGTTCCACCATTGTAACATGGTTGTGAGGCGCACTCATCAATATCAATTTCACAGCGTCTGCCTGAAAAACCAGCAGGGCAAAAACATTGCACTCCATGCCCCATAGGCACACATAGGCCTCCGTGTAAACAAGCTCCTTCACCACACACAACAGGCCTACATTCCTCACGGCCTTTTGACCCAACAATTTCCGTACGCATGTTAGACGGACATTCATTACATGTTTGAGCGCCAGCGGTACTTTGGTAATAGTTTACGGGACATGGTGAACACGGCGCTAAACCTGTAGATGAATAAAAGCCCGGCGCGCACTTCTGACGGCACAGATGCTTGCTGGAAGCTGCCGGCTGGAAAGTAAATAAATTTTGGGGACAAGCCTGACAATCTTTGAAGCCGCCAGTTGGCGGATCAGCAGTAAACGAATTCCGCGGACATTCCAAACACGGCACCAGACCAGTGGGTGAGTAAGTGCCAAAACCACAAACTGGAATACAATCGGTCAAAGCCTTGGACCCTTCTTCTTTTGTATATGTGCCCGCTGGGCATCGTATGCACGTGCCCTGGCGGTCGCGATTCTGATAATAACCGCGTGGGCAGTTGGTACAAACGCTTTGGCCTACACTAACGTATGTACCAGCTGGACAATGAAGACAACGCGGAACATCACTGGTATCCATGTTTAAAACTTCACCTACACTGCAGGTAAAGCCGCGACTAATATTACTTTTAAGAGCTCGCAGTGGGGGACACTGATTTCCAATATTTGATATATTCAGTAGTGAATCAATGACAGCGCTTGCATAAGGTACACTTAAGTCAAAAATTAAATTCAATGTAGAGCCGCATAGTTCATATAGCTGTGGCTGTCTAATAGCGGGTAAAATGGAAAGTATGAAGTCCATTTTGACCACATTTTCATCCAGTAAATTAGGTACAGATTTAATAAATGACACATTCATATTCACATTCACTGCGGAGCAACGTTGAGAAAGAAGTTCGTTCAAGCCAGCATAATGTTGTGCCAACATATCCTGATATTGACCAAGACAAGCATGTGCCACAGCGCCATTAGCTCGATAAGTGACCGTAGCGGTGACTTGGTAGTCAGCTTGCTCAGTATTTTCTGAAACGCAGTCTGGCACAACAGAAGTTGGTTTCCACAAACGCGACGTTTCACAGGAGAAAGTTTTAACCGGCTCACCATCAGTAAAGCGAAAACCAGGTTTACAGGTAGCAATACACTCTATGCCCCGATCTCCAGGCAAACAGTTAATAGCTCCATTTGCGGGAGGCTGCAACTCCCAATCTACACATGGCGATGCCTGAACAGACACCTGGAAGTAGCAAAAGGCGCGGTTGTTAAATTTATCAACGGCTGTCACAGAAACATTTTCGTAGTCTCCGATTGGTATAACAGCACGTTCTGGTGTGTAGATGATGCGCACATCACCCGAATCGTCTGACGCCTTTATCCGCTTGCGTGTGTCATTAAAATTTACATTATAACTATCCTGATGATCGACCAATTCAATGACGTAACTTTGTGGGCACTGTAACAACGGCGGTGTCACATCGGGTACTGTGATATTAATCTCGCATATAGCCACATTTCCATCATAGTCGAAAGCCACATATTTGACGACCGTATCCTTGAACACAAATGAAGGAGTTTTAAAATTTTGTGGTTTTACTTCTAAGCGAGCTATTGAACCCGAATTATCAACGGCAGAAGGTTCGGTGAAATTAACTGGTAAGATAGCGCCGTTTTCATCACGCTTCACTATAATAGGCTGTTGTGGACAACTTTGGAATATTGGTGGCTCGTTATCCACACATGGTGAATAGCCGTAATCATAACCAAGCAGCGGCTCTTTCTTCGGTTCTTCGCAACCCATTAATTCGAACTTTAGGCATGCGTTGTCCATATAACTCACAATGCCCAGAATGACAAATCGGGCTTGTACATATTTGGGTAATGTGATCATTGCCAGTTCGCCGTAGTTGCCTGGGTCACGCATGGTTAAATTAAAGTTGGGAAAATACACAACATAATTTTCATTTTCTGCCTGCTTATAGAAAAATCGAATCTCTGTGGGGCGACCCACAATATCGTTTGTGACCACTCCTTTCACTAAAATCGCTTTAACTCGGTATATTTGACCCAAATCAACGCTGACATAAGTGAAAGCCTCTTGTTTGCCACACCAGCCTGTAGCTGAATTCAAGCGTATGTTTTTTGCTTCATAGTTCGGACGCTCTGATGTAGCGTTAATCGCTGAATCAGGAATTTTACCTGAGGTTACCCCCAATGGCTTAATCACCTTACATTCTGGCTCACGTATACACGTAATAGGGCGTGGATTAATCAAAATATATCCAGGCCGATTGCATCCAAAATATACTTCAGAGCCCTGTTCATAGCTGCGAGCAATTTGACGGCCATCACTTGGGCGCCCGGGATCTTGGCATACTGGACCTTCACATCGCAAATCGCCAAAGTCCCAAATTCCGTCACCTTGACAACGTACTACATTATCATGACGTGATGTCTGGCCAGCCAGTTTAAAAGTGTGTTGGCAACCAAAGAAAAAGGAACTCTGATATCGCGTGTCTACAAACTGACCGTATTCGGCACCTGGTGTAGGCATTGGCTGATAGCAGTCAACTCGTGGACAAGATGGCTGGAGACCGGAAAGCCAATAATCAGGGAATCCCGGCTTTGGATCGTACACACATTGTCGAAAACCAGCTGATGTGGTGCCTCTAAGGTGACGTCCAGGAACGTTACAAGTCACAGTTACATTATCGCGAAATGACACTAGAACTGATTCCGGATCAGGGCGTTCAACAGAAAGGCCCTCCAATTTATCATCGGGCAAGGATACACATTTGGCATCTGTTAATTTTCAAGTGTATACATACATTTAAATCAAGATTTCACAGAAAACGTTTTTATACTTACAATTGCACTCTGGTAGGGTTGCGTTCCATTGACCATTGGATAAGCATAGTAGAGCTGAACTGCCGGACATGATGTACCCAAAATTACATTGAAATTTTACTACTTCTCCAAAGTGATGTTTGTTTTTGTTTGAAAGTAACTTTCCATTCTCAGGCTGCAACAGGGGTGGGCACATAACTGGAACACATGTTTTATTTCGCTGATACGTATCGCCATCACGTTCACCAGATTCGGAGCGTTCAATGTTAAAACCAGCTGTACCGTTAGCTGTATACAGCTGATATCCAGTATTGCAAGTGCATGCAAAGCCACCTGGGGAGTTAACGCATTTCTGATCACAACCACCGTTATTGTTTGCGCATTCATTGATATCAACACAATCCAGGCGAGTACAGCCCATGATTTCCATACGCACGCATGGTGCGCCCACATAGTCTTGAATACGGAAGCGAATATAGCGGGCTTCAATCGGCATTGGTAAATTTAATATGGAAAGTGTAGGTTCCAAAATTCTGAATTCAACAGCGGTGCCATCAGGATTCGTGTAATCTTTGAACACATCCGTCAGATTATTAGTGTATTGCAGACGTACAGCAGATGTAAATGCAACATTGCCATCAAAACGCTGTACAGACATGGTACGGAAGCCCCGCAGTATAGTGGGAGCTTTCAAGTCAATCAAAATCCAATTCGCACCTGGTTCAACAAGTACACCACACCAGCCAACCGAGTTGAGACGTAGCATACTCTTTGAGTACCCTTCCTCACCGCCAGATGTAATGATACTTTCATCCGGAATGCCACCATTAGCCAGCCCTAAATCACCAACCGGACGGCATTCATGTGTGGGTACAAATCCCGATCGACATGGACAGTGAAAAGAACCGTTGGTATTCTTACATTCTGTAGTGGCCAAGTCGCATTGTGTTGATGTGCACTCGTTTATATCTTCGCAAGTTGGAGGATTCTCGAAAACCTGGTCAGCATTACAGCGAATGATATTGCTTCCAATTAACTTATAGCCTTTGTAGCATTGCACTCGAGCATCATCTCCATAGTGGTAAGGCCGAGCTGAATCAACTACGAAGCCGTTATCGATCTTTGGATATTCAAAGCAGCGTTTACGCGTACAACGTGGTACTTCACTGCTCCAAGTGCCATTGGACATGCAAATTAAAACCGGGTGTCCAGTACGTTCGTATCCGGGATCACATACATACTTCACTATTGTACCATAACTACGACCACCGCCATTTAACAATGTAACATTTGCATGTGGCACATCAGGGAGTGGAGCGCATTGAGATGCCATACATGTAGGTTTACGCTCCCAACGCCCATCAGGTAAACAAGAAATTTTCTCGATAGGTGCAGCCGACGGAAAAGTAAAACCTGCATAACACTGATACATAGCAACGCCACGGTAAGTAACGTTCGATGAACCAATTGAGAACCCGTTATCAATTTGAGGAACAGGACCGCAGTATACCTCTGAAAGATAAGATGTTTCCATTAAAGCAATAAACATATGATTTAATAAATTATATTAACCAACCTTGGCATTTCGGTATATAGGAAACACTCCAGTTGCCTCCCTTTAAGCACTCTGTGACAATTTTTGCTTTACCTGTCGCAAATTCCTGCCCAATAGGACAAGTAAACTTCACTACTGTACCGAAGGCGGTATCACGACTTGAAGCCAAGGCTCCAATACCAGGTTTCAATTCAGGGCAGTCGGACGAAAATGTGGCAGACCAGCTGCAATATAAATTTAGCTATATATCCGTGGACCGAATAATGACCATAAGAACTTACCCAGCAGCGTTATGCAACGCATCTGAAGTGAATTTAATTAACATTTCGCCCGATGACGCGGTTAATGTTAACTTCGGCGTGGAAGTTCCAGTAAAGCCGTCACCTGAATGCAAACGCAATCCCGTTGTAGACGAACCATCATAAACTTGCACAGAGTCACTACTATGCACTATAAATTTATCAAATTTAAGTGACAATGGCGATCCCATACTGTTTCGAATCGTGAAAAAACACTCTTGGTTCTTTGGATAATTATCTAGTCTATAAGCCGGCGACGTAACAGTACCATTTCGTGCTGTAATGGTAGCCCTACAGCCTTGGATGTATCGTAGACTAAAACCTTTCCGTGAATCTCCGAGACTAGATTTGAAGTAAAAATATAATGCACTGCCAGTGGATATTATGACCTTTTCATTTTCACTAGATTGTCCAGTTAAGCGAGCAATTGGACGGCTCAGTGGCGAATCACCATCTCGTATTAATAGCATATCACGACCTTCAACAATATCTAAATCATCAACTTCAACAGAAATGATACGGCCCGGTTGTGCTCTGACAATATAAAGGCACTCCAAACCACCTGGATACGGTTTTGGATAATTGGGGCTAGTCAGTGTTTGACGCTGAAGCGTGGCCTTTAAAACACCACCGCAGTTCTTCGCTTCTGTCTTCCAAGTAGCACGAAATCCCTTTCGCTCAACACTCCCATCGGTAGTGAACTTCAAAATCATGAAATTTGACGCAGATACGAATGGTTGTGTAGTCAGATCTAATTTTCCGCTTAAAGTGGCCAACGATACAGATTTATCTTCTGTGCGTCCACCAACTAACACTTGCACTGTGTCAAATGTTTTCTCTGTCTCGAATTCTTGGAATTGAAGAATTATGTTGCTTCCTAACGGACCTTCTAATGTCCACTTGCACTTGCTCATGGCACCATATTTGTGAGGGTAGTTGGGCGTTTCGATTACGTCACCGCCTGATTGCATATGATAATGGCACTGCATCGGACAGTCTATTTCATCTGAACCGTCACTGCAATCATCCGTTCCATCACACTTGAAAGCCTGATTAACGCATTGTCCATTCGCACAGTGCACAGAGTTCTGTGGACATGCAGGCGCGCGACACATAAATGGCAACAAACTCTCACAGGTTCCTAAACTCCATGATTGCATTTTTGAAGCGTAGGTTGCCGCAACACATTCTCCTGACATGGGATTAGGTTGGTGTAGCGACCAAAAGCCTGAATACTGTGATACCAACGTTCCTGATGCAGACTCCAAAGTGTTAGTGCGCAAATCATCAAGTGATGCCAATCCTAGCCAATACTTATCAGAAGCTCGGCGGTTAGGATCGCTTGCGCGAGCAATGGACAACGTGTCATTATTCTCTGTGTACGAATCAATTGCCACCAACTCAGCGCCATATCTGCAGATTGGTAAAAAGGTAGATATAGAAATAATGTAAGTATATGTCTATGTATGTATACTTATGTACACTTTAGTCTCGTAATTATTATTATTATGAATATTAGTATGAATATTAAATGGGATTTTTAAATATCAATTTTGCATTGGCAAGCGCTACACGGATGGTTCCCGGAAGCTAAGATGTAGTCACGTATTTGGGCTGTATATACATACATATGTAAACTTATACATTTACATATACATGGATATACTGGTATATATCCAAAAATTGCCTATTTTTGGGAATGCAAAGCGAAATGTTCTTTAAAAACAGAAATTAAACATTGAAACAAATAAAAATTAATATTGGTTGGTTAATAATAGTCGCAAATCAATTACATAGTAAAAAGAAGTCACAAATATTGCATTATATTTTCAATCATTACTGTCCTTAGTTAACTGAGAGACTGGAATATACAGGATGCCTGGCCGTTTTACAAGCAATATAAATAAAACTTATTTTACTTGAAAAAGTCGATGTTATCAAAATCGTTTATGTGACCATTTTTTTAAACCTACCTTCGGCACAACTCAGCACTCTTTTCCCACGAGTGTTTTATGTTAAAATATTTGTAACAGTTGAGGCCTTGCAATTCCCAACCTGAAATGAAAATCATATAGGTAATGTTCATATTAAACAAATTTAATTTTTGCACTTATCATTATCATTATCATCTTCATTAACTTTTTATTTTAGACAAGATTAAAGAAAACTCATTTCCGTTAGTGTAAAATGTGTTTAACCCTTTCGCTACAGATTTTTACTGGGGAAAGTTAAAATTTTAAATTTTACATTTTAGGCTTCTATGTGGTTATATAGCAACATTCCATAAAAAATGTTTTAATTTTTATACTCGGATCCTGTATTGTGAAGGGGTTTTCTATGAGAGCAACCACATTGTTGTGGCTGTAATAATTACTTAAACATAAAACTTTTTACGCATAACGAAAATTTGAATATTTCTTCATTTACTTCAGCCAAAATTTAAAAAAAAAAGTATCTAAATTGAAAGAAAACGTAAAACTAAAAAGTTCTCTAATTTTTTTCTGCTTCTTCTTCCTTTACTATGTCAAGATATACCATTAAAAAAACGTGTATACTTCTCTTCTTTAAACTTAAATATTCAGTTTATTAATTTCGTATTTTTCCTAAAACTTCAGACTATTCTAAAGACCAACAAAAAATTTATTCTTGCAACCATAGAGGATGCAGACGTCCACAAAGTAGCATGTTGCCATATGGCAACGAAATAGCGAAAGGGTTAAAATAATGTTACAACCATTTTATAATGTTACTCTTCAAAGTCCGGTATTTTGTATAATTCATCAATTCTTTCATACGAATGCGTTTGTCAGTTGAACAACGGCGGTACACATAAGCAAACTCAAAGATGCACATGCGTGATAAGTAAAAGCATTGTGAATGTATGAGTATGCATGTCGAAATGCGTCTCCGAGAAAAACACTTTCTTAGTCAATCACGCATTAAAACTTGCACTTATGTATATATTGTTACGAATATGAGTTTTAGTGGGCTAATACGTATCTCTGGATTGCGTAATTTGAAAATAAAACACACTTAGTTCCTCAACCGCAGTCAATAAAATAAACCAACAATCACTTTATTTCACAGGTTTACACTTTACTGTCTTTACACTTAATTATTCGCTCAATTACTCCGTGTGGCACCTTCACTAGTCAAAATCAGACTGACTCGCTGCGCCGCACCCGGCTGTCTTTTATACCTGTCCGGCCATCGCGCAGATCGTTCTCGCACATTCCGGAGTGGACTAAAGGTTTCCATGGTGATCGCGACCATCGTTGCCAGATTGGACTAAAAGTTGCCTTCATTGTCGCGGCCGTCGTTGCCAGATTGAATTATAGCACGGCGCGTAGCGACAGGGTTGCTTCGCACAGCGACAAACTGTCTTATCGTTACACTGCCCACCACTTAGACTTGTTCGCCCCGAACAAGTGCCGAGGTTCCGCTGTGATAAGGCGCCAGGCGCTGCAAATGGACTACCTTCAGCTTAGCGCCTTTATTGCTGCAACGTTGAATCCTGTATACCACGTCGTTTATCCTAGTCACGACTTCGTAAGGTCCTTCCCATGACGCTTGAAGTTTCGGAGACAAACCTTTCCTCCGCTGCGGGTTGTAGAGCATTACCAGATCGCCTTCTTGGAACCCTGCTGAGTTGGCCCGTAGATCATATCTAGCTTTCGCCTTATCGCTGACCAGTTTGGTGCGGCTCCTTATAAACTGGTGAATCTCCTCCAGTTCCGCCCGCTTATTGGCCACGTAGTCCGTCTTAGCGCCTCCCGTCGTGCTGACTACCCCGAACTTCAAGTCAGCGGGTAACCGCAATTCTGTGCCGAATACTGCTCGGGCTGGAGTGAGTGATGTCGTGTCGTGCGGGGCTGACCTATACGCCATTAGGAACAAGGGGATATGCGTGTCCCAATCCTTCTGATTCCTGCCTACCACTTTCCGCAGGTATTCCTCCAGTGTCCGGTTAAAACGTTCCACCATGCCGTCGGACTGTGGGTGCAAAGGGGTGGTACGCGTTTTCTTTATCCCCAGCAGCTCACACACTTCCTTGAATACCGCAGACTCGAAATTCCGGCCTTGATCTGAGTGCAACTCCAACGGAACTCCGAACCTGGCTACCCAGTTGTTTACCAGCTTTTCCGAGATCGTAGTGGCCTCCTGGTTAGGAATTGGGTACACTTCGGGCCATTTGCTGAAGTAATCCATTACCACCAGCACATATTTGTTGCCTTGAGTACTAGTTGGGAATGGGCCGGCGACGTCCATAGCAATCCGCTCAAAGGGCGCTCCCACGTTGTACTGCTGCATGCGGCCTCGAGATCTTCTTGTTGGCCCTTTCGCTGCTGAACATCGGTCGCAGCTCTTAATCCACTCGGCTACAGACTCCTGACATCCTACCCAGTAGAATCGTCTTTTTATTTTGGCGACGGTTTTGGTGATGCCTAGGTGCCCTCCACTGGAGTCGTTATGGTATGCCTGGATGACCTCGTTGATTCTGCATTTCGGCACTACCATTAGGGAGTTGCTGGTCCGTCCATCCGCGCTCTCCCATTCGCGGTACAGGCATCCTTCCTTCAGCCGCAGACTTTTCCACTGTGCCCAGTAAGCCTTAGCGATCGGGCTTTCACCGGCCATCTCCTGCCAGTCTGGACGTGCGCCTTGCTCCTTGCCTTCGACGATTTTTGCAAGATCCGCATCCTCACGCTGGTCCTTTTGTAGCCTCTCCCCAGACCACTCTTCCTCTGGCATAACGTTCACCAACCGGACGTCCACTATCTGTTCTTTGCTTTCGGCTCGCGAGCACGCCCTGCATTCGACTTTGCACGGACGGCGTGACAAGGCATCGGCATTGCCATGGCTACTGCCCTTCCGATGCTCTATCGTGTAGTCGTAGCTCTGCAGTCGCTCGATCCACCGCGCCAATTGCCCTTCAGGATCCTTAAAGTTCAGGAGCCATCTCAATGCCGCATGATCTGTGCGCAGGCGAAACCTTTGTCCATACAGATATTTGTGGAAGTGTTTTACGCAGTCCAATACCGCCAGCAGTTCTCTCCGTGTCACACAGTAGTTGCGTTCCGGTTTCGATAGAACCCTACTGTAGTACGCTATCACTTGTTCCTGGCCGTCTATTATCTGTGATAGCACACCGCCAATACTATGCCCGCTCGCATCCGTATCCAGCACAAACATCTCTCCAGGTACGGGGAAGGCCAGAATTGGAGCAGTGCACAGTTTTTCCTTCAGACGTGCAAAAGCCTGTTCCTGCTCCTCGTTCCACTCGAAAGCTTGGCTCTTTTTCGTCAGTTTGTGCAAGCTGCTGGCTATGTTCGCGAATCCCGGAACAAATCGGCGGTAGTATGTGCACAGGCCCAGGAAACTGCGGAGTTCGTGTAGATTGCGTGGCCGGGGCCACTCCTTCACCGCCGTGATTTTTCCTTCATCCGTATGTACTCCGCGGGCGGAAACCGTATGACCCAGATACTTGACCTCTTTTTGGAACAGCGAGCACTTCTTTGGGTTGAGTTTAAGCCCGGCTTTTTGTATCCGCTCGAATACCTCCTTTAGCTTTCCCAGGTGGTCGTCGAAGCTATTACCCATCACGATTATGTCGTCGAGGTACACCAGACACGTCCGCCAATGCAGCCCTTTTAGCACCCGTTCCATTAGCCGCTCGAATGTTGCTGGGGCGTTGCAGAGTCCAAACGGCATGACGGTGAACTGCCATAAACCATCGCCAACACTGAAAGCCGTTTTCTCCTTGTCTTTGTCTGCAAGCTCTACCTGCCAATAGCCGCTGCGTAAGTCGAGCGTGGAGAACCACTGTGTGCCTGACAGCGTGTCCAGGGTGTCATCGATCCGCGGTAGTGGATAACTGTCCTTCTTGGTCACATCATTGAGCTTCCGATAGTCCACACAAAACCGGGTACTGCCATCCTTTTTCTTGACTAGCACGACCGGCGAGCACCAGGGGCCCGAAGAAGGCTCTATGACCTTTTCTTTCCGCATGTTTTCGATCAACTTTGTGACCTCCTCCCTCTTGGCCAGAGGAACTCGTCTTGGCGGTTGGCGGATCGGTTTTGCGCTTCCGGTGTCGATGTTGTGCTTCACTATGGCTGTTCTTCCGCCTGCTTCTGCCGCAAATATTGACCCATAGTGCTGCAGGAGTGACCTCGCCTTCTGTTTCTGATTGGCCGTCAATTCGCTGTTCCACTGATTCTCCTGCGGTATGACGTCCATGTTAAAACCGCTCTTCTTATTTCCTCCGGGTGGGCTACTCTCGCAATTGACCACTGCTACGGCTTCCCTACACTCGCCAATTACCTCATCTTTCCCGACATATCTGGGTGCATTCAGGGGGTTCAGTATTCTGACTGGTATTCTGCCATTCTTAGGTTCCACTAATGTACGTCCGATGATGATGTTGTCGTGTCCTTGTTTCGGTGCTTCTACGACCCACAGCCGACTTGTCCCATCGTCCTCGTCCACCTTTGCCCACACAACCGCCTCGGAATTCGCTGGTATCCTCCGGAGTTGACACGAGACAACTTTCCTTACCGCCACGCTTCGCTCATAGCCGGTGTGCAGGGGAAATTCAACATTGGCATACCTCAGCACATTTTCTTTCAGGTCCAGCGTAAAACCGTGCCTAATCATGAAATCCACGCCGATAATCACGTCGTCCATTATATCCGCTACGATGAACTCATGCTCCAGGCTGCTGGTGCCGATAGCAATTGTTTTTGTTACTTTCCCTCTTACCAGCGCACGCTCGCCAGTCGCAGTCCTCAGCTGTATGCCATGCAGTGGTTCCCAGTTCTTCAGAAGCTTCCTTTTTATGATCGAATATGACGCTCCAGTATCCAGTGTCAACACGAACAACTTTCCATCTATCTTTCCCTCAATCGTCAAGCTGCTGGGTTGTCGTTTCAACTGCGAGACAAGGACGGTGGGGCAGCAGGTTGTGGGGATCAGCTCACGCCCCTTTGGGCTGACCCTTTTTAGTTTAACGGCTCCTCGTCCTCAGCCCTGCGCTTGTTGGCTGAGCCTCGATTGTCAGCATTCCTCGCTTCAGGCGATTGAGATCGAGAACGGGAACGCCTCTTTCGTTGGCGGCAGTCTCGTGATATGTGACCCTGCTTGCCACATACCCAGCAAACAACTTTAGTGGAGACCACCCGTGGCCTGCCCGGTGTCTCAGAGCTTATGGCCTGGATCGGAATGTCGCTGTCTGGCTGGATTTGGCGTATCCTTGCAGGTGCATACCGAGTGGCCCCGATCCATGTCGCCTCATATGTCATCGCGCTGGTCACCGTCTCCTTAAATGTCGGCTTGCCCATCATCAACGCACTGCGACGTGTTTCCGGATCATGAAGACCTTCAATAAATGCCTCGATCTTCATCCTCTCGAGATCCTCAGCGCCGAATTTTGGGTAGCACAACTGTGCGAGCCGCTCAATGTCTGCTGCATATGTCTGCAGCGCCTCGTTGGCTCTTTGCCTGCGGTTCTTCAGCTCACAGTAGTACAGCGTTCTGTTGTGCTCGTCGCTGTACTTCGCTGCCAACGCCCTTATGACGGTCTCGTACTCACTTCTTAAGCATTCTGGAACTGATTTTATTACCTCAGCCGCAGCACCTTTTAGAGCCAGCGCCAATCTCCGACCTTTCATCGGTCCACTGATTTTCCAGAGCAGCCAGGTCGAATTGTAGCTTGAATGTATCGAACGGCGTAGTCCCATCATAAGTAGGCACTTCTGCTCGGGTGGCAACACTTTCCGGAACCGGCGGCAACCATTCTCGCGGCTGTACCTCCCTAAGCCGCTCGTCCATTTTTCTGTTCATCGAGTCTTCCAGACTATCAACTCGTTTGTTCAGGGAATCATCCAGGTCGTCGACTCGTTTATCCAAGTGCTCTACTCGCGTCTCCAGATGCTCGACTTTCCCGTTAATCCTGTCTGAGATTTCCTCCACTTTCTGCTCCAAGCGCGCAGAATTTTCCTGAAGCTTGACTTCCATTCGCTCTGACACTTGCGCCGATATTTCCTGGGTCGCCGTTTCCATTTTTCCTGCCATTTCACGGTTGGAAGTCTCGAACATTCCTTTAAGTGCAACCATTAGCTGGCTCATGTCCATGGCTTGTGGTGGCGCAGCCGCTGCAGCCGTACTTTGCATCGACGCAGCACCCGCAGGCGATTCCTCCACTTTGCCCGACGCCTCTAGCTCCTGCGTTCCGAACTCGTGCGCAGTCCAATCGATGCCTCGTGATTCACACGCCTCTCGCAAGCGCAGCTGCAACTCCACCTTTCCACCAGCAGTCGGCAAATTCCAAGCGGCCAGCTCCTTCTTCAGCTGGTCCACCTTCAGTTGCTCCAGTCTAACCATGTCTGCGTTTTATAATTAATTTTTATTTTTTTTTACTTTCAGTAACACAATCCCACTTCTGACACCAAATGTTACGAATATGAGTTTTAGTGGGCTAATACGTATCTCTGGATTGCGTAATTTGAAAATAAAACACACTTAGTTCCTCAACCGCAGTCAATAAAATAAACCAACAATCACTTTATTTCACAGGTTTACACTTTACTGTCTTTACACTTAATTATTCGCTCAATTACTCCGTGTGGCACCTTCACTAGTCAAAATCAGACTGACTCGCTGCGCCGCACCCGGCTGTCTTTTATACCTGTCCGGCCATCGCGCAGATCGTTCTCGCACATTCCGGAGTGGACTAAAGGTTTCCATGGTGATCGCGACCATCGTTGCCAGATTGGACTAAAAGTTGCCTTCATTGTCGCGGCCGTCGTTGCCAGATTGAATTATAGCACGGCGCGTAGCGACAGGGTTGCTTCGCACAGCGACAAACTGTCTTATCGTTACAATATGTTATGGCTGCTTGCACGTACGGCCATATGTGTGCATACACATATTTCAGTAGTCCAAATGAATTCATCGCAATTTACCCCAACACCAAGTCCCTGTCATTGTTGCTCACCTTCAGCTGTAGTTGCAGCAGCTAATTATTTGCAACCATAATTGCGACTGCAAGCTTAATCCGCTTTTCTTTAAGTTATGATTAACTTGAAATTAATTTCTTGTTGCTTTTGTGGCTTGGCAGTAGTCATGTTGAGTGTTTTTATTATTTTGTTATCTTAGGGTCGAAATTAGTTAAGTATTCAAAATATTATGTAATCAAAAATTAGGTCGAGGTCCGAGCCCCGACTCAGCCACCAAAATATATGATAAGTAGGTAGGTACGCTGCCTTTGTATGAGGCGCACTTACGAGTAGGTCTGCATATGGTCCGTTTTGATACTTCGAACTCCACCCGATTAAAACGTGTATGCAACCGTGTTTTTTTTAAACATGTGCTACAACACACATTTTAAGCGGATGAAGGAAGGAGAAGGGGACATTTAACGTACCTGGAGGTTTTGCCATTGCCTACCAAGGCGTCCCTGGGCGTTTCATATAATTCTCATCTGCATAATGTGGATAGCGATAGAATTAGAAGAGTGTTTAATCAGCCCGAACTGGGAATCGAACCTAGGGTCTCTGACATGGAAAGCCAACGCGCTACCCGCTGGACTATCGAGGCCGGCTCACAAAATACAATGTTTTTCATCGGCTGCCCTTTTAGAAAGAATTAGCAAAAATTTCAGGGAAAAATAATTGCCTATAAGAAACCTCCCGTGTGGCGTGCTTTCGTATTATATGCATACATATTTGAAAACTGAAACAACACTCCATAACATCACCCTTTCTTCAACTTTCTTTGACCATTACTACTCTCTGTTGGCATTGTACTTGCTTCTGTTTCGGTTAGCAATGTCGCCGAATGAAAGCTGACAATCAAGGCGAAAGAGAGACAAAATGAAATATACGCATGCGCGATATCAGCCACTTTCTTTACTTTCCTTTCAAGTTAAGTCAGTTTTTGTGTGGCACATAAGCCAATTGAGGCAGCTGTAGTTTGGGATGGTAAATCGCTGCACCCACCTTTTTACGACAATTTTGAGACATAACTTGAAGGTAACTATTAAGTATTTGCATTCCTACTATTATTAATTATTAAATATAAATTAAAGTTGTAAAATACAGGCTTTAGGCGCGTTATTTGTGAGAGTGATGTACGAGGTCTATTACAACATGTGACTTTTCAAATTTCACGGACTACGAACATTCGATTATTTTTATTATAATCAAGTAGTTTACTGCACACCTTGTCATGCGACCTCTTCAACTTTGCCATGGAGAGCGTTTCGCGCAAGGTCGTTGTACATCGTAATGGCACAATCTTCAACAACAGTGTCCATCTCCTTGCCTATTCCGATGACATTGACGTAACAAGTCATAGGGCATAACAAGCGAGTGTCACCGCAGCTTTTGCGGCAATCGAAAGAGAATCTGCCAAAATTGGTCTGATGGTAAATAAGGGCAAAACGAAGTATATGCTGTCTACACGCAGGGACTCGCAGCGGCTAGAGTCTTACGTCGACAGGTATAATTTTGAAGTTGTCAAGGAAATCGTCTACCTTGACACCACTATAATCGCCAGCAATGATGTCAGCCTGGAGATAAAGTGAAGGATTGCTCCTGCCAATAGGGGCTACTACGGTCTCGGTAGGCAAATGAGTAGCAGAGACCTCTCTCGACCGACAAAACATGTACTCTATAGGACGCTTATTCTTCCCGTGCTTCTTATGGCGCAGAAGCATAGACACTGTCGCACAACGACAAAGCGTCTCTTGGGGTGTTCGAGAGGAAGGTACTTTGCAAAATCGTTCGTTTATTTAATGTTGGACAGTATAAAGTTAAATATTTGCGTAACTTATTCATAGATTTGCGGCATGAAAAATGCCGGATGAAAAATCACAAAATATTTCAAACCAATTTTGGCACTGCCGTTTTTAAGGCTATCACGAAACTTTTTAGCAGCTTGTGCTACTTTATTTTCTTCACGGAAATCAAGAAGTATACCATGACGCAAATTCTTGTTTTTGCATTACATATTAAAATTATTTCGTATGCAGACTTCGGTTATCTCAAGCGTGCCTGTCAGAATACCTAACCACCATAAACATTTATATTATGGAAAACAAAGCTGCAACCTTAAATCTAAAGTGTATAAAATGAGTATTTCAAACAAAAGACAAACAAACAAAAAAGGCAAAAAACCTGATTATGTCAAAACATTAATTTCGCATTTTAAACTTAAATAATAATGTTATAAATTATAAGTCAAATAAAACTATTTAGCTTTAAATAGAAGAAAGTCTATGGAATTTGCATTTGAAGAAAAATAATTCAAAAGTTATAAACAGAAAATCAACAATACAACATATGTATGCAACCTAAAGCTTGTTAACCTTGGCAAAAGTTATGCTACCTATAAAGCAGTAAGTATTCGTCAGTAACCTCCAACAACATCTCACAGCTTAAGGTAGCCACAAGTAACAACATTTGATAGTGGCTGTGGTTTTTGCAAGCATTACAATTAAATACAGTACAACATAACCGACCACTAAAATCAGATTGACGCAAAATTTCTTCAAATATAGAGAGAGCACATATAAAATACACGATTATGGGAACACCGCAAAAGAATTTCTTGCCAAATGTTTACTAAACTGAGACGTCTTTGAGAGTAAATTCAGAAGACGAGCAAAGAAATAAAAGAGACTCAAAATTTCTATAAAAACGCAGAATAGGGATTTAAGTACATATAAGCTGCTGATTATCATACTATTCCGCAATGATCAAATAAGATAATTGAGCTAAATTCGAAGCTAAACTAGTAACAATACATGAATATAATTCAAAAAGAGCATTCGTATGTATGTTGCACGTGTAAGCGATACGTGAAAATCAATTCAAAATGAAACACAAAAAAGAAATTCAAACTACAGTTAGTTGAGCTCACAGTGGACATTACAAAAGAAAGCCGTAAGCAATAGCAACCGTTTTCAAAGAGATACATACTAAGACATAATGGTTGAATGGACAAGTCGTCGGATTGACTGGCGATAAAGAGTGTACTTATATTTGGAGAACGAGTGATCGAAAAACAACTCAACAACAAATTTTCCCTCTATACCCACATTCATGCGAAGGCAATGGCAACTAATTAAATGTACTTAAAGTATAAAAAGCTAAAATGCGTGCCAGCAACTGTAAGTATGTATGTACTTTTATAGTATGCGTTTTTAGACTCTCGCAGCAGGTGAAGAGAAGCAAAAAAGAAGTAAATACTTTTGAAACTTCTGGTTTCGTGTGTGTAAATATTTCTAGGTCACTATTAACCTGTTGTCTGTTGCATCTGTTTGTCTCCATTATTTCTCCATTTCGCCACGGAAGTTGTTTGTAAAATTTGTGATTTGGATGTAGTGATCATAGCCCGTGTAAAGCTTGAATAAGTTACACGTAAATAATGCGTGTGTAAGTATAAAAAATGGTTCAATGAACTGTTTTTATGAATCTATGAATTCTTTAGTCAGAAGACTCTTCAACTTTTTATAAATTGCTTTGGCACCTCACCTAAACATTCTAGATTTGAGGCAGTTAAGCGAGTTGTGTACCAGAGATTAGCAATGAGTACCGCAACTTTGGATACCACCGCATTAATACGCATTCTTTTTACTACCTACTACACATAAGCACCACATAACATAAGTATCGCAACCGCACGCATACAAAACCCGAACGAGTTTGCGATCATCGATTCATTTCGCGTATTGCTTACACGACCACTTCGTAATCTTATGCATATTGCACAATTCGCGTCGCGCAATTTTGGTTACCACCGCATTGATACTCATTCTTTTTACTACCTACTGCTCATAAGCAACGCAAATCATAAGTATCCCAAATTCAATCATTATGCGGTATGCGTTGTTTGCAGTGATTGAAAGCAATGCATACAAGTATACATAATGCACAATTCGCGAAGCGTATGAAGCAAGTATACGCATTTGGAAGAAATGTTTGCGGCATGGATTTTGCCACCTCAACTGCTGCTATTTTTTAAGCAAGTTGAAGTCTAAAAGTTATAGAATCATGCAAAACAAAAATGGTTAAATACTTTAAAAACACGATAGAACTCCAAATATATGATGATCGAATCAATTGTCGGTAATTGGACCCCCATCAATGAAATACTCTATGACTCTATGACAACGGTCAAAGCCATCGGCTTTTCGACCATTCGTGAATGAATTATTTATTTAATTTATACTTATTATTTATTATTTATTGTAAAACATAAAAAATTGGGTATATCCTAAAAAATGCCTCTCATTTCTTTTCTTTTCTACGAATGCTTAATCACAACAAGAGTCAAAGAACAAGTGCGAAGCGATATGAAAATGCGGTGGTTGCGGTGTTTCCATCTTTCCTTTGGATCATTCGCACCACCGCATTCTCATATCGCTTCGGAATGCGGTGGTGCGAATGATTCAAACGAATATTTCCATTTTCGTTTGGATCATTGCCGTCTTCGTTTGAATCATTCGCACCACCGCATTCCGAAGTGCATAGTTCGTTTGGATCATCGGCAGCACCGCATAGCCGAAGTGAAATGAAGATGCGATAGTTTGCGTTCGTTTAGTATTGCAAGCTGATGATTCGTTCATTCGGATTACTAGTATTCGGAATGAATGAAGCATTGCGGTGGGTACATACTGATATCCGTTTTTTTGAGCAGTGGCACATATCGCACCGCATTTTACACGAATACATACTGAGCGATTAAAATACGACCGCATGCAGATCTCTGTTGTGTACTTAAATTAATTTCAATAAGCACGCCCAGTAAAACCCACTTAAGTCCTTACCTATAAATGCAGGTTGAGTACTAAGCGTACATACATAGCGGACAGTGCCCACAAATGTTGGTTACTTAAACGAGGTAGATTATTGGGAATTTGGATATTTTTTTAAGAATGATTTGAAAAAATACGTTCAATTATTCGAACTATAGATAAAAACTGTATTGAACAGAAAATGTAATTAATATAAAAGTTCTTCTTTTCTTAAGTTCTTTTTCTAAAATGTTTCAAAATGTTTACAAAAGCATTTCAAAGGAGAAAGTATGAGCCAACTTGAAATTGGAGTATGATAAAATAAGGAACTTAAGCAGTTTGGGTACTTAAGCGGGCAGGTATTTTAGAGGAGACTCCTCCTCCTGCCTTTCATATTGTGCGTGTGATATTTGAGCATGGAGTTGGTAGCAATTTTAGTCTCAGAGATTTGCCATTTCCTGCTAAGAGGACAGCAAAAATTGTTTGTTCTTTATTTTGATGTTGGCAACGGCGGGGAGTCGAACCTGAGGTGAAACATCGTTTCAGATTTGCAGCCAACGAACTAGCCAGTGGTCACTAAACACATACACGTATACTATGCTTCGGTTTATTGCTAGAATGTCTCATACGGTATTAGGATCCGTCGTATGCATATATCTACTACTATTTCGAATTCCGTGGCTGCAGAATACTTTAACAGCTATTTTATTGAAATTACAGTTACGGCGAAAGCAACCACGATTACGCACTTGCAAAGAGTTTGCACTTTAGTTTGCAATGTTTTCGAAATACCGCTCAAAAATCTCATTTCCCAATAAGTTTTCCTTAATTGGCGTTGTTATGCAAGTTAAAAGAATATGTCAGCACACGAACAAGCTTACTCCGACACAACTAACATGTGGTAGTAGATAAACAAATGTGTGCAAGTTGCGCGCGTGCCATGTAATACAGTATATTGTTCCTCCGCTGCAAGAACAACATAACTCAAAACTTTATCATTCTGGAAAAAGTACATTTTAAAGTTGGCCAGTAAAGAATCTGGCAAAGAATCGGAAAATAGGAATGTGCACATTTTTTAGTGTATACTTTAAAACTAACGTTTGCAAAACATTGAGGCGCCTAATATTTTAATGAATTGTATCCACCACCATAATGTAATTGTAAGCTCACATGCCACCGTACGGTGTGGCGAATTCTGGTTTGGCCAAATGCATTTACATATATGGATTTTATATCTGTAAATAACCTACCGAGTTTTACTCACCATTTGGACACGAAAATGTATCATCATTAACAGCGTATGTAATTGCTGTTATCATCAAGACATATATTGCAAACAGCCAGGATAGATTAGTCGCCATTAAACACCGCATATTGCCTCTACTCTGCTATTGCCGCAGGCTTCGTAATCGTTTTCGATGCCAAAATTCACTTTAATTTTATTTAATTCACGTTAAATGCAATTCAATCTGTAAAGAGAGTAAAATAATTGAAAATTTCAGCTGCTTAATATTTGATCGAATATTGGGCTCCATTTTCTGTCCGATTTATTACGGGCTGTATTGTTATGAGCGATTGTAGTAAAACTAAATAGGAGTTCCTTCAAAAATATATACATCCATGTATACATGTATGTTTGCCGAGAGGAACACGAATGATATTCACAGATATTTAAGATATTGCCCACCAAAAGTGAAATAACACAGTGATATGCACTTGCACTTTGCAAGATGTCATATGTGAATAGAGAAAGTATGTTTTCTGTTCCGAAGAACATTGAGGACGAAGTGGAATTAGGTGATGTAGGTTTAAATTAAATTTTTTCCCAACATTAATACATATATGCGAACGGAAACAGCACTGCTATTAAGCATTCAATCGACAAATTAAGTGTACCTCTTCCCACATAGATCACTGTGTTTTTTCACTATGCCTAAATAAAACTTTAAACAAAGCGAATCAATAAAATTCGGGGGTCAGAAAAAATTCGAATTAATTTTTAAAATTTGACAGAATCATAAAAATTCGAATTAATTTTTACAATTTGACAGAATCATAAAACGAGCAGGCATGCTACTGACCTTCTTCATAAACATACACCCATTTATATATGTTATATATGTACATAATCATTCTCATATGACCATACATTCCTTTATCCTTCACACTGTCACTATTAACATATGTTAATATTTTTCTTTTCATCCGTTTTATAAAGACAGTTTTCATTTTTTGAGCTAAGTTGGTAAGCAAAAACGTAAAATGGACTGTGCTTAACAGATTTTAGGCTCAAACGTGGAAGGGTGAAAATTGATGAATAAGGTTTCAGCCCCCACAATGTGGGCGAATTTGCTGCTTTTTTTAAAGAAATTACATAAAAAGTGCATTTTCAAAGATATTCTCACAAAATTTTGTATTTAAGATTTTTAGGTAATTCCACATCACATATCCAAATTTGAGCATTGAATTTTGAATATGTTAATTGTAACCAAAATAGGGGTAAAACTTTTCATTTGTAAAAAAACGATGGAAAATATAAAATTTTTAGTTTTCTGATTACATATTTAGAAAGAGCTTGATAAAATGGCCACTGAGCCGAAGCCGCATGAAAATCGGACTTAAAACTAAAAAGTTATAGCAAAATCAAAATTTGAAATATTAACAAATGTTAATGGTGACAGTGTGAAGGTTATTACAAAATGACCATCCGCATACACAAACAAACATTTTTATATGTATCTATTCCTCGATGGGTTTCATAGATCGGTCAGTCTACGGCAGCTGGAGTAGTTAATCATATGTCATATTAAAGGATCCAGTGCCCAAAATGATTAAAAGTTTGGTCGGTACAAAATCGTAGTCAAAATTTGAGAAAAGAGGAATTAGTCACACTTAAAACATTAACTGAACTAATGTTTTACTTTTTTAGGACCGTATTCACAGAAGCTAGCTTTAATAACAAAAAATTAGTTTCACATTATAGTCATGTTTCTAGTTTTATCTATTTTATTAATACATTTTCTATTTATCTACATAGTCCTATACACTAAGCGTTATGCTTTTGTGACATATGCACGATAAATAGTGACAGCTTACGGTCCCATATTTATTTCACTGTACTTCACTTTTTAAGAATATTTTCAGACGTCCATTTAAAATAAATTGCAGAAATCGAATGACACAAAATAGTAGTCATATGGTAGAATCACATGCAACAATATCTGGTGTGACAGTCTGATTAAGAAAATAAGGCTTTACGAAATAATAGCTACGAAATATCCGTGTTGTGCGTGTGAAATTTGTAAATGGATAGCACCGACCCATAGTTCTAGGCCGTTTCCGAAGACCGAGTTAAAGGCATTTTCATTGTTTATTTTAGTTCTAGACCCTATCCTGTTGAGAGAGCAGTCATAAAAAACAGTTGTTTCCTAAGCTTGACTACAATTGAGATTCAAACATGGAATCGGCGGTTGCTTCAGACTCGGGATCGAACGCACTAACCTGCTCAACAACTACGACCGCCGTATATGTGAATTAATAAACTATAAATGTGTTTCAACATATGTACAGATACAGTATAATGTGAACTTATGTGAATTTGTGATATTGTCACGTACTGAATAGTATATACTTGCGGTATATACTAGTTCGGCAGCAAAAGGAATTTTCGTATTCTCAATTCAACAAGCAGTTACATTTCAAGCAGTCGCAGCCAAATGCCATAACCAAAAAGAATTTCTAACATTCAGTATTAATAGCTAAGCGTAAAGCAAAACAAGTTTTTATTCAAGCTGTATTGATTTCTCTCCGTTATTCCATTTTCTTCTCTCAGCCTTTCAAATAAAAAAAATGCGATATTCAAAAACGAAGAATAGGTAAAGACGAAATGAACGTTTCATTGTCTAACTTTATTCACTATGCAGCGAATATAAAAATAAAAAGAGTGGCAGGTATGTAGGTGGACAAGTATGTGGACCGAATGAACAACATGGTTTTACAGTGTGTAATACGGATGAATATGCGTGCTAAAAAACTCTGCGTCTACTTTTGTACAGTTATTCTAACTTTTATACTCAGTCCATCTCTTATCTTCTAAAAAAATAGAAGAGCGGCTACTCAGAAGGATTAAACATTCAATTATTTTTGAGCGAACTATTACTTCTCTCGTTAACAGAAAAATAAAAAAAACAGGCGAAACCAGCTTTCAGTAGCACAGAAACAAATTTATTAGTCATTTGCTTAAAAACTGTCGAAGTTCAAATGGACAAACAATAATTGCTTAGCTAGGTAAACATAACGTTGAAATTTTCTGGTTGATACTAAAAATCTGGAAATCAAATAGTAATTGCTTCTTTTCAACAAAACTCACTTCCGTACACTTAATTGAATTTAAAGTATCTGTTAAAAAAGAGAACAGAAATTATGGCTTAAAGATAGCGAAAAAAAGACATTGTTGAATTATCTTCTCATCAGTTTTTGAGAACTTTAAGATATTATTACAAACTTACATTTTATTTTAAAAAGAAAATTATGTAAATACAAACTTTAACGGGATAAAAAATTCGTCGCTGGCTATAGTGCAACACTTCGACTATTATAGTACACTTGTAATTAATGTCAGCCAAGTCAGTGTGAACGGACATGTCAGCTTTGGTAGTAAAACTACAAAACGAAATGAAAGTAAAGAAAGTTTTCAAAAGCAAAAAGTATGCGTACAGCACAGAAATTCAGTGCAATTGCTCAATCATCAGTATTTTACTGCCAGAATAGCAAAAACTTTGTGTCAAATCGTAAGATTATAAGGTAGGAACAAGTGCTTTACTGCTCTTCGTTAGTGTTGTTGTTCTTTCAGTTAGGTTATAGTCAATTGAAACTGTTAAGATTTGTTAGCCATGTTGAGAGAGAGGTTAGGTTCTTTCGGGTATTACACTTTCTGGATTATGGCAACTGTATTTAATCGATTGTATGGAGTGGACAAAATTTGTTCAATTCAAAATGTTCTGCTATCCTGTGTTTAACTTGAGTCTTCTTTAAAGTAGGTATTCAAACAAAACTTCAAACTATCTAATATGCATGGAGAGGTAAAATCGTAAATATCGTATCATTATTGCAATAAATATATACATTAAAATTTGTTTGTATAGTCTTTCAGCAACGGCCACAGCAAGTTTGTTAAGTCAATATTAGGCTTTAACTCGGCGAAATCAAAAGACTACAGACAGTTCCAGACAATTACAAAACCTTAACGTACCTAAGTATAACGCAATCAGCACATTACAAACCTGCTCGGAAAACTGGACATATTATCGTCTATGTTGTACGTGGGAAGTTATGTACAAGAACGTGCAGTTTTATGCCGATTTCATACGACAAGTTGGTAGCTTTTTCATAGTCAATTTTTTCTTAGAAATTTCAGAACAATGGCAACCATCAACACAACTTTTTTAATTACTATATACTGTATTTATTCTATTTATGTAATACTAGGCTTACCGTTAACGAAATATTTATCCTCTAAATTTTCCATGCGATTCAATTAATAAAATTTGGAGTGTCTCTTCATATGGTTGACCAGCGAGTTTTACACATTTCCACTTCAACTGTATGTATTATTTATACACTGGTATCTTGTTCATATGAACAAAAGACCTTTTCGTTTTCAAAAGCTTAGAAAGTACGCGGCCATCCTAATTGTTATATAAGAAACATCAAAATCAAAGGAGTGTCAGTTCTACTTTAACAAACATTTTTCCGGAGTTTGAATTTCTGTGTAAATTGTATTGTCCTAAATTATTATTTTATGCTTTATGCTCTTAACATGCAACAGCAAGAGCAATAAAAGAGTTTTAACTCTGTGCGTACATTTTTTATTTCAATGCTGCAAAGTAAGAGCCTCTCCACTTCCTACTTATTTAAAAATTTGCTTTAATTAACAATTACACAATAACCATAATGTGAAATATTTCGAAATTACTATCCTGATTTTTTTAAAATAGTTCATTAGTTTGCAAAAGAGCAGTGTTGCGAAAAAGTGCCATATCTCCATATCCTCAATTTGGTGCATCTTATTGATAATTTTTTGGGAAATCTTCAAAGTTACGTTAAGTTAAGTTAAGTTCAAACAAAATATTAAATGTTGCAACAATGTATTACAATAACATTACTTGTATTTCCACTAAAGATTTCGAATATTCCGTTGTGCTTGCTAATTTTGCCTTCATTGAACTACCTATGCATACGTATGGGTTTCTCTTGCTTCTACTTTTCAATGCATCTTACAACCTGTTTTTCTCAATTTCTTATCCCAATTTTGCTTGCTTCACGTTTCTTCACAAAATGGAGGTACTATGACGTATTTTTCTAGCAGTAGCTGTTGCTGCAGTTATTAAAGGCACGATTGGAACATAGTTTCAAATACTCTAACTTGCACCAGATTTCAATAAGTGCACGATAGCATTTCAATCTGGGCACAATTAATGAAGATTGCAAGTTTTTAATAAATCCGCGAACAAATCATTTTCTGCTTCATTCAACAATCACAATCAAAAGACTAACGATACGAACTGCACTTTCTAGGCAGTTCCAATTTTTTTTGAGAAATTCGATTTCACTTTGCTTAAAGCTGCACAATTCACGAAATCCTGGATATGGTATGCATAACGAATCCAGTTATTCACACTCTTCTTTTATCCTCTCTCGCACTTGCACTACCACTTCAATCAATTATCCAATAGGTGGGGCAACCAATCAACCAAATACAAACATGGAATTTAAAATATCCGTTGATTTTTCTCGGATCCGATTACTGTACCATTCCACACGAAGGCCAAGCAGTCACTAAAATGTATGGAAATCTGAAATGCCAACTAGCCAGTAAACCAGCTTACCAACAGCGGTCCAAACAGGCCACCTCTATTCCTCCGCGACCACTTCTCAGATTTCTTTTTCTTTTCCTACTTCGTTTTTTTTACGGCCACATTTTTACACTATTGAAGCAACAGGTATGTACAACCACTAAATAAAAGAGCAGGAGGTAGAATAATAAACAACCACACCAGCTACAATACTTGTTATGAATATTTCTGACTTAGCACGGCGAAATCTGAACGAACAAAGTGTGCAGCAAAAGTTGAAACGGCGAATTGTGATAACCAACAAATACGAATGCATACATGCGTATACAAGTGCCTATGCACACAAACACGTACGCAGAAAAGCAAACGAGGAAAGCGAAATTTTAAAGATCATTTACAAAATAGCTCAATCCACCAGTTTTTTACATTATTTATATTTTACAGTGACAACTCTATTTGCGTGAATGTCCATTTGAAATTGGCCGAAAAGTCAAAGGTGCTTTCAATTCTCAGAGTTCTTCAAAGTATGTGTTAATAGCCCATGAGTTAATAGCCACAGCTTCACCTCTCCCGGTTTTTCGCCAATCCCCTCAAATTTTGATGTATAGAAAAATCGTTAATATGAGATGCGCTAAAAAGAACATCTTCAGCTCAAGCAATGCAACTCCAAAGTCAATAACGCCGTTTATATATGCGCCATAAATAAATTTAAATTCAAGCCATGCATAAGCATACATCATGTGAACCTCAGACGAATATTCATATGATGACCCACAATCCATTGCCTTTATTGTAGTTAAAAAATTGGCACAATGCAATATAAGTAGTGGAACGACATTCGAAAACGTTTATGCGTCGATCAAAAGGGGAAATAAAACTGTACGGTTTCCCGCACCCTTTTTGGGAAACAAAAAATGCGTTAACTGCAAATTGACTTTTTCAACACTGTTTTAGTTACCAAAATACCTACAGATAGGCGTTGTCAGGTTAATCCACTGTTGACAGCCTATTGCAATATAAAATTACTCATTACTGCCGCATATACTCATTGAAGCAGTATAAGGAATACGCTACTCAATCACAATCACTAGCAATTTAATTTTGGATGAATAAACTCTGTTTCCTGACTTATAAAAAAAACACTAAATTAAAAAAAATTTAAATTAAAATTTCAACAATATTTTTTGTTCAGTTGGAGATAATTTTTGGAAGACCTAAACTAAACCTGCGCCACCATTTGGCTTACCCTTTCTCGGCAATACATATTTCATACAGAGTTGTTCTGTAGAGAAATTGAGCAATTTTAACGCGTTAAGCACAACTTAAGCGCTTAAGGGGGTCTTACTATGTAATACCTCATTTCCGAGCGCTATATTCAAAAATTGATTACTAGAAAACTACAAATGATTTCGGGAAGCAGTTTTTTGTAATGTTATCATTCATTATTGAACTTTCCATAGTTTTTTTTGGTTTTACATAAAAATGACGTATGTGACCGCTGCACGTCCTTCACTGCGTAGTCGTCAAAAGTGTCCAGGGCGCACGGGGTGAACGATTTTGACCGATCAGATGATCTAAAACCAAAAAACCTTTAAAATTTATTTTTCTCATCCCCTTGGCTATGGATAGACACGAGTTTTTTCAAAAATTCAAAAAATTCTTATAGTAATAGAATTTTGAAAAAAAAACAAATTTTTTTGGAATTTTTTTTCTGCTATTCAAGGCTGTTAAAAATTTTTGGACAAGAATTTAAAAAAAAGCTCGTGTCTATCTGTTGCGACATGTTTTCTGATAATAAAAATGTTTAGTATGACAAGATCGGTCAGGTAGATTTTTCGAAAACGTTCACCCCACCTCTAAAAAGACGACTTTCGGAAAGGACGTGTAGCGGTCACATACGTCACTTTTATGTAAAACCAAAAAAACTATGTAAAGTTCAATAATGAATGATAACATTACAAAAAACTGCTTCCCGAAATCATTTGTAGTTTTCTAGTAATCAATTTTTGAATATAGCGCTCGGAAATGAGGTATTACATAGTAAGACCCCCTTAATATCAGATTTTCTACATATCCTACATATATCATGGATCATTTAAAAAAAAATCGTAAAAAAAGTTAATTGGTTGTATATTAACCAGCAATGTTTTTTTTAATTTCTATTTTATTTTTAATATAATTTATTTATTTTTTTTGTATTGCTCTTTATTATTTTTTTTATTACTTTTTTTTATTACTTTTTAATTGTTTTTTTTAGCAAAATTCATTTTTTGTTTTATGTTTTTATCAGTTTTATTTAAAATTTTTTTTTCTCAAAATTAAATATATTTGTGCACTTTTTTCCTACAGCTTGCCAAAGATTCATATGCTGCACATCATCTGAAGCAATCATTATTAGAGCACAGCCAGTGTAAAATAGCTTTTAGCTCAATTAAATTTAAAAAAAATACTCTTACCTTGAATAAACACGACGTCAAATTCTTAGTTACTTTCGTAATTCACTATGCACTGCACTGTAAGTAGCCTGGAGCTACATCTATTTGAACAAAGCAGACACTTTGTTTCTGCTCCAAAAATTATACAACTGATAGTAGATGTCTTGTAATAAAAAATTGTCTCGCGTTTGGGTCTATATAGTATGGTAGTTTCTCTTAATTTTATAAATAGTGCGCGTTATAAATTTCAAAGGATTTAATTTTGCGATCTTGGGAGCGAAAATCGTTGATCGATCAAAAAAACGAAACAAATGTTCAACTAGTATTAAATATTTTATTTATGTTATTATATTATATCTTAGTAATTAAATTAGTGTTTGTATTTTTCGGAAATTGTTATTTCGCATTACTTTTCTCGGATACTTTTACATTTTGAAAGTATCATAGGTTGTGTATCCACGTTATTGAAATTTACTAAATGAATACAACTGTATTTTATACGACAATACACGCACATGCAGTGAGTTCTGGCGGCTCACGATGCCTTATTCATTATTGTTCATTATTATACATGTATGTATCTATGTCTCTAGCTTAGATTATAATGATTTGCGTTACTACATGCAGATAATAATTTAAATGTATTTTAACTCAGCGAAATTAATATTTCTTTCCTCCTGGTACTTTTCGTTTGCCCTTTTCGGCTTTTCAAAAAGTCTAAAATTTTTTAAATATATTTAAGGGGTTAAAAATTATAATTTCAATAATGCCAGTGAAATATACATTAAAAATTACGCACAACAGGCCATCAAAGAAAAACACTACACAAAAATATGAAACTCATGTTTGTCGATTAATAATTAGACAAAAACTCTTGCATATCTCCCTCTTCCTATTTGTAAAAGCAATGTTTGCTATAAATTATAGGAATTAAATGGAAAAAATAATAATTAACTAAATGGAAAATTAATAATAAAAAGCTCTATACAAAAATATGAAACTTATGTTTGTCGACAGGTAATAATACAAAAAACCCATGCATATTCCCCTCTTCCTATTTGTCAGACCAATGTTAACTTTAAATTATAGGAATTAAATGGAAAAATAATTTTGATCGATTGGTTTTTTGGTAAAATTAATATTATTTACCAGAATTGTTTTACACTATATGATTATTACTAATATGTGCAGTGTGAATGTGGATGACAGATGACTGCGATTCAATGTTAATAACCATGTTTCCAATAGATTACCAGCGTATATGTGTGCATCGGTAGTTATACACATGTGTGGATGTATGGAATATAACATTACAATACACTTTACATTTTAATTCAATATATCAGAGGCATAAGTAATGTCCATTTTTCTGAAAATGAATTTCCAATAAGTGGCCTAAATCTGGTATATTTAGATTTTTTTCATTACTAGGTTTTCTGATCTGCTTGCAAGTAAACCGCACTTCAACATTAATCGAAACATTTCCTAATTTGGATTTCATTCATTTCTGGTGCTGATGTTGTGAAACAATTATTTCACTTAACAAGTATACCACAAATACAATGCTATATATC
The DNA here is from genome assembly GCA_964056695.1 of Melieria picta. Taxonomy (NCBI): domain Eukaryota; kingdom Metazoa; phylum Arthropoda; class Insecta; order Diptera; family Ulidiidae; genus Melieria; species Melieria picta. The sequence goes on from OZ057399.1 coordinate 65,287,490, forward strand.
TAAAAAAAATACACAGGACTTGAGTTGCTTTCCAATTTATGATGCAGACTGTTTCAAAACATACTAGTTAATAACAATCTATCAAGATTCTTATATAAACATTGCTTTCAGTGTTCCATTATTACATGTACCAATCGAACTGCGACTATTTACAAGGTCTGGAATATCGCTATCCTCAGCGTGTTGACAAATTTTTCAGTTGCACTGGGGTTTGTTATGTATTATAATCATCATGCTGGGAGCTAAAATAGCTCACCAGGCCACTGAATTCACTGGCTTCTTGTTCCGTGCCAGCGGCTGTAACTACAACTGCGGAGGCAGCAGGTGTTGAGGATGAATCATCAGCAGCATCAGTTTGCAACCCCGGCGAGCTATGGGAACCGGATGATTCGCCGGCAATAGCTAGCGGAGATTTTATATTTGAAACAGGATAAGCTTCTAACGTAGTCAACTTTTTTCGCTGTTCCACTGTGTTTTTAGTAGTCACTACAGCAACAGATAACAAAGGTGGAGATGTTGTCGATGATGTTGTCACAGTTACGTCAGGTTTTGGCGACTTAACTATAGATCGCACCACAGTATTACTGTCTGTAGTACCAGTTACAGCAGCAATCGGCGCAGATACTATCACGGAGTTAGGGACTGCACCGAAATGCAATGATGGTGATGTTTTCGAAGAAGACATGTCTGATAGTGTTGGCTGTGGTGTTGTTGAATCTGTTGTTATCGGCTGATGTTGCGTGGTTAATGGCGGCGGTGGGGGGTAGTAACCATAAGGTGTATAAGTTCCTGTAAGCACAAATACTTACTGTTAAATAGCCATCCACTTTATTGAGGAATACTTACGAACTCCACTCGCATATTCAACACTTGAAGATAACGGTACAGCACGCAAATTTGCAGCAAGAGTTGAACGTGGTGTACAATTAGGATTTCCATACATAGTTGGTCTAAATATCAGTAAGAAGCCTCGAATCGGAGAAATACTGTCAAATACATAAAAGCTTACCTATAAGGACTTAAATGCGGCGTCGGATGCCGAGCGGATGGTGGTGCTCCATAAACAGTTCCCAATGGTGGCGGTACGCGATGATCACCAGCCCCATACGATGAGCGTCCTCCACTGGTCACTACCGTCGATAATGGAGATGGCGAGTGGTTTGATGGAGCTGCTCCACCTCGTAATGGTGGTGGTAACCCATAACTCGCACGCATACTCGAGTGAGGGGAGGGTAATCCAACCATTTGAGTTGAACCGCGGTGGCGTTGCGCAGATGCCTGCTGGCGTGATGATCCCATACTAGGTGATACTGACTGAGTAATTTGTTGTGGTGGTCCGTAAAAACGTGGCACTTAATTTTAAAATATTAAATATAAATTAGATATGTACAAAAATAAAAGAAATGTGGTCTAGCTAAGAAAACGACTAGTAGCACATTTGTAGTTTTGAGTTTGGTCGTTCTATCTTACATTTTATATGCTACACTTTTGTTTTGCAAAACTTTTATGGTATAAACATAAAAGTACAAACGTCTTACCTTCTGCAGCCGAGTATACACTGCTACCGGGTCTGCTTACAGCAATAGAGTGTGTTTGCGTCGACAAATGTGGCATGCGCGTAATAACTGAGAGTTGGACGCCTGTTCCACCACTGCTTGGTGACTTATACATTTCGCCTGCATGTGACAGCGATAATGGGGGCGATTTAATCACACTATTTGTGCTAGAAGCAAGCTCTGATTTGTCCGAATGCGCAGCAGCCGCGGTAGCTGCAGCGGCGGCTTGCTGTTTCTGCAGCGGATCCCGTAATGGAGTAATTTTTTTTCGCCTACCACGTGGTTTTGTATCTGATTCGTTAGTGGTATCTACCACAGTCGTCGCAGTTGACAACGACTGTGACGTGGATAGAGCCTCACGAGCTGCAATAAGATGAGAAGATAACGAGTGTCCAGTAGGTTCGCCTAGTAGCAGCCGTTGATGTGTAAAGCTGCTTCGATTTAGTGGCTGACCCAATGGGGCACTTAGGGCATTTTGCAACAAGTGCGTCGGTGGCGCGGTAGGGTTACGCTGCATCATTTGAGCAGAAGAAATGGCGGATGTGTGTGGTTGAAACTGATGCCGAAGTAGCGGTGGATGTATCGTTGGAATTGGCAACCGCTTTCGCATCGGCTCTTGCAAGCCCGATGCAGTCGTTGTTGCGCCTGGCATTTGCGACAATGCAATCAAGGAAGGACTAATTAAAACCGATTTTTCGACAATAGGAGCGGTAGCAGCTGTCACGGCAATGGCGACATCATTAGGCGTAGCAATTTCTTTGGTTTTCCCTTTCAATGGATTTCGTAACACTTCATCTGGTGCAGGGAGATCCCGAGCTACTGTAGCAACTCCAAACTCCTCTTCTTCTTCAACCATCCTTACTATTGTGTCTTCATCCATATCGTCGGGAAAATCATCAGGTAAATCAGCGTCGTCGAATTCATCAACGCCGTCCACGTTTTCTAAATCAGTAATGGGCTCCCCCTTACGCTGCAAATAATCTGCATCCAAAACTTTCGCCTGACGTATCACTGACAGTGGCACTGTCGATAAAGAATCAGCCGTTTTAACAGGTGATCGCTTCTCCTTATCGCCGGTCGATTTAAGCGGAGTGAGACGTGGTGTTGCTGCAAGTTTTGCTCCCTCGGCATTTTTCGCTGCTAACATACGCTTTATCTCCTCTTGTTTCTGTATAAATTTTTCACGCTCTTCAGGTGGTGTATCTGGTCGTTTGACTCCTGGTTTTATGCCACCATCAGAACTATCATCGTCAAAATCTTCTAAGTACGCATAGCGACGGCCGCGTGTACGTCGTGTGCTATCTTCACTATCTGAAAAACTCTCATCGCCAGATTGCTTTTTCTTTTTCTTTGCTACACTCGATTTTCCTTTTCCCTTTCCTTTTCCAGCGTTACTTGTCTTAAGTGGCTGCGAACGCGGCTGTTTACCTGACCCTTTTCCACCACAATTGTCGTCATCATCTTCCTCCTCAGTTTCACTGACATCATCATCTGAATACTCAACACGTTTCGTTTTCTTCGGCTGACACTTTTTTAGTTTTGGGGATTTACGCGGAATGCCCACATTTGACTTATGCTGCTTCTTCCGTTTTGATGGATACCATGCCCCGTCTGATTCGTCACTAGTAGTATCATCACAGAGATCTGCACTATCAACATCCTCCAAATTCTCGGAAGCATCGGACTCCGTCTCTGACTCTGTGTAATCCGAATCATCCTCACGCTTTTTCTTTAATTTTGGCCGTTCAATTTCTTCCTCTTCATCACTTTCGTCCACAACAAACTTCCTATCCTTAAGACGTTCTCGTGCGGTTCGACGAGCAGCTTTCCGTTGTTTCTTTGCAACTTTGTTACGACGACGATAAACCTCTAAGCTGGTATCGCTGTTTGTTGACACAGTTATGGAGGTATCATCATCTTCGTCTTCTTCAAAAGACGATGTCTTAAAGTCTTCGTCAGATGCGTCGTCTTCTTCAGAAGTAATATCCAAAGTAGTCAATTTTCGAGATTTTTTTTTCATTATAGACTTTGATTTATTTTTCCGTTTCAACAATTTATCTCCATCTTCTGAATTGATTGCACCCTTTCGTTCAGCAGTTTCATCATCCGCAACTGAATTTAATTTTTCGTCCCTACTACTTCCTGCCTCCAGCTCAGTTTTTTCTAATTGCTTTTGACGAGCCTTTTCTTCCCTTTCTGCTTCAATTATTGTAGTAATATCCTTGCCACGGCCCAAATTACCAGCACCTGCTAACTCGTCCATTTCTTTTTTAAGAGCAGAATTAATAAGGTCATCGTACTCATTTAACCGATAACTCACATTGATTTGGCGCCGCTTACGTAGCTTGTAAATCGGTTCGTCATCACTGTCTGTACCGGAGGAGCTAGAACTTTTAGTGGTTACACTGTGTGCTAGACTATTACCGCCACTTTCCGAAATGCTTCGTCGGCGACGACGATTAGCTACTCCTCGTGTAGCTGCTCGCCTACGGCTGCGTCCATCACCACGTCTACGCTTGCCACCACCTCCATAATCATCAGTTTTCGATTTTTTAATTAATTTTTCATCTTCACTTGAAACACTGTTACTGCATTTGCTACTGGTTTCGTCTCTTTCAGCACTGCAACTTTCATCAGTATCGCTTTCACCTTTACCATCTATATGCCCTCTATCACCCCGGCGTCTGTCCTGTCGCTTCTTCTTTTTAAGTTCCTTTCGTTTCTTCTCAGCCTCTACACGTTCTTGCTCCACGCGCTCTGCCTCTGCAGCCATACGCTTAACTTCCTCTTCCTGCAATCGCTTACGCTCCACACATTCATCAAATTCTTTTAATTGTTGCTCTAAAGCAGCAATCAGTTGATCCTGCTGACACGGCGGACAGAACCAATCACCCTCTGGTATATAAAACAATACTGGCGATAGACACGAACAATGATAGCCCTTGTCACAACTGTCACATAATAATATCCATTCAGGATGATCCGATTTACCGCATTTTTGACATGCCTCTTCATCACCGTTTTCATCGGCCTCGGCGTCCTCTTTTCGTGCGGTACGAGCGCGTTTCATTGGAACGACCTGTGTTTCATCTTCTAAATCTGATTCTGGGGAGAATTCGTGATCAGATTTAAAAAGCGGCGAGCCTGGATCGGTCTCATAGTGAGGAGGTTCATCGTCTTCCTCAGGTTCCTCCTGCTCTTCGGAACCGGATGACCAACCGTCTTTGCCAGGACACTTCTTCTTAGCCTTCTTTTTTAGTTCCACTTCACTTTCTTCTGACGATGAATGTTCTGATGGCTCAACCACAGTTGGATCAGCTTGCTTTTCTGCCTTCTTTTTTTTCTTGAGCTCCAGTTTCATAGTGCGTAATGCAATCTCCTCCAATTTACGACGTTCGGCTTCCTCTCGGATCTTTTGTTGTGCTATTCGACGTGACTGGCGTACAGGTGTCTCCGCATCAGTTGTATCAATAATGTTCGTGGTATCTACTTCTCGCTTTTTCCGCCCACCACGGCCACGTCCAGAACCATCTCTAGTGGATTTTGAAATAAGAGATGAAGTCGGTGTTTGAGGTATAGGTTCGGAGTTTGGTTTTTTTAACTTTTCAATCGCGACAGATTTTGAGTTATCTCTAACTTTTTGTTGTACTTCTTTTATATCCAGAGCTGGGTCTATTTTTTTAAGCTTATTTGTTGTACCATCGCTGCTTACTGAAAGAATTTTTTTATTTTAGAATTTTATCTCTATTAACAAATAGTTATCTATGTGAAGTAATTGCATCTTACCTTGCTCTGACTCTTCCACTTTTATGTCATCTTTTTTTTGTGCTCCTCTTGTTGCTCCTCGAGTTCTCTTTGGCTGTGGCAGCTCAGTATGCATAACGATTGCGCCACCTCTCCTACCAGATCGACGACTAACTACAGCAAGTTGCTTTGATGTCTCTTCCACCGCCAAACTATGTTCATGTTGTCTCTCAACGTGAATTTTCTCACACTTTATTTCCTTCTTTTCCTCCGTCGCGAATGTATCTTTTTTTTTTTGTTCCTCACTATTATGTCCTTTATGTTGCAATTCCTGTGCCTTGCCTTCGTGCTCAGGGCATAAGGCCGCCGAAATATTATGCGTTTTTGTTGAATCGGGTAATTGAGACTCTTTGAGACTATCGGCTGTGGCCGTTACTGCAGTGTCACTGGTAGTACGTTTTCTCGGTATTGCTTCCTCGTCACTTTCCTCTTGCCGAATTTGGGTGAGTAAATTCTTTTTTAATGGTTTGGTAATAGGCAATTTTTTGGAAGAAAATATCGCTGTTTTTTCGTCTTCGGCGCCTGCTTCGCTAACAGTAGGAAACGATGTTTTTTCGGCCGTCTTTTTAAGCTTTTTCTCAATTATTTCCGCCAATGTAGGCTTATGCTTGACGGTTACCGAACCCAATAACGATAACGCAGTAGATACAGTTGATACCTTTTCAGTAATTGAAGCTTTGCTGGTCTCAGGCAATGTTTCATTCGATTGCTCTTCGTCTCTTTGTTTGCTTGGCTGTTTAAACATTTCCTTCTTTTGCTTGTCAACTTGCTTTTCACAGTCATCTATTGACATGCTAATTTTAATACTTTTATCCACTTGCTTTTTGGTTGGGTTTATTTTTAGTCGTCTCCGTGCATCATCTTCGCTGCTAGAAGATGTTGTCTCTTCAATTGCAAATTTTCGGGCCTCAACCTTTTTTCGCAAACCGGTATAAGTTATTTTCGGGCGCATCTTCAGCCGTTTCCCACCAATATCTAATGCATCATGTTTACCATCATCTTCATGGTTTTCCGAATGAAACTCAACATCGCTTTCAGAGGAGGATGGGCGTGTTGTTTTATGTATTGGCGAATTATCAGTGAGTCTCCGTTTACGACTTAATATTGAAACATTTGATACATTATGAATATTTGTCTGAGGGTTATTAGTTTTTTCAACTTCTCCGATTTTTTCATCTGCGGTATTTTCAGCAGTGGTTTGTGAAGTTCCATCTGCTAATAAAATTGCAGGGACCGACTGTATTTCACAGTTATTGTCAGTAACCTTAGTAGAGTTAGTTTCATCTTCTGATTCTTCATTTTCAAAGGCTGGTGGCACAATACACAACAAATCTCTCATATTTTCACTCTTGATTTCGGTTGGACCGACGTCATGTTCTTGCGGAATATCATATTCAATTTTTGAATAGGATTCTTCATTTTTGTTTATATTACAATCGTTTGCTGTTTTGTTATTCTGTTGGCCTGTAGTTTCTAATTTTAAGAGCTCCAGCTCTCCATCAGTTTTGACTTCTTCAACACAATTTTTAGTTTTTATAATTTCATCTATAGCTCTTTTCTTCTCCACATTTTTGTTGTAACTTACGTTGTTTCCGTTCGACGTCAAATTTTCGCTGCCTTCTAATTTATCTTGATACCATTCTTCTTTGCGAGCAGTTTTTGGAGTATTTTTTTCCTCAAAATGTGTTTTCTTACTCTGCATCTCTTTTGAACATGTTTCTACATTTTCAACTGAATCTTCAAAACTTCCCTTATCAGTTCGTATGCTGCTCATTCTGCCATCTGCTGGTATCTCAGAAGTATCCTCACTGGATATATCAACCTTAGGAATTTGCTTCATCGGGGTAAGCTTTAAACATCCAGGTTCCCCAAAAAAGAAAGTCGCTTTTGGTTCAGTCGGGGGTGGCGTTCTCTCTGATGATGCTGCATCGTTCTTTGTATTACCAACTAAGCATTGCTCACCCTGTCCTTCACCTATTACGTAAAATACATCTTCCTCAATGACGTTATCATTACCTAATTCCAGTTCTCTTTGAAATTCCGTAACTTCGCACATTTTTAAGAATTCTTTTTCTTCCATACTCATTGCAGACAAATTCCCTAAATCGCAATCCATTCCGGCACCTTCACCACTAACCACAATCAGTGGGTCTTCAATAGCTTCGCCTACTTCATCAGTTTCGTCATCATCGTATTCCTCTATGTCTTTTAATTCATTCTCATCTTCCTCCGCTGCAACACTATCGATGTCTTCTTCTTCGACTGACAATTCCTCTTCCTCGTCCTCCGATTTGGCCTTTTCATATTTACTTAGTTTTTTGGTGCGATTAACATCAAGCAATGAAGGACGTACTTTCTTCAAATCACTCATATCCTCACTCATTTCTGAACTTCTGCTGACAAATGGCCAAGTTTGCTGTAATCGTTTTACTTCTTCAAGTGGTGTATTGGGCGAGTCTAGGTTTATATTTTGATGTGATCGTGCTTTGGCACGTTTCCGCTTAAGGTTTGCATCTTCCTCAAGAGCAAGTTCTTCTTCGCCCTTGCCTGCATCTTCAACTTGTAAAATGGCACCAGTAGTATTCAGCTTTATCCGCAAATTTGGAACTTTCGAACCTTCCTCTTGCGAGTCATCTTTCTCTTCAGGCGGGGGAGGTTTTTTCACTTTTGCGGTATAACTATTGCTACTACTCGTGTCCTCATCAACGAGACCAATATCAGAGGACGGCAATACCACTTCGTTGCCCCGCAGACGCGCAATCAATTTCACTAACTCTTCGCGATTCCTAGCCACTACCTGCCAAATCTCTTCGTCTAAATGCTCCTGGTAGATGCGCAAATTGCAGTCTTCGTCTTGTGTCAACCAGTACGAATGACCCAGGCGATCTCTTCCGATCGGCTGTGAACGTAAAGAGTCGGCATTGATAGTAAGTATCTTTGAACGAAATTTTCCGTTCCGCTCAAATTGGCTCTCCAATAATGCCTGAAATTGCATACGTACAATTATTAACATAAAAAACTTTCAATACAATTTGCTTACACGAAGAATACGCAGTTTAACTTTAAGACTTGACTGTTTATATCCAAAGCGCTCCACCTCCCATGCATCTTGCGATGAATAAGTAAAACAAAATTTACTAAGTGCAGACTCCCAACTTTTTTCATGCACAGTTTTCCGTGTTTTACGGAGGAGCTTTATGTGCAAATCCCTCAACTGATCAGAAACTACAGATAAACATAATAAGCATAGGTTCATTGATTTGGAATTGTTCCGTGGTCCTTTTTGACACCCACCTTCATCAGTATTGCTCATCCATTCCTGTAAGTGCTTGAAATTAGGCAGTTCAATACCCAATTCCTTGAAGAATTTCTGAAAAAATGCACAAATCACCGCAAAATCTGGATCATTTGCACAGGAATGTAATGATGAGCTGAGTGCTTCATTGTCTTTACATGCATTTGGCGAAGCATGCGTCGGCGACGAAGCTGACGCAGTCACAGCCGCAGCCGCTGCCACAGCCAACATCGACGACGCCATTTTCGTATCGCTTGTATTCTCCACCGTTCCTCGTCTTAATTTTTCTCTTCTTTCCCACTCTTGCTGTGCTGTTTCCCTTGTATTCAGAAAATTTTTCTCAATCGTAAAACCTTCTTCCACGGGCGGGTGTTGGAAGTTGCGAATTCTAGCGTAGAATGCGACATTTACCACCGCTTTTTATTTATTCACGCTGCAGGACATTTTAGCGGATATATTTGTCGAGTTTTAAACACTATAATTTGCCCAAATTTCTTGCAATTTAACACAAAACACCGGGGCACACAAAAAATAACAAAATCTCCACCATAATTCTTCAAATCAATCCCGATTAGTGTTGCCATATCCTTTGTAAAACTCCCGATATATCGACGCTGTAAATTGTTCCAACGAATGATGTTAACCCAAAATTTGAAACTGATATCACTCCCAAATCAGTGTTGGAACATATTACTTTAAAATTTAACTTATTAATATTACATATTAGTGGCTTCGAAAAGTAAAAATGTTATATTACATATTACTTGAAAACCAATTTATTAGAAACAAGTTATATTACTTCCAAAACGTTGGTAATAATATTACTGGTAATATATTACTTAACAAGTAATATACAATATATCACTCATAAAAATGCCGAATATGGCAAATATTTTATTAGCTATTGCGCTCAGTTTTGTCTGCGTTGATGTAGTACAAATAATTCTTGCTTAAAAACTCATTATAAGTCCCTGCACCCTTATTTTCTACTTACAAGCTCTTGTGATATTCATTCATGTAAATTTAAATTCCAAATGTAAGTTTAGACCCAGTCTCAGTTGCTACTAGAAAAGTCATTAGTACTCATTTTTCGAATTTGTAAAACCAAATTCCATAAAAAAAAGTAATCTTTCCTTTAAATATTCACATTGTTTTGCCAGTAGATTTTATACACAAAAATAAGATTTAAACGTCGATTTCCTCAGCGAAACGAAGCAACGAAACAGCACTGGCTCCTACTTTTCCACAAAATAATTTTATTGATATGAAAATAGATTTCATCTATTGTTGTTCAATTTAAGACCTGGGAAACCTAACATTAACCCTGAACAATGCGCACAGTTTTGTTAAGACAGGAAGGGGTCACGCTGGAACTTTAAAACTGATTATTGTGGCCCGCAAAAAATAATGTATTTTATTTTTTATAGTAGAAAATCTTTTATCAATTACTGGACTCACTGACAGTCTTTGAAGTCCAAGAAAGGGGCACAATAGACCTACAGGTCGCAGTGCATTATCCCCATCAATAATAATAATCTTTTATCAATGAGAGAATGTTATTGATTTAGAGAACATTTATTATAAAATACATCATATATTTATGAATTAAAGGGCAAGACCGAATTGATAACAACTATACAGTTTGCGATGTTGCATGTTTTCATAAAAATTACGAAAGAATTGATTCTATGACTTAAAATGACAAAAGCTGCAACATTGTTAGGGATGGATGTTCCACATCTAAGTTCATTGTAGAGAAACCGCCATTAATTTTTGAAAAAGGTAATTTGGTGCAGCGGCTACTTCTTTGTTGCCCTAAATAACTCATGTTATTTTTTGTGGATGTAAGTGAAAACCATTTTATCAACAGAGATTTATTGACACCGACTAAGTAATGGGCACCAAACAGACAAAAATCGAAAGCAACTACTTGCCAGATACACCGGTCGCCGCTTGTGCCCTTCAACATAAAGTGGCAACTGAGTCATTCGAGGCAGGAGATTCATTCGGCCACCAAGATCCGCGTTCACCAAATGGGCGGAGAACCCCCATAGCTGTAAATATTTCTGGGCTTAAATAAGACATAATTTATGCACATATCTGAGTAAACGTTTTCCTTTTCGTAGACATTCGCAGCTTCAACCCAGCAAAATACAGAGCAAAGCCATAACAAAGAGCGCACGTCTGCATATTTTCCACCCGGAATGATGCGTAAGGGTTTCTTCAAAGGCCTAATCTATAATTTGAGCGATCCACGTTCGCCAACTATTGATCTAAATCGCACCCCTTTAACTTTGGAAGAGACGAACAATCGGACACTCGATTTAAATGACACCTTCGCTGATTTGTTTGTAGAATCACGAATATCACATAACCGCCCAGTAGACGATGTTCAGATGGCAATAAGGACTCCAAACAAAGACGTAAAGACCGAATTTCCGTCAGTTGTCGAAGCTAATTGTGTAGAACAGCAGCAAACCGAAGATTTTATTAGTGAGGTTAAAGAGACTGCGCTCACATATAACAAACAACAGACAATGTTGTGTCCGATGGTGATGAACCAAACGCCAGTCTTACTGCAACAGCATCTGGATCCGCGATCACCAACTATTGGTGTTGAACGAACGCCGATAACATTCAAGGTTGACGACAATGAGTCAAATGAGAATAGATTGCTTGAAAGCTTACTAGCCACGAATTCACTCAATATAAGTGGGATTAGCTGCAACACTTTATCAAATATACTTGATTCTACTAGAAATATGCCGCCTTCTTCGACGAATAGCATTATTGCTAAACTACATGGAGATTTGGTGGAGTCGAAACCAGCTAATAAGCACTTGGATTGCGTACGTGTGGGTAGAAAGCGTTTGCCCCGCAAAAGAATCTGCCGGCCATCACGCCAGCAGATTTACGAGGATACTGAGAACGAATCGTCGCTGTTGAACACCACGCTTAACGTCACTCCAAAATCAAAGGCGCATGGCACAGTAAATGGAAGCGATAAACGAACTCCGCTGAGTTGTATGAAAAACCGCTCCCTTTTGCGCTCACGCTCAATGGAGACATCAACTAAATCACTGAAGGCACGACTGCCGGTAACGAGTTCCGATGATATATTGAATCCGGTTCAAATCCCAAAAGTAGACAATAACTACGTCTTGCTAAATTCGGAAAGTTCATCGGATTTTTAAAGTTCGAAAATCGAAATCCTCAGTATTTGTTGTAAACTGTTTCAAAAAAAAATTTATTTTATTATAACGTGTATAATTTAAAAAATTGCAGCGTGACCGCTCGCTAATGCTTGCATCTTTCAAACGGTTCTATTTTTTCTTATATATAAATGTATGTTACTATGTATGTATAGGCATTTTAATTATGTATAAAAAATATGGGCTTAACTAAAAGGAATTAATTTCGCAATAAGCAGCCGATTTCGAACGAGTGATTTCAAGTTGTACACTCATTTCAAATCTGGAATTTCGTTTGAATCAAGTCAACGACCATTTCGCCGTCAATTTGGTTATTGTTCTCTAACACCAGATCCCACTGATCATAGTCATCAAGATCACATTCGGATGCCACATCGTCAATACCCAATGTGTAAATCCAGCCACGCTCAGCGCGTACAAGCTCTGGACACGTCAACCTTATTGTCTGCACTCGCGTCCCATAAACCTCACGAAAATACTTAATATCAGTTTTGCGGCGCACATCGCTCACAATGATTATTTCCGCCTTAGCTGTTAAAGAGATGTTATACTTTCAAATTTGCGAACACTGAAGTTTCTGTAGTTACCGTCTTGCATAGCTGCACGGCAAAAATAACCGCAGTCGTTGGAGCGCATTGCATCGCTCCATTCAATCATGTCTTTACGGTACTTTTCCTTATAGGGGCTATCGCTCTGCAGTTCCGTCAGGTTGAGATTAAGTTTCTTGGCCCATTCTGCTTTAATGGGTGTGGAAATGCTGACAATTTGACTACGGTTGCCTAGCCTAAGAACAGAACGGACACGGAACGACCGAAGCCATTTCCATGCCAGTTAGTGCGATGTAAATTTAGTGTCGCCTCACTTTGGCCTTCACCTGTTCTGTAGTGTTGTCGATAAAAAATCTTTGCCACATTTCCTCTTGCCACTGATCAGAATAATACGCTTAATTTTATCCATTTGCAGTCCCTCCACGAGAAAATTTATCATAACTTTCACTACGACTTTTTTTCTGACAAAGCCTGTTTACTTTCTGGTGACCCACTGTTAACACATTTAATGAATATGAACAAATCAGTGGCGATTGCTATCTAAAGCGCATAGAGATTCTATATTCATTTGCGTTTCTTTCGAACTCTGGTTATTTAAATCTGGACCTTCCTTCTGTTCTCATTGTTATATTTTCACACATGGCTCAATAATAAGGTTATAGCTAGAGCTGCGACATCGACCGAAAAACATCGATGTTTTAAACATCGATGTTATGCAGAAGGAGGTATCGATGTTGACAAAACATCGGCTAAAAAACATCGATGTTCAAAACATCGATGTTTTTTTTAATGCCAAGGTTAGCTACATATATCTCAATTGTTTTCATTATTTTTTTTTTATCATATAAAATAAAATCACATACAAGTTTTGTTCAGTTCTCATCACCACTTGAGTATTGATTGAATCTACAAATCAAACAATTACATACATACATATGCAAAATTTCTTATGTGTGGCAGTTCCCTGCTCGTCGCCGTGTACTTTCGCCGGAACTACTACGGATGGCTCTACATTTTATATGCAGAGGTGCATTTTTTACTTATTGTGAAAATCTTCGCATGTAAAAAGTCTGAACCAAAATATTACCTTACATGGAAAAAAATTACTAAATTGCAACATCGATGCAAAACATCGAACCAAAACATCGATGTTGAAGAAACATCGGGGTGCAAACATCGATGTTCAAAACACTCGATGTTGATGCTAAACATCGATGTTTATAAAACATCGATGTCGATGTCGCAGCCCTAGTTATAGCCATGGTACAATAACAAGGTATGCCAACTAGAAAAATCTCGCTCTTTTTTCCTTTGTTTACATTTGGAAATGCTGTCAAACAGAGATACTAGAGTTGCGTGTACGCTAGAAATTTTGTACCTTTTTCTATGCATACCATACGTTTTGGAAATGTTCATACTAAACAAACAAGAAATATGCACTAGCTGGCTTAGAGTGTAAAGGTGCTAAATCCACTTTTTCAAATGTTACAGGAAAGACAAAAAACTAAGTAAAAATAATTTATATTTATGTTTATTTACATACCTAATAGTTTTATTTCTTTAAGTAATGTTGCTAATTTTTGCCTTGGAGTAATGAAGAGATTGTGAAGAAATAAAAAAAAAATGTTCCGCCGACTTGTGACTTAAGACATTTTCTGCCGTTATTTTTAATTTGTGCTCTGGACTTTGTGCACTTTTTCACAAAGCAAGACTTTTTCTTTTTCTCTCTTTTCATGCATGCTCCGCCGACTTGTCACTATGAGTTGAGCCATGTTTTCACATATGCAAACTTGAAGTTTTATTTTAAGGCCGGTACGTCGACCACACAGCATTGCCAGATCCATCCACGCATATACTACTTTCACCAGATAAATGAACGCCGAATCAATTCTACATAAAATTATTTTGGAGTATAAAAACGCGAATATATACATGATAAAAGATAATACTACATTAATATAACTTTATTGCTGTACAATAATGTACAAACTTACAATTGGACATTGGCACTACATGCACAAATTGCAACCTATGAACGTTTTTTATATAAGAAAGAGAATGTGTTGACATGTTGTCATCATTTACCCATTATTTCTGAACCGACTGAAAAAGCGTTTGTGTTAAAATTTTTCAAATCGGTTCAGAAATAGAGACGTAAAAGATAAAAATTAATATTCGCTCGTTTTTTGTTTGCTTATGGTCTTGAAACTATTTGACAGATAGATCTAAAATTTTAACACAATGACATGTGACATGTTCAGTGGAAGGTTTCTGAATATATTTTGTTTTGTGGTGAGGTGGTTATAGAATAGCATTAAAATTAAGTATTGCGCGTTCAACTATTCAAGCAATTAACAACAGTAGGCAAGCTTTATTGCACGAGATATTTCACAAAATTTCGCACAGTTATATTTTTTCAATATGATTATCGGGTATACTAACGTACGGCGGTTATACGATAGTTAACATAAAAACACTTTTTATAATAGTGTCTACTGTTTGCAAAATAAAGGGGCAATGATCGCAACGCAACGTATCGAACGTATCACATCCCAAATATTCAAAATTTTGCAATACAAAAATCCGAAACATTTGCTTTTTCCACACTTCGTCTGTTTGCTAAAATAACAAAGTGACGAGATGAATCGTAGTTTGTATTAAAACTAGTTCTACGATTTCTTACATTTAATTGGCATTTCACTACGTCCGAAAGCTATACTTCCAATTTCAGATTGGAGATCCATCGAATAAGCAATTACATAGAATAATGATTAAAAAAAATTTGTAAAATGTTAAATACCTATCCACCTACCTAAATGTAATAAATGGAGAGAGATTTAAGTTTAGGTCATAGAAATAAGTTAAAAACTTCAAATATAATAAAGTTGGGAAGCACTTTAAAATCGTCACGTGAACAAAGCAACGACGAACAAACTACGACGTGTAACTTGTGGGTCTCATGCGCTCTGATTGAGGACACAACGAATATAAAATTGCCACAGAGAGAAGAGAACCACTATATTAATATTGGTGATGAAAACTTGGCAGTATTTGACCCGAATGCATTGACGTAGTCACCAGTGATGCAATGCTTAACTTAATAAACGAAATTTGTTTACATACAATTTAAAATTAAAAAATGAAAGAAATTTCCACTATTTTAACCAGTAACCATTTAATGACCAAGTAGTGTATATAATTTGTGTGATAATAAGGTAGTTCTTATACGAGAAACTTACCATATGAATATAAACCCTGAATGATCTGTGCCCTAAAGTTTACAAGCAACACTGCCGTTAGTGGAGTGGCGGAGCCGAGTTGAAACGTCGTATTTGGTTTAATATTCGCTCGTTCATTTATTTCTCAATCTCGACCTCGGCCGGCGGGTGAACTTTGCCGTTGTTCCAAGGAATTGTGGTTTGTGCATTCCGCAAAATTGCATTCAAACAGTTTAATCTAATTATTCACAATGGGAAGTAAGTAAAAAGGTGTTATAAAAAAATATCGAGAAGTGCCGGTTTTTTGTCTAAATAAATTAAAGACGAAAACACTCTGAGTTGCTGCCACCGGAACTTTCGCTGGCAGTAGTGTTAACGCTTGCCTACGTACACAAAATGAAATCATATATGAATGCATTCATATATATTTGAACTGTGAAAACAACTTTATTTTAGTTAAAAAGAAAAAACAGAATCTTAGTTTTCGAACTTATATCGAGCAGATAGTAAATTAATTTGTTTATTTTACCCTTGCAGTTAAATTCCTAGAAGTTATTAAGCCATTTTGCAGCATATTGCCGGAGATCGCCAAACCAGAGCGAAAGGTGAGATATTTCATTGCCAACACGATCCTGATAAAAAATGTTCGAAGACATTTTGGCTTATCTACTATTTGTACTTATGTATTTCATATGAGTCTGATTTTATAGAAAACATTGCTGCATTCGTCCGTGATAAGCCACGCACGCACACTATCCATTGTCAAATTTCCATTTATAATACACAAATATTGCTGGAGTTTTGACCTGCTGTACTGCAGTCACTTTCACTTTGTGGTGTGTAAGAGCAAATCAATTCGTGACATCGTTGAATCAATCATTCTGTTAAACCCCCAGTTTTACTGACAGGTTGTGCTACAATACGAACTATTGGTTCGAACAGCATTGTTATACATTTGCTAAAGAGTGATGATAGCGCGAATGATTTAGCTCTTCAACTTTGTACTAAAGCACTTCTTTTGTTTTAAAATTTTAGTTCAAATGAGAATTGAGTAAGTAAGGGGGCATTCGATACAATTAGTGTGTCATGTGTGCAAGAATTGTAAAGTGCAAGCGCCTACTCCGTAGTTATACATACTCATAAAATTTGCAAGAGCTTAGCCAAAAATATTGATTAATTTTTTTACTCCACAGATCCAATTCAGGGAAAAGGTACTATGGACCGCAATAACACTTTTCATTTTCTTAGTCTGCTGCCAAATTCCGCTGTTTGGCATCATGAGCTCAGATTCTGCGGATCCGTTCTATTGGATTCGAGTGATTTTAGCTTCAAACCGCGGTACACTAATGGAGTTGGGTATTTCACCGATCGTTACGTCTGGCCTGATTATGCAGTTATTGGCCGGCGCGAAGATTATTGAAGTTGGCGATACGCCGAAGGATCGGGCACTGTTTAATGGTGCGCAGAAATTGTTTGGCATGGTGATCACGATTGGTCAGGCTATCGTGTACGTTATGACTGGCATGTATGGCGACCCTTCCGAAATTGGGGCCGGTGTATGTCTCTTGATCATCATTCAACTATTTGCGGCTGGACTTATTGTGCTGTTGCTCGATGAGCTTTTACAAAAGGGCTATGGATTAGGTTCTGGCATTTCCCTCTTTATTGCTACGAATATATGCGAGACAATTGTGTGGAAAGCTTTTTCACCCACTACAGTTACCACCGGGAGAGGTACTGAGTTCGAGGGTGCTGTGATCGCATTATTCCATTTGATGGCTACCCGAAATGATAAAGTGCGTGCCCTGCGTGAGGCCTTCTATCGCCAAAACTTGCCCAACCTGATGAACCTGCTAGCCACCGTACTGGTATTTGCTGTGGTTATATACTTTCAAGGATTCCGTGTAGACCTGCCAATCAAATCAGCACGTTACCGCGGCCAATACAGTAGCTACCCCATTAAACTATTCTATACCTCCAACATTCCCATTATACTCCAGTCAGCCTTGGTCTCCAACTTGTACGTCATTTCGCAGATGTTGGCCGTGAAATTTCAAGGCAACGTATTTATAAATTTGCTTGGCGTCTGGGCTGACGTGGGTGGCGGTGGCCCAGCACGTTCGTACCCAATTGGTGGCCTATGTTATTACCTGTCACCACCTGAAAGTGTTGGTCACATACTCACCGACCCCACTCACGCCATTTTGTACATTGTGTTCATGTTGGGTTCATGTGCGTTCTTCTCTAAAACATGGATTGATGTGTCTGGCAGTTCAGCTAAGGATGTAAGTTAAAAATCGTCTATTAATGATTTTGTATGTCAATTTTAATGTAACATATTTATTCGATTTAGGTTGCTAAGCAATTAAAAGAACAACACATGGTGATGCGCGGGCATCGTGAGAATTCAATGATTCATGAGTTAAATCGTTATATCCCGACAGCTGCTGCTTTCGGGGGCTTGTGCATCGGTGCTCTCTCCGTGATGGCGGATTTTCTTGGTGCCATTGGCTCAGGCACTGGTATTCTGCTGGCTGTCACCATAATTTACCAATATTTCGAGATCTTCGTGAAAGAGCAATCCGAAATGGGTGGCATGGGTACCCTGCTTTTCTAAGTTATTTTCGATTTTGCTGAACATATTTGTTTCACGTCATATTGGAAACAGAAACTATGCTTTTGTTTCCAATATATTTAAAATATTCGATTTAACATTTTTTAAGTCGGGGTTTTGCTACAAATTCACAAGTTGCTTCGACATTTCAACAATTTTTCGTCCTATTGCTTCATAAAACGCATGTAACAACATTATGAACCATTTCAATATAAGCAACTATTTCTATTTGTAATACTAATAAGTAGCAAGCAGCGAAATTTTGCTAAAGGCGTGCCCAATTTTTATGGCTGCCCTGATTTCCTTTGATAATGCCTAGTTTAACACGTATTTTACATAAAAGTGTTCAACCGAAACTTGAAAATTCTTTCGATGACTGCGTCTATTTCTAGCACTTTGATAATACATATAACTGCGAAATTACTAACGACTGTGTTGTAAGGCAGACATTTAGAGCGAATATTATTTCAATTAGATTGATTTAAATCAAGTTAGGTTCTTTTATAAGAAAAGATACATCTTAATAATTGAAATAATATCGAACCGTGAGAGGTAGTTAATTTATGTAGAGCGATAAAGAGAGAATGAGAGATGTGAAATTTTCAAAGTAAAATAAAAATTAAACTTAATTCATTAAGTTGTAATACAATAAATAAAGCAACAATAATGAAAATATAAAGTATTTAAATTTGTCTATTCCCGACCATTAGGTGTAGGTTTCAAGCAAAGTATATGGGAAACGCCATTTAATTGAAATTGGTTTGACTTGTCAGGGTTTCAAAATCAACTTTCGTATGACAAGTTTTTGCAGTTGAACGATGCCATTTGTTTATCAATGCTGAATACCATGGTACAATAATATTCAGGTAATTTCATTCGATCAAATTTAAGTCAGTTGCTTTTTTGACAAATAAGAAGAAAATTTAAATGATGTAGAAAAAAGTATGAATGGTAGGAAATTTATTCAGAAATGGTAGTTGGTAGAAGTTGTAGTTAATTCTAAAAATTGATGCGATCAAATTTGGATAACTACTTCACCCCAAAAACCTGCCTTCTCTTTTTCTGTCGGTCACCGCGCAAACATTTAGAAAAAATGTGTTATTACAATTAATATTATTATTAATTCTTATAGTATTTTTATGATACGTTACTACATAAACTGATAGCCATAAAGTTACAGCCCCATGGCTAAAATGAAAAGAGTAGTAATTTATTTGTCAATTTTCTTCTTATCTGTCTTTTTGAAACTACCTGTATTTTTTTTGTATCATTCTGAATACTGAACAGCATTGGAAACCTTGCTCAACAAAAACGTATATGTATGATTTTTTGATCGATCAATTCAATTTCCAAAACCAATTAAAGGTATTGAATCATGGGTCCAATATTTCTTGGCTATTTTCAGTCAATTAAATTGTTTATTCGATAAGACCAATAGTCTTTATTCCCAAAAATTGTTTATACCAAAACGTAATATCAAGGGAAGAATTCTTATATTCCGTGAGAGTGATATTCCGTCTTGAGAGGTTGATCTTACAAATAAATAAAGTTGTATGAATATGCAATAATTGCAGCATAATTACTTAAAATATTGTGAAATATTTTGGTTGTGACTAATTCAGGAAGAATTTATAGTATATATAATACATTTTTTTAAATACAAACTGATGAGAAAGAAAAATTACCTACAATTTATTTTTAAAAGTTATGGGAATTATTCATTTGAATTAACTAAGTTTGTTTACTGCAAATAGACTTATTACTGTAACAGAACTGAAAATAATAACCTTACTACAAAGTTGTTAGAACTTATTTTTGTTGGTGCTGTGTGTGGCATTCTTTCATTCATCGTTAATTTGTGGAATTCATTTATGATATACATATAATCATATCCTTGCAAACGTCGTTGTACGCTTGTTTTCTCAATAAGTTGTACAAACGATTCTGCTGAAATTCGATCGGGCTGGCATCTCATGTTTGGTATTTTTTGATGAGATTTTGGCAGGACTGGTTGAATGTCAGTGATAGGGGAGGTGAGAAATCTTGCGAGAGTAATAACATTGTTATAATTTCAATTTCGGTTAATGTCACAAACACGTAAAAAAAGTGCTTAACACAGCCAGCAGGAAATTAGATTGTAAAATGTCAGCGTACCATCGGAATGTGCCGTATTTGAAGCAACAGTTTTCGGCACTTTTGCACAACACTTCTCCTGTTATTACGCTGATCTGTGTAGTCACAGGCTTTGGATACTTGCTCTCTTACTCAGAGACGGCTGTTCGAGTGCTAAGCGTTACGCCAGGTTACATTTTGCCAAATGCCCAGTTCTGGATTTGGACAGCATTTACATTCTGTTTCATTGAGTTGCACTGGTGGGAAGTATTGGTTGATGTCATAACGGTTGGACTATGCGGAAAGATGCTGGAGCCCCTCTGGGGGCAGCTTGAGATGTTCAAATTCTTTGCACTGAGCAACTTTGGCGTTTCTATATTAACCACTATTTACTATCTGTTCTACTATGTGGTCACGGATAATCCGAGCATATTGTTTGATGTTCACATCCATGGCTTAGCTGGCTATGTGGCGGGTATCAGCGTAGCAGTGCGACAGGTTATGCCGGATCACTTGATTTTTAAAACTCGCTGGGGAAAACTGACAAATCGGTAGACAAATATTTGTGCCCTAACGCAATTACCTTGATTGTTAGATTTCTATGTTTTGCCATTGCAGGAACGTACCATTAACCGTACTGGTCTTATCAATCATATTGTGGGCTGTCAACTTGTTGGACGGCACATACCCAGCTATGTTCGCTTCAGGATTACTGGTATCGTGGCTTTATTTACGTTTCTACCAGTGGCACCCAAACGGTCGTGGGGATAGCTCTGAAAGTTTTACATTTGTTAGCTTCTTCCCCAATGTAATGCAGCCGGTGATTAGTATAATGGTTAATCCGATATACGTATGCTGTTTAAAAATTGGAGTGGTAAAGCCACCGGCTCCACCACGAACATTATCAGTTGCCAGTAGTCTTTCGTCTGTTTCGATTTCCTTATCCGGTGCGGACGCGCATGACATAGAGCGAAGACGGCAAGTAAAACTCTTTGGAAATTGCCAATCACAGCATAATTATTTTTAGATTTTTATGATTTACAGACAAATCGCGCTAAAAGCTTTAAGTGAACGGCTCAAATCAACGGATATGGCACGTCACAGTCAACTGCCGAAATCATTTCCAACAGTGTCAAGTTCCGGTGGACCGATAGCGGGACACCATCATCACAAACATCAACACCATCATCATAACCATACTCATGGCCAAGGTCACGTACATTCGCATCAAACGCTACCGCAAATTGGATCCGAGGCCGTAACAATGCCTGCGTTTTTGCCACAGGCCGCATTAGGTGAAGAAACACTACAGCATCCACCTATTACAAGTGCACGCAACGAACCTCGCATGATTAGCATGATGAGTCCGATTGCAATACCCATGCCCGCTCCCCCAGTCAAACATGCCGACGATGTAACTAGTGCGACGAGCAATGATTTACTCATTAATTTGGACTCCCAGCAGCCAACAACACAGTAGATTACATTGATTATTCGGACAACACGACTTTTCGGTGACTGCTAAAGCATTTGGTGATTTATTTAATACATCCGTCTGAATTTATATATATATGTGTATATATATTATATACATATGTGTATACATATGTAAAAATACTATTATTTGTATTTTGCTTTAGTTGGACCATTATGTAGCCGTTTGATTTTCTACTGTTGCACTTGGTATTTCCACTGTTTTGTTCTGTGGTCCATTTTGATTTTACAAGTGCGCCAAATCTTAATAAGACAAATTAAATAGACAAACTAAGCAAACTTGAAGCCATATTTATTTGCCCTAGAGTGTCGAACAATACAATTCCGGGGATCTAAAAGTTTGTGTATTAATAAATTTCGATATTTAAAAGATCGCGTTAATTAAATGTGGTTATAGAAGGTGCGGCTTACGCTAATGCCGAATTTAACACCAACTATGGTAATAAGGTCGGAGAATATTCACTTTGGTACGAAATATGTAACGCTTTGGTGTGGCTCGGTGACAAATAATAGCTCTCCATATGTCCAATTTCTGGCTGGCCCGCACAAAAGCTGTGCTGTGTTCTTCAAACCTAAGAAATTTTTAAAATGGAAGTATGAAGAAAAGAGGGCATAAGTCAGGTTAAACTGACCGAAGCATCGTAACTATGCAAGGGTGAAGGAAATGGAAATAAAAATTTACACTTGCCTGCTCCTGCAATGTAATTTCTCAAAGTTGTAAATATTTGAATTATAATTAAAGGGGAAACACAAACAAATTGTGTATTTCTTGTAAGAAAAATATATAAAATGTATATTTCTATTATAATTTTTGAACTTTCTAAAATTATCTAGCAAATAAATAATAGCATAAAATGTAATTCAACAGTGCAGCCATTGACATTTTATTAATGCAATTTTTTATTTTTTTAGACATGTTTTGTTTTGCATTTACAATTACAAGCATAAAATATAACATATTCTCCATCGCACCATGTTCCTATCAGTTATCACCTATAATATTGGCCTGGTTGCCATGTACTTTGCGCTGCCTGGTTGCTTTGTACAGTTGCAGCTCCACCAGATGTGCTACTTGTATCTACTTCACTCACACCACTGCCGAAAGAGTTTAGAACGCTGCTGTAGTATGAGGCGTCCGCAACGGTTTCTGGTGGCTGGTGATGTGCTTGTGTTATGGGCATTTTCTTGAGCGTCTGATGCAATGCAACTTTTCCCTGGTGGCACTCTTGTGCATTTGCTGTGTTAATTCTTGCTATATTTGCTTGTGTCAGGGAAGAATGGGTGTGTGTGGATGTTTGTGTAGAGACATTGCCGGGCGACGGAATATTTCCTATGCCAGAACGTATTTGTGGCCTCTGAGTTAACAGAGCAGATGGGCTTTGTATGGACGTTCCAGTTACTGGCTCGGACAACTAGTGAAAATGAGCAGATTAAATAAAAGCAAACTTATTGCATACGCTTATGCTTACCTTTCGTAGTGTGCCAGCCACTTTCAGTGCGTCCATGTGACTATCTTGTTTAATTTCGTTTACTGCCGGCAAAGCTGTGCACAGGCCCTGTGATGACTGCGGTTGCGTTATATGCCTGTGATTAATATGCGCTTGTAGGTCGCGTTGGGACAGATATGTCCGTCTGCAACCTGTGTTGCCATAGCGGCTCCCACCGTGTGTGCACATAAAAACCGTGCCAAGACCAGATTGTTCAACGCGCACCACCTTATCGGTACAGCGTGGGCAAACCTTAACAGGCTCGGCACGCGCACATTTCAAACAAAAAACATGCTTGCAGGGTATCATGCGTCCGTAAAGTAATATAGGCTTGTCGCACTGGTCACAGCAATGTATCATTGGGTTCAGCACTTTCTCTCCTATCAAGTTAACCTTATGATCCCATTTTAGCCGTAACATGGGCTCGGGCGGTCCTCGAGAAATCGTCGTAAACGTAGGCGCCTCCAACTGTGAAATATCTGCCTCCATGTCGACTACAAAGGAAAACGCCAACAGAAGTATATTTGTGTACATTATATGGCACTTACGATCCACGACGGTACTTACTTGTTTGCGGCAACACTAGTGCCGACTGGTCCTGCCCAGATAATGCGGACGGCTGTGTGGAGTCCAGATAATTTTCTTTATTAATTTCTTGTATTGTCACATCCTCGTTTGTCTCAGCAGGTAAGTTCGAAGATTCTTGGTCATCCATTGCGATGCTGGTAGTCCCAATGCTGCCGCTACTATCCAGCGCCTATAAATAGTGATAATAGTCAACATTGTCTATTCCCGCGTCTTTCTTCTTTACCTCTTTTTTCTTTCCTCTACCACGGCCACGACCTCTTCCACGTCCACGTGCTCTGGCTCCTCCCATGGCAAATAAATTGCAGTAACCAAATGTATTCTTTTCAGTAATTTACTCGGCTTATTCACGATATTTTGCACGTTCCCTTGGGTATTGGCTTTATTCCTTGTAGTATTGCCAGACTACTACTGAACGCTTACAGTCAGCGTTGCCAAATTCAAAATGTGAAACTTACTAAATAATTTTTTTTTGAAGAAAAAAGCTCCAAATTATTTTCCACCAATAGTTGAAAGAAAATCAAAGTAAATGCGTGATATATGCGTTAGTTATAGAAAACGGTTTAAAACAAACGCGATTTCTACATAAAAACACTAGATTCTGAAAACCAACAAGCATGTTTAAAAATCAATAAAAGCACAACACAAATATTTAAATACAAATATTTGCATTGCAAAATATGACACTTTAGTGTCACAATGATTACAGATTTCTCTCAAGTGATAGATAATATAGTGTTCTCGTGGCCTGCGTGGCAGTTCCAACACTGAACATACCGCTTTGATTATTGTGAATAGAGAGCTGATTTTCCTGCACTCAAAATATGTGTATATATATAAAAAGTTTTTGTTTTTAATTTTTGTAATGCATCTAAAATTGAAAAAAAGGGGAAAAATTGATAAAATTATTGTGTAAACCAAGGATACAATACTAACAAAACAACAACAAATGAACAAACATTTAAAATTAAAATGCATTTTGAACACATTCAAATTACTGTGTTTACGAAGTAAAAAAAAAACACTCACGATTTTCTAAAAATAACATTTAAAGAAATCATTGAGTTTTTATTGAATCTAACTTCGGCTTTGAAAGCGTATTGCGTACAAGATTTGTAAATGTGGAACGGTCATTGTGCAGATTTGTATAAACATAGTCACTTTTCTTGTATGTCTTATTGGCGTATATGTACACCCATACCTCACTTTGCGTCGTGGTTACGTTCCAAAAAAAAACACGACGCAAACTGAAACGACGCAAAGTGAATTATGATTTTCTATAGCAAACTATGTAAAGATCGAAGATAGGTTCCAGGGTTACGAAAATACAACTTTTTAAAAAGAAAATTAAACAAAGTAAACATTTAAAAAACAAAAATAATATAAAATTTTATTACATACATAAAAAAACAAAAAAAGAAATTCAATTAAAACAAAATTAAATATTCAATTAATTTATAAAAACAAAATAAAAGTTAATCACTGTCTAATGAGTCCATAGTGGCTGTTGTCGTAAGTCGGCTTTCTTTCACAAAAAATTGGTCCAATGTTTGCGTTGATTTTCAGTTAGAAAGGGAATCCCCGAGTTTTGATGGCATGGCGCAATTAGAAACAAAAGTCGTGCCATCTTTTAGAAAAAAAAGAAAAAATTAAAAAAAACAATTAAAGACTCGAACCCAAAACAACGCAACTTCGAAAATCTAACGACGCACAGTGAAAATTAGTACTAATTCAGCAGCGACGCAACTTCGAAACAACGCAAAACGAAACGACGCAAAGCGAGGTATGGGTGTACAATAAAATTTCTTTTGAAATGATCGAATGTGAACTTTTTTCTATTTGGTTGTTAAAAGTGTTTGTTCAAGGCAAATGACCGTTCCACATATACAGAAGTAGATGTTCACAAACACGGTTTCGTCGCTCAAATCGATAATTTGATAGCCGACATTTTTATATCGAACATAGACTCACAGGTTAGGTTAGGTTAGGTTAGGGTGGCAGCTTAAAGAGCTCACGTAGGCCACGTTGCGGCCCGTTGTTTGATGTACCTATCAAAGATTTTATTGCTGCCTGGCTATCTGAGAAAATACATATAGCCGAGGGAAGAGAGGGTTGCGATTGCAACCGACCCACTGCTAGCAGTATAGCCATGGTCTCCGCTTGGAAGACGCTACAGTGGTTAGGGAGACGAGCAGTAATACTGGCCCCTAATTGATCACAGAAAACCCCACATCCGACCCTATTATCAAGTTTAGAGCCGTCCGTGAAGATTTCGATAACGTTTAGCAGCGGGCGACGACCTTCCGTCCAGTCGCACCTGCTGGGGATCCCTATAGTGAACTTACGCTCAAAGCTAGGGGGAAGGACTATATAGTCGATATTCGTCGGGGTTGGAAGGTCCAACCCTAGTATTCTAGTGTGGCCCAGGTCAGCTCGTGTCCAACTGCATATGGCATTTAGCCGTACAGCGGCAATCTTGGCGGACTGCCTAACTAGAAGACTCGAGGGGATCCAATTAAGGATAGCGAAAAGCGCCTTAGTAGGCGTAGAACGAATGGCTCCAGTTATGAGAGTGGCAGCAAGTCTCCTGACTCTATCGAGCTGCTTCAGGTTGACTCGGCTGGCTGCCGCAGGCCACCAGACAACAGCACCATAGAGAAGGATAGGCTCAACCACTGCCTCATAAAGCCAGGAAACGACGCGTGGCTGGAGCCCCCATCTGGCACCCACCGCCCGTCTACAGCAGTACATGGCCCTGGAGGCTCTTGTTGCCCTTTCAGCAATGTTTGTGCTCCAGGTGAGCCTAGTGTCTAATATCAGCCCCAGGTATTTTACCTCCTTACTCAATTTGAGCGGGGTTCCATTCAGGGCGGGGAGTCTGAAAGGCGGAACTTTGTACTTCCTTGTGAAGAGAACAAGATCCGTCTTTTCCGGGTTGGCCGTAAGGCCACAGGAGTTGCTCCATGAGGAGAGAATGTCCAAGAAGTGATTCATCCGCTCGGAGAGTACATTTGGAAATTTTCCAGCTATGGCCATTGCAACATCGTCGGCATAGGCGACGACCCTGCAGCCAACAGCATCTAGCTTGACAAGCAGTCTGTTCAGGATTAGATTCCACAGGAGCGGCGACAGAACGCCCCCCTGAGGGCGTTCTGTCGCCCTGCGAATCTGTGCCGTCCCTAACGTAGAGTTTATGAAGCGGCTGCTAAGAAGGGCGCTGATGAAATCTATCAGGTTACTACCAACGCCAAGTTCAGAAAGAGCCACCCCTATCGCTCGAGGGCAGACATTGTTAAATGCGCCCTCTATGTCTATAAAATACACTAGGGTGTACTCCTTGAATGCTAGCGACTTGTCTATATAGTCGACCAGAGAGTGCAACGCGGATTCGACTGACCTGCCCCTTGTATAGGCATGTTGCGAATCCGAGAGAAGAACTGGGTCAATGAGGCTCCTAATATGGACGTCGAGTATCCTCTCGAGGGTGATGTCAGACTTATTGGTCTGAAGTCCTTGGCCTTGGCGTGCGAGGTCTTGCCGGCCTTGGGAATGAAGACAACATCCACCTCCCGCCATGGGAGGGGGATGTGTCCCCATTCCAAATATGCCTTGAAGATCGCAACAAGCCATGGCACCGTCAATTCCGCGCTTTGCTGTAGCTCAGCTGGAATGACGCCGTCCGGTCCCGGAGATTTATAAGGCTTGAAGGAGTTAATGGCCCACGTGACCATGGTGCTATCGATGCGGACGTCCTTTAAGGACCAGGAACGTGGTTCCTCCGGAACTACCGCTTCAACGGAGGTAGGGGTACTCCCCGGAAAGTGCACGTCTCCTAACACCTCCAGGGTTTCCCCACTGGACTCCGTCCAGACACCGTTTGCCTTCTGGATGGTGGTGGGAATAGATGGAGAGTTACTGAGAATCCTGCGAAGACGGCCGATGTCCGAGACTTTTTCGATACCGCCGCAGAAGGACTCCCATGATTCCCTCTTTGCCCTCCTGACCTCATGCTTAAAGGCTCTAAGGTCGGATCTGTATGCCTCCCAGGTATTATACCTCTTGGCCGCGTTGAAAGAACGCCTGCATGCGCGCCGCAAGCTAGCAATTGTGGCGTTCCACCAGGGTGGCTTTGGTTTTCCCCGGTGGACCCTAGGCTTGCAAGCGGCAGATGAAGCACGACTAAGCGAATTGGTAAGAGTTGCCACCGCGGTCTCAATGTCCCCTGGACACAAGAGACGCGGAGGAGATGCGTTAAGGTTCGAAGATAGGATCGAACAGAAAATCTCCCAATTCGTCCTACGTTTGTTGCGGAAGGGGGCCTGGCCGGTATACTCAGGTCCAGACGGAAGCTGATGTACCGGTGATCGGAGAAGGAGCACTCCTCCAGAACGCGCCAGTCCCTGACCAGGTGTCCAGAGAGCGCATTGGTCAGAGTGACGTCCAGGACCTCCCTCCGAGTAGCGGTAAGGAACGTCGGTTCCCTCCCTCTATTTACTATACCTAGGTTATTATCTAGTATGAATTGAAAGAGCGACTCACCCCGTTCGTTTAGGTCGCTGCTACCCCAGGCGTCATGGTGGGCGTTAGCGTCCGCCCCGACGATCAGCGGAATGCCTCGTGCGTTGGTTGCTGCAACAATCTCCCGCAGTGGCCCGTAAGGAGGTGTGGGCCCGTGGTCGTGCGCCATATAACTGGACACAATCCAGTGGACCTGGCATTGCAGCTCAGCGGCTAAGACCACGCAGTCCCCGTCGCAGAACCTAGGGAGAAGAGAGACATTAATAGAGTCCTTTACAAGGGTGCAGGCCCTGACTTTACCTGCGCCATGGTGGGATACAGTTCTGTATCCGTTGAGGCTGAGCCCTCGAACCCGATCCTCAAAGATCCATGGCTCTTGGACGAGCACAATGTCCTCCCTGCTAGACGACAGACGGAGGAGGAGGGCAGCCGAGGCCGCCTTGGAGATTAATCTGAAGTATCCCCACCATCTCTAGGAGCGTCGACCACCGTGATGTCGCCGTCCTCCTTCCCGACGAATATATCGTCCAGGTCGGACAGCGAAATATCGTCCTCGGGGTCTCCTTCGGTCCTCACTTCAAGACCCTCGAAGAAGTCCCCGATTAGCTCCGAGGCGGAGACGACGCTGTCGGCGCTATCCTCGGAAACGGAGTCGCGGACGGGGGGCACAGCAGAAGGCCCCGGTGTTGTACCTGGTAGGTTCTGCTGGCAGGAGGAGGACTGGTCACCTCGGTACACCCGCAGTGTGACGGAGTCAAAACCATAGCTAACTACGCCCCCAGTAGCAGCAAGTGGCTGGAGGGATTCCTTGTTTAGGAAGACTAAGGCCTCCCTCAGAGAGCCCCGCGGTTCGCTGACCCAAGCCACCTTCCAATTGTGGGTGGGGAGCTCAGGGTTACCGGTCTGGAGATAGTGAAGGATGGCCGCCGGGTCTGATGGTGCTGCCGGAACCCAGGTTTTGGCGCGCGGTCTGCTAGGGATTTCATCCCGGGGCACCGCACGCAGACTTGCACCAGGCCACACTTCGCCCAGCCTTCCAACCGCCATGCGGAACAGGTCCGCAGAGCGTTGGTCGGCACAAGCCATCAGCTTGACGTGGCCCTGGTGCCAGCCTGCGTCCCTGCACTTGGGGGGTAAACCCGGATTCGCGGCAAGGACCTCATCGTAGACGGACAGTAGGGCCGACCTGACTGTCCGCCATTTCTCAGCCGAGATAGCTCCATCCGCATTGTTGGCGTCAACGATAGCCAGACTGCCCTTGGCAATCTCGCTAGTCGCGGTTTCTTACAGGCCTGAGTTGCTTGCGCAGGCTGTTGCTGCTCCTGCGACCTCTGTCGCTTGGAGGCTAACTCAAGGGCTTGAGGCGAGGTGTTTTTAGTAGTAATATTTCGCCTCGCCCACTCTAAGGAGGCTTTGTCCCTCTCCGTGAGTTCACTCGGAGGGATCTTCTCTAGCCTCTGCAGGACCTTGTAGGCTGTTTTCCTGGTCCTGTAGGCCCGTGTAGAGGGGCGACTTTAGAGCCAGCGCCTGAAGTGGAGGCGGCGCTACGAGGGGCTGCAGGGACAGGCTGAACCGGTTCATTCACCAAAGGCCGGCCGCCCTGAGCAACAACGGGCTTTTGAGGCAGGACACGGCCGCCCGGCAGTTTTTGCCTGGTAGCGGTCGCGCTGCCCGAAGAAGAGGGATTCTGTGAACCAACCTGCTGCTGCCTAGCTATAGGAGCCCTAGCAGCAGTGGCGGGTTTCCGCTCCACACGCGGAATATGCGGGCGCGTCCCCTGCGGGGCGGTCGTGCGCCTCCCTTTCAGGATAGGCGCGCGCGTCCCCTGTGGGTTGGGCGCAGTTTGGGTTGAGGGTTTTGAAGAACTCATGTCTGTGGCCGCTATCGCCGCCCGAATGCGTAGTCACTATAGGATCCCATGGTTATCTTTGCAAGCAGTGAGGCCATGGGAAGGGTTGGCAGCTGCCCTTATGGGGTCAGCTGCTCAAAGCCAGATCCAGTGCAAGTCAGGAGTAAACTCAACTGACGCCTGCGCCGCCAACTTAATGGCGACGGGCATTGAACGTACCAAGAGGCCTGCCAGGGTTTTAACGGGACGGAGGCAGTCGTGGCATTAGCCTGAAAGCCATTTCCACTGGGTGTCACTCCAGTGTACTCAGGTAACAGAATACCACGACCACCAGCCCAAGGCGACAATGCCCAAAAAGAAGTCAAGAGTGGTCAGAAGACGAAAACAGGGTCGTACCCACACAGAGTGTCTTACAAAATTTGCAATCAATCATTTTGTTAGGTTAGGTTAGGTTAGGGTGGCAGCTAGAAGAGCTCACTTAGGCCATAATACGGCCCGTTGTGGTACCACGTGAAGGACGTGGCCGCCCTTCAGGCTAACACACCCCCCCGGGTGTCAGGCAGGAGCCATCCCGATTCCGTGATGAATCGGGCGATGCGGCCGATGCTAGGTCCTGAGAGGTCGGCCAGACTGCTGAAGAACGGCGCTCCCAGCACCCGGAGTCGTCTCCTCGCTAGTGCTGGGCAGTGACACATCAGGTGCTCGACGCTTTCCTCCGCGTCCACATCGTCGCAGGTGCGGCAATGGTCGTTGAAGGGGAGGCCGAGTCTCCTGGCGTGTTCGCCGTTCGTCCAGTGTCCTGTCAGCACAGATACTGTGGGATAGATGGAATTCCGCTTTAGCCGCAGTAATTCACGTGTTCTGCCATGGTTAAGCGACGGCCAGGTTTCTCTGGAGATCCTACAGTGGCTCTCCTCCGCCCAGAGTCGGTTAGCCAGGCGAAGATACGCCTGCCTGATCTTCAGTTTGACAGTCGCAAGGGGGATGCTACATTGCGTAGTGGGTGCTGGAAGTAAAGTGCCTTTTCTGGCCAGCTCATCCGCCACACAGTTGCCAGAGATGCCGCTATGCCCAGGGACCCAACTCAGGTGAACCCTGGCATGTTCCGCTAAGCTGTTTAGAGCGGCACGGCACTTTGCTACCAGTTTGGAGGAGGTATAAATACCTTTCAAGGATTTGATTGCAGCCTGGCTATCCGAGAAAATACATATAGCCGAGGGAATGGGGGGTTGCGATCGCAACCGGTCCACAGCCAGCAGTATTGCCATGGTCTCCGCTTGGAAGACGCTACAGTGGTCCGGGAGCCGAGCAGTGATGCTGGCCTCCAATTGGTCGCAGAAAACCCCACACCCGACTCTATTCTCAAGTTTAGAGCCGTCTGTGAAGATTTCGACGACGTCTGGCAGTGAGCGACGGTCCTCTGACCAGTCGTTCCTGCTGGGGATCCCTATAGTGAACTTATGTTCGAAGCTAGGGGGAAGGACTATGTAGTCGGTCTGTGTCGGGGTTGGAAGATCCAGCCCGAGGATTCTAGAGTGGCCTAGGTCCGCCCGTGCCCAACTGCGTATGGCATTCAACCGTACAGCGGCAGTTTTGGCGGACTGCCTTACTAGTAGGGTCGAGGGGACCCAATTAAGTATAGCAAAAAGCTCCTTGGTAGGCGTGGAACGGATGGCTCCTGTTATGAGAGTGGCAGCTAGTCTCCTGACTCTGTCGAGCTGATTCAGGTTAGCTCGGCTAGCCGCCGCAGGCCACCATACAACAGCGCCGTAGAGGAGGATGGGCTCGACCACTGCCTCATAGAGCCACATAACAACGCGAGGCTGAAGCCCCCATCTTGCACCCACTGCCCGTTTACAACAGTAGATGGCCCTGGAGGCTCTTTTTGCCCTTTCCGCGATGTTTGCGCTCCAAGTTAGCTTGGAGTCTAGTATGAGCCCCAGGTATTTCACCTCCTTACTCAGTTTGAGCGGGGTACCATTTAGGGCGGGAAGCCTGAAAGACGGAACCTTATATCTCCTTGTGAAAAGAACAAGATCCGTCTTTTCCGTGTTGGCTGTAAGGCCACAGGAGTTGCTCCATGAGGTGAGGATGTCCAGGAAGTGATTCATCCGCTCGGAGAGCACACTCAGAAATTTGCCAGCTATGGCCATCGCAACATCGTCGGCATAAGCAACGACCTTGCAGCCAACAGCCGCTAGGTTGACAAGCAATCTATTCAGGGTTAGATTCCACAGGAGTGGCGACAGAACGCCCCCCTGGGGGGTTCCCCTGGTGACTGACCTGCGAAGATGCGCCGTTCCCAACGTGGAGTTGATACAACGGCTGCTAAGTAGGGCGCTGATGAAGCTTACCAGTTTACTGTCAACGCCAAGATCCGAAAGAGCCACTCCTATCGCAAGAGGGCAGACATTATTAAATGCGCCCTCTATGTCTATAAAAGTCACCAGGGTGTACTCTTTGTATGTTAGCGACTTGTCTATGTAGTCGACCAGGGAGTGCAACGCAGATTCAACCGACCTACCCCTTGTGTAGGCATGTTGCGACTCAGAGAGAACGGTTGGATCGATAAGGCTCCTGATATGGACGTCGAGTATCCTCTCGAGGGTCTTCAGGAGAAACGATGTCAGGCTTATTGGCCTGAAGTCTTTTGCCTTGACGTGCGAGGTCTTCCCGGCCTTAGGAATGAAGACGACATCCACCTCCCGCCATGGGAGGGGGATGTAGCCCCATTCCAAGCATGCCCTAAAGATTGCAACGAGCCACGGCGCTGTCGATTCCGCGGTTTGCTGCAATTCGGCCGGGATGACGCCGTCCGGTCCCGGAAATTTGAAAGGCTCGAAGGAGTTAATAGCCCACATAACCATGGTGTTATCAATGCGGACGTCCGTTAAGGACCACGAATGTGATTCCTCCGGAATTACCGCTTCGGCATAAGGGGGGGTATTCCCCGGAAAGTGCGCGTCTACTAACACTTCCAGGGTTTCCCCACTGGACTCCGTCCAGTCATTGTTTGCCTTCTGAATGGTTGTGGGATAGATGGGGAGCTGCTGAGAATCTTGCGGAGTCGGCCGATGTCAGAGACTTTTTCGATACCGCCGCAAAAGGATTCCCACGATTCCCTCTTTGCCCGCCTGACCTCCTGCTTCAAGGCTCTGAGGTCAGATCTGTACGCGTCCCAGGAGTTATTCCTCTTGGCCGCGTTGAAAGAGCGTCTGCACGCGCGCCGTAATCTAGCGATTTCGGCGTTCCCCCAAGGTGGTTTTGTCTTGCCCCGGTATGCCCTAGGCTTGCAAGCAGCAGACGAAGCACGACTGAGTGAATCAGTTAGAGCGGCCACCGCGGTCTCAATGTCTCCAGGACACAAGAGCCGCGGTGGAGATAAGGATAAACTAGACGAAAGGGACAAACGGAAAATCTCCCAATTTGTCCTGCGCTTGTTGCGGAAGGGGAGGTCTGGCCGGTGTACTCAGATCCAAACGGAAGCTGATGTACCGGTGGTCGGAGAAGGAGCACTCCTCCAAAACCCGCCAGTCCCTGACCAGGTGCCCAGAGAGCGCGTTGGTCAGTGTGACGTCCAGAACCTCCCTCCGAGTAGCGGTAAGAAAAGTTGGTTCCCTACCTCTGTTAGCAATGCCTAGGTTAGTATTCAATATAAATTGAAAAAGCGACTCACCGCGTTCGTTCTGGTCGCTACTTCCCCAGGCATCGTGGTGTGCGTTGGCGTCCGCCCCGATGATGAGCGGAATGCCTCGCTCGTTGGCTGCTGCAGTCGCCTCCCCCAGTGGCCCGTAAGGAGGTGTAGGCCCGTGGTCATGTGCCATATAGCTGGAAACGATCCAGTACACCCGGGAGTGTATCTCAGCTGCTATGGCCACGCAATCCCCGTCGCAGTACCTAGGAAGAAGAGAGGCATTAATGGTGTCTCTAATGAGGGTGCAGGCCCTAATTTTACCTGCGCCGTGGTGGGATACAGTCCTGTACCCATTTAGGCTGAGCCCACGAACCCGATCATGAACGATCCATGGCTCCTGGACTAGCACGATGTCCTCCCTGCTGGATGCCAAGTGGAGGAGAAGGGCAGCCGAAGCTGCCTTGGAGTGGTGGAGATTAATTTGGAGTATCCCCACCATCTCCAGGGGCGTCGACTACCGTTGCGTTGCCGTCCTCCTTCCCAGCGAAAATGTCGTCCAGGTCGGACAGCGAGATATTCTCGTCCTCATGATCGACGTCGGTCCTCACCTCAAGGCCCTCGAAAAAGGCGCCGATCATCTCCGAATCGGAAACTACACTGTCGGCGCCGTCTTCGGAAGCGGTGTCATGGACAGGGGGCGCCGCAGAAGGCCCCGGTGTTGCCCCTAGTAGGCTCTGCGGATCTGATGGGGACTGGTCACCTCGGTAAACCCGCAGTGTGACCGAGTCAAAGCCGTAGCTGACCACACCTCCGGTAGCGGCAAGTGGCTTGAGAGATTCCTTGTTAAGGATGATCATGACTTCCCTCAGAGAGCCACGCGGTTCGCTGACCCACGCCACCTTCCAGTTTTGAGTGGGGAGCTCCGGATTGCCGGCCCGGAGGTAATGCAGAATTGCTGCTGGGTCAGATGGTTCAGCAGGGACCCAGGTCTTGGAGCGCGGTCTGCTGGGGATCTCATCCCGGGGCACCGCGCGCAGGCTGGCACCTGGCCAGACTTCCCCCAGCTTACTCACTGCCAACCGAAACAGGTCCGCAGAGCGCTGGTCGGAGCAGGCCATTAGCTTAACACGGCCTTGGTGCCAGCCTGCGTCCCTACACTTGGGAGGGGGACCTGGGTTCGCTGCTAGAACCTCGTCGTAGACAGACAGTAGGGCTGACCTGACTGTCCGCCATTTTTCAGCGGAGATAGCTCCATCCGCGCTGTTAGCATCAACGAGGGCCCATACCAAGTTACCCTTGATGACGTCGCTGAAGGTCCGACCAGACGTCGGAGCCGGTGCCGCCAGCTTCGGCCTCTTGCTGGCATTTTGTTGATTTTTAGAATTTAAATATTCAAGTGTAATGCCCCGTTCTGACTATGTCATGTATAGTGTCATATTCACTGACGACAAACACTGCCATATATGTCATGTTCGTCCTATGTCGTCAAATGCGTTCTCATTGCACGGCAAAAACTGACGAAAAATACATATGACAAGGTTTGCCAGCATGTTGACATTTTTTGTTTTCTCGTCAAACGCATGATGAAATAAACAAGGTGAAGCAAGTAGATGACATACCCTTATTTTGACAAGATAGCTTTTGAAAAACTGGCATTTCCAAAAAAAACTTTCTCAAAACATGAAAGTCTTCTTCTTTGTTCGCATTAACCCACTTATGCCTGGTGTATCAAAAAATCAATTTCATTATTATTGTAGTGCTTTGCTGAAAATTCTTTGTTAGAGAAAAGCTTCTATCGATGAGCGTCTTATATAATTTTTTTTCAGCGATGCAGATAGTGTCTGTGGTCGTATTTATGGGCAACTGTGACTTGTAACGTCCAGGCTCCAGTTCGGAGCTATAGGTAGGAGTCTGCATTATTCCAATTCGTTGCCGTGGCGGCAGATCCCCACGCTGCATAATTATTGGTATTGCCATGTGCTGTCTTGCACAAACAGTATGTACTCGGCATTTTTTCCGCGATCAAATTTTTAAAACACAAGAATATTTTCCCTTTTACGTTTTGAGTGGGGTTAAAAATATTCTCTCAATGCCAAAACAAAATTGGATTTCAAATGCTATGTTTCAAAATAAGGGTATGGGGTGACAGAACTGTCAGCTACTTGCTTCACCTTGTTTATTTCATCATGGTCAAACGTAGTCAAATCGTTCGTTCTACACAAATTCGATCGTTCTCATTTGATTCTCGTTTCGTGCAGGCAAACGCAAATTACACCATATGACAACCCGTTCTCATTTAAGGGGGTCGTCTAGTGTGACGGGTCAAAAAAATCGTTTTTTTTTTTTGTTCATAAATCACTTCTAAATCATGTTTAGAAGACGTGTATAAATGGATTTTTGTAAATTCGAAGCCGTTATCAAGTTGCACTTGTAAACCGGAGTAGGTATGCGGAGCGCATACCTACTCCGACCAACTTAAAAACGCGTTTTTCTCAAAACACGTTTTTTCAAAACTGCTGCCACGATATCTCAAAAACTATTTCACTATTAATGCTCAACTTTTTAGTTGAGTACATGTCCAACTACAAATTAAGCTAAAAGAATTAAGATTGCTTCGTTACTTTTTTTTTCTTCAATTATATGCACGTGAAAAATAGTCGAAAAACTCATATTTTTTTTATGTTTAGGCAAAAAAATACTTTTTTTTGGAATTCGAACTTTCTTTTAGCTCAATTTGCAGTTTGAAGTCTCAGGAATGAAATGGCGTTTGGTTTTTTGATTTCAGATAATTACAACGGCCGGAATCATGGCAGCAGTGGAGCAACTTTTTTTTTTTACGTCTTCCTGTTGAGTGGTGTAACTCCGATACTAATCAATAGATTGGCTTCAAATAATTATAAAACTTTGTCGAAATGTACTCAAAGAAGAAATAAAATTCAAAAGTTATTTTACTTGAACGGTTTTTTTAATAATTACTGTCAAAAAAAGGCATACAAATACGGCCTTCACACTAGACGACCCCCTTAACTGACTAAAAATGGCACCATATATGACATAGTCAGAACGGGGCATAAGAAATATAAGAAAAATCGGAAAACAGGCTTAAATATGCATTTTGTTGAAATTATCCACAAATATGGCTTCAAAGCGAAAAAAACGCTTAGAATGTGCTTACAAATATCCATGTTATTGCAAATATGCCAAAACATGCGTTTAAAGCGAAGTATGCAAAAATATGCACTAACAATTGAATGCAATTTTAAAGAAATTTTTATAATTCGGAAAGATATTTCATCCATTTTGTTGAAATCCGCTGCTCCCTAGTTATGAATATCTATCTAAATGGAATTTGTTGATATCTCGACTGCATGCTGTTGATATCAAACGGGAACAAATATTGACGATTGCTTTTGATGATAAAGTATCAATCAATCAACATTTACTGTTCCAGTAAATGCAATACACAACCATCATTTATAACGATAGTACCATCAATTATTTGATAGTATTATATTGCTTGTTTTTGTATAATTAACTGCTTTGAATTAAAATAAAAGGTAATACAACATATACATTTTTATTATTATTGAAAGGGAAAGTGCACTGCGATCTAAAAGATCTATTGTGCCGCCTTCATGGACTCACAGTTTATCTTTAAGTCCAGTCCTCTGAGAGAAGTTTTGGTATGGCATTTTAGAGATTATTTTGGAGATTATCAATATATTATACTTTTACTTGTGTTTTATACTCTCTTCGCTACTATTGGTAAGGTGTGCTAATTAGTGTGCCACCGCTGTAATTGTATATACAGTTGAACCTCGATTATCCGGGTTGCTCGGGACCGGACTCATCACAGATAATCGAAAATCCCGGCTAAAAGAGGTTACATATAAACGTATATAAATTGTATTATTTTTGATAAAAACATGTGAAACTGCTTCTATAAACGTACATTTGCATCAAGAAATCTTACTCTATTTAAAAAAATACATTTATTTCAAATATTCCTTTAAGGTAGTCTCTTTGTTATCGTTAGCTTTTGATTGCTCTTTTCGCGGATTTGATTTTTGATGGCGGCATGTTAAAAAATATGTGTTGGCAAATCCCATTTCGCAACAGACTGAATGGAAATTAAATGTGATACGCTCATTACATAAAAATTGAAAAAGGGAATCACCGAATTTGAATTCATACTACATATGTATATGTGTGTTATACGAAGTATAACACAAGTACATGTGCTTCGCGGATAAGAGGCAAATCACAGTTAATAGAGGTATAAAATCAACCACTTAACATCCCGGTTAATAGATGTTACCGGGTAATGGAGGCCCGGATAATCGAGGTTGAACTGTAATTGAAAAATTGTTTCCTTTAGTTTTTAAAATAATACGTGACAGATGTACTGATGTTCAGTAATGCCATTACTGAAACAGGAGAAAATGTACGATTGTAAATTCTGTTAATCTCATTTTATTTAATATTAATTTTATATGTAAATATGTACAATGAATATACAAGTTTTTTATATGTGGGAATACACTCTTGTAATAATTGATAATTATATGTCATTTACATTTGTATGTCTGATGATACCAATGATTATGGTAAATGTACATTGCTTAAAATAGCTGGGTATTGCCACTGTTATATAAATTTAAGTAGCCAGTTTCAACGATAATTTAATTTTTTCACAAACAAAATTTTGTATAAAAGCAATAACAAATGAAAAATCAACTAAACAAGTACCAGTATTAGCATTTGCACCAGCGCTATAGTAGCTTCGCAATAGTACACGCCAATTTTCGCAATGAAAAATACATCTTAAAGATGGCCGTGTAAGGGATCTTGATGGCTGCGTAAGTATATGGGGCTGTTAAATGACTTCCCCTTTACCAGTGGCACGAGATTTTCGCCCGCATAACTGAGAAGAGGTGAAATTTCACATTCATTTCCATGTACAATACCGCCAGCTGCCTCGATGTATTTTTTGTGAAGGCGATATAAATCAGCACGCGCCGTTGACGGGCAATCCTTTCCTACACTATCTGCGTTCTTAACTGCGCTAAATTCCTCATCGCGTGGAACTTCCATTGCTACGAATTTCTGCGCAAATTCAAAGACATCAAAAACAAATTTTTCAATTTTAATGCCATTTGGTCTTTCAGGTGTAATGCGCTTGCCGGAGTTGTCAACGAATGGAATTTTTTTCTTAGCTACGTGCAACTTCAGCTCCATCTCATAGGTGGAAGCTATTTTTTGTAAAAATGTGGCAGTGAAGAAGTGATTGCAAATATTTCCAGCACTAAAGGTCAGACGATCGTCAGAATTACGTAATTCAGCCGTTTTAGCCGATATTTCGCTGTATTCGACTACTTGGAATTTCCCATCAACTATGGCAACTACACCCACTGGTTCGTTAGGGTGTGATTTCTCCACCACTTTGGCTGCGCAGTCAGCATTTTCTTGTACACAGTACCCAATAAATACTGGATCGGCCAATTTGATCAAAATGTTGTCGACACTGTGGGCGTGCAGATATTGTACACCTCGCTTAGCGATGTCATCTAGAATTCCCTGTTGCATTAGAGCGCGGTACAATCCTCCATTGCCGTCAGGTGCGCGTGAAATACGAAACTTATCATCCAGAATGATCTTACCGTCGAATTCAAAGCATGGCAGCGAACCTTGCTCAAAAACAATGATGTTCTCTTTTTTTAACCCGAAATAGTTGTTGGCCATGAAGTACTCGTACGTTGGTTGTATGGTATGCTCTGATGTCATAATGTACCAAGTGATAATGCCGTACCGGCCAGTTGCCTCGTGGGCCAACTGCTCCAGTCTCTGAATGCGTTCCGCCTGTATCCGAAACAGAGTTTTATGGGATTGTAATCCCACATCGTACATACCCTTTGGGTGAGCAAATCCTAGGCGCGTGCCTGCAAAAATTCAAATAATGCTTAATGAGGTTGAAGATATGTAGTATATGATGAAGACGAAAAGCAACACATACATAAGTATCAAACAAGCAATACTGACAATTAGTTTCTTCAATAAACTACCGTTGCGAGTTAGAATTTAGCACACGCAGTGTTGGCATTTTAAATATGTTCTTCCTAGCTCTGCAATAATACACATTGATGGGTTTCAGTTAAGTTCGGTTTGCCTGGCCTTTAGAACGCGTTTTACAAGTGCTCCATACATATTTTTTCATTTTTGTGTTATTGGTTACGACGAAAGCAGGT
The DNA here is from genome assembly GCA_964056695.1 of Melieria picta. Classification (NCBI taxonomy): domain Eukaryota; kingdom Metazoa; phylum Arthropoda; class Insecta; order Diptera; family Ulidiidae; genus Melieria; species Melieria picta. The sequence continues at coordinate 65,327,661 of OZ057399.1, forward strand.
TTTTGTAACATTCGACATTTAAATCGAATTCAGCTTTAAAAAGCCAATTTTAAGTTGGCCAAATTGGTCCAATGAAAAAAGCACCTGAGGAAGCACCTTTAAATAGTTCTATTTCCTGAATTTTCTGTTTATACTGAATTAGGTTTTACGTTTTTACACGTTTACGTAGTATTTTTATAAATACAGAAAAAGGTACAAATGCAAAGGACAAAAACGAGAAAAGAATAATAAAGTTAACTGCCGCAACAGGACTGCAAATAATAAAGTCAAAATCATACATTTCTTCGCAGTTCATAACCGCAATTTTATTTAAAGGCTCTTTCCAACACTTTACTGAGAGTCGTGTTATCGACTTGTACTTTAGCAAATTGAAAATTCACTCTTACATAACAAACTAACGAACACACATGTTTTACTGCACACTCACCTTGTCCACCGGCCATCAGCAGTACAGCTACATGTCCCGCGCTTATTTGCCGCAAGCCCTCCGCTTGGTACTCCTGCAGCCGCCCCTCATCGGTTCGCACAATGCATACCAGTTTTGACTCCGGAATCGGCTGCATACGATCGTCCAGCTTGATGGAATTTTCTTGCAACGAACTAGTCGCTCGATCGAAGTACAATTTTAATTCATTAAGGTTTAATTCTTCGATATCGTGTACCAAAAGCTCCTGTTGATCCAAAGAGAGTTCCTCCCAGAATTTTAACAAATGCTCTTGGCCCACAGCAGAGAGGCGTTCATTCAAGCTATCGAAAGATGGCATAATTGCTGCAGCGATAACACAAGCGCTTATTCAATTAAAGGCCGAAAGCAAATTATCAAAAATATTTACTATTTTATATTTTCTTTTATATACATACATATAATTAATTTCAACAAAGAGGCAGAAGTCAGACGGAGCGAACGAAACCAAATCAAATAGATTTCAAGTGTACCACAAGTCAAAACAAGACAACCAAACCGCACGGCAGCGAATCCAAACCGTAACTGAGCGTGAGTGATTGTTGGTAAGCGCGTTTAGTGCGGTTTTGGCGAGTAGTACCTCTTGGTTGGCTTGCTTGTCCACACGCTTACTAGCTTGGCTTTTGCTTCTTGGTTGGTGCGCTTAGTGGTTAAAATGGTGTGGAGCATATGGAATGGCCATAGTGTCGTTTTTTTTGTTATGTGACTCATTTACATTTTATTGCTTTTTGCTTTTTAAGAAACGAACACGAATCGCAGCAGAAATAGACAAGTCGAACTGAAAGGTATAAATACTTAACGCTTGAATCTGGAAGTATATAATGCATGATCTCTGAAGCTTGACTGCAGGCTCGGACTGGTCGCAGCTACCAACTGTCCTTGAGCAGTTGAAACAACGAAATAAATGTCTTCAATTCTTTTCTGTATCTACACACGTATACGAATACATATATCAAAAGGCAAAGCAACTTTACTGCCAACTTCAGCTACTAGGTACGTGGCACATTTAACTGTTGTAACAGGTCTGCTTTGTTCTGTCTCTATTTAATGAAAATGAAATATTATATAATGCAATGAGCCCAACAGAGATTACTTGTATAGTATATACTTATTAGTATACTAATTCAAATTGATTTTCCATAAACATTAAATAGGGGGCTACCTGACTGAATAAAACATAACGGTGACAGATTTTAAAGTGTATGGGAAATGCAACAACATTGTCATATTTTCTGTTATATTGTATTATAGTATTACGATTATAATATGAATATATATGTACAAAATGCATTACTTTTTTACTGAAAGTTTAACCACAGAAAAATACCTACGATCTAATTAATAATTTTAAGTTCCTAAAATGCATTCTATGCTACAAAAAGTAAGGTAGCTTCAATGCTTCTTTTCAGTAGCCATTTTGAGCATATGACAACAAAAGACATTTTTCACATTTTTCTTTAAAAATGTGCTACACTTTCTTTACACAAAAGTTACGAAAATCTTTTTGTGAAAAGTGAGCAAATAAAAAGTCCTGTACAAATATCTCCATGTGTTGTGCTGCTTCTTAATCAAATAATTTGATAATGGAACTACTTTCGTGTTTTAAAAATGACACATTATTTAAATTATTTAAGTTGTTCAAAAAATGAAAAGTGTAAAAACTGAACACCCGATTTTTTTATTTGCATTTAGGTTTGTAAATCGCTTATTTTGAATAAATCTCACGATTTCAAGGAAAAATTATAATATCAGCAGTTGCTATTTTAGAAAAAAATCAGAAAAATATTATTTAAGATTGCATTTGTTTGATGAACTCAATAGACATTTCTAAAATATCAGTGCAAGTACTTGACATTATTAGTACGTTGGCAACTCTGCCATATATACACACGTCTCGCGTCCTTCATAACCTTAGTGGAACAACACAATGTTCTAAGTAAGAAAGGAAAGAAGCTATTATGCTATGCTTCATACCAATCTTGATGCAGAAATCAGCGGCCCTGACCAAGTTGAGCTGGGAATTTCAGTTCCGCCAACGCTTTATCAGCGCTTCAGAGTAATTTAGAAATGTTCTAAATGTACATTTGTTAAAAGCACTAACCACAGTTTATTCCTCAATTATTGACATTTTTGTTTTTTAAAAACTTCCGATTTTCATATCTCTAAAAGCTTTTGACTTTTGACTTTCAACTATCAATTACTGTTGCTTTTAGCAAGCATTTCCTACCTGCCTATCCAATCACACCTTTGCTCATAATGTCTTCAAAACTAATAATGATCAAATTACATCTATATTGTAATGGCTTTGTACTGGCGAAACTTTTAATATGCCTTGGTTGTTTCCTATTTTTTGACACAAAATTAAGTAATTTTTTTGGTCAAAATACGCCCGAACAGTTTACGCGAAGAATACGAAACAAAAAATGACAACAAGATAATCAATAAGAAGAAGAACATGCATACATTCCATTGTCGTGAATATTTGTAGAACAACGGAAGCAAGAAAAACTCGTTCACAATAAAAGTGCCAAGGTAAATTTAACAAAGTAGTGGCACTAGCCCAACAACAAAAACCCCATGCATTTTGTTAGTGTTTTCGTTCGGTTCATTGTCAAAATCGACTGACAGTTCTCTTGTGAACCAAAGGCCCCGAGCATATAGACGGCAGCAGAGATACGACTGCATTTGTCAAAATGTAAAATCAGAACTTTCGCATGGAGACGATTATTTTGACGACTCACTGCTGCACGACCACCTACCGCCAAACATAGAACTACTAGCTGACCCGGCGAACTTCGTCCCGCACGACATTTTTTGTTTTCTTATAATGAATTACGCGAGATGGCGAATCTATGGCGATGCAAATTGACGAAGAAAACCAATTAAAGGAAGAGCAGGGAGCTACTGATGAACGCAATCAAGGCCCTCAAATAAGCAATGTTGCTGCTAAGTTTCAGTAAAGAAATAGATTGCGCTTGAACCAGATTTAAATTATATTGGCAGGGACACGCCCCCTTATTCAATACCCGCACCATCCCCCTGCCGAAAGATTTGAATAAATGGTAGGTTCGTCCTTAATTTAATTGCTGTGCGACCTATAGTCCAGCGGAATATTTGGGTCACAAAAAATGTGCCACGCCTCTTGTCCAACGCCCACAAAATCTTACCAGTAGAATAACTCATCTATGAGACGACGGAGTACTAAATTTCAGTGTTGTACGACTTACAATTTCGAAGATATTCTCTATTAAAAATTTGGCTCGTATGGGCAGTGCCACGCCCCCTTGTTCAATACCCTCATCATTCCCTCTGTCGAAAGGGAAAATGGTAGGTTCGCACTTAGTTTCATTGCTGTGCGACTTAAAGTTCAGCAAAATATTTGGTTCACAAAAAATGTGAAACGCCCCTTGTCCAATGCCCATCAAATCCTTCCAGTAGAATGACTCATCTATGGGACGACGGGGTACTAAATTTCAGTGTTGTATAACTTACAATTTCGAAGATATTCCATTATTATTTGGCTTGTATGGGTGCCACGCCCCCTCGTTAAATACTCGCCCCATTCTCTCTGTCGAAGGACATGACTAAATAGTAAGTTCGTAGTGAATTTATTTGATGTGTGACTTATGGTTCCAAAGTTATTATCTGAAAATGTTCAGAATTCATGGTCAAATATGGCAGGGATTTTCCGACTTTTCCAATAGATTTTCCGGAATTTTTTTTCGCACGAACCTGAACTGACTTAATACGAATCCAACAAAAAAACCCCATGAAAATCGGCCGGTCCGTTTGAGCGTGAATCGCTTACACACATACTGCCACTTTGTTTTATATATATAGATTACCCAGCACAACAAAAAACACTTTTTTTCTGTTGCATGGAGTTTTTCTACTGTTTCTTACTAATTTGGGTGCGCTGATTTCGAATCTATCCTCAGATTTTTTCTAGCAGCTCTAGTTAGTACCGTGTCATTTTTGCAGTTTTTCCTCTACTTTTTCCATATTTTTTATCGTAATTTCTAAACCAAAAAACCGATTGACATGATTTTCACCTTCTCGTATTAACAAGACCGCACGGCTTCTTTTTCGATGCAATTTATTTGTATAAGTTTTAAAATTCCGCGGCAATTGTACCTCAAAGTCGGAAAATATGGAATTTTAAGGCGTTTTCTTTGATGGTCAAAAACATACACATTTTTTGTAAATCAATTAACGAGTTAGGTGTATAATGAAAGTCGACACATCAGCCAAATGATTTGGCGGAATACACATTCGCATCGAAATAATAGCAAAAATGTACCATAGTCATTTTCATTCTTTTTCCTTAAAAAATTAGGGGCCTCAAAATATGCTCTTTTATATGTTCCATTTATAGTCTGAAATACAAGCAAAAAACAAAAATATTTTGAATTGCTCGAAACAAAAAAAATTAAAAACTTTGCATATTTTGAGGCTCCTAATTTTTTAAGGAAAAATACTGAAAATGACTATTTGGCTGTGTTGTATTGCTTGATGTTTCTTTTTAAGATATGCATATACTTCGTAACTTGATTTATGAAACATCAGAAAAAACGCCTTGAAATTCAATATTTTCCTATTTTTGAATTTTTATTACAACGCCAATTTAGAACGCATAAAATTGATTAATGTTAGAAACGATGGCGTGAGATGTTGTTAGTGCAACAATATAAAAAATCATGTCGATAGGATTATTGGTTCGGAAATTACAGTCGAAAATGTGAAAAAAGTCGAGGAAAATTCGAAAAAGTTACACGCCCATTTTTTGCGAAAACTAGAGCTGTTACATAAAAACTGAGTATGGTTTTGAAAACAGCGTGAAAAAGCGATTCAGATTCATGTAAAAAACTCCATGCAACAGACATGCTGTTGTGCAGTGTTATCTAACTATCTATTTCGTGGCGACAAAACCAAAGTAATTGGTACCACTGCTTCAAAAGAGTTATTTTTAATGGCATTTTGAAATTTGAAATTAATGAAAATTAAATAAAAAGAATGAATTCATGAAATGATTGTAACTGTGCACTGACATATCATCAAATGCAATTGCTGCGGCATGAAATGTTGTTGTGTGTTGCACGGCACGAGCACAGTCCCACCAGTTATGGTTTCTTTCGCTTCATCAATCAGGTACGTGAGACGCTGCTCAGTCACTCCTCGTCGCGAACTTCTGGTACTCGCATATGTGATTTCACAAAGGATTTAATTTTGGTCCATATTGTTTCAACTGGATTCATCATAGGCGAGTAGGGACCAAGACGTAAAACACCAGCTTACCCATCGGAGTGTTCGCTGACGTTGTTACAATCATGACGCTGTTACAATCATTTGCAATTTCATCTTGAGAAATAAAAATGGTATGAAATTGATACAAATAAATATTTTAACATCTCTTTTTAATGTTAGGGGGAGTTATTCCAAGTCCCGATACGAATACAGTTAATGAAAATTAAATAAAAAGAATGAATTCATGAAATAATTGTAACTGTGCAGTTATGAATACAAAACATGCAATTTAGCTGCCAACTGACATATCATCAAATGCAATTGCAGCGGCGTGAAATGTTGTTGTGTGCTGCACGGCACGAGCACAGTCTCCACCAGTTATGGTTTCTTTCGCTTCATCAATCAGGGCTTCCAGGTACGTGAGACGCTGCTCAGTCACTCCTCGTCGCGAACTTCTGGTACTCGCATATGTGATTTCACATAGGATTTAATTTTGGACCATATTGTTTCAACTGGATTCATCATAGGCGAGTAGGGACCAAGACGTAAAACACCAGCTTTCCCATCGGAGCGTTCGTTGACGCAGTTACAATAATTTGCAATTTCATCTTGAGAAATAAAAATGGTATGAAATTGATACAAATAAATATTTTAACATCTCTTTTTAATGTTATTCCATGTTATTCCAAGTCCCGATACGAATACAGTTGCAGATAGAGCTTGAAAAATCTCAATATTATAGCCTGGAATACAATTTTACAAATCTGAAATAAAATTTTACAAATCTGAAATACAATTTGAAAAATTCTGAAATACAATTTGAAAATCTGAAATACAGTTTTAAACGCTGAAATACAATTTGAAAAATTCTGAAATACAATTTGAAAAATTCTGAAATACAATTTGAAAAATCTGAAATTCAATTTGAAAATCTGAAATACAGTTTTAAACGCTGAAATTCAATTTTAAAATCTGAAACACATTAAACGCTGAAATACAATTTTAAAATCTGAAATACAATTTGAAAAATCTGAAATTCAATCTTAAATTTCAGATTTAATTTGAAAAATATGAAATTCAATTTTAAAATCTGAAATACAGTTTTAAACGCTGAAATTCAATTTTAAAATCTGAAATACAGTTTTAAACGCTGAAATTCAATTTTAAAATCTGAAATACACGTTGAATTTTCTGATATACAACTTGAAAAATTGTAGTAATAACCAACTGATTCATTAAGTACTTTCATACTACTTGATCTATTCTCCGTGTGTTTACAAATTTCCTTACGTTGCTGCCGCTTTCATTGTAATCACGTTGTTGACTACACGGCAACAGTCTTAGCGTTTTGAAGTTGTGTGAACGTGTCGTTATTGTCTTACTACTGTGTTCAGAAAATACCAGGAATTGTGTTACAAAATGAAATCTATATATATAAAAATGAATCGTGGTCCGTTCGGCTGCTTAAAACTTGAAAACGACTGGACCAACTTGGATACTTCCTTCGGCGGGTTTGTTTGAAATTGTTACGAGAAGGTTTAGGAAAAAAGAAAAGTCGGGAAAACGGGGCGTGGCACCACAAGAATACATTTTTAGGCAATAACTTTGGAACCATAAGTCACACATCAATTAAATTTGGTACAAACTTACTATATAATCATGTCCTTCGATAGAGGGAATGCGGTGGGTATTGAACAAGGGGGTGTGGCACCTCCCATACAACTCAAATCTTTTAAATGGAATAACTTCGGAATTGTAAGCCGAACAGCATTGAAAATTGGTGTACCGTCGTCTCATAGATGTGTCATTTTACTGTTAAAATTTGATGGGCGTTGGACAAGGGGCGTGGCACATTTGTTTGATCCAAACTATCCGCATAGTTTTGGAACTGTTAGTCGCACATCAATGAAACTTATTACGAACATACCATTTAGTCATAGCTTTCGACAGGGGGAATGGGGCGGGTATTTAACAAGGGGGCGTGGCACCGCCCATAAAACTCAAATATTTTATGTGGAATAGCTTCGGAATTGTAAGTCGATACGAATACAGTTGCAGATAGAGCTTGAAAAATCTCAATATTATAGCCTGGAATACAATTTTACAAATCTGAAATAAAATTTTACAAATCTGAAATACAATTTGAAAAATTCTGAAATACAATTTGAAAATCTGAAATACAGTTTTAAACGCTGAAATACAATTTGAAAAATTCTGAAATACAATTTGAAAAATTCTGAAATACAGTTTGAAAAATCTGAAATTCAATTTGAGAATCTGAAATACAGTTTTAAACGCTGAAATTCAATTTTAAAATCTGAAACACATTAAACGCTGAAATACAATTTTAAAATCTGAAATACAATTTGAAAAATCTGAAATTCAATCTTAAATTTCAGATTTAATTTGAAAAATATGAAATTCAATTTTAAAATCTGAAATACACGTTGAATTTTCTGATATACAACTTGAAAAATTGTAGTAATAACCAACTGATTCATTAAGTACTTTCATACTACTTGATCTATTCTCCGTGTGTTTACAAATTTCCTTACGTTGCTGCCGCTTTCATTGTAATCACGTTGTTGACTACACGGCAACAGTCTTAGCGTTTTGAAGTTGTGTGAACGTGTCGTTATTGTCTTACTACTGTGTTCAGAAAATACCAGGAATTGTGTTACAAAATGAAATCTATATATATAAAAATGAATCGTGGTCCGTTCGGCTGCTTAAAACTTGAAAACGACTGGACCAACTTGGATACTTCCTTCGGCGGGTTTGTTTGAAATTGTTACGAGAAGGTTTAGGAAAAAAGAAAAGTCGGGAAAACGGGGCGTGGCACCACAAGAATACATTTTTAGGCAATAACTTTGGAACCATAAGTCACACATCAATTAAATTTGGTACAAACTTACTATATAATCATGTCCTTCGATAGAGGGAATGCGGTGGGTATTGAACAAGGGGGTGTGGCACCTCCCATACAACTCAAATCTTTTAAATGGAATAACTTCGGAATTGTAAGCCGAACAGCATTGAAAATTGGTGTACCGTCGTCTCATAGATGTGTCATTCTACTGTTAAAATTTGATGGGCGTTGGACAAGTGGCGTGGCACATTTGTTTGATCCAAACTATCCGCATAGTTTTGGAACTGTTAGTCGCACATCAATGAAACTTATTACGAACATACCATTTAGTCATAGCTTTCGACAGGGGGAATGGGGCGGGTATTTAACAAGGGGGCGTGGCACCGCCCATAAAACTCAAATCTTTTATGTGGAATAGCTTCGGAATTGTAAGTCGCACAGCATTGAAATTTGGTATGACATCCTCTCACAGAAGCGTTGGACGTTGGACAAGGGGCGTGGCACATTTATTTGACCCAAACTATCCGCATAATTTTGAAACTGTTCGTCGCACATCAATGAAACTTAGTACGAATTTACCATTTAGTCATATCTTTCCACAGAGGGAATGGGGCGGGTATTTCACAAGAGGGCGTGGCCCATACAACTCAAATCTTTTATATGGAATAGCTTCGGAGTTGTAAGCCGCACAGCATTGAAATTTGGTGTACCGTTGTTTTATAGATGTGTCATTCTACTGATGAGATTTGATCGGCGTTGGTCAAGGGGCGTGACACAGTTTTTACGCTCCAACAGTTATGCAGTACACACACACACATCAGTGAAACTTGGTACGAACTTTCCATTTAGTAACACAATTCGACTAGAAGAAAGTTGTGAGCATTGCACAAGAGGGCATGGTACCGCCTCCATTTTTATATACATAGATTGTTTGTCCTGACTGCCTGATTGATTGATTGATTGATCATCGTTCAGCCCAAACCGCTGAAGCTACAAATTTGAAATTTGAACTGTAGGTACATCTCGAAAAATGAACCTCCGCTAAGAGGGGATTTTTTTCAAATTCGGCGTGTAAAGGGGCAAAACATGTGTTAGGGTGTTGTATGAAAAAAAGTGATTTAAGATACATATTGATTTCGAACTTCCTGAAAATACTCTAAATCAAAAATAATTCGACACGTATTTTATAATTTTTCGAAAATCAAAATTTATCTGGACCAACAATGGGTTAAGATTTGTTTAAGGGTAGACTCGAAAAAAACATGAACCGATAGGCCTATTGACTTCAAAAATTGTAAAAATACTTGAAATAAAAAAAATTGGACACGCGTTTCTCATTATTTTCCAAATCGAAATCTAACTGGATCAATGACGGGTTAAAAGTATTAACATATGGAGAAACACATTTTTTGAGCCTTTTGACTTCAAACTTTGTGAAAGTACTTCAAATGTAAAATAGCTCGATACGTGTTTTTCATTTTTTCCGAATATTAAAATCGGACGGGGTTAGCGACCGGTTAAAAGTTTGTATGGCGAAACTGTAAAAAAAACATGACTGACTTCAAACTTTTTGAAAATACTCTTAGTGAGAAATAATTTGACACGTGTTTTTCACTTTTTTGAAAATCAAAAGCTAACGGGGTCAACAATGGGTTAACAGTTTGTATGGAGAAACACGATTTATTGGTCCTTTTGACTTCAAACTTAGACAAAAAGCACTTCTATCGGGAAATAATTAAAATGTACTTTTCATTTTTTGGAAAATCGAAATCTACCGTGATAAACTAAGGGTTAAGAATTTGTTTAGGGTACATGTGAAAACTCATGATTTAAGGGGACAGTCCCCTCAAGAGGTCTCAAAAAATGGTTTTTTTTTTTTTGCTTAATCGATTGGGTATCTATTTAAGATTATGTATGTAAAGCTTTAGCTCCAAATTCGAAGTATTTCAGGAGTTGCACGAAAATTCAGTCGGTCGCGCACGGTGCCTGGCGGCCACGCACGGCGCCGTTGCGAAATTTAAAGTGCGTTTTCTCAAAACCATGTTTTCACAATTTGCGGGAAAGATAACTATAAAAGTTATCAACAGATTTTCTTAAACTAAAATTTATTTTATTCAGTATGAAAAACTACTCTATGCGAACTACGGATTTTGAAAAATTCCGATTTTTAATACCTTTTTTATTAACAAATAAATGTAAAAAAAGTCACTTTTTTTTTTGAAATCATAATTTTTCGTCTAAATTTTGGATTTTTGGAATTTCCGTAGTTCACATAGAACAAATAAGTCTGACGAAGAAAACAAAAAAAATTTTTTGATTTTAGTTGAAAACAACGGCTGCTATCGTTCCCGCAAATGGACTCCGACCATGCCGAAACGCTGCCGGAAAACGTGAAAAACTCAGTCATTTAGAATTTCCCAGATGTAATTTTTTTTGTGAATAAAGTTGAAAGTATGACTAAAACATATCCCAAAGTTCTTATGTCTCCGATCTTTCTTTCTGTAAGAAAAAAATCAGGAAAAAACGCTTTTTTCTCGGACGCTTGAGGGGACTGTCCCCTTAAAGGGATTTTGAATTCAAAATTTTTGGAAATACTTGACATCAAAGATAATAGACATATGTTTTTTTTTAAATCAAAATCTAACGGGATCAACAATGGGTTCAGAATTTGTATCGGGTGAAACAAGAGAGCTTGCGTGCGAAGCCGCGGGGCCCAGCTAGTCTATATATATAAAATGAATCGTGGTTCGTTCGGCTGCTTAAAACTTGAAAACGACTGGACCATCTTGGCTACTTGAAATTGTTACGTGAAGGTTTAGGAAAAAATAAAAGTCCGGAAAACGGGGCGTGGCACCACAAGAATACATTTTTAGACAGTAACTTTGGAACCATAAGTCACACATAAATTAAATTTGGTACGAACTTACTATTTAGTCATGTCCTTCGACAGAGGGAATGCGGTGGATATTGAACAAGGGGGTGTGGCACCGCGCATACAACTCAAATCTTTTAAATGGAATAGCTTCGGAATTGTAAGTCGCACAGCAATGCAATTTAATATGACATCGTCCCATAGAAGAGTCATTCTACTGTTAAAATTTTATAGGCGTTGGATAAGGGGCGTGGCACATTTTTTATGACCCAATATTTCAGCAGAACTGTAAGTCGTACATCAATGAAACTTGGTATGAACCTACCATTTAGTCATATCTTTCGGCAGAGGGACTGAGACGGGTATTTAACAAGAGGGCGTGGCTCCGCCCATACAACTCAAATCTTTTATATGGAATTGCTTTGGAATTGTACGTCGCACAGCATTGAAATTTGGTATTACATCCTCCCACAGAAGTGTCATTCTACTGTTAAAATTTGATGGGCGTTGTACAAGGGGCGTGGCACATTTTTTTGATCAAAACTATCCGCATAGTTTTGAAATTGTTCGTCGCACATCAATGAAACTTAGCACGAACCTACCATTTAGTCATATCTATGGACAGAGGGAATGGCACCGGCCATACAACTCAAATCTTTTATATGGAATAGCTTCGGAATCGTTAGCCGCACAGCATTGAAAGTTGGTGTACCGTCGTCTCATAGATGTGTCATTCTACTGTTAAAATTTGATCGGCGTTGGACAAGGGGCGTGGCACATTTTTTGTAACCTAACAGTTACGCAGTAAACACACACACACATCAGTGAAACTTGGTACGAACTTTCCACTTAGTAGCACAATTCGACTAAAAGAAAGTTGTGAGCATTGGACAAGGGGGCGTGGTACCGGCTGCTTTTTTATATACATAAACTAGCTGACCCGGCGAACTTCGTCCCGCACGACATGTTTTGTTTTCTTATAATGAAATACGCGAGATAGCGAATCTATGGCGATGCAAATTGACGAAGAAAACCAACTAAAGGAAGAGAAGGGAAATACCGATTAACGCAATCGAGGCCCTCAAATAAGCAATGTTGCTGCTAAGTTTCAGTAAAGAAATGGATTGCGCTTGAACCAGATTTAAATTATATTGGCAGGGCCACGCCCCCTTATTCAATACCCGCACAATGCCCTCTTTTGAAGGAGAAAATGGTAGGTTCGTACTAAGTGTCATTGCTGAGCCACTTATAGTTGAGCGAAATATTTGGGTCACAACAAATGTGCCACGCCCCTTGTCCAACGCCCACCAAATCTTACCAGTAGAATGACCCATCTATGGGACGACGCGGCACTAAATTTCAGTGTTGTACGATTTACATTTCGAAGATATTCTCTATTAAAAATTTTGCTTGTATGGGTAGTGCCACGCCCCCTTGTTCAATACCTTCATCATTCCCTCTGTCGAAAGGGAAAATGGCAGGTTCGTACTTAATTTCATTGCTGTGCGACCTATAGTTCAGCGGAATATTTGGGTCACAAAAAATGTGCCACGCCCCTTGTCCAACGCCCATCAAATCTTATAAGTAGAATGACCCATCTATGGGACGACGGGGTACTATATTTCAGTGTTGTACAACTTACAATTTGGAAGATATTCCATTATTAAGATCTGGCTCGTATGGGTGGTGCCACGCCCCCTCGTCCAATTCTTTTCCCATTCCCTCTGTCGATATATATGAATAAATGGTAGGTTCGTACTAAGTTTCATTGCTGTGCGACCTATAGTTCAGCGGAATATTTGGGTCACAAAAAATGTGCCACGCCCCTTGTACAACGCCCATTAAATCCTACCAGTAGAATGACCCATCTATGGGACGACGGGGTACTAAATTTCAGTGTTGTACGACTAACAATTTCAAAGATATTCTCTATTACAAATTTGGCTTGTATGGGCGGTGCCACGCCCCCTTGTTCAATACCCGCACCATTCCCTTTGTCGAAAGATATAAATAAATGGTAGGTTCGTACTTAGTTTCATTGCTGTGCAACTTAAAGTTCAGCGAAATATTTGGGTCACAAAAGATTTGCCACGCCCCTTGTCCAACGCCCATCAAATCTTACCAGTGGAATCACTCATCTATGGGTCGACGCTATACCAAATTTCAGTGCTGTGCGCCTTACAATTTCAAAGATATTGCATTATTAAGACTTGGCTTGTATGGGTGGTGCCACGCCCCCTTGTCCAATACTCGCCCCATTCGCTCTGTCGAAGGACATGACTAAATAGTAAGTTCGTAGTGAATTTAATTGATGTGTGACTTATGGTTCCAAAGTTATTATCTGAAAATGTGCAAAATTCACGGTCAAATATCGCATGGATTTTCCGACTTTTCCAATAGATTTTCCGGAATTTTCTTTTCGCACGAACCTGAACTGACTTAATACGAATCGAACAAAAGAAACCCCATGAAAATCGGCCGTTCCGTTTGACCGTGATGCTATCACACACATACTGCCACTCTCTTTTATATATATAGATTCTTTGTCCTGACTGACTGACTGATTGATTGATTGACTCATCATCATGAACTATGGGTACTTCTTGAAGATTGAACCTCCGCTAAGACGGGATTTTTTGAAATTCGGGGTCTAAAGGGGGCAAAACATGTATTACACGTAAAGTGTTGTATGAAGAAACGTGATTTAATAGACATATTGATTTCGAACTTCCTGCAAATAATGTAGATCAAAAATAATTCGACCCGTATTTTATAATTTTTTGAGAATCAAAATTTAACTGGACCAACAATGGGTTAAGATTTGTTTACGGGAAGACTCGAAAAAAACATGAACCAATAGGCCTATTGACTTCAAAAATTGTAAAAATACTTGAAATAAAAAAATTGGACACGCGTTTCTAATTATTTTCAAAATCGAAATCTAGCAGACTAAGGGTTAAGAATTTGTTTATAGTAAATGTGAAAACTCATGATCTAAAGGGCCTTTTGACTTCAAAATTTTTGGAAACACTTGACATCAAAGATAATAGACATACGATTATTTGAACAAACACAGTGTGAATATCATCGATCAGGCTCCCTATTCTCCAGATATGGCACCATGTGACTTTTTCCTGTTCTCCCGACTCAAGTTACCGCTTCGTGGAAAGAGATTTGAGTCCATAGAGGTCATAAAAGAAAATGCGACGCGAGAGCTGAAGGCCATACCTGCTTCGGCTTACCAGAAGTGCATGGACGATTGGATTAAGCGTTAACATATGTGTATTGCTTCAGATGGGGCTTATTTTGAAGGGGATAAAATAAATTTACCAGAAGAATAAAACAATTTTGTTTTTTTGACACAGTCCCGGTACTTATTGATCATAGTGTATGTTTATTTTTAAATCAAAATCTGACGGGTCAACAATGGGTTCAGAATTTATATCGGGGGAAACAAGAGAGCTTGCGTGCGAAGCCGCGGGGCCCAGCAGTAATATTTATTTATTGTTCTAAATCTATTTCTTCGCCTTCAAAGTACTCCCCCTTCGATGCAATGCACTTATGCCTGCGTTTTTTCCAGTCCTCGAAGCATCCCAAACAATAATTTTCCGGATCGGCCTTCAACATCTTCTTCGATTTGGCTTTTATCTCCTCAACCGGATGTCCCCGGAGTGATTTTTTGAGTTTAGCGTATAGCCAGAAGTCGCACGGAGCTAAATCAGGCGAATACGGGGTTGTGGAACGATATGAAGAACGAGTGCAGTTGTGAGATGGCGCATTACACAGGGCAACAAATTTCGACTTTTGGTCGGCTTTTCTGGGTTTGACATCAGTTCTAGGGTAGTTAGGTTGCACTGATTTCGAATCCGCAAACCGTTTTTAAAACTTAGTTTCCCTTTTCGCAAAAAATGGGCGTGTCACTTTTTCGGATTTTCCCTGACTTTTTTCACGTTTGGGATTGTAATTTCTAAACCAATAAACCGGTTGACATCATTTTCACCTCGTTGCATTAGCAACACCGTACGGCTTCTTTTCCAATGCAATTTATTTTTATAAGTTTTAAAATTCCGCGGTAATTGGACCTCAAAGTCGAAAAATATGGAATTTTAAGGCGTTTTTTTTGATGGTCAAAAACATGCACATTTTTTGTAAATCAAGTATCAAGTTAGGTGTTAAATGAAAGCGGAAACATCAAGTAATAGAACACAGCCAAATTATTTGATGTGATTCCCATTCTCATCGAAATAATAGCAAAAATGTACCATAGTAATTTTCATAATTTTTGATACTTTTTCCTCAAAAAGTTTTTAATTTTGTTTTGTTTTGAGCAATTCACAATTTTTTGTTTGTTGCTTGTATTCCAGGTATTCCAATTTTTCCTTAAAAAATTAAGGCCCTTAATTTTTTAAAGAACAAGTATGAAAAATTATGAAAATGACTATGGTACATTTTTGCAATTATTTCGATGAGAATGGGAACCACACCAATTAATTTTGCTGTGTTGTATTACTTGATGTTTCCACTTTCGTGTTATACATAACTCGATATGTGTATGTATGAAATGTGTATGTTTTTCAACATTAAGGGGGGAACTACCTTTAGACACTTCAAAAAATCGATTTTTTTTTATTGTTTTAATCGATAGGTATATTGCCTTAGAATATCGTGTCAAAGTTTCAAAAGGTAATTCTCGAAATTGTGGAAGAGATGCATCCCGGAAATGACTGGCGCCGAGGTTTAAACGAGCGCCGAGCAAACTTTAAACGGCATTTTCTCGAAACCATGTTTTTCAAAATTGTGTAAGTGATAATAAAATTACTAATGAACAGATTTTCATTATCTAGCATTCATTTTAAAGAGCATAAAAAATTGTTCTATCTAAACTAAAGATTTAAAAAACAAAACATTTTTAGACATTTTTTGACTGCATATATAACAAAATTTCTTGTGAAAATCTAATTTTTTTTTGTGAAGCCTGTTTTAGAGGGTTAATTTTCGAATTTCGTAAAAATTTTAGTTCATCGACGATAGAAAACCCTCTCGAGTAAGAAAATGTTTGGTTTTTTTATTTCAGACTAAAATTGCGGCCAGCATCACTTACACAATTTACGATGTCAGCGGCGATATGACTTACAGAATCATTGAAAAATTTGTTAAATTTCTGTTTTCACTTTTACAAAAATGTTTTTTTTTACCTCAGACATCACTGTAAATATATATTATATTGATTTGAAAAGAACTGTTTTCATTTCCCTGTAAATCGACTGTAAAAATTACCTTTTTTTCGGCCTCTAAAGGTAGTTCCCCCCTTAAATAAAACGCCATGAAATTCCATATTTTTCGATTTTGAGGTTCAATTGCCGCGGATTTTTAAAACTTATACAAATAATTACATTGGAAAAGAAGCCGTGAGGTGTTGTAAATGCCACAAAGAGAAAATCATGTCAACCGGTTTATTGGTTTAGAAATTACAATACCAATCGTGAAAAAAGTCAGGGAAAATCCGAAAAAGTGACACGCCCATTTTTTGCGAAAACGGAAACTAAGTTTTAAAAAAGGTTTGCGGATTCGAAATCAGCGCTCCCTAATTATCCTAGAACTGATGTCAAACCCATAAAAGCCATTTTGCTGTTGATCAGTGTTATCGTGGAGCAAAAACCAAGAGTTGTAAAATCGAAATATTCACTTTTTGTGTTTTACAAAACCAAGCCTAACTCAAACACTAATGACATTTATGAGTTTATGACTTGACACGGATGTCTATAACAGTGCTGCCAATCAAAGAAACAAATATTTTGTCAAAAATAATTACCCGAGTGTTTTATCAAGTCTGAAAGTTCTTAATACCTATTTATTAACCGTACTAAAAAATGTACGAAAAATTTGTAATAAACCGGCTACACTTAGGATAATCTTAACGTAATAAGGTCGAACCAGTAAAACAGTTCGAACAACATGTATATATACCACAAAAAACACACCGTTTTTTCTATTTTTGCGGTGGATATTGGCTCACAATTAGCGATTTGCGGGTTTTAAGATTCTCACTCATTATTATTAATTAATTACACTGCACAACAGCATGTCTGTTGCATGGAGCTTTTTACATGAATCTGAATCGTTTTTCCACGCTGTTTTCAAAACCATACTCCGTTTTTATGTAACAGCTCTAGTTTTCGAAAAAAATGGGCGTGTCACTTTTTCGAATTTTCCTCGACTTTTTTCACGTTTTCGACTGTAATTTCCAAAACAATAATCCTATCGAAATGATTTTTATATCGTTGCATTTACAACATTTCACGCCATCTTTTCTTTTTCAATTTTATGCGTTCTAAATTGGCGTTGTAATAAGGTTTCAAAGTAGGAAAATATTGAATTTCAAGGCGTTTTTTCTGATGGCGAAAATTGTACAGATGTTTCATAAATCAAGTTATGAAGTATATGAATATCTTAAGAAGAAACATCAAGCAATACAACACAGCCAAATTATTTGGCGGAATACACATTCGCATCGAAATAATAGCAAAAATGTACCATAGTCAAATTCAGTCGTTTTCCTTAAAAAATTAGGAGCCTCAAAATATGCAAAGTTTTTAATTTTTTTTTGTTTCGAGCAATTCAAAATATTTTTGTTTTTTGCTTGTATTTCAGACTATAAATGGAACATATAAAAGAGCATATTTTGAGGCCCCTAATTTTTTAAGGAAAACGACTGAATTTGACTATGGTACATTTTTGCTATTATTTCGATGCGAATGTGTATTCCGCCAAATAATTTGGCTGTGTTGTAATGTCTGACGTGTCGGCTTTCATTATACACCTAACTCGTTAATTGATTTACGAAAATTGTGAATGTTTTTGACCATCAAAGAAAACACCTTAAAATTCCATTTTTTTCCGACTTTGAGGTCCAATTACCGCGGCATTTTAAAGCTTATAAAAATAAGTTGCATCGGAAAAGAAGCCGTGCGGTGTTGTTAATGCGATAAGGTGAAAATCATGTCTATCGGTTTTTTGGTTTAGCAATTACAATCAAAAATATGGAAAAAGTAGAGGAAAAACTGAAAAAATGACACGGTACCTATATCTCACTAACTAGAGCTGCTAGAAAAAATCTGAGGATAGATTCGAAATCAGCGCACCCAAATTAGTAAGAAACAGTAGAAAAACTCCATGCAACAGGAAAAAAGTGTTTTTTGTTGTGCTGTGTTATTATTAAGATTCTCGCTTGCTTTTTTATAACAATAATAATAATGATAGTAACGGCAAATATATATTGAAATGATTTACATTCGATTATGGCAAAATTGGAATTGTTTGCAAGACGCGCCAAAAAGATTGATCTATGACTTAAGAAACGAAGAAGTCCCTTCTTAAATGGAAAGATTGTATGCATATGTTGATGTACTTAATTGAAAAATTCTGACACTGTGGCTTATGTAATAGTACCACCGTACATCTAAATATGTGCATATGATAAATTAGCATATTTTCAGACATGTCCATATATAGGTATGCAAATATTGTTAAGTTAAGGGTTGCCTGTAATGTTAAGAATCTCATTCAAATCTCCATGCATACAACTACATGAAAAAGTAAGTACAAGTAAGTATAACAATAAGTGTTCAAAGAAAATATGTTTTATATTGTCTACATGCAATTCGTTCTTACCCAGCTGTGGCTGCAATTCTGCTCACCAGCAGAATTATTTGCTACCGTAAACACGAGGAGTAAATAGCAAAAGATACGCTGCACAACCCCTGAATGCAATAGTGGTAACCATAAGTATTTACTAACCCCAGAAGTCATTGTTCGGTTGCTACTTTTGTCCCATAAAAGCCGTTACATATTTAAATATATTTTTTACTTCATCCTACGAGTACGTACGTGTATGTATATATTTGTTGCTAAAACAAGCTGTGAATAACACAGCACAACAAAAAAACACTTTTTTTCTGTTGCATGGAGTTTTTCTAATGTTTCTTACTAATTTGGGTGCGCTGATTTCGAATCTATCCTCAGATTTTTTCTAGCAGCTCTAGTTAGTGAGATATAGGTACCGTGTCATTTTTTCAGTTTTTCCTCTACTTTTTCCATATTTTGTATCGTAATTTCTAAACCAAAACACCGATTGACATGATTTTCACCTTATCGCATTAACAACACCGCACGGCTTCTTTTCCGATGCAACTTATTTTTATAAGTTTTAAAATGCTGCGGTAATTGGACCTCAAAGTCGGAAAAAATTGAATTTTAAGGTGTTTTCTTTGATGGTCAAAAACATTCACAATTTTCGTAAATCAATTAACGAGTTAGGTGTATAATGAAAGCCCACACGTCAGACATTACAACACAGCCAAATTATTTGGCGGAATACACATTCGCATCGAAATAATAGCAAAAATGTACCATAGTCAAATTCAGTCGTTTTCCTTAAAAAATTAGGGGCCTCAAAATATGCTCTTTTATATGTTCCATTTATAGTCTGAAATACAAGCAAAAAACAAAAATATTTTGAATTGCTCGAAACAAAAAAAATTAAAAACTTTGCATATTTTGAGGCTCCTAATTTTTTGAGTAAAAAGACTGAATTTGACTATGGTACATTTTTGCTATTATTTCGATGCGAATGTGTATTCCGCCAAATAATTTGGCTGTGTTGTATTGCTTGATGTTTCTTCTTAAGATATTCATATACTTCATAACTTGATTTATGAAACATCTGTACAATTTTCGCCATCAGAAAAAACGCCTTGAAATTCAATATTTTCCTACTTTGAAACCTTATTACAACGCCAATTTAGAACGCATAAAATTGAAAAAGAAAAGATGGCGTGAAATGTTGTAAATGCAACGATATAAAAATCATTTCGATAGGATTATTGTTTTGGAAATTACAGTCGAAAACGTGAAAAAAGTCGAGGAAAATTCGAAAAAGTGACACGCCCATTTTTTTCGAAAACTAGAGCTGTTACATAAAAACGGAGTATGGTTTTGAAAACAGCGTGGAAAAACGATTCAGATTCATGTAAAAAACTCCATGCAACAGACATGAGTGTAATTATTCATGTTTTATTGTGTTCGTTTTATTTTTAATAAAGTATTTTTGAATAGAAATATACGTAATTTTTGTTGTTATTGTTTGCCTAAGGTTCGAACCTTCTTGGTAGATATTAAGAGTTGAGCCGGTAGATGACTGTATGTTTTCGAACGCAGTGGGCGAAGGATCATAATATTTCCCGCGCGCGCAAAATTCATTGCTATGTACATATGTATGTATGCATACATACATGCTATGAAAAGTAAATTTTTTTTTGTTGTTACTGCAATACACAATTTTGTATACCCTGCAATAGGCAAAATGAGTATATCGTTCTAATATGTATGTATATAGAAGTATATAAGATTATTTTAGCCTATTCGCTCGCCGATCCTCTGTCGGATTTGTCCTAAAACTTAGAATTTGAAATGCTGGAACGAATTTAGGTGTGAACAACCAAGTGGTCAAGAGTACGAACACTATTGAAAATAAGCGTGAACCCTTTAATTGAAGCATACATATGTATGTTATTTGGTTGTATGGCAATAATATATATTAACAATTATATTAACAGTTTTGCTTTCTTTTTTATGTTAATATGTGATTCATACATTGCAAATAGACCAAATTTAAAAAAGTGAGTAAAAAATGCAGAGTGTAAATAAGTCGGTTAAGATGAACCAAACCATGCTTACTTAAGAATGTTCGTTATTTCATTCCCCTTATTGTATGCTTCGACTTGATCATCTGCACCTTTGTGAGAAGTAATTCTAAGGAAAACAACAAAAATACATATTAACAATTCGGTATCGCTTCAACCACCACCGGTTTCAACTTTTTGTCTACCTTTGTAAAGAAATTTCCTTTGTAGATATACATAGTTAGAGCCAAAAACCACCACCAGTACTGTGGCAAAGATTGTCGTGTATGTTTTACGCAGCAATGGATTTGAATTTTGTTTAGTTGAGGTTCGATCGTCGTGCTTTTAGGTCTGTAGAATCTGTCTGTAGGTCTGTTTCTTAAGAGTGTTCGTTTCTTACATACTTAAATTTGGTATTCGCGCTCGGCATTACAATTTAAAGAGGATCGTCGCTATTTCAGGAACAATGTTATAAGGATGGAATTGCAGTTAAAGGTGCAACTGAAACAATTATTGTGAAGAAAAAAGCTGTATTTGACGAAGCGGAAACTTAAATTGGACTTATAATATTTATTCCACTGCTGCTTTTTTATTGTAAACGTAGTCATGTCATTTTCGAAGGCGAAACTTAAGCGATTCAACGATGTAGATATTGTGGGATGTAATAGTTCTCCGGCTGCTCTTAAAGCGCTAAACAGTGGTGTTGATGCAACAACGTCAGCGGGAATGACACCCTGCAATGGCGCGTTCGCAACTATAACTTCATCTTCATCCTCTACTGCTCACCCGGAACGTAAGGACCAAATTGAGAAATTTTTTAAAGACGCAGTTCGCTTAACTTCGAGTGCTAAAGAATTTGCCATTCCAAAGGAAAGCATCCAAAAAGAAGATAAAAAGTCGAAAGGTCTACGTCTATTCCGCACACCTTCGTTGCCACAACGTCTGCGTTTTCGTCAAAATTCAGATGCGGCTTCGAATGGTTGTTCTAACACGACTAGCTCAACTCCAATGCATTCGACAACTACGACGCCGGCCAAAGAGCAGCTCAAATCAGGCAGTCGACTTAAGGGAAAGGAAGCCCTCCAGCACGATATTCGCAAAAAAAATGAGTTAATAGAAAGCTACATGAGTCAGATTGATGTACTTAAGAGGCATGCGGAGCAACTAAAGCAAACTGAACAGAAGTTGCGCGAGGAGAACGGCCACGTTATATTAAAAACTGGTACTGTAATTGATGCATTACAAGCGGAAAATGCTGCGCACAAGGAATTGAACGATCAGCTCAACGCTGCAAATGCTAAATTGGTTAAAGACTTGACGCAGTTGGAACTAGAGTTGCAAAAAAATAGGGATTCGCATGCCGCCGAGATTGAAAGTCTTAATGGCAAGTCTGCAGCTTTGAAATTGAAGCACGCGACGTTAGAGTGGGAGATGCAGCGCCAAAGTGAGGAGCATGCTAAATTGTCCGAACAAGTCGTTAAGTTGACAAAGGAACTCAGTGAGGCGCATGATAAACTTCTGGCGGAAGAGCGTAAATCTGAACAAAATCGTGAACTTATTGAGAATTTGCAAAACACCAACAGTACTCTTGTTGAGGACATTAAAGAAGTACGAGTCAAAATCGAACAGAATGTGCAAGTACACGCACAGGAGACTAAAATCATCCAAAATGAAATTGAGTGCTTAAAGAACGAACGAAATACACTTAAGAACGACTTAGCTAGCAAATGTGAGCTCATACGGTCGCTGCAAGATGAACTCTTGGACAAAAATTGTGAAATCGATGCGCATTGTGATACCATTCGTCAGTTGTGTCGTGAAAAGGCAAATTATGCAGAAAAGGAGCGTTTGATGGAAATGGCCGAAGAAAAAGTGCGCACTGCCGAGATGCAAGCAGAACAGAAGGTACAGAAACTTGAATCAGATCTAGAGAACGCCATTGAACGCGAGAAAGCTTATTGGCGTACTGAATTGGAGAAACGTCAGAAATTAGCAGAAAATGAAATCATAAAGATTGAGTTAGAGAAACAGGACGTGATGGTACTTTTGGAGAACACGAATGACATGCTGCACGATCGTGACGAAAAGATACAAAAATACGAGGAACAGTTACGCAACGGTATTGACTATTACATACAACTAACAGATAACCTACAAAAGCAATTGGTTGATTTGAAACAAGATGTCGCCAAGACAATAACCGAAAAATATAACTACCAGTTAACGCTCAACAATACACGCTCCACGGTCAACATATTAATGGAGCGTTTAAAAAAGTCCGACGCTGATGTTGAGCAGTTCAAGGCCGAGCTAGAGTCTGTCCAGTTGGCTAAGGGTGCACTTGAGCAGAGCTACCTTTCATTGCAAGCTGAATTGGAATCGTTGCGAGCACAGCACTTTGATGCCAAGGCCGCGTTAAAAGCGCTACATGAATCAGCGCAGTCGCTGCAGCTGGAGGTATCAATTAAAGAGAATATTTTTAATGAAATTCTCACCTCTGAAGAGGAAACTTTGGCAAAATTTAATAAAGTTGCTTCCTCATTCCAGGAGCGTATCGACATAGCGGATGTCGCACACTACCTGGATCTGAAACGTAAAGATGAAGCACGTGACATTTATATGCAGGATATGAAGAAAGCGCTCGATGAGTTCGCCACCGTTTTACAGTTCGCTCAGATAGAACTAGATAGCAAGGAAAAATTATTGAACAAAGTGCGCGATGAATGCGAGCAGCTAAAACTGGAAAATATCTCGCTCAAGTCAAAACTGGACGAAACGGGAACCAAAAAAGAGAACAGCACTGATTTAGAAAAGATTGAGGATCTGCTCATCGATTCGGAGCTGCGTGCCGAATGTGACAAAATCACGTCGTGGCTATTAGGCTCTTCGTCCTCAGACAAGGATGTTCGCGCCGAAAGCTCCAGTGAAATTAGTGATTTGCTAAAACCCGCAACCCCAAGCGATAACAATAAGTCACACAACGGCACTACCCCGGTGCGGATGTCGTCGTCCGGTAGAAAAACATCGATTGCAAATTCCACGGCAGTTGCCACTCCGCGCACGCCGTGTACACCTAAAGCAACACATACACCTCGATCTACTCCCAGAAAGACTGTCCTTTTCGCTGGCAAGGAGAATGTTTGCAGCCCTCAGAAGAATGTCCTTAAGCCGCGGAACGTGTAAAACGACAGACTGTCGACAATTTTGTTAAAAAGATTATTTAAATTTCTTAAAGATAACTTAATTGTCAATATACGAGCACAGCCACAAGTTTCAAATTTACTTACTTCACATACTTATTAAAATAAATCGGTCATTAATGTTATTGTTAAAAAAAATCATTTTGTCATGAATCATGCAAGCAATCTAGTTAAATTATAGCAGAACTATAAGAACGAAGAGTCTGAAGGAATTCTTAAAACTGCCCGTTAAGAATTCGGAGATGACGTGCCGGGGTATACTTGTTAGAGGCAACAAGAGTATCTGCTCTAAAAGCAGCACAACAAATGAATAGGGGATGGGGGAAAACACATTTTACGCAGCTGTGCAAATCAATTCCTTTTGGAAAATACGACGCTAACACTTTTTGTTTTCACCATAAGTAAGGAGTACCTCTTCCTCTGAATTAATGGAAAGGTCTAAAAGAATTGTGGTTGATATAAGAATAACAGTGTATATTTTACACAGGGGTTGATTTTACTAAATAACAATAAAACATATACATATACATATGTATATAATATGTACAACATATCATATATACACACACACGTTTGCTAATTCGTATCGGAAATTGAAAGTAATTCTTACTTGTTATGTTGGCCTCATTTTTTATACTGTGTATTTGCTTCTTCCATTACCCTTATGCGGTTATATTATTTTATAATGGGATTTATTGATAAAGCTAATGTAAACATAGGTTCGAACCGGTTAATGGAAATTTCGATTTTTTTATGAATAAATATGTATGTGAATTATATAAAAACGCAAAAACAAAAACAAGAAACCTAGGTTTGTTTTGGTTTCAATTATTTCAAAAGTAATATACGTGGTATTTAATAACTTGTATATAAATACAATAAGTATGATTTGAGTTTCGTTACGACAAAAATAAGAATAAATATTTTTTGCATTTGCATTCACTAAAAGCAATTGATATGATGTTTTATCTTTAGACATTGATCAGTTATTAATTGCAGTTTCGAAATGCTACAAACGACATAATTCATGAAAAAGATGAGGAAGAGAGTTCAAAGAAAAGGAATGGAATTATATGGATGAAGTTTAAAGGCAATTTAATTGGGTAGTATAAAGATAATGTTTATTGCATGCATCTTATTTTTGCAATAATTGTATGGAAAAACTCTATAAATACCTGCGCCTTGTAGGTATGGACTATACTTCCTTTCTTTAAGCACTATAAATAAAATACAAACGCTTGCTCTTTAATAAATTTGTTAATTTGTTTTTTATTAATATGAAAAATTTCGTTTCGAGAAATTTCAACAGAAAAAAAAAAAATTGTTTGTTTTGAGCACTTTGGTACATAATCAAATATCATTAGCTTAATTCAATTTTATATAAATAAAACGTAAACATCTTGTACATACGCCCGTATATATATCAATTAAATATATGTTATATGTCATAAAAAAATAAATTTTTGTTTCATTAAGAATGTAATGTTTCAGATTTTACTTGTGCCTCATTTGTAGAAATAGAGAAATCGTACAAAAAAAGTTGATGCGTTTAAGATACATGTCATTAATAACTATTTCTACGTATTTATGTGTATATGTGTAATATTACTTATGAAGTGCTCCGCACAAGTCAGCTTGATGTCACAAGATGTCACTCATTTTAAAGGATAATTGAAAGGAAATAGCGCCGCTGTGGTATGCATGCAGATACAATTCAATTGGTGGTTTTTAATATGCACGAAAATATCGAATACTAACCACCTAGTTACGATTATCCTAATATAATATAATTAAATTCAATATCAACGAAAACTAACATATTTGATTAAACCATAACAAATTCACCAACATTTCAAAGCGTTACAAAAATTAAATACACGTACTTAAATTGTAAAGGTAAAATGATCATCACATATCTAAATGTGTAGCGTCATTTCAGTTTGTTGTCTGAAATCCGCAACAAAATGATTAAATCTACATAAGTATACACAGCAAGTACATTCACATAATGTTCTGTAGAGATGAAAATGACAATTGAAAACTGATGGTTGCACTATGTCATTTCGTTATGGTCAATCCAATGGCTAATGTTATTTCGGCAAGTACAATATGCAAACTCATTTGTTACTGACCGAAGTCTGCGAACTTCGTTGTCTTAAGTGGAAATTGTATCCTGCTTATTATTATGCCCGTTTTCAACTGCTTTGGCGTTGTTCACCAGACAAGGTTGTTGCTGCTGCTTTTGTTGTTGTTCCAAACTTGATTTGTATGTATAAAGCGATTGTAGTGGTACATGCAGTAACTCAACTATTTGCGTGAAATGTAGTTCTGAAATGGCATATGGGAATGGAAACGGAAAGTTGGTGTAATTTGAAATGATTTTTTTTTAATTTTAAATGTTTATACCCACCATTTTCGGGTGTTATATAGCCATGCCTTATCAAAAAATCAATAACCACAGGGCAGCTTGTAGTTTTAAAGTCCGAAGTAAATACGCGTTCTACACACTGCTTTGCCGGTAATAGCTCAAATGCTTGCACTTCCCCATCCGCGTTCTGTGGCACAAAGTCCAATGGCAATTCCAAATCAAACACGTATTCGGTGTTGGGGAAAAGGCCTTGCTCACTCTCAAAAAAAAAAGAAACACAACCTGCTGAAACAAGATTTTTCACGAGATCACTTGGAATGGATGCCTCCTCAGCGGCCTCTTTAATGGCAGTTTCCTTAATGCCATAGCCTACAGATAAGCCCCCGCCAACCATGTTATCCCATTTTCCCGGCCAAGTCTCTTTGGTATTGGAGCGTTGCTGCAGCCAAATACAAAGACCATCAATGGGATGTCGTACGTAGCCGTTGATGTCCACACCATATTTGCGAACTCCAAATAATGGCGTGGCGGAACGATCCATCTTCAGCAAACCTCTATACTCTGACTTTACTTCGTAGTACTGCATAAATAAATTATTTTGTCAATAACTCCTAAATCTGGATGCAAAAAAACTTACTTCATCGCGCCAGCCCTGTAGTGCAGAAAAAATGCCTTTGGAGCGCAGGTCTCTTAATACTATATGGAGTTGTTTTGTGCGTTCAGCATAGTCACGAAATGCGGGATTTAGTTCGACAATACCCTGACAAAACAGTTTATATATAAATATTAGCAACCAAGACAAACGCAATTAGTTGTGTAAACATAGCATTACCTGTTTGGTATATTCACAATCACGAATACAAAATACTTCGGGATACTTCATCAATTGCTTTATGACGTCTGGCTTAATAAGACCAACTTGCTGACCTTCGACTAGGAATGGGCGTATGCCTCCTTTTTGAAAACCTTAAATATCAAGACAAGTTCTCAGAAAAAAAACGTAAATATGGTTTACTATGTCATTAAAATTAAATTTCTAACTTGCAACGTATATATATTCTATGGTTAGCATAAACCGTTGTCGATGGCCGCGGCTGAGCTAGTAAGTGCATTGCACCATGAAACTGAGAGGATGCTCGATTCTCAGCCGTAACCAACACTATTAAAAACTATTTGTTTTGCTCTTTCAACGAGAAGTACATGTCTATCAGTGAAATAATTGCCTATGAGAGCTCCCAACTCGCCGCGCGAAATCTGCATAAAATTGTAGGTCTCTTCCATATTCAATTTCAATTCATTTACTCAGTTTATGATATTGAGTAATCTTGGACTAGATGTTTAAACTAAAATTAAAAAACAAAGCACAAACTAAATATACACTCGCCAATCAAAAGTGTGGAATATTACTTTATATATATTTTGTTTTTTTAATTTTATTACTTCTGAGAGTGCTCTGCGGAGGGAATATTTTGTTATATGTATACATTGAAACCTATCTACTCAAGAAGTTTAGGACAGTTAATAATTCCACAAATCACATCGTATACATACGAGTACATCAGAGATTGGATAGTTTTTCTACCTTCTAGAGATTTCACACTTATTAGCATACAACGGGCACTATATGTTGGTAAACGATCTAAACAATTTAGCGGTTAAAGTACAAACCTAGAGAATTTCCGTTGTACCCTATCAATTCTAGCAGTATGGCAGTTAAAAATTTGGTTCCATAAAAAGTGATAGCCGAAATCGAAGCCGATTAATCAATCGGGCTCTATTAAAGTCCTATGCATAGCGGCGCAAAAAGGCTAAGTATGTGGAAGAATAAAACTAAAATAAATATTTGAGGATTTAGAGAAAGTGATAGCTTGTTTCTATGACTACAATCAACAAGATTGCCCAAATCGTATTGGAAGTAAAAGACATCCGACGGACATGTTATTTTGCGGAAAAGTTTCAGGTCATGAGCATACAGTAGAAACCTTGAATGTTTAAAACAAGACCCAATATTATTAATAAAGATTATGAACAGGGTGGGACATATGAAGCCCACATTTAAACGCAGAGAGGCAATACTCGGAGAAAACTGCTAGGTTTCTTCCCGTGGAGCGCTCACGGACGAAGCCATGGTGTGGCTATACAATGAACTTAATGGTAAACGAAAGTTTTTCTTTAACTACTGTGTAGATGCACTCCTATAAGCCAACGAAATGCAAACCATAAGAACTAAAAAAAATTAGTTGAAAAACAAACAATATTTTGTTGAGTTTTCCTTTAACTCGTTCAGTATTGGTTTCGTTTTAACATGCATTAAGCCAATCACACATTCACATTTTTAAGCAATGCAAAAGTGCAACCGGCGGAAAGACCCTTAAACAAACCAATCAAAAACGCAAGTTTTATAATTAAGCACATTGAAGAAAATATGTATATATTTTAATAACCGGCTTACATCATCATTAAGGTACATTGATAAGGCGTCACTCACTCCTTCAGTTTTTAAATTTTGTGTAATTGTAACCTACATAAAAACCTACAATATGTCGAAGCATTGATAACGAGAAAATCGTATTGGATTGGATAATCTTATTAATCTTAACGGAATTATTATTGGAAAAAGTTGTGTGGAAAAATGACGACGTGTCAGGTTCCTCCCAAAGTAATACCAAGGCGAGTGGGGAAATCTTCTTTCGTTTGCGGCAAATTGCTTAACTTCAACTTTTTTCGGTTGTCAATATCAAACATTTTGTTTTCCATTCGATTAAAAATAGGCCAAAGTCAAAGGGATGTCACTTCCTTCTAAGTTGCTTTTTTACAATTCTGCGTTATTTTCGTAAAATTGTTTAACAATCTTTCGAGCTTCTCTTCTTCGGCTCGCTGTCAGATGTTCATGCGCGGAGAAATCCGAGCAATTCTGTAGCGATTTTCCCAACGAAAAGGTTTTCATTCTGGCCCACACACGAGTACATTTTTCCATAGAAATCGATAAAGAAATACACTGAGGCAGCTCAACTACAGCTGCATTTTTTATTTTGCACTACATCAAATATTCCCAGCTATTATTTTTTCGCATAGTCGAAACCTAAAGCAATGGTCGCTCACCTGTTAAATAAAAGTTATTGAATTTTTGAGCGAGGTGGAAAAGACGAGATAGTTTTACGTTCACATCAGTCGACGCCATCATTGCAAACCGCACTTCGAAAATGTTTTTGTCTTCTCCTTCCGTCAGGGTTACACCTTCTTTATATAAGTTTAGAATGGAATATTTACTATTTTCCAAGTTTAATTCTTTTACTTCTCTTCGTATTTTTTTATGGCGAAATCTCCCAAAAGTTGTTCCCGAATCCAACAACTGACAAACGACTACAGTAGCGAACAACTGACGAACCGGGTTGTTAAGTTGACTTTAAATTATACAAAATAGTAGTACTTTGTGCAATATGCTAAATTAAGGACATATGGGAGCAGTAGTATTGGTTTTAAAACGATTATACAAATTTAATTTCGCACGATACATTTTATAGTTATATTTTAGAAAATCGACACCCACTAATAAAATTTGTTAGTCGTTAAAGAGGTCAAAATAGATCAAGTGTTTCATATATGTATATTTCTCCATGATTTAAAATTGTCTAAAAGTATACAAAATCTGAATTCGGCATGTACTATTTTTAAGTACTTTGAAAAGATCAAAAATGGGTTAAGAGTTTGTAGGGAGTATTCTCATGAAATTTAAGAAAAGTGCCCAAAAATAAATAATTTTAGAGAGAAACGTTTTTCAATTGGATAGTTCTATGTATCATACTCTCTATTGGATTCTACCAGTAGTCTCGAAATCTTAACTCAAGAAGGCAATTCCACAAACGCTGTTGAAATAAGTTAATATTAAATTGTTTGGTGAGTTTTTATACCGATTTTTTCTTTTAAATTATGAAACTCACGTGTGCTAAAATGTGAGTACCAATTATTATATAAGAATTTTTTAGAACTCACCGGTGACAGATAGATAGGTCGATACCGGATTCACCATAAAAACAACGATTGTGAATGATTTATCAATACCTACGTTGAGTTGAGGCGCACATGTCAAATTAAAAGAAGCTGAGCACGAAAAAAATTCACTAGTTTACGGTCGTCACCGAAATATTGGAGTTCTTAGGAAAAATTGAAATATCGGAATGAGTGAGGAGTATTTGAGTAAGCCACTCTCACTGGCTCCATCGCCATCTGGTAAGCAGTTAAGACATGAAGTGGCATCGGTTGACTATGATACAGGGTGCCCATTACGCAATTCCTCGTCGTTCCGTTTTAAATATAATCAATCCTTCATTTGTAGTGGAGGACCCACGAACAAGTCGCTTCTCAACCCCGTCCTC
Source organism: Melieria picta (assembly GCA_964056695.1). Lineage (NCBI taxonomy): Eukaryota > Metazoa > Arthropoda > Insecta > Diptera > Ulidiidae > Melieria > Melieria picta. The sequence continues at coordinate 65,358,733 of OZ057399.1, forward strand.
ATCCAGTTCAACTACCAACACGTTTAGCACACCGATTTCTCCGTACTTAAATTATGATCCACGTTTCTTACAGCAAGCGCAGCCCGAGTTTATATTTCCAGAAGGTGCGAACAAACAACGCGGCCGGTTTGAGTTGGCGTTTTCACAAATTGGCTCATCCGTAATGGTGGGAGCTGGTATTGGAGGGGTTGCAGGCTTCTACAATGGTTTACGAACAACTGGGGCACTACAACAAACGGGAAAGCTGCGACGGACGCAGTACGATGCATGCGCTTTAGCTGCGGTGACGAAGTGTTTTAACGTTTTTTTGTTTTATTTTTGGGCAGAATGTTAAACCACGTTATGAAACAAGGTTCAGGAACTGCAAATACCTTGGGGACTCTTGCTGTTATGTACTCTGCTTTCGGTGTGTTGCTTCAGAACATACGTGGTGAAGACGATGACATAAATACGGTGATTGCGGGTACTGCAACAGGTTTGCTGTACAAGTCGACTGGTAATGCTTTGAATTGATCCTTTTTCTGGCCTATTAATATTATGTAGTGCACTTGATCTATACAGCTGGCTTAAAGAAATGCGTTATTGGAGGCGGTGTTGGACTTGGCATTTCTGCGCTTTACTGTCTCTTTCAGTTGACAAGAGCGAATGCGTCGAGCCCCAGTATGAAATATCTTTAAACCTATACCTTACACCATCAAAAAAATTTGCAAAGTCATATCCGAAATCATGTAATGGACTACAACGCAGGTAGTTGATTTCGGTAATATGCGGTGATTGCACTCGTATATTTAGCAAATTTAAGGAATAAGTTTCGTTAATTGAGACAATTTATGCTTAATTAGTTATTAAAATGTAAATCAGTTTAAGTTGAACCAATGTCCAAAAACAAAACAAGAAAAAATATGTTGCTAACAACTAAAACCGCAAAATTGTTTGTGTATATTAAAGGTTTTCATTGTACTTTCGGTTTCTTAGCGTATGTTTCTTGTTTAATACGAACAAAATTATACAAAAATTAAAGTATCAAATGCATTACAATAAATCTGAAGTATGTAAACAAGTGACACTTCTATTTGTATCGATTTATGTACAGTGGACGTCCAATATAACGAATCTTACGTTGTACCCCCAATTTGTTAAATCGAAAAATTCGTTAAATCGATCGAAATTTTTTTTTGTTTTAAACCATCAAAGAAATTAGTCACATATTCAGTTTTTAACCTTATGCCTGTCCCTTGGGGTCTATTTGACCCCAGGCGGAAAACGGTTGAGCGGTTTTGTGCACTCGTCTACTTGTGTTATTTAGTGTTAATCGCGCTTACAACCCAATAAAAAATCGAGAAAAACACTTTTCGGGGCTTTCCCCCTTTCTTTTGTGATTTATGTGTAACATTTCTTCATGTTTTATCAGTAAATTATATAACAGCTTGATTGGGGTCATCCTGACCCCAAAGGACAGCGAACGCAATTTTGAGCAAAGGACAGACAGAAGGTTAAACAAATATCTTGTTTTATTCCAAGCATTTTCAAAATACAAATATAGCTACATATGTGTGTACAGTGAAAAAGTCTTCGATGCGCGATCGCCTCTACCGCAAGTAAACTTTTCTGTATGGAAATTTCTCTTGATTGATTATTGAAATTTTAATTTTTAAAAGAAGAAAGCTGACCGAACGCATAACAAATCCTGTGAAAATGGTCAGCAATGCATACAAACAGAATTTGAAAATGTTGGTAACTTGCCGTAAATATGAAAGTTTTAACGTAACAAAAAAAATTTAGGTGCCGTTCACTTGACGAAACCAAACATTAATTGTTATTGTAAAGAATGTGAATACTCAAATAAAAACAATTCGAAGGGTGAAAAACAACATAAATATTCGTTATATCGAATAGCAAATTTCACTTTTGTTCGTAATATAGAACCATCAATGGAACAAATTTGGCCGTACGTTAAATCGAAAATTCGTTAAATGGAAAGTTCGTTATACTCCATGTATATCCACTGTATTTCTTTTTCAAGTTGAAGGCAGCAATTGTATCATTTAAAGGTGTATCTTTAGTAGTATAATGTTTAAAATAGGTTTTGACTGTATGAAAATTCTAACCACACCGTCAAACTAAAAACCTCACTCATGAAAAACATCGACCCAATTAACATTTTTGAACTTGTGAACACCTATGAAATGTGAAGAATTCTGTGCGAGCCAACGAATTTTGTGTTTGTTGTAATTGGGCTAAAGTCAGCCACGATGATGTAAGTTTCGGACGGAGTAATTATCTAGGTTCTGTACAGTTTAGTTTCCCAATATGTGGTGTTGATTATTACTTGAATTATAAACATTATCCGATGATTTTCGGATAATAAAAAATGTATACCATAAATGGTCATCATTTGCTGTTGTTTTTATATTTTGCTCTGCAAATTATAGTAAGAATTACCTATGTGGTCAGGTCCCAATTCAGAATTCAATCCATATACTTGTCCTATGATGATCATGTTCACAATAGGTTACTGTGATCTATTAAAAATGTTTTAGAACAAATTCACTGTATTTGCTTAGAAGTTTGAGTTGTTATATTTAATAGTAAATACATTTATTATTTTCGCTGTAAGTTTATATTAGTCTAATTAAAATTGTGCATCGCCGCCCTCGCTAGTTATCCTCAATGAAATGTGTATAAACGAATAATTTATAAAAATGTTGTGTGCTCGTATAGATGTGTTCTAGTAATCTAATGCGTCAGAATCGGAGCCAGTCAGAGCTAAAACTTTGACACCAGACTTTTCGTCAAGCACATTATTGGCTGGTGCCTCGCAACTGGTATCTAGAGTTGAGCACGTGTGGCAGTGACAATTTACCGCTTCCATGTATTCATAGCGTCGCGCATCCTAAATTATACGAAAAATTAGTTTTATTTAATGTGTCGATAAACAAGACCGTGCAGTCGTAACTTACTGGACTGGCTTCTGGATGACAGTTGCGCAGCACTGCTATTGCCGGTTGACGGGCGGCATGCACGCAAACAGGATGAAAAGAGCGTTTGTAGGGAAATTTCCAGTCGGATATTTCACTGGAGTCACAGCGTCCCCAGCAGGACATGACACTCACATAGTCCCAGCATTCGCGACCGTGGGCGTCCGTTTGCGTAATGCGATAGGTATAAAGCCGTTTGTGGCAACCAAGTGGGGTAGACGTTGGACTGCTGGTAATAGGCTGTACCTCAAGCACTTGTCCTAATGAGTATGTTAGAGAACTGAGAGCCACAAGCGAAAATGCCCTAAAATTATTTATTGAAAGTTATCCATAATCGAGTGCGTAGTTCACGGTAATTTTAAAAAAGAAACCACTCTATGGCCCATTTTATACATATATAACTGTCACGGCAGTCCTGTGGAGAACTTATTCCTCCCAAAATTGTGAGTTTGTTTATAGCTCAATAAATTATCAAGTAACAACCTCGCATTATAACCAGGAATACTTTCTACAATTATATTTTAATACATATTAAAATACGAAACAAGTCAATTTCCCTACACAACACAGACCACGTTCTTTAAATACACGTAGAGGACCTTTAGCCATGCTACCATAAACTTTTTTCTACTTAACGTACACCTGCAGCCAAGCCATGTCGGTTCGACAACTCTGCGTTTATTCTCGTTGCACCGTAATAACGCTCGATTGTGTTCCGTATTTAGTACGTTGTTATCCTCTAGTGTATTGAAGAAGGAATGACTTGTTTTCGTTAAACTCTTTAGTCTTTTATACTCAGTTTCGCAAACGCCGAGAGACACGAGCGAATAAAAAACGAAATTAAACCAGCGCAGTTTCCTTAACTGTAGGGAAATGGAAATCAAGTTGTAGACGTTAACACTTTAGTGTGTTAGTGCTTGAATGCACGTTGAATTGCACGGAATATTGTTGTCGGGGGTGTAAAACCCCGTTGATAAAGGATGAAGTCTGCAGGAGACAATTAAGTGAACATTTTAGAATGTGACATTTTAGTAAAATTTAATGTATGTATTCAGTGCTTAAGGGCTGGCATTTTGGAAGATACAATTTTGTGTTGCACCATTTGTTAATGTTGTTTAATTTTTTATTGAGTAATACTTTAGGTTTTGTGTTAAATTTGTTTGTTTTAATTTTTACATTTTTGCCATACTTTTATTAATTTAGATTTCCAATATAAAAAGAATAAATAAAATAAAATAAAATTTTGTACATTGCAAAAGATTTTGTGAACATTACATTTCAAGCCAAAATTTGTCAATAAAAAATAAAAATATAAAAACTCACTACCTCATCTTCTTTTATATTCACTGCATATACCATCCATTCAATACTGCGCTGAAAATTTGGTTTGCTCATAACTTCTAAACCTTTTACTGTTTACATCTCCCAGTCATACGTCTCGTCACACGTTCCTTCTATTTTCCTTTAATATTATACATTCGTCTCTTCCTTTCACTCATGCACAGCAAATTTAAATGTTTGTGTTTTTAATTGAATTTTGGTGGCCTCCTAGTTTGAGTGCGATTGCTTTAAATAAATTAATTCCGCATTTTTGCTAGGCGGGGGCGTTGATTTGCGAGTTTGAATTAGGTTTCGGTTTTAGTTGTAATTAGGCACGTCGCCTAATCTCGTGGTGGGACCCAAACCGCTGGGCTCGCAGTTGGACACGGAATCGTCGATTCGGATCGGGTCGCAAATCCTCATGGCGATCCTCGATCACTGGTGCTAGAGCAGCTGCGGCGACGGCATCAACGCCTGCATCCTCTTCGTCGTCGGCATCATCATCTTCGTTGGGACTGTCATAGTCGTCCATGGCCGCATCTTGAGCCTCAACCGAAGCGTTAGAAACAGAAATCGTTTCAGCGTCACGTGCCATCGCGCTTGCAAGAAGACGCTGTCTCCGTTCTTCCATCAGGCGATCTCGTTCCTTATGTATATAATCACGTTTATTTGGCAGACCAGCAACATTATTGGCCGTGAGTGCAGAACGTACAACATTCATATCAGTTGCTTCCATCCTGTTAAAAAGTGTTTTCTAGAATTAGAAAATTATACTTCACCATGTGTTGAATTGTTATCACATACCATTCATCTGTTTCAGCCACATAACATTCAGTGTGTGATATGGTGGAGACGCCATTAAAGCCACCAATCGCAAAAATCATGTCATCAATGATTTCCAAGCCGAAATTACTCCGTGAGTGATTCATTTCGCGTATGAAGGACCAGGTTTGTGTGTCTGGATCATATCGTTCTCCCGTGGAAAGGCGGGCAGTGCCATTGAAACCGCCGATTACGTACAGCTGCCCTCGGAAAGCCACACACGATACACCCGAACGCCTGTGGTTCATGTTTGGTATACGGGTCCAAACATTTGTGGTCGGATCGTAGAACTCAGCACTATCTAAACATTCCTGTCCATTGAAGCCACCTTGTAAACATGATAATAGAAACTGTGTGAATGTGGATAATATGTAAAATACGATTGTTTACAATGGTTAGCTCGTTTCAAAAACAGCTTAAAGCAAGAGCCTTAACTCGGCCATCCTTTGACACCCTTCCTTGATGATTTGCCATGGCTTCTGCTACTTACCCGTTGCATAAATTTTTCCCTTCAGCGTACAAGCACTTGCGTCAGACCTTTGCATATTCATCGGTGTTATTACGGACCACTGATTCGTTTTGGGGTTATAACGCTCAACAGTATTCAAGCGATTGTGCCCGTCATAGCCACCAATTGCATAAATGAGACCATTAAGTTCCGCTACGCTGACGTAGCATCGGCGACAGTGCATAGGCGCAATCTAATACATGATAAGTGGTGAAAATGGTATACAATTCTTTTAACATGATTCAAATTAATTTGTTCAGAACCCGACTTCAAAAGATTGCTGTATTAAAGAAAAATATAAACATATACAAATTGCTATACTTAATACCTCATTGTTGTTTTTGACAATATTCTCTTAGTAGCTAATCGAAGGCTGAATATATGTAAAATTTTTTAAATTTATTTTTTTCGCGTTGTATGTGTGTTGAGACTCTTACGTATAGCTTAATTATCAATAAGCCATTAAAAACTTCAAATCTACCTCTTTCCAGGTCTTGCGTACTGCGTCAAATACACGACACGTATTGAAATACTCAACGCCGTCGTAGCCTCCAATCGAATAGATTTTGTAACCAATGACTGCTGTACCATGATATGCCCGAGGTCCGGCAGGATCTTCAGCTGGTATATTGACCCAGCGGTCAGCTCGTGTATCATATGTTTCAATGCAGCCTTTAGATGTACCGCCACTCCATCCACCGATGGCAAAAATGACTTCGTGTGGTAGACGTGGCATTGCCAGTGGAGGTGTGGTGAGCTTTTTGCAAAAAGTCGTTAGAAATGGTATGCATACAAGAATTTGAACTGAAATGTGTTGCCGGTTGTGAATATTTGATAAATACCTCGCCCGATGAAGGGTTCATTATATCCAGATCATACATAAATTTGAATGTCTCAACGATTAGCGGCTTGGCATCTTCGCATTGTAAGACATACGGATGTTCTTTCACCTCCTCCATGAAACACTAAAAGAGAGTATGATTGGATAAATTGGAGTATTTACTATTTTCGACCCTGACCTACCTTCGGTGTCATCAGACCCAAACGAACACCCTGCATCAGCTGCGCAACGTACTGCTTGCGATTCTCCGGATCGTAATCGATCCACTTGATACAAAGCTTCCACACATGGTCTTCCTCACGTGTGTTTAGCTCGTCGTCACTGATAATATCATAAAAATCCTTTAAGCCGATTTCGAGTATGTCCTTATTTTTAGCAGCAACCTCAATGAAGTAGCGCAACAAGTAATTGCGAGCTTTCGCATACAAGTCGTCGAGAAAACGAAATCTAAGTGACAACAACAAGTAGAAATAGGGATTACCATGAGATTAAAAACAGAGCTGTGGCGGAACCAGATGGATGGTAATAGGTAAATAATTGGATAATGCACTTACCAACATACACATGCCTTCGGTTCCTTACACATACCTGGCAAATCCCATTATGCTGACACAGTTTTCTGGCGTCAGCATTGCAGCCAGGTGTTGTTTGCATAGCGTCACCAAACCAATCATACCAACATAATCGGCTGATATTAGCAACTCATGTACATTATCTGCATTGATTGTGCATTTGCGCAAGTAAGCATACTGTATGAGTTGCTCCATGATGGCTCCGCTCATGCCTGGTATGTGCACATGGCGATTTTCATCACTCTTATTTTGGGATGAAGTAGAATTGAAACCGGTAAATTGCGCCCTGGAATCAATGCAACAGGTATGTGTAATAAGAATGAATACTAGGCTGAAAATCGTAATCGTGGTGTTTGGTATCAGTGTTGGCACACCATCTTTCGTAAAAGGAAAATCATAAGGTCACACATAAAATTAAACAAAAATGCTTTATACATATGTCGTGTGAGTGGAAGTTTTCTTAGGAATGATGTTATTTCGCCCGAAATTGTGGGTAATTTGATTACGTAATGCATGCAAAAATAAATTGAATTTTAATACTTTCACAATAACGTGGAATAAAAAATGTGTACAAAAACCATACAATTCGAAGAACTCATTGCAGTGATCTTAGTCTAAAATCTCGAACTTGGCGTCGAGCGCCACACCAGGCTCGCGATTCAACGAACTAACCAGCTAAACCAATCAAATCCTATTCAATTAAAAATTAGTTGGATTTAAATATAACTTCAACTTACAAAATAAAACCTTATACAAATTATTGTTTTACCATGCTTAATCTTTTGTAAGGCAATCAAAATAAGGTAAGTGATAAGAGTATTTGACGTTATTGAGTTTCTCCACATGTATCATATCGGCTTGTGATAGTCTTTCATCAAGCGAGCAATATATTTTTTGATTTATCTGGGTTTTTGCAAACATATTGTAACTCAACAAGTTCCAGCTTGAATCTGAAAATCGTTCCTTATACTTTGATTTGGATTGTCATACTTACCGAAAATATGAGCTGCAAGCGCTCATTATAGCCCTATGCACATTAAACGACGCGTCTGCCACTGATATCACAGCGTCGCAGAGCAAGTTGTTGCGGCGCAACTCGTTCAAAGTGTTTAGCGCTTGGTCACTCATGCTTGAAGATAGCGAACGTCGAGAGGTTTTCAGCGCTAAAGGATCGTCAACGTCCTCCTCCTCCTGGTCTAGATCTATCTCTGGTATGACCACGCCCTCGTCGTGCATGTGACTGTTGTTATTATTATTGGCGGCCAGCATATTTTCGCGTGCACGATTTAATAAATTTGCCATTTTATTGAAAATTTGTTTCGTATTTCGACGTGTTTCAAAAAAAATGAACAGAGAAAAATTGAAACTGCTTTCTCGAAGGCAGGCAATATTAGAAATCGTATTGAAAGTCGAAAATTCACTCGAAGACAACGAAACAAATGTTTGTGGAAAATGGGGCGGCTATATGTTTTTGTGGACAGGGTTTCAACAAATTAAGCGTGCGGCGCTGTCAATCGAGTGTGGTTTAATGCTGCACTATATGTCTGGATTTAATGGGGCGAAGGAATTGTCTCCTCTTTAGAGTAGATTTGTGCCGTAATCTGAATCGGATATTCTGGCTGGCCAGAGTGCGAGCGTTGTGTGCAGTGCAGTGCGGTGCAATGCTTGGCTGTGATTTATGCTCTTGAAATTTTGAAAATATTCGCAATGACTTTTAAATATTCTTAATATTTTTTGTTGCTATGTTATTTTATGACTTTCGTTAGGTTCACTTCCTTTGAGTCTGAAGATGGGCATTCGTGGTCGATTTTCTTGATGGCGTTGTTTATTTAGGGGGCGGTGGAGTTCTCAAGTCGATTGCAGATTAAATTTTAAAAAAGTTTTACTTCCGTTTAAGTTAACCGGATACGTTATGAACTAAATTAAGCGATATATTGAAAAAATAAATAAATAATTCTCCGAAAGAAAGGAAAATATTGACGACAAAAATTGATCAAGTTTTTGTAACTAAATTGAAACAAAAAACTGAAAAAGTACTCGATAATAATTAAAAGTGTCTGGAAGTGGCACGCAAAGTGAAATTTCAAAGGTCCCATTTCCAAGGACAATGCGTACGTTTTCATTGTTTTTAACGACGGAACCGTAGTTAATACTTATGAAAACTTAACATTCTTATAATGTGTTCGTTTGTTTAATTAATCGCCAGATATTGAAAGATACGTTAAACTCATATACTTATTAATGTTTTGTTCACAATACGATTAGTTCAATAAATTTAACTGCAGTCATTATCAATTGAGCAATTTTAACATATCATCGTCTTCTGGACTTCTATAAATATATAAAGGAATTTAGCATTTTTAAACAATTATGCACCCACCATATGCAATATTATCCAGCGAATGCGCAGAATCCAAGCAATGGGATGGATAAAATGCTTTGGAACGGCAATGGATACTCCCCAGCTAACAAACAATAAAATATCTGCTACACCAGCGAGCCACATGCAGTCGCTGGTCAGCATTCGTTACGCTAACATTTCAATTAAGAGCAAGACACGATTTTTGTGTTGAAGTCTACAGAAATGCTGCTGGTGCGTACATTGGCGTTTATGCTGCTTTGTGTTTTTGCCGTGTGGGCCAAGGAAGCATGGCTTAAACCGGGCTGTCATAAAGTGGGTAATACGCGAAAAATCTCCATACCAGATTGTGTGGAGTTCCGCATCACAACGAACGCCTGTCGTGGGTTCTGTGAATCGTATGCCGTACCTTCAATTCCTTGGGGTGCTGTTGCGGGCGTTTTTAAACCATCGAAACCAGTTGTGTCGGTGGGTCAGTGTTGTAATATAATGGAATCAGAAGAGGTATGTGCAAAGATTTTTGATCAACACTTTTTTACATTTTATTTAAACCCGTAGGTGCAAAAGCGAGTTTTATGCATGGGTGGCATGCGGAACTTCACATTCAAGTCAGCAGTTTCATGCGCTTGCTACCACTGCAAAAAGGATTAAGATTTTGAGGCCATGTTGGAAATAGTTTTCCCTGCTCCATGGATATAACAACTCATGATGTACATTGTTCATCCACGTCAGATCTAGTTAAAGCAAAAATCTGAAAATATAAAGTAACATTTTCGCTGTAAACTTGGATAAACATTGTTATAGAATATTTATTCGAATTACGTGAAATATACAAAGTACAAAACTGTGAATACAAATGTTATAGCTGTTAGTACGTAACTGAATATCAGAGGTTGAATTATTTTGTTGCCGGTTTCTCACCGCAATTTTGTAGCACTTCGTGCATTCTATTCAGAGCATTACTAAGGGCTTTAGCAAATTTATCGGCATCTGTTAACTTATTATCGCGCCAACAAGAGCATGCCAATATGATATCGCACTCTCGCGGATTATAGCAGCATGCATATCCATCATCGGCGGAAGCACCGTAGGACATGAATACTAAACTTGGAGACGCTACTTGTGATGTTGATACTTGAAAGTGTGTGCTCTTCACAACGCCTGGACATTTGTAGAAATCTGGTATCGGCATATTGTTCTCAATGGCCATAAGTTTCAGACCAAATAAATGGCGATCGACTCCTCGCCCTTGCAATGCCATCGTTGTGTAAGCGCGATGACCATCTACGGCTTTCCGCAGCAACGCAGCTAGTTCATCATCGCAGCATTTACCTTCAGTCATGGCTTTGGCAAAAGACACCGACTCAACCGAGCAAGATCGAATGGTTTCTGTGCGGCCGCGTTCAAAAATTCGCAAATGCGCCGATTCATATTGAGCTGCAGGAAATTTATGCAGACTGGGAGGGAAAATACAAATTCATATTTTTCTTATACTTTGATACTTAACAGAATGCTTGCCTGTAAAACGCGTACTGCAACGCCATTTGTATGTAGCTATCTGGACTGAGCTTTTGGTTTTTAAGAAATTCCTTTCCGTATTTTTCATAATGTAAAACGTTTACATGAAAGTTGCTTGCCAACTTGTCAATATTACTTTGCGCAGTTGACAGATGTTTCTCTAAATGCTTATTGCAATTAAGCTTTAATTTTTGAGGGCATTCGTAATTGTCAGTAGCTGCGCCCTCGTAGTGCTTTTTATTTTTCCTGATTGCAAGAAATGTTATTCAACGGTTCGATATAACTTTGTTTTAATCTTACATATTTAAAGTAACATAATCAGAAACAACAGCAACGGGCTGACCTTCTGCTGGCGAGTGTTCATAGCACCACCCGTTCAGGCCATTGGGATTTATAATTAACTGTAAAAAATCAGATAATTTCGGTCAGCGTATGTCCTCCTTTTATACGTGTACCAAAATACGTAGGAAGCTAGACTGTGGAGCTTTCGTGCCAGTTATGTCTGTTCTTATTTATGTGAACCTTGTATATGTTTATATTCCCTCCCAATGTTCCTAAAGAATTGCGCTCCATTCCATGTTACGTTATTTTTATGCTGCCCTCTCTTACATGAAACGTTACATTATGTAGAATCGTGCTTTTATGATTATTACGGAGTTATATTTACGGAAAACCCCGACAGCTTTTTACATCCAAAAAGCATAATACTTGACATCTTGTAGAAGAGGGGTCGAAATACATGCGAATTAACTTAAAAATCAATACATTTTACGTAGGGTCCTCTAAATAAAATACGTACTTGAAGTGTTTTATCCATCCACCGGTTTCCACTATTTTGTTTGGACCCACCACCATGCAACAATTGGTGACTTGTCGTATTAAATTCCTGTCCGCACTTTATCGGGACGGTTTCGTCCATGGAAAGCGTAAACATTGACTTTTGTATGGTGGTCACGCTCTCTTTATTACCCGGTATTTTTATTAGTTCCTCATAGGCAGCGGCCCAATTGTTACGATTGTCAGTAGACAAAATTCCGTACGGTATCCCCTTCTCCTTTTCCGCTTTCATAATTTTCTTTAATTCAATCACCAGTGTCTCTGGGTGCAATGGTACGCCGTTGCAATTATATAAGTTTAATTTATAAAACTAAAATAGCAGAAATAGGAATAGGAATTTATCAGAAATCCTTAATATTGTAAATCAAGATTGAGTGGAAGTTACGAACATGGTGTTTATATATTACAGTAATATGCTTGGAAGCCAAATTATATTGCGATCCATCCTGTGATGGTTGTGGTATGCGGCATGTACCATACACAACGCCAAACTGTGAATTGTCCAATTCGTGCTTTCCCATTTTTACGACCGGTATTTGCCCTTTGTCGACAAGCTGCTTATACTTGGCCATGCCATAGAGAACTTTGCCAGTGTACATAATGTAGTCTTCCTCATCTTTGAACTTTTGCATAGGCATTGACATGCCTGGGCTGGAATAGATAGTCACGGGCTCGCGAAACTGCATATATGCTACGCGTTGCCAACGCTGTGACAGCCAATTAGTCTCGCATTTGGCCACTTCTTCAAGCAATTTTTGCAGATGGTTAGCCGGCCCTTTTTGGAATTCGTCTACAGCTTTTACGGTTTCCTCCATTTCACATTCGTTGAGCAATGGTTGAACACTTTTCATAAACTTCTTCAACGTTTCTTCAAGTGGAATGGCTGGGTATCGCAATAGGTTTTGTTTGGCAGGACCTTTTGTGGAATAGTTTCGGAGCAAAGTATTGCTGTAAGTCTGGCCAACTGTCGATGATAATATTCTAATTGGCTTGGACAGTGCATTTTTCGCCTAAGTTTGAGGAAAAATAGTAGGTGAATTTCATGAAAACGTTTTGCACATTATACAAAAGTATACTTACTAAATGTTCAAATACGCATTGCATAAGTCGTTCCATTTCGTTCCTTTACTACTTCGTAAGTTGTTGTAGGGCTGACCGCTCTCAATGGTAAAATTTGTAGTCCAATATGGAAACCAGTTCAATATGGACAATTCTATGACCGCGTGAGATTTTATTCTATTTATTACTACTTCTACTAAATTGGTCTGGTTATAAAAAATGTTTATTTTATTCTCTATAATAGAGTTTTGTCTAATAAATGAGAGTTTTAACAATAACCAAATAAAATATAATTTTATTTAGTACCTATAACTAAAATATAACTTTATTTATTTATAATAGCGTTTTTCCAGCCATCAGAAGACTATTTTTTCCAAAGTAAAAAGTCAGGCTATAATAAGCAGAATGTCGAAAATCTGCCGAATTCAAAATTGTTGTTCCCCGGTCAACTGGATTTATTCCTTCAATGCATGTACATACATATAAGTTTAAAATGCGAATTCTTTACTTACTTTAACGCGTGTGGCCTCCTTAGACGATTTTTTCAGTTATCAAAATGTATTTGCCAGGCAGAGCATAATGTTGTAACGCCTTCAGGGTTTTGAAAAGAATAAACGACTCTCGTAAATTTCTTTTATTAATTACTTTATTTCTGTGCCCTTGTGATTTTGATTGAAATTGCCTTCCTTTCTTACTCCAAAACTGAATTTATAAAGTAATTTTGTACGTTAGTACAAAATATGATGTATCATGCGTTATTTGTTTCTATTTTAATATTTTTTCCGACTGCAATTGTTTTTGATTTTGAAACAAGAGTTTTAAGTAATTTGAATACTTATTTCATAACTCCTATGTTTTGTTCCCACTGGGCGCATATCTGTTGAACAATATCATATTTTCTCTTTGTTTGTGCAAATCTGACCAATATTTGCTATTTGTTCTCATATGGGCGTAATATTCTTAATTATGCAAAAGAGCAAATGGGATATAAATATAAAAAAAAAAACATTTGAGACAGATCTCTTTTTAAAGCCTCTAAATTCCAAGTGTAGTTCTGCTAGACCCAGGGTTGCATTATTAGCTAAAAATTATTTACGATAGTACAATCACTATTTGTTATTTTTAACTTTCTAAAAAATAATTCTTAAAGTAACAAATTAATTCTTAACAGATAACAAAGTAAAGTAAAATATGTATAACACTTCATTCATACATAAAGGTATGACTGATTTTCAGCAGAATATTTATTTAGTTTTTTTTATAATAATTTATATCTATATATATAAAAATGAATCGTGGTCCGTTCGGCTGCTTAAAACTTGAAAACGACTGGACCAACTTGGATACTTCCTTCGGCGGGTTTGTTTGAAATTGTTACGTGAAGGTTTAGGAAAAAAGAAAAGTCGGGAAAACGGGGCGTGGCACCATAAGAATACATTTTTAGACAATAACTTTGGAACCATAAGTCACACATCAATTAAATTTGGTACAAACTTACTATTTAATCACGTCCTTCAATAGAGGGAATGGGGTGGGTATTGAACAAAGGGGTGTGGCACCGCCCATACAACTCAAATCTTTTAAATGGAATAGCTTCGGAATTGTAAGTCGCACAGCATTGAAATTTGGTGTACCGTCGTTTCATAGATGTGTCATTCTACTGTTAAAATTTGATGGGCGTTGGACAAGGGGCGTGGCACATTTGTTTGATCCAAACTATCCGCATAATTTTGGAACTGTTAGTCTTACATCAATGAAACTTAGTACGAACATACCATTTAGTCATAGCTTTCGACAGAAGGAATGGGGCGGGTATTTAACAAGGGGGCGTGGCTCCGCCCATACAACTCAAATCTTTTATATGGAATAATTTCGGAATTGTAAGCTGCACTGCTTCGATTTCGAACTTCCTGAAAATAGTCGAAATCAAAAATAATTCGACACGTATTTTATAATTTTTCGAAAATCAAAACTTATCCGGACCAACAATGGGTTAAGATTTGTTTAAGGGTAGACTCGAAAAAAACATGAACCGATAGGCCTATTGACTTCAAAAATTGTAAAAATACTTGAAATAAAAAAAATTGGACACGCGTTTTTCATTATTTTCAAAATCGAAATCTAACTGGATAAATGACGGGTTAAAAGTATGTATGGAGAAACACATTTTTTTTAAGCGTTTTGACTTCAACCTTGGTGAAAGTACTTCAAATGTAAAATAACTCGATACGTGTTTTTCATTTTTCCGAATATTAAAATCGGACGGGGTCAGCGACCGGTTAAAAGTTTGTATGGCGAAACTGTAAAAAAACATGAATTAATGGGGCCACTGACTTCAAACTTTGTGAAAGTACTCTTAGTGAGAAATAATTTGACACGTGTTTTTCACTTTTTTGAAAGTCAAAAGCTAACGGGGTCAACAATGGGTTAACAGTTTGTATGGAGAAACACGATTTATTGGTCCTTTTGACTTCAAACTTAGACAAAAAGCACTTCTATCGGGAAATAATTAAAATGTACTTTTCATTTTTTGGAAAAATGAAATCTACCGTGATAAACTAAGGGTTAAGAATTTGTTTAGGGTAGATGTGGAAACTCATGATTTAAAGGGCTTCAAAATTTTTGGAAATACTTGACATCAAAGATAATAGACATATGTTTTTTTTTAATCAAAATCTAACGGGGTCAACAATGGGTTCAGAATTTGTATCGGGTGAAACAAGAGAGCTTGCGTGCGAAGCCGCTGGGCCCAGCTAGTTATTACAGAAATATAAGAACGCAGCACTGGCTGCAAAGCCTTCAGCTGCCTTGTAATTGAACCTAGATGCTATGAACTTAAGCTAAGTGTTAGTACGGAAGTTGTTATCTTAGATAAATCCTAACGGATCTTTATATTTTAACAATCTGTATGCAGTCCTAATGTTTTTTTTCGAAGGATCGCTTAGAGCTTTTTTAAGGTCATTGTTGTCAGAGTTATTAGTTGTTGTATGAATAATTGGCCAAAGTGCGAGAATATGTTTAATTGGTGCGGTGTGCACTTTTAGCAAAATAAAATGAGCATGACCTCCGAGTCCTGTGCCTAAAGTTTAGATTTTCAATCGAAGTGATTTAATTCTTATAAACCCAAATAGATTTCAAACCGAAATAATTAGATTGTTAGAAAATTCAATGAAATTTTTAACCGAAAATGTGAATGTGTCTTTGTTTGTGCATTTTTGTATTAAATTCAGAAAATTTCAAAGAGTTTCCTTCAACCTTTAGTATTTTCGTTAAGACAAAATAATATAAAAGGTGTGTATTTTCTTTTCTTCTATAATTTTTAGATTAAAAAAAACGAGTGTGCTTATGACCACACGACTGAAGTGAAACTTCTTTCGCTCCATCTGTATGTATATATATATATGTATGTGTACAATATATACATGTATGTACATAGACATATATTAATTTTCTACAAATATTTAAATTTATTTTATGTTTTCATGTAACGCTTACGTCACGCGTTCGCCAGCTTACTCCCCAAGTCAAGAGTGCGTAAACCACTCAACTCCCGTTCGCCTCGCCCGATCACACTTTTCGTAACGCGTTCGCCAGCTTACTCCCCAAGTCAAGCGTGCGTAAAGAAGTTTCACTTCAAAAAGTATTTTGTAAATCCTAGGTAAGTCCTAGGGTGTACAAAATGCTTCAGAGTATTTGATATGTATTTTGTATTTGTATATTGTAGTGTATTTGTAGATTGTATTGTCTACTACTATGTAAAGTTAGTAAAATAATCAGAAATTCAACGCCGTTGGCAATGCTGCATTCGCAATGTTTCTCTATTTAATTAAGGCTGCCACCACTTTTTTGAAATCTAAACAAGTTTTTATTACCAATGATTAAATTGTTTTTTAATAAAAATGATGCGTGACTTGTAAGAAAACTCTTATTATTAAAGGTAAACACGCGATTTACTGCATACAAATTAAACGAATTATTTAAAAAAAGTATAAAACTCTCCTTTTTGCATGCTTAAAACGTTAGAACTTTGCTATGCGCAGTTATGAACTTTGCTATTCGGAAATACGAGTATTGGATCTAGATGAGTTTTTAAATGACGTTAGATAGTACAATAATAAAATAGATTGGTTGACATTTGTAAATTAAAAATTGGAAAATTGAACAATATTGCTTTTTCATAATTTCCCAGTAGATATTTAACTGCGAAGTAATCGTCTAGCAAGTCAGTGTGACATTGGCAAATGCTTCAGAGAACACAGAATGTGTAGAGGTCCACTAGCGTAGTACCAGAGATAAAACAGTCGGCTGGGGAGTCGGACGAGATAACACTGTCGGTTATGCATAAACAACAAATATACTTGCTTATAAGGGAAGTTAGTCATTCACGCGTGAGGCTCGTTCCGCTTCACCCGATCGTAGTATTTCGCTCCCGCGCTCTTTGTGTTTTCCATGTTAGATCGCACAATACACAATTTCGATAAAAAATAGTAGCAAAAATTCAAAGTATTAAAATCCCATTACGAGAGTACACGATTATTACAATTATTAAAAAAAACACCTGTTGGGATTCCCAGCCAAGCACAATTCACTGCATTCGAACCAGAAAAATTAATTGCAGGCGCTATTTTCGCTGTAAAATTCAGTGCTGACAAAGTTGTCAGTGGAAATAGAAAGTCCAAGTACTTCAATGACGTCTTTGCAAACGGTAAGCATCAAAGCACGAGCCTCTACATATCGGGAGTTGCACTGAGTAAGTAAACAAATATAATAAGCAGTGCACAGCTTTGTGAGAGTAATCGGACTGGAGCTTACTGTTTCCACACATAAATTTTGTCGTCGATTACAAAAATTCAATTTGTTAGTTGTTTGTTATCAAAGAAACACATAGCATACACATGTGTAGTATGTATGTATATTCATTATGGACAAGAGATTGATAGACAGTTTCCAAGACACAAATTAAGCATTTGTATTTTTAGCTTTAGTATTACCTGATATTTGATGTTCATATATGCAGTCATTTTTGTTTACGAAGTGGTGGGCAAAAGATCTGCAAAATTTCTATGAATACCTTACAATTCACGTTTGCACGACTTGGCCATTCAGTTCTTTCAGTTCACGCATCTGTCTGCAAACGCTTTTGGGAATATGTTCTTCGACGAGCGAGCGTTGGAAATACGTACTCATACGGACACATACATACATATGTGTATGTAATATGTATGCACATAATTTCGCCAGGTTTTTGTCAACAAAACAGCCACCACGAATTTCACTTAACGTAAAGTTTGGTATCAGATCAGTGAATTTCTTATTAAATATGCGTACGCGAGGACAACCTATTTTTAATTAGGTGCACATATGGATATATATTTAAACTTATCTGCTTTTATTTGTCATACAAAGGCCTCCATCGAAGAGATTCGAGAATTCGCGGCACGGATGTGTCGTGACTATTTGACTGGTAGGTGGAAAGTTATTGCTGCAGAACAGCTGATAGTTAAACGAATTAGGTAAGTTCAGCTTGTGCATATATACAATATTAAAATACAGTAATACATTCTTTGGTACGCAGTGGTGGCCTTTCAAATTTTCTGTATTACGTAAGTTTGCCGGAAGATGGTTTTGATAAAGGTCTTGCAACAAATGCTACAAGCCATGAAGTCGAAGGCCTCAG
Source organism: Melieria picta (assembly GCA_964056695.1). Classification (NCBI taxonomy): domain Eukaryota; kingdom Metazoa; phylum Arthropoda; class Insecta; order Diptera; family Ulidiidae; genus Melieria; species Melieria picta. The sequence continues at coordinate 65,377,224 of OZ057399.1, forward strand.
TGACCCTTGTGAACCACGTGCAGTAGTTTGCAATGATGGTGACTTAACTGACTTCTCGGCAAAGTCTTTACGGATTTATGACGGCGAACCACGTGATGTAAGTAAAATTTGTAATAAAATATGGTGTGAACTAAGGGTGCCATTCCCGGGATCACATTTTCGTTGTCTCGAAAGTTTCAGGGTTTAATGAATTTTTGTATTTTGTAATTTTGATATACATTTGTATTTTTGATATACATTTCTATCTTGCAAATAAGTATTAGCCTTGTTATAACCAGCTCAAACAGGTGGGCTTTTTTCAATGAAAACTGGATTTTTATAACGCAGTAAAGGGACCCAACCAAACAAAGTAAAGGGACTAAGACCTAGCTTAACCCAACCCTCTGTGTTGTGCGAGTGAATTTGTACACAAATGGAAGGGCCTGCAGTTTTATGCGGACTCCGAACGGCGAGTTTTGTGCTTTGCAGTAAAAATACATTGGCTCAACAGTTTTTTTCAAATTACATTTTATTTCAGTGCTCATTATAGCATATGGGCTGAAGAAAATTCTGTTGTATCTTGTTCTTGTATCTTTAACAAATCGAAACTAAAACTGAACCTATGAGATTTGAATACAATTTATTTATGTTTTATCATCTTTTTTATACTAATATATTCTGGTTTTGTCTATATTTATTTCTTTAAAATAAATATACAAATTTATGTATTTTATTCATTGAATCAAATTAATTGACAAATAACTAATTTTTATGAATTGTATAAATACTTCAGGTCCTTTTGCGGATTTACGGTCAAGCACATGGTGAGGATGCCTTAGAAGCGGTGATTGCAGAGTCCGTTGTTTTCGCTTTGCTTAGTGAACGAAATTTCGGACCGAAATTATATGGAATTTTCCCCGGGGGACGAATTGAGCAATATATTCCGGTAGGCTTAGAGAAAGTTTAAATTAAAAGTTAAGTTTAACCTGAGTTTTTTAGGCACGACCATTAAAAACAAAGGAGTTGTCATATGAAAACATTTCTATGAAAATAGCTAAAAAAATGGGTGAAATTCACAGTCTGAATATACCAATGTCAAAGGAACCAGACTGGGTATGGAACTGCATGAATCGTTGGTTGACAAGCATGAATAATATTTTGCAGGATTCGAATATGTAACTACACATTAATATGGATAAAGGCAATTCTTAAAATCAGACATATATATTTGCAGAAACAATTCTAACATAGTCATACCTGAAGTTCGTAACTTTGACTACTCCATGGAAATTACGTGGTTGAAAGCCTCCATCGATCAAGGAAACTATGCAGTGCTGTTCTGCCACAATGACTTACAGGAAGGCAACATATTGCTTCGTGAGGACATTGCTCTTTATAAATCCAGGAACACATCGGAAAACCGATTCAATTGTTTACAGTGAGTTTTTTATTATCAACCTTGTTCCGGCGTTGTAAGGAATTATTCAGCTATTCAACAATTTTAAAGAAAATGCAAGGAAAGTTCAAACTATGATTCGCCCGATTAAGACATTTTTAACTTGTCTACAGTATATAAGGTGGTTGTGATTTTTAATCGAATAAGGCTCACTTTATGGGTGATAGCTTTAAACAAACTTAAACTCGACAATGTGCAAGATAGTACATGAATACTTGTTGATCATGTTTCTATAATTTTTTTTCAACAGAATGGATCGATTGGACACAAATATTGAGCGTGAAAGCATGGCAGTCGTTTTTAATCCGGATAACCTTGATCCTGATCTCAGGATTATAGATTTCGAGTATTGTGCTTACAACTATCGTGGCTTTGATTTAGCAAATCACTTTCTGGAGTGGTCGTTTGACTACACGAATTCAAGTTTTCCATTTTTTTTCTATCATAAAAACCAATACCCTACAGAGAGGCAGCGGCATAATTTTATCGCTGCCTACTTAGAACAACTCCACCACAGCATTGCAGGTTACGAATCTACTGAGCAGGAAATACGAAGCATAGAGGAGGAAGTAAAACTATTTTCTATGTTCTCACATCTCTTTTGGAGCTTATGGTCGGTTGTCAATGTCACATCCAATATTGAATTTGGTTACTGGGTGAGATAATCAGACATTTTCATTGAATATGTAAATGTAACGTTATATCTTTTAGGAATATGCTTGCATAAGAATCCAAGAATACCTCCTACTTAAACAGGATTACAACGACAAACGTAATGTTATTCAAAGTGTTTCGAAGTGACAAACAACTGGCGGCGCATTGCGGTACTTATAATATTCCTCTTTTTAGTAAATCCTGTTTATCTTTCTCGGACAATGTTTAAAAAGCTGGAAACATATGTTGACTTTCTTGTGCACATTTTCAAAAAGTATGTGTTTGCACATACCCAATGCACGCGGTGGTTTGAAGCTGCTTAGGTCGTTGCCTGATAATATTGTAATGTAAACTGTCAGTCAGTCCAATTTACTTTTGTACTATGTAAAATATATTAAATATAAATAATTTTTGTTTGAGTTTTGTCGGGATGAATAACTCAACGTAAGAAAAACTATCTCGTGAATGTATTGAATTATCGTTTGTAAAGTCAAAGAGAAGTGAACAAAAAATACAGTACACCTTTACAAAAGTTATCAGGTCTATGTAAAAATAATACACATAATAGGCTAACATTTCCGATATGAGGAATAGTTAACTGGAGATGGTGAAAGTGGTCCCATAAGTATGTTATAGTTGGTTTCTCTTAGTTTTGAAGTGTTAATAACGGCCCTGTGTCTCGCTAAAAGTATTCTAGCAACTCTGTGCCTATCCAGTAAATATGTATATTTTATAGAGTTCGTATTCCTGGTTGGGAGTAATAGCTGTCGCATTCTAACGCGAATATTTTGAATACGATTTTATGCCTCTTCACTTATGTGGATTCATCTATACGTATGCATGGCTCGAAATATACACGCGTATATACATATGCATATATATGTATATACATACATATATATATTGGACCCACCAGTTTTGCTCAGGCAAATGCAAAGAGCGCCAAGATATTTCTCATTTGCAGCTGTGTGTAGTACTCACATGCGATACTGGTGTTATTTCTGCAGTAGCCGCTCATGTCTGTCCGACAATAGTGAGTAGCGCAGCGATAATAAACTTCGTCTCGATCGTTGACTAAGTACGACGAATCATTCCTCGTCGCACTCATCTTCTGTGCAATAATAATAATAATAATGGCAATTTTTTGTTTCTATGGAGCTGCTGTTGTATCTGGCTACAGTTATCAAATACTCTTTTTACTGCGTCTCTAATACCCGAAGTACTATTATCGCCTTACATACATACATTTCCGCGAAGTGATAAAACGAAGTAGAGTGTTCGAACAGAGAGAGAGAGAGAGAGCAACGAAAACTGGAAAATTAAATGTTGGCCAAAAAATATAAATCAGAAAGCTGAGGCAAAGCAAGGGGAAAAATAAACGGCACAGATCGTTGTCGTTGTCGTTGATGTCGTTGTGATCGTTCTCTATCTTTCGGGTATTTATTAATATTAATAATATTAATTATTTCGACCGAGAGCGCGGCGCATCTGCGGCTCATATATGATATTAATTTAGTGAACACGCGAATAAAACCGTTACAAAAACAAAATGTATAATATAAAACACCATAGGCCCACGGGGGGCTGGTTTGCTTTATTCAAGTGACAGCGTTAATTGCGGCTATAGGATGAATAATAACTTATAGCCACTCATTGTTGCATTAAATGTAGTATGAATGGTTGAGAGTAGTGTAAATGGAAAAGTTTACAAGTTGCTGATACCGGACAGAGCACCGTGAAAAAAACGCAAGTAAGCCGGCTACAAGTTCAGCGAAAGTTCAAACCAAACATTATATGCCGAGCCTTAAGTTTTACGCGAAATGTATTCGAAAACAATGTATTTTGTTATTTATTCCAAAACAGGCCACCGGAGCTGATTGCTGCTACGTAACAACACCGTACATTCATACATACTTACATGCACATATGCCGTGTATGTGTGTAAGAGGCCATGCATGCACGTGTATGTGCGCATGTGCTAACTTTTGAGATAATATGTGTGTGAATTTGCTGATCGTGTTGGCATTCATTTATGTAGCGCTCACAGTCGTCAAAAACTAAAAACAAAACAATGGATGTCCGGCAGAGCTCGACCATAATCATAACCTACAACAGATGGGTATGTGTATCTGACGCCTCCAATAAAATTATTACCCGTGTATAGCTTTTCACCATTCGTTTAAAAAGGTTCACAAAGTTGTATTTCCCTTGTTATCAATGCTCACTTGCTTAAATGTCAGACTTAGAAAAATGCAATCATGAAGCCTATGTATGGCTTTTTCCTGCGTTTTTTAAAAGCTAGTACCAGGGAGTCATTAATTTTCTGTGCATATATTTGAGCGAACACCGAACTAAATATTATTCATTGAGGATAAGCTAATGTCAAAGTAAGCCGGAAACATTTCCAAATTCTTTGCCAGAAGTACTTTACTGCAACTCCAAATAATCAGTGGTTTGTCTTTAAAATTATTTATTAATACGACACATAATGCATAAATAAATAAATCTACACATATTTCATGACATTCAAATCCGGGTATTCTCCTGGGCAACCTGTTTGAACACTCGCGCCCAGGCATTCCACGTTGAAACGATTTTCCAGCACACTATGCACTACAGAGAAAGTTCGTTTCTGGCCCGTACAGCTCGATTGTGGAATGGTCTCCCTGCAGATATTTTCCCCAGCACTTATGATCTTGATGGGTTCAAGGCAAGAGTCGCATTAATAGGGGTCATCCCCTGCGCGTTTGCTCGAGTTGAAAAAAAAAATCAGAAGACTAAGTTGTGTTTCCAACACATTTGGACAGTTTAAGAGCAGTGCAGGTTCATACATCGTACACATTATACAACGGTGTCTAAAACGTATCTTCATTACCAATTCTGCACATATTTTCCAAATGTTAGGATACTTCGTTCAGTTTATTATATCATCGATAATATGAAGATTTCCCGGACCTGCAGATGATATTGAACGCCCTAACATTACGGAACCCATACAGTGCTTCAGTGTGAGGCGCAAGTTCTTTTCATTAAACTCGGTATTCACTTTTCGCCAAACATATACACAGCTATTTGAACTTGCTTTCGTCTGTAAACAAAACATCGGAAAATGTTCAGATGGAGGAGCGAAAAGCGAATACCAAGTTGAAGGAAAATAACTTCCGGCTCCTCCTGTGCACTATGCGTGTTCAGCAATGTAACGACGTTCAGTATTATCTACAGATACGAGGAAGCTTGACATTATTTTTTTATTTAGCCAATGAATACAGTAAAAATTCTTTCAGGCTACGTTGAACACATTTTAAATGCACTATTTATAAAAAAGATTTAAATACGTAAATCGATATTTTTTTAAATTGAAAAATCTAGCTCGACATATTTGGAGATTTTATTCAACTCAATTAAGAATCTGGAAATAGGTGCATTTCAAGCATACAGAGCCCTAAATAGGCCTACATGGAAGAGATTTGAGCAACGAAGAGATCTGGCTGGAGTGTTAAGGAAAATCCGCTCGAGGAGTGCGGGATATTCAACAACACCACGGAGAACATCGAAGACGAAGTATAAAGGCAGGATAGGTCTACTATGGTCCAAACAATGCACATTAACATTTAAAGGCAAATCTGAAGGAAAATATATGCAAACTGAAGATGCGTTTTTGTTCTACCAAGACATCGTTTTGAAACATAATGTGTGCGATGTACGGTCTTTACAACTGTTCAAATGTGCTAGAAATATTTGTTTAGTGTCTGATTTGAATACCATTAAGCATGTGTTCGCTGGAACATTAACTATAGGCGGCCCATTCCAACTAACGTATAGCTACATTTTGAATTTTTTTCCTTAATGAAAATATTAACTATATTCACGTTTTTGCTGATTTTAGTTTTAATATTAAATGTATAATACATATAAATGTATAGATGTAAATATTCAATGTAAAAAATAATAATCTTGTTAAGTCAAATCTATGACTTGATATTTTTGATCTGCATCTTGTTGATTGGCTTGTTTCATTTTAACTTTGACCCACTGTATAAAGTCCCACGCACAAGTTGGGCCTTATAGGGCCAGTAGACGCTGCAGTCAGGTCGTGTGATAGTTTGTGCGAAAACACGGAAATTCAAAAACGTAACCATTGTGTAACAATAATCATCTTATATATCATGATTATACCTCATGATGATATACATCTATATATATATTATACATCTACGAGGGCAGTCCGATAAGTACTTAGCCCCACCGCCCGATGGTGCCACTATCGAAAGAGAAATTTACTATCGTGTAGTACATCCTCGTAGACGGCTACTGTCAAAATTTCAGCCATATTGGATTTGTAGTTTTGTTTTGACCGCGTGTGGAAACGAACGTGTCCGCGGATTTTAGAAAAATGGAAAAAGAGCAATATCGCTCACACCTCCGCCGTCGTCACGGCCAAATTGGTCGCATTAGGCTACGAACAGCTGCCCCATCCACCGTATTCTCCAGATTTGGCCCGTGTGACTTCTTTTTGTTTCCAAACTTGAAAAAGTCACTCGCCGGGCAGAAATTTGAGTCGAATGAGGAGGTTATCGCCGCCACGGAGGCCTACTTTGCAGACCTCCAGAAAACGTATTTTTCAGACGGGTTAAAGAAGTTGGAGCATCGCTGGGTCAAGTGTATCGAGTTGAAAGGAGACTACGTTGAGAAATAAATCGCCACTTTTCCAAAGTTTTCGCTTTTCTTTTGTAGGCTAAGTACTTATCGGACTACCCACGTATATATATATTAGAGAATATATAATATATAATAATAAAAACCGTATTGTGCAGAATATAAAAATACTACATACTTGAGAAGTGCATGTACGAGTATATCTACTATATATATCTGTGGCATTTTGACAAAACAACCTAAGTCTGATTTTCAAATTGTTCAGGAAAGCGAAAATACTGATAAGGTGCAGAGCAAATCTCTTACAAAACCCGAGAAAAGTTGAAATGCTATACATCATATCTCTGTAACCAAATGTCGTAAAAACAAGCCGATTACACCAAAAGAAGCGTTTTGAAATTGTGTCTTTATGATTAAAAAACTGGAAAATGCCACTATTTCGACGTAAGTTGTTTTGTCAAAATGCCACAGATATGCATATAGTAGTAGTATTTTATATTAGTAGTATTTTTATACTCTGTACAATACGGTTTTTTGTTATAATGTTATTCTCTAATATTCGCCGAGACAGTCGTGTGGTACTTACATAGGCAAGCGTATAAATTTGGTAAGAATACGTACACACCTGTTGATGTCCAATACTCTCTACTTTTACTTTCTGTTATAGTCTGTGCACACGTTCTGACATACACTAGTCAGAATAAGTTTGCGTACAAGGGGTACATAGTTTTTTCATATGAAAAATAAATCACTTAAAGTAATTTTTCAATAACAAAATATTTTTTATTTTTTCCATAAACTTAGTTCTTTCATTCTATTAAGATAATAATAACAACAACTTTCCCAAATTGTAAAAGAAGGGCCAAAAACAAAATGTGTTATGAATTCACCTCAGAAAAAGTTTGCGTACAAGATAAGGTTATGTAATTTAATTAAAACTAAGTTTTGTCCAATTAATTATAACTTTTTGGATATGCTCCTCTTATTGAAACTCCCTGCAGAAGTTTCGGCATAAATTTTATTAAATTATGTGTTTTTTCAGCTGTTCTTTTGATATATCCTTGAATTGTTATATTTGTTTACTATATCTTTGAAGATGGAGTGTTGTTGGGCTCAGGGTTCAAGTAAACCCTTATATATTTAATTAACCCTCCATTACTATCGTCTATTTCACTAACGCCATTACTATCGTGGGTGTAATCCACCCACAACTTTTGATTATCTGTTTTACTTATCCATTGAGGTAAAATAAACAAAAACCAAATTTATTCATAATCAGAACATCATAACATGTAAAAACAAAAATAAATTGTTTAATTTTGTTAATTCATTTATTTAATATAAACATTTGTTTATGTACATCTCATTTCAAGGAAAAAAAAGATGAAATAAAAAGTTGTATTGGGAAAATAGCCACATCTTGCACAATATTTAAGTTTTGTTTCTAGGGCTTAGTGATGTGGAAAGCTAAAAAAATAAGTAATAAATATTTATTTAATAATTTTTTTTGGACCGAGGTAAAATTTTGCGTAAAAACTCAAACAAAAATCAACAATATACTTGCTACTTTTAAAGGTTACACCGTGCGAGAAAAATCAAAAAATTTCCAAACACACGAAAAAAAACGATATACTCGCGAAACTCGGGGCCAAATGCAGTAAAACTGCGTTTTTAGTTTTTCTCTCTGACGTCAGGATTTTTTTTTTAAAGACTGAAATTTCAAGGACATGTTTATTTCAAGGAATTATTTCAAAAATTTAGCGCATTGTAGAATAACAATATGGGTATCAAATGAAACAGAAAAATCCTTAGAATCTTAGAAAATTTAATGTTTTGGTGCAAAAGAACAAATAGGTATTAAAAAATGTTCTTTTGAAACTTTATCCTTGAATATCCTTGGAAATTTCCAAAAACTATTGGAAAAAAAATTTGAAAAAAATATATCTTAAGGACTAATATGTACACTACTACATCCTTGAATTTCGTCCTTCTAACTTTATCAGTTTAAGATATAACAAATTTAATGTTATACAAATTTTTTACTTATCCTAGAGCATAATTTTTAAGGATTTTCTACAAAGTAAATGGTCTATACGTTATTAAAAAAAATTATCGCCAAAAAGTGAATACAGATATGTAAATGTAATTTATAAAAAATAAAACTTCATTACTAATAATGGGTGTTAAGCATCCAGCAATTTTATAACGCCACTACTATCGTGGGTGTAATACACCCAGTTACTTTTTAAAACAATTGTATAAAAGCATCAGCTTTATTTATGCAACTGCAATGTACTCTAAAACCTTTAGAAATATGCAAATGTGGATTACATTATAACTTTATGTTGGTTTTGATTAAAAAATCTATATTTTGCTGAGAAATTGAACTCACAGGGTGGATTCCACCCTGACGATAGTAATGGAGGGTTAAATGTACGTTAGGTGACTAGGGAGGAACTGTTTCAACTTCACATCGTATGCATTGCGCCCTAAGGTCATCGTAAAGTTGAAAAGAAATGTTGGAACCTGATCCAAAATTTTGAAACCTTGGCTTGCATAAGCTTTTAGAATATGTAAATAACCCCTCGGAATCATTTCTGAATAAAAAGCACAGCCTGCTCACTCCTTTACTAGACATGTAGCCCCATACCATACCCCCTCATATGCTATGCTTTACTGTTAATGCCAGATTTTTGTTATTAACTGAATCATCTTCAAATTAGTTGATGCATTTTAATGCCAAATATGCCAAACCATTATCAGAGAATAATAAATCTTCCTACTCCATACATAACAACACATAGTCCCGCAAATTCGGTTTTCTAGACTCTTTGATGGACTCTTTCACGAAAGAAATTCTGTGCTCCTTGTAAGTAAGCTAAATATGGGCTTCTTACATGCTGTTATGTAGGGGAAATATGTCTTTTTCATGACTTCTTATAAAGGCACTGCTACTGGGTTTTATAAAATATTTCTGTACATTTTTGAAGATATTGGATGCAACTAGCCTTACAATATGATGCACTGATCGCAAAACAATCTGATCCTATTGGTTGGGTAGCTTAAGAAAATGGCCAGAACGTAGCAAAGAAGCAAGAATTTCTGGTTTTTTCGAAATTTGAGATGGCTTTTCGAAATGGCGAAATGCTCTTCTAAAAGTTTCTCTAATTTCACGAAATTTTTTGTCAATTTGGGAAAGATTTAGTAAGATTATCCTTTTATCCATTTTTATTTTTTTTCGCTTGGGTTCTATTGCTTTCTATATAATTTTAAGCACATATACGTTTAAAAATAATTTACAAGTCCGTTTACTGTTCAATGGAATAAAAATTTCCAAATAAAAATGAAAAGCATAACTGGAAATTCCCGTAATTAGTTTTGTACGCAAACTTATTCTGCACCGTTTTGTGAGTATATTGTCAATAAATACGAATATATGGAAAATTATTGTTTTAATGCATCTAAAACACATCAAAAAGTTCCGTTCAGGCATATATGAATAATATGGATAAGTTTTGGTAAACAGAGAACACATTTTTGAAGTCAAAATTGGTGATAACATAATTTTGACTTGCCTGTACGCAAACTTTTTCTGACTAGTGTATATACATACATACATGCAATCTGAGGTGAATCAGAAGAAGAAGTGCATTTGAGATTTCCTCTTGATAATACCACGCTATTTTTCATCCATGCATTTTCATCAAAGGAGAATTGATAGGAACCATACATAAACGGACATTTACTTGATTGACGGCTGCACATGCATGTACTTGCATATGTGCGTATCGTGCAGACGCTTGTGTGCCTATAATGTACATACATAATCAGAGAAATTGTAGTTGTGTGTAGGGCTCGGTGCTATAGCTTGTGATAAAAGCAGAACGTTATCAATGCAGCAATATACTTTATAATTTTTTATTCTTGAATCCGAATTTTTACTGTATAGAATGTATTTCGTTTCCATTTTATGATGCGCAAGTGAACACTCATAAATTACAATATACCCGCATACTTACCCCCATTTCAACTATGCCCGCAATGCCGTTGTTTTATGACCTCTGACACGTTGTTGCTTTAAATTATTTATTCGTTGATTTCCAAATAAAATTTGAAATCTGTATGAGTTGAATAGTATGTATGTATTTATCATATGTATGTGAATACATATGTATGTATCTAGGTAGGTAGGTTAAGTAGCCGCCTCTAGGGCATCAGTTAGGCCATGTGGCCCATTGTGTTTCCACATGGAGGGAACTTCCCGCCCATGAGAGCCACCTGGTAGCTCTAATAAATTAATGTATTTCCATATGTTACTACGAGAAAGATTGTGGGTGCAAAATGTTTTGATGTTCTTTGCGCCGGACACCAATGTGTCTAAAGGATATATGCATCAGCGTCCCGGGGTTACTTATTTTACTTACTTAACTGGCCACAACAACCCGTTACCGGGTTACGGCCTGCCGCAAAAGCTCTCTCCAGGCGCATTTGCTTTGCGCGCGCCTTCTCCAGTTGGTCACACCAAGAGATGATAAGGCATCCACAACTTGGTCCTTCGACCGGAGACACGGCCTCCCTCTTCGCTGTCGACCTCTAACCACAGTTGCCACAGTTGGTTATTTTTAATCAAAATATATTTCTTTTTTTGCGGTTGGTTACTTTTTCTCGTGTTTGAGAATTTTTGGTAGGTAGTTCTAGTGCGCATAATCGTATGATGTAAACGCTAAAAATATGTTTAATATGGTTACATTTTGGTTACTTTTCTACAAAAATCTGGTTAACAATATTTTGCTTCAGTGGCAACCGTGGCTCCAACTAACACCTTCTTCGCCGGAGCTTCATTGTTCATACGGCGGACATGGCCAAGCCAGCGTAGCCGCTGGATGTTAATTCGCTGTGCTACGTCCATATCTTTATACAGCTCGTTCCTGGTTTGTATACGATAGTCGTTGCCAATATGAAAACGGCCGAAGATTTTGCGAAGTACCTTCCTCTCGAACACCCCAAGGGCCGGTATGTCGTTACGCGACAGTGTCTATGCTTATGCTTCTTAAATAAAGAACGGGCAGAGTAAGCAGCATATAGAGTGCAAGTTTTGTCGGTCGATTGAGGTCTCTGCTATTAGTAACTATAGCTCTAATAGCTAACTATCCTTCGCTTTATTTCCGGGGTTTTACTAGTTATTAAACTTCTTATCCATTTGCAGAACTGCAGCAAAGTGTGTCTCTAACATGGTGCCTAGAATTACATAAATATTTGCAATGAACATCTGCTTAGTTTTTAATAAATTCTATCGTAAATGTTTTCAAATATATCCATGACATTTGTAAGATTTGTTGTGTTTTGTAATTAATTTTAGTCAATTACTTACAACAATTTTTATGGCCCCACGTGAACCCCGAAGTGCAATAAAAAATGAAGGAAGCACGGGACCTAATACAAGAAGTCAATCTGATTGCGATAAAGAAACTGGAGACGATGGAGAACGAATTAAACGACAGGGGTGAGTAAACACGATGATAATTAATTTGATTAAAAAACAAAATAATGAATGGTAGAGTGTCAATGGTACGTAGAAAACTTAACTATGTACCACTAAAGTTCCTTGTGATAATTCTGCGTCAATGTCAATTTATTTTACACGAAGCAACACATGGATTGATATCAAAATTTCTGTTATTTGAATTGTTAATTTTTTTTATTTGCTTTTTATAACGTAAGTTAAACGTGGAGCGAAGAGTGGAGCAAATAATAAATATTAGGAAACAATACATGATCTGACACATCTGAATCTGCAGTGGCGCACACATGATTTCATTTTGGGGGTTCTGTCCTCAACTTTTGAGCCCAAATAGTATTGCTATATTGCATATTTGCTAACAACAATTTCCCAAGATACAGATATTTGGGAGGAGGTTGAACCCCTCAAAACCCCCCTTGGGTGTACCACTGTGCATCTGTCTGAGTAATACTAATTTGTGTGGGAACGGAGGTCCAAACTCGACGGCTAAATATCTGTGCCTATATGCCACAATGGTTTCTAAATTCATAGAGTAACAAACCTTTTTTAAACACGACGAGGGAAGTCCTACAGTTGTTTTCATTGTCCTTTCATATGTAACTAACCAAAAACAATACTATGCGTCGTAATTCAGGGTATACGACTAAATGTGTTGACTATACATAGACATTCTAAAGACTATTTCCTGCAAACTCTATTCCTGTTGGAGTATGCATATAGCCAATTCGGTTAGGTCACGTTTGCGGTTAATTGAGTCATGTCACCTTATCAGAAATAAACACGTATATGTGTGTATGTGTGGGCATGACTACAGACACATACATCGGGTACGTGAATAATTTAATTTAGTGAATAAACTTTTGTTGTTGTGACGCTATCATGCCGTTCTTTTGCTTTGATATTATCGAATTGCAGCCCTTAACTGACGTATGTACATCGGTTTTGCATGAGTGTGACAGGCAGCTAGGCAGTTGTTGTGAATTCTGCTGATTTTAAATCGAACGCGCCATTGCAACCTCATTATGACTTCCGCGCCGTCTCGAGCAGATATGAGGTATGTGTGTGGTATGTACGCGCACTTGCATTGCTAAAATGATTCATGTTTTCTGTATAAACAGTGAGAGGCGTGCTGGTGTGCGAAGTCGTTGCAAAGCCAAGCAATGCCTATAGCGAAATGTTTTGCATTCTCTTCAAATGTGCAATTTCAGTCAAAGACATGTGTTACCAGGTATCTTGGCGAGCTAGTCAAAAGTCCTCTTTCCCGGTTCTAAAGTACTCCATTAGCAACAGTTGGCAAGCGATGCGATTCTTGAGGCCTTCTAAAGCGCGACCAGCAAACCACTTACACATTTCTATGTCTAAATTTTCCAGGGGCAATAACAGCAGCGAAAAATATCAACGAAGTGACGATGAAAATAAAGCAAAGTTCATATTTTTGTTTCGTCACAGCGCGAACCAAGTACGAGTAAAGTACATACGGTGGAATTTAATGCATTTGTGCTCAGATTGCATAGAACATGGTTGAGAACGAGAACAGATTGGCTGCTTTTAATTAACATATAAACATGTGAGATATTAAGTTCGGTTAAGCCCGAACAGATAGTATACACTTCGGAAGCGTATGTGTCATATAAGGCAAAACTAATTAGATCGCTCCTCGGTCGATTGGATGGTTGGACTAAATTTGTTGTGCCCTTGTTGAGATTTTAGGAACACTCATATGGGTTAAAGCAACCTGACTTTTGAGAAATTTGGAGACATTACGTTTAACCGATATTGAAATATGTTAGTTAGGATGTTCACATATTTAATATGATTCAAATAGTTTAACAGTTCTTGAGGGTTTCATCCGTGCTAATTTTATTTTAATTTTTACAAATGTACACTAACCTTCAATACAATGGGCCACTAGTGGCCTATGTGAGCAACCTACGCTATTATGCTCACCTTATTCATCATATATTTACATATATTTGTAGCACTTTAACCATAATATACTTATAAAACATTAACATAATTAATATTCGTTTTTCAATCTCTTATACACGGAACGAAAAACGTTCAAAAAATGTGTGAATTTGTGAATAAACGGTATGCACATATACATAATTTTTGAACCAGTGAACGCGTTCATAAAAAGTTTATGAATGCATTCATAAACCTTCGGGTTTACCGAACGCTTATGAATGCATTCATAAAAATTATAAATGTATTCAAAAAGCTTATGAACGCATTCATAAGCCTTCGGGTTTGCCGAACGCTCATGAATGCGTTCATAAATTCTATGAACGCATTCATAAGCCTCGTTCATAAACCCAAACGTTTATGAACGAATTTCATAAAATGTTTGATTTTTTCATAAGAAAAATTCTTGAAATTCAAAATCCCTAAAAATTGAAAACATTGGTATATTTTGTTTATTAATTATGTATGTATGATGTGTGAATAATTAATTTTTTAATAATGATATAAAAATTCAATAAATTTTCGTTTTATAATAAACAGCATATGGCCGCCACCCGCATCTTTGCTTGCTAAAAGGAAATTGACAATAGCAATGAAATAATATAAAAATAAATAAAATAATATAAAGAATTTATTTAATTGAATTCGACTTACCTGTCTCGCTTACCTGTCTCGCTTACCTGTCTCGCGTAGCGCGCTGGCTTCTCATACCCATAGTGAAATTAATAAAGTGTGCCAGATAGCAGGAACTCTCTCTTCATCGTACACTTATTTTCTGGCAGTTATTGTCATTATGCTGACTAATGTCAGAGTTCATAACCCGTCTGTGCTATATGAAAAAATTTCAAAATAAATTGTTTTTGAAAATTCGTTCTGCACCAAAACCGACAAAAAAAACGCAATTACATGCCAGGAAAAACGTGCTATCTCTGCAAAAAAACGACCGGCAATGCAGTTTCTATGTTTTTCTAACATAAAATGCATTACGAAAATATATATTTCTGGAGTACTGAAAGTCAATTTTAAATTTTGTGCTATTTTAGCGACAACAAAAATAAAGGTTAATCGAACTGACACAAATAAATTGACACTTTGACAATTGCTACTCAGAGAAATAAGTGTACGTCATCTACCTGGTACACTTTATTGATTTCAATATGCTCATACCGAAGCCCTATGTTTGATTCCTAGCTTGGGCTGGTACAAACGCTCATCTACTTATATCGCTAACCACATAAAGCAGATGAGAATTACAAGAATCGCTCTTGGCAGGCAATGGCAAAACCTCCAAGTGTGAAAGAAAAAACTGCCAATCGCCGTTCGGATTCGGCGTGGCCGAACGAATGGTTTAGGAACGAATTTCAGAAACTTTATGAACGTTTTCAAAAACTGATTCATAAAGTTTATGAAAAAAATCAAAAAATTTAGGAATGTTTCATAAAAAGTTCAAAATAAAGGTAGCCTGCCCGCTCGGCTCGTACCCGAACCAAAAATGTGAGATTCGGCTTTTATGAAATGGTTTATGATCGAAGTTTCACAAATTTTATGAACGCGTTCATAAACATGTATGAACTGTTTCATAAATTTTATGAAAAAAATCACAAAATTTATGAATTTTCCATAAAAAGTTCAAAATAAAGGTTTATGAACGCCGTTCATAAGATTTTTATGAATTATTTTTACCCGTGTAGTAGAAGGATTCGAGTTTTGTGCAGAATTCCTATTTATTAATATTATTCATAGGTTGACATACATATTTGCATACGTGTAAGAAGGAATAGGTAAAATAAATCTGTTTAATTGCCGGAGAGTCCATATTAGGCGTATTTTCACAAGTTTGGGATCACATTTTCCAGCGTATTATCTCAGCGCACACTCACCGTCAATGAGTATTGAGCATTTTATGAGCCGAAGCGGCAAATACGCAAAGTCACTTTCTACTACATAATGTTGTTGTTATTCTAAAAATACTTCGATTTGTGCCAACGACAAATACGAGTATAATCACAATAAAAAATAATAATGATTACCACGTTGATAAGGTGGCTGTAGTTGAGACTATAGCTGCCAGTATTTTAAATTGTACCCCCTCACTTGTTGACTCGCTCACTCCAACATTCGCAAGTCGTAGCGCACTCGTAATCGTAGTTTTGTTAACAATTTCGCTAAGACTACAATTAACATTACTAAGACGGCTTAGTTTGTGTCGAGAACATTATTGGCGTAGTCGGAATTTTGCATTGCGGTGTGGTGCACATAGGGAACGATAGCGGCTCGTGTATCGGCATTTGTTTGTTTCGACGCCTGAAGTGGTAATTTTGCAGTTACAGAAGCGTTGGATTTTCGAGGTGTATCGCAGCGAACGGTGGTTTATAATGGGAAGATTGCTTTACGCCAATTGAAGCAATATATGTACTTGAGGTTAAGTGTGCGCGGTGCTTCACTTGGACTCAGTGCTTTCCCCAGCTCCTCGTTTGAAAATATTAAGAAATACCTATGTATTTATACCTCATTGCCTGCAAAGCGCAAACCGCATCGTGTGTTGCACAAATCCATATAGCCAGTTGCGCTGCCGATAAAATTAAAGCAAATATTTGTATGTATTTAGTTGTATGCGTTCTGGCCTTGCGGGGATTGAGGCTTACTATTTACCGATGTGTGATAGAAGATGAGGTGATTCGATACGATTTGCATTGTTGCAACTAGGATTTGTTAAACGCTTCGGATACGGATGTATTTTACGTTGCAGAATATGTTAAAAATGAAGACAGAAATCATCACGGGTAACAGTTTCGACGACTCTTACACATTCGAAGACAACCTGTTGCATATGATCGGTAAGTAAGCCTCAGCCGGTAAACTGTTTATGCAAACGTATGCCCTCAATCAATCTAAAAATATAGATATGTGGAAAAGTCTCAAAAACTTGAGATGTGTACATACAAAATTTTTCAGGATTAAGCCGATTCCGAAGAACGCATTGCTGAAAGTAAAACTCCTTTTCTGCGGTTAGGTAGCTGCAAGTGGCAGCATTAAAACAAGAGTAAAATTAGGCCGGTGTAGAATATTATGATACCACGAGAAATTTGGGTGGCATGCATAAATTGTAAAATGCGTACGGGTGTTACGGTATACGACCGCGATCGTAATAATCCGCTTTTTAAAATCTTAAAATCTTAAAGTTGAACGACGCAATTATCGAAAAATGGTTGTAACTCAAGTTGTCGAAGAAAAAACACTTTGATAAGATAAACACAAATTAGTATACCACATATATATCAAGTATAATATAAATACGTACATTTGTATGGTTTGTATACATGTATATGGTATACATATGTATAAAACACCATACGTGCGATTAAATTGGCGTTTTAATAATACACAATTTTGTTTCATTACTACGAATATCAACGATTGATTTGTTTTTTGCCAGAGCAATGAAGCTTAATGATCGGACCTCAATTAAATCGCTGGTAGGTCTATTATAACTATGCATTTCAAGTTTTTATGTGATTTCTTTTAACAAAATGCGTATGTTTGTAGGTGTATTGAAGTGGTGTGTTTAATTGCTAATGAAAATATGAATATTTATATTTGTATGTCTATATTAAAGCAACAAGTTAAATTTTTCTTACCCTACTGCTTACTTGCTACAGAATAGACATGTGGCATCCAAAAAATCACCCAATGCAACTATCGCATTGCTAAGAAACCAATATTACAATGTAGGTAGAGCGCAAGGTTTGCTCGTCACATTTCCTAAGTGTCCGGGCGTTGAAAAAGGGGATATGAGAAAGTCGTTTGCCATATCAGAATAGGCATCTTGAATTACATACATATGTACAAATATTTTTAAATGAATTCAAATGAATTTGTTTAGAGAGCCCTGACTTCTCCGAAATTATACATAGCTTACTCATTTGGATAACGTATAAGTACTTGTGGACTTATTTTAATCTATATTTATACATTTATGTGCTTTTAAATTGTCGCACTACATATAAATGTATCTTGTGTGTAGTGTCAGGTCATCCATTAAACTATTTTCCTTGAACTGCACTTGGAGCTAAAACGATGCCGGATTAAGCGGAAAATTAACATTTAAAACTTTTATAATTTCGTTTTTAATTAAGCGTTTGTATAGAATAAAAATGAAATTGTACATAGGTATGTACATGCCTATATTTATAAGCACACATTCGTATAAATACACACATGTAATTACATTGCTTCTTTCATCTGTGGTTTGCGTGTGCTATGCTGAATTTGTGAAGCCGATATTGCTGTATAATTTTCAGTTTATTATCATATGAATTATATAGATATATGTAATTGTCTGTCGTAATATGATGGGTTCCATATGGGATGTATCAGTGGCAAACATTCGTAACCCTAATTATAATGCAGTATCTACTACTGAACACCCAGGACATTTAACTATCTCATTCAATATAAACATATATACAGGTCGGATAAGTAAATATATATGTATGTATGTACGCGCAAAGGCTATGCACCAATACTATGTCACGAAATTTTATGCTTACAGCAGTATATGCAACGACGCACAGTGGCTCAATTTGTCATTTCAGGTTGCAAAATTAATAACTCCTGAACGAATAGAGATAATTCGAAAATTTTTTTTGCTGTTGATTAGAAATTCAGGCTATTGTATTCTCAAAAATAAACTCAATCGAAGTACAGGGTGCTACGTAATACTTTGTCAAAGTTCGGCTTACTGTAAATAAGAATAATGCGAGCAACAATGATAAGTTTTAGTTGCAAAATTAATGAAAATGCATTAAAAAAGATGAAAAGTAATAAGAAGAAGTAATTTCGCTTTCAAAATTAGAACCAGAATTCGAAAAATTTACATAAAAAGTCAATTTTTTTTTGGACAAAAACAGTGCTAATGTTTTATTATGACTATATTTGATGGGTAGCACATTGGGTGGGGTGGAAATACTGTTTTTTATTCTTTTAACACGACCCGGGCTTGCTGGTAAAACTGCTTCCACTATAACGCCTTTCATTTTCTCCTGATCCTTATTTTATTTTATGATCAAAGCTTCTGACAGGTGGGTGGTAGTTATTGTTTCCGTTGCCTCCATAAGCTTCCTTTTTTATTAAATGACGCACAGTCCTGAATTGACTTTTTCGGCCTTCCTTTTGCCGCCTTTTATGTCGATGGTTGGTCATCGCTTATGCTACATGCATCTCCTGCATCGAAGTAAATTGTTTTTTCCAACTACTCCTCATTATTCTGGACAAAATTGAATTTGGTACGGTTTGCCGCAATCCATTTCAACTTTGTAGTGCGATAAGTCCTGGATATCTTCTCTTTAGTCATAGATATGTTGGCTGCAGGCAAACTTCCTTCGACGTAACCAATTTCTTTAGTGACAGCCAGAACAAACTTCTCCTTTGTCTTCGAAATAGTAAATATTTCAAACAGCTTCGAATTTTTCAAAAACATCTTTGTGCTTCTTCTTCGGTTTAGTTGCAGTGGCGGAGTTGAAGTGATGTTAATTCAAATTCGAAACTAACTTCACTTACTCCAAACTCCTTTATTTATAAGTAGGATTTGCATATGCATTCAAATAGCAGGTACTAAGCTTCTAGTACTAGCAGGTACCTAAACAGTTGTTAGGTTTTCCCGCGTTGTGGGATTTTTGAACAGCCCAGACACATAAGTGAGTTTTAGACAGTGCACATAGATACTTATAAGTCTGCTTTTTGTTTTTCAATAACTAATTGTTTCATTGGCGCGGTTCAACTCAAAGACTAATGGCGACTGACTGAGTTTTGCTCAAATTAAAAAAAAATTTTTATGCCAGACACAGTGTTAGTATTTTATTAAAAACAAAAACATTATATCAAAGGATACATGATAGCTGATTGCCGGAAATGAAAGCCAACTTGGTTTTCGTACGTGCGAACTGCGCATCCAGCAAAAGGACTCTTTACTTCGAGCTTACAGCAATATACGCCAAAAAAAAGTCGACTTAATATGGAGTTGCAAGCTTGTATCACATCTTAAATGAAGCCAAAATCCAAATTTGCATGCCCTGGCAACGATTATAATCGCGTGTAAGTGATTCACTATCAAAATCTTGACGAACTTGTTCGAACGCACGCACCCGAAAGCACAAAATTGCGCGAGGTGGCCACAGAAAAATCGCTGTAAAATCCAGTCGGGCAAAATCGGGCACCCGATCTCTTCAGGGCAGTACTCACAGAAGACTAGTGAACAATTTTCCCAAAGACGGAACCGTGGCAAGTATGGCCTTTTTTTTGAAAGTCTATCGAAAGTTCAAAAAGAGTGATAAAAACAGTGCTTCAAGTGAGTGCCTATGAAAAGACAACAACAACAACCAACTTTTTTTTCTATATTTAATTATTTACTACAAATGCCTTCTTTTACGATTAATTAATTGACTGGCACGACAGCCCGCTTACGCGAGACTAAGGCCTAGCTTCCCGCAACCACCCGTGTTGTGCGTGTGAATTTGTACGCGGGTGGAAGGGACCTACAGTTTTATGCCGGTTCCGAACGGCAGGTTGGGAACTCTTTCATAAGCAATTTTTACTCTCAGAGGTTTGCCATTTCCAGCTGAGAGAATAGCCACCGAAAGAGAAAACAAGTTTTCCCGTTATTTTTTTTAGGTGTTATTACAGGCAGTATTTGAACCTGGGTCGCTGCCTTCGACTCACGGTCCAACGCACTAACCAACTGAGCCACGGCGGCTTCTTTTACGATGCTGGTGCAAAAAGTTTCAATCAATTTGCTCTTTTCCGTATTTTAAAACTTCAGCTTTGCCGAAAAAGTGCAAATTGCTGATATTATTTCACACTCTAAAAATTGCTCAACTTTGACGGGCTCTACAAGCAAAACTATTTGTCCAATTTAGTTAAGGTTTTCGGATTTCTTAAGTCCAAGCATTTATCTATCGGACAAGTATAACAGTTTCCCCCAAATCGAACATGACAAAATCTACTTTTGCAACCTACGTCGGCAGAATCAGCCACTGTGCGACGCGTACAGAAGGAGAACACAACTTACTAAAGCACAAATCAAGAAATGTAAACTCATTCTTGACTCAAAACAGCAACAATAATTGTATATAATTACTTAAGCCTGCTTTAAGAGTATTTATTTGCTTATGTACGCTTGTGTCTAGCGCTATTGACAATAAGAATGTCTTGTAATTAATTCAGTATACTGAATTATTCTGCGCCTTTGAATTTGATCTTTGACATCTATACTCCAGATATGCATCTTATCTAGTTGCTATCAAATACATATTGGCTTTGTGTGATAGTTTGACTAAGTTTAAGTTTACAAAAAGCGATTTGATATTTTCATTGATCATTTAAATGAAAATGATTTTCTTCCACGACATCGGAGTTACCGGTTCATCACAGATGAATGAGGTATATATATATGTTTATATATAAATATATCAGGGACCGAAAATAACTGTTATTTTACAATTTTCAAATCAAAAAGGCATGAGGAAAAAATTGTCGGTGGACTTTTTCAAATATACCATTATGATCTTAATGCCCTCAGCTTCACGAATATTAAACACCTTTTAAATTTTAGACTTTTACTATAAAAGTTAAAATTAACTGTTATTTTGCGCCTTTTATTATATCAGGCAAAAATAACTGTTACTTTTGACTTTTACTTTATCGGTCAAAAATAACAGTTATTTTGTGACTTTTATTTTTTCGGTCAAATATATCAGGCAATTTGAATTTTTTCAAAGGCCGTTTGACCGACTAAAAAACTATTGATACCTTTGAAAAATTGATACCTTTCAAATTGCCTGATATATTTGACCGAAAAAATAAAAGTCACAAGATAACTGTTATTTTTGACCGATAAAATAAAAGTAAAAAGTAACAGTTATTTTTGCCTGATATGATAAAGGACACAAAATAACTTTTATTTTTGTCGGTAAAAATAAAAGTTAAAAGATAACAGTTAAAATCTGACTTTCTTGATAAAAACCATAACCGGTACGGTCCCTGAAATATATTTGAATATATATATATAAATATGTTTTAAATATAAATAAATAAATAATTAAATAATTTAAATAAATTCTTGGTTACCATGTGTGTGATTATACGACTTCAGTGTCATTAATTTGTGTTCTCAATCATTAATCAAAGTCATCACAATCATATTGTTTGAGTTCCATTCAATCTCTGGGGATTTTGAATACTACTTACTACAGTTACGGAAGCTCAAGTTAAAATAGTAAAGACATACCTTTGTCGGCATATGATTCTTTCGTGCCAGGCCGATTAGCTTTCGGCTTTCAGGACTAATCTTTTAAAATTTAAAGAAAGATATTACCTGGTGAACGTTATATTATGAATTTAAAATTGTGAGTTTTAATTAACTACCTTAATTTACAAAATCTCTCATTTATTTCAATTGCAGACGCTGAAAGTCACATTATGAACAGTGGAGATACACCTTTATCTATTGGAAATCCTTCTGGTCGTAGTCCACACGGTAGCCACGCTCTTAGTCCTGTCCTCAGCCTAAGCGGAGGAAACAGTAATAGTAATGGCAATTTGACAGGTAGTGCCATCAATAGTGGTGGCGCAAACATCAACAACAACAACTCATTTGTCCAAAACAATAACTCACAGTCGTCTACGGTGTGTGCGATTTGCGGCGACCGCGCTACTGGGAAACATTACGGAGCTTCCAGCTGTGACGGCTGCAAAGGTTTCTTTCGACGCAGTGTACGCAAGAACCACCAATACACCTGCAGGTGAGTGCTCATCAGACAATGCCTTGAGTGCCATAGTCCGAATAGCAATATGAATATTCAGAAAGAATGTTTATAGCTAGCAAAAATAAAGATGTAACTGTGGCATTGAGATGTTTCTTTCATGCACGAATTACTTAAATCAAAGAACCTGTGCAATATGTATACCTTTTTTTTGCAATATACTTATACTTGCGTGTACACCACTTGTATAAATACAGTGGTCTTAAAAAAAAGGAACCCATTAGAGTAGGTTCGGGTAATGTGATATGGTCGGGTAATATGATATAGGTGATTATTTCACAAGTGCGTTGACCTTTTTCAAAATTAACCTTTTTAACGACCAATTCTACTCTACGGGGTAATTACATGGTGGCCAGCAACAAAGAAGTCATCGACACTGAAGCAGTTGCACAGGGTGCAACGAAGTGCGGAGATATGCATCAGTGGAGCACTTTGTTCTACCCCCACTGATGCTCTTAACACGATTCTTCACTTACCTCCTCTTGACATTGTAGCTCAGGAGATCGCACTTGCCTGTGCGCTAAGACTTAGGGAGTCTAGATCTTGGCACATGGGTAGTTTTGGACACTCCCTCATCCTGGGAGCGCAAGCTCCTATATCAATTCCCCAGAATACAGACTACTGTATACCAACGTTGACCTTTGACAAAGAATATGAGGTCTCCATACCAAACATACAGGAGTGGCTCGATCGACCTCCAAAGATACGGAATGCGATCAATTTTTTCACTGACGGATCTAGGCTGGACGGGAAGGTTGGAGGAGGCGTCTTCTCCCCAGACCTGGAGATTGAAGTCTCTTTCCGACTCCCGGATCACTGCAGTGTATATCAGGCGGAGATGATTGCCATCCAGGAGGCCACTCTGCACCTGAACCCATACCCTAACAACAGGAAGCAAGTCTTCATCTTCTCCGACAGCCAAGCTGCGCTGAAAGCCCTGGACTCGTGCGTGGATAACACAAAATCTCTCACTGAGTGCCGCAGATCTCTTAACGAGATGGGCAAGCACTACAGTATTCACCTAATCTGGGTGCCTGGACACCGCAACATTGAAGGTAACTGCAAAGCGGACGAGCTGGCCAGGAAAGGCACGACCACACATATCCTTCCTGACAAGGAGACTGTAGGTATGCCGCTGGCCACGTTCAGACTTCGCGCTAGAACGTATGCAATCCAAAAAGCTCAGGAGCGTTGGCATAATCTCTCCTCATGCGCAACAGCCAGACTCACATGGCCGGCATACAACAGGAAGCGGACTGCGAGCATCCTGGACCTCAAAAGGACGGAGATATCCATTTTAACTAGAACCCTCACAGGACACTGGCTGATTGGAGCACACGCCATCAGACTAGGTGTCAATGCAAGAGACTTCTGCAGAAGCTGCGACTGTGCTGAAGAGGGAGAAAGCGTGCAGCATCTTCTCTGTCATTGCCCAGCACTTTGGAGAAGTAGGCTACGCACCCTAGGACAACCTTTTCTCTCAAATCTAACAGAAACATCCTACATAGATGTCAAAAATCTCCTTAAGTTTGTAACATCGTCCAAATGGCTTGACCAAGAACAACCTAGTTAGCCTAAGCTGTATATGGCATCACAATGGGCCTGTCTCTTGGCCTAAGTGGAGGATATCTGCTATCCAGCCATTTCAACCTAACCTAACCTAACCTTTTTAAAACATCATAGCAACTAAAAAACTCGTGCTGCATGATTTTGGATGTGTTTGCTTAAATAGTTTATAGTGTTGCTTGCACAAGTTTTTGGTTATAAAGTTTGAAAGCCCAAAAAGTATAAAAAACATTTTATTAGAATGTTCGAGGCCAATCAAAAGTAAATCAGTGATATCGATGATGAGTTTGCGAGATACGCTCTTCTTAACAACATTATTATTGTTTTTTTATAATATTTGTTTCGCAAAAAGTCAATTTCGGATAATGTGATATAGTACATCACAGTACCCGAACTTATGACAGCAGTACTACTTGTATACAAAAATGTATATACACTATGATCAATAAGTACCGGGACTGTGTATTTTAAATTTTCCGCCGTTGCCCGATGCAAGTATGTTTTTAGGTCGGTAGGACCTTAACTGACATCTGTGTCAAATTTTGAGCGGGATTGCATCATTAGTTTTTGTTTGGCAGCTGTTAGCGTCAGTCAACTTTTTGTACTTCGTCGCATTTTACAATGGATAATTTTGTTGATCAACGTATTTGTTTGAAATTTTGTCTTAAGAACGAAATTTCTTGTGCCAATGCGCTTAAAATGTTGCAGAAAGCGTTTGGGGAGTCTGCTCTATCAAGAACCAGAGCGTTCGAGTGGTATAAAATGTTCAAAAGTGGTCGTGAATTGGTCGAAGACTTTCCTCGTTCTGGACGTCCTTCAACATCGAATACCGACGAAAATGTTGAAATTGTGAAGAAAATCGTGCTTAAAAATCGTCATGTGAGCCTCAGAGAGATTTCTAACGATCTTAACATCTCTTATGGAAGCGCACAACACATTGTTGTCGATATTTTGCGCATGAAACGCGTCGTCGCACGGCTTGTTCCTCAAGACTTGAATGCGCCGTCTCACAAAGCACACATTATTCGCGATTATTTGGACAAACACAGTGTGAATATCATCGATCAGGCTCCCTATTCTCCAGATATGGCACCATGTGACTTTTTCCTGTTCTCCCGACTCAAGTTACCGCTTCGTGGAAAGAGATTTGAGTCCATAGAGGTCATAAAAGAAAATGCGACGCGAGAGCTGAAGGCCATACCTGCTTCGGCTTACCAGAAGTGCATGGACGATTGGATTAAGCGTTGGCATATGTGTATTGCTTCAGATGGGGCTTATTTTGAAGGGGATACAATAAATTTACCAGAAGAACAATTTTGTTTTTTTGACACAGTCCCGGTACTTATTGATCATAGTGTATACTTTATTTTATAATATTGAAATTGGTGTAATCTCGAAAATCTGTTCTGGTTAAGTTTCAGATAAAAAAAACCATGAAATAATGTTTCTGGATACAAATTTGTATCCCTTGATTTACCCCGTCAGATTGTGATTGTCCATAAAAAATGAGATGCACGTCTCTAATTATTTTTGATTTGGAGTATTTTCACCAAGTTTGAAACTAAAAGGTCTGTTAAATAACGTTTTTTCGGGTATACCAAATTACCCACCACTTTTATCAGACGCCAATATTTGGATATGCAATGGGAAGTAGGCTGATACCCCTGTAATAATTTGTAATTAAAAAACTCATCAACAATTTATCCTAAAGAGTGAACAATCTTAGATATACTAAATAATGCGTCAGTGAGCAGTTTGAGACCAAAAAAGTGTCTTTTAAGGCACATTGTGTCGAGAATCGCCGTAAAACAAACAGGTATATCACATTACCCGAACTAACTCTATATTTTGAATCAGCATTAACACTTATAATACATATAAATTAATACATGCATGTAAACATACTTAAGTATTATGTTATGTTATGTTATGTTATGTTATGTTATATTATTATATTAGGTATTATATAATTATGCTTACAAGTAAATATGTATGTGTTTGTGTTCATTATATTATTTATATATCGATTACAGATTCTCTCGTAATTGCGTTGTTGACAAGGATAAACGCAACCAGTGCAGGTACTGTCGATTGCGGAAGTGCTTCAAGGCGGGTATGAAAAAGGAAGCTGTACAAAATGAACGGGATCGCATAAGTTGTCGTCGAACTTCCAATGATGATCCCGATCCGGGCAATGGACTTTCTGTTATTTCTTTGGTAAAGGCGGAAATAGAGAGCCGGCAGTCTAAAGCTGGAGCAGCGATGGAAACGAATCCCAACGAGGACCTGTCGACAAAGCAATTTGCTAGCATAAACGACGTCTGTGAATCAATGAAGCAACAGCTGTTAACACTCGTGGAATGGGCCAAGCATATACCAGCATTTAATGATTTGCAACTGGATGATCAGGTGGCATTGTTGCGAGCGCATGCTGGTGAGCACCTGTTGTTGGGGCTGTCACGACGCTCAATGCATTTAAAAGACGTGCTTTTACTTGGCAACAATTGTGTAATAACAAAACACTGTCCAGGTTAGTAAGCATTTGTATTTGTATCGCTGTACCATTCATATGCTCACGTGTGCTTTCAGATGCGCGCTTATCGCCGAATTTGGATATTTCACGTATCGGTGCTAGAATAATAGATGAATTAGTTTTTGCATTGAAAGACGTAAATATTGATGACACGGAATTGGCTTGCATTAAGGCGTTGGTATTTTTCGATCCGAGTAAGTGAATAAGACAACAGCATTGCTGAACAAGTTTCATAGAGCAAAAGTGACTCATTCCAAAATTTGCATACCATACTTAAATACGGGCATTATATGTATCTTAAAACGTCAAAGCCAGACTTTTGTTAAGAATTTGTTCAACTCCTGCTGTGATTAGCTGCGGAAATGGCCATTGGTGCAAAATTAATTTCGAACTCACTTTTTACTTAAAGACGCCAAAGGACTGAACGAGCCACAACGGATTAAGACTTTGCGTCATCAAATTCTAAATAATCTTGAGGATTATGTGTCGGATAGGCAGTACGAGTCCCGAGGTCGCTTCGGCGAAATTCTACTCATATTACCAGTGCTGCAGTCAATAACGTGGCAGATGATTGAACAGATACAGTTCGCGAAGATTTTTGGTGTGGCGCACATCGACTCTCTACTGCAAGAGATGCTACTTGGAGGTATGCACCGATGTGATTTCTAGTCATTTAATATACTTAATATATTCAAATATTGAAGGTGAACTAGCTGACAATTCCTCTCCATTATCGCCACCTAATTTGAGTAACTACAGTCCAACACGACCTATGGATTCCGGTCAAGTGACCTCTTCCTTAGATGTGCTAACTTCACCAACATCATCAGATCACCTATCGCACGACACCATGCCTGTGTGCATGGATAATAATAGTCTTGAAGTGCAAATGATGCCTCCTTTATTGGATAGTATGACGCCGTCTAACGGGCACTATCATATACGCGGGAACACACAACGGTCGCAGCAAGCGTCAGTGTCTGCGGTTTCGCATCACGGCCAAACACGGCAGGTGGACTCACCAGCACACTTAAGTGAGACAGAGCACAATGCTGAGGTTGAAGGAAACTCAGCAGGTACTACGTATTTGGATGACTCCACTCTTTATGGAGGCAACTCACACTTACGTCAGTCAACGTCTGCCGCCGGCGGCTCACACAACCTTCCTCATTTGCCAACCAATATACATTCGCATGCATGTACCTCACCTAGTCAGCCACTTCAATCTGGCAGCATTTTGCAGCAGTCACCGCCACTACACCGCAGTCATCCTTACCAAAGGCCAGAGTTGTTGTCGGGATCAACCAACAACACATCGTCCTCTCAAATGCGCCATCCTGTTGAGATGACACTCAACGAATACAACAGCGGCAGCGCCGAAGAGATGCTCTGCCGCACTCCGCTTAAGATTCGCACTTCGGACGTACTGACCAGCAACAACGCTAGTTATATGTTGAGCAGTGCCTTGCATGATAGCGACACTAGTTATCGTATGACACTCAAACAGGAACCGGAAACGGGTTATTGAAAAAATTGAAATTGAATGGAAATATTTAATAAATAGGTATAAGTGTTGAAATGATAAATTAAGCTCGTTCGGGAGATGGTAAGAGTAAACAATTATCGTTATGGTTAAATCTTCCACATGTTTATCTTGATGCGGTTCTCATTTTCCAACGGCCAATGTTATATAAGGATAGTTGATTTGTATATCCAAAATATTATATAGTAGACGTAAGCATCTTACTTATATGGTTTATGTATAAGTATGTAGGTAGGTTCTATGGAAATTGTTGTTATAAAATTGTTAATAGACTTTATTTAAATAAAGTATTTATTTTGTTGGACATTGTTTCTTCCCTACTATTAGGTTAAGGTGACTACATTGAGCATTTATACCATATACTTTTTTATATTATTTATAACTCACTGGAACTAATATAATACATGATTTTAAATAAAACTGAAGTCACGAATTTGTTTCAAGAGTATATTAATCATTCATTTCATTTATGCAGCACATCAGCGTTTTTTGGTCATATCTACATGTATGAAACAACCGAATGTAAAGCAATATTCGAACATAACCAACTGAACGGGTATTTAAAGGGTTAGGTCCACTCATGATTTTCAAAAAATCTATTTTTTTTAAATTACATTTTCTAAAAGTATAACATTTCAAAAGTATTCCCTGAAATTTCTAGATCAATCGGACTATTATTCGCCGAGATGTACTACATTGAAATACATCTCTATTGTATAATTTTGAAAGATTTTAACTATACTCAAAACTTTAAACGCGTTTTTCTCGAAACCACGTTTTCGAAGTCGGTGATCACTGTAACTCGAAAACGGCTGTATTGATCCTCTTGAAATTTTAACGACTTATTTTACATATAATTGTCCTCAGGATGGACGAAGGATTTTTTTGTACGATGAAATTTTTTTTTTATAGCCGAAAAAGTGACGAAAATGTGGGTAAAAAAAAAATGTTGACTTTGAACGTCCGCCATGTTGCGACAAATCAAAATATGAACAAACCCTTCGTCCATCCTGAGCATTAACTGAGTTACTAAAGATCCCCGTTCGTTTTTTTGGTTTCAAATGATCCAGACTGCTGCAATCGTGATCACCGCAAAACGTCTTTTTTTTTTGGTGTCTCAGCAAATTGACTATATCTCTTAATATTATGGACATTTTGACATGAACATTTTTTTGTAACTTCTTGAAATGTGTATCTTTAATGTACAAAAAGATTTATTCATAAATAATAAAACCCGTCTTCAGAAAAAATTTGCAAAAAAGCGTTCTTTTTTTGCCTTACAAGTGGACCTAACCCCTTAAGTGACGATGTGGGACGAGTGCAACACTTTTATTCATGGCATTTGTGTCACAAAAGTACGAAAAAGTTCATTGCCGTTTTGATAGAGTTGCACCAAAATAGGCATATTCTTTACAATATAACTTCCAAGCTTAACATATATGTAATTAATTCTTCTGTCATATTTATGCAGCAACGACAAAATATACAAATAAATTTTATTTTCGAACACTTCTATTAATCCTGATATAACTGAATCGGGAGAAATACCTAATATTGATAAGTTTTATTTTTTGTAATCTTGAGTTTAACTGCTGCCTGGCAGCACTGAATTTTAGTTTTCTTGTCGGGTCCAGCTGGCAATTGTATTCTTTTCACGCAAAAATATATGTTTTGGTGAAAATATTTGTTGCGTGTTACTTGAGACGTTCCAAATTTATTTTAGTGCATAAAAATGATCCTGAATATTGGTGATCCATTCCCGAATTTTGAAGCGGACACGACCCAGGGAAGGATAGACTTCTATGAATGGATGGGCGATTCGTGAGAAATATGGAGCGGCTGCTTCAGGTTATTACTATTGAAAAGCTTACTTTCAGGTGGGCTATTCTCTTTTCACACCCAGCGGACTACACGCCGGTGTGCACTACGGAGTTGGCGCGTATTGCAGCCTTAGTGCCGGAATTCGCTAGGCGTGGCGTAAAACCCATAGCACTTTCGTGTGATAGTGTAAGCTCACATCGTGGTTGGATTGAGGATATTAAAAGCTATGGAAGTGAGTTGAATGAAATAACTCTGTAAAGGTGACTTATTATTGGGAATTTTGCCACTAGATCTTGCATCATTTGAGTATCCGATAATTGCTGACGATAAGCGGGAACTGGCTGTGATGTTAAACATGCTGGATAAAGATGAGGTGCGCAAAGATGGGATTCCGCTTACCTGCCGTGCGGTGTTTATTATTGATGAAACAAAAAAATTGCGGTTGTCCATTTTGTACCCTGCCACAACTGGTCGCAATTTCGAGTGAGTGCTGAATTGTTTATACGTGCTTATGTAATCCAATTAGTAACTAATAATAATTATAGTAATAATAGTAATATTTAGTAATATATAGTAATTATAGTAATATAATAACTTTAATAATAGTAATTTTTTTTACTTCTAAGTGAGATCTTACGAGTCATTGATTCGCTGCTGTTAACGCAGACGAAATTTGTTGCAACCCCAGCCGATTGGAAGGTATGTACGTACAAATCGACCAATATGTTAACACTCAAGATTTTATTTGTAGCAAGGAGAAACTTGTATGGTCGTGCCAACCGTTGGAGAAAAAGATCTTTTGAAACTGTTTCCGGCAGGCGTTGAAGTAGTTTCAGTGCCATCGGGGAAATCATATTTACGCAAGACCCTGCTGCCTTAAAGAAGAAAGTGGCATATGTTTTTAACATTTGTATTTAACTTTGATATGTTCAGAGAAACATTTTGATATCCAGTTAATCGTAAATACAAGTAAAAGAATTTGTTTCGAAAGCCGTTTCTTTCAACGGACGTTTGTGGTAGACAAACAAACGTCGAAGGGTTGCTTGGCGCAGTTTAAGTTTGGTTAGTTTTTTGTAACTCATTACTCGAAAAACTTAAGTAGACTTCGTGAAGCTGTATGACAGAATATTTTATTGACAATGACGAGGAATGGCGAGTTGGTTCTGGGGTTTGTTGTAAGAGCTGGAAATGTGTGCATGAGAAAACATTTTGATTCTTAAAACGAATGTAGTCACTGCTTTGGCGACATTTATCGCCGGTGTGCATTACATATTTGCCTTTTGCTCTACTGCGGCGATGCCAGATCAACGAAAAGTTAAAAAGCTGATTCACTTCAAGCTGTCAATAATCATTACACTTTATTTCTTTTCGCATGCTTATACTCTTATTCGTACACTGTGTTTTAAAGCAACGTCACTGTCAGCTGTACTCCATGGTTCAACTATAAGGTTGTAGCAAGCCACCGGCTGATCGTTTAAGGCTTCTGTCAAAATCGTCGGTGTGCTGTGTTGCCGCATCGGTTGAAATGAAAATACCTGACTGAAAACAACTGACCTGAGCACTTTTCCCGTTTTTTCACTCAAATACAGCACCGTCTGGCAACAATCACTTTTGTCTGTTTTCAGTTTCTCCCTCTTTCGTTGGAAAATATCAGCTGATTTTGACAGTAACCATAAACAATCCTACCAACAAAATACATGTGGTTTTTGGTGTTGCGGGCATGCTATTACCTTATTATTGTGCCATGTTGTACTCTTTACAATTCGATGTGTCGACCGTGGAAGCGCAAGTGGTATATTAGACTTTGGTCGGATATGGCAGTTGGGCTTCACGAGTAAATGTAAATAATTTTCAAATATGCATTATATAATTTGCGTTCGCATTTTGCTGACAATTCGCTTGAATCATAGTGTAATAGTGAAGTGATCTAAGTAGAAAAGGTGTTCATTTTCAAGTAAATTTTTCCTCGCATGCCTCGTTTAGATATTACCACTACCAGCCGCCCTGCAGTGTCGTCGAAATTCTGTTGAGAAAATATATTGTCAGATAAACTCAATATATGTGTGTAAGTTTATTAGTATACAGCTGATAACATGATTTGATGCGTCTGAACGAAGTGACCAAAATAACTGCAAAGTCGTGCTTGTTTTACCACTGCCAGCAACAGGTTCCCGCAGCGCCGTCGTCATTGTGGGCCTCGCAACTTTCCCGTGTGTTTTGATTGTTTCAGTGGATGTGTGTAGTGCTGCTTTAAAGTTCAGACGTCATTCGGTTAATTAATTATATCGGACCCGTTTTATTCTCTCTTTATTTCATATTGATTGAACCGTTCCAGTTAAGCTGAAGAACGATAAGTGGAAGGCATCAGACGCTGAGTTGATTGTACTATCACGCATGTGGTTGCCGATCAACTAGCCGATAAGTTTACGACGTTTTGCAATACTAGGTCAAAGGTTCAAAAGACAAATTGGCGGACTGATTTAATTTTTAGGCATCAGCAAAAGTAACTAAGGTGTATGCTTAAAAAATGTATTTCTAACCAAGGTTTTTTACATTTTAACACAGTCGCAAGAAAGTAAAATCGGCAAAATGGCGGAGGCACCTGCCCAAGAACGCAAAGCTAATCCTTTTAAGTCATTTCTGAGCGGAGGATTCGGCGGCATTTGTAATGTTCTCTCTGGTCATCCGTTGGACACGATCAAGGCAAGACACTTGTCCAATAGTTAAAAAATAATAATAACAGTTAAGGAAATGATAGGTCCGCCTGCAAACCATGCCACGGCCTGCACCAGGGCAGCCGCCTTTGTATACTGGAACATTTGATTGTGCAGCGAAAACTATCAAGAATGAAGGCTTTCGTGGGTTGTACAAGGGCATGACAGCGCCATTGACAGGCGTGGCGCCTATTTTTGCCATGTGCTTTGCTGGTTATGCACTTGGCAAACGAGTGCAGCAGACCGACGCCAGTAACAAACTGACGTACCCGCAGATTTTTGTGGCGGGATCTTTCTCTGGCCTTTTGTCAACTATTATTACCGCGCCGGGCGAACGCATTAAGTGCCTTTTGCAAGTTCAACAAGCATCAGGGGGAGAACGCAAATACACGGGCATGGTCGATTGTGGCATTAAGCTATATAAGGAGGGAGGTATACGCGGTGTATATAAAGGTAGCTGTGCCACGTTGTTGCGAGGTAAGTCCTGAATGCAAAATTATTCGCTATTTTACAAATGTGCGATTATTTGGAATTGTGTGATTTTTTAGAGAACCGATTTGTAGATTTGCTTAACATAATTCTCTCACGCAAAATGCGTGACAGTGTTTTATGCATTTCGTTATCATTAAAATGTGTATAGTCAAAAACGGAATGATGAACTTAGTTATCGATAGCTATAAAAACAGTACTATATAATCACTTTCATTACAAAGATGCTTGACTGTCGTTTATTTAAGCAACAATTTCAACGTGATAAAACGGTTAAATATCAACAGTGTTGCGCTTATTTTTATTGTATTACCTAGTCAGATTCCTAGGCACATGACCAATATTATGGCACAATTTTCTTAATAACTACATGCACACATTTATATTTCATTAGGGAGCTCTTGCACCGTTTCGGTGCGGCTTTGTGACCATCCCATTGGGGTTTGTCTGGGAGCCTGCTGGAGTGTATAGTCTAGAGTATTGAGTTTTATGCCATTATGAAAAACGCGTGCTTCTATTCGTGTCTGTTTAACAGCCCAAGATTTATTCTGGCGCAATGCCCTTACTGGCTTTCCTTGTCGCAATGGGTGTTCATTCTGATAATACCGACGTGATGCGTGCTTTTTATCACCCTTACTCAGCTCTGTCGTTAGCATGTGGTGCCTTGTATGTACTATACTTCCCTCGCTACATTGTAATTGTTTTCGCAGCACATAGAATACACTCCGACCGTTGTGATTGCTGCAACGCGGAGCATATCGGCTATCATAATTAAAGTTATCTATGTAATGACAGGCGATCTTTCTGCCCGTTTGAAAGTCAGTTATACAGCGTTTTTTTCGTGGCCCCCTTTCCTGGTTAGTTATTTTTGGACGCCAATTCCTCATGTCGCAGCTGCATTGCCATGGATTGTCGCTAAGACGGGCTAAACGTAATTTGGGTTGTAGAAAGAAGTTTATGGGAAGGGAGTATAGTTGATTGTTTTGCAGATAAATTTCCTGAAGTTTAGTTTGATCATCAAATAGCCCCGGTGGTAGGTAAGCGATGTGGTTATGTGCCAAGTCAAGAACTTCGAGATTCTTACAACCCATCAGTGCATCCATTGATATTTCATAAATGCCGCAACTGCTGAGGTCAAGTTCTCGCAGCTCATTTAAACCAGCAAACGCATCAAACTCAATGCGGCGAACTCTACCTTTTAACACAAGCTTTTCCAGAGAAACCAAACCCTGTATAAAACGCAGGGGTGAATTTGAGTCACTTAAGTTAAATGATTTAAAAAAATGTCATTACCTTGAATATACTGTGTTCTAGACTAGTAATAGATACATTGCCAATACGCAAGTCTTGCAGCTGTACCAGCGATTCAAATGGCTGATTACCCCAAAGTTCTAAGGGCAACTCTTGTGAATCAAAGGACATAGCTCGCGTCGTATTCATGACCCAAAAGCTAGCTGGTAGAATATGCTTAATCGGGTTGCCACGGAAATCGACGCTCTCCAGTTTAGGAAACGGGGGAAAACTGCGCTCACTTAATTTTCCCAAACGATTGTCACGCAAATTAAGCACTTCAAGCTCCAACAGGCCAGCCAGTGCACGATAGTGCAAACTGTGTATGCGGTTGCTGGCTAGCGATAAGGTCCGTATGTGCATAGCGCCGTACAGAGAGAATGCTGGTACCTCCTCAATAGCGTTTCGCTCCAACGATAAGTGCTGTAATGCTTCAAGTCCATCAAACATCTCCCATTGAAGTTCTTGCAATTCGCAATCGTAGATACGTAACACTTCTAAATGCTCCCAACCATAGAAAGTGGGTATGCGCGCCTTTTTCACCTCTTGCATATAGACGTCGTAGGGAAGAATCTCGTTGGTTTCTTGCATGGAAAACGCTAGCTTGTCATCTTCATCGGCGTCGATGTCTTCAAAGAGTTCGCCTCGTGGTTTATAATCAAAACTGTCGCTGGGATGTACAGGGTTGACAGGTCGCTTGAAATTCTCGCTGCCCAGAAGAGTGATTGATTCGAAGTTGGCGTGCTGCAAGAAGCTTAAGGGCTCATCAAAAATGAGACGAAGAGATCGATCTTGCTCACCACGGATTTCTAATGTTATCAACTGATTCAAGGATTTTAATATACTTAAATTTACTGAAAAGAAAAATAAGATTTGTATATCTGTTAGAAAATTGAAGAATACGAAAGAACATTTTCTTATTTTAGTAACAAGCCTCAAAAAGTAAGCATTCTTAAAAAGTGCAAACGGGGGGAGTTGCTTACCCGATTTGTTGCGTCCAATATCAGTGTACAGCAAGATTAAGGCTTGCAGGTCTTGCGGTAGGGTGCTGATTAGTTGCTGCGAATCTATGTCTGCTTGCAAAATGCATGTGGCCTGTTTCATGTACGGATTCAACAAGACTGAGTCGTCGTTCTCATATATGTCTTTGTTATCTAATTCGTCCTCCATTTCTTGGGCTTGGGCTAGTGTGGGGTCTAGATGTCGTGTTTGCATATAGTTAATCCAACGCGATATAGGCAAATCGTTAAAATGGGCATACTGGCATACGCAACCCGACGGACACTGAAGAGTGTCAATTTCTAAAATCGGCTGGGCTTTCATGGCGTCTGAAGGATTCAGTTTTTCCGGCATTCGATTTTGTTGCTGCGATGTATAAATGTCATTGTTGCTCTGTGTTAGCATTGAGGTAGCAGATGTGTACTCGCGATAAAATTTCCTATGCCTTTGGTTTTGAAGTCGTTGTCGTTGGTCTGAAGTATATGCGTCTTCCTGACGATATATTACGTATATTAATAGGAAAATACATGTATTGTTTACAAATATTATTATAATTTTTAATCTTTCAATGCTTCCAAATCGGTTTAAGGAACATGATGCACAGGAAAATGAAAATTATCACTTTTCGTAATGTTTAACCATTAACTTTAAACGGATTCCACCACTTCATTAGAGAGTTGTCACATTAAAACATATTATGCAACT
Source organism: Melieria picta (assembly GCA_964056695.1). NCBI lineage: Eukaryota > Metazoa > Arthropoda > Insecta > Diptera > Ulidiidae > Melieria > Melieria picta. The sequence continues at coordinate 65,413,934 of OZ057399.1, forward strand.
TTACGCTAGTTAATTAACATATGTATGTACATCTGTATGTAATAAATATATAATATATATTAGAAATTACTATATAATATATATGCTATTCTACTTCATTACTTGTATGTGATACAAAGGTGTATGAATTTGAGATGAAGTAAAAATTCCTTCATTGATTGATTTTGAACACTTTTCACTTATAAATACACACACATAGTGGGACAGTATTGAGATGTACTTTAAGTATTTACTTCATTCATTTTACTTACAACAACCAACATTAACAATACCACAATTATCCATTTCATTGTTAGCAATGTTCACAAAGCAGATGAAACGAAACGAATATTTTTACAAAAATATTGCACGCTGGAATTGATTTATTATTCACACATTTAATTTTCATAAATATAAATATTTCAACCCAAATATGCGACTTTTGACAAACTGCTACTCTTTAGTTGGCTGGTGTGTTCGGCTGTCTACACATTACTACGGAACGATGTTAAATGTTTATGCAATTAAAAAACATTCTTTTGAGATTATGAACACAAAGCGAAAACATGCGAAACATTCCGATAGACATAGTAACAAGAAGGAAGTGACGACGTAAAGGATGTCGCTTATCGTTTACAATTTTCTGTTCGCTGTGTGCTTCAGTTTATTTAATTGTTGCGAGTTCGTTTTCACTCAGCGTAGTTTGTGGTACACATAGTATACATATATGTGTGCACATGCATAATTTTTCTCATTTTTTATGTTTTCTCTGAATCAAAATATTTTGTGGCGTTCTCACAGTACCGATAAACAGAAGTAACTTCGTAAAATATGTAACTATGTACACATTTAAAAGCACGAGTGTGACAGTATGAATTCTGCTGTTTTCCAAACTCCAGAATGGCTATAATTTTATTTGCCCATATAAAAGACCTCAGTTTTAGTAGTTAAGTGACTAATTAATTTTAATTTGAAGTTTGCTGTTCCGTATAACTGATACGTCTGAGCCTCTATGTTTTAGAACCAAATTTATATTACTGTAGTAACGTAATTGCTTAAAAAGAACAACGCAAATCGGTTATATTGCTAAAGCAGTGTTTCAATAATGTCCTTAGGATTTTCTGGTAGATTTCATTAAATTGATTTCAATGCTGAAGAATCCAATTATAAAAATTTGTGATTTTAAATAATTGTGCGGATATGCTGCAATGTGTGAGTTTTTGGCACTTGACTGCGTTTGTACAAGCATGTGTATGTGTGTGTCAGAATGTAAGTTGTTGGTGTATATTAATAAAAATCGAATCTATTTTAGAAACCAGGTAAATCTATATTAAATTATAGATCTACCGGCCAATGGTGTTTATTTCCTCACATACGAGTACCTGCAGGTGTTAGCCAAACAGCAAACTGGCAGTGATAAAATCAGCGTTGTTTCTACAATATTTGCGGGTGGTGCTGCAGGAATCACCTACTGGCTTGTGGGTATGCCGGCCGATGTGCTAAAGAGTCGACTGCAAACTGGTGAGTAGATGTTTTTAACTTAATTTCTGCTCAATAATAAACATTGTGCTTTCATTCTCTTCCATCGTAGCTCCTGAAGGCACTTATAAGCATGGTGTACGCAGTGTCTTTAAGGATTTGATGCGAAAAGATGGTTCATTGGCACTGTATCGTGGTGTCACGCCAATAATGATACGTGCCTTTCCAGCAAATGCTGCCTGCTTCTTTGGTATTGAGTTGGCCAACGACGCTTATGATGCTGTTGTAGCGTTATTTTAGATCCATAGTTTTGTAAAATTATAATTTGACTTTTTAAAATAATATTTGGATTAAAGTTGTAAAAAAAACATAATTCTGGATCTTTTTAGAACATTTCAATAATTCATAATTTCTGTGAAACATTTGTCAGCGAAATATATAACTATAATGATGATTCAAATGGACGTATTGTCGATTCAATTTTTTGAAACAAAATCTTAATATTATAATAAAATCTTAATATATAAATATATAATTTCGTAACACATCTTTAACAACTTTTTGTATGACCCCTAATAAGACGGGCTTGTCAACCTACAATATTTGTTTGTAATCAGAAGAATACATAATGTTTAGCTTAAATCACTTCGTCAGATCTTCGCATTTACACCTCTTATATCCGACCAAAAATGGAGTTTAACTCGCACCTGTGAGCGGGGCTTCAAAAACCTATTTGGAGCTCCAGGACCGCGTTCAAAACCGTGCAATTAAGCTTATTGGGGACAGTAGGGCATCCAGCTCTATTGACTCCTTGGAGCATCGTCGAAACGTGGCATGCGTGGCCTTTATAGATACTTTTTCGGTAATTGTTCATAGGAGATGAGCAATCTGGTGTCATCACTCCGGGTATTCCCCCGTGCAACCCGTTCGAACGCTGGCGTCCATGCATCCCACGTTGAAATGATGTTCCAGCGCGTTGCGCACTACAAAGAGAGTTCGTTTCTGTCCCGCACAGATCGTGGAATTATTACCCTGTAGATATTTTTCCCAGCACCTATCTACTACTTTACTTAAAACTCTGTCTCCTGACCCTCCAGATCCTTCCAGAACCAACGCAATGCCTCTCATTAATAGGGTTATCCTATGCGCGTTGGCTCATTAATTAAAGAATAATAAATATGTATATATAAGTATAAGTAAATGTTATTTAAAAAATCTTATAGATTTGCCCTCAAACGGTTTGTACTTTTTGTCTTATGAGGCGATTCAGAACATCATAAAAGAACGGACTCAAAGCGAAAATTTGGGGCTTTTGTCAGCCATATTTGCTGGTGGTATGGCGGGAATCTGTTATTGGGTTGTGGGTATGCCTCCTGATGTTCTAAAAAGTCGTTTGCAGACAGGTGAGCTTTAATCATATGCCCGTCAATTGATTAGGGTATTAATATCTCACATTTAAATTCGGATTCAGCACCAGAAGGTACCTACCCGAACGGTATCCGCAGTGTTTTCAAGGAGCTGATGCAGGTAGATGGTCCTTTGGCTTTATATCGTGGCGTTACTCCGGTTATGATGCGGGCTTTCCCTGCGAATGCGGCTTGTTTTTTTGGTATCGAACTTGCTAACACATTTTTCCGTATTGTTGCACCAAATTTTTGAGCTTTCCGTCTTAACGTGTTTCAAAAGTTGTGATTACCGTTTGTTATTTCTGTTAAATCGTTGGTATCCAATGAAATAAAAATGCTTTTAAAAATTGTATGCATTTTCTCTTTCAGTTTTAGCGGCTGAAAAACTTGGAGACACCATTTTTCAAGAATATTGATTTGTATATTTAGCTTAACTAAATCAAATTTATTAGGGAGCAAAAATTAATAAGAACAATAAATAATAATATAAATATTAATCTTAGCAAACAAATTTAGTAACGACATAATTTCATGAATTATAAATGGATTATTTTTTAGAACATAATTGGCAATAAATGCATGTGGTTCATATTTAAATCTTGGTTACAGTATAATATTGACAGCGTTCGTGATTGAACAGTTGCGTATATAGTAGACAATATATAAAAGAGAAGAATCGTGTCCCTTGTGGTATACGTGCTACGCATCTCCCTCGATGCACAAATCAAGCAATTTTTCTGTCATGGTTTTCGAAATTAAAAACCTGTTGCTTCAAATTTGCGGTTTTGGACAGTGTGTAGGGTGAGAATATCATGGGGAATACATTGAATGCTTTAATTTCAGGTAGTTTAATGTTGAGCTAAAAAGAAAATAATTCCAGACAAAATCAAAATTTGAAGTTTGGGTTGAAGCAAATATCTGAAATAGGGAATACTCTTAGCAGAACAAAGGATGTAACGTTAAGTTAGAAGTGAATGTGAAAATGACTTACCAAGTTAGTTTTCAGTTGTTCCGTGCTGGTGTTGTGAGCCCAAATAGGATCAATCCAAAACGGCATATTCTAAAAATATATATGTATGTATGTATACATGTATATAAATAAATGTATATGTATATATATCTATGTATGTATATATACGGTGGCGCACACAGGGTTTCATTTGGGAGGGTTTAAACCCCCCAACCCAATTTGAGTACCACTGTATATATGTATATATACATTTACATATATATATGTATGCACATACGTATATATTGTGTGTTCGTGCAATTTATGTTTATTAATATACATTTAAATAAATTCATTTAATTGTCTTTGCTTTTATATTAAAAAGGATTTATATACTTTGAAGCATCTAATTTTTTGTGATTTGGATTTTAAATTGCAGCAATACTGGGATTGAACTCCCTTGCACATATGTACATATATCTGCTAGGCAGTGGCGGACCCCGAAATATTTGTGTCGACTTTAAAACTACATAAACATTTATGAGTATTAAAGAATTACTTTTTGAAACCCTCCCCCCAAAATATATTTCTGAATCCGCCCCTGCTGCTAGGGTTTTATTAGCATTATTAGATCACTCTTTGAATCATTCAGTACTCACCGTAGAAGGCGGTGTGTCTGGCTTTGGCGGATCGAATGTGGGATATGTTTGTATGTTGCTTGCTAATTCGTACAAATTAGATTGAATTGGTTGCAATTGAATCTGTGTATTGGTCGCGCCCAATGTAGGTGGTGCCGTGGTCCGGGGGCGCATTTGTGTTGCAGCGCAACTGCTATTTGGCTGTGCGTTGTGGTAGAAACTCGCAACGTCGTGACGTCGTTCCCAAAACTTTGATGTCCACATTGTGGGGTAAAATAAGTTAAGAGTGAAGTCAGTTGATGGCAAGAGTGATACTTGAATACTGTTTACCGAATCGCTACCAGCTGCGCTCAAATTTAGTTTGCAAAGGGATGTATTCGAGGAGTTAAATGAACCATTGATTGTACTTAATGACGAATTGAGGGTGTTCTCTTTATTGCTTATCTTTGAAGAGAACTTATTCAAAATCGCTTGACGCAATGTGCTTGAATAAATAGTAGGGGTTTCCATGTTAGAGTGCATCGTCATCGACGGACATATTTTCGCTTCGACATTAGTTTTGTGCTGATGCTGATGTTTGATACCATAGTTCAACTTTCCGGCTGGTTTTTGATGCAAAGTGTTTGAAGATTTTATATTGTAGCCAGAAGTTGGTTGGATGACAGCTTTATAAGTGGAGTCATTGCTAATGGCACGTGTCTTGGGGGGCGGGCCTTGTGAATTGCATCCGCGATTACTATGCTCCATAAGTGGTGGACGTGATGGACGGGTTGACTTGTGTCGAGCCATTTGCAGCTTAAGTGAATTGAAGAGGTAGTGACGGTGTACAAGCTGAACTGATCCGAGCTGAACTGTAAAATAATGTATGTTCTTTTACTAGCAGTTTACAACGATTTTTAAACACCAGCTTACGTTGACAGCAAGGTTGAAGAGATATTTCACTCCTCTCTTGCGAGGTTCCCAATTTAATGCAAAAAATATCGGCGTAAGCGGCCAATACTGTGAACAAATTAGGATATCCTGGATTTTTAATATAAATAAAATAAATAAAAATTTTAATACATATAAAATATAACAATATTTTTTATTCAATTGAAATTTGGCAGCTTACCAAACTCGGAAGTGGTTTTAATACTGCAATTTAAAGCGATTTTTATTTCCTGTAGTAATGCATGGATGCGGTACTCAAGAAAGCGCACAATACTGAAGAGAAATTTCATAAAATTCGAGTTGCGTACATAAGCAGTATCCCCCTCCGTAAAAATCTGAAAATTTAGTTTTAGTCGAGGTCAAATGAGGCTTCAATGGGATGAAAGTAAAAATAAAAATCTTTTTATTTATTTATTTTTTTCTTTTTATTTACTATTTCCAAAAAATTCTTTCGATTTGCTATCGAATAACCTTACCTCAACCGCATGTTTCATTGCTTTTGCAGTACTTCCAGAAATATTCTCATCTGACTTCTCATTTAATTGAGCCACCAATTTAGCCAAGGTTAAGCATTTGCTTGCATCGTCTTTACTGGAAACTTGGTCTCCTTCGTGCGTTAATAAAAGCGTGCAAGCACGGTAGCATTGCGTGCGAAAAACCGTATCTTCATTGTGACAAATTATCCACGTTTGTTTCTCCTTCTCGACTACCTGTAATGAAAACTTGGTTCACCAAAAGTGTCTGTTCAATCTAAAACTGTCTTACCTCTATATATGGCATCAGCTCAATAGCTTCCAAAATGTCTTTCGCTCCCAAAGTCTGGGGCTGTATTTGGTAGCCGAATTTTTTTTTATGCAACTGAAGGACGTCATCCAATTTGATAGGCGTGCTACCTGATCCAGTAACGTTACGAATGAGTTCTTCACACTGTTCGGCAAAAACGCGACGGGCCACTTTTGGTGACAAAAATATTTTCTTGTCTTCGTCATTGGTCTGTTCCATTTCGACGACTCCTTTTATAGCTTCCATGAGATCAGCCAGTTTCAGAAAGCCATAGTCGCTCAAGCGACATTGATATGCGAAGTGATAGTGGTAAGAACGCACGAATTTTTGAAATTGGATGGTGTATTGAGGCGCATTACTGAATAGCTCCACCATTTCGCCCGCGAAAATAACGGTTTTTTCGATTTCTGTATTGGTTTGCTTTCGCTTTGGAATTGATATAAGCATGTCCTTACCATTTTCCACCGTTGACACTACCACAACATTCGAGTTAACCAACCCGTCCACAATGTCACACAAATCGCAAACACCGTAGTCGGTAACATCGAATGCACGGTTTTGCGTTCGCGTGAAAATAGCCGGCAATTGAGAAAGTAGTACAGACTTGTTCCCATGTGCGCGCAACACTCGTAACAAATCGGAGGTGAACCGACGCAGCTGCGTGCGGTGCGTTAGTGTAATTTGCCGGTTTTCCCCGTCGCCCATGATTTGCACTACGGACGCCAACGCCTCGAAAAGTTCGATAAGTTTCGTGTAACCGTAATCGGCAACGCGACATTGTTTGCCGAAGTGGTTATGGTACGCGGGTATAAAGCGATTGAATTTCATGGTTGATTTGGGCGACATCTTAACCAATTCAATAACCTCTCGAGATATCTGATAGAGCGGATCAGCTATTGAGCTCTTTGTCCACCAACTGCGTTCCATAACGGGTGCGTTAATGCTGATACCGGCACCGGTGTTGGAATTCGCATTTGTGCTTTCGGTATTGTCTTTGTCAACTTCAGTCCAATTCAGTATCTTAATGCCAAAGTTGTTAACTTGAATCTGTATGCCCTGCACACAGCATACCAAATGCTCCAAATTTACGCCGTTTTCATTTGGAACTAAGTTAATATCCATTTGGCTGGAGATACAGTGCACCAGAGAAGCGATCGGAATATCACCTGGATGACTTTTTAGCAAAGGGTAGATAATTTTCTGAATTTCTAGAATAGTCATGGACACATTTGGCAGAGGCTCAATATCTTGCTCCGCCCATCCTTTATGCTGTTCACGCTTAAAGTGTACGGTGCAATACGGTATGCTATGTTGCAGTCCTTCAATTAGGGGAGAACTCTCGAAGGAGTTTACTAGCTCTGGCTGTAAGCTGATGAACTTTTCTTCATTTTTATCTGCGATGATCGAACATATATCTGGCATTTTGTAGAGGTCTAAAACACTAATTGAGGTCTTGAAGCGGGACTGGAAGAGCTCACGGAACTTATACATGGGTAACGTATAATAGGGAACGTCCTGTGGAATAAGATACAATTAACATTGCAGTAAGATAAAGGATCTTATTTATTTACTTACTTTTAATAGTCCAGCCACCTGGCAACGCAAAGTATTGACTTCCGTTAGCGAAGAATCGCGTGTATAGGATACAAGTAGGCGTTTGTGACCAACCTTTTTCCGGTGCAGATTGGAAACCACCAGCTTTGCGAACTACAGGGAGAAAGGAGAAAAAAAGAATCAAACAACCAGAGAAGCGTTTAGTTTTAATGCGCTAAGGGAACTTACAAATAAGTCCGGTACAGTAATCTTAGCATAGGAGCCCCCTTCAAAGACCAATGATAAAACAGGGGTTATGGGTTTTAATTGATTCAGTAAGAAATTGCGTAGATTTATCTCATCCATTGAGTAATCTAAGTTTGTAATCTGAAGTGTGACCGGCTGATTGGCATCCGTAATTGTAGTACCAGATTGGTTAGGGTTTATACTTGGTGTTGAAGTCAGGATAGGGAAGGCAACGGTTGGACCAACACCGGTTTCAGCAGGTGAGCTGCCACTAGGTAGTCGCTTCAAAGACATTGAATTCGGTGCAGTTTTGCTGCAGCAGTAGTGAGTGCAATCATTAGAGCTACGTGCAGGACACCCTTGGCTTGTGCCGGCTAGGATGTCATGGGATGCATTCAAATGCTCATGCATTACTGACGCGATCTCTACGTCGTTGGTAAGATAGGGCAAATTCCCGAACATGGTATCGTTCTGATAAATTGTTGCAATGGGTTGATACGACGAATACGGTTGAAAGGCGTGATTTTCGGTGGCAGTTGGAGTTTTCGCAGTCTTAATAGGCACCACGCTCTGCAGTGTGTGGGGGACGCCGAAATTTGATGTATTTGCTGACGTAGTGACAGCCGAAGTCGTAAGCTGGTTCGTTGCTGTAGCTGTGGATGATATAGTAATACCTGCGTGACTGTACGGCGTGTAACGGCTTCGATTGTAGGTTGCCGCCGCAGTTACGCCACTCCAAGGGGCAGTCATGTGGCTATCGGTCATAGCATAAACATTAGGTGCGGCTCTGCTATGGAGCAATTGACTGTTACCACTAAAGTAGCAAACTGACGACACTGCGTTACAGTTGTTGTTGATGTCAGTAGCAGAAGCATCGTTGGATGTAGTTATTCCTGTTGCAGGGGTAAAGTAAAAAGCCAATTCGTCACTCGTCGAGCTAAGTCGTTGAAGGGCCGTCGGCTGGTTAGATTGTTGCAACGGTGTTTGTTGGGAAACATCGCAATTCATATAAAGTTCTTCAGTAGAGCGATATGTACTGTAAAATAGGTTAAATTTTTACTTTTTTGTAATTAAACTAAAAAAGTAAACTGTTTACAAACCCATAGAATCGTTCGGCCATTGCGTTTTTTAATTTGTATAAATGCTCAGAGAATGTTTTAGAATTATGAACCTAAAATTCAGTTCCTTAATGAACTTAACCGGTTGATTCTGCAAAAAAGCTTCTGGTCATATAAAATAATAATTATAAAAAACAGTCGTTATTTATTAATTTTAATTAAAACTTAGATCCTTTTCAGTATGAAAATCTCATGCTGTGTATCAGTTAGGTCTCAATTTAACAGGCTCAAGAGATTTCTGAGTGAAGTTACTTGGTATTAAATACGTTTTCTATGCCTATGTTCTCTTACGTAGTTGTGCACTTTTAAGTATTTGCAGAAATAACTGTTTTAAAAATACCTCACCACAAGCGATGTAAAATGAAATGGACAAATAATATGCAAAATATAAAATGGCGCCAATGCTTTCTTACCAATCTCAGCAATTTTGTTATTCTATTACTCCGAGTTTGAAATGGTTTATTTTTTGGAAAATAATTTCTTGTTGATAATAAAATAGATTTAAATGATTTTTCATTTAAAAAAACTTTAGTAGAAAGGAACGCACTGAACAACTTTTTCCAGATGTATTTTTTCGACAATCGTATATTTTTAATTTAAAATAAGCACTATCAATTTACTACTTATATATTTTTTGTGTATGTTGTTCCAGACAAATGCACTTGTAGTTTTACTTTATCGACTAAAATAGAAGTACATCCTTTGCCACCACACTTTGGTGAAGCTGTGGATGTTTAATTGACCGGAAATTTCGTCAATATCACCCAGGCTAAAATATGTTCGTTTAGTTTGTTACTCCATTTAATGCATTGGCTTAGGATTTTTAAGAGTTGCCAATGGGTAGGTACTGATGCCTTTTTAGGTATTTATTACTTGTACTATTTAGAAATGATTTATTCTCATCTAGCAACAAATCAATAATAATTATATGTTACCAAGGATACTTGCAATTGCGTGGATAATTTTTACAATTATTCATGATATATATTTTAAACATTGGACAGAAAAATGCGTTTGTTTTACAAAATGCATCGAAGTTTGGCCGGTGAATAAATAAAGTGTTTTATATTACTTAAAGCTGAATTAGAATTGTTACACAAAAATACTTTACGCTACTGAGGTTTAATAAATTCGAAAGAGAGGTCAATAATTGCCGCAATAAAATGGGACGGCTGGCAGCCCTAGGCTCGTTATAGAGTGTGCGTGTGACAGCTGAAAATGATGACGTTCCACTAGCATTTTATTTGCCGTCCGTTTGCAACTGGATTCTCCATTTTTTTCTACATTGGTTATAAGTTTCCGACAAATTCTGCATGTGGCAATTAAAAACTCAAATTGAAAGAAGTTTGGTGCAGAGAGAAATGCACAAAGATGCATAGTTCAGCGAGCCCGAAGTAAAAAAACTGAACAACGTAAAACTAAGAGTAAATAACAATAATTTGTTCATTGCGCGAACAATTGCTGTGTTATTACTCCGAAGATCCTAAAAAGTGGAAGCATGTGTTATGGCCACTGGACAAGCGAACACATTAATAACGGAGGAATCGACTACGCAGTTGAAGAATGCGAGTGTCAGAAAGCAGATGTCTGGCTTGTTAACACCAGGGCGCTGCTGGGAGTTGTGCTACTACTGTCCTTGTGAGTCCTTCAAATCGTCGACTGATTTTGTGAAGTAAGTTATTTAACAACTGCTTTAGCTCAGAGTTTTCACACTATACTGTATATATGTATCGGCAGGCATTTACGAGAACGTCATTGCACTCGCGAAGGAGGCTCATACGTGTGTCGCTACGGTTTTAACGGTGTATGTCCATCGCTACCATTGGACGGTGTGTCAGACCGGGACTACGATGCCCACGTAGCCAAGTACCATGTGAACCAACAGACACGAGAGCTTCCGCCCGAATGGTCTGTGTTTTCGGCGGCGCAGAATCTGCCGGCCGTGTTAAATGACCCATCCCGCGGCAAGCAAAGTAATCTATTCACGAAAAAATGGGGCGACACGTTTGTGGAAAAGGCGCACATATCAGCGTCGCCCTGCTTGCCTGAAATCACATACGCCGATTTTCAGAAGTATTCTGCGAAGATTGGTAAGCGTTATCGTCGACATGAGCGTATATGTGCACATCAAACTCCTGTTTTGGCTGAGCGGGAGGGCAAAAGCCCAGACTTGCCGACGCAAGTGGCTGCTCTGAACATAATACCGGAAATATTTCTAAAGGAGAATCTAAACTTGAATAACACTGCTACATTCGCACTGGTGTTTCCTGGCATTGGTGGAACGTCGAGTGAAGAAAGTAAGCAATCTGGGCGACTGTTGCAGGAGCAGCTTTCGCACTATTTAGACATTGTGGAAGTGAAAATTGCTCATCAGGTATCGCGAAAGTCAGCTGCGTTTTTTCATGCGATGACTACCCAAGATGCCATCATGGCTGAAATGCAAGAGGCTACTCGAAATGTGCGTGAGCTCCGAGCCTCTTTGCGCACGCTGCATCAATCTGCGGTGGCTGACTCGTTTCGTGTCATGCGCTACGCACAGCGTCGCCAAAACTTCGATACAACACTGGACAAGTTATGCCTGATGGCGACGGTGCACAAGACACAACCAATGTTGCAACTGCTGCTTGGCACCCAGGATTACGTGGCAGCGTTAGACCTAATTGGTGACTTTGCTAATTAAAGTAATACAGGGTTTTCTTTGTTTAACGTGTATTCTGTATGGTTGCAGGCACTACGCAAGAAATACTCACTCAGGAACTGATCGGTATTCATTGCTTTAAGCACCTTCCCATGCAGCTGATCGAAATGGAAAAGCTAATCGATAAAATGCTTTCGACAGAGTTTGAGCGGTACGCTACTGCCGATCTCAACCGGCCACTTTCGGATGTGCTTAATGAGACTGATAGCGTATGCGCTGAGGAAGATAAACTGGTGTGCATCGTTATGGGTCTGCTACGTAAAAAGAACTTTTCCTTTGTAACAGCGTATAAGGACGAGTCCATTGTCACCATACGCGCCATTATTAAACAGTTAGTTATCGAGGTGATCGCTTCCAGTGACGCGGAACTATGCTTGACTGGGTCCGGCGAGGAGGCGCAGAGCCTGACTATAGGTGAATGGATTGCATTGCTACAGAAAGCAGTTGTGGCGCTGCTAACGGTGTTGCAACGCATTAAGGCCGTCGCGGGCATAATGCGGCAAACAGCTGACGCAGCAGCTGGTCGTTGCGATAATACAGCGATCAATCCGCAAGAAGCAGCAGTCAATTTGATTGATTCGGAAGCTTTTCTGACGGCTAGCGATCATGCGCTGGTCCTGGAAAAACTAGAAGAGTTACTCATGGCCGTGTGCAACTATTGCCATGAGCGCTGTGCAAATTTGGTGTCCACACAGAGTTTAGAACGAGTCATTGCCACGGCGGATGAGATTGAGCAGCTGATGGGAATCGTTAATGATTTTAGCGATGGCTGTGAAACCATATGTGGTGCTCCCAGCGTCCCTTTAAAGGTGAGTATTGTAAAAAACTAATTATATGTGTGTTTTTGTATAAAAATAAAAGGATGAAGGCAAATGAAAAACCTCGTTACACCTTGTTAAGCCCATCGTAATAAAACTGATGTGAAACAAGGAGCAACATAATTTCAATACTAATATTTTAAAACTTTTCTACAGGTTGCAGTTAAAGTTCAAGCATCACGCTTTGCTAACCGTTTTCATAGCGAACGGAAGCAAAAATTGGCACTGCTGCTTGACTCGGAACGTTGGCGGCAAGTGGATATTCCGAATGAATTCCAGAAAATTATCGACCGTATCACGGTGAACGACTTCTGCATGGTGCAGGGGAAATCAGCAGGAGAGAATTCGGATGCAAATTTAAACGGTCACATTTTTGGCACAATGAGTACGAAAGGTAGCCGCAGCGGCAGTGGCAGCGTCTCCTACAATTCCACCTGTGCAACAGTTCAGCTGCAAGCAAATCCTGTTCTGTTGGTCGAAGGGAATCCTTTTAGTCTGGTGGGTGCAGTGCTTCTACTGGTACAGATTTTGAGCGAGTACTGTCAATGTGCAGCGCGGCTACCCATTGTGGCCGGGTACTTGTCGCGGAATGTGGTAGATCTATTGCGCACGTTCAATTCGCGCTCATGTCAATTGATTATCGGTGCTGGAGCCATGCGCGTTGCTGGCCTTAAGACTATTACCAGCACAAACCTGGCGTTAGTATCGCGCGCACTGCAGTTGGTGCTGTGGTTGCTACCCAAAGTAAAAGCGCATTTTGCGGCACTGGACGCGACCACCGTCTCCGGCTACGATTCTATTGAAAAGGATTTTCACGGCCACATCAAAGAAATCGAAAACAAAATATACGGTATAGTGACGGATCGTGTGACCGCACAACTGGAGCAGTGGGATGCGCGTCCACCCATTCCGTCGCAGTCTTTTCGCAACATCTCACGGCACTTGGTGAAGCTACACGAGGCGATAGCACCGATACTACCCGAAGAGCAGATCCATGCTATATATGGCATCGTACACCGCAATTTCAAAGACAAGCTAAGGGAACAACTTCTCAAGTTGAACATAATTAATAACGGGGGACCGCAGCACGGCGTAGTCACCTCAGAGCTGACGTTTTATTTGGAAACGTTGCGCACTCTTAGGGCACTACCGGTGCATGATTTAAGCGACTTGATACTCGAGGATATCTGGACGTTTTAGAAAATGAGCGTGAAATACAGACACCTTTGTAACTAACTTCGCGCATGTGGAGCTTGCGAGATTCGCCTCGTTTCCATTTTACGGTTAATTATAAATTGACTTTAGATCATAGGTAAACTGTTTCATCTTCTTGTTTGTTGTTTTTGTTGCGTTTTTCATTGTTACATTAATATTTTATGCGTACTCTAAAAGATAGAGGCAGCCATTGAATACTAAGCTTTTATTTTCTTTTAAATGTGTACATAAAAATTTATTTTTAAGTAAGAAAACAATGTAAGTTTGATATGTGAAAACAAGTTTTAATATTTATTAAGTGCGTATATAACTACTGAACTATTATATAGGGACACTATACGAAGCACAGTGCAAAGAACACCAGTCTAAGAAATTATCTAAATTAACCCAATGTGCGTGCGAAAGAACGAAAACTATTCAATATACATTATACCAAAATTTTGCATTGGGAAATATCATTTGCAGTTTATTGATTGATTAGTTATTAGTGACACGAGCTGTTGGCACCATCAAGGGCATTAATATATTGTACTTATTTACTAAACATTTTACTGCAGCTGATTTATGAATTCCTAAACTCATTACTGATTGAGGGTTCGGTATGTTTATTTTGATACATTTTCTGCATCTGGAAAATCATAAGCGAGAGAGAAATTTTAGTCTAATTCTGTATAAGAATAATCTAAATTACGAGAATAATCTAAACATATACATATACAGTGCTAATCTTCAATAAAGTTTAGATAATACCCAATAGGATATACAATTTATTGGTTGGCTGTCGTGACCAAACTTGTTTCTATTCTGTGCTCTGAAAGGTCTTTTTTCAGCAATGCGGACCTGTAGTTCAGCATTCACTCCCAGAAGCTAGCTTAAGTTAAAAAATCTATTCAAAATATGCTTATTATAACATGCAATTACAGTTACAATTACGTGAACGTCATTAAAAATATAGCACTTTTTATGATGCAATATGATAACTCTTTTAGACAACGGTTTCAAACTGGCCTCGCAATTGAGATTCCTTTATGATTGCCTGTAATTTTTCGTCTTTCTGTACGCGCATTGCATCGATAATTGTTTCACAAAATCCTGAGTCTTTTGTTGGGTCAATGAACATTGATGTTTGGCTGATACATGCGATTTGCTGCTGAGGTACATTGATAGATAGTGCAATTCCGATTTCATCCATACTCAGCGCGCCCGTAGTGCCAATGTGTTCCCAACTGTCGGTGCCAAACCATATGGACAGTGCGTCGTTGTAGTCGGTAGTATGTACCCGAAAAGGATTGGCAGGGCTGCCGAAACCCAGATGACTTAAGACATCGCGCAACGTTTTGGCTAGTTTTGGTATTTTATTAGAGTAAAAGAGCAGACCGCCACCAATTAAATGTGCCGCGGAGCGCAAGCAACGACAAACGTGTTTTTTCAATTCAGGATCTGCAAAATTCGAACCGTGCTAGTTTATAGGAATAATGTTATTCTAATTATCATTAATAGCTACCAAAGTCCATAAACAAATCGTATTTGCCACCGACAATCACAACAGGAAATTGCATCAGCTCCAAACTCGCAATATCGGTGCCATCTTTTTTGAGCCGTTCAGTCATACGTTCGCGAAATGCGTTTTCCTGGGTTGTGTTGAGCAGTTTATTGCTGTTATCACGTAATCCCCTATAGATGCGTTCTAGGTCCAACCAAATTCGCTGCGGTTCCGACAAATCCAACATTATGATGACGGCGAAATGTTGAAGACCATGGGTGTACATGGGCACAGGGATCAATTGTTCGGCATTGTTCAGCGAACCCAACTCCCACACGTTCATCACCTGCTTATGCGTACCACTGATGCGTCGTCCATAAACGTACTCCAGTGCCAGCGTAGGACGAGGATTTTCTTCGCGGTCAAAAAATTTACTGATGACGGCCGATTTGCCCTGTGCGGATAAAACGACTTTGAGTGAAAACAGTTATGAAATAGAACTGCCTGACCTACCACTCCTTTGCTGCCCAATATAAAAACCGTGCGTTCTTTCGGCCCGTTCTCATGCTGAAGGGCGCGCAATTGCCCCTCGCCTAGTTTAACAGCGATTTCCTGTATGGTTTCTAGTTTGTCGGAAACTTTACGGGCTTTGTCGAACATCCTATGATTCTATTTACTTTATGCAAATTGAAATTTCTTCTGCAAATTAAAAACGTTGTATGAAGTATCCGTATTGCTGTGGATTCGTTTAATTAAAGTATTTCGTTGTCAAGGATACGCACTTTGACATCTAAAATCCATTACAACCATGTAAATGTAATGGAATTGTAATGTAGTGGAATGTAAATTTGTTTGGTTGAAAATTCGGATTGGTAATTCTATTTTTAAATTAAAAGAAGATTGATAACTTTCGCTTGAACCATCAAAAGGGGTATACTTGGTGAAATGACAGCCGACTTTCTTGCGACACCGCCACTGCTCAGTACGCATGCGCCGGGAGTAATGTCCATGTCTGTTCTCCAGCTTCAATGTCTTTTGGCGTATACGCCAAATTAAAGCTCATCATTTGATGTGAGATACTAAATTATTGAAATCCTTTCTCTTAATTATACACATATCCCCAGATATCCGTGCAAGGAAAATCGGCAGCAAGCAGCACCGCCTCTTTAATATTTGCAAATGGGTGTAAAATATATCTTTCAATTATTTTCTTTTAACTCAAACTCCTACAAAAACTTGGCTTCGGCGTTAGTAGTCCTTATTTTCCGCTCAAATAATCGTTAACTGCCATAATCATTTCAATTACGAAGCAAGTGGCAAATTTAAAAATCTTGCTCTACCGTTGTTTTCATTTTGTGCACCCCAAAAACGCAAATGTCAAATTCAAAAGTTTTTGGCTTTACGTGTGCTTGGTTTTCAGACAGCCTCTTTCGTCGTCGTAAAAAGTAATAAAAAAAATCTTAATATAAGCAGCACTGAAACGAAGTAAAACTTCAAACTGCGGAGATGAGTTCTCATGTGCTCGGTCGACTTTGCTTCCCCTCTGAAGCAATGCCAGCGAATCGAACAGTTGGCAACGCGCCACGTTTGGAATTAGACGTGCCAGTCGGATGAGCGAATGTTATTTTGAACTCGGATATAGTGGAATGGAAAAGAAAAGTGGAGTTAGCTCTCACTTGAGCCACTGTTCCAATATTCCTAACGTAGGCGTTTGAGGTGAAAATTAAAAAAAGAAAGGTTGAAAAAATATCGAAAAGTCGGGAGGATGATTACAAAAAAAGAAATTGCAAGAAAAAAGGACAAACCACCAGAAAGAAGAAAGCAGGCTGAATCGTGTGAATTGTGAAAATGTGGGGCATCCAATGCTAAATTCCCTAAAGTCAAACGAAATGAAGTTTAAAGTGATTGTGTAATTTTGACAACGGTCTCGATTGTAGAGTTCGTCATATTTGGCCTTTTGTGTGTTCTTGTGGATGTCGGCACTATATTCCAAACGAATAGGAGCCCATGGACGCCGCCTGTCGCTTTCCGCAATAACAGTACGTTCAGACAACGCAAAACTTGAACTTGCAGGTAAATACGCGCATCTTTATGCACATACAAACACTCACACATATGTTCTACACAATCCGAAACAAACAAAAAATCGATTTTTCCTGCTCTTTTTATTGCAATCGTTGCGCTTCTATGCGCTGTTGCTCCCTAAATCATACCCTCCCCCACTCCCACTTGTTTGCGTTTTCGCTGTGTTACGCTTTGATGTGAGTTTCATTTAATTAGAATTTCGTGCGAATCAACTATATGATCACTCCCACTCCCAAGTCGTTTTTTGAAATGTTGAGTAGTGTGTACATCAGTTCCCTCATCCTTCCTGCCGCTACTTCAGTTCTCCATCTAGCTTACGCCCTGGTGACTTAAGTAACGCACACATATGTACATACACATACATATGCACATTTGCCGAAAGTTCATAGTTTCGGCAGCTTGATATTTTTGCATCACTGAGAAGACAAAATTAAATGTTTGTTTCTGTTTTTGGAGCGGAGGAAAGTCGCGAGCGGACTTACGCTATCAACTTAACTCGGATTCACGGAAGCGGGACATGTGCCAAATTGGTTTGTTTATAATTATTTCTCACAAATAAGGTATAAAAGGAAGGATAATGGAAAAAACACCTTTTTTTTAAGATCCTTTAGAAATGTCCTGAACTACAACATATTTTTCTCCAAACCTTTAAACTGGATACTACTCGAGTTACAAACAATTTGAATTGCTCTTAGGACATAAAGTAAGAATAGCGAATAGTTTGACTATTCATAAGAGTTAATTGAAGTATTATTCATGATCAATTGGCATGTTTGAGCTTTCTCGCTGTATAGTTCAGTAAGATGTGCAGTGTGTGTGTTTCTCTTATTTGCTGAAAAATATAACGGCTGCTAAGATACATATTTATGTATGTACACTTACATATGTATATGCGCTTTTAAAATGGCTAAATTAGCTCTTTTTAATGGCTTTGAACTATTATGTTACCTTGAAGTGTACAACAAAAACCGAATAAGAGATAAAAGGCCGGTTTCCATCTAACTAATAATGAATAATTGGCTTTCAGCCGCAATTGTGTTGTGCAAGGGTAATGACACTTTACATTTAATGTAAAATATACATTTAGCAGTCGACGTGGCTCAGGTGGTTAGTGTGTTGGGCCGTAAGTGTGAGGTGGCACTCCAGATTCGAGCCTCTGTCATAGCCTTTCAGCAGGAAATAGCAAACCTAAAAGAAGTCCAAACTAGCCCTTCGAAATCAACAAATCAACAATTAATTGCCAAAAGATATTAGAACTCCCTAAAAGTCTTAATTTGGCGCATATGTGTACTCAGTACTTGAATTGGAACCTACAGATACATAACTACTCATTCATGCACTCACAAACACACTGGGAGTATCTATTTACTGGATAAATCTGGATCTGGATAATTTGTCATACATACTTGGCTGCGTCGTTGCCGTTGCTGTTGTCACTGGCGCCGGTCACTGGCATGTCCAAGCGAATGACTTTGGCATTAATTGCGCATTTTTGGAATCACACTCGCTGGGTTATTTATTGTTACGTAAATAACCCATCCGAAAGATTTGCTGAACAGCAAAGTGATTTAATTTCCTTACGTTTGTTGCGATTCAATTGACGCCTAGTTGTTCATGCACGATGTAAGTAAATGATTTGTTTGTTAGCTTCATTGGCGGACTGTTTGTCACAGTGGTACGCTTTTTTTCGCATATACTTTTTATATTTGTGCGAGGATGAAATGTTTTCTTGATTTAGTTTATTTAGCATATGCATTTAGCACAGTGTTAATAAGCCAGTATGGGATGAGGTGTAAATAGCGTAGTTTGTTGAGATCACTGGTGACGCAACTCACATTGTGCGTTCTTGGCACGATAATCTCTGCCCGCTTTTCGAAATAGTTTGTCGTGGAAATTAGAAGTTGTGGCATACGGCTTTCTTCATTCCCCTTTTTCGATTGACAGTACTGAATGGTGCACATTCTTAATGGCTTAAGCCAAGAGCATGTTTTTAGTGCTCTGGTGTGTCTGTAGTCTGTGAGTTGGTAGAAACCTACGGTTATCGATTTCCGTGGTGCTGCATAAAAGTTGTATGCTGACGTAAGTGCGTCACCCACTTGTGCATTATTTGCTTCAAGCTTGCAAGCATAGGTGGATTTGATACACCTCAATGAAATGTGTGCAGTCATGGTGTGGAGCAGTAAGATGAGCTGTCGATAATTCGAAGCTTTATATCGGGTGATTTTTTAGAGCCTTCGGATTTGATTTTAAAAAACATAAAATTTAGAGAAATGTATGAAATCTTTATTTAAGACGACCTATATAATTCAGTGTTTAAAGATGATTTAATGTAAATGTTGACCGTTACTCTCTCCAACATATCGGCCGGTATCTCACGAATAAATTCTTCAATATTGGCTTTTAGTGCGTCAACCGTTGTGGGCTTGTCGCTATAGACATGAGCCTTAACATAATAATAATTAAATAATTGACTGGCACGACAGCCCGCTTACGCGAGACTAAGGCCTAGCTTCCCGCAACCACCCGTGTTGTGCGTGTGAATTTGTACGCGGGTGGAAGGGACCTACAGTTTTATGCCGGTTCCGAACGGCAGGTTGGGAGCTTTTTCATAAGCAATTTTTACTCTCAGAGGTTTGCCATTTCCAGCTAAGAGGACAGCCACCGAAAGAGAAAACGAGTTTTCCCCGTTATTTTTTTTAGGTGTTATTACAGGCAGTAGATATAGAGGGGGCAGCAGATATAGAGGGGGCTTTCGACAACACCTCTCATGAAGTTATAGACATTTCTCTAACCAGAAGGGGCCTGACAAACCCTCTAAGAGGTTGGATACACAGTATGCTCGCTACTAGGTTGGTGGAGATACAGACTAGTACGGGCGGCCTAGTAATAGCTAACACAACCAGGGGCTGTCCACAAGGAGGAGTACTATCCCCTCTTCTGTGGAGCCTCGTGGTTGATGACCTGTTACAGGAGCTGACTAACGCTGGCCTAACGGTCCAGGGTTATGCGGATGATATTGTAATCCTGTGCAGGGGGAAATTTGAAGATACCCTGCGGGATAGGATAACCTTAGGACTAAGGTTAACCAAGAAATGGTGCACAAAGGTGGGGCTGAACATAAACCCAGCGAAGACCACCATAGTACCATTTACTAGAAGATATAAACTTGACGCTCTTAGACCAATCCGTCTGGATGGGATAGAGCTTGAATTCCAGAAGGAGGTGAAATATCTAGGAGTTATACTAGATCAGAAACTACTCTGGAAAGGACATTTGGATTATACGATAAGGAAGGCCACCAGGGTCTTCATGATCTGTAGGTCCATAGCAGGTAAAAGTTGGGGCTGCACTCCGACTATACTGAGATGGATCTACACGGCGATCGTGAGACCTATGATAACGTATGGTTCAGCTGTCTGGGTAAACAAGACCAGCCAACTAACCACTATCAAGGCGCTCAGCAAGCTACAAAGACTGGCATGCGTATGCATAACAGGGGCTATGAGAACGTGTCCAACAGCATCCATAGAGGTTCTCCTTGAACTAACACCTCTTCACTTACACATACAGACCCAGGCGAAGAGGGCTCTTCTACGGATGACTGACATAAATATCGGGAATGTGGGCTTTCTGAGCCGTAAGAGGATTGATACTCTTATTAATCAGTATCCTGACATTGCAATACCGAGGGACACAATCTCACTGAAATTCAGTTTTGTCAAAAGATTTAAAACTGAACTTAGTAACAAAAGGAACTGGGTAGGTATATCGGAAACGTATCTGATAGACCAGCATATGATATCCTGGTACACAGATGGCTCCTTAACGGAGGAGGGTACCGGGATAGGAGTATACGGCCCGAGGATAAGATACTCGGAACCTACGGGAAAACACACCACTATCTTCCAGGCGGAAATATACGCCATTGAAAGGTGTGCATACTTCAATCTGGCGAGGGGATACCGGAACCGTAAGATTGCTATCCTCTCCGACAGCCAAGCGGCAATCAAGGCTCTTAGATCCTACCAGGTGTCCTCGAAACTGGTTGTGGAGTGCCTTGAGAAGCTCAACGAACTTGGCCGTTACAACCAGGTCTGGGTACTTTGGGTTCCGGGCCACGCTGGCATTGAGGGAAACGAACGGGCCGACGAACTGGCAAGGAGGGGAGCTTCCACACCTTTTGTCGGCCCTGAACCCTTTTGTGGTTTAGGAAAAGGAGCTTCTTCTATCCTAACGAGAAAGGACGAGATAACCAGAAGGACTCAATACTGGGAAAACCTACCAGGTCTGGAGCATTCCAAGATGGTTATCGGGTCCTACAATAGGAAAAGATTCGAGGATTGCATGACCCTATCAAAGAATAATCTAAGGATTATCACGGGAATGCTAACAGGGCACTGCAGATTGAATTATCATCTGGCCAAACTAGGAATCCGTGAAAACGGGTATTGCAGGTTCTGCTTGCAGGAAAACGAGACTGCATTACATATACTAGGAGAGTGCCCTGTACTCATGCATAAAAGAAAGAAATACCTGGGGGCCCATCTTATACCAGGTACGGACTGGGTATCCAAAGATGTAGGAAGTATACTAAAATTCCTCCTGGATACCGGACTCACTGACAGTCTGTGAAGTCCAAGTAGGGGGCACAATAGATCTACAGGTCGCAGTGCATCATCCCCTTCAATAATAATACAGACAGTATTTGAACCTGAGGTTGCTGCCTTCGACTCGCGGTCCAACGCACTAACCGACTGAGCCACGGCGGCTGAGCCTTAACATAGCCCCACAAAAATAGTCTAAAGGCGTTAAATCGCACAATCCAGGCGGCCAATTGACCGGCCCCAAACGTGAAAAAAACTGTTTACCAAACTCGCCTCTCAATTGGGCCATTGTTTCGCGTGCTGTGTGGCATGTGGCACCGTCTTGTTGAAACCACATGTCAGCCAAGTCCAGCTCTTCCATTTTGGGCAAAAAACAGTTTGTAATCATCGCACGGTAGCGCTCGCCATTCACAGTAACGCCCCTGCCTTCGTCGTCTTTGAAAAAGTACGGTCCAATGATGTCACTTGCCCATAATCCACACCAAACAGTGCATTTTTCGGAATGCATTGGCAGTTCTTGCAATGTTTCTGGCTGCTCTTCACACTAAATACGGTAATTTTGATGGTTCACGTATCCATTCAACCAGAAATGAGCTTCGCCGCTGAACACAATTTTCCGATAAAAAAATGGATCTTCATCCAACTTTGCCAGCGCCCATTCACTAAAAGTTAGTCGTTGTGGTAGGTCGTGTGGCTTCAGTTCTTGCACCAGCTGTATTTTAAAAGGTTTTACACCCATATCCTTCCGCAAAATTTTCCACGTAGTGGAGTAACAGAGGCCCAATTGCTGCGAACGGCGCCGAATCGATAATTCACGGTCATCACCAACACTGGCGGATAAAGCTGCGATATTTTCCCACAAGACTCACAAGATTCCGAATAGCCGCTTCAGAAGGTCGCCCAAACTGACCATAAAATGGAAGAACTGCACGATGCACTTTCTTAACCGAACATGAATTTTGATAATAAAATTAAATAATCTGCAAGCGTTGTTCGTTTGTAAGTCGATTCATGGTTATTCAATTATAGACTAAACCACAGAACAAACAATATACAATACTGTTTATTCTGTGACTAAACTGACCATGTTTGACTGTAACATGTTACACGAAAACAGCTGAGGTGCCAAAAACAGTGTTGCCAAAAAGAAAGTTGCTAAAAATTCACCCTATAGAAGTACGAGTCAATAAGCTGTAGCTGTATTTCTTATTACGTCGTACTTCCTACTTGCTTAACAAAAGGCGGAATTACGCAATGTAACAACCAAAAAAGTTGCACGACTTTAGGAGTTTCACGTGTGACAAAAAATTGTAAGTCGTTTTTGCCAATGACTATGGAACACAAAGATTATAAATTCCCTTGTTCGACTCTTAAAAAAAACAAGATTCTGCAGATGGTTGTACAAGAAAATATATATGGAAAATCGGCCCTAATATCTACAACTACATAAAAAATTACATGACGAACAGAAACATTAAAGTGAAAATTGATTCACAATTCTCGCAAAACTTCCCTCTCCAAAATGGTATTCCACAAGGCTCACCCCTTTCTGTAATCCTATTCCTAATAGCATACAACAAACTAAGCAACGTCCTATCACTCCACAAAGAAATTGACTTTCTCGCATACGCGGATGACTTTCTACTAATAAAAAAACTAAACAAAAACAAAAATACGTGTTACAATTTAAACCCCATCTACAACAAAATTTCAAACTGGTGCGCATATTCTGGAGCCGTACTATCCCTTGAAAAATGCAAACATATCCACATCTGCAGAAAACACAGCTGCTCTTCAACCATCACATGCAGCCATATAAATATAAACAATGTTGACAATTTAAAAATACTAGGCATAACACTCAACAAAAGATACCGTTGGGACACCCATATTAACCAACTAATAGACTCACTAAACAAACCTCTTAATATAATCAAATGTCTTTCTAGCAAAAAATTCAATTGTAACACAACATCACTTATCTCAGCCACTAAATCATTACTAATATCTACAATAAATTATGGTCTGTACTTATTTGGCTACGCACCGAAATCAATTACAAATAAATTAAACACCACTATTAACTCCGCTGCAAGAATCGCACTAGGAACATTCAGAACTACCCCTCTACACAACCTCCACTACGAAGCAAAAATTACCCCCATAACCTTCACTCGAGATCTAATCACCTCCAAACTTGTCAAATCAATCACAATCAATGATCATTCCCCCCTCCCAACCTTATGCTCCCAAATCCTCAAATCCAAAAGACACCAACGAGTACCATCCACAATAAACAAAGTAATCAAAAACGCTCACACTTTGAGATACCCATAATAACAAAAGTAAACAAGACGTCCCTATCTCCCAGTTGGCAACTCCCACAATACACAATCAACACCTCCCTTCGACGCTTTAAAAAAAATAATACAACAAATGAAACCTACATTCAAAATTTCCTTAAAATAAAAGAAGACCTACATACCTTTAAATTTATATACACAGATGGATCAAAACAAAATGACTTTACAAGCTATAGCATAGTAGAAGAAGACAAAACAATCAAAATAGCACACTTACCACAATACAGCACAAATTTTGGAGCTGAACTAATAGCCATTCACGACGCAACCAAATACGCAGGCACAAAACACAAAAAATTTGCAATCTGCACAGATTCTCTTTCATCACTTGACGCGATTACTAACCCAACAAACAACAATTATTACATCGACGAAATAAGAAACTCCTTAATAAACCATAAATCCACTATCAGACTTATTTGGATTCCCGGACATGTCAACATAAAAGGCAACGAACTAGCCGACATAACGGCGAAAAATGCAATGTATGCACCACTGACAATAACTCAAAATATTCTAACATCAGACATTCTAAGACTCATAAAAAGCACATACAAGAAAAAAGAAAGAGACCAATTTCTTTCAACAAGTGACTGGCACAAAAAAATTAACAAATCAAGAACACCCATATACGAAATTTTTAAAACCAATACCAACGTAAACAGACAAGATTTAATAAAAATTGTACGACTCAGACTTGGACATACAATGGTAACCAATAAATATCTTATTAACAAAGAAAACAACATATGCAAGTTTTGCAACCTACCCAACATAAACATCGAACATATTTTAGACAATTGCTCCTACTTCAACGCCCATAGAAAATCACTACGAAACACTAAACCTACGACATTACTTGCTAACCCCACTGCTGAAAATTTAAAGATGCTAATATGTTGTACCAAATACTGTAATATTTACAACGAAATCTAATTTGTAAAATAGCTTAAGTAAATAAACTAATTAGCTTAAGACCATGGATGTCATAGCTATAATTTTACATATTGTTTCAAAAAAGATAAATTTTTTTAAAAACCAATTCTAAAAATAAATAAATAAATTTTTATGCATCACTACCGGTCTTTCAATAATTGCGTTGCTCGTTAATCTTGTTAAGGCCCCATTTAAAAATCTATGTAACACCAAGTAAATGACTTCAGGCGCCATTGGTGTCCTGGTACAGTTGGCACAACGATATATAAAAGTCGCATGGTTTTAGAAACTGTCTAACAGGGGATTGTACTTAACTGAAAATGATTTACCAATCTTGACATAAAGGTAATTCATTTTGGTAATTTCAATTTGAATTTATTTAGTTGATTGGATTTGCATTTTTAACCATGCACGGGATTATTATTATTATTATTGATGGGGATAATGCACTGCGACCTATTAGATCTATTGTGCCCCCTTCTTGGACCTCAAAGACTGTCAGTGAGTCCAGTATCCAAGAGGAATTTTAGTATGTTTCCTATACCTCTGGATACCCAGTCTGCACCCAGTATGATATGGTCTCCCAGGTGCTTCTTTCTCTTATGCATGAGTACAGGGCATTTTCCTAGTATATGTATTGCAGTCTCGTTTTCCTGCAAGCAGAACCTGCAATACCCGTTTTCACGGATTCCTAGTTTCGTTAGATGATAGTTCAATCTACAATGCCCTGTAAGCATTCCCGTGATAATCCTAAGATTATTTTTTGACAAGGTCATACACTCCTCGAAACGTTTTCTATTATAGGATCCGATAACCAGCTTTGACTGCTCTAGACCTGGTTGATTTTCCCAGTATTGATTCCTTCTGGTTATCTCGTCCTTTCTCAGTAGGATGGAAGAGGCTCCTTTTCCCCACCCACAAAAGGGTTCAGGGCCGACAAAGTGTGTGGAAGCTCCCTTCCTTGCCAGCTCGTCAGCCCGTTCGTTCCCTTCAATGCCGGTGTGGCCCGGAACCCAAAGTACACAGACCTTGTTGTAACGGCCATGTTCATTCAGCTTCTCAAGGCACTCCAATACCAGTTTCGAGGACACCTGGTAGGATCTAAGAGCCTTGATAGCCGCTTGGCTGTCAGAAAGGATGGCAATTTTCCGGTTCCGGTAGTTCTTCACCAGATTGAAGTGAGCACAATGGCGTATATTTCCGCCTGGAAGATAGTGGTGTGCTTCCCCGTAGGTTCCGAGTATCGTATCCTCGGCCCATATACTCCTATCCCGGTACCTTCCTCCGTTAAGGAGCCATCTGTGTACCAGGATATCATGTGCTGGTCTATCCGATATGTTTCCGATATACCTACCCATTTCCTTTTGTTACTAAGTTCAGTTTTGAACCGTTTGACAAAGCTGAACTTAGGTGAGATTGTGTCCCTCGGTATTGCGATTTCGGGATGCTGATGCGTGAGAGTATCAATCCTCTTACGACTCAGGAATCCCTCAGCCCCGATATTAACATCAGTCATCCGTAGGAGAGCCCTCTTCGCCTGGGTCTGTATGTATAAGTGAAGAGGTGTAAGTTCAAGAAGAACCTCCAAGGATGCTGTTGGACACGTTCTCATAGCCCCTGTTATGCAAACGCATGCCAGTCTTTGTA
Source organism: Melieria picta (assembly GCA_964056695.1). Lineage (NCBI taxonomy): Eukaryota > Metazoa > Arthropoda > Insecta > Diptera > Ulidiidae > Melieria > Melieria picta. The sequence continues at coordinate 65,440,844 of OZ057399.1, forward strand.
GCTAACTAAGCGCCTTGATAGTGGTAGCCTGGCTGGTCTTGCTTACCCAGACAGCTGAACCATACGTTATCATGGGTCTTACAATCGCCGTGTAAATCCATCTCAGTATAGTCGGAGTGCAGCCCCAACTTTTGCCTGATATGGACCTACAGGTCATGAAAACCCTCGTGGCCTTCCTTATCGTTGCCTCTAACAGCCCTATTCTGGCACTACCGTAACAATTGTTACCCCCCGTAACAATTGAATTTGATTGTTTCCGTATTCTGGAAAAATGGTGACAAGAAGAAAGTTCAAACAATTCCCCACTCGAGGTGAAAGCTCTTTTACTGTCGAAACAGCTGTTTTTTGTATTTTTTCTGTCAAACTGGAAAAAAATAAACAAACAAAAAATGGCAAATGCAGAAAATCTGCCGAAGTAAGTATTTTTTATTTAGTTTCTTCACAATGTATTCTATATATATTCTTTTCATTTCTAGAGTTCCTAATTTTAAGCGCACGACGCAGGAGCAGCTGAAGCATTTTTTGCAGTTTGAAATTTTGAATTGATTGAATTTGAATTTTTTGAAATTTGAATTTTATAAGCTTTGTGTGCTTGTCACCTGCTCCTACGGAGGTTAAGAAATTTCGTAACAATTGACGCCTTTTGAGCTTTTGAATTTGTTTCAGAATACCAAAAAGTGACAATTGTTACCAAGTATTCAATTGTTACCGAGGTGAATATTGTTACGGTTGCCAGAATAGGGCTGTAAGTGTCCTTTCCAGAGAAGTTTCTGATCTAGTATAACGCCTAGATATTTCACCTCCTTCTGGAATTCTATCTCTGCCCCATCCAAACGTATAGGTCTAAGAGCATCAAGTTTATATTTTCTTGTGAAGGGTACAACGGTGGTCTCGCCGGATTTATATTCAGCCCCACCTTTGTGCACCATTTCTTGGTTAACCTTAGTCCTAAGGTTATCCTTTCCCGCAGGGTATCTACAAATTTCCCCCTGCATAGGATTACAATATCATCCGCATAACCCTGGACCGTTAGGCCAGCGTTAGTTAGCTCCTGTAAAAGTTCATCAACCACGAGGCTCCACAGTAGAGGTGATAGTACTCCCCCCTGCGGACAGCCTCGGGTTGTGGTTGCTAATACTAGGCCTCCCGTACTAGTCTGTATCTCTACCGACCTAGTACCGAGCATACTATGTATCCAGCCTCTTAGGGTGTTAGTTAGGCCCCTGCTGGTTAAAGAATTGTCTATGACTTCATGAGAGGTATTGTCAAAGGCCCCCTCTATATCCAGGAAGGCACATAGTGCCATTTCCTTCTCTTCTAGACTTTCCTGTAACACACTCGTCAGCTGGTACAGAGCAGTCTCGGTGGAACGACCTGCCCTATAAGCATGTTGGCAAGTATGCAGAGGGTTGTCTAATAGGATTGTCGTCTTTATGTAGTTGTCCACAACTTTCTCTAGAGTTTTCAGTACAAATGAAGTTAGGCAAATTGGCCTGAAAGATTTCGGATGAAGTGGATCCTTCTTCCCGGCCTTTGGTATAAAAACTACCTTTGCCCTCCTCCAGGCTTCTGGTATATAACCCAGTGCCAGACTGGCTCTAGTTATTTTCAGGAGATGGTGTTTGAAAAGACCCATCCCTTTCTGTAGTAGGGCCGGAAAAATGCCGTCGGGTCCAGGTGATTTCAGTGGTTTGAAGGTGTTAACCGCCCACTGTACCCTTTCCTCCGTGCAGATTTCCTTTGCTACTCTCCAGTCTCTTTTAGAGATCTTGTATAGAGCCTCAGCCTGTCCTGCCCCTCCCCAAGCAATGGAGCCCGGGAAGTGAGTATCTAGAAGTAGCTGAACCTTCTCTTCCTCACTCTCGGTAAATTCCTCATTGCTTTTCCTGAGGTTGGTAGAGGTCAGGTTGTGGCTCCTTGCCATAACCTTGTAGAGTCTAGATGCCTCACAGGTTTGTTCTATGTTCTCGCAGAAATTTCTGAAATTTCTTCGCTTGGATCCCTGATCTCCTTATTATAGAGTGTCAGAGTACTCCTATACTCGGACCAGTTCCCGGTTCGTTTAGCCCGGTTAAATAACCTGCAGTTGGGACCTCGCAGTATGCTAAGGTCCCTATTCCACCAGGGTACGTCCCTGGAGGAAGCAATCTTGCTGACCGGGCAGCTGTCCTCATACGCATCGATGTCTACCTTGTTAAAGCAGTTCACCATAGTATCTAGTTCCATAGAGTTCCTGATATTATTCCCCAACCCAAGGTTGGCGGAGTTAAGGCTCAGTGTTTCCTGGAACTTTTCCCAGTCTGTTTTCCTGGGATTTCTCAGAATTTTCCTAACTGAAGCAGAGCCTTCAATGTCAAAACGTATTATTCTATGATCCGACATTGAAGGCTCCCCAGACACCCTCCAGTTTTTAACCAGCTCGGAGCTTAGAGTATTTCCTAGGGTAATGTCTAGGACCTCCTCTCTCGAACTGGTTACAAACGTTGGTATATTTCCCACGTTAAAAATTTCTAATTTATTACTAATAATAAATTCTAAAAGGTACTCACCCCTTTGATTCGTATCGCTGCTTCCCCAGGCCTCGCTGTGCGCATTCATATCGCAACCCAGTATAAGTGGCAGCTTCTTCTGCTCACAGTACTTCACCAGTCTAGAGACTGCCTCTGGCGGAGCCAGGGTGTCCTCTCCTGGGAAGTAACCTGTGGCCATCACTATGTCCTGCGCGGTCCCGTTTATTTGTACCGGTATCTGTATCGCAACCAAATCCCTAGAAAGGAAATCTGGAAGACATATAAAGTTCAAACCATTGGTTACTAGCATGCAGGCTCTTGGATTATTACATCTAATATCCCAAATTACCTGTATGTTCCTTTCTGCCAAACCTTTGATTTGGCCCCTGCACACCCAGGGTTCTTGGACCAGCACCACGCTCAGTTTATTCCTGAGGGCTGCCCTCGCGATGACCGCAGAAGCGGCCTTTGCGTGGTGCAGATTAATCTGCGCAACTGCGGTGCTGGTCATGGCGGCCTTAGGGTTTTTCGGCGCCGCCTTCATCCTCCGTCAGGCCGCTCTCCTTGTCTAGGTCCGACAGGGTGACTCTATCGGAGTCTTCGTCATCAGCGGCCATGCTCAGCATCGAGAGGTCGATCGCATCGATCCCCTCGACTTCATGAGGTAGGAGGCTAATTTTCTCGACGCCCTCACTGCTAGCGGCCTCTTTCTCTACAAGAGTAGCCACCTCCTTCGGAATTTCGGCTACGCCTTCCGAAGGAGTATCTGTTACAGACGTGTCATCCACCTCCGGCTGCTCACGGCGCTTGTGCACGTGTACTGGTACAGGGCCAAACCTGTACCGCAGGACACACTTGCACTTCTTGATGGCGTCTATCGATCGGTCGTCGACCGCGATCGTCAGGACCTTGCCATCCTTCTCGTCCCTTGAACGGAAGATTCTCCACAAATTTGTGTGAAGCCCCTCGTTTTGAGCAATGAGCAAATCGAGGAGCTGTTTGTTATCCTTCCCTGCAGCCTTCGGGAGGTAGACAGTTAGCAGATGTACGCCGGGTATGAGGTCCCCGTCGCACGTTGCCAGCTTTACCCCCTTCCAGCCAGGTAGAATGGGGACTAGGCCCTTAAGCCATTCTGCTGTGTCAGCACTTGCACAGTCAACCAGTATGAGTCCTGGCCGAAAGTATATGCCATCGAACTGGAGTTTAGCCCTCCAGCCCTTACACATTTCTGCCACAAGTGCCTCTTCAATCTGACCCTGTTCCTCTCTTGAGAGTATGTTAACAGGGAAAGATGCCGGAAGTATTGCCAGTCTAACGCCCTTAGCGGCACTAGCATAGGTTGTTCCTGGCCTCCTGACTCCCGCCTTCTGCCTTGGTACAGTCCTAGTTGGCACCTCAGTCTTCGTTTTCTTGGCCACATTGCCCTCCTGAGGGCTAATCTCGGCAGCGCCCCTCTTCTTCGCGTCAAGCGAGGTAGGTTTTGCGCGGTCAAGACCTTCTGTTTGGTCTGGTCTGGCGTTAAGCCCTCCTTGAGATAGCGCATGTACCATTTGCCACCAGCGCCACTCAACCCAGTCTCCTTCCTGGTCTCTGCAAGCTTGCCCGGCTTGAGAGTTTGTCCGGATGTCAGGCCAGTACTCGTCGATGGTTGTGGTATCGTGTCCTTGGGCGCCGAAGCACCCGCAGACCCCACTACCACCTGACTTTCCTTCCGTTTGCCCTTCGTCCCGGTCCTTTCTGGCTTTGGCCCAAATTTACCTACTTTGGTGCCAAAGGTGCCAGATAGCGTACGTCTTGCCGTCTTCTTACTACTAGGAGTAGAAACCTGGGCGTCAGTGTCCTGGATATGCTCCACCTGATGCGCCAGTTGTGTTGCGGTATAAGAACCTGCTGCTGAGTTTAAGTTCCTCACTTGTTTCTCCATAATTGTTCCCACGAGTGTGGGGGTCTGGAGGTCCGCCGTGCCATAGCCCCCGATAGCACGGTAAGCCCACAGTTACTCTCTGAGGCGGGCAGGTATCAGAGAGGCTCCGTAAGAATACAGCCGGTATTACCCCCTGGCTGCAAACCAATCCAATAGGCACGGGTCGCGTGACACCTTGGATTAGGGGGGGGGAGAGAGGAAAAAGGGTAAAATAAAGAGATAGTGGGATGTGGGAGATTAAAGGGCAATTAACTAGTTAGCCAGCCACTAACGGGCAGAGACAAGACCCTACCCGAAGTGGCTGTTACCGGTGGCCACCACGAGGAGGTCTAGTCTAGTTTCCGCTCTAGTCCTTCCCCCCCACCAACCGGTATGAGGACCCGATTGATGGTGGAGAAGAGCAGGCGGCAGACCACGGGATGCATGCATATATTAATTGCTATCATTTATCTATTTAAACAACATAGTATTGTCTTATAATATCCCATTAATAAATACTTCTGGCATTGTGGTTCTGGTAATCACATTTTACTGCGGTGCACTTTTTTGTGTTAAAAGTAAATAGAGAAAACTTTAACTGACTGACAGTGGTATCGAGCATTCGAATTTGTGATTGTGAAAAATCGAACGATTTTGCTTGCATTCTTCCTTGAATCCTTCTGTCCATTTAATTAGTTTTCGCAGGTCATTTACAGGTCACCAGTGCACCCCACTCGTGCGCCTGGCATAATTGCGATAACACTTATTTTTTCTCAAACTCTATTCTAATTTCAGCTGTACCCTTTTGTATGATCGATACGGATGTGCCAGTAAATATGGCGGGTATGATTATCGATACATACATACATAGGTAGAATAATGTACGCACGTACTACAGTAAATCAATCAATATTTTAATCCTAAATTATATGACGTGTGAGACTGAAAACCCGAATCGTTCAGCAGAGAAAACAACGGTTGACAACTTTGTGTTTAAGTGTGCAAATTTTTCGCTTCGCTGATAAAGTACAATAACTTATGCGGTGACACTTTAGTACCTCCGTTGGTCCGCATTTTCTGAATTTGCCTTTTTTAACTTTTCAACTTCGTGACATAATTTTAAAGTTAGCAACAAATGTATGGTAAGTCTTTCAATACTGTGATAAAAATTCGAGTATAATTTTTACAAAAGTTTCTCTCATTCAATTCAATGCATTTTAAGTAGTGCATTGATTTGGGCTTCTACTGCTGTTTTAACCCATTGCTGCCGGGTACCAGTTGCGCCCATACGATTTTGATAAAATTTCATACACGACCTAGAAGTGACCCAAAATGATAAGAAAAAAAATTTCAGCTTTATATCTCTGCACGTTGCTGAGATATTCAGTAGGTATTTTGTACCCATTACGCAGCAATGGTAGCTTTTTCCATACTTTGTGAAGTGATCAGCTAAACACGTGAACACAATTTGTATTTTTTACAGGTGAGTTAGGAGGCAGATTTTTGTGAAGTTCTAAGGCCACTACGTTTCGCCACATTTTCCACCTCCGGAAAATTCACGATTTTTGGAGTCTGGTAACTCTAGCTAGATGGCGAAATTTTAGAGTGACCTTCACTAGGTTAAGGTAGTTCCATCTTTACCCTAACTATCCCTATCAATGGTTTTGAGAGATCTCAAACATTGACTTTTTTGTGATTTAAAAAAAAAAAATCAATTTTCATGGGTAAAATTTTACCCATTAGGCAGCAATGGGTTAAGTGGTTATTGTGGCTGTCACAGTTTCGCTTGGTTACTCATTTATGACCATAAACCTCACTATGCATACGTACAAGTACTTATGCGTGTACGTATAAGAGCGAAAAGTTAGTATTGGCTTGCACCAGCGTAGAAACAAATGAAGAAAAAAGAACCTGCAGAGTTGCAACAGCCTCTAAATGAGCAACCACGAAACGAAGCGAAACCATGTCCTTTCTTATTTTTGAGTATGTGGAGTTTATTGCTGTAATAATGTTCTTAATAGTCCTTTGCTTAAGTATTGCTACTGTTGCTGGGTATTGCAATTACCTGCTAATCGTGTGATTTTGAATTCCTCTGGGGATACTAAAATATTCTGATCCAGATATTCTTTATTCTTAATTTTAACTTGTTGAATTTGGCAATTGACTAATGTTCATTGCTATTTGCTAGTTATCATTAACTACATAGTTTTCATGAAAACGAGGAATTAAGAGTCGGTCAATTAGCTACTTTATCAGCTAAACATAGCTGAAAGGCGGACCATGGCTGAACCTAAAGTTTCATTCTCATAGGTTTTTCCACTGAAAATTTTTCGTTTTGATGTAGTGTACTATTTAGCTACTGAGCTATATCACTTTTCACTCACACGCACCGATAAATACCAGTTTAGTCTGATAAGGGCGCTTTTACGAGATTTAAAGCTCCCTATGATGGTGGTGGTGGTAAAGCGACAAGTACCACCAGTGGCGTATCCAGGGGGGGATAAGGGGGATAGATCCCCCCTTGGTCGGACGATTAAAAAAATATGTAGTTCTTTTACATTTTAAAAAAAGTGCATCATTTTGTCTTCAGCAAAATTTGGCATCGCCGAAAAAGAAAATCGTTTGCAACCCTGAGTCAGCTGTGTAAAATGCTTTCTTTTTCTTATTGGATTTCCAAATGACATTGTGAGTAGTGAAAGTTCATTTAAGTGTTTTATCAAAACAAAGAAATATAAAGAAAAAAATAAAAAAAAAATAAAAAAAAGGACTGACATTAGAAACTTTTTCAAACGAGGTCATAGCTCTACGGAATCTGCGCTAAAGAGGAGAAAGTCGGTAGAAGAAACAAATACGGCTGCAGAAATTATTCTGCCTCCTAGTCATTGCGTGAGCGAGCAGTCGTCTGTCTTAACCCTTTCCGGTCAATTTCCGCATTTATTGAGATACAAATTTTTCTTTCAAAATATTGACTATCATTGAACATTTTAGCAATAAAAGACAACAAAATATCAAAAAAATCATTTAGGTTGAGACAGTGGCGTAACTATAGAAATGGGGGCCCCAGTCAGATTTTCATTAAGGGGCCCTTACCAGAAGAATTCTTTAAATCATTCAAACTTTTCTCACTCCACCCCCCCCCCTCCTGCCTTACACATTAATATTCATCGCTCAGGATTTCGAAGGGGTGTATTATTCAAGGTACGGATACAAATGATGTTGAAAAAAAAGGATCAAGTGTTATTCATGTAAAACATTTTATTTTTATGGTATGAAACTGAAATAAAAAACAGTGAATAAAATGGACAATTTTTGAGTTCTCAAAGTTGTGATATGCATATTCAGAATTTAATGCGCCTCACTTTCAAATCAGCAAACTTGTGAATAATTTGATCCAAGTTATTTCTCAAACGATTGGCCATTTCATGTTCAATAGACAGAATACTCAAATTACTCAAACGCTCTTGGCCCATGGTACTTCGAAGATAAGTTTTTATGATTTTTAATTTTGAAAAATTTGTTTTCTTGCCACTTTTGGGGGCCCCCTGGTGCTCGGGGCCCCGGTTTCTGAGACCGGTAAGACCGGTGGTAGTTACGCCACTGGGTTGAGAATTACAGCTCAATCAATTTTGTACGATATATCGTACAATGGTCCGCAAAGGAGTAAAACTCCGTGAAATTTTTGTTTCGTTTTTTTAAGTTTTCTGAACAATTCATTGATGTTTTTGATAGAAAACATAAATTATAACAACAAAAAAACAAAACGTGATTTCATTTTGATCGAAACTTATATAAATTATATATGTGAACAATTGAGTCACATTTATTCGGCCTTATGCAACCGTTGTTGTTGTTGCAAAGCCCTTTTCCCCTCAATAAAACACAGAATCAATTAAAATTCGTATAGCTTTACAGAAAGATACTGAATATAGCCGATTCTTATTATCATAGTGGGAGTGGCAAGTACGCATGTCTAACCTTACATAACCTGTGTCTACCCAGTAAAACACAAAATCGTCTAGTAATTCTTATTTTTAATCGAAAATTGCCGAATAGTCGAATTTTATTAGATATGTGGTTTACAGATGGGCGGGGCAGGCATGCAAGCGCAAAAATTCTATTACCAAACCCAAAACTTGCAACCTTTGTTTTCCATTTGTACGATATATCGTACAAAGCTTTGCAACCCTTGTGGTCATTTGTACGATATATCGTACAATTTTTTTAAAGGCTCGGGAAAAATATTAAGACGCAAAAAATGTTAAATTTAATGGCGCATAATCATAGTCCCGCATAAAAGCCGGCTTTAGTTAGCAAAAGACTAAAAAGATAAAGTCGACTTTAATTTTTCAATTACCATAGTCAGCATAGAACATGCTTCTACGTAGCAGCGACTTTTTGAAACAGCAAACGAAAGCAACGGCACCTCTACAAAAACTAGCGATTCGGAGTTACAAATGAGAATTTATTTTCGGAATTATGCCCATACCGATTTATTTTGTAATCAATTATTTTGCAATATTTGTTTTCCTGAATACTAATTAGCAGTTAAAAATGGACGACTACGGTCGACTACTTGTGAAAAGCAGACGGCAGCCTGAAAAAATCGACTGCACAATTTTCCGAGGATTAATCTGCCCATCTCTGACATAAACAAAACAAACAAACAGCTGATTGATTTGAAAATTATTGCCTACTTTACGGGGTAAAGAAAACAATTGTATTCTATTGCTGCTTGGTTCTTGAATGTTCAAAACATCAATTACAAACTGAGCAGCAACTTTATCGAGCCGGTAACGACTATAGAAGTCCTCGTCATCGAACTCGAAGGGCGTTCCGGCTTTTATATACTTTTCGCCGTCTCAGCACAATGTTGTCGTTCATAATATTGAAATCTCTCTCAATTTCCTCGAAATGAACCATTTTACATTTTTTTCGATTTATTTGGTTTTTTGAATTTAGAGTATTTTGAAAAGTGAAATTTCTGCTCATTTTGACTCATTGCTAACTGGTTTAGCAACAGCTTTTGCTTGTTTTAAAGTTAGAGTATACTTTAAGCGTTAAATTATGCTCTAACTCGACTATGATTGACTTAGAGCCTACTTTATTTAAAAGTATACTTTATTGATCTTAAAGTGTACTTTATTTCGACTATGACTATGCGCCAATAAGTTTTATAAATCAACTGAGATTCAAACTTTGAAATTGTTTACCTTTTTGCTACCAAAAAGTATTACATATTTAAAAATTCTTCCGCAGAAGCTACGTCATTTGCTGGTTTTTCAAATTCTTGCAAAAAGCTGCTTACAAATCACACTCATACTGTGTAGCCACGGTTATAATGATTTATATTTTTAAACAGACTGATACAACACAGCCTACTTAATAAGAATTAAAAAGCCGTTCCATAAAAATGCGTTCGTTGTCAAATAAAAAATCTTGGAAAAAATTGTACGATATATCGTACAAATTTCCGGAAAGGGTTAAGCAACGACACACAGTGTCGCGAGTAGGGACAAAAATCAAAAAAATGAATGTCGCAAATGTAGAAAAATAAGTTTGTAGTACTGAAGTAAATACCTCAATTTACTAAAATGTGAAAACGAATTTTAAAAATATCAATTTATATACCGATGGCAGGCCACCAAACTTGCACTTTGTGAAGGTTGGTGGCTTGGGTAGAAATTATTGAAATTTGTTGAATGTAAGTTCGAGGACTTTTATTGAAAAATTTCCCATGGAACCTTATAATAAGTAAATATATTCTATAAATATACTATTTTTGCAACTCTGGGGAAGCTTTCCCTCTTTTATTTTGCTTTCCATATTCCTTGTACCGCTACTGGAAGAAACGTCAATTCGTAGGAATAAAAGTGCAGTGTCATCAAACTTTAGATAAGCTTTTAAAAAAAACTACTTCTTACTACTTCGAGATTTTACAGTGTGATATAGCTGAAAGTATGTATTAATAGAAACCATGGACTTTAGCTGCACAAACTTGCACATTTTTAGGAAATTCAGCATTTTCAGTGACGTATGCAGTCAAAAATAGGGACCTTTTTTTTTATAGGCAAACATAGCGACCACTGCTGCGCTTCGCTTAAGCTATTAATTTTTGTTTGTAATAATATGCAAACACCACTTGATTTAAAAAAATTACAAAAAAAAGGTAGATTCGATGGAAGGCTTCGGTAATTCGGCTTGCCATCGAATTAAGGCAACTTTCGAAAAGAAGCAAAACTTGTTAATGCCTGAAGAACCAATTATATCAGTTAATAGGAAAATTAAAGGTAAACATGAAAACCGAAACTCTGATATAATGCAATACTAAAAAAAATTTAATTTCAAATTTTGTCAAAAATAGATGTAGAGGGTTTAATTTGAATAATTCATCATCGAAAACCGATTGTAATAGCAGTACACACTAACAAATTGTAATTTTTCATGAAAATATATGCTTTACTGAATTTAATAAAAGGTATTATAATTTTCTATTTGAGTTTGAAATTACTTAGGTGCGCATAAGTATGCACAGATATTTGTAGTTTTTGTAATATTTCCTCTTTTTTTTACAAGCGTATTTGTAGGTTGATCGAAATCATTTTTTGTATATATCTTTATATTGATGATATGAGTTTGCTGTACTAAATTTCATCAATATATATTTTATAGTTTCCGAGATACTGTCACCTTAGTATTTGGTTTGTATGGGAGGTGGGCGTGTCCGTGGGGCGATTGAAGTAATTTTTGGCGTATTAACTTCTCTTTATAACAAAATCATATGTACAAAATTTTATTGTCGTACGACTATTCCTTCTATTTTTGTCCCTCGCTACTATGGACTCGCGACACTGTGCGACATTGGGAGCTTTGCGCGGAAGCGTCTTAATCTAACGTCAGAGGACAGACAGCAAATTATGACCAATGTATGGAAACCTGACTGTAACACAGTATTTCCAATATTGGAAAAATTTGCTGACCGCCGCTTAAAGTTTCAATTTAGTTGGCTCAGTCAATTCAATTGGCTAGCATATTCTCAGTTGGACCAGGGAGCTTATTGCAAGCCTTGCGTGGCATTTGCAAGAACTGATGCAGCCCATGTTTTGAAACACACCCTTTGACTATTATTTAGTTGATGATGTGCTGCTGTGATATATATATAATTTAATGTATATGATTTTGCTTTGAGCGAAAAACAATTAAAACAAATAAACGCAAAGCTTTTATTGCCGCCCCCCCTTCATCAAATCCTGGATACGCCACTGAGTACCACCAATATATTTGTTGTCGTTGTGTTCTAGGCTACTTTAGAATTATTTAATTGCGTTTATGATCAGTTATTAGTTTAATTTTTTCTGTTGGTATAAGGTTCATTATTGTTTTAATTTTTCATCTTAATTATTTCTTAAGGGAAGGGGTTAAAAGGGAAGTGCGTGGGTATGAAATTATCTGAAAGTAATCGTGGGTGCTTTCAGTTACAATTATATGAATTTTCAGCCAATTCGCTCAGTTTCCGTCTTTTTTCTTAATAGTAAGTACTGGTTTTTCTTAGTAAATATGTAATGGGTTTTCCACTATCGGAAGCCGAAAATTTATAAGCATTGCCAATTCAATTTTGGCTTTTAGGAATTATTAATAATTACAATATTGTGTTTTATTTCCTTTTCAGATTTCATTTGATATATCTGTAAAACCCGTTTCATACAAGTGGTAAGTCTAACATGTACTTGTGCAAATACAATATGTTTGGATATAATGTGGAACAAGTGCTTTAGTGTTTATCTTCAAACTGGTCGTGTTCTCTACTGCGGGATAGAAATTTTACAAACATTTCATGCGAGTGTCTTTTTCAGTTTGCGTAAATCATAGGTGAACGCAGACGCCGCATATTGGGGGAAACAATTACTTTTTTCTTGACTTTTCGTAATACAGATACACCAAGTATGTATAACATTTATTTTTTAGGTCCAAGAAGCTGGACTTTATGGTCTTTCAAAATTTATTTTGTCATAAAAATGCTTATCTAGCCTATGTTTAATTTTTTAATTAAAACCAGAAAAATGGGTATTTTTTAATTTTCCGAAATATTTTCACACTGATTAGTAGGGGCATTGAGCTGAATGATGTTTTAAAAAATTGAAATACGAAACTGCATTTCCGTACAAGTAAATTGGAAATCTTACTTACTTAAGTGGCCATAACAACCCGTTACCGGGTTACGGCCTGCCGAATATGGCCGAAGAATTTACAAAGTACCTTCCTCTCGAACACCCCAAGGGTCGCTATGTTCTTTGGCGGAAATGTCCCTGCTCCTGCGTCATAAAGGAAAACGGGCAGAACAAGCGTCCTATAGAATGCAAGTTTTGTCCAATACGAGATTGATTTTTGCATGTTACATCGTTGCTCTTAGCCCGATTGTGTCAAAATTATTTTTCTTTAGATTTTTGCAAAAAAATTTGTTGAGCGATTTAATATGAAGCATAATGAAAAATGAAATTTTTTGAGTGCATGTTTAGTGTGACCATATGCTACGCTAGGCGCTACCGGGTTAAGGTGACGAAACTGTTCTCTTGCATAGAGCATACCTTTCAGATAAACCATTAAATATGATCGGTTAGAGCTTGCCTAGAGGCAATAACAGTCAGTATGGGAAGTTGCCAACTGCAAACGTTTTAGTATGCACGAATACTTATGCATATGTATATATTTTTATAGACTGAAAGAGCTGTTTTCAATGTTCTGAGTACGTGTAACGGAACGAAAGCATATTTACAATCCTAAATTTTGTTTCTGATAATTTGAAACTATCACAATAATACATTGAAATTCGATCGAAGCATTGGTTTGGTGTTTGTTAAACTCCATTCCAGTCTTCTCTCTTTGGTCTCTGTCTCTCCTAAAATTTTGGTTAAACTCACTCATACTATAACAACCAGCTTACGAGTGTTGTGAATTCTGACAGATGTACAAACATAAATGCACACAAGCGTGTACACCAAGTGCCCTGTAGGAAACTTTAAGACAACTGGACTCACAATTCATCACAGAAACACAATCGAGATGTTACTTAAAACAAGATCAAAAAGCAAAAATTAAATACAATAGGGGTATTCACACCGAGCCCGTTACTTTGTTAGTTCGGTACTCTGTAGTTTTGTACGTGTATTTTGTTTTTGTTCGATTCTTTTGCAAAAACAAGATACAAAATTGCTTTGGTTGCTTTGGTTTTGTCGCTTACGAAATAGAGACTAGCTCTAAGCTTGGCGACAGCGACATCTGCGTACGGTGTTCGTATTGTTGTCAAAATAATCGTTCCCGCACGATTGTTCTGATTCTATATTTTGACAGATGCAGTCGTGTCGCTGCCGTCGTCTATGAATTCGGGGCATTATTGGTTTTATGTTTGGTCCAAGTTACCACGTGTGCTGGACTTGGATTCGAGTTTATTTTTCTTGCTGCTCTGTGTGTCATTTAACATTTAGTAAAGGCTTTGAATGCGGCTCAGGCTTGGGTTAGATATAAAATACTGGAAAATTTCCTAATGGGGTTGAGAGCAGCTGAAGTGTTTGGTTGTGACCGCAGACGTTGTGAACAAAGCCTATGGTAACACACCAACTTTAACCAGCAGATGAACAGCAACCATTACCTGAACAATGGTGGTAGATTAGTAAATTATAAGTGAGCATACAGCTGATATACATATAAATGCTACGGAACGCTTGTACTACAGGAATTGAGAAGCGTCTGTTTGCTTGGTTGTGCCTGTGTATGTGAGTATCTGTGAGAACTGTGCTTGTGTGACGGCTTATATCTACACCTCTATATCTTTTTACTTCTTTCTTTTGCACATTCACAAGGCACACAAAGCGTGTAACAGCTGTCCACGTTTTATAAAAAATCAACAGCGTCGCAAAGAGATACGGTCGAGTTCGGCCATGCACAGTACAGTAGAGTAATTTGAGCTGCTGCAACGTGCGAACGCGGAGTGCGCTTGAAACGGGTCCAACGCATACATCGTCGGGGTCGCACTATTTAGGGGCATACCTTACGGTACCGGGTCTGGATTTTCGGTTAATTTTTAGTTTCGCTTCTTTCGATTCGCATTTTGTTTGCTTCAATTAGTTGTCGAACCGGTTGTGCGATAATTGCTGGGTATTAATGGTTTGAGGGGGCGGTGTGTGCATTTGGTGATATTTTATAAAATTGAGTTTATGTTGTTGGTGAAGTTTAGCCCATTGGAGTTAATAGAACCTGTTTGGAGTTGTGATTGAAATACCAAAGGCGTGCCACTATTTTCTGTCGTAGCCATAGCCGCAGTACTAGCCAGTCAGTCGGATATTACACAATTAAAAACAACACAAAAAACATGGCGAAAATCCAAGTACGGTAAAAATATCCATTAACAGTTGCAAGCAGTGAACGGCAGTTTTTCGGTTTACAGTAAGATTCCAGCTGAAAACGTTTCATTGGAATAACACAGAAGAAGCAGGCGTTAATGTTTTGATAAAAAAATGAACCGAACTTGGACAGTGGTAATGGTAATAATTACAAAAACAACAGTGGCAATTTACTATATATAGAGAAAAACACAATAACAACATCAGTGATATGCCAATAATAAAAAACTCCAGTAACAACGTCTGCAATTTCGGTTTGACGCCGAATTTAATTTTTGCTGCTGAAAACTTAGCTATTACTAAGTTTTTTACGTTCATGGTGTTCTCATCTGTCTATTAAATTTTTTTTTGCAAATTTCAATAAAACAACATAAATAAAACAAATAAAATATAATAAAATAAAAAAACAAATAAAACAACAACAACAACAGAGACAATAGTATGAACGACTGCCACCTCAATTGGATATATATATATATAGTACATACTAGCGTCCGACCGAAACATCTTTTTTGGGCCGAAACCGTATTTCGGTTTTTTTAATATTCGGCTGAAACCGAAACTTTCTAGTTGAAATAAAAATCACCATATCAAGAATTTTTTTTAACAAACGAATTTTACATTAAGTAAATAAAGAACAAACAAACAAACATAACATAAATAAATAAATACTTATTAATAAAACAATTTATTCATTTTTTAAAAACATAAACATGGAAAAATCACCCTTTCGTACCTTACTTGCTAATATTCAAAATTAAATAATTTAATATTATATGCTAAAAAAAGAAGTTTATTTACATTGGTGGCGTCTAAATTACTCCTCATTTTACTATATATCTGCTACACAATAAAATGTAAAAAATATTCTAGAAAGTTTCGGTTTCGGCCGTTCGGCCATTTTTTGGCCGAAACTGAAACCGAAACCACTTATTTGGGCCGAAACCGAAACCGAATATTCGGTCGGACACTAATACATACCTATATGCACATGTAGCTACGTATTTATGTGTCCGCCACATTACAAATAGGAAATTGATTAGTAATTCGCAGCAAGATTTGAGAAAAGGAAAGAGTTGAGCATTCAGAGCAGATTATCAGCAGAGAAAAGCAGAAACTACAGTTAATAATTTCAAAAATCACACGAAAAAATCATTCTTGACGGCAATGATACTGAGTGATCGATGTTTTCATGGCTGTTTCAAAGTTTTGACATTAACTGTGGCAAATTAATTTTTTAGGCCTTTTATTGTCGGACATTTTGAAAGATACTCGCCCTCGAATACACATTTACACGAAAGCACATTTTGTTCTTTTTTTATCTGCACAGGAGGTTGTATTATTTGCCGAGTTGGCTTAAAGTTAGTTTTGACTTAATCCAAACGTCCTTTCCGTGGCCATGGAGAAAAAATCCGGATCCTTAGGGCCGGTGCGCACGGGCAACCCTACTAAGACCCTTATCGTATAAAGTATTAAAATAAAAGTGTAATTATGATTGCGACTCCTGAAAACCCCGGGTCCGGATATAAACCTCCCCAACATGTCCTTCCTGCCCTTCTCCAAATAATTAATGCTGTACAGGAAAGCATATTGTGTCGGGATAATCGGCACGCTCAACTATATGTGCTTGGTTCGATTTTCTTGCACAAACCCATCGCATAATCACACATGGTGTGGCCTTCCTATCTTTTGACTTTGGCCAGTAGGAAAAAGTCATTATTAAAATGGCGAAGTCAGTTCCCACTTTAATATTCTCACACCTTTTTCAATATCAGTTGCTTGAAACTCGTTAAAATTTTGTGGCAAAATTTAAATACGCAGCTGATTCAAAAAACTGAATTCATCAGTCTTCACTCCGCCGAACCATGCCGCCATCATTTTGATTATATACTTAGTACATATCACATATACATATATGTACATATGGTATGTATACAATGCAGACAATGACCAAAAGCAGCGGCTTAAACGATCAAGTACAAGGAACAGCGGCAGCCGTCATGGTAGCAAGTTCAACTGCGAAACCTGTTTTTGCACCAACAATTCCATCTTCTCAAATGTTTTACTTAATACCTTTTTTTGTGTTTCTATGAGCTGAGCTCTGGAATTTGGATCGGCGGCAGTGAGGAGGCTGACAACGCGAACAAAGTCGTTGTTACTGACGTTCATGTAGACGGAACTGATGCTCACGTTAGCCACATTGCTGGTGCTCCGAAATTCGCACGTTAACAAAAAGAGAGCGGTTAGGCTTCAATGTATCTGTTTATTTGTATTTTTCTTCTCATCAGTATCAGTGCAATAATTCTAAGAAATTTCACTCGTTCTAATTGTCGCAAAATGATTTTGGCCACCAAAGCACTTTATATACATTAGTCAGAAAAAGTTTGCGTACAGGCAAGTCAAAATTATGTTATCATCAATTTTGACTTCAAAAAGGGTTCTCTGTTTACCAAAACTTATCCACATTATTCATATATGCCTGAACGGAACTTTTTGATGTGTTTTAGATGCATTAAAACAATAATTTTCCATATATTCGTATTTATTGACAATATACTCACAAAACGGTGCAGAATAAGTTTGCTTACAAAACTAATTACGGGAATTTCCAGTTATGCTTTTCATTTTTATTTGGAAATTTTTATTCCATTGAACAGTAAACGGACTTGTAAATTATTTTTAAACGTATATATGCTTAAAATTATATAGAAAGCAATAGAACCCAAGCGAAAAAAAATAAAAATGGATAAAAGGATAATCTTACTAAATCTTTCCCAAATTTACAACAAATTTCGTGAAATTAGAGAATCTTTTAGAAGAGCACATTCGTCATTTTGAAAAGCCATCTTATATTTCGAAAAAACCAGAAATTCTTGCTTCTTTGCTACGATCTGGCCATTTTCTTAAGCTAACCAAGCAATAGGATTAGATTGTTTTGCGATCAGTGCATCATATTGTAAGGCTAGTTGCACCCAATATCTTCAGAAATGTACAGAAATATTTTATAAAACCCAGTAGCAGTGCCTTTATAAGAAAAGTCATGAAAAAGACATATTTCCCCTA
The DNA here is from genome assembly GCA_964056695.1 of Melieria picta. Lineage (NCBI taxonomy): Eukaryota > Metazoa > Arthropoda > Insecta > Diptera > Ulidiidae > Melieria > Melieria picta. The sequence continues at coordinate 65,458,714 of OZ057399.1, forward strand.
CATAACAGCATGTAAGAAGCCCATTTAGCTTACTTACAAGGAGCACAGAATTTCTTTCGTGAAAGAGTCCATCATTGAGTCTAGAAAACCGAATTTCTGGGACTGTGTGTTGTTATCTATGGAGTAGGAAGATTTATTATTCTCTGATAATGGTTTGGCATATTTGGCATTAAAATGCATCAACTAATTTGAAGATGATTCAGTTAATAACAAAAATCTGACATTAACAGTAAAGCATAGCATATGAGGGGGTATGGTATGGGGCTGCATGTCTAGTAAAGGAGTGAGCAAGCTGTGTTTTTTTATTCAGAAATGGTTCCGAGGGGTTATTTACATATTCTAAAAGCTTATGCAAGCCAAGGTTTCAAAATTTTGGATCAGGTTCCAACATTTCTTTTCAACTTTACGATGACCTTAAGGCGCAATGCATACGATGTGAAGCTATCTTTGCAATTAACTGGCTCAAAAAATTTGAAACAGTTCCTCCCTAGTCACCTAACGTACATTTAATTAAATATATAAGGGTTTATTTGAACCCTGAGCCCAACAACACTCCATCTTCAAAGATATAGTAAACAAATATAACAATTCAAGGATATAACAAAAGAACAGCTGAAAAAAACGCATAATTTAATACAATTTATGCCGAAACTTCTGCAGGGAGTTCCAATAAGAGAAGCATATCCAAAAAGTTATTAATTTTTGGACAAAACTTAGTTTAAATTAAATTTTTGCTACATAACCTTATCTTGTACGCAAACTTTTTCTGAGTTGAATTCATAACACATTTTGTTTTTGGCCCTTCTTTTACAATTTGGTCAAGTTTTTGTTATTATTATCTTAATAGAATAAAAGAACTAAGTTTATGGAAAAAATAAAAAAATATTTTGTTTTTGAAAAATTACTTTAAGTGATTTATTTTTCATATGAAAAAACTACGTACCCCTTGTACGCAAACTTATTCTGACTAGTGTAGGTCTTTCGAAAGTATTGTACTCGGGTATAACGAGTATAACTAAGCACAAATTTTAGTTTTACATTCCGTTCTTGTTTGCTAAGATCTGCTATCTAAGCTTATTGTAAACAATTTGAGATTACAAAATCGCTATTTTAATCTGCCACCACTACAAAACTACGGCTAGGCATAAGTGCCATGCGGCATAGCCCATGCCTGTTATGATCGTAGCATAACTCGGAGAGCGATTGCGTGAGATGAAAATACTGAATTGCTAAGAATCACGTTACGAATGCTTTCTGTGAGTTCTGCGAGTAAGACAGAATACCAGAAAACAGGTGTGTGATGGTGTCGAGTTGCACATACATAGTTATAGTGACCATCCCTTTCGTAGCCTGCAAATGATAATTCAAATCAAATACAAATCTAATTCAAATCAGTTCAGTTAAAAAGAATTTAAATATATTTTATATTAAATAAATATGTTTGAAAACAAAATTTGAATTTTCAACTTTAAGCAATTGAGCATATCTACAAAAAATGATCTTACTGAATTCTGCATTTTGACTTTAGACATATATTTACCGTAAATTTACCTCGTGCATCTTTTGCAGTTTGCAAATTGTAGTAGCTTAGACGTTGCAATGGATTCAAAACTAGAATCAATATTTTTACCTACATATCTCTTTCCCGCATGGCATTTGCAAATATCGCCCAGTTGCACGTTGCCCTGCATTTGTCGGGGTTCCCAGTGCTGGCTCTTCTCTAATTTATAGCTACTATACCTTTGCATGCACGTCACGACAATAGCACATATCGATTTGCAAACAATTTTAATACATGCTTACCTCGACACACAAATACATACATATACCGGCTAAGAGGCAAAGAAAAAGCACGCAGGAGGAAACAACGATTTCTCATCGCAGTTCTGATTACTGCATTTATCCAAATATTACGAGAGGTGTGAGTTGATTTGTTAATGTGTTTGTTGACTGCTTGTTGAATGCCAACATCGACATTACGACATCTGTTGTAGTTGAAAAAGGTTTTGAGAAGGATAATATACTATTTTTTTACGAGTAAGGTCGGGTTTTCAGGTATTCTTCTGTACTTAGTAGGGACATAAATATTGTTACATTGAACACACCCATTGTAATAGTTGAATTAAACATACCCCGTTATTTCCACATGGTCTATGAAACATAACCTGTAAAGCGTTAGTCTGCACCGGGAATTCTAAATTGTTCTAGCTTTCACCATGGAGTGGTCAGATAACGAGAACCGTATCGCTGTTATAGCGCTATTTAAATGTGAAATGAAAAAAGGTGATATTTTCAAAACGCTCCGCCCGCTCGGGATTAGTCGCATGTTCCTCTACCGGTGCATAACACTGTTTGAGGAGACTACAGATGTTAAAAACCGCCACCGGTCGGGCCGTCCGCGCACAGTTCGAACACCACAAGTCGTTAAAGTTGTCAAATCAAGATTTCAGCGAAATTCGGACATTTGTTGACTGCAGCTTTGAAAACAAAAAGAATGGAAACGCAAACGTCTTTGGTGAAGAACGCTGAGAACTTGCACAGAAAAATCTTGTTTACCGATGAAAAAATGTTTACCGTGCAGGAAAAATTTAACCAGCAAAATGATAGGGTGTATCATCTAAGGAAGCATCTGAACTGATTCCACGGGTCGAAAAGTGTCATCACTCAGCTTCAGTCATGGTTTGGTGGGGTGTCTCTTACGATGGGGTCACTGACTTGCATTTCTGCGAACAAGGGGTCAAAACATCGGCCACAGTTTACCAAGAAACCGTTTTGAAAGCTGTTGTAAAACCACTTAACCATTCTTTGTTCCAAAACCAGCCGTGGACTTTCCAGCAAGATTCTGCGCCGGCCCATAAAGCTAAAACGACTCAAACCTGGCTCCAAAAAAATTTACCAGCATTTATTTTCTCTGAAGAATGGCCCTCTGGCAGTCCTGATTTGAACCCGCTCGATTACAAATTGTGGACAGTTTTAGAGGACATGGTTTGCCACAAAAAATACCCCAACATTGATTCTCTCAAAAAATACCCCAACATTGATTATCTTAAGACAGCTTTGATTCGTGCTGTGGCCAATTTTCCGATGGACGAGGTGCGTGCGGCTATTGATGATTGGTCAGTCCGACTTAAGTCGTGCGTGAAGGCCAAGGGCGGACATTTCGAATGAATGTTTTCTTTTTGTATACAATATATATCAATAAATATGTAAACATAAATTAGCCCAAAAACATTCACTACTTTTAATTTGATATCATAAAACGTGTGTAACAGTATTTATGTCCCTACTAAGTATATTATGAAAGGATGTGAAAAACTATTAATGCGAAAATTAAAAAAAATTAATAATAGATGATAGAAAAAGGCAGAGATATTTAACAAAATAAATTTTAAACAATTAGGAAAACAACAAACGAATTCGAAAGACTTTTTAGAGTTATTTGTAGCTGTCACAATTCCAACTAACCTTATGTATAGCATTATGAATTGGAAGGGCGGAGGGCATTACTGCAATCAGAGCATGGTGCAGAGCTGTTGCGTTTCACTGCTTAATTAAATCAGCGTTTTTAATTACACGCAGCAACAACAAAGTCAACAACGATATTAACATTAGGAAATAACATAAATGGAACAGCATCAGAGCTTTAAAGCACTAATCACAGCATATTCTAAATACAATTGCGACTTTTGGTACTACTTCGTCTATTGTTAAAATGCAACAAATTAAACTTAGAACGGCATCATGCGTCAGGCCCATGCATTTTGCATCAGTCAACAGGATTTGAGAAGAAAGTTTGCACGTATTTTACCTAATGGCCTAATAAATCAGCACCTCAACACGCTGCTCGTAATCCCATAATTGCATTTAAATAAACGTCCAGTCACGGTAACTGCAATGGCAGCGGCTGCAATACAGTCGGTAAACAGAACTTAATTGTAGCTTTTTTTTTGGTAATGAGTGTTTCTGTTTAGATTTTAACTGATTGTACTATTTAAAATTTTTGTATATACATATGTACATACTTAATAGGCACGTAGCACAGTTGCTACGCTGCGTACCAGCAAACTTACGTATGTGTAATGCTAAAAGCATGGCAGACATTAGATAAGTTTCCTTTCGTTCCCTATCATTTGCGCGTTTTTTGATGTTTTTCTGTTTCTCTCTTTTGTTCGTCAGGGTTAATAATGCCAGAAAAATTAAATGCGGTCAGATAAGCAATGTAAATATTTGCGTGCTTTAAAGCACAGGAGCCTTTTAAGCTGAATAGAAAATTTATTAAGTGTTATTCAAACAAACTGCATGCTGCGTCTAAATCGCCAAATTACGTGAAAATTCCGCAGAGCCACCACAGCCGTAGCTGAGCAAACAAATATTGTCTGTGAATAGTAGAAGACAGTAAACCGACAAGGATATGGAAATTGGTCCTGAAGAGAAGTTAAATTAAAAACAACAGGATAAAAATCAGTTGTCAGAGCCATTATCGACATTACATACAAATTCTACAAATACAACTACCAATAGTTTGCATAGCCTACAAAACAGTATTCAAAATGTCCCGCAGGCACAATCTTTCGCTTAGAATAGCAGCTGTTCCTATTCTTATAAGATCCATTGATCACTTCTATAGAACCATTTAAAGGCGCGAAAGATAAAGTGATACCAAGACTACCTGAAAATTCAATAGATGCGCTGCCCTGTAGATAATTCACGTACAATCTCAAGTAACTGTAGAAGAGCATACGAGTAGTGCATGAAGAAGGTGACTGGCTTCAATTGTATTCGAAGAGGACCATTGCATTTACAACGTGTGCCCATATATAGTTCGACAGCCCCGAAGTAATAGAATGCAAGATATGCACTTATTCTTTACCTAAACGCTAGCAAAGGACATGTAGGCAGGCCAAGTGTGCACACAAACAAGTCGGATAGCTGGAGAGCAGCACGCAAGTTGGGATTTTGAGTGGACTAGAATGGAGGGAAGGAGAATAGCAAATCAGATTAATTCTGTGTAAAACTTCCGTTCGGTATACACATATGTATATATATATATGTACATAAATATATAGCAACATGAAAATATGCGCACACATGAGCAGATGGCGATAAAATTGCTAAATGTTAACATAAGACAGCTGTTTCCGCTATGAACTTATAATCAATTGGTTGACTAAATACAAGTTTATAAGTATGAAATATAGGTCTAAGAAAAAAATTGAGGCACAATCTCGCTCCCGAGATTTAAATTGTTTTTGGTACACTCCGTCTGTACTCTACCTTTCTTAAAGAGTTTTATTCGTATACTTCACATATGTATGAATATTTGTGTGTACATACGTACGCAACTGAAATTATGGTTACATTTATGTATGGGTAGCGAAACTACCCTGTAGGAATTCGGACTGGTGCGAATGTAATTTTTCAACTGGTTGCTTGTCAACCATAGTTGACTGTAGAACTGATTCGATTTTAACGTGGCGATGTCCTAGGCGACAGTGAATTGTCCACGTCTGCATCAATTTGCAACTAGCCTAATGTTAGTCCTAAGTAAAACAGTTTCTAAACCAGTTGCGAAGCGAGTAATTTGAGAACTAGTTTATTCTGGGTTAGTTTTCTAAGTAGTTGAATTTTATGGGGGAAAATAAAACAATGAAAATTGTAAATAATTATTTTATTTTTATCGGGAATGAAAAACAAAATACACGTGCAACAACAAATTTCAGTTCTAAAAAAGGTGAACTTAGACTTGACACACTTCTGCCAAAAATGTTTGGGGCCTGACGCAATATAATATCTTCATTATTACTAATTACGCCTGCCGTTAATAAATAAATTAATAAAAAATTAACAAACAAACACTGTTCAACACTGTTCAACAACTGATTCTTCACTTTCTGGCTTCGCGCAACCACGCAAAATTTCAACTGAAATCGTTCAAGGCAAAACGTGCAAATCGAGCATCGACATGTTCAAAAAATGCAAATATTTCGATGTCGCCGTTGTAACAAAAGTATCGCAAGATCAGACCTAACAGTAGGGGTATTCACACCGAGCTCGTTACTTTGTTAGTTCGGTACTCGGTAGTTTTGTTCGTGTATTTTGTTCGTGTTTGTTCGTGTTCGTGAATCGAACAAAAACAAAATACACGTAGAAAACTACCAAGTACCGAATTAACGAAGTAACGAGCTCGGTGTGAATACCCCTAGTATTTTGTTGATAATTTCACCTGTGTTTCCTCTTTCTCATTTTTATGTGCTCTTCTCGCCTATGAACGCGCACACATGCACGAACGTGAACGATTAGACGCGAACTGACTGAGTTCTACATTCGCTGACAGCTACATACTTGGGCAACTAGTTGTCCAAGTGACTTACGAAAAACCAGTTGAAAAACCAATGAATTTTGGGAACCAGTTGTCTCAGGTCCGACAGGGTATTTCTCTCACCGCGTTTCATTGTGTTGTTGTTGTGTTAACCCTTGCGTAATGAACATTACAAATGCTATTATTTCTTAGTCGATAGTGTGAACATTTAGTATTGATAAGAGTGTGTGAAGAACACCGCCGTGTTGTAAGAATCAAGGCGGCTTTGTAAGGATTTCCTCTCAAATACCTCCTCTCTTGTGAAAAATAAGTTTTTTTATTCGTTTGTGTTTTATTACATAAAAAGGACAAAATTGATTTGATAAGCAAAATGTTCCCACGTCTACAATATATGTATGTACTATATGTAGCTGCACTGTATAATTATAAGACGTTAAGGAAACACACACATTAACGAATGCATTGCTTCACAGCGCCAAACGTAAGATTATTTTTTCGCTGAACTTTAGTGCAAACAAAAGTGTTCTGACGGAAGGAGAAATACCGTTTTCACCAATCATATTTGAAGTTCGGCGTTATCCTTGTTTTGAAATTCAAACTTGATAAGAAACGGCAAACGGTGGTTGAAGCAAGAGCAACATTTCATATGCAGAAAAAGAAAAGGCAGAAACATTGGTAGTGAAGTAGGGGAGGGAAATATTAATTCATTGAACAATCCCAGCAAACATTAATGACTAATCTCAAATTGAGGTACATTTGAATCAAATTGCTTTCTCAAATCTCAAACGTTTGTTCTCAAATTGATCTCAAATATACTGTTATGGCATTCTCAACTTAAAAGGCACATTTTTAATACGGAAATTTGCCTTTATTCTCAAATTGAGAATTTAAAATTCTCAAATGTATCTCAAAGGAGCGGAACGGATGGAATCGAATTCGTCAAATTCGCACATTTTCAATATGGAAATTTGCTTTTATTCTCAAATTGAGAAATTAAAATTCTCAAATGAATCTCAAACATGCGGAACGGATGGAATCCAATTCGCCTTTTGCATAGATTGCAGTTGCCAATAGCGTGAAATAAAAATACAGAGTAGATACATTTATGGATAGATTCATAATAGATTCATTCAATAGATTAATATTTTTTATATTAAGGCAACATAACCAGTGACCAGAGACCAGTGACATAACGTAACATTTTATTAAGGTAGAAAATTTAGTTCATATTAAGGGAAACGTATGTTAAACCCATTGAGAATTACAAAATTATCAAACGTGGTGAATGTAAATTTTTCTCAACTCTTCTCAAGTCGTACTCAAGTTGATAGCAAACATTTGAGAAACTTTTGAGAAAATATTCATTTTCAAATTGAAATAATGCTGGAAAACAATTTGATATCAAAGGGTTTCTCAAAGGTTTGCGATTTTTTTGTTCAGTGTTTGTTGGGATGTTTGAATGTTGCTGCTGACAAACATACATGCATACACACGCAACCGCACACAGGTACATATCTCACTGTACACAGGTATGCAAGAAAATATAATTTCCCCAGGGCCCTTTCGTCTCTACCCAGAGAGCGTGTGACTTTACTTCACGCTGCCTGCGTCTGGGTGTGTGTGAGTGATTTGCCTTGTGAACCCAACGCAGTACGGCGAGAAAATTGGAACGTTAGCAAATTTGTGATTTGCCTTGTGAACCCAACGCAGTACGGCGAGAAAATTGGAACGTTAGCAAATTTGTAAAAATTGTTGCGAACATATTTGCCAGAATTTGATAAAGGGAGATTCGCCAAAGCATAAGCACAGTTTTTAAGAACGGATGGTTTGAAGCATCGCTTGAACGATCGTTTTTTAAGAAATTGTTGGGTGAAGTGCTATTTGAGCGGAGCGGAGATTTTCTTCTCCTAGCCGCGAATTGAGAAAAATTAAATTGCTTGAAATTAGTTAAAATTGGGCATCGTTGGTTCGTTGTGTTGTATTTGTTTGTTTGTTTTTGAACTGTTCAAGTTCGTACTCAAGTTATTCATTAATGGCAAGAACGAAGCTATTACATTCAAAACTCAAATGTGTTGGCTTTCAGTACATATCACGAGGCTCTAGCAATTAATGTTAAGTGTCCACAAGTATGAAGCGGCAACACAGCATATCAAATTCCACTGCCGTTAGCGCCAAAAGAGTTCAATCCAAGTAGAAGTGAAAAAGTTAAGTAAAATCGGTGGCCACAACCGCAGCAACAAAAGGAAATTTAGGTAAAAAGTGTATGTGCGGCTTTGTGGTTGAATGAACCTTTGGCACATTTTTTCGTTTCTTTCTTTATCTTCCTCTTCATTAAACTTTGCTTTGCCTATATAAGAAATGGGCTTAATTTACGATTGACGTTTTATTGACTCGTTCATATTATCCAAACAAAAACAGTTATGCATTGAAATAGGTTCGGCCGGGATTCATGACTGCTGTTGGTAGATCATACCATATTCGGGTGCTATGAGCACTCACACTTACGTGGCACCTTTACAACTTTAGTTCAATTAATGAATTTTTAATTTAAAAGTGCTACAAAGAAAAAGGCCACTGAATAACTTGTGATAAATGTGAGAGCCAAAATAAAGACAAATCTGACGGTGTTAGAATATGAGAACAGTGAGAACAGGTTTCCGTTAAGTTTATTGTTACTCAAGGTGACCAATAATGATGTGAACAAGGCAAATTTATAAGGTAGTGGCAGCACCACAGCTGATTAAACTTTTTTCTTTTGATTTTCTTTTGGTTATTCGCGAATGAGCATGCTAATTTTGAAAATGGCCGCCCACTTGCTATGGGTTCTGATTTCATTTTGACAATGAGCATGCCCAAAAGCACTAACAAAATACATGGGGTTTTTGTTGTTGCCGTAGTGCTATCACCTTATTAAGACACCTTGGATGTGAATGTATTTGAACTGAGATTTGGAAAAACGAAGGTTAGAATTACAGGGTAAGAATACAGGTGGTACTCAGAAGCCCGAGCATTACTTTTACAGTGTAACTCTGTGCCGAAATCAGTCTGCCGGATGTGTTCACATTTCCCATGTTTGATCGACTGCATAAGGAGGCTAGTTTCACTAAGCTTTTAACTTGGTTCTGATATTTGTTAGATTATTACAGCTATAATTAACCTCAAATCCAGAGTCGTTATCTTCTGATAGGCCCTATATATCTATTTTCACAACTACAGCTAATTTTCTATTGTCAAGGGTGTTCTCTAAAAAATAGCGCGCAATCAAGGCGAATTAGTACAGGTGACCTCGTTGAGCCAGCTGATTTTTTTTAATGTTTTAAGAGGTCTAGATTGTCAAAATGGTTGTTTTTGGTTTGTTGGTTGCCGATGGCTTGATTTTGATTGGCTGATTTTGACAATCAAGTTGCACCATCCAAACAACAAAATACATGGAACTTTGTTGTTGCCCTTACGCGGCCGCCGTTTTTATTGTATAACTCTCTGCTAACAGTTAACGTTCTCTAGTTAAATGTTACTCTCAGTATGTATCAATGTACGAGTATATACTTATCATTTAGCTGCTTATCCTATACATTTTTTTGGTAGTGTCGGTAGAGTGCGTGGTGGGGAGTGGCGAAGGTGGTGGCAGCCGCCGGTTCGGCTTATCATGCGTGGTGTTTACTGGTGTGCGCCAGTGTTTTTTTGTTGATACTCTGTTTTGTTTAAAATGACGGTTGTGTGACATTATCACATGTCTATTGCAGTCAAGTTGGGCATTATTTATGTGCGCAAAGTAAAGAAAGGCACAAAGAAAGCAAGAGATATTAAACGTGTGTACTCGTATATACATTATTACATTCAGTTAAAATGTTTACACAATAAATTACAATTGCGGTTTGCAAATGATGCGTAACTACATACGCAATTCAAACAAGTCAATGATAACGAATTTGGGTAATCAACATGTACTACTCTGATATTTCGCTTACTTTGTTACTAGCATTTGAACTAATTAAATATTAATAATGAAAAATTGCTTAATGTTTATGATTCAATTGTAAGTGCGCTTTTTCTCTTCTCCCACAAATTTATAAACTGTAGGTTCTCTAAGCTCTTCTACATGAATGTGACAATGTTTTAATTCCTAATTTATGCGATTTCGGGACACAGATGTGTCGCATAGCGTCCTTACAATTTGCATTGTGATAACAGCGGTAACTACAAAAAGCCAACGGCCTGAGTGCAGTTATCTGAATTTTATAATTCGATGGAGCTTCTACACAAATGGCAAATGTTTTGTTGTGGTTTCCACACAACACATACATGAAACAAACACAAAATCAAAAACAAGAGTCATAAATACGAATTTTATACGCGTTGCGTGCGTACTGTTTACAACGTCAGCTTCGATGCACGCACACAGCCAGCGCGAGACAAGTTTCTGCCGTGGTAGTTGTCAGTTGTTGCCAACAACAATGCAACCACAAACCAACGTTTGCAGTCTCAGCCCCTACCCTTTGGCACAGTCTGGTTCTGTGAATTTATAAACTAAAAACTGGTCTGTGCTATTTTTACTTGTCTATTGGTAACAAAATATGGTGGAGACCTGAATTCAATTACCAATACAAGCGCAGCATTGAGAGAACTATCTTGGGTTTAAGTACAGTGGTTCAAAACTGTGGGCTGATGGTGAAATTTGGTAATACATTGTATGCAGCAAGGCTGATGTGTACCTCAGCCTTGCTGAGGTACACACTATGATCAATACACTATGATCAATAAGAACCGGGACTGTGTCAAAAAAACAAAATTGTTTTATTCTTCTGGTAAATTTATTTTATCCCCTTCAAAATAAGCCCCATCTGAAGTAATACACATATGCCAACGCTTAATCCAATTGTCCATGCACTTCTGGTAAGCCGAGGCAGGTATGGCCTTCAGCTCTCGCGTCGCATTTTCTTTTATGACCTCTATGGACTCAAATCTCTTTCCACGAAGCGGTAACTTGAGTCGGGAGAACAGGAAAAAGTCACATGGTGCCATATCTGGAGAATAGGGAGCCTGATCGATGATATTCACACTGTGTTTGTTCAAATAATCACTTGCTTTCGATGATCTTTTTGGACGAAATTCAAGTCTTGAGGAACAAGCCGTGCGGCGACGCGTTTCATGCGCAAAATATCGACAACAATGTGTTGTGCGCTTCCATAAGAGATGTTAAGATCGTTAGAAATCTCTCTGAGGCTCACATGACGATTTTCAAGCACGATTTTCTTCACAATTTCAACATTTTCGTCGGTATTCGATGTTGAAGGACGTCCAGAACGAGGAAAGTCTTCGACCACTTCACGACCACTTTTGAACATTTTATACCACTCCAACGCTCTGGTTCTTGATAGAGCAGACTCCCCAAATGCTTTCTGCAACATTTTAAGCGCATTGGCACAAGAAATTTCGTTCTTAAGACAAAATTTCAAACAAATACGTTGATCAACAAAATTATCCATTGTAAAATGCGACGAAGTACAAAAGGTTGACTGACGCTAACAGCTGCCAAACAAAAACTAATGATGCAATCCCGCTCAAAATTTGACACAGATGTCAGTTAAGGTCCTACCGACCTGCATCGGGCAACGGCGGAAAATTTAAAATACACAGTCCCGGTACTTATTGATCATAGTGTATAATAGGGGTATTCTCGCAGTCTTGCAAAACCCTTGCAAGGTGCACGAAATGCAAAAATTGCAAAATCTTGCAATCCGTGCAATGATACAAAAACAAAATACAAGGGAAAAACGTTTTGCACTTCGTGCAATGTGTACAACAGTGATACCCATGTTTTATATGAGGGTGCAAGCGTGCGTCAGCTGGTTGTCAAAAAATTCAATTCAAAATAATTTTATTTTGTGTGCGCAAGCGTAAATTCTTCACACAATTTTTGTTTTATTTACTTTCATATACACATTTTGAATTTTTCAGTTATAAACGAATAATTTAAACCATTACCATCTTCCAGAGGAATATTAAGTGCAGCATTTTCAATAAGAAAATTCAATATTTTTTTGTTTTCACTGGTCCGCCACGTTGTTTGCAATATTTGCAATAATTTTATTTTTGTGCGTTCTTGCAGTATTGCAAGTTAGGGTCTTGCAAGTTTGCATTTCCACAAATTTTGCAACGCTGCAAGACTGCGAGAATACCACTTATTTTGTCGTGTGGTTAAATAGTCTGCCGTGTGGTAAGGACATCCCTATTGGGTGATCAACAATTTGTTTTGTGAATCTTAGTTTATGGAAATCAATGAGGAAATTTGATTGTATCTACCGAAATCGAGTAGTAAAGATTTTGAAATCACCCAAAGAAGCCCAACAAATATAGGATATTTAAAAAATGTTTCGCTTCAGTTCGTGATTTATGAATTTACTTACGACAATTTCTTTTTGTGGTTGCGTGTTTGCTTGCTTGAGTCAGAGCTGTTACGTTACCCTGCTTTTCAAAAAGAATGTTTGGTCATACAAGCTCTCTAAACACCAGCAACAAGTTTTCCTTCGTATTCATATTCATATCGCATCGTAAATGCTGGTATACAGCAGAATGAGTGTTGGTAGCTGGTATGTTTATTCACAGAGCCCAGTGGAATTTTGAATAAGTATTACAAGTAAAACACTATTCGATTTGGTATCAGGTTTTGTGTAGCTCAAATTGAAATACTCGTGTACCCTCATTTAAATTGCTACGTCTTAAAAGTAATCGATTAAAACGTAATTCGGGATACGTACCACACCTTCCTACTTGCTATCCATGTGCATATACATAAACTGAGCAATAAACTGTGGGCAGTAGTATTATATTGTAACGATAAGACAGTTTGTCGCTGTGCAAAGCAACCCTGTCGCTACGCGCCGTGCTATAATTCAATCTGGCAACGACGGCCGCGACAATGATGGCAACTTTAGTCCAATCTGGCAATGATGGTCGCGATCATCATGGAAACCTTTAGTCCACTCCGGAATGTGCGAGAACGATCTGCACGATGGCCGGACAGGTATAAAAGACAGCCGGGTGCGGCGCAGCGAGTCAGTCGGATTTTGACTAGTGAAGGTGCCACACGGAGTAATTGAGCAAATACTTAAGTGTAAAGACAAACAAGTGTAAATTAGTAAATAAAGTGGTTGTTGGTTTATTTTATTGACTGCGTTTGAGAAACTAAGTGTGTTTTATTTTCAAATTACGCAATCCAGAGATACGTACTAGCCCACTGGAACTAGCATTCGTAACAATATAATCGATCATTTCCACCATTGTGTGCCTGCCTTTTGCTTAGTGAATTTTTAACAGTTCAAAATGTCTAATATCGCTTTGTTGTTTTCACTAACAATGTGTCGGAATTCTTTTTCTTTCGAATTTTGCTATAATATTTGTTGAGCGATTCAATAAGAAGCATAGTTGAAAATTTACAAATCGCTGTAGTGGTCCCTTTGAGAATTTTTGTGCAAATTTGACCAACACAACTTCAGTCTTCCTAATAGATGAAAATGCTTGGTACTGACTGTGATTCTCTGATTCGTGACTCACCTTCACTGTACGCTCGAGGTATATTGTACTTTAGTATACCTATGCAGTATTGAATGCTCTCAGCTGTCGATTGAAACGTGTGAGTCTGTGTTTGGGCTTTTTTGTCGTTAATGAAACGAAACAAAAAGTGGTCGTGAGTCATGGAAATCAAACTGCAGCAAAATCTGTTGAGACTCCGACGTTTGTATAAGCTTGTCGTATACTGCGCAGACAGACGGACATTTGGTGCTTACGAGCGTATCTTTCAAAATGGGGCCCAGGGTTTTGTGTTTTAGAACTTTGAGGCATATATACAAAGCACTGGGTAATCTTTGGCGGTCCAGGCAAACACATACATAAATGGGCTAATTGAATTTCAGTGGGTGGTTGTTATTAATCGAATTAAATCGCAATAATCAAACGGACCAGCAAGTGCAAAGAACGAGCAAGACTAACACGAAAGCATATTGTGATAAAATGGAAATTGTAAATTGTTTATAATTGAATGCGGCGTTCGTGACCTCAAAATTGTCATAATCTGCTGCTCCAGCGGTTCACGCATTTTCAAATTGTAACGGAATTTTGTGCCAACGATCGCATTCTAGTCAAAAGAGAACGTCAACATCTGGAGCGGAAGCGAGGTGCAAGTAGAAACAGCTTAGAGCTCAACAGAGCCCGAGAGGGGTCAGAACAACAGCGGCGAGAGCAGCGTTCGCATACAATTTACTTACGTTATGGGAAATTCATCGTCGCACACACACGAACCACTCGAGCGCGGCTTCACACGAGGAAAATATGGTGACGTTAAAAATGGGGTAGGTTTTCAAAGGTGGCTCTTGTCGCGGTCCAAACATGGGGTTGCAATAATACTCACTGAATCAATTGTTTTACTTACACTATTATTTGGAAATTTGAATTATAACGTTTTTAACGAAAGCAGTGCATACATTATATGCTTTCACATAAAATGTAAGTTGCTGTAATTTTTATGTTTTTGCGTTTTCTTGTTTCTCACCCGCTGCGTTCAGAAATCTGCGTCATTTCGCTTCAGCAAAAGATCACCAAAGAAAATGGATCGGCTGCGACGGTCTTTTCGTGACTCATTCCGTCGGCGAAAGGAGCGCGTGCCGGAATCATCGAAACCGCACCAATGGCAGGCTGACGAAGAGGCTGTCCGGTCGGCAACGTGCTCGTTTGCTGTGAAGTACTTGGGCTGCGTTGAGGTGTTCGAATCGCGTGGTATGCAAGTTTGCGAGGAGGCATTGAAGGTGTTACGTGTAAGTTACCAATCACATTGGGACAGGTAGAAATGGGCTTTGGTGTATCGACAAGAAATAGTTGAATAAAAGATAGAGTGATAATATAGTAAATAAATGTTCGTTTATCTGTTCTTAAACACGCTTGCGTAAACTTAACACACTTTAGGCCTTTAGCTTTTATCAAGAAAGTGAATCGTATGCTAATATGAGCGTGGTGTATACATAACGTAGTCGCTAGATCCTGATTCGACACCATGAGTTCTAAGTTCGAAACCCAAAGTCCATCTACTATCTATATATATCAACATGTGCAATTGTATATAAATAAATATTTCTCGTTTTACTCTCAGAACTCCCGCCGCCGCCCGATACGCGGTATTCTGCATGTTAGCGGTGATGGTTTGCGTGTTGTGGATGACGAAACAAAAGGCCTCATTGTTGACCAGACCATCGAGAAGGTGAGCTTCTGTGCTCCGGATCGTAACCACGAGCGAGGCTTCAGCTACATTTGCCGCGACGGCACTACGCGTCGCTGGATGTGCCACGGATTTCTCGCTTGCAAAGAGCTCGGCGAGCGGCTGTCGCACGCGGTGGGTTGTGCGTTCGCAGTCTGTTTGGAGCGGAAACAGCGCCGAGACAAAGAGTGTGGTGTGACTATGACTTTCGATGTGAAAAATTCGACTTTTACGCGCACTGGTTCTTTCCGACAGCAGACATTCACGGAGCGGTTGGCCAGTAATGAACGCGGAATTGATACGCCAGCAGCTGCAGTGCCACCACAGCCGAAACCGTACAATCCGTTTGCCATAGAACGTCCGCACGCTACTCCCTCGATGTTGGAGCGACAAGGCTCATTTCGGGCATTTAGCACGATCGGAAGCCAGTCACCCTTCAAGCGACAGATGTCGCTTCGTATTAATGATCTTCCGTCCAACACGGAGCGACAAAAAGCATTCCTGGCAGCGGCCACAGGCGGCGCACTTAATCTCGCCACACCTAACCGCAGTGTGTCGCCCATACCAGAGATTTTGCCGGCCAAGCTGGGAGTTGAAACGGATAATGGTGCTACAACTATTGACACAGTGAGCCAGCTTTGTCAAGAGCTAAGCCAGGGCCTGACGCTGCTGTCGCAGACTGACGCTATGTTAGCCGCTGGTGATGATCTCAACTTCAACAACAACTTGAGCATCAATCAGAACATCATTGCCGCCGAAAAGCAGCAACAAAAAGGAATCTCACCAACAGCGCTCTCCACCAGCAATAGTTTCGGTTACGCAGAGGGTGCTTCCACAACTACTGGCACCGCTAGCGGGGCGCCAACTACTCCCGCCGCTCAGGCGACGTCACGTGCAGCTTCCATATCGCCGGTGAACGCATCCCTGGCGGGCACACCCACTAGCCCCACACCAGCGGTGGTACCATTCGCAGGTCCACCACAGCCAACTCCACGTCCCGTGGAGGTTGTGGCTCCGTTGCCTAACGCTGATCAGTGGCTTGGACAGGTGGTGCAGCGAACCTCGCCAGTAGTGCTAAAGCGCGCACCGCACCTGAACACCACAGGGCGAACACAGTCCCTGAGCGCTGCATCAGCCCCCACAGATCCTTTCGATGCCGAATGGGTGGCGGGTGTGACGAAGCCGCTTTCGCCAGATATACCATTGAACACGTCTCCGAAAGCTACCCCAGCCCTGGTCGCGGCTGCGACTGCCGCACCAATGCACAACACCAATCCGTTTATCTCGCCGCCGAAGGTGCCGGCGCCCACACAAACATTCCAGGTGCAACTGTAGGTGGAAGCTGATACAAACTTTCGAACAGGGTTGACGGGAGCTGAAGTGAAGCGTTGGATGCATATAAATATAATTGATTAGTGCAAACTTTTGAGTTATGACTACAAATGCGTTGCATCTCCACCCAAACGCGTCCGCCGTTGCGATTCACCGCATACAAAAATAGCACAACCAGAATACACGAAGAGTTAAATAAAAGACACGGACCGAAGAGACGATAAATTATGTATTTAATATATAATTAACGAAACAGTTAAATGTGAATGAATGAATGGCAGCAGTGTTACTTAATTACAGCTTAATTATTAATGTTAATTATACTTAAATAATTAAAAAAAAATTACCACAATTACCAGCATCAAATTCGCGCAACTACTTACATGCATCCACCACCTACCTACCTACATGCATACGTAGTATATAGTAACTACCCAACGGGCGGAAGGGTTGTAGCCGGCAGTGTCTGCCTATGGCGGCAATTCGTTACATAAGTTATAAAATAAGAAAAAATAACAACAGACAGAAAAATAAAATATGATACAATATAAATAGTTATGATAGTTGTCCACTTCTGGGCGACGCACTGCTAAATTGACGGACGGATTGTACTTTTGTTCATTAAATTATTCCAGCCACTACTTACCTCTATGGTTAATGATAGCTGAATCTGCCTTGGGGACACTGCAACTGAGCAAAGACAACGGACGAACGAATAGTGCAGACCGTATTTGATATAACGATCTGTCGAAGCTTCCTGATTGTTTGCAAATCTGACTAACCGGCCCCTTCTGTACCTTACTTGCTAATGCGCAGCCATGGTATTTAAATTGTGATTTTTTTTAGTCTTTACTGTTTGAAAGTCCATCATGAATCCCTTTTTCCTTTTCCGTCTACTCCCACTCTTCCTATTTAAACATAATTTGTACAAATTGTATTATACTATTTTTAAATGAAACTTATTAAAATTAAATTGAATGTCATTATGTTCAACTGTACTTATGTATTGTATAACACTGTGCGACAATTTTGGGGTCATTGAATCTAACCCGGAACCGACCAATACTAATCGATAGTACTCTTATAGAGTAACAAAACCCTAGCTGGGTTTTGTTACTCTATAAGAGTACTATCGATTAGTCTTGGTCGGTTCCGGGTTAGAAAAAGCTGTCGCACAGTGTAATACGAGAGAGTATCAAATTCCCAAATAAAAATGTATGTACTTTATGTATGCGATATATTTAAAAAGTCTATATTTAAATGCATCTTCCTGATTTATAATTTAAACAACATAATTTTTGTTAGGCATTGCAGCTGCACCTCTCTCCGAATAGTTACAATTTCATATTTACATAAAAATATGTACAATGTAAACAACTAATATACAAATAATAGATGTCACCACCACCAAATTCACCTTAAAGTGCACCAAACTCTCCAAACTACTCAAATAAATAAAATATTACCTAGAAAAAATGAAAGAAACCCCTATTCAATTGAAATGCGAGTAAAACGCTTACAAAACCTCAAGCAAGCAGTCAATGAATGAGATCGCAAGCTTTCTGCAGGTAAACTGGAGACTATTGATCATGCATATCGTCAACCTTCGCTGCAAGCGGAGATGTAAAACTACTTTCTAAGCTTTAATGCTGCAATTGAAATTGTTATAAATATAAAACAGAAAATTGTACACATCACTTGTTTAACTTTTTCTGGAAACACACCCTTCACAATTTGCACTACGGATGAAATCACTAAATTGACAAATTCGAAAGGTTAGGAAGGGGATTATAATTGTACTTAGTACAGTCAAACTTCTCGATAATGAATTACTACACGTTCAACGAAGCTCTCAGTACCATGAATTGATTTAAAGAACACCTCGTTTTCGTTCTACTTTTAGTGCTGTTTATATCTTGTAACAAATTTCCATATGACTGATTTCTCTCTGCTACGAACAATGTATGCAGTTAAAATAATTGTTTGTTGTGCTTATCAATGCGTCTTTATACCGAGAAAAAAGTAAGATATATGTGGACTTTACTAAAAGACACAAATAACGATAGGAAAAATGTGTTACCTACGTTGAGACGAATTTCTTTTTAATTTATTTCAGACCTTTGTGAAGATGAGGAACACCGTATCGGCTGTTTTGGTTCCTTCTCTAAATATAGGTATTTGAAGATGTTATTGAGGAAGAAAAATGGAAGAGTGTAAACCAAACTTAAATGACTGATTACTTCAAATAAAAATAAAATAATCATATGCTTCTTCATGCTTATTCGTTGTAGGGAAGTTGAACAGTATTTGTATACATTGTACACATACGTATAAGGTAGTACAGATTTTAAAAAAACTGGTTGGGCATATTTTTGAATTTTGTCCGTTTATGGGAGATTTTTTAATCAAAATTGTCCGGTTATAGGAATGATATTTGTATGGAAAACTTAATGAATTGCTGTGTCTACGAAGTTTGTCCGGTTATAAGGCTGTCCGGTTATAAGGACTGTCCGTAATGAGGAATTTTACTGTATATAGTAGAATGTAAAGCTAATAGCCTATTTCCACCGGGCCTTAAATGCATTTAACGCTCTAACATCGCATTTAAATGCTCTAATTCCCATGCATTTTTTTCAAAACTGAGTTAACTCAGTTTTGCCGTTTACAGACGTCTAACAGAATATGTTATGTTAAAAGCTGGAGCAATACTGACAAATGTACAAATTTTGATAGCATACTTCCAGGCGCTGCAAGAGCCGTACGAACACAAACGAAAGAAGGGATTTGAATTGCGTTCGGTGTGGTAGATTTTTTGCTTAGAAAATTACTTTTTACTGCATTTTTCGCAAAAATACATATCGTCTGTCATAATCAAAGTCAAAACTTCTATTATTTGCCAATAATAAATGCTGAAAGAGAAAATCAAAAACGTGGAACTTCTCATGAACCCTCCTGACATTAAAAATTCAGACAGCTCTGGATCAATCAGCTGACAACTTTCATAAATGAAATAAACATTGACAAATGAAATAAATTTACACAAATATGAAAACGCAGACATTCCTAGACTGTTGAGAAGGAAAGCGAATTGGTTTTCTTGCAGTAGAGGGGCTACAAGAAACCATACATACGTATTCAAGGAGATGGCGGCGATGGGTAAGCTGTGGCTGCCCAGAAATAAATGCAGAATTTGGCTTGACCAACTAAAAATGTAACCAAAAACCAGCTGTTGGAGTTAACTCAGTTTTGGTGGAAACGCTTGACAGTTCTCAAGCTTAACAGAGCCCTTAAATGCATTTAAGCGCTCGGTGGAAATAGGCTATAACACTCCAAAGCTCAGCCACTAACAGTGTTTTTATTTTCACAAATCGACTCAGGTATAAGCCCAAAAGCGACTCCGAAATAACAACATTAAGCTTTACTGCGAAACACGTGTGGGAGTGAGTGTTTGTGCGTGCATATTCCGATGCTGTTTACAGGATTTGTAAAGTTCTGTTAAGGCAAGATCCAGCTCCGAGCAATTGCCAACTAGGAACACTTCGGCAGAGTGATAAAGGACAGTTTAAAGGTGTCGGTATGGAAGTGCAACCAGTTTGGTTGATTGACAAATGGTAGGTTAAAAGTGTCGGTATGGAAGTGCAACCAGATTGGCAAGGGGAGACTGGATTAACTAGTATGTACACAAACCACATTAAGAAGTAGATAGTGGAAATTTGACACTAGATGGTGATACTGACTTTAGAGGGACAGATGAACTCTACGCATAGTAAAATTAACCAAGTGATCCAAGTAGTGCCAGTAGTCAAAATCGGAACTCTTGTTTTGGCATATCAAAAAAGTAAAAGTAAGTAAATACATGTTAAAACTTATAAGTTACTAGCTGACCCAGCGAACTTCGTCTCGCACAACATACTTGATCTTCATCGCAAAAACAAAGAATATCTTTTGAAAAAGGTGACACAGCTGATAATTCGTCAAGTCGATGTTGAAGTAGCCGACGCAGCTGATAATTCGTCAAGTCGGCGTTAAAATAGAATGCCATCTGTTGAATTAAAGTATAACGCTACCTGTTGTGGCTTAAACCTGAACTGACGAATCTAGACGAATCCAACAAAAAAAACGCATGCAAATCGGACGCTCCGTTTGAGTGTGATGCCGTAACTCACGTATAGCCACTTTATAGATTTAAGTTCAATGGGCGGTGCCACGCCCCCTTGTTCAATACCCGCACCATTCCCTTTATCGAAAGGGAAAATGGTAGGTTCGTACTTAGTTACATTGCTGTGCGACTTATAGTTCAGCGGAATATTTGGGTCACAAAAAATTTGCCACGCCCCTTGTCCAACGCCCATCAAATCTTACCAGTAGAATGACTCATCTTTGGGACGACTTACAATTTCGAACATATTCTATATTAAAGATTTGGCTTGCATGGGCGGTGCCACGTCCCCTTGTACGATACCCGCACCATTCCCTCTGTCGAAAGATATGAATAAATGGTAGGTTCGTACTTAGATACATTGCTGTGCGACTTATCAATCTTACCAGTAGAATGACACATCTATGGAACGACGCTATATTAAATTTCAATGATAAGCGGCTTATAACTTCAAACTTATTCAATATTAAATATTTGGGTTGTATGGGAGGTGCCACTCCCCTCCGTCCTGAGCCATCACATTGTTACTATCGAAGGACACGACAAAATAATAAGTGCGTACTGAATATCATTGATGTGTGACTTGTAGTTGTAGTTATTAAAAAATTGTGTTCGCTTCAAGAAGTGCCACGCCCCTTGTCCAACGCTCATAATATTTTACCAGTGCAGCGACACATTCATAAGACGACACTATACCAAATTTCAATGCTGTGCCCTATTAAGGGTTTGGATTGTATGGTGGGTGCCACGCCTCTTCGTCCTAGCGGTATGAAATATACTTTATATCCTATTCTCATACCTACAAAATATACATACAAAATGTCATAAAAATCGGTCAAGCCGTTTCGGAGGAGTATGGTAACTAACATTGTGACACGAGAATTTTATATATAAGACTAGCTGACCCAGCAAACGTTGTTTTGCCATATAAATTATTTCTAGGGAATTTCTAGTGTAGAAAAAAAATAACTAACTTATTGTAAGTGTGTAAGGATGTGGTATTTGAGTGAAAGAGGCATAGAGCGCTGTGAACGATGAAGGAATATAAAAATAACAAAACAACAAACATTATTTTTTTAATTTTCCAAAAAGAATCTATCTATCTATCTATCTATCTATCTATCTATCTATCTATCTATCTATCTATCTATCTATCTATCTATCTATCTTTTTTTTTTTTTTTTTTTGATTGAGGGGGAAAGCATCGAAAGCCACCCAGTCAGTGTGAGACTTTAACCCACTAAAACCCCCTCACTGTCCGACGGTTAGTCCCCCTGGGATACCGGTAGGTAATTACGTCAAGGAGGCCGTTTTGAGTATTGTATCTCAAGCGTCAGTCATGGTCTTTGTCATGTTTCTCCTAGTGTCGAGCCCATTTCATCTGGTAACTGCCTCTCCCCTGTCAGCAATATTGATGTTGCAGATTGTTCTTCCTGTTCCACAAGCTGTTGTTGTCGCTGTACTCGCTTTCGCTCCCGCTCTATATCGCATAGCTTTAACATGACTCGAGTAGCAAATGTGCACGCAGCATTCCATTTTTCTGGTGTGTCACACATCTCCATAACGAAATTCTCCACCGTCGGAGAACTTCCGAATACTTGTGCAAGCTCCTTCCGCTCATGGTCAAAGCATCCACATTCTAAAATGATATGTTTTGCGCTCTCAACCTCTCCCTGACAATTTGGACAGAAGGCAGTGTCCGCTAAATTAAACTTATGTAGGTAGTACAATAAGCACCCATGTCCACTCAGCAGCTGCGTTAGGTGGTAGTCTACGTCTCCATGCTTTCTCTGCATCCACGTCTTTATTCGGGGGATCAGCTCGTACGTCCACCGAACTTTGCTTACTTGCTCCCATCTTAGTTGCCATTCGTTAAGCGATTTGTTCCGCTGCTCTAACTTCTGCTCTATTGTCGGTTTTATGCCTTGAGTTGTATAGAGCTGCTGCAGCTCCCGTGCACGAATGTCAAAAGGTACTTTCCCCGCAATCACGCATACCGCCTCCTCGGATACCGTTCGGTATGCACAGGCCACCCTTAGCCTAGGCGTATACGGAGACGCAGGCCGCGCAACACAGCACAAGGCAGCACAGCGAAAATTAAACTTTGTGAGGCAGAAAATATGTGAACTGCGTATACGAATCTCGTAAAACCAGCACACGTGTTCCGTATTCATTCCATAAACCCAGCAATACGACTTATTTGTCTGAATTAGACTTTAAAATAGAACCTATACAATATAATATGGGTGTAATATCGGCTGTTCACGCACTTTTTCAATTAGTTCTTAAATTTTTGCAAGCTAACGTGTCGGCTGCGCGTAGGAAACTGTATTTCAACTACAACGCGACGCAGTTGTGCGCAGGCACGTCTCTCCGCCGCACGCGGCTATGTCGCTGTATACGCCGTTATACGAGTATACGCAGTATATCGTACGGTACTGCGTTATTTACAAAAAACTAAACTGCGTTGAGTTGTGCTGCGTGTGCGGCCTGCGTCTCCGTATACGCCTAGGCTTAGAGCGCTTATCCTGTAAGCCTGCCTTGCCTCACGCATGTGTGTGTGCTTTGCGCCTGCCCATATCGGCGCTGCATAAAAGACAATAGAATCCGTGACTGTGGAGAGCAGTCTCCTCCTGGCTCCTTGCGGTCCCCCTATGTTGGGGAGCATGCGGAAGAGCGCCCCGTTTACTGCTGCCGCCTTTTTACCGACTGACGTTAGGTGCTCCTTGAAAGTTAAACGTGAATCTATCAGTACTCCTAGGTATTTGATAGCGGGCTTATATCGTATGTCGTGGCCTCCAACATTCACCACCATTTCTCCTCTTCTTCTTCTCGCGCTCACCAGCACTACCTCCGTTTTGTGGGCGGCTAAGTCAAGCTCTGCATTGTTTAGCCAGCGCTGAATTCTGGATACTGCGTCATTACAAATTAGCTCAACGTCCAATATCTGCTTGCCTAATGTAGTGTTTGCGGGGAGATCCAATTTGAGGACGCCGTCATACATTGCGTTCCACAGGGTTGGACCCAAAACAGAGCCCTGTGGGACGCCACCAGATACCGCATACTTTTTCGTAAAAGTAGCTGTGAATCACTCGCAGCAAGTATGCTGGGACGCCAAAGTTCTTTAAAGCCAACAGTATCTTCGTCCAGTTGGCTGAATTGAACGCATTTCGAATGTCCAGGGTGACGACCGCGCAGTATTTCATGGTGCCGGATGGTCCCCCCGTTCCTCTCTTTGCTTCGCGGGCTATGCCTACCACCGTGCGTATGGCATCAACTGTAGACCGCCGCACAGTGTCGCGATCCCATATAAGCCGTGGCCAAAAATACTTAGCGTTGTCCTATCTCGATGAAACTTGGTGAGATCGTTTTCGTGGTCGATATTAAGAAATTTACAAAAAATTATTAAAATTGGACCACTGCCACGCCCACCTCCCATACGAAATGAACTGTAATATTAATAACTTTCTTAATATTAGTGATAGAATTATGAAATTTTGTATTTGAGCTTAAAATAATGACATAAAAGCACACTAAAAATGGGCGGTGTACGACGCCCACTTTGAAAAATATTCGTATTTTACTACAACTAAAACTGTAATCGTTCCACGATGTAATTTTAATTGGTAAGCTTTCTAAAGCCTTAAAGTGGGCGTGGCAGCTGGACCATATTTATTAAGTGGGCAAAACTTTCCCTTTATGAATTCGTGTATTAATTTTTTCACCTTGTAATACCATATTTTGGTATAAATGTTTAGATTTTTAAAGTGGGCGTGGCATTTTGCCTACTTTTGATGATACGAACAATGTGCCAACCTTGTCCTTTATAGAGCTCATCATTGCAGCAGCTGCTTTGCCGCTACTTTCATTGAACGTCGGAAGCCATACCTCGAAAAAATCACCATTTTTGACTGTAGGTGCCACTGAAAAAGTAAATGTTTAGGTGGGGACGCAAACTTTACTTTTGTTCATGATTAACATCAACGCCCGTCTTATCTTTAAGTAAATTTATAAGAAAATCAAGTTTTGTTGACCGCTTTCTGGATTCAGCTTTACGCCACACTTCGAAGAAATCACGTATTTTTAGTGGAGGCGCCACTAGACAAATGCGAATAACAACCAAATAAGCACTTATAAGCAAACAATTACTCCGGATTATGTTAATACATACTTTTTTGAGTAATTTACGGTTGAAACTAAAAAAGTGTTTTATGGTGTTTTTTAAACTTTTTTCCACCAAACTTTTTGTTCTTTGTTAGAAGCAAACCGAAAAACGTAATTTTTCAATGTAACGGAATTTCACAGTTATTTCAAAGCACAAACCAAAAAATAGTACTGCCATACAGGAAAAATTCCAAAGTTTTATTTAATATATAATATGGCTATATTAGTACATAAATTATATTTTTATTTGATTTTTCATTCAGCATAAAGAATTATCCAAAAACTTGGAACGGATGCGTATTTTTTAATATCAACTTTGAAGCTACATAAAAATGGAACGAAGTAGAATATTGAAGATCGGAAAACGGATTTTTCTTAGTTGAGATATTATCTGTCACCGCTCATATTCATTTTAGTCATTTTGTAACATTAATTTTTACCATTTGTGCTGGGTTAAAATTTTTTTTGTGATTAAAAATCAAATTTCAATTTTGCAGCTAAGATTTTTATGTAATTAGAAATCCAATTTCCATTTTTGCAATTAAAATTTTCTTATAGTTAAAAATTTTGTAAACGAGGTGGCCAGGAAATTTCGTTGGCAAAACCGATTACTTTTGTCACAAATTCTGTCACAAATGCATGCTACCAACTGCAGCAAAATGTCAAAGTAGTCCACGCTGACCCTCCTCTTTGCATTTCCGCTGAAGCTCTTTCTTTTCATTTCCAACCTTCATCAAGATCACATCGAAAGGCGACCAGATTAAAAATCCTCTTAACTCTGCTTATAAAGTTTAGTGAAAAATTGTGAATTGTTACCGTGAAGAAAGTGTTTGCGATAAAATTCGCTACGCGATTTGCTGTTCAGCATATTAAATAGTGTGTGAGTGCATATTTAGAGTGACCAGGTGGTTACGCTAGGCGCTCCGCGAGGAAAATTAAAGTGGCTCGCGCTCGAACATCCCCGTCGCAGCACTCAGCATTGTCCAGCGGATAAATTCAACAGTTCACTTTACATGCACTTTGCGTGGTAAGAATTCCTTAGTGTTTAACCCTTTTGTCAGATTTTTATATGCAAATAAATTTGCAGAGTACTTAGTGCCTACTTCTGCGGTGCAGCTTGTGCTGGCCGCATGGTTGCTGTCACCGGGAAGGAGAACCACCCCGAAAAATCGCCAATAAGCCATTCTCATCAAATAGCGAACTTCGCGCTGTAGATTAGCAGAAAAGCAAGGAATAAGCATCAATAAGCTAATCCACTCCCGTACCGTTCATCACTTTTGACCAATTTCGTCGGCTTAAATAAAGCCCATCAATTTGCCTCGGACCTAAACCTCAATAAATCTAATTAGACAACCTTATTATGCCGCCATACCCATACTCTCAGTAAATTCGTTCCTACCGACATCTGTAATTCTTATAATGTTAAAGTAAAGCAACTTCATAAACCTGTTAAACTAAATCCTTATCTTAATTATTTTTAACTTAATTCTAATCTTAATCATCTTAAACTTAATCTTAATTATCGTAAACTCATTTCAATCTTCATGATCCAAAGTACGCTAGAGGAAAAGAAAAAGAAAACAAAAAATGTAAATTTAAATGTAACATTGCACTACCTTCCTAGTTTTAAGATCATATATGTACATAATTATCATTAGATTAACATTTTTCTATTCGTAACTCAATTTGTGCTATGGTATAATGTGACATTTGAGAGAAACGTATAAAGAGGCGAACATGTGCAAATAACATTTTTCCAGCTCAGCAACATACGCATCGACTCAGCTGGAGGCCTTCATCTGATCGCGCTGCCGAATTCACATGTAAGTTGCTTTACTCGTTTGCCTTTATTGTGTATATCGTTCGCTTTTATGTTATTCTCTCATACTCATACAAGTTGCACGCGCATATTTGGATTTGTTCTCGCGCAACATATACCGAATGACATTTCATACGCAACATGCTCTTGCATTCTTGCCTTTACACTCATACCATTTACGTTTATATTTATACCACTTTCTTTTATATTTATACCACTTAAAACCTTTTGCTATGCGTACATATTTTATGAATTCTATATATTGTTAACTTAAAATTTCAACATGGTCTGAAAATTAGTAAGGGGGGGAAAGACGTGGGACTTTCGGTAACATCTATTGGAAGTCATGGTAGGGCGGGTGTAGAGCAGCACAACAAATGTAACTGCGCTGCATGTTTTGGCACATGTCGCTGAGAGGTTCGTGTAAGCGTTTGAGGGTGTTCGGACATCGTCATAGTCTACAATAACATTTTCCGTCTACATTCTTGGTATATATATATATATATATATATATAACCTTTGCCTATTTATCGTGTGCATAATTTTTTTTCTTTCTTTCTCTGCTCTCGTTCTTATTCTGGTCCGGTATCGAAGATTTTCGAATTAATGGCTGATAATATAACCCACCCCAGACTGAGCTTCGGGACAAAAGCCAGATGCACACGGTCAGCCATCGATTCCATTGCAGGCCAAATCTTCGTGTTCCAAAGTGATACCATTTCTATAGTGTTTATTCCATAACAGATTATAGGGTGAAGGGAAAAGGGAGAAACTGGCGCCCAACGTGGGGCCTGATTAATCTGTTAGGCCTGATTAATCTGTTAGGCCTGATTAATCTGTTAGGCCTGATTAATCTGTTAGGCCTGATTATTCTGTTAAGTCGGATAGTGCGGTCAGATTAATTCAAGTTCCAAGATTTGTCCATTACATCTGCAGACACACAATTGTAGCTGTGAACCGGAATGAGATTCGGGATATGAGGGTATCTGGATTTGCAATTTCGATTGGACTATATGTCAGTCAATTTGACCGATACTCAAGTACATATCTTGCTTTCGTAATTTCGAGATGTAACGTTTTCATTCAGTTTGCGATATTTTTGATTTGTTTATTAGGAATACAGTTGAAAATACGCTATATGCAAGTTTTACTGGCCAATAAACGATTTCAATCACTTTCGCTTACGCTGAAAATCGAATGCTTTGTTTCTATGCAGTTTTGTATTATTATTTTCGGAATTAAACAATGTAGTTGTTGCCAAATAATTTCAGCTAAACTTGGTTATTAAAAACCAGTGCTAAAGCATTTCAGATACTTACACGCCTTACATGCACATGTGCCGATACATATTTACCTACTTACTAACGAGTAAGACCATATCTTTGTTATCCTATTTTGGTTTGTTTCTTTTTTGAGATTTGTTGAGATTTGGTTTATTTTGTA
Source organism: Melieria picta (assembly GCA_964056695.1). NCBI lineage: Eukaryota > Metazoa > Arthropoda > Insecta > Diptera > Ulidiidae > Melieria > Melieria picta. The sequence goes on from OZ057399.1 coordinate 65,487,197, forward strand.
TTATGATTTTGGAATTTATCAATTTTGATTGAGTGATTTATTATATCGTTTGTGGTTTTCTATTTTATTTGGTTATTTGGTTAATAATTCACAACCTGTTACGCGGAGGTTGTTTTACGCAACCAATTTTGTTTTTGGCTTTTGATTTAATTTTTTTTCGCGATTAAAATTTTTGGTTTTAATTATGTCTCTCAGACATAGTAATGAGAATTTGAGTAGTTCTCAAACCTCGTGTGTAATTTGTAGAGAGAATTTTTCTGAGAGTGAGGACATTTTAAAAACGAGGTGTAATCACCGTTTCCATCGCACCTGCTTAGTGTCGTGGTTAAGACAAAATAACACTTGTCCACAGTGTAGGTCGACTTGTACTGCTCGAGAATTCAGTGGTACAAATACTCCTCGAGGAGGCATGAACACCAGATCGAGAGGTGCTGTCCCTCGCAACAATCCACCCGAACGTAACCGTCTTTCAGTACCTGTGACCACCGCTGCAACTTCGCAAGCGCACGCTCAAGAATCTCTCGCACAATTACAACACGAACAACCACCAAGTACCTTACAACAACAAACTTCAAACACCACCCAAAATGACGAAGGTAATAACAGAGTAGCTGATGATCGTAGCCTTCATGACGTTATTAGTTCAGTTTTTTCCACCCGACAAGCAGCAATGCTTGAGAGTTTAGACCAGCACATTTCTCAAATTTTCGAACAACGACTAGAGTCTTCCTTAAATACTATTGTAGATCGCTTGCAAAGAGTTCAAGTGCAACAGCAAGAAGATTCGCGTGCTGCTGCAGTACAACAACAACCAACAGTTGATTGGCCTCGCGAAGAGCCATCGTTTTTGAGAAACGCCGAAGAGCATAATATTTTGCACAGAGCAGATGCATTTATACAAGAACCGAGAGCAAGTAGTTCCTCTGTAGTGAGCCACTCAGGCAGAATAGCTAGCCTAATTTCGAACTGGGATATTCGCTTTGACGGTACTAACAAATTATCGGTTGAAAACTTCATTTACCGAATTGAGTCACAAGTCATAGATACACTTGGGGGAAATTTTAACTTATTGTGTGAACATGTGCAGAGCCTGTTTGTACATGATGCGAAAGATTGGTATTGGCGTTACCGACGCTCAGTGGATAGGATAACGTGGCCAAGTTTATGCCAAGCCTTGCGTATCAATTTTCAAGAACATCGCTCAGACACCGATATTAAAGAAGCCATGCGCGCACGTAAGCAAGGGGTTAACGAAACTTTTGACGAGTACAAGAATGCGATTTTGAAAATCTCGGAGAGCTTACAAAACCCAATTCAAGAGTCAGAACTTGTCGAAATTTTGCAAAAAGGTTTGAGACCAAGGATACGCCAACAACTCTTGTATGTTCCTATACATTCAACAGCTCAGTTGCGTATGCTTTGTCTTAAAGGAGAATGTCTGCTAAACGAGATTTCGAAGACCAATACAGCTGCAGTTTCGCATTTCGGTCGTCCAATGGCGACTAGACGACAAGTTAGCGAAGTGAATTTAGATGCAGACATAGAAAATGCTGGGGTAGTTGATATAGAAGTAGATGAGTTGACGCGTCGCTTGACTAACAAACTCATCTGCTGGAATTGCCGCAAAGAAGGTCATCGTTTCACCGAGTGCTTAGAGCCTCGCACAGTATTTTGCTATGGTTGTGGCCTTGCTGACACTTTTAAGCCCAATTGTGCTAAGCGTAATCCGGGAAACGGGATAGCGAGCGAGGGAGCAAATCTGATTCCTCGCTAGGACCAAATGCTAGTAGATGTACAATACTCATACGTCAACGTGACCCAGCGGTCGAAGAAAGTCGAAATGGCGAATTAAAAATTATACCAGTTGAAGAGCGAATGAGAATTTATAAAGAAAGAAAAGCGGACATTTTTAAGAATGATGTGTTAGGGGAAGCAAAATGTTCAAATAAACGATCAGCGATTAGAATAAGGAAATTTTGGAATAAGGTTAAAACCACGCGTAGAAATGTTTTAAGCGTTATCAGTTCGATTAGCCGGAAAAACTTTGATTTGCGTCCTTACGCAGAAGTCGTGCTATTAAATGAACGACATTTGGGTTTGTTAGATAGTGGTGCTGCTATTTCTTGTATTGGTGGTAAGCTTGCCAAGACAGTATGTTTAAATGCAAATGTAGCGAAGTACAAAACATCAATACGTACAGCTGACGGTAAACAACAAATCGTTTTTGGAACGGTAAACCTTCAAGTCAAATTTAAAGCTTTGTCGGAAGATATTTTGTTTTATATAGTGCCGAGTTTATCTCAAGATTTAATTTTAGGGGTTGATTTCTGGTCCAAATTCAGAATTGCGCCGAATGTTATTGCGTCGCTTGAAAATGTCGACGATGGCAAGGAAGAACCGCCAAACGCTCATTGTTTGTCACAAGAACAGTCAGTCCGTCTAGAAAAAGTTAAGAGCTTATTTCCGTCCTATACTAAAGAAGGTTTGGGGAAAACCAATCTGATTGAGCATGTCATCGAACTCGAGTCCAACGTTCGTCCGGTGAAACAACGCTATTTTTCAATATCGCCAGCAATTGAAAAACTTGTACACCAAGAGATCGATGAAATGTTAAGCATGGGGGTAATTGAAGAAGCTCCGAATAGTCCTTGGTCCAGTCCGGTAGTTTTAGTTAGGAAAGGTTCCAAAGTCCGTCTGTGCCTAGATTCACGGAAAGTGAATAGTTTCACTATCAAAGATGCTTATCCACTTCCTCATATTGATGGAATTTTGAGTCGCTTGCCAAAAGCCGAATTTATTTCATCGCTTGATCTTAAGCGAGCGTTCTGGCAAATACCCTTGGCCGAGAATTCGAGAGATTATACCTGTTTTACTGTACCTAATCGACCATTATATAGGTACAATGTCATGCCGTTTGGGTTGTGTAATGCTCCACAAGCATTATGCAGATTGATGGATCGCGTCATTCCGGCCCATCTGAAAGACAAAGTTTTTGTTTACTTGGACGATTTACTTATCGTTTCTGAAGATTTTGACTCGCACATGCGTGTTCTGGCTGAAGTAGCACATCATTTGAGAATGGCAGGTTTAACTATAAATGTTGAGAAGAGTAAGTTTTGTTTGAGAGAAGTAAAATATTTGGGTTATGTCGTAGGTAACGGAACTCTAAGAACAAATCCTGAAAAAATCTCAGCAGTATTAAATTATCCTCCTCCTACAACTGTCAAACAGTTGAGACGGTTTCTTGGGATGTCGGGATGGTATAGACGTTTTTTGCCAAACTATGCAACTGTTACCACTCCTATGACAAACCTGCTCAAAAAGTCCAAAGGATTTCGTTGGAATGACGATGCTCAGCAAGCTTTCGAGCAATTAAAATCTCAACTATGTTCTGCTCCAAATTTAGTAAATCCTGATTACTCAAAACCTTTTCTTATCCAGTGTGATGCTTCAAAATTTGGCGTAGGAGCCGTATTATCTCAAGTTAATAGGGAAAATGTTGAAATGCCGGTCGCATTCTTTTCGCAGAAACTTAACAAAGCACAGTCTAATTACAGCGTGACTGAACTTGAATGTCTAGCGGCCAGGGGCGTAGCCAAGGGAGGGGTTTAGGGTGTCAGAACCCCCCCCATAGCCTATAATTTGTCAACATTTTCAATCACTATGCATCGTATGTACGTTCCCACATTAGCAAAAAGGTCTTTTCATCTTTAAATATTTAAAAGAATATTAACAAAACCCTTTTTTTACCGAAACTAATTTGTTTTTTTAATAGTCACGTTTAGGCTTAATTTAAGAGTAGTTTAGTTCGTCGACCGGAATGTCCTTCAGGATGTCGCTACAAGCCTTTTGGATGGTTTCTACGTTCTCAAAACGCTTTTTTCATCGGCAAATGCATTCTTTGAAAAGGTGAAATTCGCACGGTGCCACATCATGTGAAAACGAGGAGTGGTTGATGGTTAAAATTCTTTAACTAACTTTTAGTAAACAAAAAAACAGTCAAAACAAGTGTTAATAGATGGGATGGCATCCTTCGATAGTCAAATGTTCAGTTAAAATGCGATAAATTTATTCTATGCTTAACCTTCGCCTTACTAAAGATGATCCCAGGCACTTCCGCCGCTGTTTTGAGTAAAACTCACAATAAATATATAAATATTTATTAATTTATAAATTTTTTTCATACTTCAGTATTTAGTATCTTCCTCTGGCGATAGTTCCTATTTCGAAAAAAGGCCTAACTTTAATGATTTATTTTGAGACTATGGAAAATATTAGAAGATTTCTTTCCAGAGGGTTTATTGAACACATAATGAGGTACGCAAAAAAAAAATGTATCGTGAGTTTTAATCAAAATGGTAGCGAAAGCGCCTGGGATCACCCAGGCACATTTGTATAAAAAATTACAAAATTACAAGTTTAACCATGAACAAAATTTCCCAAAAAATATTTTTTCATGTTATTGAATATTACCTTAAAATTTGTGCAGATATTAAACATAAATATTGAAAAGATCACCCGGGTGGGTATAAGTAAAGCGAAGGTTAAATCCAATTTCAAGAATTTCAATGAAGATTTTGGCTAATCTTTTATGAATTACCGCCCAGTTTTGATCTACGGTGATCGCGGATTCAGTTGGCTAACACTTTGGTCATCATTTATGTTCTAACAATCGTTTTTAAATCGCTTTTACCACTTATGAACTCCACCACGGTATAAACAAAAATCACCATAAACTTGGTTCATCAATTTAAATGCTTCGGTTAAAGTTTAAACATTTTTAAAACCATAGCTAATATTGGATCTTTGTTCGATGCACATTTTTGTACGATGACAAAAACATACTTCCACTTCAGATGCAATAACTTCGCTTTCAGTCCACCAAATTTCATGAAACTTTTACTAAAAGTCAGGGAAAAAATTTAGTTTGTAATGCATTAAGTCACATAAGCCACAACAAAATGCCCTATTTGGAAAGTGCACTTTATTTTAAAAAACATGTAATACTAAACTGGAAAAAATATTTTTTTAAAACCCCCCCCATGACCAAGTTCTGGCTACGCCCCTGCTAGCGGCAATCCTTGCTCTTAAAAAGTTTCGATCGTATGTCGAGGGTCAAGATTTCACGATTGTAACTGACCATGCTAGTCTGCAATGGCTTATGCGTCAAACTGACTTAAATGGCAGGCTTGCTCGGTGGTCCCTTAAACTGCAGGGTTATCGCTTCAAGATCGTACACAGACGAGGTACGCAGAACATTGTACCTGACGCTCTTTCGCGCCAAAATTTCGAAGATGAAATTGTTGAATTATCCAATTTTCCGTCCGTTAATCTACAGTCTGAATCATTTTTGTCCGATGAATACGTCAAGCTTATTAAGCACATTTCCGATAACCAAGCAAAATTGCCGGATCTCCAAGTCCTTGACGGTAAGGTGTACAAACGCACAGAATATACGAATGGTGAAGAAGTGAGAGAGCAGTTCAATTGGAAATTATGGCTTCCAAAGGAATTAGTATACGAATGCATTCAAAACGCACACTGCCCACCTAATAAATGCCACGGTGGAGTTGCAAAAACGTTGGAAAGGCTCCGAATCAATTTTTATTGGCCGTCCATGTCCGTTGACGTCAAAGATTATATAACCAAGTGTGAAGATTGCCATAAAAACAAGTCACCAAACTTCATACTTCGGCCGCCAATGTCAGCTCAATACGTCGTTCGTCGTCCGTTTCAAAAATTGTACATAGACCTGTTAGGCCCTTATCCACGATCCAAGTCCGGTAACATAGGAATTCTTATTGTACTTGATCATGTTACTAAATTTGTTTTTCTCAAAGCTATCAAAAAGTTTAGTTCGTCCGTAATTTGCGAGTATTTAAAAGAATCAATATTCCCAATTTTTGGAGTACCTGAAATTATTCTTTCCGATAATGGTAGTCAGTTCAAAAGTGTCCAGTTCAACAAATTCTTAGAAGAGCGTGGAATTGAGCACAAATTCACAGCACTATATTCGCCGCAAGCAAATGCGAGCGAAAGAGTGAATCGTTCTGTCGTAGTTGGTATACGCACTTATTTAGCGAAAGATCAAACCCTGTGGGATAAGCATTTGCAAGATATTGCCGAATCTCTGCGAAGCTCACATCATCAAACGATTGGATGTAGTCCATATTATGCTTTATTTGGTCAACAAATGCTAAGCCACGGAGCCGAATATGCGCTACTACGACAATTATCATCTTTTGAAAATAGCAATATTGAAATTTCGAGCCCCGACCGCTTGCAAATTATTCGCGCTGAAATAGTCGAAAATATTAAGAAGGCATTTGAAAATTCTGCTAAGCGCTACAATCTTCGTAGCAGAAACAAACCATTTGCAATTGGCGACAAGGTATATCGAAGAAATTTTGTTTTAAGTGATGCTAGCAAAAGATTCTGCGCAAAGTTTGCTCCAGTGTTTGTTAAAGCAACAGTAACAGCAATGAAAGGCAACTGCATGTACGAGCTGAAAGATGTTGAAACAGGCAAAGTAGGCATATACCACGCTAAAGACATACAGCGAAGGAATTCCTAAACAATAATTATTTTAACCCTTTTTCAATTTCCGCATCTGTGACGCGTAATTTGCCCTGTGCTGGGTTAAAATTTTTTTTGTGATTAAAAATCAAATTTCAATTTTGCAGCTAAGATTTTTATGTAATTAGAAATCCAATTTCCATTTTTGCAATTAAAATTTTCTTATAGTTAAAAATTTTGTAAACGAGGTGGCCAGGAAATTTCGTTGGCAAAACCGATTACTTTTGTCACAAATTCTGTCACAAATGCATGCTACCAACTGCAGCAAAATGTCAAAGTAGTCCACGCTGACCCTCCTCTTTGCATTTCCGCTGAAGCTCTTTCTTTTCATTTCCAACCTTCATCAAGATCACATCGAAAGGCGACCAGATTAAAAATCCTCTTAACTCTGCTTATAAAGTTTAGTGAAAAATTGTGAATTGTTACCGTGAAGAAAGTGTTTGCGATAAAATTCGCTACGCGATTTGCTGTTCAGCATATTAAATAGTGTGTGAGTGCATATTTAGAGTGACCAGGTGGTTACGCTAGGCGCTCCGCGAGGAAAATTAAAGTGGCTCGCGCTCGAACATCCCCGTCGCAGCACTCAGCATTGTCCAGCGGATAAATTCAACAGTTCACTTTACATGCACTTTGCGTGGTAAGAATTCCTTAGTGTTTAACCCTTTTGTCAGATTTTTATATGCAAATAAATTTGCAGAGTACTTAGTGCCTACTTCTGCGGTGCAGCTTGTGCTGGCCGCATGGTTGCTGTCACCGGGAAGGAGAACCACCCCGAAAAATCGCCAATAAGCCATTCTCATCAAATAGCGAACTTCGCGCTGTAGATTAGCAGAAAAGCAAGGAATAAGCATCAATAAGCTAATCAACTCCCGTACCGTTCATCACTTTTGACCAATTTCGTCGGCTTAAATAAAGCCCATCAATTTGCCTCGGACCTAAACCTCAATAAATCTAATTAGACAACCTTATTATGCCGCCATACCCATACTCTCAGTAAATTCGTTCCTACCGACATCTGTAATTCTTATAATGTTAAAGTAAAGCAACTTCATAAACCTGTTAAACTAAATCCTTATCTTAATTATTTTTAACTTAATTCTAATCTTAATCATCTTAAACTTAATCTTAATTATCGTAAACTCATTTCAATCTTCATGATCCAAAGTACGCTAGAGGAAAAGAAAAAGAAAACAAAAAATGTAAATTTAAATGTAACATTGCACTACCTTCCTAGTTTTAAGATCATATATGTACATAATTATCATTAGATTAACATTTTTCTATTCGTAACTCAATTTGTGCTATGGTATAATGTGACATTTGAGAGAAACGTATAAAGAGGCGAACATGTGCAAATAACATTTTTCCAGCTCAGCAACATACGCATCGACTCAGCTGGAGGCCTTCATCTGATCGCGCTGCCGAATTCACATGTAAGTTGCTTTACTCGTTTGCCTTTATTGTGTATATCGTTCGCTTTTATGTTATTCTCTCATACTCATACAAGTTGCACGCGCATATTTGGATTTGTTCTCGCGCAACATATACCGAATGACATTTCATACGCAACATGCTCTTGCATTCTTGCCTTTACACTCATACCATTTACGTTTATATTTATACCACTTTCTTTTATATTTATACCACTTAAAACCTTTTGCTATGCGTACATATTTTATGAATTCTATATATTAAAAATGAATTGTTAACTTATAATTTCAACATGGTCTGAAAATTAGTAAGGGGGGGAAAGACGTGGGACTTTCGGTAACATCTATTGGAAGTCATGGTAGGGCGGGTGTAGAGCAGCACAACAAATGTAACTGCGCTGCATGTTTTGGCACATGTCGCTGAGAGGTTCGTGTAAGCGTTTGAGGGTGTTCGGACATCGTCATAGTCTACAATAACATTTTCCGTCTACATTCTTGGTATATATATATATATATATATATATATAACCTTTGCCTATTTGTCGTGTGCATAATTTTTTTTCTTTCTTTCTCTGCTCTCGTTCTTATTCTGGTCCGGTATCGAAGATTTTCGAATTAATGGCTGATAATATAACCCACCCCAGACTGAGCTTCGGGACAAAAGCCAGATGCACACGGTCAGCCATCGATTCCATTGCAGGCCAAATCTTCGTGTTCCAAAGTGATACCATTTCTATAGTCTGAAGTGTTTATTCCATAACACATTTTTGGCCACACTCGCGACACTGTGCGCCGCCGCCTAAAGCCGAACTGTTGATTGGAGAGCCCTTCTTTTTCTTCCAGGTACACTTGCAGGCGGTCGCATATAACGCGCTCAAATATTTTGCCTACCGTGTCTATCTAACTATCTATCTATCTATCTATCTATCTATCTATCTATCTATCTATCTATCTATCTATCTATCTATCTATCTATCTATCTATCTATCTATCTATCTATCTATCTATCTATCTATCTATCTATCTATCTATCTATCTATCTATCTATCTATCTATCTATCTATCTATCTATCTATCTATCTATCTATCTATCTATCTATCTATCTATCTATCTATCTATCTATCTATCTATCTATCTATCTATCTATCTATCTATCTATCTATCTATCTATCTATCTATCTATCTATCTATCTATCTATCTATCTATCTATCTATCTATCTATCTATCTATCTATCTATCTATCTATCTATCTATCTATCTATCTATCTATCTATCTATCTATCTATCTATCTATCTATCTATCTATCTATCTATCTATCTATCTATCGATCTATCTATCTATCTATCTATCTATCTATCTATCTATCTATCTATCTATCTATCTATCTATCTATCTATCTATCTATCTATCTATCTATCTATCTATCTATCTATCTATCTATCTATCTATCTATCTATCTATCTATCTATCTATCTATCTATCTATCTATCTATCTATCTATCTATCTATCTACCTATCTATCTATCTATCTATCTATCCACGCCCCTTGTCCAACGCCCATCAAATCTTATCATTAGAATGACTCATCTATGGGACGACGGGGTACTATAATACAGTGTTGTACAACTTACAATTTGGAAGATATTCCATTATTAAGATCTGGCTCGTATGGGTGGTGCCACGCCCCTGAAAAATAGATAGTAGCCGATTCTCAGACCTACTGAATTTATTTATTTATTTATTTAAAGGAAGCTGGTTGTACATGTAAGACTGATTGTCTTTTAAGCACATCATGAATGAATACATTAACTAATAGTAACATTTCAATTTTCTTATATACAAAACTTGATATGCCAAACTTAATATACTAAACTAATCTAAACTAATAACATGATCTCAAACTTAGTCAGATATTAAGATAGTAATTGGAGCAAGGAAATACATAAAACAGAGAAAAAGAAGAAAAGAAAAAAGTTAAAAATTAAAATTTACTGAAATAGGTTGAATACTGCCAACTTAAAGCGCCTTAGATTTTGCTCGGATTTAATAATATTTGGTAGGGAATTCCATAGTTTTACAGCATTGACAAAGAACGTTCTAGAGGACGTGAGGTAATTACTACGTGGCACAATGAGGTTATGGGTTCTAACCAGACTGCGAAAAACGCAACTTTTTAAAAAGATATTCCGGTCGCTTTGTATAAATTAACTTATGCAAGAAGACTAGATTGCGAACATTTAAAAACGCACTGAGACTACAGTTGAGTATCCTGCAGGAAAATTGGGAAATATGGTCAAACTTGCGCTTTGAATATATATATCTGGCGCAGTTATTTAAAGCCAGTTGCAACTTCCGTAATGATGCATTATCAAGGTGCCCATAGAGGAGCTCACTATACAATATGAGTGGCACAATAAGAGTTCTAACCAATTTCAGTTTCACCTCCTGAGGAACAAAGTGTGTTGTGCACCGTAACTTTCTCAATACAAAGTAGATTTTACTTATAGTATGGTTGATGTGATCAGAACATCCCAAGCTGGAATTCAATTTATAACCAAGACTGGTAACAGTCGACTCAAATTTTATAGAAGTATCTTCCAAGATTAGATTAGGTAGATATTTTTCAACCTGCAGGCACGGTGCAATGCATATGGCTTTGGTTTTCGATGCATTTAAAGCTAAGTTGTTTTGCTTTGCCCATAATGAAATCGAATGAAGATCTTCATTAATTCTACTTTTTAAGTCCTCAGAGAGACCAACTGGACACGAAAGATAGATCTAAACATCATCAGCATACAAATGGATTGATACGTTATTACAACAGTATGTTATATCATTGATAAATATGCTAAACAGAATGGGACCAAGTATGGACCCCTGTGGCACCCCTGAGTAGAGTCTCCTCAGCTCAGAACTTGTATTTCCGATAACAACCCTTTGCCAACGATGGCCAAGGTAGCTCTCAAGCAACTTAATCGAGCTGTCAGAGAATCCGAAATATTTCCTGAGTTTCTGCAAGAGAATACTCCACTGTGTCCACTGGTCCACTGTGTCAAAGGCCTTAGAGAAGTCCAAAAGTGCTAAAATGGTTACTTCGCCTCTATCAAATGATCCTCCATGACCTTAAGCATTGCAGCAGCACAGCAATGGCCAGCTCTAAAGCCGGACCGATTTTCGGTAAGAAGCCTATTTTTGTCAAGATATGTAATTATTTGTCTCGCCATTAATTTCTCAACGACCCTAGACAATGTAGGCAGTATGCTAATTGGACGAAAATCCGATGGTAGGCTGGCTGAGAGTTTTTTCGCAATGGGAGTAACCTCAGCTATTTTCCAGTTATCAGGAAATACTGACGATGTAAAGGATAAATTAAAGATGTGAGTTAGCGTTGAAAGAATATTTGGAATAATTATTTTTAAAAAGCGTAAACTTATGCCATCTTCTCCAACAGCATTTGATTTTATGGAAAATAGGCTCTTAATTACATCATCTTCAGTCACTGTTGTGAATTTAAACTCGCATTCCCGTTTAAATAGTAGCTTATGGTCAATTTTAAAATTTGTATTACTTTGCATATTATTCGACTGCAGGAAGAAGTCATTCACAACATTCGCGTCCAAGTTGCATTCCGAAAAATGTTGGCTTCCAATGCCTACAGACTTCAGATTATTCCAAAGAGTCTTAGTTGGTAAGCTTGTACTTAACTTTGACTGATAATATAGCCTTTTTGAGATTCTTGTCATGGCTGTTTTTTATTTTGAATTGTTGCAATTTTTAGGGGTACATACTTATCATATAGATAATTTACTAAAGAAACAAAATAGTTCAGTTTTTGGTTAATATCAAGAAAAAACCATACTATATTCCACTGAAGTATGCTGGCTTCATGCACTAACCCATGAGTATCTACCGCTTTAAAATTTCTGTAATAAAAATGTGAGTCAGTGTTGTTATTAAAATTAATATTATAGGACATAAAAAACATATCGTGATCGGATACTCCGGCCAGGGACAGTTGCTCATAGTGCAACACATTAGAATTATTTTACACACAAAGTAAGTCCAATAAGCTCGATTTACAATTCGGCGCAAAGCGTGTAGGATATTTATTTACCACAACTAACCCAACAGAGTATAGTTTGTCAAGCAGATTATTGGATCTTGTATCATTGGCTAAAAGATCTATATTAAAGTCACCACAAAGTAAAATATCTTCGTATTTTAGTTCCAGCTCAGCTAGTTTAGCCCTGCTTAGATAAGGTACGTCTGCGAGACGTACGCCTTTTCAATTTTTTGCTCTCTCTCTCTCAATCATCAATTTTAATTGAATTTTTTTTTTACTAAACAAACATTATTTGACTTCAAAAATTATTTAATGTTAACAGAAATTTATTAAATAAATGATCTCAATAAGAAAATTATCAATATTCCTTTTAACAACACTTTTAAAGGGATATAAACTAGCATACGTCTCTCAGACGTATCGTTATCTTTTCAGTACAAAAAAATAACGTTATCTAACTAGGGTTAGTGAACACAGCATCAACCACAAACAGTTTACTGGGTTTACTATATTAAAATGAAAACAACGTTATATTAACAGAAATTTTATTCATGTTTTAATTCATCAACAAAATATTTTTTTAAATTAATTTTTGATAAAAATTTCGATTTTTTCCGAAATGCCTCGCATTAAGCTTTTTATAGGGTTTTCAGAAAATTTTTTACTTGATGACAGCCACTTTTTGGAAAAACTAGTAATGGGGTCAGCAACCTGTTTTAAGCCTTTCATGGTCCTTTTTACCAGAGCTCGATATCTTTCTATTGGTCGCTCTTTTGCCTCGCTGTTCTTCTTCGATTTTCTGTCTGAAACTTTTTGGACCTCGTATAACTTCAGCTCTTCCTCCTTCTGAACTTTTCTAGCAAAAGTTTCAGCGCATCCTAGTTTTTCAGCCACTTTTGTGCCTGAAGTATTGGGATTTTTTTCAAAAGAGATATTTCCTTCTTGCCCATTGCAGGGTTAATTAACCACATTCTTTTTGCCACTTCTTTATTTTTTATTAATAGGTAGACGTTCATTGTATACTTTAATGACAGATAAAATGGTATTTCGTGAAATCTGTGCTTTTCGAGCAATTGCTTTGAAAGCCAAATTTGGATTTTCATTGCGCAGTCTAATAATTTTTCACGCATTTCTATTTCGCTGCTCATTTTGAAGGCAACAACTATCTGAGGGCTTAGACATATTTAACAAAACTATTTTTACAGAAAAAAATTTTAAATTTGAACTAAGAGAACAGTACGATTAAAAACGTATGCACTGATTTCATCGTGCGCAAACCTTAATTTACTGTGCATTTGAATGCTTGACGTGCTATTGTCTTCGATATCCCCCAAAACTTCCCTTGCTTGCGCCATTGATTACAAGCATTCATATCTTCGGTTCGGTATCCTAAAGCTGTCATCCCAATAGAAGCTTTCTGCTGCTCTTATAAAAGGGATTACGCTACCAGCGAAAAGTTGTCTATAGGTCCTGTACATATATATACATTGCACATTTGGTTGTGTCGGCTGATATCATTTTTGCTGTGTGTGTTTACTAGTGTCCGACCGAATATTCGGTTTCGGTTTCGGTTTCGGCCCAAATAAGTGGTTTCGGTTTCGGTTTCAATTTCGGCCAAAAAATGGCCGAAAAGCCAAAACCGAAACTTTCTAGAAAATTTTTTTACATTTTATTGTGTAGCAGATATATAGTGGAAGGAGGAGTAATTTGGATGCCACCAATGTAAATAAACTTTTTTTTTTAGCATATAATATTAAATTATTTAATTTTGAATATTAGCGAGTAAGGTATGAAAGGGTGATTTTTTCATGTTTATGTTTTTATAAAATGAATAAATGGTTTTTATTAATAAGTATTTATTTATTTGCGTTATGTTTGTTTGTTTGTTCTTTATTTACTTAATGTTTGTTTGTTGTTGTGATTTTTATTTTAACTAGAAAGTTTCGGTTTCGGCCGAATATTAAAAAAAAACCGAAACTCGGTTTCGGCCCAAAAAAGTGGTTTCGGTCGGACACTAGTGTTTACACATATTTACATTTATTTGTATAAATATACCTACATACACTAGTCAGAATAAGTTTGCGTACAGGCAAGTCAAAATTATGTTATGATTAATTTTGACCTCAAAATGGGTTCTCTGTTTATAAAAACTTGTCCACATTTTTCATATATGCCTTAACTGCACTTTTTGTTGTGTTTTCGATGCATTAAAACAATAATTTTCCATATATTCGTATTTATTGACAATATACTCACAAAACAGTGCAGAATAAGTTTGCGTACAAAACTAATAACGGGAATTTCCGGTTATGCTTTTTATTTTTTTTTGGAAAATTTGTATTCCATTGAACAGTAAACGGACTTATACATTATTTTGAACCGTATATGTACTTGAAATTTTCTAGAAAGCAATAGAATCCAAGAGAAAAAAATTAAAAATGGATTAAAGGATAATCTTGCTAAAACTTTCCAAAATTTACAAAAAATTTCATGAAATTAGGGAAACTTTTGGGAGAGCACATTCGTCATTTCAAAAAGCCATCTTAAATCTAAAAAAAAAAAACAGAAAATCTTGCTTCGTTACTACGATCTGGCCATTTTCTTAAGCTACCCGAGCAAGAGGATTAGATTGTGTGCGATCAGTGCATCATAATCTTAGGCTAGTTGCACCCAATATCTTCAGAAATGGACAGAAATATTTATAAAATCCAGTAGCAGTGCCTTTATAAGAAAAGTAATGAAAAAAACATATTTCCCCTACATAATAGCATGTAAGAAGCCCATATTTAGCTTACTAACAAGGAGCACATAATTGCTTTCGTGAAAGAGTCCATCAAAGAGTCTAGAAAACCGGATTTCCGGGACGATGAGTTGTTATCTATGGAAAGTGGGAAGATTTATTATTATCTGTTAATGGTTTGGCATATTTGGCATTAAAAGGCATCAACTAATTTGAAGAGGATCCTGTTAATAACAAAAATCTGAAATTAAGGGGGTCCTCTACTCTCGCGGTTTCGAAAAATCGATTTTTTTTTTTCATAATTTCAATCTATATGTATCTGAGAATACGCCACAGAAAGGATTCCGTGAAAATCACATTTCTTTGCATGTTGCTGGGAACCGAAAGGTACCCGTCCCAATCAAGTTATACAACGTAATTTATCTTTAAACGCGTTTTCCCGAAAGTAGTGTTTTTTTGGCTGCCGAGTAAGACTTTTTATAAAAGTATTAGTCCGATTTCGATAATTTTTTTTAAATTGTTCAGAAAACATACCGCTATGTTTTCCCGAGTACGATTTTCAAAATTTTATTTTGTTCCGTTTTTATAGCGCCTAATAGGTCAAAAAAAGAGGTGAAAATTGGAATTTTTTACAAATTGTTGCATAACTTTTACACAGTGCAAAATAAAAAAATTCTGTCTCGGGAAAACATAGTCAACGTTACTATGCCACAACTTTGCTTAAGCGGGACCATTGCAGTTTTAAAATCCATGTCATCAATGACATTTCAAGGCCGCGGGAGTTTTTTTTTCCTCTTCAAATATGAAAATTTAAAGTCAAAACATGTATTTCTAAAAATAAAAAAAAAATCTTTAATTGTATGCAGTAGATCTTTCGTAATTAATTCCCCAAATAACAGCTCAATTTCTTGCCTGAAGAGTAGAGGACCCCATTAACAGTGAAGCATAGCATATGTGGGGATATAATATGGGGCTGCATGTCTAGTAAAGGAGTGAGCAGGCTGTGTTTTTTATTCAGAAATGGTTCCGAGGTGTTATTTACATATTCTAAAAGTTTATGCAAGCCAAGATTTCAAAATTTTGGATCAGGTTCCAACATTTCTTTTCAACTTTACGATGACCTTAAGGCGCAATGCATACGATGTGAAGCTATCTTTGCAATTAACTGGCTCAAAAAATTTGAAACAGTTCCTCCCTATCCACCTAACGTACATTTAATTAAATATATAAGGGTTTATTTGAACCCTGAGCCCAACAACACTCCATCTTCAAAGATATAGTAAACAAATATAACAATTCAAGGATATAACAAAAGAACAGCTGAAAAAACGCATAATTTAATACAATTTATGCCGAAACTTCTGCAGGGAGTTCCAATAAGAGAAGCATATCCAAAAAGTTATTAATTTTTGGACAAAACTTAGTTTAAATTAAACTTTTGCTACATAACCTTATCTTGTGCGCAAACTTTTTCTGAGGTGAATTCATAACACATTTTGTTTTTGGCCCTTCTTTTACAATTTGGTCAAGTTTTTGTTATTATTATCTTAATAGAATAAAAGAACTAAGTTTATGGAAAAAATAAAAAATATTTTGTTTTTGAAAAATTACTTTAAGTGATTTATTTTTCATATGAAAAAAACTATGTACCCCTTGTACGCAAACTTATTCTGACTAGTGTATGTATAGTATGTGAAATATTTATTTAATTCTAAGGCACAGGACGTGTCGTTAATTTTGCTGTTTGCTGTGAGTGAAAGTTCCGGTTTCGCCTTTTCGTTGCTTTCCATTTTCTTTTGATTATCCTGAGAGCACTTCATTTCGTTCCTCTAGCTGCTGCTTCTGTTGCCGCTGCCTTTAGTTACCCTGAAATTTTCGCTGCTACGAATACACCCGCATTTAGATGCATTTGTGTTCTATCTTTTACTTGTTTGTAAATTGCAATTGAAAGTTTACCGCTGCAGCCTTCTTTCTTAAGCTGCCAGGCCAATAAGGTCTTTTCAAAATCAGATGTGCCAGCTACAAATGTTGTTGAGTTCTGAAAAATGGCCGTCACTTAAGTGCATGAGTAATAAGCCAAATAGCTATATACATACATATGTATGTATTAGGGATTGCAACCCCGGGATCGTGAATCCCGGAATCCCGGGATCCTGGACAATTTCAGTTTCGAAAAATCCCGGGATTGACAAAATCCGATCCCGGGATCGAAACAAAAAAAAGCTGACTTTTTGCTTTTGTCACGTTGATTTCGGAAAATGCAATCCTTCTTATTTAGTACAAAAAATAAATTGCAATCGCCCTGTGACATTTGAACTTGTTTCAACGCAATAATATTACTTTGTCGTAATGTAAGAGGTCGTCTTATTGACATTATTCATACCGAGTTTGACTTATTTTTAAATGGCGGAAACCGTGGTCAAAACTTGCAAAAAGTATATGAATATTTAGATACGATTTCACCTACTAGTATTAAACCAGAGAGATGCTTTTCATCAGCAGGCAATATATGCAGCAAGCTAAGATCTCGTCTAGGAGATAATGCTTTAATAGTTTTAAGATATTACCTAAAGTCTAATTGATGTAAGGTGTTTGTTTTTGCCATCGGCTACTTTTTTTTTCCTAGTTTGCCAATTTAATGTAATTGATGTAAGGTGTTTGTTTTTGCCATCGGCTACTTGTTTTTTTTTCCTAGTTTGCCAATTTAATGTATCTTTATGTTATTAATTTTATGTTATTTACCATGAATATTTTGTTCTTAGTTTTAAGGAACACAGAAATGTATCATATTTAATAAGAAAATTAAATTTATTTGATTGAAAATGACGTCTGATTTAGTTCGTTAAAATAATATATTCAATCCCGAAAAAATCCCGGGATCCCGGGATTGCAATTTTCAGTCCCGAAATCTCGGGATTGTAAAACTGGTCCGGGATTGCTATCCCTAGTATGTATGTACCGGGCATTTTTCAGTCCCGAAAGTCCGGGATTCAAACTCTCTAATCCCGGGATTTTCGGGATTGCATTTAAATGAAATTGCTAACTTGTAATACTTTATTAAATTTTGGAAAATTCAGACGAAATAATTTTAACGCAAAAAAAACGATTCCTTATCTGAGACTTTGATAAAAAAATGACTTTTTTGCAATGGAGGGGATAGAGGGCAAAAGGTTTATAATTATTTACTAAGCATTCAACCAACAAGTGTTGAAACTGAAAGATATTTCTCTTCAGCAGGGTTTATTGCAATAAATTTCGTTCTAGATTAGAGGACGAGGAGAAAACACTTAATGCCTTAGTATTTTTAAGATCTCAGTTTTCATTTAATCAAAACGCGTAACTTTTTTTTATCGAAGTCGAAGTAAAACTAAAAGTACAAACAAATTAACTATTTTATTTTTTTTATCAAATATGCATATATATGCACTTTATGATATACATATGTTACAAATCAATAAGTATGTTTGAGTGTTATTTTTGGATAAAACGAAATGTTGTTAAACTGTTAAATGTTGAATGAAAATTTTTAAAGTTAAACAAAATGTGATTAAACTCAAGATAAAAATTCTTGAAATGAACCCAAATGTGATTACACTGTGTCCATTTTTATGGAAAATATATAATAAACATGTATTTATGCAATTTGGCAAAATTGTTCCCGGGATCCCGGGATCGCAAACTGGCCAAAAATTGAAAAAAAATATAAGCTTCCAAAAGTAAGGTATTAGTAAGGTATGTTCCGAGTAGCTCCGATTTGTAGCATATGAGTAAAACAAGTTTGGAAGAAAACAGTGAATGAACAAGCGTAGCGGGTTGGGCACGATAGTCTAAAGGGTAGAGCGCTGGCTTTTCATGCCAGAGGCCCTGGTTCGAATCCTGTGCGGGCTGTTGAACACTCATCTATTTCCATCGCTATCCACATGAAGCAGTTGTGAATTACAAGAAACGCACAAGTCAAATTATCGCAGGCAATAATAAAATTTCCAAATAAACCTTCCATCGTAAGTAGCGAGTAAGGCATAAATGGAATAAGTCATTTAATTTTTATAATTTTAAGCCCATTCCAATAGCACATTACGGCCCCCTTACGTTTTCCTTCATACCGCTACATTACTAAGTAAAGTACATTTGGAATGGGAATGTCTTCGGAGAGATGCTGACTTTTTCATCAATACGTAAAGCATGTTGGGTATGCGCTCACTTTCGCATTACCTTACTATACGAAAAAGTAAACAGTATTTGGAATGCAAGCACGAAGTATTCCGAGCATTTTCTTTGCATTCCATTTCTATTTACAATAGTAAGTGAGAGTGTAAGCATGTGTGATTCTGTTTATACTTTACGAAATAATGCTTACGTCAGGCGGCCATTTCTTTAAAAAAGTAATGGGAATTCGTAAGGGAAATATGGAGTACTCCACAACGAAAAATAAGCATACTGTAATGCATTGATTCATAGTTCCATTTCCGACTGGGATGCTGCACCTATGTATGTATGTATATTCAAGCAATAAAATAGTATTCAACATTTTGGATCGTTTTGAGTCTCCGAATTATTAAAAAGTTAGCGTTTGAAATCAGACACAAATGCGGCTACTGTTGAAAAATTCGATAAACCATTAACAAGCCATCGACGCGGCTCCCAGGTTAACGCATTGCAACAATTTACCTCATGTGCCCGGCTTTTGTTTTGAAAGCGTATGTGGAAGTAAAACAATATAAACTTTAATAAATTTAATTTATTATTCAACTCTTAATATTTCTTTTTCGTATGATAAAAAGTATAACAATCACCATCACAAATCAACAATCAAGCGTATCACGTGTTTACTCGTGATCACGAAAACACGAGTTAACTCGTGACCGGTCAGCAATGTGTTAATAAGCTACTCGCCAAAAATTATGCAGCAATAATTACACACAGGGGCAGATGAATGGGGTGGCAAAAGCCCAGAATGTGGCAACAGAAAAAGTTGCAACAGTCGAGGCGAATGGAACATGAAACACACAGCACAAATGCAAAAAGCTAGTTTTTTATGTCCGGCACTAAAAAAGCTATTACTATATATGAAATGTTGCAAGGCTAAAAACATGATTATTATGCTAAAAATTAGGAGAAAAACATTTTGGTTTGGGACGGTGAATATGCAGAAAATTATATAATATAATATAATAAATTAAAATTTATAAACCACAAATGCGGCCCGGGACGCTAAGACAAAAGAGGTCATTGCAACTTCATTTTCATAAAATTGTGCATGCGTACATTAAACTAAACTTGCCGAAATGAATGATTGCCAAAAACTTATTATTTGCACTGTCGGACTAAATTGGAACCGAGTGCACAGCACTAGGGCTGTTTTGCTTTTTTTGAGGTATTGAAAACATTATGATGTCATTGTAGTTCTTGAGTTAATTTATACATGCATACAGGCCACTTAAAAAATGTTTGTAGCAGAATTCGTATTAAAATTAAAATCTACAGAAATACAGGATTAAAAACAATAACGAATTTATGGTTTAAAACGAAAAAATCATATGCATTGTTAAAAAAAGTGATATTTGACAGTACAGTCAAATGAAACAAAATTATGGCGTCGATTTTTAGTTTTGGCGATTTTGTCTAAAATTTCGTTTGGAGTAATGTCCATGAAAACCCAACGAAATCAAAATCTTGATCTCTGAAGTATGGTACATATTTTAAACATTTTAAACGTGGAAAGACCGTTTTGCTAATGTGGAAATGTAGTATGCAAAGTGATTGAAAATGTTGATTAAGGAGTGGGGGTTTAACACCCAATGTCATCTTGGCTACGCCCCTGCATATGTATGTCTGTATTCAATGGCGCACACAGGATTTCATTTTGGGTCTTTGACTTCCCCCCTGTGTGCGCCACTGTCTGTATTTTAGTTTTGCTTCAATGTGGTCTGCAGCCACATGGTCGACTGTAGTGCTTTCCACTGCAGCTGGGCATCCCGCAGCAAAGTATGTGTGTGCGCATGTATAAATAGTAGTGTCCGACCGAATATTCGGTTTCGGTTTCGGCCCAAATAAGTGGTTTCGGTTTCGGTTTCAGTTTCGGCCAAAAAATGGCCGAATAGCCGAAACCGAAACTTTCTAGTATATTTTTTACATTTTATTGTGTAGCAGATATATAGTGAAAGGAGAAGTAATTTAGATGCCAGCAATGTAAATAAACTTCTTTTTTTTAGCATATAATATTAAATTATTTAATTTTGAATATTAGCGAAAGGGTGATTTTTTATGTTTACGTTTTTAAAAAATGAATAAATTGTTTTTATTAATATGTATTTATTTATTTATGCTATGTTTGTTTGTTTGTTCTTTATTTACTTAATGTAAAATTCGTTTGTTGAAAAAAAAATGCTTGATATGGTGATTTTTATTTTAACTAGAAAGTTTCGGTTTCGGCCGAATATTAAAAAAAAACCGAATATTCGGTTTCGGTTTCGGCCCAAAAAAGTGGTTTCGGTCGGACACTAATAAATAGGCATAATTTTGTAACAGAAATGCAAGAGAATGCAGAAGAATTGCTGGCACAACTGTGCAGAATGCGATTACGTGCGCGCTGTACTTTGTCAAATGATTGCGGACTTGATTATAACTTTATTATTTTACATATAATATCGATATTAAAGGTATTCAATGATTTACATACATATATGCACATGTACTCGTATGGCACATATATTGTATATATTGCTCCTATATAACACAAATACTTTGTTTTATTAAGGAAAATGCCAGGTCTTTGCATTCACTGCCAGTTTGGCTTTTGTACAAGTCAGGGGTGCGTTTGAGTTGGTTCCTAATACGGTGGCAACACACTAATACTAATGATTCACATGATGATTCACATAATGGTTCAAAGAGTTGAAGAGTAAAAAACCGGACGGCATTCGCAGTAAAAATTGAAAAATCTTCTCTCATCTGTGTACATGTGTGTGACAGTCTTTCCTTGTCGCTTTACGCAGCACTCACTTTGTCACTTGTGCTGCGTAATGGGCAACAAGCTAATTTTAAGCGCTTCACTGGCTGACTTTGCGAATAATTGCGGCCCATTTTGCTCTTAATACGGGCCGGAGTTCAACGCGCCCACACGGTGGTGCAGCGTTAAGCTTGCAAATTTAATTATAGTTTTCGCAATGAATTTCCACGACGACCGGCGGCAGGGTGGCCGTTGGGAGGTGCAGCTTTAGCTGTAAGTGAGATCCTTCAATTTTCGTTTTAGTGTTTGCTGCAGCTGCTAGTGGCACAAATTCAATACAGTTAAATGGGTTTTTAGCAAAGCTCATCATGGCAGTAGCAGCAGCGACTGTAACAGCAACACCAATAACAACATGCAGCACCACCGACCAACAACGCGGCGAAAAACGCAAATGCGTTTTGATGGCTACTGTAGTTTAACTATTGGGGCGACGGGGCCGCAGGGTTGACAGGTCAATAGTGACAAGAAGGGAGAGCGTAACTTTTGCCTTGTTTCGCAGGCAAACACATTAAAAATACTTACAATGTGTTTAAGTGTGGTTGACGGTACTAGCTATGATGTCGAGCGGAAAACGAAATGGCTGAATAAGCAAAGCACTCATTAACATTTTAGAAGCCCACTGGCTTTTGCAATACGTGCGTGCGATTCTAGTTAAAAAAAGTCTTCAGAAAATGTTTACTGCCAGACTGTTTGGAATTTGAATTTACACACACGAACGCACTTTGGAGAAGAAGTTATTGTGTTTTCGCACCGCATCTCAGTGCGGTCTCCTGCAAGCCGCTTCCGAGCGCTATGTGTGTCATCGACAACTTTATGCGTTTGATGAATTTTGTATTAAATGTATAATTAACCCTGATTGCAGCCTTACCCAGTTAGTTACCTATTTAAAAAGGAAAATTTGATGAGAACGGTTCGGTACGAAGGTACCGAATTTATTTGCAATTTCTGTTTAATGAATGCCAAGTTTTTTCTTCGGAAGCGTATTGTGATGCCACATTTAGTTATTAGCAGTAATTGTAGTTTCGTTAAATTTAATGGTTTCTATATGTTCAGGCACTCAGCGCTGAATATTCCGGATAATTAGCCTCCAGTAACAAAACTAATGTTATAACAGATGCATAAAGTCGAATGAACGAATGAGCCGTACTGTTACTGTAAAAAACAAAACTGTAATACCAAGTTCCCTACCCTATACATATATATGCGTGTAATTTTGGAAACTTTTACCGAAGATACTGCTAAGCGAATTAATTGCTTTTTCTACTGCTAACTAACCGCATTGGCAGCCAATTTGGTTAATTGCTTCCTTAACTTTTGTGGTCAATTTGCAACTTGCGAAGACGAGGCAGCAAATATTTTTCGACATTTGTGCAAATTGAGGCATTTCTTAAAATCCCAAATGCATTGTGACATCAATGACTAGAAAGCTCGCATTAAATTGCCCGTTAGGAAAATGACTTATGGAGATTGAGTTTGCGGAGGAAAATCTCTTACAATAATTAAAACGTACGACAATTCTTCAAGGATTTAATGGCGTTTGAAAGCTAAGAATTGACTATCAAGTTTTGATTACAACCCCTATATTTATGTATGTATGTATGGTATACATATGTATGTATATGTGTGTAAACTCGATTTATGGTTGCTGGGTGAGCAGTTCAGCTAAGTGATTTTCTTTAATGCCGATTCGCAGCATTCAATTCGTCTGCGCTTTACTTTTGACAAATTAATACTGAAGCCATAAACAAAGTAGATGCTACATCAGAAGGTTGGCTGCTTCCTGCTTTCATATGGGTAGCAGAAATTACGCTGGAAGCACTTTTGGATTGTTAGCATAGTTATTTCCTTTGCGGTGTAAAATTAAACGTTTTTGCTTGGATGTATTCGTTTCGAGGATCTGCTTGAATCTAGTTGAAGCAATTTATATACCTATTGAATGTTCTCCATGGCCCCGCTTTAGTTGTTCGTTTATTTTCAATTGACATAAAAGTATATATTGTAATTAGTGTTACATAGGCCAGAACTAAAATAATGAATTAGAATTTGTATTTTTTGTAATTTACTAATGGCTGCGGCTAATATGAGTAGTTATTATTGCTAGCGTGAGTACATTTAGAAGGAAGCTTTAATCGATGCGAAGGCAGCGGCATTGCGGGTTGACATTACAACCACGCCGTCGACAAATAATTGGCATGCTCATCCATCTTCCCAACGACAAACAGCAATAGCAGCAACGCGAGTGGCAGTTGTACTTGCAGCGGCTCTGGCTCTGACAGCAGCACTGGTAATAACTTACAGCTAATAGCAAAAACAGCGGGTCGCCTCTAGTGCCAGGTAAGCATGTAGCAGCACAGGCACCGAGGTGAGCTAGGTAGTCAGTCCGTTATTTGTGCAATGGCTGCATCTAGTGTTATTCGCTCGGTTTCATTCATTGCCACTGTTTCTCACACACGGTTTCTGGCACACGGTTGCCATGCAACCTGCAATTCCCCATGTTGCCAAATTATTTACGAAAATGCTTGATAACAAACACTAAAATGTTAGCACTCATTTACTTACTCTTTAACGCTTTCATAATTTTAGTGGCAGACATTTATACATGAAAATGCTTTGCACACTTGTCGGTGTGTATGTGCGTACCCATACTTGTTTAATTGAGTATGTTTTCACTCGCCGTTTCTAAGTATGTTATATCTAATTGGGCACTTTATGTATATAAGCTCATTCTTCAAACCGCATGCGAAGAAATATTGAATACAAAAACTAAACACCGATTTTTGGCACCACTCTACTACCCAGTGGCGCACAAAGGGAAGGGGGGTTCAAACGCCCAAAATACAGAGTTTCTGGAACAAAATATGGTTTCAAATGGTATTGGACTCAAAAGTTGTACGCAAACCCCTCCCAAAATGAAATCCTGTGTGCGCCACTGCCACTTCCTCTTGGCTTCTATCCCATTTGTGTGCTTAACACTTTCATGTGCAAGAAACAATTAATTTGAAAATACAGTCAAACTTTTCTATAATGAATTCGCACGGGACCAGAAAAAAGCTTCATTTTATAAAAACTTCATTATATAGATATTATGATTTTTTTTCATCTTTTATTTAAAATAATAAGGTATTTTAGTTTGGATTACATCCTTCCACTTTTCTTCCTCAACAAAGCCTTCTAATACATTTAGAGACTTAAAAACATTATTCGGTACGTTGCTCTTCATCTCCACAAAGGTTCGAAGTACATCAAGAGAAGCAAAAATTCGTCCCAATGTAGGTAACACCGCATCAGCCAATTCTTCTTCACTGGCCATTTCTTCGTCGTTTTCTGAATCTGCAAATGTATAATTTTTTCGAGAGAAATGCTACTTCGCTGCGACATTTTCACTTTATTCACTCAAAACAAACAATTGCTGTCAAAATTGTTAGTGATGTGACTTTCTTCTTCATATGCTGTTGTTATTTTTAACTTCTGGGGTTCCCCTAAATATGTTTTACTTTTTTTCGGTATTCAGTGTTGTTAATAAGCGTAACAGAAAATAGCATGGAAAAATTCATTATATGTAGACAAAAAACAAATGAAAGCGAAGTTTTCAACTAAAAAATTTATTCATTGTAGAGAAATATTCACTATATGGAAATTCATTATAGGGAGATCAAAATGCACTTAGAATAGAACGATAAAGCTGTGTCTTTGAAATTAATTCATTATACGGAGAACTTCATTATATAGAAATTCACTATAGGGAAGTTCGACTTTAACTTCTAAAGAATTGTGCTTCATAAGTATTCTCATTATCCTTCGATGTACATCTTTTTTTGGAAGATGTGTTATAGTTAGATTTTTAATACAAGTGAGAAATGTTCGGAAGAAACGTTGACATAATATTAGCGCGTACAAAACAGTGGCACAGCACGCAAATATCTGGTTGTTAAAAAAATTGTGAGTGGCAAACGGTGGCGGACAAAGCTTATATGCCGCTCGAGGCAAATAGCCAGAGTGCCGCCCCCAAATTTTTGTATTTAAATATTTACGAAAATAACCACATCTGATCTGTCATCTGTTTAAAATCAAATGTTTCATACAAATCGATCGATATTCAAAATCATAATGAACATGTGGGAACATTTATATGAATGCAACTTAAAGACAATAAATATTTATCTGAAATTTGGCGCCCATTTCAAATATTTTTTTCACGTATG
The DNA here is from genome assembly GCA_964056695.1 of Melieria picta. Lineage (NCBI taxonomy): Eukaryota > Metazoa > Arthropoda > Insecta > Diptera > Ulidiidae > Melieria > Melieria picta. The sequence goes on from OZ057399.1 coordinate 65,513,220, forward strand.
CCGCCCCTCCCAATATTCTGCCGTAGGCATTTGCCTAATAAGCCTCGTGCTTTGGCCGCCACCGGTGGCAAATATGGTTTCGAATGTTATTAAGTACCAAAGATCCGTGCGGAATCCCCAAATGAAATGCTATGTGCGCCATTGGTACAAATCACACTGTTTCTAAGAAAATTCGATATTTCAAAACAATTTTTTATGTACAAACTAAAGAGCGGCGCAAGCACTATAAAAATGACTTGCAAGCCATCGCTGTGCTTTCAAATACTGTCGCTCTTCTTCACTTTCACTACAAAACAAGCACTGCAGTGAAGAAAGCTTTTGATATTCATACGAATACTGCACGAAACGACAATAGAACTTCAAGCACCTTGAAGTATAGAACAACACTGAAGTAGAACAACATTGAAGTAGAACAACACTGAAGTAGAACAACACTGAAGTAGAACAATATTGCAGTGGAACAACACGGAAGTAGAACATTTTCAAGCATACGGTGTTTTGTTTTGCACGATCGGAGTAGCTGATGTTTGTTTTTGGTATTTTGTATGGAATGTGGGCTGCATTTCAAGCATTAAAACAACATTAATGTAAAAAAACGCAGGTTTAAAACATGTTTTTTCGATATTTATTTAAGTCTGTTTCACTCGGTGTGAAGTAGAAGTTCTGTTTCACTTGGTGTGAAGTAGAAGTTCTGCTTCACTCGGTGTGAAGTAGAAGTTCTACTTCACTCGGTGTGCTTGCTGTGATTTACCGTTACTTAACCTCATTATAGCTTTCTGTTTTGATGTTTTGCTTCACAACAGAACACAAGCACTGTCGCTGCTGTAGCGAAAAGGTTTTCGAATGATGCAGTGCTTGCTTGTTGCAGAATAGAACAGATAACTCATCATGATGAGTTATCTGTGATCATGATGAGTTATCTGTGATAGAACTATTGAGCATTTGAATTTGCTGTCACCGCGACACTGAAGTACAGTACTTAACAGTACTGTGCAGTAGTGAAGTGTGCACAATAGAAGCTTTTGTGCAGCTCTTTAGTAAAAACTTTAACAATGCACACTGAGTACACATAGACACGCACACACACACTACACTAGCCAGAGACTGCCATTAAAAAGACAAAACTACATACCTTCGCATTCAATGGGTCACCTTTGTGTCAGCAAGCAACTTTAAAGCATTCTCCTTGTTTTTCCAGCTGCATATTGCACAAACATATTTATTCGTTTTATTATGGGTTGAAGAGCAAGGGTGCTAGGTTTGAATCCTGACTCGGCTGAGACCACTTGTAAAAAACACAATTATTTTTTTTAGCGGTTGCCCTTACAACAGAAAATGGCAAACCTATGAGAGTGAGAAGTGGATATATCCTAGTACGAACAGTGCAGGATACAACTTGTACATAAGACTTGTATGTAAATAGGTAGATTGTTCTAGTACAGAAATTTGACTTTTTTACCAACAGTTATAATTACGCTCCAGTCATAAAAATTTGTTGTTCCCCATGTGGTACTCATTGTTGTCTAGGCCTCTTACTAGGTCTTGAAGCTTGCTGCTTTAGAACTTCTAGCAAATAAAGGAATCATCGCGCCGCCAAGCGGAAATATTTAATTGCTGGCGTTGCTGCCCTCTTTTTTAAGTGTGTAAATGCACTATATGAATTTTGCTTGTGGTAAGCACTTTTGAAGCGTTGAAACCATTCAAAACACTGTGTTTTCGCTAAAGCATCGTCGCCATAAACTTCTACAAGCAAACGATGACTTTCCGCAGCAGTTTTCTTTGCAAAAAAATGACCCAACAGAACCTCCCGCAAATGCTGTCTTTTTCTCCAATTTTCGAAGTTATTCATCGTGAAAAATAATAATGATGCACACAAGATAAAATTGTTTTGTTGACTGATTTTGATAGCTGTCAAATGTACCTTCAAAATGACATATATATAAGGTTAGAGCTTTCACGATATTTGTTAGTACGGACATCTAGCGTCAAATTCCGGTTATTAAGTTGTACACCCAATAATGTGAAGTAAATGAATAGGACCGGAATATGTAGGCATAATTGAATGCCTCCGTTCAGCTACGGACTTGTTATGAGAATTTCACCCTTTTGATTTAGTCTGGTAAGAATTTCGCTAAATAAGAGTGGCACAAACCGAACTTGCTGAGAAGTCCATATTCCCAACAGAATCTGCACATTCAGTTCTATGACAACGAATGATTGGTTCAACATATCGCATAGCATTTCGAGTCTATTACAAATGTTTTTCATAATTCTTCCATTTTGGCTTTAAAGTTAAGTTAGTACGGGCAAAAAAAGACGCTAATCAGTTTTTCTCGCTGACGCCCACACGACATCCATCTCTTGCTCTTCGCATCTAGCCGCGGAAACCCAAGAGTGCGTCCTGCGCATTTTAGACATCTTCTACCACCAGCTGGTATCTGATATTTGGTTGAAAAGTTTTACGGATGCTGTTTTCTATTCTCCAACTTCTTTATAATGTGTATTTTTTTAAGTGTTGCACGTAGAAATTGATGTCACAGCTAAAAGGTGAAATATAATGATTTATGCATACTTGGTTCATACCTACAAGAAGAAGGTTGCGGGCGTTGCCGTTTACAGTTCAGTATTGAATTTTTCTGGATTACGTAAAATATTCGTAAGGCGAATTCAGCCGCAAAGACGGCAGACCATTGACCCATTGAAGTACTGCGCTGGCGAGCCTGGCGCATCCTTACTGTACTTGCGAGCATTGCTTACGTGTGTCGCTGGTTATACTCTCTTTGTGTCGACATTTTCATCATGACAAAATATTTAATCTCTGGCACGAAAAATACTAACCAACCGAATACTTATAACTACGACATCTGCCACCACTTTTACGCTTTCTATTCGCTGTTTTTAAAAACTAGTAGTTTTCTTTCATCTCCATTGGCACCTGAGGAGTGGAAGACAGACAATTTCACTGTTTCCTGCCGCCTTACATTAACGCGCAACCATTGCGCATTATGTGAGCTTGTCGCGGCAGTTGTTATCAACTTGAAAATTATAATGTTTTTAATTCACGCTTCCCGACAGAAAGCTATGCAAGCTGCCATTATGTAGTAATTGTGCACATTGTGAGCAAGTGGCATTTAGCAAACTGGCAGAAATGCGGTTAAAATGTGTAAATCTGATCTTGTGGGGGAACAGTGATTCACTTTTTAGCTACTATTTATGAGCCAGCAATATCACTCACCCAAGTTGTGCAAACCTAGCAGCAACAACCAGAACACCGCACCAATAGTCATAGTGTGACACAACAACAACCAACAAGTGGTTACAACTATGGCACAATAATAAGGTAATAGCATGCCCGCAACACCAAAAACCACATGTATTTTGTTGGTAGGATTGTTTATCGTTACTGTAAAAATCAGCTGATATTTTCCGGCGAAAGAGGGAGAAACTGAAAACATACAAAAGTGATTGTTGCCAGACGGTGCTGTATTTGAGTGAAAAAACGGGAAAAGTGCTCAGGTCAGTTGTTTTCAGTCAGGTATTTTCATTTCAACCGATGCGGCAACACAGCACACCGACGATTTTGACAGAAGCCATAAACGATCAGCCGGTGGCTTGCTACAACCTTATAGTTGAACCATGGTTTCAACAATAATAATTGTATAACAACACTGCGCAAGCGATAAGTGGTGAGCAGCTAGAATCTGGCGCACAGCAAGCAAATGATACTTTCTAGCAGTTATCGAAGATAGTTTCAAAATCGATAGCGACAGCTCAATAGACAGCCAGCTAGACAAGCAGGCAGACAGACATGCACACAGAAACAGGGCGAAGGGGAACGGTACAAGCGACACCTCTAACTGTACTCCGTTGAAGCAGTTGTCGGGAAATAACGTGGCAATAACAGTAACAATGGCGACAGTAGCTGGCCAACAACAGTGTGAGCGTATTAGTCAACTACTGTTCCTCCTTCCCGGCTTCCAGCTGGTTTTGCCGCCTGTGCCACTAGCCAACGAATACTTGTTAAACCCCGAAATAGCAGCTATTCTGGGCGACAATTCTACACGGGGGAAATGTCAATAAACTGATTAGGTGGTTATAGCTAAGGTAGTTAAGGTTATATTAAATGCACATAGGGGAAGAGGACAAGTGACGCGAAAGGCAGGCAAAAACATGTCTCACTTTAAATTCCGGTAAACTGGAGTGCAACTGAGAGTTAATAAATGCAGGTGGTCAAGAAAAGCAACCCAAGCTAGAGAATGATGACCGGCAGCTATTGCTAACTTGTTTGCACTGATGCCGAACAACTTATTGGTTTTAGGTGTGTGTTTGGCTGTTATTAGTAACTTTGAGCGATATAAATAACGCCGTCGGTTAAAACGAACATACCATCAGTTTTCGACCAATGCACGACTTGATTAATTTTCAGCTGTTATATGTATTTAATATGTAGATATATATATTATATGTATGTTGGTACTTATGTATATTGATAACCTTTCGAGTTATGTAACCGTACTGAAGTGTGTATTATATTCAATTATGGACAGTGATATACACAGCCGTTTTAATGTTTTTTGATCTTCGTTTAAATTGCTTCAGACAAATGAAACAAGTATATATGTAGGTACTAGAACTACTAAGAATATTTAGGCATACATAGTCATACATGTAAAACTATAAACCTTATCCATTCGGGAGCAATTTTTTGGTAGAAACAAAGTTACTGACTGGCTCACTAACTGATTGATTTGTTATGAATATGTTTTGATCAAAGTACAATTAACACAACAGGAAGCAGCTGGAAGCTGTCAATCAGTTGACAGCTTACAGAGTTATTCTAAACGAAATTAATCGACGCAGGGCAGTAAAAATGGAATCTGTATTCCACGCAGCTGTGAAGCGATGCGACACGAAATGTGTAACATCCAGCACAATTTTGCAACAAGTATTGAACTTTGCACTGCATCAACTCGGTCTAATAATGTTGCTATGATATGCAAACGTTTACACATTCGGTGTTTGTATTTGTGAGATGCATGCAGTACAGTAAAAAAAATTCAAAGTTGAGTTGAGTTGAGAAAAATTCAAACAGAGGGACAAGATATAAGGGGGGAAGGAGGTGCGGAGAAAAGTGAATTTCAGCTGAAAGAGAACAAATCAAGTAAATAAACTAAATTTAATAAGCAAATGTTGCGCTGACAAGTGCCAAGAACTTAAACATATACCAGCAGACATGAGTGCACGGAATATCCCAGCGAGTTGTACTTGCCACTTGTTCACATGCACAGCGGGCAACAGCGGAGCGGCGCACAGTGGGCTGGCGATTAATTCAAAAAGTGAAATGTACTTTTCAGGGAAAAGTAGATACAATTGTGCATCACTGGGTGAAAAAATAAAATATTTTGACATTTAGAGTTAAACTTACCCTATCATTCTGATATCTAGATTTCAAACAAATATTTCTAGACAGATGTGTAGACTTTTGTATAAGGATAAAAGTATAAGGATAAAAGTCGGAATATGCGGATTATACCGTACTTTTGAATTCTTCCTTCTACTGTTTCTGTTCATTTGGTATAATTGCTGTTTTGTTTTTGTTAACTAAAAAGGGTTACTTAAGCGGTGTAACTAGCACACAATTTAACTTATTTGACGAAATGATTACTAGAAATATTGAAACCAATAATCTTAATTTTGAACTGTCAGTACTGCATGGTTGGATACGATTTTTTTAATGCCTTCTTCATTTATCGTACAAACTACCAATACAAAAATAGCAAGCAAGGTCAGAAAACGATAAGAGAGAAAGCAGTTTGATTGTTGATCAACCAAATCCCGGATTCGGCAACTCAAATGATGGAAATACAGCAAGAAGATTGTTTCGAAACGCAGAGCTATCGGGTGAAATCGTAAATGTGAATGTGTGTGCGTAAATCGTGATATATTGTATCAACATATCCATGGTACAATTGAAATTGGTAATTCATTGGCCAATTAACTGAGGAAGCCTAAGAAGCACTAAATATAGAATTAGCAGAGCAAGAACCAATCATGACATTTTGCATAGATTTCTCATTGCTTCCAGTCCAATTGAAGATGATGATGATAATGATGATGATGATTATGGTAATGATACTGATGAAGATGGTAATAGTGATTAAATTTTATAATTCTGGTATAAGAAGCCCAAAATTTGAAATATTTACTTAAATTGAATAAAAAAACGACAACAATTTTTTTTTAAATTTGTATTAAATTTTGTTGCATCTATGTAAAATAAAACTTAACATTCATTTTGTTAGCTCAGGTGAATTGATCGCCGTTTTCAATGGTCAATACCCCACTGTGCGTCGTAACAAATCAAATTAGTGAGTCAAAAATCAAAATCAGCAACCATATCAAAATGCCTGTAAACACAAATCTACATACATACATATGTATACGTGTCAGAGAATAACTTAAAGTTTGGCATTTATGTAAAGTAAATCCAATTTCTCGGTAAGTTGGACTGAAACCTATTGCCAACTGTGGCTTGACATGACGTCGATGATAGTGCAGTGCGGAAGAATTTAACGCCCTGCATAGCTACAGGGTGAGAATGTTGAAAAAATGAACACAAATATAATCAAATCTGCGAGCATTTCATGCAAAACAGCCAACATCACTACCAATATTCCTAAAAAATACGATTTTCTCATATTCAATACATTAGGTATTTTATATATTGTCACTATCGCAAAAATTTCTCTGGAATAGTTAGCATTTGCAATAAAAATCAGTCGTTTAATATGAGCATTCGAAATTAGATTAGATTAGATATCTATCGCTGCCGCCACCTACTTAATAAGCAAATGTTGCGCTGACAAGTGCTAAGAACTTCATCACATACCAGTAGACATGAGTGCACGGAATATTCCAGCGAGTTGCAATTGCCACTTGTTCACATGCACAGCGTTCATGTAGCCACCATAACCTTACCTAACTCACACGGTTTCCAAATAACTATTTGTATCGACACGTTTAGTTTTCAATACATTGTACACAAAGTGAAAAATGCTCTTTTCACAGGAAGGGCTCTTACAAAATCTTTATGAATTTTTACATAAAGTTATTTTTAGTTAACAAATAACTATTAACTTAAGAGTTTTGCAACTCATCCACCTAACTGACAGCAGTTTAAGAGTATAAAAGAGGTTAAGGAAAAGAGTTTGGCAAAACTGTTGTTTTCCTTAGCATAACAGTAAAATAATTGGACTTAACATGCAACAATAACAGTATATTCTCTTCACTAGAAGAGAAAACGAGCTTCCTCTCAAACAAAAACAGCGCACAGCTAACATTAGTGCAGTAACTTACAAAGCAGAATTTTCATGGGGTCCTTTTTCAACCTTTCTAACTAAATCTCACACTCAAATCACACATCTCAGTCTAACACTCATTTCAAATTCACCTCAGAATCGTAATCAATAAAAATAAATTCAAACTTAAAAAAAAAAATTCCAATACTTTATTTTACCTTCATAACTCCTCTTCATCCACTCTTCAGAATTGCTAATATTGCTTGAATTGTGGGACATGGTATGATTTCTAATTTTTTTGGTTTGCCAACGTGCGGTCAGTGACAACACATCACAGTAATTGTTGGCTGATGTTAGTGCTGCTGTTGGCACTGCATTTTGCAGTATCTCCTCTTGCTGCCAACTTGCTAGTCGGTGGTCAATAATTCGGCTATGCAGGGTTGCTACTGCTGTTCGTTAGCAAGTGTTGCGTATGTGACTGGAATGTTGTGATCACACTACGCCTACACACACAAGCCAAGCATTTGACGAAAGTAGAAGTAAAGTATAATATTGTACTAATCGTCTGGTCACATGACCGACCAAACCATAAATTGAGACAAGTTCCAATGGATGCAAAATTTTAATTTACTTGCATTCATTCGGTTCTGTAACTGGCGGCGAAAGTTGCTGCAGAATGCAGGTCCTTCGCATAAAGCACAGAATAAATGCGATATTTCACAAGAATTTGAATGCAGAAAAATTGCAAGATTCGTATATAATATGTTGTTAAGAGTCTTGGACTAGGTCAACTAATCATAAATGCATTCAAAAACATGTGGATGTGGTGATGTGTGCAGCAGTGTAGTTTTATCGAATTTTTGATTTGACTTGCAAATCTTTTAGACATTCATTCACGCATGTGCAAACATGTCCTCGCAGGGCGTTCCCTGTTAGCAATGTACGATATATGTAGGAGGGTTTTTAGTGGGTGAAAGTCTTACACTCCGGCTTTCAATGCTTTTCCCCTTCTCCCAAAAAAAAACATGTGAGTTGCTACAGTGGTGGGAAACAAGCAAGATAAAATTTCAATTCATTTCAATTCATTTTGTAATCAGGTTGGCAATATACGATTTCATTTAGTTTATTTAATAGAATTAAATGTATTTGCCATCGATATCACAGGGCAACAAATTTCGACTTTTGGTCGGCTTTTCTGGGTTTGACATCAGTTCTAGGGTAATTAGGGAGCGCTGATTTCGAATCCGCAAACCGTTTTTAAAACTTAGTTTCCGTTGTCGCAAAAAATGGGCGTGTCACTTTTTCGGATTTTCCCTGACTTTTTTCACGTTTGGGATTGTAATTTCTAAACCAATAAACCGGTTGACATCATTTTCACCTCGTTGCATTTTCAACACCTCACGGCTTCTTTTCTAATGTAACTAATTTTTTTAAGTTTTACAATTCCGCGGTAATTGGACCTCAAAGTCGGAAAATATGGAATTTTTAGGCGTTTTCTTTGATGGTCAAAAACATGCACATTTTTCGTAAATCAAGTATCATGTTAGGTGTTAAATGAAAGCGGAAACATCAAATAATACAACACAGCCAAATTATTTGGTGTAGTTTCCATTCTCATCGAAATAATTGCAAAAATGTACCATAGTCATTTTCATCATTTTTTTACATTGGAAAAGAAGCCGTGAGGTGTTGATAATGCAACGAGGTGAAAATGATGTCAACCAGTTCATTGGTTTAGAAATTACAATCCCAAACGTGAAAAAAGTCAGGGAAAATCCGAAAAAGTGACACGCCCATTTTTTGCGGCAACGGAAACTAAGTTTTAAAAACGGTTTGCGGATTCGAAATCAGCGCTCCCTAATTACCCTAGACCTGATGTCAAACCCAGAAAAGCCATTTTGCTGTGGATCAGTGTATTCGGTACTCCTGCCACGATTTCATTCAGCTGTCCATCGCAACGTATTCTTCGCGTCGTAACTTCCAATTCAACACATTCCCATTTGGTCACATAATCGCAGTGCCTTCCTGCCCTTCACGTCATACCACCTTCACTCATGCCACTCGTTCAAATACACATATACGAGCTGCCTATGCCACTAACTGCTGGCGCAAGTGTCTTAAGCTCTGCCTCCCACCAATTTAGTTTTTTTGTTCTACACTGTATACATACAGTGTAAATGTGTATGTATGTACATGCAGATGTCGATATGTGTACAGTACATACTGTCAAAATAAAAAAACCAATATAAAAATTCCAAATGTTCGTATTGTAGCATTTGTGTGTCCTCTTTTGTGCCGAGTTAGTTGGCCTCTAGTAGCATCACCAGGAACAGCAGCCGCAGCCATAGCTCAGTCGGTCCTACGAGTACACCTTCCTCATCACCAACACTTTCAGCGGCGGCAACCACAATCATCAGCCGGTGAATCAGCCAAATAAAATGCAAATCTTTTATTCATTTTATTAAGGCAAAATTGTGAAAACCAACCTCTCTCCTCCTCTCTTCTGCAAATAGTTAATTCTGACTCTTTTTCGATTCTTCTTATTATTTTTGCTATTTGAAATGTGCGCAATTGATGTTGAATGCATGCCGCACATTTACAACACATACAAACGCACTTAAATATATCGGAATCGGAAAATGTCAGTTGAAACGTTGTTGAAGAAGGGGAATTAAAAAAAATACTTATATAAGGCGACGGCGTAACATTGCTCCGACTTGGTATAAGGCAATCCGCAATTTTGCTGCATATGTCGCTCTTTAAAATAGTGGTGTAGATACTTTTTCTAGTTTCTCTTGCCTTTCGATATGGTACAAACACTAACTAACTACATAAACTACAGTTGTCAGCGAGCTTCAATTGTCGCTACTGCTTCTCCTAAAATTCATATTTGGCGTATACTACTCTAAACGATTGAACGTTTTGCCACTGCTTTTAAGTTTCAGCCAGTATTCCCAGTCAGAGCAAGCTTCAGCAATTACTATATGTATGGGAATTCTTTGTAAGGTGCCACCCCATAGCTTTTTTGCGCATAACTCGTTAGAAAATTAACGTATCGCCAATGTTAATATACCGTTGGAAAGAGGGTTTAAAGAGCTATGATCCAAAGTAACACCTCATTTGAATTTTTATAATAAATACGAATTTTACAGCCAATTTCCCAAAGTGTTCAAAATCGACGCCCTAAAATTTGTTAATGTAAAGTACCACCCCTTAAAAAAACCGCTAAAAACGTAAAAATCTCAAGTAAAAATGCATGATTTAGAAAATGTATGAAAGATTATTGAATTTAATTTGAATTTAATATAAAATGACTGAAAGCAAAATGCAAATTGAGTGGTAACGAATAAAACGGTAATTATATGGAAATTAATAAACAAAACTGAACTGAACTTTATTCCTCATGATAGGATTAGAGAAAAATTTACTAAGAACACTTTAAATTCATTTTATTGACGGCCCCGAGCTACAAAAAGGCATTTTACCGATATAGGATCACAAAACAATGAAAAAAGGGGGGTGGCACCTTACAAAGAAAAAAAAGGTGGCACTTTACATTTTTATGCCATTTTGGAAATCAGTGTATACATTTTTTCCTTTTACGATATGCTCGGATATCATTTCGGATTATGGAAAACCATTAAAAATTAAGTCCAACACTGATATTTACCTTAGTTTTTTATAAGTTTTTGGTTACTTTTTCACCGCAAGAAAAACCATCAGTTTTTATTTTTAAGTTTTTTCTTAACCAAATTTGACACTTGTTTTTGCCCAGACCGTGTTATTGCGTCTGTTCCCTCAAAAACCACATTAAAATTGATGTTGTCATATATACCTTAAATGACGGTAGGAATTTTTTTGCTTGGATTGCTGGAACGTCGAAATCGAGTAGGGGTGGCACCTTACAAAGAGTGGCACCTTACAAAGAATTACTCTATGTTATTCCCAGTACCGACTGCTTCAACAAGCACCACAAGTGGATCCAAGTGGGGCGCTCAAGTGCGCTCAGGTGGGTGCGCCAGTGACATCAACTGTAACTTTAACACTGCAAATAAACATTCAACTAATATCTCACGAATTGCAACGTAAATAATTTAGAGAAAAAAATTTGATAAATAAGAAAGTTAGCCCTATTCAGCACAAATGCTAACGCTGAATTCTCCAACAGGCTCATAATCCCGGAGCATGGGACCAAAGCTTCGGCGTAATGCAGCATCTCTCGCTTCCCGTTTTGTACAACAAAAAGTTAACAAAATGTAAAGTTGTTGTGCAGAAAAGGAAGCAATTTTTGTTTACACTTTGCTTATTCTGTGCACAAAACTTGCAAAGAATAAAACCAAACGACAAACGACAGGGAAAAAGTCAAAAGCAGCACAACAAAGAGACAAAAGAGCAGGTGGGCCGAAAATGACATGTAGGGCGTTGAGAGTAAATGCGGTCCGGTAACGAACAGAGAATGTAAAACGTGAAGTTTGGATATAAGACATAGATATATACATGTAGATATGTTTAGATAGATATTAAATGATACCCTAACAATCCGAAATTAAAAATGGCAAAAGCGAATTGCAAGTTATTTTGTCAATTTCCTGAACGGCACAGCGCGTACTCTTAAAGTGGGCTTTTGAACTTGCTATGCAATACTCGACAATTTAAAATGTTCGAATGCAAATGCACAAAGCTTCAAAGCAATTGCAAGCAGCAAATCAAAAACACGCACGGCAGGCAGTTCCATGGTTGCAGTGTCTGTGGATATATAGTACATACTTACGTACTCGTATGTACATACGTCGGTTTGTGCCAAGTCTGGGCATAGTCAGCTGCCTGGAAATAATTTTGCCCAGCGCATGATACTGCGAGTACGACTGACTAACAGTGAGAAGAACTTGCTGGTACTAAACTGTAATAAGCACTAAGAAAGCCGTAAACAAAAGTACCAACGACAATAACCACTACTTGTAAATACAACAAGCATCTACAACAAAGATATGGAGTCAAACACGGTGTACAACAACAAACAGAGGAGCATTAGATGCAGATAAGCCCGAAAGTCAAACGCATACCTTCAAAGGCGGCTTTGTAATAAGCAGAGGGAGCGAAGGAAGCACTCAGCAAAACGAACGTTTACTGACAACCTGTGTCGAAATAAATAATTTCGGCCAACTGTGCCAGATTGAAAGAGGACGTCTTAGAATAAATTAATAGATAGCTTTGGAGAAATTAAAAAAAAGTAGCTGAAGGCTTCAAAATGTTGTTTTAATAAAGTAATTGAAGTTTTTTCAATATCAATTAATAGCTAGCTTTGGAAAAATAAAAGAAACGGTAGCTGAGGGCTTCAAAATGTTGTTTTAAGTAAGTAATTCAAGTTTTTTCAATATCAAGAAAAACACATAGCCTTTTAGATCAAGTGAGAGCTCGTAATCCTAAGATTGCAACCCAGTGAATAGTATAATATTTACATTGATTATAAGTGTGTGAGTTGAGGGCTCGAACACATATTTAATCATTGGGAAATGAAGAAAGTTCTTTTTTGACTAAGTGTAAAATCATTGTCTATTAAAATACGTGTTCATAATCGATATGAACTTTTGCGGGGTATTGAACCTCTGGGCCATGGTTCCAGGGTGTCGTATAGATTAAATGAAATATCGGAATAGCAACCTTAGCCATCCCGAATAGGGCTTGCGTGACCGGTGGGCACCCGACCTATGAACTCCAGCAAAACAATATCGATCTAATTCCGAGATCACAATACACTTACCTCAAGACAACACTCAAAACACTTCTATAAAATAAACAACGTATGTTTATATGTGTTTATACATATATGTTTTTATATGTTTCAGTGCATTTTAAGCGATAAGGTTTCGGGACGAAAATTTTCATTTAAATTTATAAACATATACATATGTACATATATGTATATGCCACAAAATTAGCGGGTGCACCTCGGCGCCAAAATGTATCCACTGCACTGCAAGCCAGCTGAACGCAAATCATGTCACTGGCAGTTATAAATGCCCGGTGTATCAGGCAGCGTTGAAAAATATGCAACAAAAATGAGGTTTATCCAACTTAACCTCAACCACTGTGAAGCGGCGCAGGATCTTCTCGCCCAAACAGTGGTGGAATGCGATGCAGATGTAGCATTTCTAAGCGAACCGTACGAGCATCGCAGTAATGGCGTATGGACGTCTGATGAGTCGGGGAAGGCGACAATCTGGCTCTGTGGGCAAAACCCCTACGAGGAGCAAGCAAAGGTGTCCAGAGGTTTTGTGCGGGCAAAAATTGATGGCATCTTTTGTTATAGCTGCTACGCCCCGCCCAGCATGACGATAACTGAATATACAGATATGATTGCGGAAATTGTATCTGATGCGAGAGGCAAAACCCCCAAAATAATTGCTGGGGACTTTAATGCTTGGGCTGTGGAATGGGGATCAACCAGGACAAATGCGAGAGGAAATATTCTTCTGGAAGCGTTTGCGTCGCTCGATGTCATCTTGCTAAACTCGGGAAACCAGCCAACGTTTAGCAAAAATGGCAGAAGTTCCTGCATTGATATTACGTTTATCAGCTCTGGCCTCGCGCCATCAGTTGCGTGGGAGGTAAGCCCAAGATATACGCACAGCGACCACCAGGCGATAATTGGCAGTGTATTGCACAAACGCGCCCGCCCAAAGGGGGCCCGCAGAAAACAGTTGCACCGCTGGAAGCAAAGTACGTTTGACAAGGATCTGTTTCAGTTGACGTTAGACAGCTCGCCGCTGGAAGGCTCAGCGACAGAGAAGGTCGAGCAGCTGATGCGGCGGGTCACAGGAGCATGTGATACATCGATGCGGAGGTTGAGCAGTGCAACGCACCGCACGCCCGTCTACTGGTGGAACCCTGGCATTGCCGACCTGCGAGCAAAGTGCAACCGAGCCAGACGGCAATACCAGCGGGCCAGTGATGACAATAGTAGGCTCAACTGCCAAGCAGTTTTTCGGAAGGCGCGTAAGAGCCTGAAAATTGCTATAAAGGAGAGTAAGAGGAAGAGCTTCAAAGATCTCCTAAGCACTGTTGAGGAAAATCCATGGGGAAAGGCATATCAGGTGGTGATGAAGAAACTTTCTTCATTCTGCCCACCACCTCCCGTTTCGGCGCCGTTTTTGGCTAGGATAGTCAATTGTCTATTTCCTAGCCAGCTGCCATTGTTAGATATGGGCAGTGCGGCAGGAGACGATTGTGACAGCTTTCAGCAGGTAACTGTGGAGGAAATCGTTGCGGCGTGCAATAGAATAGGTGACCGGAAAGCTCCCGGCTGTGATGGCGTCCCAAATGCTGCGCTTAAGGCAGCTATCAGGCTACATCCAAACTTATTCGTGGACGCATACAATGCATGCCTTCTTGGACGGACCTTCCCGGACTTGTGGAAGGTCCAATGGTTAGTGCTATTGCCGAAGGGTGGCAAGCCCCCCGAAGATCCGTCTGCGTATCGCCCGATCTGCTTATTAGATACAGCGGGCAAAATACTAGAGCGGGTTATTGCCAACAGATTGGAGGCAGCTATTGAGGCAGCAGGCGGACTTTCCAAACACCAATATGGTTTCAGGAAGGCCAGGTCAACAATAGACGCCATCGGAGTGGTAGTTGAAGTGGCACGAAACGCAATTAGCGGCAAGAGATGGAAGGGTGGCAGTAAGGAGTACTGCTGCTTAGTGACGCTTGATGTAAAAAATGCGTTTAACTCCGCAAACTGGAGCCAAATACTATCAGCTCTTCGGAAAAAAAGTGTACCGGAATATTTGGTGCAGACTATAGCCAGCTATTTTAAGCATCGGCGTCTTGTCTACTGCACAGATGTAGGTGAGAAGACGCACATCGTTACCGGCGGCGTTCCACAGGGGTCGGTGCTAGGCCCCATGCTCTGAAATATTATGTATGATGACGTTTTAGAGTTAGACATACATAGAGCAGCCAAAATAATAGGATTTGCAGACGACATAGTTATAGTCGTGACTGGCAAACATATAGAGGACATTGAGACGGTCTGCAATGATACAGTCTCGAAAGTACAGCACTGGCTAGGCGAAGCTGGACTCCA
Organism: Melieria picta; assembly: GCA_964056695.1. Lineage (NCBI taxonomy): Eukaryota > Metazoa > Arthropoda > Insecta > Diptera > Ulidiidae > Melieria > Melieria picta. Next base: position 65,528,604 of record OZ057399.1, read on the forward strand.
GTTAGCGGAGCAGAAAACAGAAGTACTGCTTATATCTAGCAGGAAAAAGCTGGAAACAGCAAAAGTGTGCGTAGGCGGCCACACAATCGTGTCAAGTGGTGCGATCCGATACCTGGGTGTCATTCTAGATACCAGGCTAACATTTAAGCAGCACCTCCAGCACGCAGCCGAGAGAGCAGCAAAGGCGGTGGTTGCGCTTTCAAGGCTCATGCCAAACGTGGGAGGACCAAGACAGCTAACGAGATTGTTGCTGTCAAAAGTGGCAACCTCAACAATGCTGTACGGAGCGCAAATTTGGGCTCCCGCTATGGCTATAAAAGCCTATAGGAGGAAGCTTGAGTCTGTATACAGGCTTTGCGCCATGAGAGTATGCTGCGCTTTTCGTACCACATCATACGAAGCAGCATGTGTTGTCGCGGGAATGGTCCCAGTGGATATCCTGGCACGCGAGGCGCACACAAAAGCAAAGGGCCCAGGAGATGGCCACCAGAGGCAGCAGAGCATCAGCGAATGGCAACAGCGTTGGAATACTACGCAGAAGGGATGGTGGACGCACCAGCTTATACCTAGGGTGGAAGACTGGCTGCTCCGGAAGCATGGTGAGGTAACCCATTACCTCTCACAATTGCTTACAGGTCACGGCTGCTTCAGGGCATACCTGTGCCGGTTCGGCCATGAAGAAATTGCGGACTGTACAATTTGTGCTGGCGAGGCTGAGGACGCGGGACATGTCCTATTTCAGTGCCCTCGCTACAGGGTCGAGCGAGAGTTGCTGGAACGCGCACTCGGCACGCCAATAAATGTTCAAAACTTAGTACCGCAAATGCTTCAATGCGCAGAGAAGTGGGAAGCAGTCTGCAAGTTCGCTGCAATCATAATGATAGCACAGCGACGGCAAGAGCAAGAGCGTAGGGCTCAAATCCCACGCAATAGACCCGAGCCAGACCAATAGGGTCAGTTGCCCGCCCTGCGATGCAATGCTTAGCGGCAGTTCCGCGGGGATGAACGGGCTGGCGATATAAAGGGGGTTGGTTTTAGCCGGTAAAAATCCGGCACGCGGTTGAACACGAGTTCAAGCGTGTCTAAGAAGATTTCCACCTCCTACGAGAAAAAAAAAAAAAAAATATATATATATATGTATATGTGTATAAGTAATACACCTAGATAAATATTTTAGTAATTTCAAATTTAAACTGTATTATTTCTGTTCGTTTTTCAAGAGCTTTTCAGAAAAACTTCAAGCTTAAACAGATACTCAAACTTCTGTTGTAACAAAAAATAACAGTATTTTTGCTATCGCCCTTTGCACAAAAGCTCACCCCATTAGTGTTTCCCCTTAAAACAGCTTTTTGCACTCCCTTTCAACAAACAATTTCTCTCATTTTCTCTCTTTGTAGTACAGAGAGATAAGCCAAAGCTACAGTTATTTACTTGGATGCTCCACAGCTGCAGCAGCTGTAATTGGTCGAGTAAACTTTTGCCTATTGGCTGATGAAAATTTATATAAAAGACCCTGCACTTGCCAATAGCACGTTATTTGTAATTCGTCCATTGCGGAGTGTGGATTTCCACTGCTGCTATACTTGGAGTAGAAATACGTTTTCTCAAGATTGATTTGAATTTTCATATATTAAAAATAATATCTGTTTATAGTCTTAGCAGACAATTTCCTGACATAAAGATGAATGTTATCAAGTACTGTCCAAGTTCGAAAGTACAAATTTGAATTTTTTATGAAATAGTATTAAGAACATTTTTTTCGCGTTGTGCAATGTTGTTGTACTTTTTTTTTTAATCTCACGTATCACTTCTATCAGGCACAGCCCTGTTGATAGCAAGTTAAATTCATTACGTGCATCGGATTTAAACGACAACGACTACGAAGTTTCTTTCTTAAGAAGTAACTAAGTAACTGATTCACTTCGCTTGGGAGTATAGGACCTCAAGCAAGGCTAATGCCTTGTGTTGATTATGTTAATTAATTGAAGTTTTGCTAGGGTGGGGTGCTGCGTGCTGCTCATCACGATTGATTGTGAGTGTGAAGGATAGAAAGTTGTCACAAGGTAATGGATTGGACTAGAAAAGTTGATGAGAAGAAATTTGGAAAAATGCGGGGGCCAAGCCTTAAGTGGGAATCAGGCTTACGCTTCCGCTGTGCTACCGAGGCGGCTTTGCAATTTTGTATAATGCCCGGATATCTGTTCCATAAGTATTGATTCAACTTAGCCGACTCATTTCCAACAGGTCATTGCTTAACTGGCACCCACGCAAAATGGATGGGCTATTTTCAAATGACTTCTGTCGCAACTGCGAGGAGAAGGAAGAAAATGTACCTCACCTATTGTGCAACTGTCCTGCTCTATCCAGAAGAAGGATGCCCTATTTGGGTAACTTCTTCTTCGATAGTCTAGATGATCTAGCTGATAAGTCCATTCGCAGTCTATTAAGCTTCGTTAATAGCTCCAACTGGTTCAACGAGTGAGCGGTTATACGTTTGATCACATGTGGTATCACAATGGACCGTCTTGGCCTAAGTGTGCTCCTCATGGGGCAGCCATACGTACCTGCTTACCTACCTAGCCGACTCATCTCCACATTCTTTTTTTTTGCCTATTTATCCATGTCTGTCAAAAGTGAGGAAGACATCGAATTTCTTAGGATTTTTTTACAATTCATTTCTGATTGTACATGCATCCCGGGAATACTGTTTTTGCATATGAGCATTGTAAATTGTTAAGGATGTGGTTTAAAGAGAGAGCCAATTCATCTACTTCACACCAAAATACACGCAGCCAAGATTGAGCCCTTGGCAGGTTCTTCTACACAATGTACGCAATACATCGAAATCTGCATATCAATGCTTGTTGAATGGTGGTTTGCCTGCAACTATTTAGATTAAGGATTTCACGTACCGCAAACGTGTGTGTTAATTAGTATTTAAAGACGCAAGTTCGCAAGAGTTGGATGGGGATTAATTGACAGCTAAAGTGGTCGTTTAGCTGAAACGGTTAGTTGGCGACGACAGTACGTTTAAATAGACGGTAAATTATAAGTGGTTAACATATGTTCATAAAGTGGGGAAATTTCGTCGGCAGAACCTCAATTGTGCCATGCAAAACCGTCTATTAAGGAGTGTGCCTGGCTTCTGCCTAGTTGAAATGAGCCTGTGAAGCTGTTAAAAATATATTTATTATATATCAGTGCATTCTTATGCACAAATATATAAATACTAGTTGTAACTCCCGAAATTCGGGTGTAATCAAAAAACTACCATTTGGTTTATGTTATAAAAATTTAATGTATTTTTTTTTTTTTTGCATTATAGTACTTCTTGAAATCCTACATTCTCCGTCTGTGTTCACATGGGCTTTTTTGTGAAACTTGAATTGGACTCTTAAGTATAACGTAAGAATAATAATGATCAAAACAAAACATAAAAATGCAAAATTTGGAACATAGCAGCACTGGCTAGCCTTAAAGAAGAACAAAAGCTTGCCAAAAAATAGAAATCGTTTTACAATTTTTGCCTTTCGCCACCGCAACAACAACAACAACGTTTTTAACTCACATCGGATACAAAATGCTTGGCTTTACAATGTGAACATGCACTGGTCAAGCCATCGATGTGATTAATTTTTAATTATAGCAACAAACTTCCTCCCTTCGTTAAAATTTTGTTTCTTCTTTTTGTAGTCGATGTTGCCATTTTTCAAAAAGAACTCTAACCAGTGTTGCCACGACCAAAAAAATGTGTTACCAAATTCTTAAGTAAAAATTACCAAATCCTGAAAAAAATAACCAAATGCCTGGTACATTGACAAAAACTTCAGATCACACATTTTATTTCAAAACATAACATAACAAATCTTATTTTGAATGACTTCACAAAATTTTTGGTTTTAAAAACATACACATATGTTAAAGCAAAGAATATGAAGTGTATAGAAGGCGCATCTGAGCTCAAAAATTCAAATTTTTGTTTGCGAGCTTCATAGAGCGGGGGGAAGCCACAAAAGGGAAGGAGCGGTGCAAGGAGAGCAATGTATGTTTGTGGTGGCGTGTGCTTCAGTTCGCGCAGTCAATGAGCGTAAACTGAAGCGCTTGCTCTCCTTTAGGGTGTGAGCTCTTCAAGCTGCCACCCTAAAGGAGAGCAAGCGCTTCAGTTTACGCTCATTGACTGCGCGAACTGAAGCACACGCCACCACAAACATACATGAAGTGAAAGTACCGCTTCTCCTGTGTACTTTGAGGTGTTGGTGATTGTTTTGGTCTCTCAATAATTTATTGTGCAAATTTCTCACAGCAACACATCAGCCAGCGCAATGATCGTCGTTTCAACGACGCCAATGCTTTTTGTTGTTGTAGTTTTTGTGTGTATGCTTTTTTGTGTTGGCGATTGGTTTTGCAACACAGTTTGAGAAAAATGTGACGTCAATATTGAACAGAATGTTTACTGCCATTATCAATCAAATTAAAATGCTCTCAAAAATGAATTGTGACTAATGTTTCCAAAACTTTAGAAAGGAAGATGAAGTTTTAACTGCGCCAAGTGAAATATTTATTTTCCATAAAAATTATCAATCGGTTACAGACTTTGGTAACCTATTAGCTCCTTCGGATTCCCTTATGGAAGCAAGCAAAAAACACATTCTGGTATTTCACAAAATTTTTGAGTCGGAGCCTGAAAAAATTGGTATTAAGGCATATATATCCGACTTATGCAAGAATTCTACTCCCGAATGGTTCAGTGATAAATGCTGTACCAGTAAATTGAAAATCCTAGATTTTCTTATTATAGTTCTTTTACGCAAACATTCTATGTGGGCCATAAAAAAAGGAAGCTTCAAACAACGGAAGTTAAAAATTATTGCGGGTAAATAAAGCTCTTCCTTTCTTGTTTTTGTATTGCTTATGTTTTGCATCGTTTGGAACTTTCTTTTTTTAATTTACTGTCACAGCATTCATCAGGGAATCTGAAGGAGCAAATAGGTTATAACAAAAGTCTGTAATCGATTGATAATTTTTATTACAATTTTTATGGAACATGTTTCACTTAGAGCAGTGAAAACGTCATCATTTTTTAGTTTTTGGAAGCAGATGCCACAATTAATTTTTTAATTATTTAATTAATAATTTAATATTTCTTATCTACAAAATATTTAGCGTAATCATTACTGCTGAAATAAAATAATACAAAAGACAGTTTCGTCTGTCTCAGCATGTAATAGGAGTTGATCCACAGAATCCTGTGTATCTTCGAAATTAGTTGCTACACTTGACCGAGTGATATTTGAATTTTGTCCCAAAATTGCAAAAGTATTTTCTAGTTTATCTTGGTTAAAAAACTTATTTGTTATACAAAATTTATGTATTGTATGTATTTATGTATTTCTTTATTTTGCTTAATTTCATCAGTGATTAAAGAACAGATTTTTGTTCTAAAAAAGACATTTATCATCCATACATTTAACATCTTTCAAATAATTTAAAAAGTCTATATAAATTTGTCCGACTCATTATTTAATTGTATAGGCGATCTAAAGCAATTATCCGATTGCCCTATTCATGCAATCAAATATTGGGTCTACTTTTTTGGTAAATTCTTTAGGAACTTTGTTTATAGCGATCATATAAGTCGCCATGCCAGCCATATTTTATTTTCTTTTCTATGATTTTGCGCACACTACAGTCGGCAATGAGTTCAGGAGCAATATGCGACGCCGTGCAGGCTTATCGAAGAAGAACAAAAGCCAGCCAGAAAATAGAAATACAGTGGACCCTCGGTTAACGAACGCCCCGCATAACGAACATTTCGCATAACGACCAACGAAAAAGGGGGAAACCTTAATTGCATGTAAAATTTCTGTCTGTGCTAAGCAACGAAACAGGGGAAACCCCGAATACACATTATAGTGCTGTCTGTGTTTAGCTTTTGTTTCATAATTGTGCATTTTGTTTTATTTTTGTGCATAATTGCCTGTGTTCGTAAAATTAACAAGACGTGTTGAAATATACAAAGGTTCTATTTTTAATTTTGTTTTTATAAAAATTGCAAAATAACATACGTAAATGCCTTCAAAAAAAGATTCGGAGAAAGAGAAAAATAAAAGAGCCAAAATAACTATTGAAATGAAACTCAAGATCATTGAAAAACATAAACATGGTTTGGGTGTGGCTGATTTAGGACGTGCGTTCAACATATCAAAATCAACGATTTCTACTATCCTCAAGAATAAGGACAAGCTTGCGGTGTTGAATGCTTCAAAGGGAGTATCAAGAGTTTCTTCGCAACTTTCTTTCAATAAAAGCTGAACTTTAAATGGTGTATTTTTTCAGTTCTTTTGATGCATTTTATGTTACATTCTTTCAATAAAAGTTCAAATTGAAACATATTAGAGTGTATTTTTTTCGACCTGGAACGCATTAATTCATTTTACATTGATTTATATGGGAATAATGGTTTTGCTTAACGAACGTTTCGCATAACGAACAAGATGCTGGAACCAATTGTGTACGTTAACCGAGGGTCCACTATAGTTTTAAAATTTTAGCTTTTCGCCAGCGCAACAACAGCAACAACAGCACATCGTCTTCATCTCCGAATCATCCCACGCCGCAGCAGAGTGCTCACGCAGACTCGCTGCAGTGAGCGTAACCAAAGAGCGCAACACATAAAACTACGTTCTCGCTTGTAAAGCAACTCTCTCATCACATACGTGATCTGTGCGAGCAGAGCGCGGGTTCCAATGTTAGAACCCGCCATACAAAATTTTTGCTTGTATGACATGCGCATTCTGTATGTTTATTTTCTTTGGTTAAAGTAACAGATTATAAATCCTAAAGCAGACTTGTATTGAGCTTGCTAAAAAAAGAACCAAAATCTGAAGCATGTTACCATGTAACCATACAAAAAAAAATAACCAATTTTGGTTAAATTTAACCAAAACGGCAACGCTGACTCTAACTACATTTTTGTAAGATTTGAGTTGGACTCTTAAGAATAACGTGATCAAAACAAAACATAAAAATTCAAAATTTGGGACATAGCAACTACTGTTGCCAACTTGGTGCTTTTCGCACTAAATTTAGTGATTTTTGAAAATTTTCTGAAATAGAAAAGTTGGCAACCGTGCTCTCACCACATGCTTGTGTGGAACGTGTGGGTTCCATGCACGATTTTGTTTGTTTGCTTATTCCCAACTTCTCGCTCAAGCGCACAGCTTTCTGATTGGATTTGATAAACGTAAAGAGCAATGCTGTTTCCAATAGGGAAATTAATGCAACTTTCGATGCAAATATCTCCAGATAGGCTTTATCAATCTACATTTTGAAAAGTTTGTGCAAATATGCTCATCAAGAGATTTAAAATGATGTATCATATGATATTGTACGATGTGTGGATAGCGAGATCTCAGCGCCCTTATTCAAATAAATATATAGATGTACATACTATAGCTACATACGTTCGTGTGAAACACAGATACCTATGAAATCATGGATTTTTTTATTTATTCGCGTGGCTATTTATGGCCAATTGTGCTCTCTGTGGCATTACATTGCAATCTCTCTAATTACCCACAATTACCACTGGCTAATTATATCCGAATGAAATACGCAGTTGTAGGTTACGAGTGAAAGCTCGTCGTTAATTAAAGACAAAATAGAAATGGGAAAGGAGCGAAAAATTGGAATTAGCAGCAAAGCAAAAATTACTGATTTCAACTAGCCCAACAATGGAGGATGCGGGTTGGTAGCTGATGAACGTAATTTGCTGTACGAGGTGCCAATAGCAATGCAATCGGCTCAGTGGCGTACCTAGAAAATTGAGCGCCCGGGGCAAAAAAAAATTCGCCGCCCCCCACCCCCTCCCGCCCCCTCGTTTTATTGATCCCCATACATACAAACTACGTAAATCGAGTCCTGTTATAATTTTGCAGATAATTTTTTACAATTTTAATGCTTTATTTCCTTATTTACGCAAATTTGCGTACATATTCTTACGTCACTGACGATATTTTCTCGTGGCCACAACATTGTGATACATTACGGTGTAATAAAAATATGAAAAGTGCTTTGCCGATGATTTGAGTTTTAAAACATGCGCGCGCTTCGCGACCAATCACATTCGTCAATTTTGAGGAACAGCGGAGCTCATTTTGCCGCCCCCAAATCGTTGCGCCCGGGGCGACCGCCCCCCCCCCGCCCCCCCCTAGGTACGCCACTGAATCGGCTCAAGTGGAGAAACTAATCAGTGCAGTTGCACGATGCTGTTGAGTATAGATATTCAGCGTTGGTTGATAGCAGTCTTCAGCTTAGCGAGTCTTTGGTAATGTGATGCAGCAATTGGGCATTCGTCTCGTTGGCGAGTCGAGTTTTACGCGCTGTCATGATGCATGGCGCAGCGATTTTCACATTTTAAAATGTGCAGGCGGTAAAGACAAACTGTAGCGCTGGAAGAGCGTTTCACTGGTCGCACTGCCAATCGAACTAAAAATTCATTGCCAAAATTGCTCACGTTCACCACAATTGCGCGTTGTCTCAAACCGCTGGCGTATATTGTGCTAGCAGTTTTTCCTAACGATGCTTTACTGCTTTTCGTTTTCTTTATTTCTTCCTCAAATTCGACCCTCAGCGATAGTGCACATACGGATTTCTCGTCAATGCCATGTCCTATGGCTAACGAATTGACGTGCCTTAGCGCTGGCCTTTGCGTGTGCTCGCTACGTGCACAATTGTGAAACGGTGCAAATTGCACCATTGTTGCGTGTTGCGTCACTCTCTGTGTTAGGCACTTGGTCGCTTTTTCAGCAACGTATAAAGAGTGCAAAAATATGCATTTAAGAGGCTGATTAGATTTCGGCTTTCCATTCACGTAAGTTCGGTTTTGGCAACAAGGCGATGATATTGACAACCGCACTGCTTCGAATTACGTATACGAGATGCTGCACGATCTAATTCAACAATTTGTCTAAGACTTATATTCAATAGTTGTTCAGACTGTGAGTTTGGCTCTTTAGTGATATGTAATCAATTTTAAAAATCGGAAATTTTAATATTCATCAAAATAATTTGTTCGGCTGAGCAATCTAATTTTTTTAAACATATGGATTTTGTAGAAACCACCGTATGAGTTCTGTTCTTGACATTTAAAATGTATGTATTTTTATCAAAACCTGACCAAAAAAAAATGTCAATCCGTCAATATGGCTGCCTGTGTAAGCATATATGTACATGTATATATGTATGTATATGTTTATGTATGTATACAAACAAAACACAATATTTATCAAGGCCGGCCCCAACTAAGTCACGAGAGAGCTGGGTGACAAGGAAACGAACACGCAGCGTTGCTACGCAAACAGCGGAGGCTCGCACATACGAGCGCGCACTCAAATCGTTAGGCCCAGGCCACGGCTGATTTTCTAATTAAAAGACCCCGCGGCATTTGCGCGGCTTTCACTTATTTATTCATTGTGTATTGCAATAACAATGAAGCTTATTAAATGTTCATTCCTCGGAGTAGCATTGGGTGGGTTTGGATGCCTTTTGTATGAGTTTTGTGTCAACAAATTTGAATTCTGCTACTGTATTGTTGTTCGAACTGGTGAACGCATTTATTAAAGCTTTAAACACTTACTCATCTAGCCCCACCATTGTTCGGCATGTTTGGTAACACTTCCGCAGTCCCAGAATAAGTTTGAACTTTTTCCATATTTGCTACAAATTCTTCTCTGTCTTACTTTTTCTGCTGTCGAGTTGTGTGTTTTCGAAGTTAGGCTGGAATGCTAAAGAGGCGCGCAGCGGGGCAGAAAATCAACAACTTTTCTTCTGTCGACATGTGTCCAAATGACCTCCAGCGCCGTCAAATGTGGGCCGAACATGAGTTGGTGTATACAGAGCAGATTTTATTGCTTGCGAGCAAGCTGCCATACATTTGAAAATCCGGCAAAAATTGATAAACGTCTTTTTGAGGGTTCATAAATCGGCTCAGCTGCGTACGCTTTATGCGACTTTAATACCTTGTTCGAATATTAGGACTCCTCGCGACTTGTCTTATGATGGGTTGAAGGCAAGACCAATGCGAGGGAAGAGCAGTAACGGAACGGTCGAGAGATTTGAATGCCCATAATCAATGATGGGCAAGAGTGATGTGAGAGGCGAAGCACTTTCGTATTGGGAGTGCGAGCATTTTCAGAGCGCACTTAAGAGGTGGTCCGCGTTTGAAAAGTCAACGGATATAATATAATTTCAGCCAGTAACCATTTCCAATTTAATTTTATCAGCTGCGGAAAAGATACATACCACTTGCAAAACAATTAATCAACATATGTAACTGTGCGCATTTCAAAGCCACTGTCGCTTCCATCGCTGCAACGGTGACTTCACAACATACCCTGTGCAGCCGCTAAAAGCATTCTCTCATACATTTTTTCAACTTTTAAGCTTTTTTTTGCGAGCACCGAAGCAAAGCCATACAAACTTCTTGCATTCAAAGCGCACAGCGAAGAGAAGAAAAAAGTGAAAAGCTAACCGTCATCGAGCGCGAAAAATGAATTTCATGTTCGGCCAAGTGGAAAATTATACTTTTATTCGCTTGTTGTGCGCTGTGCGGCAGCAACAAGCAGCCAGTATGATGAATTTATAAAAAAAAATTAATACTATTGGAGGGGCTGCACTAAGGCACCCCCTATAGTGTCGCAAGGGCTTAGAGATTGGCAAAGAGTATGAGTATCTGCAGAGCTGCGACATACGTCGCTTGCTTGGATCTCATTAAGGTGTTGTTTTAAAATCACGGTAAAAAACCAAAGGCAATTCGCAAACTACTGAGCAAGAAAGAGGAACAACCCCAAATTCTTTTTAATCGATGGAATACTGCTTGAATAAGAAGATACGAATTTGTAGATGTGTAGAATTTGGGTTGTGCTGATTTTTTGACATATTTCGCAATTTGCAAACAACACAACAATAACAACAACAACAGTGACATTGACAGAAAAAGTGGTGACACTTTGTCAATTGATAATGTTAGTGATCCGAAATTTATCAGCCGCCCAATTAGGGATTATTGGCACAATACGCAGCCTTTTGCCGCTGCACCAGCCTACGGTTAAATAACTGATCAACTTGTCTGTTTGTCTGTCGAAGTCGCAGTTTTTTGTTGTCTCACAGGGTCGTACCGTCGAACTGAGGGGAACAAAATTGCGTCGATAAGACTTTGCTGTTTTATGCAACTAAGAGAGATTTATCATGTCTAAAGGGTAAGCCGAGCGAACTTCGAAAGCGTAGTGTGAAATAACGCGCCTCAGTTTGCAGCGAGCCTCCTGACGATACGAAAGTATAAAATCAACTGACTTTTCTCTTTCCAATATTAGTTTTCATCATAGTAGAATGAATAAAGTTGATTTGGATTTTACTCTTTTCGGGTTTGCTGTTAATAACCGCAACTGCACCTATTCTCTTTCACAAATGCACCCACAACGACACTAAGGTGAGTGAAACACGGCAAAAAGCAGAAAACAGTTTGACATTGTCTTGCGGTGGCCACAACCATGCTAGGGCATTTATCGTACAGCTGTGCTGCCTGCAACAGCATTACCGCCAACGACCGCTCCGTTTAACGCTCAGCGCACATTAGCAGATACAGTAATTCTATGTCGCAGTCATCAGCCCCGGTGAACCTTAATTGCCGTGCTCGTAAATCTGCTCATTAGGCAAAGCGATCATACCCTCATGGCTTTCGTTGTAGCGTTATCCGTAAGCTTCATTTAATCAAAACAAAACGAAATTGTGTCTAAGTGAGCACATGTGGAAATTACGACCGTAAGCTGAAAGCGCCTAAATTTGTGCCGCTTTGAATGTTAATAAATCTTGCAGCTTCTCGCCCCTGCCTCTAACTTGTTCCATGTCACCTCTGCACGCAGACACCGTCTGACTTTTCTTTTCGACATTTCTTTCGTTCATTATTCGTTTTGACCTTTGCTTCTGTGTTACGGAGTTCTCTATCCTTGCCTACATATTTCAAGGCTGATTAACACAATGAATTGCTGCAAAAAAGAAAGTGGAAATAACAAACAAAGTTTGAACTGATGCGTTAAGCTGTGGTAAATCGCGTGCGAGATTAAATGATAATAAAGCATATTTTGCGACGATGCGCCGCGATGGGAGACAGACGTAAGCCCAGGTTAATGCAAGTGAAATGGTGTTGAGTGAGAGTTGAAATCAGAGTGCGAACGATGGTATAAGTTTCGGCTATTGTAATCCATTTGTTCGCAAATACGTGTTGAGGGAGCTCTGAGTTTCCCTAAAGTACGCGCAAGATAACTAGTCAAAGGTATTAGCTGCATTTAAAGTGGTGCCTAAAAGGAAAAGTAAAATTGTAAAAACACCACGAAATTCGCAGACATTAAAAATCGTGTACAATTTACGCCGGCAGAAGATGCCGTTGACGAGTAAACTTGTAAACTTTGTGTGCGACGTAAATGGGGGCCGCTCGTAAAAGGTGGCAACTGCACGAACATTACTTACCATGCCCAGGAAAACACAGGGATTTTTTACTGCTCAACTCTATGAAGCCAATGCCCAAAACCGTTCCACAAAAGCCTCATTCTCTGTACTTTGGTGCGTTACTTTCCGGCTCCACGGCGTCTTCGTTATTTTTAAATTAATGCTTAAAACTTTCGCTGAAACAATAATAATTCATATTTTTTTGTCGTTGGTATATGGAGTGTAGCACTGGGTGGCATGCCGCTCTGACGCTTGCTTCCAACAATAATGATTATAAAAACAGTAATTACGATATTGACGATGATGATGCTTCTTATGATGATACTGCTGAAGAGAACGCTGATGACTTCTCGGATCAATTGCGCTAATCTTAATTACTTTTGTTTAATTACTTTGACGTTTTTCGGCCCCGCAGGGCGCATGGCACAGCGCACGTCTGGGCACTTTGAGGTTGCGATGCCAAAAAATATTTAAAGGTAGACATAAGTATGAAATAAACGCGCAACGCGAGTGTGGGAGTGCGTATGATTATGTGCATAATATGTACGTGTGTAGCTTCTGTGAGTATAACTCAAGGGCACGCCTATAAATTTAGCGTTTCTCAGCTTTGTGTGCTTCCCCTAAGACATCTCGGCCTCGGTCGGCCGGCTCTTACTGGAACTTTTGAGAAACTAATATCTTCTTATTGTGGACTGGGTGAAGTACCACCGCGACCTTTTTCACGTAATGGCAAACAAAACTTTTTTCTACCTTCGGCGTAAATATGCAAATAAATAGCGCATACTTTTGGGCGAGGTAGCATCATGAAGATGTTAGGTAGTGTTTAAAATTTACCACTGCTCGCTTTTATAGAACAACAATAAGCCAACAAGTTGGGCCAGCGGCGCTAAGTAGTCAATGGCTTGGCTGGCAGCAGCAACCACGGACAACAGCAATTGAGTACAGCAATTGGGTAGAGTTCAAAGAACGCTAACTTGGATTCGTGCCCCGCCTGGCTGTACAAATTAGCATACAAATAATTTTTAGTAGGGTTCGCAACTTCTGTCATTTCAATTTCGAAAGCATCTGCCCGACGGGTTACTGATTGTCGGTGGTGAGTGAGGCCCTCTGGGGCACCAGGCTGTCAGGTTATTGAAGTATCCTGGTGAACGGCAGGACGACCGCATAGCGGTGTCACTCTAATTGGCGTATTTTCACCTTCCTACTGGTCAGAATTTAATGGCATTGCTTGTTGGAATTAAGACTGGTCTGCAACAAATAAAAAGACTGTAGAAACAATTAACGTGTGACGTAATTAACATAATTAAAACGGTATTATGGCTTGTCGTTTTCCTTAGCCATTGAAGAACAAACATTGTGCGGTACTTAAGCGATAAAGTGTGAATTTTTTGGCTGAAACAAAGTGTTTCTTACTGTGTAATTAAATACAAATAACTTTCGCTAAACAACAAAATAGCCGTTAGCTTTGGTAGCTTCGCATATGCCTGCCCGCTCACATGTCTGTACAAACACACAATTATATATTGTATGTATTTTAATAAGCACAAGGAAGTCGCTCGCCATTGCAGCAAATCCAAAAGATGCTGCACGAGTGCATATACGACCACTAAACTATTTCGGAATGACGCCATGAAGTATGCTATAAAATCAAAGCATACTTTGCTTATAGAGCAGCACATAAAATTTTTATTATAACATTTCTTTGCTACTTAAGTTGTACAAATTGTTGATTCGTCCACACGTCGCTGCTCGCACAGCTGTGGGACAACCAGACGAAGGTTAGTACGCGTGACAGCGTGCTTCGTGTATACAAAGCGGTCTTGTTGTTTTGCTGCTGCTGCTGCTGTTGCTGATATTCACATTGATAGCATTAGTGCGGTTTGGACACTGACGTGAAAGCCACCACAATAACAACAAGCATACCACAAGACGAAATTTTTCATACGGAGAAAAAAGACTGCACACGAATTTCGAATTTGTTCTTTGTGCAGAACACACCATGAAGTATGAATTGGAATTTTATGTGTGACACCTATGAGTAGATGAGCGGTGAGCAGACACATGTGTGGTAGACGAAAGGAAAAGTGGATATTCGGCTTCATTGCACACGATGTGATGGCAGGTTTCTTTGAAAGATAATAAAATAAGTTAGTGAGGCTTGAAAGGGAAGATCAACAACACAAGGAGAATAACATGAAAAATTCCAGTTAGCGTTCGGGTGGCGATGGCTGCCTAAAATTTCGCTATTAAAATACTACTGGGACCTGCGGCCCGATAGCTGCATGATCAAAAAGATATTCCGCTTGACTAAATTTGTTTGTGTGTCAGGACTGTAAAAAACGGGAACGGGGCAACAACATGAAACGAAAACAATATTAGCGTAATTTTCAAACTCTTAAATGATGTGCATTTGTATGTGTGCACATGAGCAAAGTAGACGAATTGGCATTGATTGGTATTGATTGAGTTTTTAAGTAGTAAGAATAGGAAATAAAATGGTATAGCAACCATGTTAGAATATACGCGCGTGGTTAGTACTACTGTGTACAAAGAATACCCGGAATTTGTTTATAATTCAAAAAATCTTTATTTATTCTTCCAAATCAATT
Organism: Melieria picta; assembly: GCA_964056695.1. Lineage (NCBI taxonomy): Eukaryota > Metazoa > Arthropoda > Insecta > Diptera > Ulidiidae > Melieria > Melieria picta. The sequence goes on from OZ057399.1 coordinate 65,543,717, forward strand.
TCATCGCCTTCAAAGTAGTCCCCCCCCCCCCCGATGCAATGCACTTATGCCAACGGACTTTCCAATCTTCGAAGCATGCCAAATAGTCACCTTCCGGTATGGCCTTCAATGCGCGCGGCGATTCACGTTGAATCTCTTCAATCGATTCAAAACGGTGTCCTCGAAGTGGTCTTTTGAGTTTGGAGAATAGCCAGAAGTCACAAGGAGCTAAATCAGGCGAATACGGTGGCTGTGGAACGATATGAGTTGGCGAAATGCTCACGAAGAACCAATGCCGTGTGAGATGGTGCATTATCGTGATGCAAAAACCAAGAGTTGTCTCTCCATAAATCCGGCCTCTTTTTGCGAATAGCTTCACGCAAACGACGCATAACGCTCAAGTAATATTCCTTGTTGACAGTTTGGCCCGGTGGAAGGAACTCATAATGCACCAGGGGCGTAGCCAGAACTTGGTCATGGGGGGGGTTTAAAAAATTTTTTTTTGCCAGTTTAGTATTACATGTTTTTTAAAGTAAAGTGCACTTTTCAAATAGGGCATTTTGTTGTGGCTTATGTATAAATTTTTTCCCTGATTTTTAGTAAAAATTTCATGAAATTTGGTGGACTGAAAGCGAAGTTATTGCATCTGAAGTGGAAGTATGTTTGTGTCATCGTACAAAAATGTGCATCGAACAAAGATCCAATATTAACTATTGTTTTAAAAATGTTTAAACTTTAACCGAAGCGTTTAAATTGATGATCCAAGTTTATGGTGATTTTTGTTTATACCGTGGTGGAGTTCATAAGTGGTAAAAGCGATTTAAAAACGATTGTCAGAACATAAATGATGACCAACGTGTTAGCCAACTGAATCCGCGTTCACCGTAGATTCCATCAAAACTGGGCGGTAATTCATAAAAGATAAGCCAAAATCTTCATTGAAATTTTTGAAATTGGATTTAATCTTCGCTTTGCTTATACCCACCCGGGTGATCTTTTTAATATTCATGTTTAATATCTGCACAAATTTTAAGGTAATTTTCAATAACATGAAAAAATACTTTTTTGAAATTTTGATCATGTTTAAACTTGAATTTTGTCATTTTTTATACAAATGTATCTGGGTGATCCCAGGCGCTTTCGCTACCATTTTGATTAAAACTCACGATAAATTTTTGTTTGCGTACCTCATTATGTGTTCAATAACACATGGAAAGAAATCTTCTAATATTTTCCATAGTCTCAAAATAAATCATTAAAGTTAGGCCTTTTTTCGAAATACGAACTATCGCCAGAGGAAGATACTAAATACTGAAGTATGAAAAAATTTATAAATTAATAAATATTTATATATTTATTGTGAGTTTTACTCAAAATAGCGGCGGAAGTGCCTGGGATCATCTTTAGTAAGGCGAAGGTTAAGCATAGAATAAATTTATCGCATTTTAACTGAACATTTAACTATCGAAGGATGCCATCCCATCTATTGACACTTGTTTTGACTGTTTTTTTGTTTACTAAAAGTCGAATTTTAACAATCAACCACTCCTCGTTTTCACCTGATGTGGCACCGTGCGAATTTCACCTTTTCAAAGAATGCATTTGCCGATGAAAAAAGCGTTTTGAGAACGTAGAAACCATCCAAAAGGCTTGTACCGACATCCTGAAGGACATTCCGGTCGACGAACTAAACTACTCTTTAGACATGTTTTTAGAACATGCAAATCGCTGTATTAAGCCTAAACGTGACTATTGAAAAAACAAATTAGTTTCGGTAAAAAAGGCTTTTGTTAATATTCTTTTAAATATTTAAAGATGAAAAGACCTTTTTGCTAATGTGGGAACGTACATACGATGCATAGTGATTGAAAATGTTGACAAATTATAGGCTATGGGGGGGGTTCTGACACCCTAAACCCCTCCCTTGGCTACGCCCCTGTAATGCACAACACCACGATAATCGAAGAAATCGAATTCCGGGTATTCTTTGTACACAGTAGTACATCTCTTTTAAGATGTTAATCTTCACTGAAGGATTTCTTTTAATTACAGCCCCAGACTTTAAATACTTATAATACATATTTATACGCGCAGGTAGTTAGGTATCACTATGCCGGCTTTACACGACCGTCCGGCTCAGTTTAGCTTGGGTTTGAAACGAAATTGCGAATTACTGTTTATCAGATAGTTTCGGATAGTTTTCATTTTTGGGAGGGGAGTAAGCTTGCCTACTCTTTTGATTTTGCAATTTATATTTTGCACTAATTTTATTTTTCGAAATAAGCAAAAGGTAAACTATTTCCATGTTTCAATCGCAGAACTTGTCAGCACTAAAATCGTTCGGGATGTTCTCAATCTCACATCCACATTGTAGCTTTTGAGCTTTAGATGTATATTTAACATTAGTATATTAGTTTTTAGTGAATACAAAATATTCAAAAATATGTTTTACGGCCACTATTGCTAAAACTTAAGTGTTTCTAGGATATTCGAGGATTCACATTGCAAGACTCCAAGCGGAAAATTTATGTTAACTTAAAAGTGAAAACGATTTTTTAAACGTGCCCTCGCCTGCTGCACCTCAGCGTCTGCTCCTTTTGCTAGCGTCCTCAACACCACGAAGGTGTTAAACGGTTGTAAATGCGCGAGCCAAACGAAAAGAAAACCTCACAAGCGAAACGTAACTGGAAAACCTGCAGCAGGATATGAGAAAACTTTTACATCGTATGCATCAGATGCATGCCGCATCGTCGGTTTTACCACTTGCGATTTTCAAAGCGCACATATCACACAGCTACTGCCAGATCTGGGAGCTGGCGAGAGTGCTTCCACTTCGTCACTTCCGCCCGTTGTATTGTATAATTTTTAACAAAAATCTGCTTGAAATGCATGTATGTATGTAGCTGTGCTTTTTCTAGCTAATGCTAAGTGTCTGTCAGTATGCAATACTTTTTTCCAGCTAACGGTTATCTAGCTGCCAGGGCTGTCGTGTGCCCAACCAATGGAAGGAGATTTGAAATTACAATAAGGGAAAAACAATGTTGTGGTTTAAAAAATTCGTACGCTGCGTCAGAGGAGTGAGGGAGGGCATACGTAAACAGCATGGACTGGAACTAAAAAGACAGGAGATACGATTTCTGTGATGTCGTGAAAATGTAATTTATTCGTAGAATTTCCGTCAGCTGCCGCCATGGCTGCTTTGTTTTTCCCCGCTCTACTTTTGTTTTTGTTTCTATTTTGTTGATTTTTGCGAGTGTTATTTTGCTGTTGACCTGTCTGCATATGGATTTCGTTCTACTCCTCCGAGCGTCATTAGCATTTTTTTCGCTTTTCCATCGTCGCCTCGCGTATTCCTTCTACCTAGGCATCGCCCACCAAAAGTGTTTATTTTTCTACTTATTTGTTTTTCATTTTCCACGTTTCATTGCTATTTATTTTCCAATTTTTCCATTTGATTCTTAGCGTTTGTTGTTGCTGGCTATATCAGTATTTTCGCGTTAAGGCTATGGCAGGCATGTTGAAACATTTTCATTATTTCGCTATAGTTTTCGCTGTTGGGTTCCTTTTGTCGATTTGCTGTTGTTTTGGCCGCAGCTTCAGTTTCAACGACAGCAGCCAAGTGTTTTGCAGTTACTTAATGAGAACGGCGTCAGATTGGATGTGGTGGACAGGTATGTTTGCGCGATGTGGAACAAGTGGAAGGATTGTGCTGTCGAAGGATAAGTAATTTATTGTCCTTTGCGCTGGTTGCCTAATCAAGTCGAATAAATTGGAAATTGTATAAAGTGCGAACTCGAGGAGAAAAAGCAGAATAAAGGATAAATGATCAAAAATAATTCTGCAATTTCAAGTAACGAGTAAAAAATAATGATTTTCTAACCACATGCGGAAAGGCCACATGCACATTTTAAACTCACATGAAAATATGATTGGCAGTTATTTGAATCGTTTTAATGTCAGTCATACGCCCCGTTGTACGCACATGCTGCGCTGTGACAAATGTGGGTAAGCAGCATAATGTATATGCGTTTGTGTCTTGTTCGTGACGCACTTTGGCAGCGCATAGCAAATGAAGAGATGGCAGTTGCGCCACATCAACAGCAACAACAACAATGAAAACTGACAACAAAATCCTGCCAGTAATTTGACAAACCTGAAAACATGTGTTAACGTATGCTGCTGACTGGGCTCAGCTTTTCTGCGTTTCTGTGGCAAGAGGCTGCGCGGGTGGTGCGCAACGTCGGCGGTTGTGGGAGAAGTAGAGGACGTGCCAGAGAGAAATGAAGTGTGCCGTGTGGCTGCGCGTTCTATGGCATTTATTTTATTGTTTGAATTTAGATTTGAATTTGATTATCTCTCGTATGACAAGAGACAGGGAGCGAAAATGAAAGGAAGGAAGACAGCCGCAAGGTAAGGGTAGGGTAATATAGGCAACGAAATGAAGGAAGGGTGAAGGCATATGAATGTGCGGTGTAGTGCAGTGCTGCAACAAGACTGTAGATTGCGATGGAATGAAAAACCAAAAGATGGCAGTAGAACAGTGCGGGCCATTAAATTATGTTCGGATTGAGGCCGGATGGAAAATTTTTGAGCATAATTTGAATTTAATAACTTTTAAATATCTTTGCATATGTTGTTAGTGCGCGAGTGATGTAAACAGGATCACAGAACAAACAATATACAGAATGCGCATCTGGTGTAAAGAAAATTTTCTTTGCGGGTTCCAGCGGTAGGGCCCGTTTGTGGATGCGGGGGGACGAGAACGCACAGAGCGCGAGAGCGTAAAATGAGAAGCTGTGAGAGCGCAAAATCAAATGTTCGGAGAGCAAACAGATAAAAGTATTGAACTCATGCCGGTGTACAAAACAGTAACGCACCATATATGTGGTTGTTGTTGTTGGCCAACAAAGCTACGCACACTGGGGTAATATACTTATAAGTAAAGTGGCGATTAATTCAAAAATGAAAATTCAAGATACTGATCTTTTTTTGGTACCGGGTTAAAGTAGATAGAATTCCGCATTACTAGGTAAAAGAATTGTTGTAAAATAATTTACCGTATTCCTGCAATCCACTCTGAAAGTTGACATTTCTTTTCATTTGTCGTACGCGCAGCGTGAAACGTGATTTTTCCAATTATTCAAATCAAATTTCTTTAGCAAGTTTTTAAAGTAGCAAAAAAGTGATGATGGAGGCTTCTTGTTCAGGTATTTAAGTATTAAAATACTAATTTTTTTTTTGTTTTAAGTGTTCGTAAATATTTTTGTTATTTTTTTAAAAAAAAAGCTTAAAAATTGCCTTATTTTGACCCTATTGTTGTTTGTTCAGTGATGTTCACCTAAAATATTGCCATAATCGTAATCTGTGGATATTCTAGCAACTTTCTATGAAAAAAAAAGTTGCGCTATTGTTGCGCACTTTTGCAGCATTTCGATTTTTGTATGTGAACTCTTGGCAAAATATGCACGCGGTCCGTGAAAATATAGTCAAGAAATAAATGTAAATGCAAAAAATATAAGATAAGCAACAAATGAAACATTTTATGTTAGTTTTGTTGTTGTTCAATGTATGGTTTTTAGTAATGCTTTATGCATTTTACCCTACTTTACGGGGAGCCGGCATATTAGATTTATATTAGCGAGCATATTAGGCGGGATATCGCGTAAGCTAAATATTTTTGGTGTTTAAGATATTTATGAAACACAATACAAAATCGTCTCAAATGATGCAGAACCAAATACAATTTTGATATCTTGGATTCTTTCATTTGTCTTTGTTGTAGGGTGTGTGCAAAACTAGGTCAACCGACCTTATTTGTCAGAAGTTGCAGTATTGGGCATTGTTATTGTTTGCATTACTTATGTGTAATCGATTGAAATAACCGCAGTGATGTGCATTAAACTAATTCGGTAAACGGTAACTGTAAATGACTAATTTTTCAAAAAAGGTGATTTTTTTCATGTAGGAACTAATCCAAATGTTTTTTGGTATACCCGTCAAAGTCTTTATGACATAATGACCAACTCTTTGCCTTAAATTGTGCCAAATCTTTCGTTGAGTACTATCCCTGGTATAACATGCCTACGACTGTTCATAAATATTTAATTCATGGACCAGAGGTCATGACTCACGCCTTGTTGCCAATCGGTGAATTATCTGAAGAAGCGCAGGAAGCGAGAAATAAAGATTTTAAGGATTTCAGGGAATATTTTTCTCGAAAAAGTAGCCGAGAAAAAAACAACGAAGACGTTCTAAATAGACTGCTTGTAAGTTCTGATCCCATTATATCGACAGAAACGAAATTGCTGCATAAAGCAGTTACGCGCATGCCAAGGGAAGCATTGGATTTGTTGATAATTGCGGAAGAAGAACGCGATGATATGAACAATGATGATGATGATGATAACGATGGATGCGAAGGTGAAAGCGTAGGTGAATATGATGATGATTCCGACAGTAATTAATAAATAAGCGAGGAATTCTGTATAATACCCTTTTGCAACAATTTTGCATTTTTGGTCATAAATAAAAAAAAATCCACTAAAGTATGTTCAAATACATTTCTTTTTTATTTCTTTATGTATAATTAACTAAACCTAATACTTTTTTCATGTCTAAATAGTCCGGGTGAATTGATCGCCAAAATCAGCATGAATTACCCCAGTGTGCGATGTGCCGCATGCATGGTGATGGAGGAAACGCGTACAGGGGAAAGGCGACAGCCTGTGGTTGTTGTTGTCGCTGGCTAACAACTGAAGTTAGAATAAATTTTTGCTTTGGCTGATTTCTGTAAGGAGATCAACGACTCACAATACTACGATAAAAAACCCGCAAATTGTGGGAATAAGTTTGGTCAAAATAACAAGAGTTTATTACGATTTTAGGATTTTAAGTTTTCGGGGTTTAGTTACATTTTTCTTTTCTGAGGCCCATGAACAATGCTTCCTGAGAAGAACTAAGATCATAAAATCCAAAATTGTGTTTTTATGATCAGGACATGTGGAAAACCATTGTGATGTAGCATTTTGACATTGAACTTTTATTAAATTTTTTATGCCTACAATTTGTGGCTGTTTTTCAAAAATGCTGCGGAAAATTGAAATGTGTACTTCGCTTATCTCTAATAGAATTTGCGATGGACTAATGAGATTGCCGAAATCTTTGAGAGAGTTAAAGTTTTTGTGAAATATGAAAAGTTCACTAGGAACTGTACCTCATCTTCTTTTCTCAATTCACCTGCACATGTTTCACAGTTTATTTTGGGAAGTATCAGGTGTACAACTTTGCTTCCGCCGTTTTCCGATAGGTGGCTGTACCGGCTGAGGCTGGTTGAAATACATAGATGGTAATGCCTTTAAAGTGAGTGTGGACAGTGCCTAACGAATTGTCATCCCCGTTTCAGTGACAGTTGTTCTTGTTTTCGTATTTATGTATGTGCCCAATTCTCGCCATTTGCGGGAAGTTTTACTTTTCTGTTACAATTCGCAAAAAAATTCAGCTGAAGCGCATCGAATGCTCTCAGAAACTTACGGTGATGCTGCTCTGAGTGAAAGAACGTGTCGGGAGTGGTTTCAACGTTTTAAAAATGGTGATTTCGATGTCGAAGACAAACAAGGTTATGATTTGTATTTGGTGGGATCAGCTCGGTGTGATTTACTACGAGCTCTTAAAACCGGGTGAAACCATCACAGGAGATCGCTACCGAACGCAACTGATGCGCCTTAGTCGCGCGCTAAAAGAAAAGCGGCCACAATATCAAGAGCGACATGACAAAGTCATCCTCCAACACGACAATGCTCGGCCTCACGTCGCAAAAGTGGTCAAAAAGTACCTGGAAACGCTGAAATGGGAAGTCTTGCCCCACCTGCCGTATTCCCCAGATGTCGCCCCTTCTGACCACCTATTCCGTTCGATGGCACACGGCCTGGCAGATCAACATTTTCAATCCTTCGAAGAATTGGTAAAATGGATTGCTTCATGGATAGCGTCAAAAGAGGACTCCTTTTTTCGAGCCGGGATCCGAAAATTGCCGGAAAGATGGGAGAAAGTTGTCGCTAGCGACGGACAATACTTTGAATAATACATCTGTAAGCACTTTTTCGCAATAAAGCTTTTAATTTTGGAAAAAAACGGCGGAAGCAAAGCTGTACACCTGATATTTTGTAAACAACATAACCCAAAAAATATCTTAAAGACGCTAAATCAATGGTAAATTCAGAACAGTTCTGAAAATTATCATTTAATATGAAATCGTCAAGGATGGCTGTATTATTATCCACTTCGAAGTCATCGGGTTGACTAGTTTCTTCGTTATGTTCAGGAGCTGAGTCGAGATTTAATACGATATTTGAAAGCGTTTTAAGCGTAGTATCATTTAATTCTTCACAATTGCTGTGGGAACTCAATTGTACAATTTTGGCGGCCATTAAGCGTGCTAATATATTATTAATATCAGCCACTGATGGATTTATATTATTACCACCTTTTTGTCGTAATATAGAAAACATATTTTCAAGTTTGTCTTGGTTTAATGCATAGTGAAATAAATAAAGTGAACCAGATACTCCAACTCTCTTGAATCGGCATGCTTATTTTATGTCACTATGAAAAAACATGTCAAATGCTTAACTCTTTTTTATTAAAAAATTTTGTTTTCATGGTGAAAAAAGCTGAAAGCAGCTGAACAAACAAAACGCAAGCAAAACGGGAAAATATATCAAGAAGTTGAACAGGTAGATTTTGCAATTGTATTTTTTATATTGTAATAGGTTGTAATTCGTATGAGCAAAACCAAGTTCCAGCGAATTTTCACATTCAGCGTATATACATATTTGATTTGGTAACATTTCGGGAACGGCAAACTCAAACGGGTAAATTCAAAACGAATTGACGTGAAACAAATTTTCAAAGCAATTGACATTTTTTAAGCATGCCTCTCCCTAGCTGGTTCACTTTATTTATTTCACAATGGGTTTAATGTCCTTGTCATCAAAAAAAAAATTTCGGATTTTTTCTCAAAAAGCTCGTCTACTAATAGCAAAACAGCTTTTAGAGTAAGTTTCATCCCATCTAGAAAAAATACTTTTTTTTTTGTCAACAGATGAGATTTCATCCAGGTATTTAAGGAAGAATTTTATATACTCATGTGGTAAGCTGTTGAGTTGAATCGCAGATCTGTAAAAATTTTTGGAATATAACGATCCACTGTTTAGGCAATCAAATATTTTTGTCAATATTTTCTATAAAGCTGGCCGTAGATAAAGCCAATTCTTTAGAGCAATGAATATGCCAAATCAAAGGTAATATAATGACCAGAAAGGATCAACTACGTCAAAATATCTGTACAAATTTTAAATTTGGATCAACCACGTCGAAAACAATTGCAAAAAAATTCAAAATTGGAATCAACCACGTCAAAATGTAGACAAATAATTATACTATTGTTACGAAATACGAATTCTAGTGGGCTAGTACGTATCTCTGGATTGCGCAATATAAATAAAAACACACTAAATTTCTCAAACGCAGTCAATGAAAACCAACAGTCACTTTATTTCACAAATTTCACACTTTACACTTAATTTGTCTTTGCACTTAATTATTCGCTTAATTATTCCGTGTGGCACCTTCACTAGTCAAAATCCGACTGACTCGCTGCGCCGCACCCGGCTGTCTTTTATACCTGTCCGGCCATCGCGCAGATCGTTCTCGCACATTCCGGAGTGGACTAAAGGCTTCCATGATGATCGCGACCATCATTGCCAGATTAGACTAAAAGTTGCCATCATTGTCGCGGCCGTCGTTGCCAGATTGAATTATAGCACGGCGCGTAGCGACAGGGTTGCTTTGCACAGCGACAAACTGTCTTATCGTTACACTGCCCACCACTTAGACTTGTTCGTCCCGAACAAGTGCCGAGGTTCCGCTGTGATAAGGCGCCAGGCGCTGCAAATGGACTACCTTCAGCTTAGCGCCTTTATTGCTGCAACGTTGAATCCTGTATACCACGTCGTTTATCCTAGTCACGACTTCGTAAGGTCCTTCCCATGACGCTTGAAGTTTCGGAGACAAACCTTTCCTCCGCTGCGGGTTGTAGAGCATTACCAGATCGCCTTCTTGGAACCCTGCTGAGTTGGCCCGTAGATCATATCTGGCTTTCGCCTTATCGCTGACCAGTTTGGTGCGGCTCCTTATAAACTGGTGAATCTCCTCCAGTTCCGCCCGCTTATTGGCCACGTAGTCCGTCTTAGCGCCTCCCGTCGTGCTGACTACCCCGAACTTCAAGTCAGCGGGTAACCGTAATTCTGTGCCGAATACTGCTCGGGCTGGAGTGAGTGATGTCGTGTCGTGCGGGGCTGACCTATACGCCATTAGGAACAAGGGGATATGCGTGTCCCAATCCTTTTGATTCCTGCCTACCACTTTCCGCAGGTATTCCTCCAGTGTCCGGTTAAAGCGTTCCACCATGCCGTCGGACTGTGGGTGCAAAGGGGTGGTACGCGTTTTCTTTATCCCCAGCAGCTCACACACTTCCTTGAATACCGCAGACTCGAAATTCCGGCCTTGATCTGAGTGCAACTCCAACGGAACTCCGAACCTGGCTACCCAGTTGTTTACCAGCTTTTCCGAGATCGTAGTGGCCTCCTGGTTAGGAATTGGGTACACTTCGGGCCATTTGCTGAAGTAATCCATTACCACCAGCACATATTTGTTGCCTTGAGTACTAGTTGGGAATGGGCCGGCGACGTCCATAGCAATCCGCTCGAAGGGCGCTCCCACGTTGTACTGCTGCATGCGGCCTCGAGATCTTCTTGTTGGTCCTTTCGCTGCTGAACATCGGTCGCAGCTCTTAATCCACTCGGCTACAGACTCCTGACATCCTACCCAGTAGAATCGTCTTTTTATTTTGGCGACGGTTTTGGTGATGCCTAGGTGCCCTCCACTGGAGTCGTTATGGTATGCCTGGATGACCTCGTTGATTCTGCATTTCGGCACTACCATTAGGGAGTTGCTGGTCCGTCCATCCGCGCTCTCCCATTCGCGGTACAGGCATCCTTCCTTCAGCCGCAGACTTTTCCACTGTGCCCAGTAAGCCTTGGCGATCGGGCTTTCACCGGCCATCTCCTGCCAGTCTGGACGTGCGCCTTGCTCCTTACCTTCGACGATTTTTGCAAGATCCGCATTCTCACGCTGGTCTTTTTGTAGCCTCTCCGCAGACCACTCTTCCTCTGGCATAACGCTCACCAACCGGACGTCCACTATCTGTTCTTTGCTTTCGGCTCGCGAGCACTGCCTGCATTCGACTTTGCACGGACGGCGTGATAGCGCGTCAGCACATCTTGGTGACGCCTGTTCTCCGGAACGATTCTCTCGCAGATGGCAGTCTCGTGAAATGTGGCCTTGCTTGCCACATCGCCAGCAACTGATTCTAGATGCCATTGCCCGCAGCCTCGTTGGTACCTCTGAGCTCACTGGCTGGCTTTGCGTGGCACGTCCAGATTGGACTCGACGCATTTCCGCAGATGAATGTCTAAAACTTCCCCTCCAGGCAGCTTCATACATCAATGCACTTGTCACCGTCTCCTGGAACGTCGGCTTCATCATCATCAAGGTACTCACACGAGTCTCCGGGTCAAGAATGCCTTCGATAAACGCCTCGATCTTCAGCCTTTCCAAAACTTCCATGCTGAATTCTGGGTAGGTCAGTGGTACCAGCCGCTCAATATCTGCCGCATACGTCTGCAGCGCTTCGTTGGCTCTTTGTCTATGGTTTTTCAGCTCGCAGTAATACACCATTTTGTTGTGCTCGTCACCGTATTTGGCTGCCAGCGCCCTTATGACGGTCTCGTAATCACCTCTCAAACTTTCCGGCACTGCCAAAGGCAAATGAAACATTTTATGTTAGTTTTGTTGTTGTTCAATGTATGGTTTTTAGTAATGCTTTATGCATTTTACCCTACTTTACGGGGAGCCGGCATATTAGATTTATATTAGCGAGCATATTAGGCGGGATATCGCGTAAGCTAAATATTTTTGGTGTTTAAGATATTTATGAAACACAATACAAAATCGTCTCAAATGATGCAGAACCAAATACAATTTTGATATCTTGGATTCTTTCATTTGTCTTTGTTGTAGGGTGTGTGCAAAACTAGGTCAACCGACCTTATTTGTCAGAAGTTGCAGTATTGGGCATTGTTATTGTTTGCATTACTTATGTGTAATCGATTGAAATAACCGCAGTGATGTGCATTAAACTAATTCGGTAAACGGTAACTGTAAATGACTAATTTTTCAAAAAAGGTGATTTTTTTCATGTAGGAACTAATCCAAATGTTTTTTGGTATACCCGTCAAAGTCTTTATGACATAATGACCAACTCTTTGCCTTAAATTGTGCCAAATCTTTCGTTGAGTACTATCCCTGGTATAACATGCCTACGACTGTTCATAAATATTTAATTCATGGACCAGAGGTCATGACTCACGCCTTGTTGCCAATCGGTGAATTATCTGAAGAAGCGCAGGAAGCGAGAAATAAAGATTTTAAGGATTTCAGGGAATATTTTTCTCGAAAAAGTAGCCGAGAAAAAAACAACGAAGACGTTCTAAATAGACTGCTTGTAAGTTCTGATCCCATTATATCGACAGAAACGAAATTGCTGCATAAAGCAGTTACGCGCATGCCAAGGGAAGCATTGGATTTGTTGATAATTGCGGAAGAAGAACGCGATGATATGAACAATGATGATGATGATGATAACGATGGATGCGAAGGTGAAAGCGTAGGTGAATATGATGATGATTCCGACAGTAATTAATAAATAAGCGAGGAATTCTGTATAATACCCTTTTGCAACAATTTTGCATTTTTGGTCATAAATAAAAAAAAATCCACTAAAGTATGTTCAAATACATTTCTTTTTTATTTCTTTATGTATAATTAACTAAACCTAATACTTTTTTCATGTCTAAATAGTCCGGGTGAATTGATCGCCAAAATCAGCATGAATTACCCCAGTGTGCGATGTGCCGCATGCATGGTGATGGAGGAAACGCGTACAGGGGAAAGGCGACAGCCTGTGGTTGTTGTTGTCGCTGGCTAACAACTGAAGTTAGAATAAATTTTTGCTTTGGCTGATTTCTGTAAGGAGATCAACGACTCACAATACTACGATAAAAAACCCGCAAATTGTGGGAATAAGTTTGGTCAAAATAACAAGAGTTTATTACGATTTTAGGATTTTAAGTTTTCGGGGTTTAGTTACATTTTTCTTTTCTGAGGCCCATGAACAATGCTACCTGAGAAGAACTAAGATCATAAAATCCAAAATTGTGTTTTTATGATCAGGACATGTGGAAAACCATTGTGATGTAGCATTTTGACATTGAACTTTTATTAAATTTTTTATGCCTACAATTTGTGGCTGTTTTTCAAAAATGCTGCGGAAAATTGAAATGTGTACTTCGCTTATCTCTAATAGAATTTGCGATGGACTAATGAGATTGCCGAAATCTTTGAGAGAGTTAAAGTTTTTGTGAAATATGAAAAGTTCACTAGGAACTGTACCTCATCTTCTTTTCTCAATTCACCTGCACATGTTTCACAGTTTATTTTGGGAAGTATCAGGTGTACAACTTTGCTTCCGCCGTTTTCCGATAGGTGGCTGTACCGGCTGAGGCTGGTTGAAATACATAGATGGTAATGCCTTTAAAGTGAGTGTGGACAGTGCCTAACGAATTGTCATCCCCGTTTCAGTGACAGTTGTTCTTGTTTTCGTATTTATGTATGTGCCCAATTCTCGCCATTTGCGGGAAGTTTTACTTTTCTGTTACAATTCGCAAAAAAATTCAGCTGAAGCGCATCGAATGCTCTCAGAAACTTACGGTGATGCTGCTCTGAGTGAAAGAACGTGTCGGGAGTGGTTTCAACGTTTTAAAAATGGTGATTTCGATGTCGAAGACAAACAAGGTTATGATTTGTATTTGGTGGGATCAGCTCGGTGTGATTTACTACGAGCTCTTAAAACCGGGTGAAACCATCACAGGAGATCGCTACCGAACGCAACTGATGCGCCTTAGTCGCGCGCTAAAAGAAAAGCGGCCACAATATCAAGAGCGACATGACAAAGTCATCCTCCAACACGACAATGCTCGGCCTCACGTCGCAAAAGTGGTCAAAAAGTACCTGGAAACGCTGAAATGGGAAGTCTTGCCCCACCTGCCGTATTCCCCAGATGTCGCCCCTTCTGACCACCTATTCCGTTCGATGGCACACGGCCTGGCAGATCAACATTTTCAATCCTTCGAAGAATTGGTAAAATGGATTGCTTCATGGATAGCGTCAAAAGAGGACTCCTTTTTTCGAGCCGGGATCCGAAAATTGCCGGAAAGATGGGAGAAAGTTGTCGCTAGCGACGGACAATACTTTGAATAATACATCTGTAAGCACTTTTTCGCAATAAAGCTTTTAATTTTGGAAAAAAACGGCGGAAGCAAAGCTGTACACCTGATATTTTGTAAACAACATAACCCAAAAAATATCTTAAAGACGCTAAATCAATGGTAAATTCAGAACAGTTCTGAAAATTATCATTTAATATGAAATCGTCAAGGATGGCTGTATTATTATCCACTTCGAAGTCATCGGGTTGACTAGTTTCTTCGTTATGTTCAGGAGCTGAGTCGAGATTTAATACGATATTTGAAAGCGTTTTAAGCGTAGTATCATTTAATTCTTCACAATTGCTGTGGGAACTCAATTGTACAATTTTGGCGGCCATTAAGCGTGCTAATATATTATTAATATCAGCCACTGATGGATTTATATTATTACCACCTTTTTGTCGTAATATAGAAAACATATTTTCAAGTTTGTCTTGGTTTAATGCATAGTGAAATAAATAAAGTGAACCAGATACTCCAACTCTCTTGAATCGGCATGCTTATTTTATGTCACTATGAAAAAACATGTCAAATGCTTAACTCTTTTTTATTAAAAAATTTTGTTTTCATGGTGAAAAAAGCTGAAAGCAGCTGAACAAACAAAACGCAAGCAAAACGGGAAAATATATCAAGAAGTTGAACAGGTAGATTTTGCAATTGTATTTTTTATATTGTAATAGGTTGTAATTCGTATGAGCAAAACCAAGTTCCAGCGAATTTTCACATTCAGCGTATATACATATTTGATTTGGTAACATTTCGGGAACGGCAAACTCAAACGGGTAAATTCAAAACGAATTGACGTGAAACAAATTTTCAAAGCAATTGACATTTTTTAAGCATGCCTCTCCCTAGCTGGTTCACTTTATTTATTTCACAATGGGTTTAATGTCCTTGTCATCAAAAAAAAAATTTCGGATTTTTTCTCAAAAAGCTCGTCTACTAATAGCAAAACAGCTTTTAGAGTAAGTTTCATCCCATCTAGAAAAAATACTTTTTTTTTTGTCAACAGATGAGATTTCATCCAGGTATTTAAGGAAGAATTTTATATACTCATGTGGTAAGCTGTTGAGTTGAATCGCAGATCTGTAAAAATTTTTGGAATATAACGATCCACTGTTTAGGCAATCAAATATTTTTGTCAATATTTTCTATAAAGCTGGCCGTAGATAAAGCCAATTCTTTAGAGCAATGAATATGCCAAATCAAAGGTAATATAATGACCAGAAAGGATCAACTACGTCAAAATATCTGTACAAATTTTAAATTTGGATCAACCACGTCGAAAACAATTGCAAAAAAATTCAAAATTGGAATCAACCACGTCAAAATGTAGACAAATAATTATACTATTGTTACGAAATACGAATTCTAGTGGGCTAGTACGTATCTCTGGATTGCGCAATATAAATAAAAACACACTAAATTTCTCAAACGCAGTCAATGAAAACCAACAGTCACTTTATTTCACAAATTTCACACTTTACACTTAATTTGTCTTTGCACTTAATTATTCGCTTAATTATTCCGTGTGGCACCTTCACTAGTCAAAATCCGACTGACTCGCTGCGCCGCACCCGGCTGTCTTTTATACCTGTCCGGCCATCGCGCAGATCGTTCTCGCACATTCCGGAGTGGACTAAAGGCTTCCATGATGATCGCGACCATCATTGCCAGATTAGACTAAAAGTTGCCATCATTGTCGCGGCCGTCGTTGCCAGATTGAATTATAGCACGGCGCGTAGCGACAGGGTTGCTTTGCACAGCGACAAACTGTCTTATCGTTACACTGCCCACCACTTAGACTTGTTCGTCCCGAACAAGTGCCGAGGTTCCGCTGTGATAAGGCGCCAGGCGCTGCAAATGGACTACCTTCAGCTTAGCGCCTTTATTGCTGCAACGTTGAATCCTGTATACCACGTCGTTTATCCTAGTCACGACTTCGTAAGGTCCTTCCCATGACGCTTGAAGTTTCGGAGACAAACCTTTCCTCCGCTGCGGGTTGTAGAGCATTACCAGATCGCCTTCTTGGAACCCTGCTGAGTTGGCCCGTAGATCATATCTGGCTTTCGCCTTATCGCTGACCAGTTTGGTGCGGCTCCTTATAAACTGGTGAATCTCCTCCAGTTCCGCCCGCTTATTGGCCACGTAGTCCGTCTTAGCGCCTCCCGTCGTGCTGACTACCCCGAACTTCAAGTCAGCGGGTAACCGTAATTCTGTGCCGAATACTGCTCGGGCTGGAGTGAGTGATGTCGTGTCGTGCGGGGCTGACCTATACGCCATTAGGAACAAGGGGATATGCGTGTCCCAATCCTTTTGATTCCTGCCTACCACTTTCCGCAGGTATTCCTCCAGTGTCCGGTTAAAGCGTTCCACCATGCCGTCGGACTGTGGGTGCAAAGGGGTGGTACGCGTTTTCTTTATCCCCAGCAGCTCACACACTTCCTTGAATACCGCAGACTCGAAATTCCGGCCTTGATCTGAGTGCAACTCCAACGGAACTCCGAACCTGGCTACCCAGTTGTTTACCAGCTTTTCCGAGATCGTAGTGGCCTCCTGGTTAGGAATTGGGTACACTTCGGGCCATTTGCTGAAGTAATCCATTACCACCAGCACATATTTGTTGCCTTGAGTACTAGTTGGGAATGGGCCGGCGACGTCCATAGCAATCCGCTCGAAGGGCGCTCCCACGTTGTACTGCTGCATGCGGCCTCGAGATCTTCTTGTTGGTCCTTTCGCTGCTGAACATCGGTCGCAGCTCTTAATCCACTCGGCTACAGACTCCTGACATCCTACCCAGTAGAATCGTCTTTTTATTTTGGCGACGGTTTTGGTGATGCCTAGGTGCCCTCCACTGGAGTCGTTATGGTATGCCTGGATGACCTCGTTGATTCTGCATTTCGGCACTACCATTAGGGAGTTGCTGGTCCGTCCATCCGCGCTCTCCCATTCGCGGTACAGGCATCCTTCCTTCAGCCGCAGACTTTTCCACTGTGCCCAGTAAGCCTTGGCGATCGGGCTTTCACCGGCCATCTCCTGCCAGTCTGGACGTGCGCCTTGCTCCTTACCTTCGACGATTTTTGCAAGATCCGCATTCTCACGCTGGTCTTTTTGTAGCCTCTCCGCAGACCACTCTTCCTCTGGCATAACGCTCACCAACCGGACGTCCACTATCTGTTCTTTGCTTTCGGCTCGCGAGCACTGCCTGCATTCGACTTTGCACGGACGGCGTGATAGCGCGTCAGCACATCTTGGTGACGCCTGTTCTCCGGAACGATTCTCTCGCAGATGGCAGTCTCGTGAAATGTGGCCTTGCTTGCCACATCGCCAGCAACTGATTCTAGATGCCATTGCCCGCAGCCTCGGTGGTACCTCTGAGCTCACTGGCTGGCTTTGCGTGGCACGTCCAGATTGGACTCGACGCATTTCCGCAGATGAATGTCTAAAACTTCCCCTCCAGGCAGCTTCATACATCAATGCACTTGTCACCGTCTCCTGGAACGTCGGCTTCATCATCATCAAGGTACTCACACGAGTCTCCGGGTCAAGAATGCCTTCGATAAACGCCTCGATCTTCAGCCTTTCCAAAACTTCCATGCTGAATTCTGGGTAGGTCAGTGGTACCAGCCGCTCAATATCTGCCGCATACGTCTGCAGCGCTTCGTTGGCTCTTTGTCTATGGTTTTTCAGCTCGCAGTAATACACCATTTTGTTGTGCTCGTCACCGTATTTGGCTGCCAGCGCCCTTATGACGGTCTCGTAATCACCTCTCAAACTTTCCGGCACTGTTTTTATTACCTCAGCCGCAGGACCTCTTAGAGCCAGTATCAGTCTCCGACCACTGATTTTCCAGAGCAGCCAGGTCGAACTGTAGCTTGAATGTATCGAACGACGTAGTACCATCATAGGTAGGCACTTCTATGGCAAAACTTTCCTCAACAGACCGCACCCTTGCTTGCAGCTGAATCTCTCTAAGCCGCTCGTCGATTTTTCTGTGCATCGAATCCTCCAGACTATCAACTCGTTTGTTCAGGGAATCATCAAGATCGTCGACTCGTTTGTCTAAATGTTCTACTCGCATCTCCAGGTGCTCGACTTTCACATTAATCCTGTCTGAAATTTCCTCCACCTTTTGCTCCAAGCGCGCAGAATTTTCCTGAAGCTTGCTGGACAACTCCCGATTTGCATTTTCAAGTTTTTCTGACATTTCTCGGTTCGCCGTTTCCATTTTAGCTATTTCCTGATTTGTCGTTTCGACTTTTGCCGAAATTTCCTGATTCGTAGTTTCCAGCTTCGCTGCCATCTCTTGATTCGCAGTTTCCATTTTCGCTGCCATCTCTTGGTTGGAAGTCTCGAACATGCCTTTAAGTGCAACCATTAGCTGGCTCATGTCCAATGCTTGTGGTGGCGCAGCCGCTGCAGCCGTACTTTGCATCGACGCAGCACCCGCAGGCGATTCCTCCACTTTGGCCGACGAATCTAGCTCCTGCGTCCCGAACTCGTGCGCAGTCCAATCAATGCCTCGTGATTCACACGCCTCTCGCAAGCGCAGCTGCAACTCCACCTTTCCGCCAGCAGTCGGCAAATTCCAAGCGGCCAGCTCCTTCTTCAGCTGGTCCACCTTCAGTTGCTCCAGTCTAACCATGTCTGCGTTTTTGCAATTTTATTTAATTTTTTTTCTTTATTTATTCAGTAGCACAATCCCACTTCTGACACCAAATGTTACGAAATACGAATTCTAGTGGGCTAGTACGTATCTCTGGATTGCGCAATATAAATAAAAACACACTAAATTTCTCAAACGCAGTCAATGAAAACCAACAGTCACTTTATTTCACAAATTTCACACTTTACACTTAATTTGTCTTTGCACTTAATTATTCGCTTAATTATTCCGTGTGGCACCTTCACTAGTCAAAATCCGACTGACTCGCTGCGCCGCACCCGGCTGTCTTTTATACCTGTCCGGCCATCGCGCAGATCGTTCTCGCACATTCCGGAGTGGACTAAAGGCTTCCATGATGATCGCGACCATCATTGCCAGATTAGACTAAAAGTTGCCATCATTGTCGCGGCCGTCGTTGCCAGATTGAATTATAGCACGGCGCGTAGCGACAGGGTTGCTTTGCACAGCGACAAACTGTCTTATCGTTACACTATTATATTATATTTGTAAACATTTTTATTTTGGTTCAACCACGTCTAAATATTTGCAAAATTTAATATCAATTAATCCAAGCGCAGCATGAACAAAAAAACGACCATTCAGCTCGAAGATTCGATTGATAATGACAATGAACAAATTCGCTGGCACGTGCTCGCTCTGCGCTTTCTTTTTTACAAACAGCAAGAAGACAGGCAAAATTTGCATAGGAAAAAGTGACTGGCAATCGCTTTGCCAAAACAACCACTATTTCAAAGTGCCCGAGTAAAGCCAAGCTGGCTTGCTGCGGAAAACAACGACATTGCGTGTTGTTGTCGAAATGAGAATAAACCAATCCATCGAATGAGTGCGAGAATGCAAGAGAGGATCGCAAAGCAGCTCTCCGCTCGCTTGCGCTTACTCTCTCGGTTCCATACAAGGTATCAGTGTGACCGCAGCCTTGTGAAAAATTGTAGCACAGAAGAGACCTAAAATGTATCAATATGTATCACCTTTCTTTTTTTTAAGTATCAAAGTATCAATATGGAATAAACCCAATAATTTTTATGTATAAACACTTTCTAAATTCATTTAATGTTTCTTGAAAATAAACAAAAAAGTACACGTATCGAAGACATATTCAGTTTTACTTGCTACTAGTATAATAATAACAAAAATGTCTTACATGTAGCAGTTCAACTCGGTACTAGTATAATAGCTCGGTGAGAATACCATTACTGTATATTACTTTTTAAGTAATATATTACCAGTAAGCAGCCGCCGTGGCTCAGTTGGTTAGTGCGTTGGACCGCGAGTCGAAGGCAGCGACCCAGGTTCAAATACTGCCTGTAATAACACCTAAAAAAAATAACGGGAAAACTCGTTTTCTCTTTCGGTGGCTGTCCTCTCAGCTGGAAATGGCAAACCTCTGAGAGTAAAAATTGCTTATGAAAGAGCTCCCAACCTGCCTTTCGGAACCGGCATAAAACTGTAGGTCCCTTCCAGCCGCGTACAAATTCACACGCACAACACGGGTGGTTGCGGGAAGCTAGGCCTTAGTCTCGCGTAAGCGGGCTGTCGTGACAGTCAATTATTATTATTATTAATTATTACCAGTAATATTATTAACAATATTTTGTAAGTAATACAACTTGTTTCTAATATATTACTATGGGTTTCAAATAATATGTAATATAACATTATTACTTTTCGAAGCCATTAATATCGTAACGATGAGGCACTCTGTCGCTGTGCTATGCGTGAATGCTTTCACGGGCATACTTTTAGGCATGCACTTTAGAGTACAGCCGACTTGCTATAATTTCGATATGGCAAGGATGGCTCGCGATGGTAATGGGCTGTGCGAGAACAATCGAGAGAGAGAGTCCAACTGGAATGTGCAAGAACAATCGGCGCGATAAAGCAAACAAGTATAAAAGGCAGCATTGTGCAGCGCAGAGAGTTGAGTCTGATTCGAGCAAGCAAATGGGAAACATGCAATAGGAGTAGTGTAAAGCCAAACAAGTGTAAATTTGTAAATAAAGTGATTGCTGGTATTGGAATGCGTTTTGCGCTTTTCGTAACAATATGTAATATTAATATGTTACATTTTAAAGTAATATGTTCCAACACTGCTCTTGACAGTAGTACCAACTTCACATTTACATTCAGAATACAAAGAAGGTTCGTTCAGTGAAAGACAATGAACTTTTGGATGTATGCTGTTACAGGTGTACAACATTTTTTTAATGCATAAAATTGTACAGATTTTGTTCTTTTGTACTTGGAAAAGTATCAAAATTTGTACTGGATGAAAAAAAGAAGTGTCCCTCCAAAATTCGTCGCAAAATGTATCACTTTTGATCCACTTGGATCAAAACGGTCACACTGCAGGTATATTAACAAGGTACGCCAGGCTCAGAGAGGCGTCAAAATAAGGGGGCCAAATCAGAGTTGCTTTTTGTTAGGAATGAATTGTTGGTTGCATCTTTTAGTATTTGTTCCTCAAACTGTAAAAACTGCGTTTGTGTAGGGCAAATGTTATGATTAAAAGAAAATTCTTGTTTTTAGCAACATATAGTTTTAATAGAATGCCACAAATATATTTTGGTATTAATTGTTATCGTGTTGCTGAATATCTTATAAATTTTTGCCCATTCAAAAATTAAAATGTAATGTTAATTTCTATGGAAGAGTTTTTGATCATTTTTTATTTACGTAAAATCTTTTTCTCAATTGTTTTTGTTTTAAATTTTTGTTTAAGTTCCTTATTCTAAAATACATGCTGCATTAAAAAAAATGCAGCATGTTGTTTTACTTCTTCAGCAAGCTGAACAGAATTAGAAAAAGAACATACAATTTCGCACAAATTGCTAACACATAAAATTTCCAATTTAAATTTATTTCATTCTTTCATTTGTATTCATTCCACAATATATTTATTGCGTATCAGGCGGGTGTCATGGGCTATATTTCGCGTACATGTTTTTTACAATGTTACCCAAATCTGTACACAAAAGTATAGTTGTACAAACAATATTAACACTAATAGTAGGTTCTTTATTCTACAAAAAGAGCAACCGTTCACAAATAAGAGGGTGAAGAGAAGCATTTAAAGCTGCCGCTCCCAGCCTGGCGTACCTTGTTAATATACCTTGGGTTCCATATACATTTTCCTCATCTTTGTGCTTCCCGCCTGCGTCTGAAATTAAATCGCAAAATTATTTCAGATGCGCCTTCTGTATACTGTTTATTCTGTGACAGGATGCACACCGTGTATCAAAATGTAACAACATTTTGTACGGCCTGTTAATTTAAAAATATTTTTGAATTATGTATGTGTTACTTCTTCACCATAATGTATTGTGGAAAATATAAATATATTTTCGTTACATTAAAGGAGAAGAAACGACGGAAATAATAACTATAAAGTTTTGGGTTTCAGCCAGATCATTCATTTGATGGCTAAAGTTCGACAAATTCATCGAACAGTTTCATGCCGTATGCATGTAAGGTAGTGATATAGTATGAATATGCATTTATATTTGTGTATATGTATAAATATTTATATATTTGTAAAATATATTGTTATATATTGGGTTACCAAAACTAACCGCTAGTTTTGACTTGTTTTAGCTTTGCATCTGAAACCAATTGCGAATTACCACTGCAAATCTTATTTATTTCAAGCGTCTCGGACAATTCGGTCGCCGTTGCCTTGTTGGTTACTCTTTGCAATGCGTTGATGTTGCCGATTGTGATTGTTATTCCTGTTTTTGTTGTTGTACTGTTGGCATTTGTAGCCTAAGAATTTTTTATTTTGTTTGCAATTTCAATCAAAATGTCAAGTTGTGCAAAACATAAATAACGCGCAAACACACAAATCAATACTAACAGCAACCAGAAGGAGTATCTCTTAAAGTGTGCCAAGGAAGAACTGCTTGCATTTCTTTAAACAAATCTAGCACACTTCCTGATATTTTCTTTCTTTTGGCAAAGCATTAAGTATTTTTTATGGAGTAGAGCCTGAGTAGGAAAGCTAGAGCAATTGCCAAAGGAATGTTTGAGAAATTGCAGCAACTCACCGTGATTGCAATCGTGCCCACTGTTGACGGCAGCGCGTGGATTTACTGCAGTCACGACTGACATTTTTTAGAATAGGGCATGAAGCGGTGATAAGCCGTATGCGACAATGCGACAAGTGCAGCCCTGGCTGTGGCCACACGTTGCAGGAAATGTCACAGTATATTCGCAGCGCGGCAATGTCAGAGGTAAGAGATGGGGTGGAACGGAGATAAGGCGTCGCGGCTTGAATTCAATTACACTGCTGCGCAGCCATGAAAGGCAGTTTTCCTTAACTTCAGGTTTGCCGTTAGGAGCACCATTCCTTCAAAGTCCACTTATTACTCATTTTCTCCCAATACAGCGCTCGACCCTCTCGTCCGCACGACTGCTTACAATTTCAGCATTTTGACGAATGTTCCTTCTTATCTAATTTATGTATCGTCCACATGGCTACCGTGTGTACAGTTTACCTTTCGCTGGTTTTGCTCTGGCCAGCATTTTTGCCGCTGTTCGAATTCGGTCCCTTCTCGGCTACGAAAAAAAGGAGAAAAAGTCCCAACAATACTGTAAATGTTTAGGCGATGTTGTTGTGAATTGAATAACAAATCGACTCAGCATATGTTTATGGCCGTTTGTTCGTACATGGCACGTCACAACACAACACAACAGCAACATCGACACCGGCAACAATGCCACAACAAAAGCAAAGCTAAGCATCACGACACAAAAACTGTCCACAATGGAAATACAAACAGTCGCCAAGCTGCGCAGCCATTGTTGCTTTAAATCCGGCACGAACACACAGCCAGGCAGACATGCCCACTGCTTATATACTTACAAGCAAACAGAAAGTCATTTGACACAACTGCCGTTTGACGTTTATGGTCATCGTTTATTCGATTGTTGTTGCTGTTGGAGAGTTTAAGGATTTTATCGTTGAAGTTGTTTTAGGCATTTGAAGGTATTTGTAAAAAGGGATAAGCAAATTATTGTTGTTATCCCCATACCTTCATGGATTTTAGAGTTTTTTCATTGGTATTTGCAAATTTAACATAAGAGTTGGAGTTTGTTTTGAGTAGTCAATGTTATATGCAAAAATGCTGAGCAGCAGAATTTCTGTATGTGATGCTAATCAATATGGAGTGGAATTGCCCGCTATTAGCCAATACTCGCGACCACTTGGCCTAATAGCATACCGAAACAATATACCATTTATATTTATTTAATGAAAGCATTATTTCATTCTCAAATGCTTGAAACTTCCAGCGTTTCAAGATGTCATTTGATTTTGTGTTTGTGAAAATTTAAATGTTTGATCACAAGCAATGCGACTCTTTACTTTGCTATTGAGTACGTTAACAAGTTTTGATCGACTAACCACACCACGATGCACCAAACTGTCTGCGTGGCATTAAAGTCGAAGTTGAAGTCGTGCTGTAGTTGAAGGAAGTCAAAGTTCGAACTTCGTTTGCTGACTTCTGACGAAGTGCTCACCACAGTATTGCGTCTTGTAAAGAAAACCCAGCTGTCTGTCGCGTCGGATCTTTGTTTGCTTCTTCCATTCGCTTTCACACCGGTTCGCAAAACTTTCCTTCAACACTCTCAGAAGAGGCATGAATGCAAATGTTTTTTTCTTTCCACACTTTCACCACACTAAGTACCAATTTTCGCAATGTTTTACAATAGCAAAAACAACAAAATGTTTGTCCGACAAGTGGAAGCCGAAGAACTAAGTTAGGTCTGGAAAAAGCTACGCCTTGCACCTGCAACGAAAAATCTAATAAAATGAAAACGCAGAAAAAGTGTGTTTTAGAAGGAAGTGGTGGTTGGAAGAGGATGTAGAATGAACTCGAAAATTTCCTTTTTTGTTGTCGACAAAATGTTTCATTGAAAAAGAAAACTGTTGCGCAAATTATGAATCGCCTCTACCTCCCTCTAGAAGAGAGAGAGGCAAAGAATTCATGAAAATTGATTCTTTGAGTAGACAAAAAATTGCTCAACTTTCATGAGCTATATATCGATACAAAGAGAGTGCAAGATGATGTTAAGATATTCTAAAAATATCTTAAAATACAGCCGGAATGGATATAAATTTGTGTGGCACTAAAAATGACAACACGGTCACAGTTGCTGTCATCATCACAAGGACTACAGCAGGACCACCGACAGTCGCAATTGACTCGGCTAAAAGCACAACACAACGCATCAGCGCATCAGCACAACGCAACACAACGCAATGTAATGAACATGGAATGTGTAGGACGATTGGCTGGACGGACGATTAGGCGAGATGTGGTGTTAACACGTTCGTTCGTTCGGTAGATCGTCTTGCAGTACTTCTTGGGTAAAAGATGCTGCAGCGCCGCTAACAACAGGAGTGCATTGTTTCTGTGGATGACTTATGAGTTCAAAGATTTCATAATGATACCAGGTCAAAACAGGAGACGGCCTGATCAAGACTTGAAAATAGTTTTTCTCTTTTTGGCTTTATTTTTAATAATATTTAGAATCAGTACAATAATAATAACAGTAATAATAATGTTGGTTTCATTTTTAAAAAAAGTTCGTAATATTTCATAATAGTTCGTTTGGCTACCCACGTCGTATAAGTGACATTTTGCAAATACCTCAAACGACATTGGCCACTGCTCAATTTGTACTTTACTCCCCGCTAGATAATGTCAGTCAGCTCGCCAGGCAGAGTATATTATCCTTGTCAACACTTTAACGCCCACCATCTCAAGTGATCCACATCCACAGAAGCCAAGCACACAACGACTGCAACATACATAATATTGCATGCCGTTAGGTAGGCGAACACTTTTGTCGCGCCAACACGAAACAAGGCGAACAATGTGTGACTAACAGAAGCAACAGGATACCCATGTCCTCGGTGACAGTGGTGTAGTACGAAGCACAACATGACGGAAACATGACTGAAGCAAGTGATGTATTCGCAGTGCGTGTTATGAGTTCTGGTATAAATGATGAATTTGATGCACTTGTTGTTAAAAAACGGATTAGACAGCAAGTTCCCAAAGTTTGTCAACCAATAAGCATCATGGAAAGCACACCTTCAGTAGAACACTAGATGTCTATGTACATTAAAGTAGTTTGTAATATGTTTTGTAAATGTATTGAAAATAATCATAAAACGGCAACCTTTTAATTTGTATTGCCAAACTTCACCATCGAACTGCCAGTACGCGAACTCAACGAGCGAATTTGAATTTCTAGCTCATATCTCACCAGTAGCGCACATACGATTTCATTTGGGGGCGGACGGTGGTTTTGCGTACAACTTTTGAGCCGAATACAATCCGAAACCAGCAATTTTTGTGTTTGGGGGTTGAACCCCCCTGTATGCGCCAATGTACGTTACTATAATAGCAACAGAAGTTATCAAAAGATACAGGCACATAAAGAGGAAGGCTACGTTTATAACAAAATGAAAAATAGTCGAACAGCCTAAACAATGGATATTTGCTGCCAAGTACAAAGATTGCAGACATATTTTTAAGGTGCCTATTTGGCCGCAACAGAATGTGGCAATGAACAAATTGTTTGAAAATCAATGCAATTGCAAACTTATGTGTGTTTGTGAAGAGTGAGAGGATGGTAACCTAAAGAATTCTGGGGCCGACTTTAAGTGCTCCAAAAATCTATATAAAAAGAAACAAATAGCGTATTTTCATATATTTCTGTGAATTAAAACAAAGCAAAAATTTAAATTTTGCAAAATGCAAAATTAAAAATTAATGCAATTTTAATGCAAAAATAAAAAAATTAAAAAATAAATACAAAATTAATGCAAAAATAAAAAATTAAAAATTAAGTTAACATTCATTAGTCGACATATAATTATACAAATTATGAAACAAACTTTATGAAATTACATTATTCGGCAATCATAATTTAAATCTTTTAGCTTCAACAACAAGAATTTGTATTCTGGTTATCATTCGGTATCCTCTCTTAGCCACTGCAGTCCATTACACCTCGTCATATTGGCAACTCGCGAACATGTTCGTTAGAATCAGCTGCTAACACCGAACCTCACTTTCTAGACGAACATGTTGGTTGCAATCACACACCACACATCACACTTCACCCACACTCGCAGTGATACACCAATTACAATATGCCGGCCTTTCACTTCGCCGGCTGGTAGGTGTGATTCGTGTGTGATTGTACGTGTGTATGCACATTACCGTTACATTTTTGACGCGTGTTTGTGGTGTGTTGTTGTGGTTGTGGTCGCATACGACACAACAGAAGCAACAACAACTGCTACAAACAACACCGACGGCACTCAGGCAACATTTCCAATGCGGCCACATCTCCACATCGCCACACTTCCGTTACTGTCATCCTTAGCCATCCCTTTGCCGTTCGTATTGACTCGGCTGCCACTGTTGTTCGTAATGTTGCTGGCATTGTTCTTGTTGTGCGTCGCTCGTTTCTGTTCGCTTCTAGGCACCTTCGTTCTTTCGTCCCGTCGTACTTTTCTCGCCTGTTTAGCTCTTCGGCTGCGTTGCACTGCTTTATTTGAACTCGTCTGTTTCGCTGTTCGTTTTTTCGATTCTTCGGGTTTCATTTTGGCTTGTTTGTGCGTTGTTGTTGGCGAAATGGGCGAATACCATTTTAGTTAACGTCGTCAGCCAGCCGCTGTGGCCAATTTTCGTCGGCCTGCTGCTTCTGCTCCGGAGTTGTACCATTGTCAACGAGTGTCGGCAACGTTCAGTTGCGCAAAGGATTCTGCACGAATTGGACGCAATCAAAAACGTGAAGCCGACCGTGCGGTCGTCTGTTATAGTTTACCGTGTGTGGCACGTATTCGATTTACGTTGGGACATAGCAAAGTTTTTTAACCGCCGCAATTACTGTGGTAACCGCGTTTTGAAAATACAAAAATTGCGAATCGCATATAACAGAAACTGGAAGCTTCAAGCTCAGCAGTGCAATTGATTTAATTTTTGTAGAGTTTGTTATAAAAATGTGGTGCACAAATTGTGAACCTGAAGTAAAAGAAATTCAGAGTTCACTTTAACAATAGAAATATACATTTATAAAATATTCAAAAGCTTAAAAGGAAATTAGTGATAATTTATTTGAGAATATACAATATTAAACGGTTAATAGTAGATATAGCTTGAAATCGCAATATGGAGAGCAGAGCATAAGTATAATGTACCGAGGTTCAGAGGAAGGATCAATTATATATTCTATCGGAAAATAATGAAAGAAATCCATTCTACAATAATATTTTTGGAACAAAGTGTGCAATTATTGGTTAGGTGCAAATTCAAATTCAAATTTTTGACATTCTGTTGATTACTAGTAGACGAATTAATAAAGCGACAGTAGGGGGACTTTTAATTTTTTTTGGTTTTTTAATGAAAGGAAACAAGTCCTTCTGCAGTCAGTTATTAAGATACAAGCAGAGACAAAAACAGTTAGACAAAAAATATATCTTTTTCGTCATACTCAATAATCAATTTCATTGATCAATTTCAATGATCAAGAAATTGTCTCATCTTAAATTTGGAAGTAAGGACATATGGAAAATTTATTTGGAAGACACAAATTTTAGGGAGTACAACAATTTTCAAAAGTATAAATACATAAAATGACAAGCATTATGTTAAATATTATTGTTTCGAGCATTGAGTTGCTTAAGAATGAACACTATAGCCATGGTCAAGTCCAAATGTTCAATATCTTCGTCTGAGATCATATAATTTAGCGAGTGAAAAAGTTAATTTGGAATGTGCATTACGTGCCTTAGTTCATCGGAAAAAAATCATTTAAATTTTATCTGGATTTGACTTTAGGTATATCGAGTTATGAATTCTAATTTTTCATTCAAATTGAACGCATTCATACAAGTAAAGCAAACGACTGTTGGACAATCCAACCGCTAAATCCAATCCAAAAATATCGGCAACATGCCCTTCTGCCCATTATTTTAATTGGCTTGCGTAAAAATACGCTTTGTAAGAGTGGTTTGACTGGTTAAATGGTACAGCTATTTGTCGGATATTCCACATGTACATATTCAAATCCATTAAATGTTCGCTAAAGCAAACATGGGCTTTGGCAGTAAGCGCTGTGGCTCCAATACATCTCAAAAGCCGATTTTAATACACAATTCGCACAAAAATTATTGTCTTTATCATCTAAGCTGCAGGAAATCGATCTTAATTATTTAATTTTACTGTGAGGAATAATTAAAAAAAAATTTCAAAATGTTTCAGTTGTAGATTAAACGAACTTTCCTTTGCTGGCGCTCCATAAAAGCATAAACAAGCATTTGCACAATGCATTTTAATATTTTAAATTTGCATATGCAAACTTGTATGCGCATAATATTCGCACGCACACACACACGTGCATGACACATAAACTTAGATACATACATATATATAGAACATGTACAGCGACGTATATATCGATCATCGTAGACAGAAATATATAACGCAAAAACTGGACAGCAGCAAATGGACAAATGGACGAAGAGTCGGCAGTTGAACAGCTGGGCAGTGAAATGCACGAACGGTTGACACACACGCCGACGGATAATGCTCTGCATGTGAAGCAGTGGAACGTCCTTTGCACATGTTTACTGATGCTGTTGCCGATGCAGTAGCAGATTTGGTTGTTACTGTTGTTGTGGTTCTCATTGCAGTTAAAATACTTGCTGCCATTGCGGCTGTTGTTGTTGTTGTTATTTGTTTTATTCTATTCCTCCTTCAGCTGCTTCAAATGTGTATTAGTAGCCCAATAACGTTGACCTGTCCACAATGTGTTCTCTAATGTGCATAAGGCTGTATGTATGAGTGTAGTTCGACGGTCTGCATATGCATGTACCGTGCTTGCGGCTGTTTCAGCCTTTGTTTTGTGTAACAATTGAGTGCCCACTCTTAGTTGTACATTGCACAATCATGTGTATTGAATTTAATTAAATTAATATTTTATTAAGTACAATGCATTCTCGTGAAAGCAGTTTGCATATAAGCTGCCCTTTGTTCTTCTGCCTGCGTGTAAAACATGCAATCTTGAAATTTCCTTCACTGCCATATTCATCGCAGGCATCTTACTGGGACGATAATATTGGTCTTAATTGCCTTTTCTTGCATCGATCACTTGAAACAATGCACTTGCAACAATGGCTGGCAAAATATTTCCAAAAAATATCACAATTACTTTCAGCCTCTTTTGTTTATAATTATGTTCAGGCATGTACATTTTTCATATTGCATAAACATTGATGCGGCGATTTTTAATTTTTCTGCCCGCAAGATAAATGAATATTTAGACACATGCGTGATCGCAACACATGTGTGGTGTACATAGTATATGATTTCAAAATGCACATTTCTCACAGCAGTTCTCAAGCAGAACCCCTACAAAAGAAATGCCAATGTACCTGAATGTTATTACACCCATTTCTTAAATATATGTGACAACCTTCCCACTGCACTTAAGATGTTCGCCACTTTGTTGTTCTCTCAAAATCTAAAATTTGTTTTGGAATTAATTCCTAGACGTATAAATCTTGATACGCTAACACGTGGTATTCACCAAATTACCACAAATGATAATATTTATGAAGAACAACAATTACAAGTGGTATACTTATAAATTCGAAATTCCTTGCCGCCTTTAAGCTGCCACTTAGCAGCAATTTGGCGTTGCAGCACGAAAGCCAAGAAAACCCCTCAATTGCCGCGGACGCAGCAGCATCTCGATACTAGGCAGAAGTCAGTGACAAAGGAAAGAAACAATGACAGTGGCACGGCGGCGGCGACAACGACACATCCAAAGTAGCTGTCATGCTAAAGCAGCCCCAATAAAAATTGCACAGCGACATGCCGGCGAGCGTCACCAGAGCCGTAAAAAGCGCCTTATTAAGCCACAAAACCAAAATTCAAAACTGCAAAACAATATCCTAACGAATGAGTGTGCCGTCAGCAACGACGGCAACAACTACAGCAGCGAAAAGAACAGCGGCAGATGTTCGCAATTGTCATTATTTGCTGTTTGTACTTTCCGTTGTTGCCACACGCTTTGTTGCTATCATTACGTTTAATATTCCTGTTGTTGCCGTTGCTGTGCTTTGTTTTTGCGTTGCGTGCGTTGCCATAGGCCACAGCGCAGCATTCGCAGCAGTCTTTAGGCAGGCATCGTTGGGCTAAACCTGCCAGGCGGTTTGCAAATGCCAATGACGATGCCAGCAGGCATAGGGGGGGGAGTGACTAATACGTTGCCGAAATTTTAAATAGCCACTGTAATGAAGATGCGCTCACCGCCGCTAGTCCACCACACAGCTGTCTGCTCGGCTGTCAGCCCATTTGTATGCATGCTAGATGGAACGAGCGGGGCGGTCTTCTCAGCGACGCGAAAAACTCGGGCACGAATGCTAGCACCGAAATCTGTGCCAACACTTCAAATTCCACTCGGCTGTTCGCGCACACAGGGCGAAGTGGAATGGGGGCGTCTGTGCACTCCTTCTGCCAGGCGAAGTCAAGTGCGCATAGCACGCCCACCGCATTTAATTTCATTGCACTAAGCCACACGCACGCGTCGGGAGGCGCACACAATGAAATCCTTTTAATTAGAATTTTTCTTTGAATATCGAACTTTTAAGCAGACCAACACAGCAACAAGTCAAGCTGGAATGACGTGCGACACAGCAGGGGAGGACGCGAGCAAACGATCGGGCGATGTACAGCCATCAAATTGGTAGGCAGTAAACTGTGTGGTTCATTTGTTGTTTTGAGACTTGTGGTCGCTTGTGGCTATTACAGCCCACCCAGACCGCTGCATACTCAGGCGGACTGCAGCGAATACGTTTTTAATTCATTTACGACGCAGCACATTTCCAACATTTTCCTGAACGTCCCACTTTTAAACTATTGGAATTTATGAGCCTTCGACAGCATGCGGGGAGACACCGAGTAAAACAAGTACATTCTTATATATTCGTCTAAGCACCACTTAATGCAAGCATGCGCTCTGAAATTAAATGGTCCAAATTTAGCAGACACATTTGTCGCTACCGATGTTTTCACGTTTCTAAATTGCCTTCATAACTGAAAAACTTCCGGCTTGTTTGTAAGCAGAGCGCGCTTAAAACTCCATTTCTCTTTCTCTACCACAAGCTGCTCGCCACTACTTTCTTTCTTCCGCCGATCCGCCCGAAGTAGCTGCTTATCCCTTGGAAAAGTTTCATTTAATAAAAACATCATAATAAAAATATTAAGAAAAATAAGAGAAAGTAGAAAGCAACGCATAAAGCATAAAGCAATGTGCGGAGAAGTAACATTGAAATTAATTGCATGTGCATGCGAGGCACATACACGTACTTGCACAGAGCTGGCAGGCGTGGCGGCAAACAACAAGAAGCAAGCAGCCAACAGCCGGCAGCTTTCAAGTTGTTCCATTAAATGTTCTATGTGTGTATGCGCATGTAAATGTGTGTGTAGCAGCAAATTGCAACATATGTCGTCATTAGTCATTAAGCTAAGAGGCGCCTCACACTTACACATACTCACCCCGCCCGCATACTTTTACTCGATGCCTTTTCAGACGCATTTTAATTTCTTGACTTTTAATGCGTTTTAATTAGAATCTCATGCGATTTTGTTGTTATGGCTTTGCGGGCGCCGCCCTAGACTTGACGCCGTGATAAGGCGACCCGGGCTCAGTTCAAATGATAGTGTAAAATCCAAGACCACGTTCAAGAAAAATGTTTATTCGAAATGATGCAAAATAACGACGACTTTTTCGAATCTTTCCGAACGGAAAGAAAGAAAGTCTATCTCCGTCCGTTCTAAATCTATTTCCGTGTGATAAGTGTTACAAATACGAACTTTAAGTATAAGGTACATTTATGTGGATGCGAGCGTGCGCACGCCATCGTTACAACACAAATTTATATTCACTACAACCGCACACATGCTCAGCTCTTTATGCATTCCCCACTTGCAGAGCTAAAAGAGAGGAAATCGTTAGTAAACTCAAAAACTTAAATTCAATCGCAAAGTAGCTTAAGAAATATTGAAACAGCGAAATCTTAGCCACGGGGGTGGAGGTAGATGTTTGGGTAGGCTTTTTTCCACTTAGTGAAAATGTCTCACCGGCTCTTCGCTTAGCGTATGTGTACTAATTTTGGAAAATTTTTTAGAGTTAAAATTTGATTTTCCTCCGTCGAGAAAGTTTCGAATTTATTTTAAAAACTTTAGCTCTCTTTGGATTGATAGCCGCCGTGACTCAATGGTTCGTGCGTTGGATCACAAACCATGAGTTCAACTAAATCAACCCCTTTTTGCCAATATTTTTAATTTAATTCTTTTGGCTGCAGAGAGCTATAGGGAAAATTTGGAATGAGTGTGTATGCCCAGCAAACCAAACGATATCGAAACGATATAGAAAAGATATCGTTAAAGCGAGAATTTGTCTCGTTTTCGAGTATTGCCAAAGTGTCTAAAATGATATCGAGAACGAGAAAAATGACACTATCGCACAGTGATTCGTTCCATAGACAAAATTCAAAAAATTTATAGTCTCAGAATTTAACAATTTTGATGTCATTTGAAAGGTAAAACTCCAACTAAGAAAACCCCAAAAAATCTGTGCGAAAAAATAATTAGTGCAATTGCAAGAGCTGCTCAAAGTCGGAACTTTTTTCACAAAAAATTGTAAACACATATTTTCTGTTTTTTAGTCTATTGAGTAAAAAAAATTTTTAAATACATGGTTACCAAGAAGTTGCTAAAACTTTCAATATAGATTAAGAAATGATGTGGCCATTTTCGCTGTTAATGTTTTCTTAAAATTTACAAAGTTGAAGCTTTTACTTCACTTTTAATTAAAAATATTTTGCAAAATTAAAAATCTGAAAATTAGCAAAACTTAGAGGAAAATATCTAAAAAGTATGTGAAAGTATGTTCCTGGATTTTTTTTTATTTTAAGAAGCATTCTTTCTTTGTCGGATAATGTAATTACATCCTCCGATATCTTCCGATCTCAGAAAATAATCCAATTTGAAAAGTAATTTGAATAACTGAATAGCCCCCACAAAACGGTGCAGAATAAGTTTGCGTACAAAACTCCGTCCGTACAAAACTCAAAATTCCGTTGCCAATGTTGCCAAATTGTTGCCATATTGTTGCCAAAGTTGTGTTGCCAAATTGTTGCCATATTGTTGCCAAAGTTGTGTTGCCAAATTGTTGCCAAATTGTTGCCATATTGTTAATCTGCTGCCTGAAAGTATGCAGCAATACCACACCTATTTTTCGACAAAATTTATTTAATTTATCCCTAAAAGTATGCAATCAGCATGAAAAATTTATAAAACTGCACAAATGCAATACATACGTCTATAATTATCATTTTTATTGCAAAACTAAAGAGTCCTAAGACAATTTCTGTTACTCTTAGCAATTAGCAATGTTGAAGTTACCGATTAAATGTAAAATCTGAAAAACCTAGCCAACACACTTTGTGCTATAGCTCACCAAAAATGACGAAAATTGCAAATTTAAGTCTCAGGCATTGCCAAACTACAAAAGTTTAAGAAAAGATTTCACTTCAGGAGATTTCACTTCAGCAGACCATGATTAACTAGTATACCAAATTTTATGAAGAACGGACCACTCCTTCTAAGCGGTTGTATGGAGTCGAATCACTGTGTATTGTAACGATGTCGAGAATTTCGAAAATCTCGATATCATTTCGACAGCGTCATTTTTCTTGTTCTCAATAGCATTTTGGATACCATTACGAAAACTTATTTTCTTTTTGAAAATTGAAATAAAACGCATATTTTATATATATATATAATATATAATATATTTTATATTTATATTTTATAGTACTGTCGCATGGCCATTCCATTATTCAAATCAAATAACGATTATAAGTACACGTAAGCTCGGTTTTAAATGCGCGCACTTTCACGTAATGAAAATTTTTCGTTTGACAAAAAAATATTTCATTGGAAATATTCAAAATCTTCAAGGCAAAAAATGCAAGCATTACCGAGATTATTTCGAGAATTTGTTGTAGGGTAGGGCTAAATGACAAGTTTTAAAAATCAATCTATATTACAAGCATATAGCATAATAATAGTGAATTTCCTTGTTTCTACATATATCATGAACGCAAGTTCAATTTAAGAACAATTTTGAAATTGAACAACTACAAGTGCACATTGCGTTGCACAGGTGTACCACAATTAGAAACCGGAACCAAAGTTACGCATTCCGTGCAGTAAAAACTTACTTTCGGCCGCAACCCTTGTCCAGCGCCGCATAAAACTGCATAAGAGTGCTTGCGGCGTTCTATAAGTGCTGCAAATAATGCGCAAGTGTTGCTTATGCCTTCAACGTGCGGCGTGTACCGAAAAAGTGTTAAGTTGATGGGCCCCTGGTGTCTAATTGGGGCCCTCCTAGTGCTCTCGGCAACAGCGGGGGACTCCACGAACAAAATCATCATACCGCAGCAGATTGGCAGCAGCAGCGGCGACCACATTGTGGACGCGGCGGTCAGTGCGGTTGGAGGCGGCAGTAGCGGCGGTGGGACAGTTGTTAGCGGCAATGGTGTCATAGTGGCGGGCGGCACTGGACCGTCGTCGGTGTTGAACAGTAAGTGCGAATGCAAATAAGAGATAATCTAAAAAACACAGCACACAAACGGTGATTTTTGTATCTTTATTTTTTGCTAACAAAGATAAAAGTCCATAGATAACAGAGCTGAAAAAGAAAGTGAAAAAACAGAAAACTGAAACGAGGTGAAAAGGGGTCGAGTCCAAAGCAACTGCAATTTTCATTGGATTTTAATTTTTTGCTCTTCGACTCGTTGAATTGATGAAATGTAAATTTTGCACAACAGCCGCCGTACATGCAGCAGTAATGTCGGCAGTAGCAGCCACAGCCGAAAAAAGTCTCGCCCACCCAGATAACAAGAAATGAGCAAATTGTAAAAAATAAAATTGCACAAGAAAAAAAGCAGAGTGAATTGCGAAATGGTCACAGCTGCTCCACGAGGATGCCTTTTGGTCGCACTCCCCGCGCAGCGTTTTTATCAATTTCCCTGCATATTAATGATGCTCCACCCATGGCCAGTCGAATCGGCATTTGTTGTTTTTGTTATTGCCGTCACTGTTTGTGTCAGACAGCTATTTGAACTGTGAGTGTTTTTACTGTTGTTGCCAGTGTAATTGTTCGCATTATTTTCACATTATAAAGCCAAAGCGAGCGTGAAATTGAAACGTGTAAAAAATTTTCAAATTTGCTTCGCAAAATATGTGCGGAGAAAGCCCTACACAAATTGATGCACAAATTGGTGAATGCTGTAAACAATGCTGTAATCGTTCATTTTCTTGTATAACTTCCATGTTTTCCGTAAGAGCTCAAGCCGCATTCAGTGCGGACTTCAAGTTCTGTGCATTGTTCAAATATTATTTTTTTTTAATTTTTATTATTATTTCACATTAGAATGGATCGAACTACGAAAATCATAATTACAACATTTATTTTCAGAACTGTCGTTTTCGATTTTCATTCGAAGTTCCTAAAGTTCATATAGACAAGGTGTAGAATAACTTAAATAAGTACTTGCTTTTCTTAAGAAAAGGAAAACATCAATGCTACCGAAAAGTTTTTGATTTTAAACATATCGCACAGCCTTTCGCGCTAAAAGAGTGAATGACTGAGTTTGAGCGGCTTAACGTTAGCTTTGCGCGCCTGTATCAAAACAAGCTGTCGTCCCCACAAATTATTCAACTAATTACCAAAAGCATAATGAAATTTGCGAAAATGGCAGTAATCAATTATAATGTTGGGGCAACGGTAGAGCATAAAGTCAGGCTTAATTATATTCGCAACCAAATTTAGTTACTCCGGAAAATTGCGCCTTAAAGTATGCTTTACTAAATTATTAACAAACACCCACACATGCATGCGTTACATGATTGCAACCATATATATGCATGCACATAAACATGAAATGACTAAATTTAGCAAACGAATGCAGTGAAGCTGAGTGAAGTTGTGCGCCTAAGCTGAGTGGACTTGGGTGAAATTTGAGGCTGAGTGAAAGTTGAAGCGCAGTGAAGTAGGAAACGGCAAGTACATTGCCTTGAAATGTCCTTGAGCAGGGCAGCTGGAACGGCGCAACGGCAACGTTCATAGCTCTGTTAGCGGTGGCGAGCGGCAGAGGCTGCACTAGTTGAATTTGGGATTTGTGGGGGAGTTAGAGAACGGGAACGGTACGTAGTAGAGTGCAGATGTGTGACAGTCGTGTTAGTGCAAGGGCTGAATTTGCAATTACATCAACTTGTACCATGCAGTGTAGCCCTGCAGTTGTGCATGTATTTATGTATGCGTATGTATGAGGCATGACGTCTGCCCAACGGCAGTTGCGGCAAGCTCAAAGGCGGCTCATAGCTTTCGGCAATTAAACTGATGTGTAGTGTCACACATTGATCACTGCAAGTTATGAAAATATGAATTGTAATGCATGTATAGTGTGTATGAGCAGTGAGCAGTGCAGCGACTTCCTGTCTACATGCGATTGAATGCGTTTTTGTTCGTACCCATGTCGTCGTTTGCTGTTATGGTTTCCGTATGAATGTTGTTGAATGCGGTTGAGCGTAGAAAGTACTGGCTGCGTGTGCTGCAACGATATAATTACGAAAAGGGCTCATCTGATCTTAACGGCTTTGAAAGTCGAAGGAAAAAGTGGAACTTCAGTGCACGACGCCGTGCGCTATCCACTCTCCTCGGTTACTCATTTTTTTATTTTTCCAGCTAACTCTCAAATTAAACAGGACTGCCTACGCTATCGCGGCTGTCCCTTCCATCCAAATAAATAATCGCATTATCCGAGCATTTCAGCGCTATGCTTGTATAACGTGCGTCCTGTTTGAACCCCGTTCCCGCCCGCGGATGCGTTGAGCATCTCTGCACGTTGGTGCATGCCATTGCCCCGTGTTGCCCTTGTGAAATCGTGGGATTTTCTGCGGCTGCTTTGGTCGCTACCGTGCGCACTCAACCGCGCGCTAATGTAAATTTGTCGTTCGCCTTCGCCAGCCCGCCTCCCTTCTTTTCCCAAGTCACTTTCGGCATCGTTGTTGCAACAGCCGCCCTCTACGCCACTTACCATTTCCAGCGTGCACCAGCTCCGCATTGCCGAGGCATCACTGCTTCGAACCAGCCAGTCCCGAAGGGCATGCGAATGCACCAATGATTTGTTCGCACACGTGCTGCCACCGCTACGCCTCCAACGCCGTTTGTTTGGCCTACGCCTGCCACACGCTGGGAACAACCGCATGCGGTGCTGATCGCATTGTTATGCAAAAGTTAATATGCACATTTATGTATGTGTTTGTTTGTGCATTTGGTTATGCATATGTTCATGCTGCCGTGTGTGTGCAGAGCGCATTGCTTCATTGTTTAGGCTGCTAGCTTAAAGTGCTCCGCTTGTTGTCTGTTTTGTATTATTGCACGTGTTGTTGTTTTTGTTGCATGAAAAATTATGTGTGTGCGTGAGTGAACGTTCCTTTTCAAAGGAATTGAAATCAATGGCAATTAATAAGACTCCTCCTTAAAAAAAACATACTGTTTTGGTCGTAGTGATAATATAAAATTTCAATGTTTAGATTTAGAATATGGAGACTCTTTTGAATATTTAGTGTGTAAGAACCACTTACCCATTTTCAATAACCAAGTAAAAAGCCCAGAAGCTGATTGGCAATGAAATGAAACGCAGTTACAATCGTTAATTGCTGGCTTGCGCCTAAGATATTGTTCCTCGAGCGTATTTACAGCGTCGCGTTGCACCTTCGAGTCTAACTCAATGCTCTCTAGCCTTGCCCTCCGCTGTCCTGTTCCCTCATTCTTCAACAGTTTGCATTTGTACTTTGTCGTCTGTATTGACTTTCAAATTAAATTATCCTTTTATTTCCACTCAGACTTCGGCACCGTCGCCACTCGGCCCCGTTCACCAAAGCTCATATGTGCTCTGAATTGATGTCTTTGCTATGCTGGCGTTGTTGTTTTGTGTTTGGGTTTTGTTGCTACCGTAGAAGTTGTTGTTACCAATGTTACTGTGTGTGTGATGCCTCCGCTTTTACAATATGTATATATGTATGTATAGCGTGCAGTTGTGTTTGTATTCTCTTTGAGCAGAATTTTTTATACTTACATTTTGTGGATGCCCCCGTATGTGTGTGTCGACTCCATGGCAAGCTGGTCTGACCATCTGTCTGTCATTTGTCGGCGTGTCGGGTCTGTCTGCACTCCAAACATGTTCACCTCAATTATGAGCATTGCCTCTATGCGCTCTCTGCGCATTTGATTCATTTTTTGCTTTCAG
Source organism: Melieria picta (assembly GCA_964056695.1). Taxonomy (NCBI): domain Eukaryota; kingdom Metazoa; phylum Arthropoda; class Insecta; order Diptera; family Ulidiidae; genus Melieria; species Melieria picta. Next base: position 65,583,231 of record OZ057399.1, read on the forward strand.
TGCTGGCCGTGTCTACTGGCCCCTGCTCCTGCACTATTCATGGCCATCGAGCACTTTTTCATTTCCTATCGCTTTGTTCTTAATGCTACCGCTTCCATACACCACTTCCATGGTCTGCTGCTGGCATTACGCTTTTCTATTCTTTTGATTTTGTTGATAAGTTGGCGATTTTTTCGTTGTTTCATTTTCATTTTCGTTTTTTGTATGTGTTCTTTGCTCAACATATGTTTTCTTATTGTTTGGTGTACCTCGCTGTAACCGTACCCATTGTAACTGCCACAACTCCCCCGCTGGCTGTTTCCACCAGTTCGTTTCCAGTTCGTCTCGCCCTGTTGTGTCTAACTTGAATTTGCGCCCAGAGAACCAAATGTCGTACGGGGAACGTGATGCGAATATACAAATAAAAATCATCTTTTTCTACTCCTCTCTTCTTCTGACACCACCCCTCACAGAACAGCATCAGTGGCGGGAATAAAAATATTTTTAGTTACAATGGGCGTAACATGTGTAATTTGGACATTTATTTCATTTCTGCAAGCAACTTGGCTGCATGGCAACAAACATTTTCTACGGCATACTTATAGGCTGGTTACCGTTTCCTCGTGGGGCGGATGCGCTCAAGCGTTAACCACGGTCAATAAATTCAATCGTTCTGCGTGCGATTGCGGCTGCCAAATCTAATAAATAAATGGACAGCTGAATGAGTACGAAATTCCATTCGTTCGTGCCAGCGCTTCGCGCTGAAGAAGGAGCAACTCGTGAAATTGGACGACAATTGTGTATTAAAGAGGAGCAATTGAAATTCCAGAAAAATCCAAAAAGCGCCAAATTTACGTCCAGCGACAGCGATGATAGGGACGCAAGACCGAAAGGGCAAAGAACAGACACAGAAAAATTAACTTGCATACATTTGGTGTAATTAATTACGTGCATTTGTTTACAAATTTATCAAAATGTCTGGTATAATAACGCTAATTAAATTGTAATTTTCAATTTGCGCTCCTCGCTCAGCAATACGATTTTTTGTCGCCATTTTTATTTCATGTATTGGCCACTGTTGTTGTTATGATACGTCAGTGCCGCAAATACGATTATGCACAAGAACACGTATGTATGTATGCATGTGATTCCTGCATTGGCCATTTATTACATGCGTGAACGCACGCCTGCACCCACACGAGTGCACTTACATCTATACACATACATGCATGCGTATGTACATAAATATTCATTCATGACGACCGTGCAGTGTTTGACATTTGGTGCCAACAACAAAACATAAAGCCAAACGACATAAACGCCTCGAGGACAATGTACTGGCTGTTGTTGTTTGAGTTAAGGCTGCGTTCAAATTCAATCAAAATTCAATTATTGAACTAATAAATTTATTGTTTCGTACTACAAAAACACCTATTTACGTCTGTCGAAAGATACACTGTGCTCAAGTGCATAAACAAAAAACACCCTGTCAACGTCTGTCCTTGTGCTAACTGTTAATGAATAATGATGGTATTGCGCAATTTCATCAACAAAACGCGCATTTTCTTCATTTTAAAGCTACATAACATTTTACAATACGGAACCATAGAGAAAGCGAAAACGATTTTTCGCCACATATTAAGGCAGCCATAAATAGACACCCATCTCTGCCTGCAGCTGGAACTGTTATTATTTTAGATAGTTTATGTTTCAATCGTATTTCGTGTCTGACATATAATCGATTATAATTCATGCGAACATTTTGTTGAAAAAGATAAGCTGCCCTCACTTCTTCCTAAGCTTCTTATCACTGCTGTTTCGCAATTGTTCCGTTCGCAATTTCTGCTTCTGCTATTGGATGGCTTCGTCGGAATTTCCCGCTTCGTTGCGTTGTACAATTCAATGTAGGTAGGTAGGTTGCCTTGTCCAGTATACATGAGTTCACATTCACTTCATCATTTGTTGCACTTGGAGGATGACTGATCCTGGGCTGACGTTGCCCGCAGTTGGCCAAAACATGCGGAATCGCAACCGGGGCACAGTTTATATTTTAGATAGTAATTCCTTTGAAAAAACACCTGGCGCCGTGCAATCGTTGCTGACGCCATTTCGATCCTTAACTCGAATGCGATTTAATGCGAAGCATAATTGAAAATTTTTTTCAGTGCATGTTTAGTGTGACCATGTGGTCACCGGATTAATAATGCTTTTTCTCGATTTTGTCATTTCAGCTGTTGTCGAAGAACCCGAATTTACCGAATACATCGAAAATGTTACAGTACCTGCTGGAAGAAATGTCAAACTGGGTTGTTCAGTGAAGAATCTCGGTTCCTATAAGGTAACTTAACACCCGTATACAAAATCAAAATAATGAATATTATTCGTCCGAAAACACTCAATCACACTAATCAAAGCCAGACATCGGGTTAATCAGGTTGCCAGCCACTTCCACTTTTTACTAAAGAATGTTTAGTGTTCAAATACTGTCGCTGAACAGTCGCAGGAGATTACATTGGAGAATTTATTAAATGAAAAAAGCATCTGATCACAGTGCACGCAAATCATGCACTTCAGTGAGCTTCGCCGCGTGGCCTCAATTAATTGTGGCAATGGGAAGTAGGCAATAACGACAATAAAAACAATTATGTCTATCATCATTAACCCCATTGACACGTGGTTATGGGTAACTTCACATAGCGCATAGTGTGCGCTCTAACACTTGAACTGAACACTCCGCATAAATTACCACATTATTAGCAACGGCTGCTGCTGTAGTTAGTGTCGCTGTTGCTTTTGTTGCTGATGTAGTTGGCAGTAAATTGGCTACAACAAGCGCCAGGCACCAAACTAAGGGAAAGCAGCACAGAAAAAGCACCAAATTAATGAATTGCACTTACGAGTACATACTGTGCAATGTCCTTAGAAAGGACGAAATTCCCAAAAATTTAGAGACATTGGCAAATCGACAAAGTGGACGATAAAAAGTGTGAAAATATGCGACCGCTAATCCAGGGAAAAGACTAAGCGCAGACTGGCAACCGGTCTAGTTAATTGTAAGGCAATGACAATGAGGTGGCACCAAAATGATAAAAAGCGGTCACAGGCATTTGGCCGACAGTGACAGCAAAAAGCGGCCTTGGAACGGAAATGAACCCCAAATGGCGAATAGGAAAGTCAATAGAGCAATTATGTGGTTTTGTGTATTTTATGTGTATTTTCTCAGTCGGACTGTGCCCTGAAACGGGCTCAGCTTTAGATTTGCATTGCAAAAATAGACGCAATCCGAAGATCCGCAGATCTGAATTCTGATAAGACGTATATTGGAAGAGTAGTCAGAATATCATATTTAACCGTTATATACGGATGCTATAGCATGCACGACGGTATAAATCAAATATTTAAACTAGGATGACGTGGATGCTATAGAATGCATTCATAGAATACATGAGAAAACGAGGTTTATCATAGTTTCATTACATTATTTATTGAACAGTAGATCTTTATACGTCTACATATAATAAATTAATAAATCAGCCCATCGTTATGATTGAATGTTTTTAGGACTCCATATTCGAATTGGAGTTATTGTGATCTTTAGGAGGTAAGTGCCATTATCGAAAGCACAGTTTACACAGTTCTGACATCAGTATGATGCGAATTTAATTATTTTTTGCCTGTAACAATATTTGAATTTCCAATGCATATTGCAGAAAGCAACTGTTAATTCCAAAAAAAAATCTCTAAGAAGACTTCATGTCTGCTGCCTCCCAGAAGTATACGAAATATAATTGCTATAGCATTCACGTCAAGTACACCACTAGTTTACTTAATGTGCCGGCTTAAGGAAATTTGTAAATACACTGAGAAAAGATAAAATTATATGAAAGTACCTAATGAGTCAATTGGTAATTACTAGGCATCGAAATTACATGCACATACGTATTTTATTGGAGCTTCAAATTTGAACGGGACCAAGACAGAAATTATGTTTATTGTAGTAGTAGTATTTTACCTTTATTAATTTTTACGGAAGATATAATGTACAAATTTAATAGAAGAAAATACAAAAGGCGAATTTAATAAAAATCATAGGCAATAACTATACAAGTTCTGTGTCTGCATAGCACTTCAAAAAAAAAACTAACATGCAAATTAATTTAGGATTAGATCTCTAAATTTTAAACAATCAATAATATAAACATAAAGCGAGTGATAATTGTAACCACTGAGTATACTTGAAACTTTCGACAGATCCAAAATCTTCTCACCAAAACAATATATTTTTGTAAACAGGATACACCAAGGCCACTAAAATGAAGTGTATACTCAATCACTTTCAAATTGCAAACAGAACCAGATACAGATTCCACATTTGGAAAAGCTCTTGCGTTAAAGCTCCTCTGTTACCCTAGGAAAAACTCGCACATTTGACCCTTCGGGTCATAAAATGACCCCGATTTATTTCTTTGTATTTTGTTCAAAAAAGTTAAGACAATGTGATTTTGACAATTAGATATTACTTTTATTATTGAAAAGCGATTACTTTGCCTTACTGCAGTCAAATATGTTCAACAAAAAATTACTCAGTTTAGAGGTTTAATTTATAAAAGTATGCCAAAATATTAAACTTATACTAGATATTGACACCAATGAACCAATCAAAATTATATTATATATTAATTAACATTATTCGATTTCCCGAAGAAGAAAATGAATATATTCGCCTGACCCAGATTGTGCCCTATCGTTTCCTTTCACTGAGTATCTTCTTCTTTGGTGAAGGTACTGCTGAGGAGATAACTCACACGATTCTATTATTGGCTTCCTTTCTTTTCACAAAATCAGAAGCCCAGGAAGTAACTTTTCCGATTCTTTGAAGAATAAACGGCGTTACGTTATCATTCCATGTATGAATTTCACATCACAAATGCAATGGTGCCGCAAGGAATAATAGAGTTGCGAACTGCAGCAACGAGTAAATTGTTTGTTTGTCGCTGACACGAATATGTTCCCGAAATTTGATCTAGCTTGTTCACACTCCTTTTGGAATTTTTTAGAAATTTATTACTCGCTAGAAATCGTACTATATGTACTTACTATTTATATTGAAAGCTTCAATCAAAATTTCATATCAGCAAACATAAAGTTTTCGTACTATTGGGTTTCGAGCCCTTGAAACTTAAAAGCTTTTGTACTGCTCATTGAGATGTGTGGGCGAAACTACGCCCTTTATTAAATGCCATTTTCCTCTTCATCCCCTTTTCCCCTGTTGAAAAACATGACCCAAAAAAAGGTCGATCTGAGTGTCATTGATGTGCGAGTTATAGTTCCGAAGTTACATACAAAATTTGGATCGTTAAAAGAGTGCCACGCCCATTATTAGAATAGAATAGATACGGGAGCCGAGCATCAACTGCCCGAGACACTGCGTCCAAAGAGAACTATTGTGTCGTATCCCTTATTCTTTATTGGAGGAGTTCATCCCCCCCAATACTGTCCAGGAACTCCTTGATTTTTCCCAGATTAGTTCCAGACAGCTCGTTTGTCTGAATTAGTTCCCTTCCCAGTATACGCTTCCTTGCGTGTAAGAGAGCGGGACACTCGGTTATAATGTGCACGGATGTTTCATCATCTTCCATGCAAAACCTGCATAGTTCGCTGTCTGTTAATCCCAGTCGCGCTTTATGCATATTTAGCAGGCAGTGCCCGCTCAGGATTCCCGTCATGAACTTAAGCTCCTTTCTGCTTAGGTCCAATAGGTATTTAGATTTGCCTTCCGAATAGGCCGGAAAGAATAGCTTGGAACAGCGTTGTCCCACCGTGTTGGACCATTTCTGGTTGGCCCGATTTTTGAATTCCTGTTTGACACAATGCCTGAAATGAGATCTGCTGACACCTATGATTGGTTCAGGTCCATAGGGTCGTTTTGCCGCCCCTTCCTTTGCCAATCTGTCCGCTTCCTCATTTCCATCGTGCCCACAGTGCGCAGGAACCCAGTGTATTATCACCCGGTTTCCTTTGAAATGTCTTGGAGAACATTTGCTGTCTCCCAGACTAGTTTGGAGTCAAACGTCGTCGAGCTCAGAGCTTTTATTGCAGCCTGGCTGTCGGACATTATGATTATCCTCTTTCTCCTGACATTGAGAGTCAGTATCTTTCTAGCACACTCGTTTATGGCAAAGACCTCAGCCTGGAAGACTGTGGCCGTGTCTCCCAGACTGACTGCTAATTGGGAGCTAGTATTAAATATTCCAGCTCCCGTCCCGCCTTCCATCTTTGAGCCATCGGTGTACCAGACAATATCATCACACGTGAGACTGATTCTATTAGCAGCCCAGTCTTCTCTATGCGGTATGTACGTAAAGTAGTTCTTCCTGAAGAGGTGTCTCGGTGGCATCAGATCCAGAGGCATCCAGAAGCCTCCATCTCGCCTCCTATCCTTCAACAGCGATAGGTGACCGATTGCATGTGCATCCCTATGTATGGATCCACTATGCATTAGTCTGTGTGCGCTGATGGTTGCAGCCATTTGCACATTTAGTTCCAGCGGCAGAATCCCTAGTAAAACATTTAGAGCTGCCGTTGGTGTAGTACTGAGACATCCTGTTATACAGGTATTCGCTAGTCTTTGCAGTTTTCCCAGCTTAGTCACAGTTGTTATTTCCGTGGTTTTCCTCCACCACACTATCGCCCCGTAGGTGATAGTCGGCAGAACTATTAGGGAGTATAAACTCTGAAGCCACTTCGGACTCAGTCCCCAATTTTTGCCACAGATTCTTTTGCAACTCCAGAGAGCATTACCTACCCTCTTGATGATGCGATCAACATGAAGTTTCCAGTTCAATTTGCTGTCCAGGATTACCCCTAAATACTTAACTTCCCTCGAGAAGTTCAGTTCTTTTCCAAAGATCATAATCTGTCTAAGGTCGATCTTCCTTTTATGTGTAAAAGGGACTATGATTGTCTTGTCTGGATTCACAGACAGTTTCTGTCTGATACACCAGTGCTCGACTATCCTCAGCGCGCTCTGAAGCAAGTCTGAGACGGTATGTCCATCTCTACCTCTGACCACAATGACTAAATCGTCTGCATATGCGATGACTTCATGTCCCAGCTCTTCCAGAGAGCGGATTAGTCCGTCAACGACTACAGACCACAGCAGGGGGGATAGTACTCCCCCTTGAGGACATCCTCGCGCTGTGCTTGCTGACAGCTTTGCCTCCCCTAAGTTGGACTGAATCACCCTGCTCTCCAGCATTGATGATATCCATCTTATAAGGGTGGCAGGCGCCTGTAGTCGTTCTAGCGCCGTTTCTATCGCTTCGAAGGTTGTGTAGTTGAAAGCCCCTTCTATGTCCAGGAAACCTACTAGACAGATTTCCTTTTCCGCCAGGGACTTCTCTATCTTGCCTACCAGTGCTGAAAGGGCCGTTTCCGTGGATTTACCTTTCTGGTAGGCATGTTGGTTCGTGCTCAGAGGATACTGAGTGAGTATTTCCTCCCTCAGATACCGGTCACCGACCTTTTCTAAGCCTTTAAGCACAAAAGACATCAGGCTTATTGGCCTGAAAGATTTTGGGTCCTTCTTATCAGCTCTTCCAGGTTTCGGGAGATAGATCACGTTAACTATTCTCCAGGCTTCTGGAATGTACCCAAAAGCTAAACTACATACGTAGATTTTGGTTAAAATGGGCGTTAGTACCGCCATTCCCTTCTGTAAGAGCGCCGGGAAAATGCCATCTTTCCCCGGCGCCTTGTAGGGAGAGAATGATTCCAGCGCCCATTTTACTACCGGTGCATTACACACAGCTTTGGCAGTTCTCCAGTCTTCCCTACCTGGACGATGCACCTGTCCAGCACTGCCTGTCAGAGGGTCATTAGTGTATACTGACCCCGGGAAGTGGGTATTGGTGAGTAGGACAAGTGTTTCCTTTTCACATTTTATGGCTGTCCCATCTCCATCCACTAGTGTTCCTATCGGACAGGCTTTTTCCATCGAGAGAACCTTATGAAGCCTGTAACTGGAGGACAGATCTGATACGTCCTCACAGAACCGCTTGAAGGATTCCCTCTTGGCCTTCCTGATTTCTTGGTTGTATTTGGTGAGAGTCTGGGAGTAGGTCTGCCAGTCGTTGTTACGCTTGGCTCTATTAAATAGTTTCCCTACTTCCATTCTCAGTTTGTTAAGATGACTACTCCACCACGGTGTCTGTTTCCTACAAGTTTTGGTCTTGAGGGGACAGTTTTCTTCATAGGCATTCAGAATGGAGTCTCTAAAAATTGTAGAGGCCCTTTCCAGTCTATCTATGGTATCTATCCTATTCTCGATTTGAGTTGGGACGTCCTGTCCTAACTGGAAGCAATAGCTGTTCCAGTCGGTCTGTCGTTTTGGTCTGAATGTCACCACGGTTGGCATCTGATTCCCTAGCGTGAATCTTATCTGCCTATGATCTGAGCACGACGGCTCGTCAGACACCCGCCAATTGCTGACAAGGTCTTTTGTCATCGAGGTTGTCAAGGTCATAGCCAAGACTTCCTCTCTGACTCTAGTTACAAATGTGGGGCTGTTCCAAATATTGCAAATACTTAGGTCTAAGGAGAGTATATAGTTAAATAGTGACTCACCTCTGGGATTAATGTCCGTGCTCCCCCACATGGTGTGATGGCCGTTCGCATCACAGCCCATTACGAGCTCCATGTGGTTGCCCCTAGCATAGGCAATGAGCTGTTCTGCTATACGGGGTGGACAGTGGTCGTCGTCTCCAGGGAAGTATGCGGAGGCAATAATGACTTCCCTGGAGTTCCAGGTAATCTTACCCGCGCATAGATCCGGCGTAACGAAATCTGTTAACGGGAAGAAAGATATGTTATTAACCCATTAAGCCCTGAGCGTTGCGTTTGCGCAACGTTTGGGAATTTCGCTATATTAAGTAATTCATAAAGACGTAAGACTTGAAAATGGGTAGAATTGGATTAGAATTGATCGTTTTAGATTCTGCCATACTCAAATTCCAAAATTATTTAAATATTCATACGTTTTTTTCGATCCAAAGTCAAAGGTTTTTTTTTGGGAATTTTTGAAATTCAATCAAAAATACTTATTCTTCAAACCTATCAAAATCCCTTAGTGGCCTGCATTTTGCAATGCTAAACTATTTAAAAATAAGTTTTGAAAATTTTTTTTTTTATTTTTTAAAGAAAAAATATGCTTTAAGTTTTGTGTTGCGCGAATGCAACGTTGGGCCTAAACACTGCCAATTTTCATACAACGCAACGCGTGAAAATGTCAAAATCCAAGCAGCTGATATTTTATTGGCACATTTTATTTTCCGCAAATGTTTGATTTTGTTTATTTGTGTAACATGGTATGAACTTTTTGCTTGATTTTTTTTCTTGATTAGGTCAATTAATAAGATTGTGTAAAATTTTATGGAAATCGCACAAGCCTTTCTGGGGTCAGGTTTTAATGGGTTAAACACGATGCAGGTCCTGGCTCTGGTTGTAGTTGTTTGACAACATAATACCTTACCTGCTTGAGATAGCCCTCTGACTTGACCATTGGTGCTGGTCCATGGTTCCTGCACCAGGGCTATACTAGGACCCAAGGTGTTTATGGTCCTAGTTAGGACAGCCGAGGCTGCCGACGCTCTATGGAGATTGACTTGTACAATCTCCATAGTTACGCCTTTGGTCCCTTCGTGTGGGTTCCCGCACGCTTACCCCCTCTACCCCTCGTCTGCACCCATTCATTGCTGCTCGGTGTGTGTGCAGACCTATCCAGCAGGCTCAGTCGTCTGGATGGATTCGCCAACCCAGTCAGCCGAGTCTGCCGGACTGGCTTAGATGAGGTAGGCTTTGCGGGCCCAACCGATGCCTGTCCTGGCGTCCTGTCACTGGTCTGTTCGGTCCGTTCGGTCCGAGTGACGGCATGCGTCCGTCCACTTGTAGGTGGACGGTCCTCGCATGCCTTCGCCAGTGCTTGCTTGCTGGTGGAGGGTCTGTCCTCCTCCACCACTGTCTTCGGCGTCCTCGTCTCCGTGCCGCTCCGATTGGTCACCGACGACCTCGTCCCCTGATCAGTCCGCACTCTGAACTGAACTCTCCCCAACTCAAAGAAGGGAAGGTCCTTCAGCTCAGAGAGCCGACCGACTGAGGTGTCGTCGATGGCCAACGTCAACGTCGTTCCCTGCGCCGCGACAGATCTATTCAGTACCTTCCAGTTTCCTGTCGGTAGTGAACGGTTCTGCGTACGAAGCATTCGAAGAATATCTTCGGCCGGGAGGGAGCAGCCAGGAAAGAATGCGGTGGCCACACTGGGTTTGGGAATGTCTTTTCCCTCCACCAGTTTCACCTTCATTCCCGGCAGCTGGGTTTTTGTCATGACCTCCCTTAGCCAGTTCCTCGATGCCTCTTCGGCGCAGTTTACGATAATCCATCCTGGCTTGAACGAGCATCCTTGGAACCTGATCTGAGGCCCATCCACTGGGAGCTTACGCAGCTCCTCTTTGATCAGCCCTTCGATCGTCCTCTGCTCATCCAAACCCAGATGGACAGCCGGGAATTCGTCCGGTAGAATTCCGACTTTGATAGCCGCAGCAGCCTCAGCAAAGGACGGACTAAACTTCGTCCTTTTTGGTACGGGTTGCGCCGTATCTGCTCTGCTGCAGCCACCAGTTTCGTCCGTCTTTGTCGGCTCTTCCAGCACAGTCTTGAGTGCATCATCGTATGATTTACCCGACGCCATTAGCCTCCTCAGCCACTTCTTTTGAGAAGTCGTCAGCTGCTTTCTCTTAAGAGAGATGGCCTCGGTGGCTTCTACCAGCGCGGGTACACCAAGCGAAGGTGCCTCCTCAACTGCGATCGTTGACATGGTTGTCACGCTCGTATGGGAGCAATCACTGTTCCCCCTACTTCTTCTTGTCGGTCGGTCTCTCCAACCGCTTACTGTTGGTTCAGCAATGTGCTGATCAGTGGCGTCAGTCTGTCCGACGTCCTTACCATCCGGGCGTTTAACGCCCATTATTAAACGCCCATGAAATATTTCCAGTGGAACAATATGTCTACATGGGGACACTGCACGAAATTGCAATGCTGTATGACTCATAATTTCGATTTTACTCCTTAGTAGAAAGGGTTGTATAGCTAGCGCCAAGCCCTCTTACCAACACAAAACAAAACAAAAATGCCAGAAACATTTATCCACGACACTTTGAAACCAAATCCAATAAAGTTCACATCGCATAGACCAACTTCTTGCGTTCAGTACTATGGGTCATAAAATGACCCTAAGGTCAAATTTGTATAGTTGCTCATTTGCACGTGAAATTAGCGTATATTCAAATGGCATAAAATTAGTCACTGAGTCCAAAGGAAAACAATTCTTCACCAGAAATAAGAAAGTTACGGCACTTTAAAGTTAATTTTTCATCAAAAATGACCCCAAGGTAACAGAAGTGTTAAGTATTAGCATAATTGCATACGCTCAAAGCACATCCCTGAACTATACCGAGTCCAAGGGGATCAGTTTCGGTTAGAGATCATGTGAAATTGATTGCTGAGCGCTTGCTGTGAAAGACGTAAACTCTCTCTGAATGAGTTTTTCTAATAAAACTGGTATGCTGATTTTGATGGATACCGTGGTAAAATCCGAAGGAGGTACTCAGTCCAAACTTTTATATATTTTTCCACTTCTTGACCCAATATATACCCTCCAGCACTGTTTTCCCGATTAGAATTCGAGGAAGTCTGTTTAGCGGCTGACTAAGACAATGTGCAATAAAGGGCATATGAGTGTATGATAAAATTGTGGGAGTAATCCCGTTTCAAAGTGGAGCACATAGTTCGGGGTGTTAGAGGACAAAAGTTTAACTTCTTTACAAAGAAACGAAGAAGTTTCTCTACCGGCTCGAACTTCTCAACACCCCAGATTTGCGCACCATAGAACATAATCGACCTAGACGCCGCATCGAAGATTTTCAACTTTTTGAATATGCTGATCCGGGGGTTGTTAATGTGTTTTAGCCACGTGCCATTAATAGTAGCCTAGTCCGAAAGTTTAGCGTCAAAGTGCTTTAAGTAAGTACGTTTGTAGTTCAAGAGGACAACCAGATACAACCTCAAAAGCCGCCCACAGGGATCCTACTACATTCTCTGACAACCACAATCTTTGATGTAGCCAGGTTCACCTTCAGTCCCCACTGGGCATTATAAGCGCATAATTCGTCTATAAGTTTTTGAAGGACCAATGCTGAGTCCGCTAATAGCACAATAGCGTTTGCGTACAACACGACTTTCACCACACTGCCATCCACTTTAATATCGCTTGACACTTATCGCACACATCGCTTGATAATTAACCCTGATATGCCGAAGGTCCTATATTTAACTACACCTACATTTTAAAGTAACAGTTAGCAAATATAAAGCACAGTTTCCTCAGCACCTTTAAACAGGTGTACTACATGTAGTACGGTCAGCATATCCGGGTTAAAGTAGAGGGAGAAGAAGTTTGGGCTCAGCAGACACCCTGATTGTCGAACACCCTGATTAGCAGGACAAGGTTCAGAGAGCACCACGTTGAACCATACCTGGGTTTTTGCCTTTATAAATTAAACGAAATACCTCTATTATGTGGCTCGATAGACCTTGGCATACCAACTTGTAAATAAACATATTGCGTGCAACTGTACGACAAAAAATCACTTTTGTCGTGACCCACCCAAATTTTAAAAATAAAATAAATAAAAAAATAAATACAAATATTAAAACTACGTGTCCATATAAATTACATGCTTTCATATTGGTGTGGTCGTGTATGGGAGGGGGGCGTGAACATTTTAACTTTAAGCGCATATCACAAGATAGGGATTATGATTGGTAGTGATGCCCACAAAGTTATTCCAAAAATGATGTTGTTGCGATCATTATTGAGGGGTTTGTAGTTTGGCTCACTATGCTATTCTCCCGGGCACTGATTGGTAGAGCCAGAATTGTTGTGAAAGTACGCATATGCTCCAATCACTTCTTGTGATGTTGAAACGTCGTTTTCTTCAAACAAAAACATTTTTGGGGAAAAAGGCCAGGCTGACAGTGGAGAACTTAAAACAAATTTTAGTTATTTAAGATATCTTAGTGTATATGTTCATATCCCTTCTATTTTATTTATTAGCTAGAGAAAGGTTTTGAATTCTGGACTTTATATAAAGAAATAAGTAGTATTCTGTTAAAAACATTACAGTTTTTTGGTGTAAACTTTTTCTAACTGTACTATACTACCAGTTGAACGTGGCTCTGCACGTATGAATTTCATTAAAATAATCGTTACTCCTAAAATTATTTGCCCGTTTAATCATGTTTCTCCACACAAATTCTTAACCTTATATCGACCCAGTTAGATTCTTATTTCCAAAAAAATTATAAACACGGTCGAATTATTTTTCATTTGAAGTGCTTCCAACATGTTCGAAGTCAATTAGCCTCTTACATTATGTTTCTCCATTCAAACTCTTGGGGTCCTTTGGGATAGATAGATAGATAGATTTGAAAGGGGAAATGTGCACTGAGACCAGAGTTGATCTATTGTGCCCCCTACAGCTTTAGAGAACGTCCCTCAATCCCACCGATCTAATGAAGCTTAGTAACTAACGTGGGAGAAGGTCTTTGACGTTCTCTTCTTCAAGCTAATATTGGCCCAGGTGCTGCCTCCTGCTGCGGCATACCGCATCGCAGTGCAGTATGACGTGCTCAGGAGTCTGTCCTTTGGGATCAACCACCAGATTTAAATTAAAAAAAAAATGAAAAATATGTGTCGATTTATGTTTTATTTAAAGCGTTTTCACCAAGTTTAAAATCAATAGGTCCATTAAATCACGTTCCTCCATATAACAGTTTAATCCGTTTATTGCCTCCTCCTTCTCCTCCCAAAATTTTGAATTAACGTTTTTTAGCGGAAGTTTGTTTTCGAAAATTAAAATTTGGCTTCAAAATTCGGATGCTAATTCACAACTCGACAAAGGGGTAAAGAGATTTACAGTGGCGCACACAGGCTTTCCGAAAATGTTTGTATCAAACAGGGGGTTTGGGTCACTAAAACCCCGCTTGAGTGCGCCACTTAACTAAAGTTGTAGCAGACGCCAATGAAAGCTATTTCGCTATTCAAACTTTATATATGTATTATACACATACATATTTATGAATGAAAACTTATGGTTATGGCTGCCGCAGATCTTTCGGTGAGATGGCCGAGCAGCTAAACGTATACCTAAATTGGATCCCAGGTCACAAAGACACCGGGGAACTGTAGGGGGAAAAAACTGGCCAGACTAGGCACAACCCAGGAGCTATCCTCAGAATTTGCTGGCTTAGCTATTCCGCTGATTACTTATCGTAACCTGCCGATAGAAGAAGCCGTGATAAAAGCCAACATTGTTTGGGCGGCCTTCGAAGCAGGCAAGACAACGCAACAATTCTTCCCAAAGCTGGACTGGAAGCGCACCAGAAGTCTGCTGAACCTCAAAAGGGGAACACTCAGGGTTGTTGTTGGGATTATCACTGGCCACTGCATCCTTGGCAGCCACGCTAGAAGACTAGGGCTGGGCCATCTGGCCAGCGATTTCTGCAGCTGCAGAAGTATAGAGGAGAAAGAAACTATTCTCCACTTACTTTGTACCTGCCATGCCCTATGCAGGATACGTAAAAAACAACTAGGGTTTTACCACATAGACCCACATAGCTTCACAAATTGTACAGCATGGTTTGAGACCTACCTACGTGAAGAGGACATCCATCCAGTGGCATCACAATGGGTCTTACTTGTAATAAGTGCGTTCTCGATGGAGAGCCACCAGATCTACCTACCTATTTTTTGCTACGTCAGCGCATCTGAACGGCTGTTTGTAAGTATTTACACACTTGTATATTTCAATACTGCCAGCAGCATCCTAGAGCTACCCCGGAAGAAGTTCGTTTCCTTAGAATCCTGCATCTTATTATCGTAGCGCAACCTCAATTGAAATAAACCAATAAGCCACGAATTTCACTCGTCTTTACACATACATACAGTTGCGGTCAAAATAATAGTAGTGCTGCTGCTAAATATAGTGCGACATGTTGAATTTGCTGCTTCGCCTTTTTTTTTGGTTTAACCGTAAGATACTTTTATATAGGCAGAACACAAGAAAAAAGCATTGTTATAATTGCATGCGTTTGTTGCTAATGTTAAAATTTGATTTTTGGGTTAGATTTACTCGGATTTATTGAGCATGTTTTACGTTTTATGGAGGTGGCGCTATTTATTTGATCAAGAAAACGATGGATCGATGTGCATATGTACGAATCTTGCAGGAAATCGTGCTACCGTATGTCCGTGAAAAAACGCCACTGCTTTGGGTCTTTCAACAGGATTATAACCTAAAGCATACAAGCAAGGTCGCACGAAAAGGGCCTCGCAAGAGCAGTATTAGGGTTATGGAATGGCTCGCACAATCACCAGACTTCAATACAATTAAAAATTTGTGGTTCGACGTGAAGAGAGCAGTTGCTCACTATAATCTAACTAATAATAATCAACTTTGAGAAGCAGGAATATATAATACCTAGAGAAAGATATGAAAATTAGGTTAATTCAATGCATCGGCTCTGTGCTGCAGTAATAGCGAACAACAGTCACGCAACTAAATATTAATATGAAGAAAAATTACGTTATTACTATTTAACCACTAAATCTTTTAAAATGTAACACAATTTTTTTTTTCATTTTTATGAAAGTAAAGCGTACTACTATTTTTTTGACCGTCCATATTTTGGAGCTTTTGGCGCATTTAATTTAAATCGAATCAAACTGAGTTTAATTCTTAAGTTTTCTTTTATGATTGTACTGTTAACACATATAACTTGTTAAAAAAATACAAAGTAAATATTTGTAAAGAGAAGCAGATTATTTTTTTTTTAATTTTCTTTTCGTGGTATGCGTACTACTATTATTTTGACCGCAGCTGCACATGTATCCTGGTTGCTGTGTGTGCGAGTTCTATATCTTTGTCACATGCGCGCCCAACAAAATGATTTCACGCAGCTCACCTGCAAACTATATACGCAAATATACAACAAACATAACAGCAATAAGTGAAAGGACGAAAAATACTTGACAGTTTATGCGGAATAAATGCTTATAGAAACATGAATGGGGCAAGGCAAAGCTTGGCCCAACCAAAAGCGCTGCTTTTCGCCTCGACTCACTTCGTTGCGGTCCTGTTTCTATCACTCGTCATTAGAGCAGTAATTGCGCAGCAAAAATGTGGCAGCAAGAACACTACACTCGGATGGAGGCAAGAGTTGTCCGGAGCTAGGTACATCCGGGCATGGACTGCTGCAGTGCATAAGTCGGCGCCAGCAAATTCTGTTGCATAAAACAGCACTTGATGTCATGGCTCTAGGAATGAGCGGCCGGACGGACAGGCAGATAAAGAGACAGACAGACAAATAGTTGTGGAGGGGATTGGATAAATGGGCGACAAACGAACGACCCGACCCAATCACTGCAATTCGCTGCGGTTGCTTATGCCTCAGCGACTGTCGTTGCCGCTTGGCGCTTGCCATTTTACAGTTGGCGGCTGACAGTTATCCCCTTGATCTTGATGTTGTTGCTACTCGTGATGCATTCGCAGCTATGCGGCGTGGATGAAACGCACAATAACAGCAGCAGCGCATGTCATTTATCTGTCTCAGTCTGTCCGTGTGTCTATCTGTCGGTCTGTCCGTATGCTTGTCAATTGATGCACAGACACGGGCACAAACAAACGCGCACTCACAATGGCGTCAATACGCGACTGCTTTCTCTGCGTCGCTTTTTTGTAATTTAAATGCCGCTTGCCGCGAATTTATTGAAAATGCATACGCACAGCTGAGCAAGGATAATGGAGGGATGAGCGCGTCGCAAAAAAGCAAAACGGCGCTGAAGGAAAATTGAAAATGCCAAGTAATCTGCAGTGGAGTAGCCCACAAAGGACTGTTTCTTCCAGCTGCTCAACTCCGACTTTCCTCAAAACCCTTTCTCCATTTCTGAAAATTGCAAATTGTTTACATGTAAACACTGGCGAAACACAGCACATCACAGTGCAGCGCAGCGCAGTGGAATTTTCGAAATCAGTCAACGAGACTTTATTCCGCTTTGCCCCGTTTGCCAGGCCCCGCTGTGCTACCACTATAGCGTAGGGAGTGCGTTAAAAATGTAGACACACAAGTTGTGTGGAAAATATGCAAACAACAACCAAAAATAAAAAGGCTGTAGTAAGCAATGGGGGTACTTCATCGTCACGTGTCATGTTGACGCATGCATTGTGTGTCACTACTGTTACTCGTATTAATGTTGTTATTTTTGTAGTAGTGATTTTCTGTATTTGGCCCCTCTCACCTTCGCTTCTTTCATAAAAACACCCCACAATGCGATATATGCTATTCAATTTTAATAATTCGTTGCCGCGGTTTTGTTTACTTTTTGCAATTACCACGTATATGTACAATATGTTCGCAAAGATTTCAGTTCTCTCTCTCGTATAAAAAATATCATTTTTGTATAAAGTGCGTGGTTAAAAACGACAGCTGCAGCTCTGGCTGACCTAATGGTTGTGTGGTGGTGTTTGTTTTGGTGTTTCAGGCGTTTTATTGCACTAGTGTGCCCAAAAATCAGCTTGACTAAAGGGCGACAGCAGCGCGACATGAGCGCATGCACGCGAGTGATTAATGCGGCAAATTGTATGCGCGGTCACGGGCCATGAGCGAGAAAGCACTTGGAAAATAAGCTAAAAAGTGAAGCAAACATTGAGCTCTGAGGGTCACAGACTGTGATTCGTATTGTAAAAATGCCAGCATAAATATAAGCTTGGAATCAGAGGAAGCCGGTAGCAGGCGGGATGATGGCACTGGTGAATTTTTAATTAACCTTTGGAGACGACAAACGCAAAGTTGCATTTTTAGAATTCCTTTTCGGTTTTTATCAGCGCTCTGCTTCTGAGGTGTACATAGGTCACGGGTTAGCCGAGCTTCCAGTGACACTCTGCGCAGTAACCTCATCGCCAATCTACGCGGAAAATGCGAATTGATGTCCAACGTAACAACGTAATGGCAACAATACCACTTCAGCGACAATATGAATGTGAAACAACCCCTAGGTAAAAAAAACAACTGGCCGCTCCTGTAATCAGCACTCACAACAACACAAAAGTACAAAGCGGTAGAGAGCGCAGAATGACCGCCATTTCTGTTAGCAATGTGCGGCAATGTAAGTTTAAGTTAAAGTAACCGCGGCGGCGTGCGATATATGCAATATGCCAAAAGCGACAACTATAATACAAGTAACAACAATAGCAACGATCTCGTTGCGCTGCTGCAGTGTTCAGCGTGGCGTTGACACTGACAGCAGCATGACAGCCTGGCAGGAAAAGACAGCAACAACAGCTCCACCATCCTTTGTGAAAGATCAGAGAGTAGCTGTGCCGGCGCTTAAAGTGACAGTCTCGTTGTCATGCAGTGACAGCAGCAGGAACATACCAACAACAACGGCAACAATAGAAACAAATGTTCGCAACACCAGCGCACTTTCAACGCAGCATGTAGTGCTTGCTTTAATTGCACGTTAAATGTTTGGCCCAAGGGCAGCCGCTGACGAACCCGGCCGCCAATTTTGGCTGTTGCTGCAATGCAATCGAATTGATGGGCCCTTGAGGGCGAAAGGAGCCACGTGGGTTCGCCATAGTAAACGCATTTGCCATTAATGCTGTGAGTGGGTAGGAGTGGTAGAAGAGGTAAAGCGAAGTTGTTTTTGAACAAACGCACTTATTTGTCCACTTTGTCAACGCAACGCAGAGAGCAGCCAACTAGAACACCAATAACAGTGGGTGTCGCAACCGCAGTCTAGCATTGTTTTTGTTGCTGCTAAGGCATCAAGCAGCCACCGTCCATTGACTGCGAATCCCCGTTTGGTCCCGTACAGAGCATCTAATTCAACGGCTCAAATGGGTCATTAATCTTGTTGCACGGAATTTCTGATCAAATTTTTCGTAATTTTAAGATGCCTCGACGTGGCGGTGGGTTCCGGCTATTACTGACTGCTGGCTGATAAACGCCAAATTTTACGCAAAGGATGCGTTTGCTATTCGTTCGTATTTTTTATGTTGTATTTTATTTTATATTTTGTATTCTCGATGGCTGCTTGCGGCCGAATATGCTGCACTTCGTCAGCGCCGAAAAGGGTCTTTATAGTTTGATAAATAGCTGCATACGTTGTGTGCGACAATGTGGACGTCCTTGCCGAGCCGTTATCATTGTGGTGGGCGTGCCTTGCAAAATATGTAAATGATCTGTCTCTACTATCGTCGCTACGCTGTTGGAATATGCCACGTTGGACGGTACTGATTGCTGTTGTTCTTATTGTTGTGTTGTGCATATGAAATAAATTTTACAATTTGTCAAAATGGCTTGAGAACATGGGACGTGACAATAGATCCGACCTGCTTTTGGCCGGTCAATTTATACCGAGTTGCCGTTGTGGAAAACAGAAACTCCCTGTAAAATAATTAAATCAAAATATATAAAATAAGTATACGGCAGCCCTGCCAGCCGTACACTCAACACTGAGGCAACGCCAAAAATCTACATTTATATGTAATACATATTTCCCACACCCACTCACACAAGCCATACCAACGCCATGCTGCGTTGTTTTGCCACTAATTATTGGTGACTAATTGCAGCACCAGTTCTGTCAGCCTTCAGCCACACCTTTTGCACAATCTTGCTTCCCCTCGGAAAGCGTAATACCGCGTCGTTTCCCTCCCTCCCTCCACTCCCTTGCACACCTTCTCGTCGTCTGCCTGCCGTTGGCGCGTTTGCAGTAAGAGACAAAAGTTCAATAGGATTTTAATGCGCCTTTTGAAAAGCCAGAAAAGCAAAACTTTTGTGTCGCGTCGCAACGCATTGCAACGTTACAAATTGAAATTTTAGCAGCGCTCTTCCGCAACCTCCTCATTCGTAGCTCTCGACACAGCTTGCTTTTGTCTGCGCGCTCGTCGACGATCGACCGCGCTTCATCCTGTTTCTACTTCTTCCACTAGGCGTATAAGTTGAGCTCATTTTCCAATTGACAAACAAACTTTTTTGATTAAAATTTTAAGTTCACGCGCACTCGCGAACAATTTCGGAGAATTTAAATTTTAATGTTAGTGTGGTGGCGGACGATGCCTGCCGGCTGTCGAAAGCTGCTTCCTGGCTGCTGCCTTCCAGTTGCCGTCTTCTTTTCCTGCTTACCTATGTAGCAACAGTAGCAGTAAAACTTGTTGTTTTATTTTTTGTCGCACTTTTGTCGAATCTTGGCACGCTTGTCACGCGTAAATAGCGTGGAAATATTTGTATTTCTGCTTTTATTGCAATAAAACGAACCGAAACTTTTCAAAGTGAATATTAAAAATGCGGAAAGTTGCGAATAATTCAATTTGATTGAATTTAGAATAAGCAAAGCGTATTCTCAGAATGACCCGAATAGCTTTGACATTTGTTTTAGCTGCACCGACCAATGATTGAATTCCTTACCTAATAGCGTTATAAATATATATACATATATATCGATCTTGGCCGTATATTGATTCTGTCTGTGTTTACAGTCTCTCTCTTCCGCTTTGTTCATCCATCATCAATGCGTATTTTTATGCACTTAGCTATATGTACATGCATATATAGCATAGCCATGTTCCTGTATAGTTCATAGAATCTCATTGCACTGTACTAATACAGTGGGCGTCCAATATAGCGAATCTTATGTTGTACCCCCAATTTGTTAAATCGAAAAATTCGTTAAATCGATCGAATTTTTTTTTTTTAACCATCCTTCTTAACCCTAGTGTGTGTGGTTAAAAAGAACACTCTTACTCATGTGATGGGGTACCCCAGTACAAATTGTATGAAAATTTCTCACTTTTTGTTCGCACTGTAAGACATTTTGCCGTTTTTGCTAAGTTTTAAAGCTGTCTTTCGACAGGTTCAAAAAATTTTTACGTTTTATAGGTTTCGATAACGATGGTAGCCGACCTTTACGAGCCCAAACAAATAAAGCGGCTGCCATTTTTGATAAAATTGTTCTATTACAAATTATTTGCTTTAGAAAGTTTTACTTAGAAGAAATATCTAAGAAATTCATGCAACTCCATAAAAAATGTGTTGGGTTACCCGGGTGACCCCGCAAATAAATGGAATCAAACACTCGAAAATAAAGACATAATACCATTTTGGGAGTTGTCATGAAGTTTCACCTTTCTAGGTTATCCGCAAGTATATAACATTTCAGTATCAAAGTGAACAGCGAACGCAATTTTGAGCAAAGAACAGACAGAACAAATATCTTGTTTTATTCCAGCATTTTCAAAATACAAATATGGCTATGTGTGTACAGTGAAAAAGTCTTCGATGCGCGATTGCCTCTTTACCGCAAGTAAACTTTACTGTATGGCAATTTCTCTTGATTGATTATTGAAATTTTAATTTTTAAAAGAAAAAAGCCGACCGAACGCAAAACAAATCCTGTGAAAATTATCAGCAATGCATACAAACAGAATTTGAAAATGTTGATAACTTGACGTAAATTTTAAAGTTTTAACGTAACAAAAACAAAAACAATTGAGGTACCGTTCACTTGACGAAACCAAACATTCATTGTTATTGTGAAAAATGTGAATGCTCAAATAAAAACAATTCGAAGGGTGAAAAACAACATAAATATTCGTTATATCGAATATCAAATTTCACTTTTGTTCGTAATATAGAACCATCAATGGAAACAATTTGGCCGTACGTTAAATCGAAAATTGGTTAAATGGAAAGGTAGTTATACTGGACGTCCACTGTATTGTGCATTGGGCGCAAAAGTCGCCTATACCGCGTATAAAAGCGCGTTTTCTCTTCTCGCTTCGTCTCCGTTCATTTAGCGGCATAAATCATTTTCTCGGGGAAATTAATTTGTGCCATGTGCGGTGTTAAAAATTG
Organism: Melieria picta; assembly: GCA_964056695.1. Taxonomy (NCBI): domain Eukaryota; kingdom Metazoa; phylum Arthropoda; class Insecta; order Diptera; family Ulidiidae; genus Melieria; species Melieria picta. The sequence goes on from OZ057399.1 coordinate 65,605,239, forward strand.
TGCTACCCAGTTTTAATTTCTTCTTCTTTTCCACTAGTTTCCGATATGGAAAAACATCGTTGCCAGTTCACGATGCAAGACATACATTTTTTCGCTTTATTTAATTATTTTACACGCATTTAACGATAACAAAAGTCGTTTAAGAGATTGAATTTATTCCTGCCGCCCCTCCTCACTAGTCCCTCATAGGCACTCAAGCAATTTATGCATTTTATGTGGCAGTGACAACGCCTTGCCTACCGCTTTCTTCACTCGCCTCTTTTTCTCGACGTCCATCCGTCTGTGTGTACTCTCTTCTGGCCGTCCTTCCAGCTGTGTAGCGCCACACATGCGCACGTGCTGCCACTTTATAAGAAAAACACAAAGAACACCAAAACGCTGTTCTCTGGAATTTCATGGCGTGCGTTAGCGGCTCTTGGCGCAGCAAGCATTTTTTTAGTTGCGTTTTGTGTTTTATTCACTTTTGCGGCCATCACCGTCTCCCAAAACATGGATATGTGCGGTCTGGGCAAAAGGTATCGACTTCATTTTGCTGTTCGTCAACAGCATCCTGGCACTGCTCTTGCATCGCAGTGTCATTCTTCACATCTTCCGCGCGATATTGTCATCCTCATCATCATCGTTTCCATTATAGTCATCAGCTTTTGCCGGCTGCTTCTTCGTTGCCACAACCTCTATTGGCCCTACGAAGTAGATGTGGCATGCAGCGCTGCCTGCCACGTCTCGTTTCGGCTCGCTGCGTGCGGCGCTCGGCGTGACGGGATTTTTGCTTCCTGTCAAACGCTCCGTACACATATGCGCTACGCGGCTGCTATTGTTGTTGGCATCGTTACAACAACATTTTCTATTTCATTTTTGGTTAAAACCGGGACGCTTCTTTTTCTTGCTTCTTCAACACCACCGCAATTTTCTCATCGATGCCGCCGGGTATTCCCACGGCGATGTTTTGTTGCTGCTGCCGCTCTGTTATTGCGGCAGCAATTTTTTGCATGTCATAATGTCGGAAAAACATGAATATGTAAATTTAGTGGCATCTAGCGAGCGTGCGCATAATAAACGCTGAAAGGAAGTGCCGTATAATTTTCCCCGGCCGCCGACAAAGCACATTAGCGGGCGAAGAGGGGGTGATGCGGTGTGGGGGTGGAACGAGTTTAGTGCGTCGTTGCGTCACTTTTCGCAGTTACCCGTATTTGACTAAGTCATTTGTCAGCCGCTGTATGCAACCTTAAGTTGGGCGTTGAAGTGCGAAATTGTCAGTGTTTGTCAGCAATATTTCGCTTCGTTTTAAGAAAATGCTATTTTAAATTCTAAATGGCTGCCAGATGGCTCTTGAAACGAGTACTTTTCTATCCTCATGAAAAATGTAATTTTACTTACAATTCGGACGTATGGTAAGAGCGGATATCAACGAAAAGATGATAAAGATGGTAACAACAGCTTCCAGGAAAGCCTCATCATTAAAATGTGTATGGAAATCATGTCACCAGTTGTTGGCGTAACACTTTTACACAACTGTCGCACAATGTCATTTGGCCAAATGAGTTGTGCAACAAATCAACGCTAATGAGAGTCGACTGACAGACGAAAAACAAATATCGGCTCATAACAACAGTGAGAGTCACGCAAGTAAGACACGGAGACATCTGTGTACAATGATATAAGCTTTAACAAATTCCTGTGTAGACACCCGAATATATTCGATTTCGATTCGATCCACCATTAAAAAATATCCCAATATTTATATTACGTATTCATATTCCGTTCAGGTACAATCAATCGCACTTAAAACTTCTTATAATCTTACTATTATGTATAATAATTTAAAGCAAACATTTTGCTCTAAACAAATGATTTCTAGAATTTGTGGCCTTGAAATTGAATACAAGTGATAATAAAGTAGTAATAAGCCAGCACAGCCATATATCCTATAAACCTAATGTGCATTCCTACACATAAAATGCAGCTAGCATAATTGAAGATGCCTTCGAGTAACTTGTTTTCCTTATAAAACTATCAGCACAGATATTGGTAACTTCATAGACAGGATATACGGTAGGGTGTCAGCGGATATGTAAAATGAAAATTGAAAGAGCTTTCTGTAGGGGAGGGGGAAGCCACAACAAAAGGAAGTGCTTCTGCGCTCTCGATCTCGTTTCATGTATCTAGTACCAACTGTCACGTTATGTTATGTGTATATGCCAGCTGGGCGACATATTCGCACGCCCAAACATTTATATTCATAGCGTACGGAGTGCAAGGATATGCGTCTAGGATATGTGAGCAGGATACACGTCGCGGCACGCACTCATGCAGCTGAATGAAGATATAGAAATACGCACCTACAAACATGCACACATAATCCTAGGATCCCGAATCCTGAATTCCCGGGATCCCGGACAATTTCAGTCCCGAAAAATACCGGGATTGACAAAACCTGATCCCGGGATGAAAACATAACATACCTTAGTTTTTGCTTTTGTGACCTTATTTTCGATAAAGGCAAACATTCTTATTTGTTACAAAAAATAAATTGCATACTGCCTGTGACCAGTGTAGTATTGAACAGCAGGTTTGCCAGGTGGTTTGGCAATTAAATTTATGTTATTTATTTTATGTTATTTGTAATGAATATTTTTGTAAAATTTTTTTTATTTTTTAGTAAAATTTATTTGATTGAAAAATACGTTTAGTTCCTTGAAAAATATATATTTAATCTCGAAAAAATACCCCGATCCCGGAATTGCGATTTGCAGCCTCGAAAATCCCGGGTTTATAAAACTGGTCCGGGATGTGTGCAAGGATGTGCAATATTTGCAATTCAGTTTGTGAAACAACAAAATGAAAGTAGGCAATAAAAGTTCTCATAAGCAATAAGTAAAAATTTGTGTCTATATTTTATGCGAATTAAATGGAAAGTACATAGAAGTTCTACTTTAAATTTAAACGTAAGTTAAAGAAAACGAAAAATTATGCTAGAGTAGAAGTTTAATGTAACTTGTAATGCTAACTACAAATTTACTACCACTACTGCAAATTTTGTTGTTGTTTATGTTGTTGTTCTTGCCTGAAAAGTAAAGACTGAAAACAATTGCAGCAGCACGAGTAGCAACTAAACCGAGCAAAAAAACAAAATGAGCAAAGATCGGTAGGACATGCGCGGAGGTAGTCGGACAAACGGTCGGTCGGACAGTTGTGAGCGCCTGCAGGCGAATGCGCGTGCCTGGCAAGGATAATGCCGTAGTAGTGTAAGTGGCAGTGTCCTGAAGCTGTTGCAATTGCAACAACAATAAACGCAAAAAAGCAACAAAATAGTCGGATTTCATATGCATCGCATGACTTGGCGTTTGTGCAGACGCCGCCTGTCCGCTTGTGCGTGCCTATGGTTGCTGTATTCTTGTTGTAGCTTTGCTGCTGCAATTTGGCAACTTCTGCTGTTGTTTTATTATGGTTCTGTGGCAATTTTTTATGCCAGCGGCAGTGGACAACAGCACATCCCCTGTTTCGTTGGTTTGTTCAATTGTGTAAGTTTTTTGCTCGCATGCGGCACCAACACACCCAAACACACACATGCATGTCCATTAGGACGATTGTCGTTACGTTTTGGTTAGCGCCTGCCTTCTTCCACAATATTTTTTTTCACAAATTTAGCTGTTGTTCTTATTAGGTGCTATTCTTTCATTGTTGTGCCTCAGCCAGCCTGGTAAGCTAAATACTAAAGACTTCCCATTGTGACAAAGTTTTGGCTGTTGTTGATTTTGATGTTCCTAAACGCATTAAAAGCACCGCAGATGCAGACTACAGCGGAAAATGAGAATCATGGAGAAAAGTGAGCAGGACTAGCAAAAGCAATTTAATGCTTGCCGAATGCATAACGATATAAAAATATTTTGCTAGCTAAATATCTACACATTTTATATCGCAGCTACATATATAGACGACAAATTAAAATTAAAAGAACAACACAATAGCTACAACTTTCGCTACTCGAAAGCTTGGTGTTCCCAGCTTTTCCTTAAACAGCTGCCTGGCAGCAATCTCAGCACAAACTTCTGCTTTCCACTCATCAGCCAACTTTCAACTTACTCCACAAATTATCCAATCAACCTGCAATGATCCACAAACGCACAGACGACCACACACCGTGCTCATCGACCATGCCAAGTAAAAATATCCCTAAGCACTTCTTCGCTTTTTCGCCCCGTGTCCACAGTGATTTGTTGAATTCTCACTCCTTTTCCCTCGTCCCATTTCGTTTGTCGTTTTTCGCTTCGCAGTCAGACGTAAGCTAAGCGGCAAGTGGCCGACTTCGTTAGCACTGGCTGCCGCCTGGAAGCGAAGCAAGTGAAGTGGCTACAGAAAAAGGGATCAACAATTAAGCTCGGGTAAAAAATGATGATGAGCTATCAGCGCCCCAGCAACAGCAACAAAAACAACACGGCAAAACAATGAGATTACTCAACAGGGCGACTTCTTTTAGCTGCGTCGCAAAAAATATCAAAAAATTGACTGGAAAATTTCTTTCGCTATTTAGCGCGCACCTTTTTCGCCGTTTCTTACTAAAGTTGCTCTCCCTTCCCGTTGATGTTTTACGGTATGTATAAACAACGGTTAAAAAATAGACTACTCACGCTACAGATGGGTGAATTGGGAAAATCGCAAATTGTTGCCGAGTCCGCTAATAAGGCGTGCAAGAAGGCGAGCAAAGAGGCACATGAGGTAAGGACCGTCTGGTAAATATTAAGTGATGCATACTCTACGGCAATTTAGCCGACTAGGAGTGGATAAGTGAAGTAAACTAATTAAGATGCCCAGGCCAAAGATAGGCGGCTTTTGTGTGCGTTAGTTGCGTAGTATTTGGTTTATTGTTGGTGAACTTTGCAACGAACGTTCAGAAATTTATTAGTCCCGAGAATTTTCCGAAATTTAACGTTCTGAGATATTAATATATGTAAATATTTGCCTCTTGCTTTCTACTGTGCGTGCGACTTCTTACATAAATTAGACCCTACAGTTCTATACGAATTCCGAACTACGAGAGAAAGTAACTCGAACCTACTTATATCTGAAAATGTGGAAAACATCTTAGGCCGTAACAAAACAGTCTTAGACCCAGGTTATGGGTTACCAAAAGTTGATGTATCCCGTTACCAAACGTATAAGGAAAGGAAGGCATAAATGCAGTATAGCAAACCCTCGTGAAAAAAATAAATGAGTATGCTTTTATATAGAGGGTGGCTCCTGAATCTAACAAACTAAAAATTTTTCCGGGGAAACGCCCACAAAAGGCGTGGCTCGGGGTCAAAGTTCAACGTTTTTATTAAAAAAACTCAATTAATCTCCAACTGATTTACACGATATGGGCATCAAACGAAAGGTCTTTTTCATACCTTTCTACTAATGTACAACATTAGATACAAAAAATGCACTAATAAAAAGTTTGCACTAATAAAAGTAAAATTTTATAAAAATTCTTAAAAACGGTTTTTTTTTCTCGAAAAAATCCATAATAAAGGCGCAATAAGTTTGTTACCATCTTGTAGCCTGTGAAATTCCCTTTACAATAGAATATAAAACATTGGATATTTTTGTGATTTCACTTTTATATTTAAATTTAAATTGAGTTAAAAGCATCTGCCTGCAATATTGAAATGGCGTTTATGAAAGTTATTGCTTAGGCGTGATCTTTTACAATCATAGGAATTGAATATAAAAATACTGTACGCTCCTTACTGAACCTGATCCCCTAGTTACTCCCATGAGGGTTATTTTTCAAGCAGCCCTGCCGAAGGCCGGCCACATAAAAGGTACTTTAATACAGAAAAAAGTGGTTTACTACCACCCTGCACCTCCTGGAAAAGTACCGTTGAACGGTAAGCAAAGAATATAAGTGTGGAAAAGTACCGTTGAACGATAAACGAAAGATATAAGTGTGCTTTTTAGTTCTAAACTACCTAAAATTTTCATTTTTATTTCAATATGGACCACATGAATCCCTTCAAATTGTACCAGCTATTTGAAAGTGAAGAGGCTTTTGAGATCAGCGGAAATGTCCTAGAAAAGTTAATGGAAAGGAAATTAATACCCCGCGAAGGTAGTCATTGGTGTGCTAATGGCCATGTTTTGCAATTGTGCAAAACTTCTGATTTTGTCGATGGCTATCTGGCAAAGTTTATGCTTCTTAAAGAATGTAAAGCTAGAAATCAGGATCTTTTGAAAACGTTTTTTAATACGGGAGGTACTTTGTACAACCCCCTACAGCCCTCATTGTCTGAAAGTGATGGTGAAGATGACTACGAAATTACTTTGCACCAAAGGTCAAGTTAGAAAAAATTAAAAATATATATTGAAAAACAACAAAAGTATACATTTTTATATTTCATTGTAAAGGGAATTTCACAGGCTACAATATGGTAAGAAACTTATTGCACCTTTATTATGGATTTTTTCGAGAAAAAAAATCCGTTTTTTTTTATTTTTATAAAAATTTTTTTTTGCTTAAAACTCTTTATTAGTGCATTTTATGATACGTATCTAATGTTGTACATTAATACAAAGGTATAAAAAATACCTTTCGTTTGATACCCATATCGTGTAAATCAGTTGGAGATTAATTGAGTTTTTTGATAAAAACTTTTAACTTTGACCCCGAGCCACGCCTTTTGTGGGCGTTTCCCCGGCAATATTTTTAGTTTGTTAGTTTCACAAAAATACGCTCTATATGGCCCAATTTTCAGTTGTTTTTTCCATGAGGGTTCGCTATACTGCATTTGTTCCGAAAGGAATAACGAAACGAGGATTCAATTACTTACTCGTACAAAGTGGAAAATATTTACAACCTTTTACGTTTTTTTCAACCTTATTGAAAAAAAGTAATTTTCAAAACTGTTTTATACGGCAGTCATACAAGCATTATTGCCCTTACTGCCCTCCGCCCTTCCCCTGGAACAGTAGCATTAGGTAGGATGGAACGTGGCAGCAACTAAAGAAGTGAATTAAAAATGCGTACCCATTCATGCGCGCAGATACTGCAGACAGCAAACGAAATTCGTTTCAAATTTGTGATGCCTTCACTTCCTGGCTCCCCCACTTGCCAGTAATGCTGTCAGCCGACTGTGAGGTGCGCACATGCGAATTATCTTGCTGCGCACACGCACGTGTGCGCCAATACCCAAAGGCAGTTAGTCGAAGTCAAGGATCAGCACTTACACGACAATACGATAAGAGTGCCAAAAGTTCAACACTGTGGGGCATGCTCCACCACGCCATCCCCCGGAACATCTTGAGTGCAAATACGACTTATGCACAGAGTGACAGTGCGGGACCAAACTACAATGCAATTTCTTTTTAACGACGACAAACCGACGACAATGCCGGAACGGACAAACGTGGGCGTTCGGTTGGGTGAGTATGCGAGCGGACGGACACTCTTACAAACAGACCATAATAGACGAGCAGTCATAAATATTCGAAGTAAGTTCACAACAAATAATCAGAAGAGTCCGTGAGTCTTTATAACACTTTTACCTTCTGTTATAGTTTGCGTGCGAACATTCGGTCTGGTCTGGCGCTGTCTTCCTCTTTGACCCCTCCCCTCCTTCTGCACCAACAACAACAGCAACGGAAATTCAAATTATAACAACTTCACTCAAACATCATACATTATCTGAATATTCCAAGGAGACAAACATACTCCTACAAATGTACAAATATTTTGTACGTATATAAATAGTACACATACTGTATGCATGTGCGCCTCCAAAAGAAAAACGAATCGAACAACAATTTATGCAGGGCATCTTCGTTCCGGCATATCCGTTGCATTTCGCACAACCTTCACCACAACTGACTTCCGTGGCGCTGCTTTTCCACTTCCAATTCCTCTGGTGATTTTTGACAAAAACCGTGCGCTGCATATTTTTGCTTTCCAGCGCTGCCGTCAGCACTAACAACAGCAGCTATTCATAAAGAGTGCTTCCTTGTATCGCCACAAAGTATACACGCAGGCGAAAACATACAGTTCGCAATGCCTTTGCACACAGTGAGGTTGTCTTTTTTTCTGCTTACCCGGTGGATAGTATTTGCTACGCCGCTACTTCTTGTCGTCAGCTCACTTTTACATTGCTCGCTCGATCTTTTCGCCTTCTTTTTTCCAGTTTTTTCAATTGCTTTCATTTTCAGTTTCGCAACTTTCGGTCGTTTTTTATACCTCATGCAGCGACGTGTGGTTTGTGAACTTCGTCCTACCTTACAATTATTTCCCCTGAGACTTTGCGAGTTTTCATATTTTCCCCACATTGCCATTCCGCAATTCTGCCTATGCTTTTCATATTTTAATTCAAAATCGTTCTTGCTGCTGCTGCATCGAGATGCTGCTAACGGCGTGTGGGGGCCATAGTTGAGGCATGAAATTAGATTTGGGCGGAGGATACACATTGTGGTCGGACGTTGTGCCAGTGATGAAATTTGTAATAATTGTAGTCAACAGCTGTGCTTCTCAAACGGCCAACGTCTCCAAAATTCTATATACTTATAACCTTCTGTCATGCAATCACAAAATTGTTCAGTATGTTTGCTAAAAGTCAGAATCCCGAGTAGAATTCTATAGATTTTCCATAAATTTCATCTTCCGCTCTTTCAACTCGCCCATTCTATCCAATTTCTAAGCACCTTGACCACATATTAAGTTATTTCAAACGCTTCTCTCTATTAGCGTTAATTAAATGTACGTAATAAACACATGTGCAACGAAAAGTAAAGCACATGTGCAACGTATGATTTGATTATTTATGCTCATTAATTTCAATAAGTCTTCCTCTCCTTGCCCACAATATTCGCAAGGTTGCTCGCGAATCCCGCACATCAGGAGCCATCACAGACAACACCCGACAATAAAACAGTTTCAGCTGGCAGACAAACAGAAATTTACCAACAACAGCAATCAGCGAAAAACCAAAACCGCAGTGGATCATAATAAAAGCGGGAAGTGACAGTCAAACTAAACGGAAACCGCGCACAGGAATAGACACGGACGGACAGGCAGCTGGCGGGGAAGGTGGCTGCGTTGGGGCAAACGAACGAATGAACATTCAAACAAAAAAGCACGAAACGTGACTTTGCGATTTTATTATTGCTTAACTACTTCACGTACGGATTTGGCCGCATTAACACCCAGCAATAACAAAAACAACAGCATCAAAGGGCAGACAGGAAAGCCATAAGAAGCAGGGAAGTGGAAAGCGGAAGGGCAGCAAACAACGAAACCAGTCGCAAAAACAATTTAATGTGACCAACCCCAAGGATAACCGCTTTATTGTGTGTTGTTGGTGCGCTGTTGATGACGGAGCGGAGAGATTCAGCATGATTGCTCCCCAAAGTATGCGCAAAGTGCGGATTGCCGAAGTGCCAAGGCTTCTGAGTAGCGTGTGCGGAACGTATGTGCAATTGGGTCAACTAATGAAAACTTATGTTAACATTGATTAGCTAATTTAGCAAAGTTGGCCAGCAGCCTATAGCGGGCTAGGCAGGCAAAAAGTCGAGCTGCTGGAAAATCTGGAAAAACGACCAGTTGGCAAAGTGCCTTCATGTGTTTATAATGAATTATTCAATTTTGTTATTCGTTTTTTTTCTGTTCCGTTGTCTTCCCTTCACTTTCAGCCTCCATCGAACGAACCGCACTTTAGCGCAACATTCAACACATCGTACTTACCTACTTAAATGGCTATAACAACCCGTTACCGGGTTACGGCCTATCGCAAAAGCTCTTTCCAGGCGCCTCTGCTTTGCGCGCGCTTCCTCCAGTTGGTCACACCAAGAGATGATAGGGCGCCCTCAACTTGGTCCTTCCACCGTAGACACGGCTTTCTGCTCTTCATCGACCCCCAACTACCGCATCGAACACCTTCTTCGCCGCGTAGCCGTTGGACGTTAATTCGCTGTGCTACGTTCATGTCTTTTTACAGCTCATACTCGTAGAGCTCGTTGTTGCTTTGTATATGATAGTCGTCGCCAATACGAACAGAACCGAAGATTTTACTTTCCTCTCGAACACACCAAGGGCCGCTATGTCGTTACGCGACAGTGTCCATGCTTCTGCGCCATAAAGGAGCGGGGCAGACTATAGAGTGCAAGTTTTGTTGGTCATTCAACACATCAGCTTTATAAAATGTGTGCATGCACTTCTACATTTGAATTTTGCACAAATTCATCGAGAGGGCAGACGGTACTTCAACGGTATGGCGATGCCGCTTTAAATTTATTTTCAATTGCACGGTTTGCACGCCTAGAACTGGCGATAAAACAAAGAGCCCGCAAAAGTACCCAAAAAAAAACTAACGCAAAACGCTTTTGCTACATTCGGCATTCCTTGGAGAATGCAAATTGGTTATGATACCAAATGAAAGCCGTTCTAGGCGCGCAGAGCAAAGCGAAAGAAAAATCCAAATTGTAAAAAAATAGTAATTTCATTTGATTCTTCACGCGCTTCACGCTTTGTGCAGCAATCCACAGCACAAAGCAGGTCGCAACATTTCCCCGCATTCGGCTGCTACATCACAGCCACGACCATCAACTTCACAACTTTACCGCCAGCGCATTTGCCTGGCGTCCTAAAGGCGGTGAGTGCAAAAAATTTCACTGCCCCGGCGGAAATCGCATCCTTAGAGGCTCGAACGATGCAATACGGAGTAATTTGATACGGGATGTGGCTGGAATTGTTGGCAACTGCGGCATGCAGACGAGACAAATTGCGGCGGCAGAAATTAAAGCACGCACAGCAAACGGGCAAAAACTTTAAAGAAAAGCAAGCTCCAGAAGATATCTGAGAGGAGACGACAGAAGAGAGAAACAGAATAAAAAGGAGCAGCACTCAAAGTGGCATTCCAAGTTTCGCCCGGCGGCGTGCGCAATTTTTCAACTCTGCTACAGCTTCGCTCCCACACTCCAAGCAAGCGTGCTATAGCGACGTGCATTTCGCGAAAGGGTTAAATGGCGTGCCACGCATACCGCGTCTGCCACGCAGCTTGGGAAAGTTGTCGACACTTCTCTCTCTACGGCGGCCAGACAAGAAAATAGCGCTTGGTCAAAGAATCGCAAAAGCCTCGTGGCACTTCTCTGCAGGATTTAAGGATAACAAAAATTATGAATTGAATGTTGCCACAAAAAGGACAAACTTGCTACCAGTTTAAAGTAATTTGCAACACTTCCAATTTCCGGCAACGCGGTTTCAGCATTTCAATGCAGGCTACAAGCAATCAAGTGTGAATTTCTATATAAACACACGCACGCACGAGTGTGTGCTCTCACACACGCGCATGACATCAATTTTTAAGCACAACTTGACAGTCGAACAAACGAATGGAAAAATGTTGCTCATACGCCACCGAGCACAAGTTAGGCGGAAAGTCAAAATGCAAATCAAAGAAAGCGCATAGTGAGAGAAGGGAAAAATTGCATTAAAGAAATGCCAAATAAAAACAAACAAAACCAACACACACCCATACTTATAAACTAATAACTCACGCATAAAGGTTCGTGTTGTTGTTGGTAGGTGTTGACGGCATTGTGCTTGTGTGGACGCAAAGTGTGTGTATATGTATATACGAGTATAGCATTCCCTTCCCCTCGCCGTATGTGCGTTTATATGGGAAAATTGCTCAAGACTTAAGCTGCCTGCAGCACCCACTCGCTCATTGTTGCTCCATGCCTCTACCTCTTTTTTTCACTTGATACTACATCGTTTGCGGCATACACACAGCTACTTAAGAGTGTTACTGTCTACACTCCATTGTACTACTAACCCCGCGACTCTCCTGCCCCTGCTCATTTTATGTATGTATTTAATTTTTAACATTTTTTGTTATTTTCAATTTTTATTCTTTCCGTACTCTCAGGGTATTTATTGCATTCTATGCACGTTTTTATGCGCTCCGAACCATTCTTGCTGCGTGCCGTCTGTTGCTCTCGCATCCGCAGCGCCATTACTTTGGCTGTTGTTACGCTTCGCTTTCACACTTCCTAGCGCATACACGAACATACGCCTTTCCCTTTGCGCCGATGTGAGTGCATGTGTGGTACTGTTAAGTTACCACACTTGGTTGTTCTTGTAGAGTTTGCCTGCGTGTACACCTTAAACTCCACAGTGTAGCAGTTTCGTCTCTCTTCGCAACCCCAAGCACGAAGAAGAAGCGGCCGTTTTTGTTTTAATTTTGTACTTTCATTCCATTTTTTTCCACTCTTATGTGCAGTAATAAGTAATTTTGAAATTCTTTCTTTTTTTTTTTTTTTTTCCATGTTTATTAAAATGCATCTTTCTGAATAGAAATTAACAAATTGTGGATCAAATCTTAAAGCTAAAATTAAGGTATTACATCAAGTAATTCATATATTGGGTTTCCTCTTCAGTCTATTGCATAATGTTTTTCCTCTTCAGTCTATTGCATAATGATGCGTCCAGTAGTTGTCGCGCTTTAGGGTTAGGATGCTGCATAAGCTTTATCTTATATTTAGGTAGCAGCAAATTAATGGTCTCAGCCACTGTTTGAATATTTAAGTCTTTGTGAATGTTTGAATTTTTAAGGTACCAAGGTGCACCAGTAATCTGCCTCAGAAGTTTATTTTGGACCCTTTGTATGCGCTCGATGGATGAAGAGCAAGCAGAGCTCCACAGCTCAATGCCATAAGTCCAAATTGGCTTGATAACGGATTTGTAAATCAAAACTTTGTTTTCAAGGCTTAGTTTGCTGCGACTACTTATTAGCCATAAGAGCTGCTGGTTTTTAAGCTTGATTTGGGTGACCTTGGCATCAATATGGCATTTCCACGTGAGCCTACGATCAAGGTGGATGCCGAGGTATTTCACGTTATTAAATTGTGGGATGGTTACACTGTTTAGCGTGACCGCTGGACAAGTTCCTCTTTTAAGGGTAAAAGTAACATGTGTGCTTTTAGTTTCGTTAACTTTCACACGCCATTTTGCTAACCAGTTTTCAATAGCTTTTAAGTGGGTGGATAAGTTGGTTGCTGCTACCCTATGGTCACTGTGTGAGCTTAATATTGCTGTATCATCCGCAAAGGTTGTGACGACATTATTGGGATTTTGCGGGAGGTCAGCTGTGTAGATGAGATACAGAAATGGACCTAAAATGCTGCCTTGCGGGACACCAGCACCAATATCCAATTCCCGAGAAATGAACGACTTGTATTTTATTTGAAATTTTCTGCAACTTATGTAGTTTTTAAGGAGTTTGTGACAATGCTCAGGAAGACAGCGCTTGATTTTGAATAAAAGGCCATTGTGCCAGACCTTATCGAACGCCTGCGCTACATCGAGAAATACCGCTGTGCAGAACTTTGCTTGCTGAAAGGCGGTGAGTATTTCCTTTGCAATACGATGAACCTGCTCAATAGTACCATGCTTGAAATCCTGTTGTCAAAAAATGGTAAAAGTAGCATTTCAATTCCTTTGCCATCCCTATTGGCGTGGGATGGGAAAATTGTAAATTATGGTGTACTTACTATGAATTAGAATTCCGCTATCTTTCCTATTAGCGTCTCTTTCTATTTACTGTCTTATTATAATTTACACTCTGCCACTATATCCTATTTCTTCGCTTTCTTGTTTTCGTTTGGTTTGCTCTACTTTCTCTTCTTCTCTTCTCGCACATCCTTTACTTTATTTTATAACTATTCGTTTTTTGCGCTTACTTTTTATTCAACTACTCCTTTCTCTTCTTGAACGTGCATTGTTGGGGTTAATGTTATTCGTGAATGGCTCAGGCCAAACGCACCTGTCTGAGTGAAAATGAAATACTGTTATGAATTAGGGCCCAACTAATACCTACGAGCCTATAATGTTAAAATATATTTTTGCTGGCACCAACATTGATATCCCGAGACACTATCATAAATATTTATATATAGACTACATATACATTTATATGCAATAATATTGTTATTGTTATATTATCTCATTTCGATATTTATAAACATACATATGTATGTATGTATGTACGTGTTTGGTATTTTACTTTCAGTTTCCCACATTGATTCCATTTTTCCTTTGCATTTTTTGTAATTTTTGCAAATTGTTGCTGGAAAATTAATTTTCTCATTTTGTCTCTTTGTCTCTGTCATCTATACTTATGTGCGTTGCTGCCCGGCCGGCAGGTTGCCTGGATGCACTTCGAGCAGTCCGCCATATTGACTGTGCACAATCACGTGATAACGCGTAATCCGCGCATCAGCGTGACGCACGACAAGCACGACCGCCATCGCACCTGGTACCTGCACATAAACAACGTGCACGAGGAAGACAAGGGACGCTACATGTGTCAGATAAACACCGTGACAGCGAAGACACAATTCGGCTATTTGAACGTTGTGGGTGAGTGCGGGGCCACCGGCCAGCTCGGGCGGCAGCGAAATTAATTGAAAGTGAGATTGAAAATGAATACAATTTTCCGTTCACAATTATTTATTTTCGGCTTAAATCGAGGCGCACGGGTGGTGCACAATTGAAAGCACTCAAACGATTAATTTTGCAACTGGTTGTGAAATATTAATTTTACAAATATTTTATTGCATATCGCTCAGACTTTAAAGCGCCAGATCTCATTTTAATGAATTTCAATTAATTTGCTGCAATAGTCAGCACCGCTCAAAACTCCCAGGGCAATACCAATGTTTACTAAATTTACTCTCACCCGCTCCCTTGGGTGACTGGCAATTTGCTACCTTAAAAAATCGTTTTTCAAATTTTAAAACGCACAAAATGCTAGGAAAAGAAGTAAAATCCAAAGCCCAAAGCCAGCGAACCCCACAGCAGAAACAGTAACGGGAGTAACAACAGCAACAGTATGAACGCGACCAAGTATATACAAGAAACAACAATCCTGTTCAAATAAATAAATTTAAAATAATTTATTCCTGCGAGCGCACAAAAGGAGCAAACACAACAACAACCGATAGTCGCACAGCTCAGTGCACAGACGCATTAGCTACGGCAAGTGAGGCGCCGTTGGCGGGAACTGCGACAGCAACAAGCAAACGCATGTAAACAAAATCACGACCAGAATACGCGAAGCCGCCATGCGTCACTAGTAAACACCAACAGCAATAACAGCCTTAGACTTTCGAAAGCACCAACTGACCACTAAACAGTTGTGTTTTTCGAAAATGTATTTCCGAGTCAAGTGCAGGCAATAATGATGATAACGATAATAGTGACGAGGTTGAAGCCAAAACGCTAAATACAGATAAAACAATTAAAACCAGTATACTCGGCTCAGTTTTGAATTCGACAGAAGCGGTTCGGCACTATGCAAACCTAGTCGAAAAGGGTAATATGTGTCCAAGGGCGCAGTATATTAGTTAACAGACAGTTAAGCCAACGGTTACACTGACGGTTAAAGATTCAAAGGTGCATAACGGGTTTTGGGTAATTCTTACATTCACTCCATCCCCACGGCTTAGAGACTGCACCATGGCTACATACATATGCATTGTATAAATGAAAAGGATAACATGAGAATATATTTTTTATATTTACACTGTTCCACGAAAACAAATAAAACATAAATCACACTCGAAGTTGCGTAGGCAGCGGAGTTTCACTTGGCAAATAGAGTATTTCATCGCGAAGTAAGCCGACGTGCGTGCACACGAAGAGCAAACACATGCACACAGAACAGCTGTTTAACACTAGAATGCCCAAGGGAGTCCTTTTGACTACATTGAGGTCTTTTATTGTAAATAACTTTTGTTGCATCGCTTTCTAAAAAAATATCTTACGTGACTTTTATTAGTTTTTAAAGCTAAATGGAATAAATAAATTAAAAATATTGTAAAAAAATTGTTTACCCCAAATTTACCTTAAATGCCCAAAGGTAGTCTACCTATATAAAATTTTCAGCAAATCTTACTGATAAAATGACAAATATGCATCTTCAATTGCGAAATATGAAAATTTCAAATAATTGCAAATATTTAAAAAAAAATATCATAGTAGGCTGTGACAATTCCCAAGTTTTTCAATCAAAAATTCACTCACAAAATTCATTCACAAATTCCAAATTCCAAGTTTCATTCCATTTTATCCCATTGATGTGTAAAGTACGCCATTATATTTTAGTGAATTTTCTTTGTAAACCATAAAAAATAAAAATGAAGTACTTATTTTAATTTAATCTTATATGCATTTATTCATATTTGCTACTTGAAAACCAATAAAATTAAAAAAAAAGTCAGTAAACAATATGGTAGTCAAAATGACTACCTATGGGCATTTTAGGTAGGTCAGATTTTCGGGCATTCTAGTGTTAATCGCTTTAATTATGGGCGTATTTATTTTTCATATAATTTGTATGCCATTCTTTGAATTTCGCCGCCCTCACTTCCCAATTTCCTTTCACCGCAATGCGTTTCATTGCGTAGCAACAAGCGCTTTCGCGGCGAATGAATACAGCATTTTCAGCGTAGAATCGTTTAATTTGCACTGATTTCATAATTGATTATGTTGTTGTTGCTGACGCTGTTTATTGTTGCTTGATGCTTGGCGGTTTTGTTGGCGTTGTGCTTGGTATATGATTGTATCTTTCATACATAAAGCGCCTCCTTTGTGTGTGAATTGACTGCGTTGCGCTGAAAGAAAATAAAGGTGGGAGCCCAAACCGACGCAACCGGAAAGCAGGCTCGTTGCACTTTGATTGAATTAAATATCCATGTTGAGAACGGTAAATATAAGATTTCACATACAGATGTTTCACAATTGCAATTTCTGGAATAATGTTCAAATCGATTTGAACTGAATAGCCCGAAATTCACTATAAGTCAGACTTAGTGCAATGCAATGACTATTACGCGCATTTCCGCATTCAACTTCATTCAATTTAAAACAATTTTGTCGCTAAATTACACCGCCAACCACTAAATTTTTACCTTAATTAACCAGCGAACAGTTTTAACCCCTTCATCCCTTACCTGCGTCCCCTATTTTCATGACGCTATGCACATTGCGTCCCGCAGCACGACTGAAAATCAAGCGTGCCATTCCCCTAAAATAACTACACCCACTCAGACCTGATCAACGAACCAAATACGAGCACACTGATACAAAAGTTGCGAGGTCATTATTAATAAACAACTCCGCCACTCATCCACACTCTGACCTTTTCTCCGCACGCTCGCCACTGCCCTGTGTGGAGGCACCATAATAAATAATAATAATAATTCAAACAGCATTCGCGCTCATGAAGGCGTAAAGCAAATACCACAGACCGAGCAACCAGGGCCGAGGGGAAGGCGCAGAATAACGGCAGACTGCACACAAATTTCAAGTTCTGAATTTCAGCTTTCGAAATGGATTTCGAATTGGCACGAATTATTTTCATGATTATTATTATTATTTTCTAATTATTTAGAGAGTGGTGACGAGGATGGTGGCAGAATAAATAGAGAAGTGGAAACTGTCATAAGTCTGCGGCACTCTTAATGGCACTTACGCCTCGGCGACTTAAAACAAAATTCGCTCGGAAAAGTAAAGGGAGTGAAGCGCCAAATCGAAGGTGTGGAAACAAGAGCAAACAGCAGTGGAAACAGTAGTACACACTCTTGTGTTGATTTAATTTAAAAGGGTTGTTGCTACCATGCAGCGCACCAGCAGTCAGGCCATCTTTGTGGCAGTGCTGTGCTTGTGATAGTCCGACTACCCCTTCCGTTTTTATAAGTCTCCATACCAAAGTGCAGTGCAACTGCTTACAAGATTGCGGAAGCGTGCCGGTTCACGCTTCACTCCACCTTGTGACTGCCCACGCCACCTTAGGTGAAGCTACTGAAAGAACAAGCCGCAAGCAAAGCAAGACGAAAACATCAACACAAGTGGCAGTACATCAAGTCAAGGACTCATTTACCCTCTTGGACAAATAAATAAGCAAAGTGTTTGTGTTACGCTGTGTCCGTTACCTTCAGCCAGCAAAAGACGATGTGTATTCTGTAGTTGATTTTGCAACTGTAATGTCGGTTGTCGGAATTGTTTTTCTTGCGTCTACTTCGCTCATTTTCTCAATGTATCCGATTATTTCTCACTGGTTTTAGCTTCTGTTATACCACCAAATTTATTTGTGCAAGTTTTAATGTTATTCCCTCATTAACAAAAACAAAACTAAAAAATACGTTAACGATCAAATCAACATCGAATGAACAAATAATTTTCCCATCCCCATATATCGCGTGGCCAAATACAGTAAACGTGGTTTAATTTTCACGAAAATTGGTATCTGCTCATTTTTTAGTCCAATTAAATGAATACGAAAAAGTTGAAAATTTTTGAAAATCGGCCAAAACATTTTTTCTTTATCATTACACCGTGTGACACCATTTTTCACACCGGGAAAAATCCATATGTGCGTGAAACTAGAGACCAAATATAGTATAGTATAGTATAGTTTTCATTTCTACATCCTTTGTCCTTTTAAAAGGACTTCAAAATTTTGAAGGGGATAAAAAATAAAAAAAATATAAAAAATACTTAACCTTGTTAGAATACGGCGATATGTAATATATATCAAATTTAAATAAAATTGATTTTTTATCTATTTGTAAAAAAAGGATATGAAAAAGGTCCTTTGAAAATTTAATCCTTTATATCCTTGAAAATTTATATAGAATTTACGTAAAAAGTAACTATGTTAAAACACAAAATCTCCTTGATCACGTGTCAAAATTTCATTACTCTAACTTTATTGGTTCGAAAGTTATTTAAAAAAGGCGGAAACTGCAATTCTTATGAAGTACAAAAATTCTAATTTATTTGAGTATCAGTATTTCAAATAATAAAAAGATACAAAATCAATGAAGCGAGAAAAAAATTTTGACACGTGATCAAGGAGATTTGGGGTTTTAACCCCAAAGGATTTCAAAGGATTAAAATTTTCAAAGAACCTTTTTCATTTCCTTTTTTACAAATAGATAAAAATCATTTTTATTTAAATTCTTGAGCCTTTCCTCTTTCATTTGATATACATATCGCCATATTCTAACGATGTTAAGTATTTTTTATATTATTTTTATTTTGTATCCCCTTCAAAGAAGATAAAAAGATACTTCGACGAATGCAAAACTTAACAAATTGTTATTTTGCTATATTTTTTGTGATTTCTTTTAAATAACGCTACATCGAACATTCGAATACATTGAAAGAAAAAAATAAAACACCCTGTAGGAAATATATCAAGCTTTGAGAAAAGTTATAAATTGTCTCATTAGACAAAAAAATAAGGAAACTACCATAATTTGAATTTTGTAATAAAAACATTTGATTTTTGTCATTAATATTGTTGGCTCCCAATTTTACACTTTGAAAATCCAAAAATATAAGTAAATATACGTATTTTGCCAAAATATTTTAAATTGAATAATTGTGATGTATTTCCTATTAAAATTTTGCTAAAATTCAAACATGACCTGGTTTCTATTTTGGCAGTTCCTCCCAATATTGACGACTCGCTCAGCTCCAGCGACGTGATCGTGCGCGAGGGTTCCAATATATCATTGCGCTGCCGCGCCACCGGCAGCCCGCGCCCAATCATCAAATGGAAACGTGATGACAATTCACGGATCACAATCAATAAGAATCACATAGGTACAGACTTTTTCGCCTTCATCTGCACCTCAATGCTTTCACTGAAACTGCTTTTTTTCTCTTTCCATTGCCGGCATCTGCGTGTGTAAAGTGAACGAATGGGAGGGCGACACGCTGGAAATAACGCGCATCTCTCGCTTGGATATGGGCGCCTACTTGTGCATAGCCTCGAACGGCGTGCCGCCAACAGTGTCCAAGCGCATCAAAGTTAGCGTCGACTGTAAGTAGACAGTATCCCCTCTCCACTTTTATAATTTTTCCGCTTTGACATTTTCCTCGCCATTCCCCCATCTATTTTTAGTATATACCCACTCGTATTTGTCTGTGCATGTGACAATTTTGACAGCATACAGTGCATTCGCCTTTATAGCGTCAAAAGTCGACAGGGGAGTTGGCGGGTGAAGATTTAGTCAGGGATTGAGGTTGCGATTGCCGTTGAGCTTACGTAAACATTCGAGTTCGGCTGGCGTGGAATAGCTGGCTGACCGGGGTTGGCAGACTTTGCTAGGACGCTATTGCATGCAATGAGGGCTGCATGTCAGCATAGAATGATGAAGTACGTGTCATAGCTGCTGTCAACATAAACGTCAACGCTGCAAAGACGAGAGAAAAAATTGCCGCCAACACCACATATATACACACACACATTCAGCAGCGCAATATTATTATGTGTTGATGTTGAGATCCTTGCACTGTGATGAGACGATTTTAATTTGTAGCTTTCAAGGTTTTCTGGTTTCTTTTTTGGTAGTTTTTCTTTAAAAGTCAGTGGAGGTTGTGTTTGTTTAATGGATTTATGTCGTTTGCATGTACAAGTGCACAAGTGGTCAGTTTCTCGTTTGTCAGTATGTTGTTTTTGTGATTTTTTAGAGCAATATGAAAAATATGCGAAATAATGTAAAAAAGTGAAATGTGAAAATTAAATCCGCAGGCGTTACTAAACATGAAAAGTTAGTTAAACCAAAAACTCTATATGCACTGCAGGTGGGTCAATGGATTCAACGGAAGTGGTATTGAAAAGACTAGTGGCAACAGGTAACAATAAGAAATAGCACTACGTTTTGACATCTGCGCCGAATAACAAATTTATTGTTACATCAATGCCTTATCAATTCACAAAAATGTAACAGCTCAAAGCTATCAACTCTTTGAATTCAAACCAAATAACAGTTTGAAGTCGAGCAGCCTATAAAAGCCTGCAGCTTCCAGCGGAGTGGCTTGCGTTCGGTTTATGCATGCATGTACATATATGCATAGCCTCAGTGCATTTATGACGGATGACGTTCAAAGCTCATTATGCAGTAAAACAAGTACTGTCAAATATACATATGTGCATGCATAGGAGGTAGTGTCCGACCGAAACCACTTTTTTGGGCCGAAACCGAAACCGAATTTCGGTTTTTTTTTTAATATTCGGCCGAAACCGAAACTTTCTAGTTGAAATAAAAATCACCACATCAAGCATCAAAATCATCATTTTTCAACAAACAAATTTTACCTTGAGTAAATAAAGAACAAACAAACATAACATAAATAAATAAATACTTATTAATAAAAACAATTCATTCATTTTTTTAAAACATAAACATAAAAAAATCACCCTTTCGTACCTTACTCGCTAATATTCAAAATTAAATAAATAATAAATATTGTAACGATAAGACAGTTTGTCGCTGTGCAAAGCAACCCTGTCGCTACGCGCCGTGCTATAATTCAATCTGGCAACGACGGCCGCGACAATGATGGCAACTTTTAGTCCAATCTGGCAATGATGGTCGCGATCATCATGGAAACCTTTAGTCCACTCTGGAATGTGCGAGAACGATCTGCGCGATGGCCGGACGGGTATAAAAGGCAGCCGGGTGCGGCGCAGCGAGTCAGTCTGATTTTGACTAGTGAAGGTGCCACACGGAGTAATTGAGCGAATAATTAAGTGTAAAGACAGTAAAGTGTAAACCTGTGAAATAAAGTGATTGTTGGTTTATTTTATTGACTGCCGTTGAGGAACTAAGTGTGTTTTATTTTCAAATTACGCAATCCAGAGATACGTACTAGCCCACTAGAACTGGTATTCGTAACATTTGGTGTCAGAAGTGGGATTGTGTTACTGAAAGTAAAAAAAAATAAAAATTAATTATAAAACGCAGACATGGTTAGACTGGAGCAACTGAAGGTGGACCAGCTGAAGAAGGAGCTGGCCGCCTGGAATTTGCCGACTGCTGGCGGAAAGGTGGAGTTGCAGCTGCGCTTGCGAGAGGCGTGTGAATCACGAGGCATCGATTGGACTGCGCACGAGTTCGGAACGCAGGAGCTAGAGGCGTCGGGCAAAGTGGAGGAATCGCCTGCGGGTGCTGCGTCGATGCAAAGTACGGCTGCAGCGGCTGCGCCACCACAAGCCATGGACATGAGCCAGCTAATGGTCGCAATGGAAGGCATGTTTGAGGCTTCCAACCGGAAAATGGAAAATGCAAATCGGGAGTTGTCCAGCAAGCTTCAGGAAAATTCTGCGCGCTTGGAGCAAAAAGTGGAGGAAATCTCGGACAGGATTAATGGGAAAGTCGAGCACCTGGAGACGCGAGTAGAGCGCTTGGATAAACGAGTCGACGACCTGGATGAGTCCTTGAACAAACGAGTTGACAGTCTGGAAGATTCGATGAACAGAAAAATCGACGAGCGGCTTAGAGAGATTCAGCTGCGAGCAAGGGTGCGGTCTGTTGAGGAAAGTTTTGCCATAGAAGTGCCTACTTATGATGGTACTACGTCGTTCGATACATTCAAGCTACAGTTCGACCTGGCTGCTCTGGAAAATCAGTGGACCGATATCAGGAAAGGTCGGAGACTGATACTGGCTCTAAGAGGTCCTGCGGCTGAGGTAATAAAAACAGTGCCGAAAAGTTTGAGAGGTGATTACGAGACCGTCATAAGGGCGCTGGCAGCCAAATACAGTGACGAGCACAACAAAATGGTGTATTACTGCGAGCTGAAGAACCGTAGACAAAGAGCCAACGAGGCGCTGCAGACGTATGCGGCAGATATTGAGCGGCTGGTACCACTGACCTACCCAGAATTCAGCATGGAAGTTTTGGAAAGGCTGAAGATCGAGGCGTTTATCGAAGGCATTCTTGACCCGGAGACTCGTGTGAGTAGCTTGATGATGATGAAGCCGACGTTCCATGAGACGGTGACAAGTGCATTGATGTATGAAGCTGCCTGGAGGGGAAGTTTTCGACATTCATCTGCGGAAAGGCGTCGAGTCCAATCTGGACGTACCACGCAAAGCCAGCCAGTGAGCTCAGAGGTACCAACGAGGCTGCGGGCAATGTCATCTAGAATCAGTTGCTGGCGATGTGGCAAGCAAGGCCACATTTCACGAGACTGCCATCTGCGAGAGAAGCGTTCCGGAGAACAGGCGTCACCAAGATGTGCTGACGCGGTGCCACTCCATCCGTGCAAAATCAAATGCAGGCAGTGCTCGCGAGCCGAAAGCAAAGAACAGATAGTGGACGTCCGGTTGGTGAGCGTTATGCCAGAGGAAGAGTGGTCTGCGGAGAGGCTACAAAAGGACCAGCGTGAGGATGCGGATCTTGCAAAAATCGTCGAAGGCAAGGAGCAAGGCGCACATCCAGACTGGCAGGAGATGGCCGGTGAAAGCCCGATCGCTAAGGCTTACTGGGCACAGTGGAAAAGTCTGCGGCTGAAGGAAGGATGCCTGTACCGCGAATGGGAGAGCGCTGATGGACGGACCAGCAACTCCCTAATGGTAGTGCCGAAATGCAGAATCAACGAGGTCATCCAGGCATACCATAACGACTCCAGTGGAGGGCACCTAGCCATCACCAAAACCGTCGCCAAAATAAAAAGACGATTCTACTGGGTAGGATGTCAGGAGTCTGTAGCCGAGTGGATTAAAAGCTGCGACCGATGTTCAGCAGCGAAAGGGCCAACAAGAAGATCTCGAGGCCGCATGCAGCAGTACAACGTGGGAGCGCCCTTCGAGCGGATTGCTATGGACGTCGCCGGCCCATTCCCAACTTGTACTCAAGGCAACAAATATGTGCTGGTGGTAATGGATTACTTCAGCAAATGGCCCGAAGTCTACCCAATTCCTAACCAGGAGGCCACTACGATCTCGGAAAAGCTGGTAAACAACTGGGTAGCCAGGTTCGGAGTTCCGTTGGAGTTGCACTCGGATCAAGGCCGGAATTTCGAGTCTGCGGTATTCAAGGAAGTGTGTGAGCTGCTGGGAATAAAGAAAACGCGTACCACTCCTTTGCACCCACAGTCCGACGGCATGGTGGAACGCTTTAACCGGACACTGGAGGAATACCTGCGGAAAGTGGTAGGCAGGAATCAAAAGGATTGGGACACGCATATCCCCCTGTTCCTGATGGCGTATAGGTCAGCCCCGCACGACACGACATCACTCACTCCAGCCCGAGCAGTGTTCGGCACTGAGTTGCGGTTACCCGCCGACTTGAAGTTCGGGGTAGTCAGCACGACGGGAGGCGCTAAGACGGACTACGTGGTCAATAAGCGGGCGGAACTGGAGGAAATTCACCAGTTTATAAGGAGCCGCACCAAACTGGTCAGCGATAAGGCGAAAGCCAGATATGATCTACGGGCCAACTCAGCAGGGTTCCAAGAAGGCGATCTGGTAATGCTCTACAACCCGCAGCGGAGGAAAGGTTTGTCTCCGAAACTTCAAGCGTCATGGGGAGGACCTTACGAAGTCGTGACTAGGATAAACGACGTGGTATACAGGATCCAACGATGCAGCAATAAAGGCGCTAAGCTGAAGGTAGTCCATTTGGAGCGCCTGGCGCCTTATCACAGCGGAACCTCGGCACTTGTTCGGGACGAACAAGTCTAAGTGGTGGGCAGTGTAACGATAAGACAGTTTGTCGCTGTGCAAAGCAACCCTGTCGCTACGCGCCGTGCTATAATTCAATCTGGCAACGACGGCCGCGACAATGATGGCAACTTTTAGTCCAATCTGGCAATGATGGTCGCGATCATCATGGAAACCTTTAGTCCACTCTGGAATGTGCGAGAACGATCTGCGCGGTGGCCGGACGGGTATAAAAGGCAGCCGGGTGCGGCGCAGCGAGTCAGTCTGATTTTGACTAGTGAAGGTGCCACACGGAGTAATTGAGCGAATAATTAAGTGTAAAGACAGTAAAGTGTAAACCTGTGAAATAAAGTGATTGTTGGTTTATTTTATTGACTGCCGTTGAGGAACTAAGTGTGTTTTATTTTCAAATTACGCAATCCAGAGATACGTACTAGCCCACTAGAACTGGTATTCGTAACAATATGGTAAAAAAAGAAGTTTATTTACATTGGTGGCATCTAAATTCTCCTTCACATCCTTTCACTATATGTCTGCTCGGCTGCACTAACTAGCTGTTCACTCGCTACACAATAAAATGTAAAAAATATTCTAGAAAGTTTCGGTTTCGGCAGTTCGGGCATTTTTTGGCCGAAACTGAAACCGAAACCACTTATTTGGGGCGAAACCGAAACCGAATATTCGGTCGGACACTAATAGGAGGTGACATAGCATACACTATATTGAAAGCAACACTGGGTAGTTCTCAAGTTTTGAGGTTAATATTCGGAAATATTATTATTGTTTCTCCGAGTGTACCCAATTCGGCATTGACAAGTAAAAAATGCAAATCCGTGGAAAAGGCACATCAGCGATAACCGGCCGGCTGTTGCTAATTTATTCAGGCATGTCCAGCGTCAGCGCAAAATAAAAAACCAAACGACCAACAACAAAGCACATCAGCATACCAGCAATGGCGAACGGTTAAAGAAGTGGATGCCAGGAGCGATGCGGAAATTTTGGTTTGAGTTGCAAAAACAAACGTGAATGATTATGAAGCAGCCCCTAGCACTTTTCCAATGCCGCTGCGGACAAAGTCACTTGCGGAATACCCACGCTTAGCCTAAGTGGAAGTGGAACAGTGGAAGGCCACCAATAAGTATGTTGCGCTTTGAATCTGCCTCAACGCACCGGTACTATAAAGGCCGCTCGGAATCGTTAGTTGCACGCGCGCGTGCCTCTTTGCACAAACGCTGCATTAAAAGCTGCGCTTTTTGTTATAACTGTTGCATAAAAAATCAAAGACATCCGACAAGCAGCGCGCAGCACGTTGCATATGCGCACATGTAAACAAACAACCCTGATAGCCAACTGTGGCATGGCAGCGAAAGAGTCATACGTGCTAGCCGGCACAATATGCCGCCGGCTGCACGTATGCATATTTATGTACCTACTACATACGTATGTGATATGATGCTTGCTGCATCTTTACGCACACGTGTCGCTTGCCCACCATTTCCGATCCATGCACCATGTCTTGCTCACTTTTTTTTACTAGCAACTGCAAGAGCACCAAGTGGAGCTGTTTTTACAATGTGCAATAGGGCAACACGGAGTACAAATCACCGCAGCATGTCATTTCGCGTCGCGTATCCTTTGACAATTTTAGCCACTGCTGCCTATTCGTTTCCGTGTGCACTTTGCCATCAGAATGCCAACAACCTGATCATCAATTACTGCTGGCATGTCCGCCCAATAAGCACACACTATATCCCTTTCTGCGCCAACTTCCTATTCTTTCTCCTTTATTTTGAAAATACTACTTTTGCATTATTCTGTCGTTTTTTGTTTTCAGCCCGACACTGCCACCGGCGACAGCTGTATGCACAACGTACATATGTGTGCCATATTCTTGGGTGTCCTGTTTGAGTGCTTGCATACTGATTTGTTGCTACTTGTTGTGCAACAAACCGACAACATATGTTTCACTTCCAACTTAACTTAACGCACCCATCCTTGGTGTGCCAATCTCTGTGCCACTGTTCTATTCACTTCTTAGGTCATCTCTTGCACCGCTGCCTCAATTCGTTTCGTATTCAGTTGGCATTTGCCAATGTGTTTTCTTTGAAGACTTTTGAGATTTTAGCAGGGTAACGTAAAACTCTAACCACACCAACGGTGCACCGTTTGCGTTTTTGTTTGCCGTTTGAGACTGATATTTAAATTGCAGATGTAAGTTGATAGTTGCCTGGAAATACTGTTGTTTGGAAATATTTTTTGTGAATCATTGAACGAATAGTATTTTTAAGGAAATGCACAAATAAGAACACGGCTCACTTTAATAAATTTCAACTTGAATGGAGAGAAAACAAATAAGGCAGATCTGAGCACTAACTAGACAACTTTCTGAACCGCAATTTACATTTCACTTTTTTAATGCGCAGCTCCGCTTTTATTAGCCCACAGTCCTACCACTCATTACGCTGCTTCACCTGCTGGTTCATTAGACCCATTTGCACCTCGGCATTACCTTCCGCACTCCTTGATCCAAGCGCAAATTACTTAACTCAACATAAAAGTATCCTTAATATCCTTGACAAAACAAAAATTTACTACCTCATTGCCACTGTTCACTAATGCGGTACGGGACGGCAGACGCGTTCGAACGAGAACAGATATACAGGCAGACATTGATGGCCTGCGAAAACGTCAGCGCAATAAAATAGTCAGCTGTCAGGTACCACCCAGCAGCGCCGTCAACAGTGTAAAAATAACGTTGACAATCGCCCAATGCGAAGGAGAGAAGGGAGGGCGTTGGGTGACGCGCGCTAAATTATTATTGACTTTAAAAATCTTGTTTGGCATTCTTTTCGTGTTGCTCTTATCCACTTTTTGCGCACTTTCAATTGTGATTTAAATCAGCGTAAAGCGACCTCGGGCCCAACAAGCAAAAGGACAATAGGTGTGCTTGAGCCATAAAAAGTGTGCACTTCAGTTGCGCTCGGAAGGGAGATGGAAATAAATCAGAAGTGAACAATTCGCCAGCACCACAATGAGTGCGGTCAAGTAGCAGTAACAGCAGTGGGGCGGAAAACGCCGGCAGTCACTCAATTAGTATGGTGCAGTAGGCGGAGGAATGTGACCACTTGCGTGTGCCGCCTGACTACCTGCGGCGTCTATGGCATAGAGCGACCAAGGGGCGACGAAAGGAAGTGAGCAATGTAAACAGTAATCTAGAGAAAGTGGCAGACAATATGGATGGCAGTGGCGGAATGAGAAAGGCGCCGAAGAAAAGCGCTTGAGGTGAAGTTGAAAATTAAGAAGGCCAATAGCGAGAGCACACAGCTGGTACGTGTGCGTGCAAGCGAGTGTAGGATTCGTGGGCAAAGGGCAATGGGAAAACGTAGAGAGGGGGAGAGGAAGATGTCATAGCAGCGAATGCAGCAACCAAGTGTCAAATGAACTGTGCGGGATAAGACTCAATGCCGAAAACAATAGCAAAAAAGCGATAAGAATAGAAACGATAACAACGATGCTAACAATGGCTGTAAGGATAAAGCCGGCAATCATGACAAGTTGACACTGATAACGAAGCGACAAACTGAAGCATGTTGTTACTCACGCAAGTAATAGCATTTCTTAGAAAACATCTGATTATTGAATTTTGATTCAAGTATGAACAGTCTCAAAGTTTGATTAACTGCAGGGTCAATAGAAGTATATTCTAGATTAATAAGTTACGTGGAGCACATTCAAGTATCCTCGAAAGATACATTTTAAAACAGTTACTTAAATTTGGAACCATTCGCATTTCGTTTTCTATGATTACCCTTTTGTTTTGAAATTGCGGGCTGGGACTTTACCAACACTCTATAGTGGATTAGCAGTAGCTCTTAATGCGTGTTTTCTACTGATACTACAATATATAATACGAAATAACAACAAAAATAAAAAAAGGTGTATTACGTCTATTGCAATGGGCCAATGCATTGGTTAAGATGATAAAAACATAAAAACACTGTAAGTGACCCAACAAAACCCAAAACAGAAACACCAGCACAAAACAGCAAATCAAAATCGTTCAAGCAGAAAGAAAAGATCAACAACAACAACAAATGTAACAAAAATAATAAAATAAACCAACAATAAACAAAGCTGCAAAATTAAAGCATAACGGTACAAGTAACAGCACCAAACTCCGGACGAGAGAAAGCAACTTGAAGAGTTGGAGCATGCAGCCGGAGCGACGATGGAAGTACGAAGGAGTGTGCACCAAGAGCACAAACACAGTGACTAGAATGTGAGTCGAGTGTACAAGCACGCGGACGACATCTCGAGCACTTAGTACAATTTCCGCTTGCCTTATTGCATTGAAAAGCTGCAAGTGGAAGGTGATGAGATGAGAACACAGAGCGTCGCCAGTCGAACAGAGTGCCAGACTGGGCGGAGTTGGAGGGTAAAGGAAACGATGGCTCAGCTTTCGAGTGTTTAACTTAAAAATTATTTAAGAGCGAGAAAAGGCCGCTTGACTTCACGTTGGGGTGGCCAGTCGTACTATATTACACAGAATTTTTAACCTTGAAATACCTCTTATACTCAATATCAATAACACTGCACAACAAAATCAAATTTTTTTTTAAATAACAAGGTTCTGACAACGGATTCTGGTAGAGGGGACCAAAAAAAAATATACGTGTATCGGCGTTTTGAAAGTTTACATCTGAATTTTTTTTTAGGGGGGGTCAAAGTTTTCCCCCTTTTGCACATTCTTATGGTGAATCGGCATACGAAAACCATGTAACCTCACATTTTAGGTATATGATGGGTTCAGTAATTTGATGTAAAATACTACGAAGAATATTTTTGTGGAGCATTTTAACCCTGTAGCTACTATTTTTATGGGTCAATTTGACCCTTTTTTTCTAAAATGCCAAAAATGTCCTGTAAAACAGGACTTTTTAAGGAAAAAATGTACCACGAAAATATTCGCCATAAAATTCGACTATAGGTCTCTGAATACATCAAAGCTCAGAAATTAACTTTAACGCCAGAATTAGGCCAAAACTGAAAATGTATTTAAGTGTTTATTTCGCACTTATTCAAAATTGGTACTAAAATCTCCTACAAAACTTGATTTTTGAGGGTTAGTGTGTATGGGAAAATTGTTGAACGCAAAATGTCACTATAAGTCACCGTACAAAAGAAAGCTCTAGATATAATATATATAATAGAAAAATGAGAACAATTTTGGGTATTTAAGGTATTCATTTTATTTTTCGTTTAGCTCTTGGCAATTCAACACCGTTATCAAATAATGTCCAGCATACATCAGCTATAAAAGATTAAATACCCTTGCCTTTATACCGTTCCTAAATGGGGTCCAGTGGCGGATTCAGGGGGGCGAGTTGGGGGTCGAACCTCCCCGAAATATTAGGATCGACTTTAAAACTACATACAAATTAAAATGCATTTTATAAATATTAAAGAATTACTTTTTGAAACCCCCCGAGATATTTTTCTGAATCCGCCCCTGATGAGGGCACATGTCTGATGAAATCGTTCCCCATGTTCGTCGGATTCTGTTGCCAACTGATGTTCGAAGTAATCCATATGAGAATTCAGAAAATGCATTTTTGGTGAAATACTAACACCTAGTTTTCCGAATGCACTCATCATGGTGTCGACGTGCATTCGAGCAGCAGGAGAACGATTTTTGCCTAGAACATTGTCAATGACTCCTTTAATGCTTTTCCATGCGACAAACTCATTTGGTGAAAGCATTTGATCGAATTCGGCGCTACGCATAAGCCTTTTTATGTATCTCAGGACCAACAAAAACACCCGTTGTAATGAAAAAACCAAATTTTGTAAATTTATTGGTATGAAACCAATATGAAAAAGTAAAGTTTTAGCATTCATACCTTCTTTTATCTTTGCTTCGTTTAGTTTTGGAAACAATGTCTTCAGAAAGTTAAATGCCGATCCATTTGTATCCAAACACTTAACAAAATTGTTTACCACACCAAGTTTTATGTGTAATGGTGGTAAAAGAATTTTTTTTTTGCACAAGCGGTGGATGGAGAATATTATGCTCGCCTAATGTCACTTCAGCTCTCGGCTCCCATTTTTTTTGGAATATTGGTTGCGCTTCCATCTGCTATTCCACGTGCAAGTTTTGTAGGACATTTTAGTACCAATTTTGAATAAGTACGAAATAAAGACTTAAACACATTTTCAGTTTCGGCTTAATTCTGGCGTTGAAGTTAATTTTTGAGCTTTGATGTATTCAGAGACCTATAGTCGAATTTTATGGCGAATATTTTCGTGGTACATTTTTTCCTTAAAAAGTCCTGTTTTACAGGACATTTTTGGCATTTTAGAAAAAAAGGGTCAAATTGACCCATAAAAATAGTAGCTACAGGGTTAAAATGCTCCACAAAAATATTCTTCGTAGTATTTTACATCAAATTGCTGAACCCATCATATACCTAAAATGTGAGGTTACATGGTTTTCGTATGCCGCTTCACCATAAGAATGTGCAAAAGGGGGAAAACTTTGACCCCCCCTAAAAAAAAATTCAGATGTAAACTTTCAAAACGCCGATACACGTATATTTTTTTTGGTCCCCTCTACCAGAATCCGTTGTCAGAACCTTGTTATTTTTTTTTGTGTTGTGCAGTGTAATCGAAGTTAAAATCTTATAATACAATAATAACATCTTTCAATACATATAATAAACTTTTTTGGACGTTTGGACGCAATGTTGTAATTTCTTATTCATTTTTTTAACAAAATTCATTCTTAGCGCTTAAATGTGTCTTACGAAACTATCAGCTGATTGCGTTTTCCGTAAACATAAACTTAGAAACCAAGACGAAACAGATTTCTAAGTTCACGGTTAAGTTCTAAGTTTAGGTTTTACGTCTTAGGTAACCAGTTGTACAGCTTTCGGGTATGGCAGATCGTGTCAGCTGACACGTCAAACTAAGGTACGTCTCGGGTAACTGGCCCAGTAGCGTTTAAATGTGTCTTTGGTATGGACAATTTTTCAAAAAGAGTCAACCAAGTAATCATCCTTTGGTCGATGCCAAACCGATGTACAATATTAGATGTATATGTCTTTTATCGCACCACGCGTTCTATCAATGCACAACAACGACAATAGTAACAGCAGAAGGATCACGACAACGCATTCAAAATGTTGCGAACATGCCCTCCGCAAACATACACGTAGTCCTTTTCCCCAAACACATCCTATTATTCATATTCATGTTGTCTCACCGCACATTTTATTACCTCAATTTTAATTTATGTAAATTTAAATGCCGCTTAACTTGCGCTCAGTTTCAACATACCCATTGTGAATTGTATGTAATCTTTACATTTTCATATCACTTCATCATTTTTGCTGTAGCGTTGATACATGAGTTTTCAAATATTAGCTAAGGAAAAATGGAGCGACCGCCACAAGTGGACAGCGTATTAGTATGTACGCCATTTTATATTAATGACTTGCAGTGTGACAGTGCTGGGCGTAAAATTTGTGTATACCGCGAAAGTGTGCCCCGTCATAAATTTCTAATTTTAAAATTCGTCGGAAAGTGGCAAAATGTGTGGGAGAATTATTAAAAGAAGGGGGAGGGAGCTGTGCGGTGATGATATCAAAAAAGGAACACGATATTCAACTATAAGGCTTTAATGCATGTAATAATGATATGTAATTTTTTTTAAGGCATGGTGTACATAACATATTCACCGATTTTCACCACATGCAGCAAACCAAACTGAATGAAATTATATACTACTGTGTCCAAAAAATAAGGTGACATTTGAATTTAAACTGCGCGCGTCGAAGGATTTGGAGAATTATTTTTTTTTTAGTCAACAGTCAACACGGAATATTATTTGAACGTTATGCGTCGTTTGCGTAACGCTATCCGCCTAAAAAGGCCGGAATTGTGGAAAGACAATTCTTGGTTTTTACACCACGATAATGCACCATCCCATACTGCACTTGTAATTCGTGATCATTTCGCCAAAAACTCAACCTATATCGTTCCGCAACCACCGTATTCACCTGATCTGGCGCCGTGCGACTTCTGGCTGTTCAGCAAGCTCAAAAGACCGCTCCGGGGACACCATTTTGATACGATAGAGGAGATTCAAGCCGCAGCGAAGACGGAACTGAAGGCCATCCCGGAAAGTGACTACAATCAGTGTTTCGAAGATTGGAAAATCCGTTGGCATAAGTGCATTGCATCGGGAGGGGATTACTTTGAAGGGGATGAAATTGATTTGGAAGAATAAATAAAGAATTTTCAAAATAAATACAATGTCACCTTATTTTTTGGACACAGTAGTATATTCTTTCTAAGTATTTACGCATTCAAGTTTTAGTCTGTTTATTATTACAACTTAAAGCCAGTTGTCCTCTCTGCAGTAAATCAGAAAACACCTGCTTTCATCCCGACCCTCTACAAAAAACGTACTGTATAAATTAACGACCACTTGCATAATTAATGTTAATTTGACCGCGTAGCTACACTCATCATAAATGCAATTGACGCCTCTTCAACACATTTACCTGCGCCCCTCTACTTAAGCTTAAGCAACGTCCAACACTTCATGCACTTTACAATTTATCTTCAACCAAGGCAACATTAGGCCTTTTTTGTCCAACGCTTTGTCAGCTTTTTAATTATACAAATGGCTAGTAGAGGATGGCGAGAAATTGTGAAGAAGTTGACATTTTTCACAAAATATGGCTAACTGGTTGGCTGTAAAGGCCGAATACTGCAACATTCTTTATACATATCTACTTATGTTAAGTAATAGGCGTTATTCCGAAACAGAAAACTTATAAGGCATAAAATGAAAATGAGTAGGGAGTAGGTAAGCGCTGTCGGTGCGATCTGGTACTCAAAATAACGAGTTTTATTTCATAAATTAATAACAAAACTGGCCAATGTGAATCTCATAATAATACCGCTGTCAAATAGTAAATAATGAAATGTTTTTTTACCTCAATGAAATGTCGTTCTCTAATTAAAAAGTGGTAAAAGCCGAGGGTTTATGATGGATGCTGGTGGATGCAGAGTGTCTCACCTGAATCATTGCAACCACTCCATATTTATAATGGCGACATTTCCATTTCAACATGTGCAAAGGCAAAAATCTGACAGGGACTTCAGCGCGGAAAACAAAGACTACGAAGAAAGCAAATAAAATGGAGAAAAAGAAAGACCGAAACGTAGAAAGAACCGCAAACTATTCAAAAGACACTGCAGCAAGTTCCGTCCTTCAGAGTTGCGCTCGTTTTCTCGACCTTCCGCACCCCACTTGCTTATGCGGCAGACTGCTGGCGGCAGGCTGTTTTTGTTTCGCACACAACATCATCTTGCACGCGGAGTGCTTATTCAAACGAATATCGCAGTATAGCCAAAGAGCAGCATGAAGATGGTGGATGATGGGGAGATGAATGAAAAGTTTTAGCCCACTACATGAAAGCTTTAAAATATTTTCTTTTCAGCGGTTTTCACACAAGCATTAAAAAAGCAGAACCTAATAATGAAATGAGGTTAAGTAAAAGCGGCAGCGGCAACGGCAGCAGCAACAGAAGAAGAAAGGCAGGGTAACGCAATACAAACATAAGAGGCAACATATTTAATTTTCATAATTGAGTCAAATCCTTTCGACGCATAATGCTTGCCTTGTATCTCAGTTGCCCCACCACTCCGCCTGATGCCACAACTGATTGGCACTCGTACAAGGAGGAAGATATACGTGCGTTAGTTGGCTCTATTATTGTTTTGTTGCACTGTGCATAATAATGCTTGTTGCTGTTACTATGTTTGTTGTTATTTCAAGAGTAAGAAATTAGTGAAATTAATTTTGTGCGGTTGCGGCAGCGGTGCTGCAGAAATCATGCCTTTCTCGCTTTAATTATAATACTCCCATGTAGTTTCAAAAACAGTCCAAATCGCCTCAACTCTTGCGGGTTGCTTTGCGGTTTTTACACCGAGCGATATTACGATTACAGGAAGGTATTCATGGGTTCTGAATTATTCGCTTTAATTCCTTCCTCTCTTGGTGATTCATCATAGATCATTTATGCCCACCTCATTCTCATTCTCATTCATGCCCAGCTTTATTTTTATTGAGATAATGTTGGCTTTGTTTTTGGTAATAATGTTTTTCCTATTTTACTAGTTTTCTTGGATTAAATACAAAAATTCGTAACTCTATGCACATTTTCTTGAAATTCTTTTCATAGTTCCGCCGATGCTCTTGATACCGCATCAGTTGGTAGGCGCACCCGAAGGATTCAATGTGACGATCGAGTGCTTTACCGAAGCGCATCCCACTTCGCTCAATTACTGGACACGCGGTGAGGGACCAATCATACACGACTCATTCAAATACAAGTAAGCGAAAAACATCAGACCGACAATCCGAAAAATTGTATTTAGTCTCATCATGTCCCGAACACATAGACGATGGCAGCGACACGACTGCATCTGTCAAAATATGGAATAAACGTGTTTAATATAATAGAGAAAATACGTTCGTATTTAGACGACTGCACTGCACTGTCGCCAAACATAGAACTATTCTCTACTTCGTAGGTGACGAAACTAAAGCAATTGGCTTACAGCAGATATTTTAAATGAAATTTTTCTTACTTTTTCAGTGTGCTTTTCCCAACAATTACAAATTAGATAGAATTTCAGTTAAAATGAACTAGTTCTAAAAATTATTACACATTGCCATTTGTTTTCAATTGATTGTACAACGATAAAGTGGCTATATACGAATGCATAATTAAAGTTAAAATGTGTGTTTAGGACCTCAAAAATATGATCTTGATGACGATGCTGCCGCTTTTATTGTAATCACGTAGTTGACTACACGGCGGCGGTCGAAGCCGACGCCATCTTGAAGTTGTGTGGCCATGTCGCTGCCGTCTAGAATGTGTTCGGGTCAACAGTTGGAAAGTCAAACAGTTGACTAGGTTGTACCAAAGAATATGAAGTTTATATGTTTATTTTCTTTGGTTGTACTTATCAATGACTAAGTTAAACTTACTCAATTCTTGGGACATAGCTTTGAGTGAGCTTAAGGGGGGTTTCTACCTTGTGCGGCCGAGAAAACATATTTTTTTTGAAAAATTTTTGATGGGAAGGTTTTTAAGATAAACACTGGAAAATTTTGTCAGATGTAGGTATATGTTTATTGTACAAGTAAAAAAAGTTTCAAGATAAAATATGCAAAGGGGGGGGGAGGGGGCCATCGAGCAATGGCGGCGCGCCTTCCTTACTCGCGGAAGTCCTGCCGCTGTTTGAGATGACTTGAAACACAAAAATGAAATTTTTTCTTATTCTGTATCCTTTTGTCTATGGCAGGAACTAGGGTTTAAAAAAAAAATGAAAAATGAAGGATAAATGCGATTCTGACTAAAAAACTCAATTTGTACCTACTTTTTCTAATACAAATTTTTATTTTTAATGAAAAAAAATTATTATTTCTTGAAGATTCTAGTTCGGGCCATAGCTAAGACCTTGATAAATGACTGTTTAAAATTTCGTAGCTATTGCTCAACTCGTGTGGCCTAAATCACTTCCGCAAGGTCAAAAAATGTAGTTTTGAGAAAAACGCGTTCAAAGTTTTGCTTCAGTATAAAGTGAAAGTGAAGTAGCTCGACACTGCTACCTGTTTCGATAAATTGCTTCCGTAATTCGAAAGATTTCAACTTCAAATTTTGGGAGCGTATTCTACAATCATGTATTAATCCAAAAATGCATGAAAAAAAAATCGATTTTTTTGACCGCACAAGGTAGAAACCCCCCTTAAGCTGCTTTGTCAGAAATTTTAATATACATATGTATTTTGAACTGTATTTGATAGAGTGGAGTCCAGTATAGGTGTGCCGGTGTACAAGACACATATGAAGCTAACTATACTCAGTGTGGGCAGTGGCGATGATGGCATTTACAAGTGTGTGGCCAAAAATCCACGAGGCGAAACGGACGGCATCATTCGGCTCTATGGCAAGTAGCAAATATTAATATGCTTGCTTCTAAATATTCCAGATAGAATTGTGGCGACACGCCGACGTCGAAAATTTGTGTTTCACAAAATAACCGTTTGGCCAGTATTGTCACTCCGCACGTGTAAATATTGCAAATTTATGGGAAATTCATTATATTTTTGACAAATTCACTCAGTGTGTGCCTTGGTTATTGTCGTTGCCGTTTTTTACACATGCACGCTGCCCAAAAAACAAGAACCACAAGCTGTCTAAAACGCATTTGTATTTTTCAAACATGCATAAATCAATAAGATGCAAATCAAATCAAATAGAGAAACTGAAAATACGCCATAGGTATTTGTATTCCTACTAAGTCCGTCTGATGCAAGTAACATTAAAAAATAATCCATCGTAGGGTGAATTTTTACGCATAAAGAAATATTTATTCCATCTCGCAATTGGATGCCTAGGCATTGAACCACAAATATAGCTAACAGTCCGGCAGCCATCAAGCTGAAGTGTAGGCATTTTGGACAGGAAGTGAAAAGCAAAACTATTTTTGGCACCATGACACGTAAACAGCAATAAAACTTCGAGTTAAGATTTTCGCACCCCATTGGCACTGCCACCGCCCCTCTCCACTGCTATTGTTCGCTGCCTTACCATTAACTGCAGCACCGTTTGTTGGTTTTAATAAAATTCATGACATTGTTGCCATAAATAACACTGTGCAAGTCCAAAATTTAGACATGGGGGGGACCTACTGGGTGAGTTTCCTATAGGTATACTGAGTTGAGATCCACCAGCCGTTTGGTAAGATTGGCTCTAGTTTATGAGAAATCCGACTTTGAAGTTTGCTCATGTTAGTCCAGTTTGTCGCTTAAGTAAGTCCTAAATCGTTTCGAATATAGCATTACTGTCTTCGGCAAGTTTGTAGATATTTTAACGACCAACAAATTTGCTTAAGACACCAATCCAAAAAAAGTACATTTAAACTGTGTAATTGCGATATGTGCATTTTTTTGCGCAGCGCTACGTGGCGTATGAGTGTCATTTAATTATAATTAACACTCATATAATTGACACTCATACGCCATGTTGCGCTGAGCTCAAAAATGCACATATCGCAATTACACAGTTTAAATGTACTTTTTTTGGACTGGTGTCTTAAGCAAATTTGTTAGTCGTTAAAATATCTACAAACTTGCCGAAGACAGTAAAGCGATATTCGGAATGATTTAGGACCTATTAGAATTTACACGTTCGAAGACTTAAGCGACGAACTCGACAAACTTCAAAGTCGGATTTCTCATAAACTAGAGCCAATCTTACCAAACGGCTGGTGGATCTCAACTCAGTATACCTATAGAAAACTCACCCAGTAGGTCCCCCCCATGTCTAAATTTTTGAGGGCAAATTTCACGCACAGTGTAATTAACCGGGAGCGGTCATTTGACGGTTTTCAGTTTTTGATTAACCGTAGCTCGAAAACGGTTTAAGTTACGAATCTGGTTCTCCTTGACTTTTAATATTTTGCACTAAGCTCAATATTCTAAAATTTTGCAATCACTGCGCCGATCTGTTCTCTTTATATTATCGATTTCACCTACTATCACCACGAGCGGTCAAATGACGGTTAACTACGTAGCCATGGAAATAAAATTATAACATTCACAAAAAAGTCAAAGATGGTACAAATTTTACAAGAACCTATGTCTTGCCTTCTGTTTTATATTAAATTTACAACCGACTTTCATATATTTATGAATTTCAATGTAAAAACAAAAATGCATTATTTTACGTGTTGTGTTTGAAAGCATGAGCAGAAAGCGGCGAGACGAAATTTACTATGGTCATGAGTAGTAGCTTCAGTGGCGCACACAGGGGGGGGGGGGGGTTTGGGGGTTCAAACCCCTCAAAATTTCTAAGTTACATATATTGAGTTCGAAACCGTATATTCACAGAAGATGACTTCACAGACAAATTTTTACATAGCTAATTATTTGTAAACATACAAAGTTCATGCTAATATCAAAATATTTACAAAGTTGATTTTATTACATATTTTTAGTAAGTTAGAGTTAAGATCCATTACGACCAATTCAACTCAAACGTAAACAACATTGATTTCTATCGAACAGGTGTCATTGACCATTGACCACTGACGTATCTGGTGTAGAGCAAATGTCATTGTGCGTTAGATACTTTGCAGTTGATTTGCTTCAAGTCAAAAAAGTTTTTTTAAAATTCGTTCCGTTTGAAAATGTAACTGGCGAAGGAATATCAAATGCAATTCTAAAAGAATTGCATGAAACTGGTTTAGATTTAAACAAACTTCGCGGATAAGGGTATGATGGAGCCGCTGCAATGAGCGGCCAGTTTAGAGGTGTACAGGCACATGTTTTAAACAAATTCCCAAAAGCTTTATACGTGCACTGTGCCGCTCATTCCTTAAATTTAGCAGTTTCAACTTCGTGCGAAGTTCCACAAATACGAAATTGTCTGGGAATAATAGGAAAGCTGTATGACTTTTTTAACACCCCAAAAAGGCAACTCGTCTTAAAACAGTGTCTTCAAAAGCTTAATATTTATGACCATCAAAAGCTAAAGAAATTTTGTCCCACTAGATGGGTTGAAAAGTATAATTCAGTCACTGTTTTTGTCAAGTTTTATGATGGCATAATATTGGCTTTAGGCAAAATTTCTTGCTGGGATGATAAAAAAGTATCTAGTAATGCTAATTTACTTAATTGTGCTGTACAAAAAACTGACTTTTTAATTGCATTACACTGTATCAGTCAAGTGTTCAGTTATGCAAGCGTTTTATGCAAAATTCTACAAACTCGCAGCATTGATCTAAAACAAGCAGTTAACCTAGCTTATATTTGCTTGCACGAATTGCAACGCTTACGGGATAATGCAGAAGTTGAATTTAAAAAACTATATACGGATGCTGAAAAACAAGCTTTAACTAATGACTTTGTTTTAACAAATCCCCGACGTACTTCTTTCAACAACAACACAGGACATGATGTGCAAAGTGTTGAAAATTATTATCGAGTCGCATTATACATACGAGTACATACCCTTTTTAGATACTTCACCACATAGTATAAAGCAAAGTCGCTGTCGCTGTCTGTCCCTGTGTATGCTTAAATCTTTAAAACTACGCAACGGTTTTTTAAGCGGTTTTTTTTAATGGATAGAGTGATTCAAGAGGAAGGTTTATATGTATAATATATAAAAAGAAAAAACGGGAAAACGGGGCACCACAAGAATACATTTTTAGACAATAACTTTGGAACCATAAGTCGCACATCAATGAAACTTGGTACGAACCTACCATTTAGTCATATCTTTCGACAGAGGGAATGGGGCGGGTATTTAACAAGAGGGCGTGGCTCCGCCCATACAACTCAAATCTTTTATATGGAATAGCTTCGGAATTGTAAGCCGCACAGCATTGGTACGAAATCGTCCCATAGAAGTGTCATTCTATTGTTAAAATTTGATGGGGGTTGGACAAGGGGCGTGGCACATTTGTTTGACCCAACATTTCAGCAGAACTGTAAGTCGCACATCAATGAAACTTGGTACGAACCTACCATTTAGTCATATCTTTCGGCAGAGGGCGTGGCTCCGCCCATACAACTCAAATCTTTTATATGGAATTGCTTTGGAATTGTAAGTCGCACAGCATTGAAATTTGGTACGAAATCGTCCCATAGAAGTGTCATTCTATTGTTAAAATTTGATGGGCGTTGGACAACAGGCGTGGCTCCGCCCATACAGCTCAAATCTTTTATATGGAATTGCTTTGGAATTGTAAGTCGCACAACACTGAAATTGAGTACCCCGTCGTCACACAGATGAGTTATTCTACTGGTAGGATTTGATGGGCGTTGGGAAATGGGCGTGGCACATTTTTTGTGATCCAAATATTCAGCTGAACTATAGGTCGTACAGCAATGAAATTAAGTACGAACCTACCATTTATTTATATCTTTCGACAGAGGGAATGATGAGGGTATTGAACAAGGGGCGTGGCACTGCCCATACAAACCAAATTTTTAATAGAGAATATATTTGAAATTGTTAGTCGTACAACACTGAAATTTAGTGCCCCGTCGTCCCATAGATGGGCCATTCTACTGGTAAGTTTTTATAAGCGTTGGACAAGGGGCGTGGCACATTTGTTGTGACCAAAATATTTCGCTGAACTATAAGTCGCTCAGCAATGACACTTAGTACGAACCTACCATTTTCTCCTTCGACAGAGGGCATTGTGCGGATATTGAATAAGGGACCGTGGCCCTGCCAATATAACTTAAATATGGTTCAAGCGCTATCCATTTCTTTACTGAAACTTAGCAGCAACATTGCTTATTTAAGGGCCTCGATTGCGTTAATCAGTAGCTCCCTCCTCTTCCTTTAGTTGGTTTTCTTCGTCAATTTGCTATTTGCCACATCGCCATTGATTCGCCATCTCGCGTATTTCATTATAAAAAAAACAACAAATGTCGTGCGGGACGAAGTTCGCCGGGTCAGCTAGTTCATTAATAATTTAAATAAACGTTTTCTTAAACACAAAGATATTCTACTTGGCTTTCAAATACCTACTTTTCCCTGAAACGCAAAATTTGAACGAAAACGAAATGTTACATTTTAAAACATTAATAAATTTATATCGAGACGATTTGGAAGGAGATTCCGATGAAATTTAAATGAAGTTGAATATCTGGTACAAGATTATTGGTAATCTTAAACATGAAGAAAGACCAAGTTCAGTTTCAACAGCATTGCCACTGTGCAAAAAGGAAGTTTTGCCAAACATATTTAATTTATTCACTATTCTCGTCACTTTGCCTATCACGACTTGTGAAAACGAAAGAACTTTTTCAGTTCTTCATAGGCTTAAAAGTTATTTGCGAAGCACGATGTCAGAAGAGAGGTTAAATGCTTCAACACTTTTGTATATTTATAGGGACTTAACACCTTCAGTAGAAGCAATTTTAGATAAGCTTGCTGAGAACGAGCGAAGACTCGACATTAAATTGTAGTTTTCTTTTAATATAATAGTATGTAAGAATGTGCTCTGCATTTTTGTTTACATCAAATACTAATGAATGTGATCTCAATTAAATTTTTTGTTTTTAGTTTTGTGTAACAAATAAAATATTTGTAGTATTTAATAATTTATATGGAATAATGTACATATTTGTGTTGAATTACTTAAATCAATGAGATCTCATTTCAATGTTCTGTGTTCATATATGTTTATATGTATTTTCTAAACTTTTTTCTAACTTTTCTAATTAAATGTTGTTTGAAAAAACTTAAATCGTATTGGATAAATTGTTGGGTGAGTGATTGTTTTTTATGATAATGTTTATACACATATTTGGTTAATGGTTTATAGGTTTGCATGTGTACATATAGAGAAACATTTTTTGAAATGGCCGCAAAATGTATCTACGAAAACCCCCCCAAAATTAAATCCTGTGTGCGCCACTGAGTAGCTTTACTTTTAAAATATTTGCCAAAACTATACTTTTTTACATTCAAGAACATAAATGAATGTTGTTTTAATGCTTACAATGAAAAACTTCTTAAATGCTCTGAATACCGTCATTTGACCGCTCGTGGTGATAGTAGGTATGAGCAAAACCCGGTACTCCTAGTGTTAAATTGAACAGGAAACTCAACGCGTGCCGCTGTGGGCATTGTGGGTGTCTATTTTCTATTACTTGGCAGAATTTTTGACAACCAACACACACATGCGTTTTTTTTACACGCTGCATCACAGGCATAGATGTGTGTATGTCCCATTCCAGTTATTTAGAATTCAGCATATTCGGTAAGCTGACGACCTAAGAGAATTGCGATGCAGTGTCGAAGTACAAAGCGCCGAGGTGGCATATAAGAGAAGTAAAACAGACGAATTTAGTTCCTCAGCGAGTAGTCGAATATGTATATGAAATCTTCCCTGAATGTATTTATCAGCTGTGGCTACAATCCCTTTTCTATCGATTTACATTGTTAAAACTTGTAAACGAGGCGAATCAATGTGACTGCATTCGGTCATCACTAACCAAAACTATAGTCACCTCAGACACAAGAACGGCCGCGCAAAGTGTCCAGTGAGCAGCAAAAATGCAATTTAAATTTGAACCCCAGTCGCCAATACCCCAAACCGCACTATGCGGCACACACACATCCACAAACGGTACACTTAACAAACTGCGGCACGGTATGGCACATAATTTAAATAAGTTAACGCTTTGCGGTGGCAACAAACCCGTCCTGGGCTTTTGGCTACAGCACCACGCCACCGTACAGCAGGTGATTTACAGTCAATAAAGCGAACCGATGCTAGAGGCCAAAGTGGTAGTCACAACAACTACACCAGCAACAACAATAACTGCACTCGCTGCCATTGCACATCATGGCCAGCTAGCTACTGCTGCTTCAACTAAATTATCTCCTCTTATTTTGCACTGTTGATATTTTTAACCTCGTAGTTTTTGCAGTTGCATTGTGTTTACCATTATCTGGCAGTTATTTGTTGTTGTTTTTATTCTGTTACTCCATTGTTACGCTACTAAGCACTGTAGTTGCCAACGGAATTTTTATGAGATTAAACATTTGAAATGACGTCCTTGCCACGCGCCACACTGCGACTTCTTGCGCTGCGCTGCGCTGCTCTGTTGCGTAGACTTTGCGGTGCACTTGGTGGACTAATAGACACACACTTAGCCGCACTCCAGCCACAGAAATGTGTTCGTGCTCAGTATTTGCATAATGCAAGCAGCGTTTACATCAGGGATAAGGGACGCATATGGAAATTTTCACTTTGGCTCTTTAGTGTTGCTTTGCAAATTAAAAGTAGAGAAATTTAGTTGAGTGCTCAAATAAGTTTAGGCGAAAAATGGTGGACTCTAGACCTACGCACAGTGATGCAAATAACGGAACATGATGAAAGTGGGAGAATAATAAAAATCACGCTGTTCATCATTTATATTTGAATGAAATTGAACTCGTAAATAGGCGCCACTTACCCAATTACAAATATGTGTATCCGTTTATTTTTATATTGGACTGAATACATATTCAAATTCATCTTCTCGCTCACATTCCATGGCCAAGTGTTCTTTATTGCTTAATTACGTGCTGGCTAATGCTG
The DNA here is from genome assembly GCA_964056695.1 of Melieria picta. Taxonomy (NCBI): domain Eukaryota; kingdom Metazoa; phylum Arthropoda; class Insecta; order Diptera; family Ulidiidae; genus Melieria; species Melieria picta. Next base: position 65,648,912 of record OZ057399.1, read on the forward strand.
CCCTCAAACACCTGAAACACTTCAACCATCTCAATTTCCATTGCGCTAAGAATGACAAATTAGCACAAATTTATTCTCACCTCCAACCTCACATCATACCCATTCCACCACATCCTGAACTATTGCAGCGCAATCAATAATGGCGTAATTTAGAACCTTCTGTGCCCACTGACCACACTGCCCGTTATTTATCTACACACGTATATATATATAGCGATTTGTCCGTTTGCGCGACGAACAAATGAAAGTCACGCGCACATTCTCCGCTAAATATTTAAGAAGAAAACTCATTTTATCTTAAATAAAATGAAACTGGTAGGGAAAATGGTAGCCAGTAACAGCATGTAGCGAAAAATGAAAAACCAAGAAAAATAAGTAAAGAAGGAAAAAGAGACAAAATGCCACGAGCGCAAATGAATCGACAGGTTACGGGAGAAAATCACAGTCATGCCAAATCCTGACAAAAATAACCACACAAGGAGGTATTTAAACCCTCTCTGCGGTTCCCTACTCCAGGGGCACACCTCAACAGTAGCAAAGTTAATATCACGTAACATGGGGTAATTACGTGACCATCTTAAGTTGCGCCTCAGTACGGCGAGCACATGCACGACGACGTTGACGCCACCGACGCCAAAGTGCATTTATTGTATAGTCTAAAGGGGGAGTACGCAAAATTACCCATCGATTGAATTTTGCAGTTGAGCTGCAGTTGCAAAACTTCAAAGAGCACAACGAGTAAAATTCTGTGCGATTCCGGTCGCTACTGGAGCAGTGTAGAAATTTTCAAGATAAAATGCAGTTATAACAAACAAAACCCCTCCAAATTTCAGGGCAGTGACCCTGCGGTAGTTGTTGTTCACCGTTGTTAAACAACACGTGCCACATTTTAGTAAACAAACTATGGAATGAGAATATTCAGGAAGAAACTGACAACACTGATTTACCAAAACGAAACTAAAGAAATGAAGACGCAAGGAGTAGAATGCATAAAGCAAACTGAAACATCTCGGAAGTGCATGTCCTTGCAACGCACGAATCCACTACCTACTCACACAACTTGACCCAAGGGTCCAATTGTCCAGGCCCACTGCAGCGTTGCCGCATCGAGGTGTACTCGACTATCTGTGGGTTCAAATTCTTTGTCCTTGTCACGTAACTGCTCGAGCTCGTTCATACCTCTTGTAGATCCCGCAAACAAAAGAATTTACCAAAAATTTGTGCGGCAAAATACAAGGTTCAGATGTTTTTGTTAATTGACTGCGCTCAAAAAAACAATCTTTGGATAATCAAAGTACGTTTTGAAAAAAGATTACAAGGGAAAATATTAAACAATTATTTGCCATTTTAACTTGTTACAGACTCACACCAATCCCTTGAGTACTCATTTATTTAAGTAATAGCAAATTGCAATTTTCGCCCAATCTCTTGCGCAACAATTGCAAATGAAGTAAATATCGCCAGAAATGAACTGTGCACCGCCCCTTACAGTGTTTATGAATGCAAAGCGCTTTTGGCCGCTCTTTAGTTGTTTACAAAATAAAAGTAATAGCTGAAAATGCAAAACAAACAAAAAGCTCGAACGTGGCGAGGCTGCCTGGCGATATATCAACGCGATATATTGTCGCACGCCTTTTGCATAAAAGTCGATCCAGCATTCAAATGGGCTTGCGCTCTAAGCAAACAGCGAAAATGAGCCCGACAGTCGTAACGTGTGTGCGTGAACGCGTAAACCAATAAAATAAAATACAAGACGCGGACACAGACACAGCGCAGCCAACGCAGTAGACGTGCGTGCTAACACCCGCGGGGATTTTCACTTGTATCTCACTCGCTGCCTGGTTGCCTCGCGCCCTGCCCGCAGCTATCGCCAACGTTAAACATTCCAAAACGTTACAATTTTTGACACTTTCACTTTTTTCGCTAACGCCGCAGAGCTCCGAAATGTAACGGGCCACAACAGAGGGGAGTGAGATGGAAGATGCCGCCCCATTTTCCGAATCGATATCGAACGGCGGATCGAACTGGCAGTTTAAACGCTGGAAATCGTTTGCAAAAGTCAACAGTATGTATATAACAGAGCAGCTACAACGACGCCAACAACCCGCCCGCGGCGCACATATTTGGCGTTCGCTCGGAATTATTGTTGCTGTTGTCATTGTAACATGCGATAAGCTTTGAAATTTAATATTGCAACGGAAACAACAATAATCACAACAAAATACAGCCTCGTAGAAAGTTAAGGAAAACGTAGCAGCCTTCAGGGCGCTAAACGTAGGCGGAAAAGAAAACGTGATCACAACCAGCATTGGCGCCATCTCCTCTGCATATGTTAATGTGAATTACACTAATGCAAGCTTAATAGCTTCCGATTGTTAGCAGCTCCCTTTGGTGGGTGGCTGCGAAATTCGTGTCGCACAAGGAGCATTTTAAATTTAAAATTGCAACAAATTTGAACCCAACGAAAATTTAACATTGATAAAAAGTGAAGCACACTTTCAACGCCTGTAGGCATACATACTAAGTCGCGGACACATATATACATTCAAACGGGCCATGGCGGCGTGGGAAGAGCAAAGTTCCGGCAAAGTGTGTGGGCGCTCCAGCAATTGATTTATTGGCAATTACTGGTGATAAATACGCGCAATCGAGTTGTGTCCCCTGCCTTCGAATTGTCGCACTTACCGCTTTGCTTTGCTATTGCATGTACATGTGTAGGTTGTTTGTTGTTGAGAGCAAGTAACTTTTCTCAAGACTAGTTGAGAGAGAGCGAGTTAAAGGAAAGAAGTGTAGAACGTCGGTTAGTTAGTTGGCTGGCATTATGTGTGTGTGTGTGTGTGTGTATGTATGTACGCCGCTGGGTTTAGCCTAGGCGTATACGGAGACGCAGGCCGCGCAACACAGCACAAGGTAGCGCAGCGAAAATTAAACTTTGTGAGGCAGAAAATATGTGAACTGCGTATACGAATCTCGTAAAACCAGCACACGTGTTCCGTATTCATTCCATAAACCCAGCAATACGAGTTATTTGTCTGAATTAGACTTTAAAATAGAACCTATACAATATAATATGGGTGTAATATCGGCTGTTCACGCACTTTTTCAATTAGTTCTTAAATTTTTGCAAGCTAACGTGTCGGCTGCGCGTAGGAAACTGTATTTCAACTACAACGCGACGCAGTTGTGCGCAGGCACGTCTCTCCGCCGCACGCGGCTATGTCGCTGTATACGCCGTTATACGAGTATACGCAGTATATCGTACGGTACTGCGTTATTTACAAAAAACTAAACTGCGTTGAGTTGTGCTGCGTGTGCGGCCTGCGTCTCCGTATACGCCTTATTCCGCTTATTCCGGCTACATAGGTGTACCTACACAGCGTACAAGCCCGCTACTTAAAGGCTGGGCGCTTAAGGTACATACAAATTTGCGCCATAAATTCTTCGCGTTAACGTGCGACTTCACACTCGCACTGCTTAGGAAGCTGCTTGGATGGTGGTGCAAGGTTCCTGGAGTACCTTGCCGCTTGATGGCATTAAAGTAAACGTCGCAGAGCTGCTCCGCAACGCATCCAATAACAGCTGTGCAAGCCGAATTAACAGCGGCACGCTAAGTGTGAAAATGTGAAATAGTTTTTGAATGGCATTTATAGTTTTACGCTGCCTTTTACTAACTCATACGTATAATTGCAACAATAGGACAACAGAATAAATTTCTGCGGATTACTAACGGCATGTGACGTTTTTAATCTGACATTTACTGTGGGGTTGTTTACTTGTTTATCAACGCATCCCAATTACAGGCCGGCATCATTCAGGCTGAGTGGACAGGGTTAAGAGCATTTAGTAGGTGCCAGGAAGCAGAAAATGTCAAACTTCTGACAATGAAGCTCCAAACCCGCCTCGGAATTGCTCAGAATCGGAAATAATATAAACTGGAATCCCAACTACACTGATATATATTTTCACAACTTTTGTGGCAAACAAATAATGAATTGACCAGTCCGAAACTCCAACATGACTTTAATATCTCCATCAATTATATCATTCATATTGAAGTTTGCCTAAATTTGGCTGAAAATTTAAAATATTTCAATTCCATCTCTAATCAGCGTATCCAATACCAAAGTATAATACTTACATTCTCACGACTTTTGCAAGCTTCAATTGACCGCTAAATTTCCCACAAATGCGCGCTTTGGATCGACCCGCACAAACAACCAATCGCAAAACATTTATACGTTATAAAATTTTTCCAATTTCCATTTCCAGGCACCATTTTTGAGCGCTTCACCGCCTCACATTTTGGTGTGGCAGTGTCGCACACATTATTAAAATCGCACGATAATTAGCATTTTATATAATCAATTGTAATGATATTAAAAACGGAGAGACATTTCACACAAAAAATATCGAAAATGGGTAAACCAATACAATTGCAAATACGGCCGGCCGCGGCGGTTGGTGCAACCAGACGCAGGCGTACGACCGCAACGCGTTGTGTCGCGCCAACTGGCGTAAAAAGCAAAAATTGCTGAAATTTAATTATTTATTCATGCAATCAGTGCGCTTAATAATAATGAGCGCATGAAGAACGGAGAAGAGCGCGCGCCGACGGAATATGTGGCAGCAACGCGCGAAATGTGCCAGCGCTCTTGAATGTTTAAATGTTTTGAAGCATTTGCTCAGCTCTTTACCAGATTCTACTCAATATTTCATGTGATTTTTTTCCTTCAGTTTCTTATCCCCCCACCACAGCACTCTCAGGACCTTTCACAACCGAAACACGTTGGGACGGCCATTTTGGGCACAGCGGCGACACGTCGCGTTCAGCTTACGGCCAAGACAAAAGTAAGTCGCCACTTCGTTCAGAAGTTCAAGTTTTGACTGTAATATTTTTAGTTTGTTATTTGCGTACCTACAATTATACAATTTTAAAATTCCATTGTCATTCATCTGTCTGTTCTTTTTTTACCTTATCATCGTACTATAATCTGCTACCTTTCACTCATTCGCATGCCTTCTCTCACGTGGCATCTCTATTTTGCACGCAGCTACACGCTATCAATCGAACCTCAACGAAATCAGTTTATCTGAACAAAAATCCTTCATAGATAAGACGAACGGCGGCGGCGCGAGCAGTCAGAGTGCTGTCGGTCAACCTACGGGTCAGAGCAACGAACAAAATAGCGGAGTGGACGGCAATCGGTTGTGGAGGCATACACCACTGGCGTGGACTAGGCTACTTGCGCTTTTACTGATGCTACTCGTGCTGCAGGGCAATGCGCCTTGAAATATGCAACATGAGGCTTTCAAAGGGTTTTCTATCAACCACAAGCCGAACACATGAAAGGGCAAATTTTAGTCGTAGGAATAGCAAATAATTAAAAGTCGCTTAGCACTACATACTCCACCTCACCCTCCCTCCACCATGCAAAACTGCTCTATTGCCTTCTCATAAATGTGCTGCTTTAACGTGCACTCAGAAGTATGTACCCAAAAGATAGCACATTAAAAGAGCCAAGCCAAATTGGGCTGAATCCGCGCCGGAATCGCAAGCAGTAGCATTGAAGCGGAAGCTACTCAACAGGAATCCCCATAACAGCGTTCAACGCGCTTGATGTTGCCTTTTTGTATGCAAGCAAACAATTAAGCGAGCGAGCGCCTAAACTATTAAAGTGCATCACCAACATATCCTTAAGTATATAAACATAGCGCACACAAAACTCACAGACACGCACACCTTCACATGCATATACAACACTTAGAAATACACCTACTCTTCCAAACCCAAATGCCAGGCATTTTACAATTAAAACTTCAACATGGCAATACGCTGCGAAAACACACTGATGACTTCGCTATCAGCATTGTCATCAACGGCTCACTTTCAAGTTTCCACCCAATTTTCGCATCTGCCACTCGTCCCCACTCGGCCCACTCAATCCATTTGTGTTGAACTAGTTGTTGCGCGCATGTTTGCGTTCCATGGCCAAAGTAGACGAAATTGTAGGCACACAACTACATTTAGCCCCACTTGTGTATGTATGCACCGCTCCAGCACACCAACAAAGTGTAAAGTAGAATGATAGGAAAATTCTCACGCTAAAACCACACCTATGACTTGTTGGCTTTTATGCATTTACAGAGCTATCTATTTTAACCCCATTTCGTCACATTGCACAGTGATTCGTTCCATAGACAAAATTCAAAAAATTTATAGTCTCAAAATTTAACAATTTTGATGTCATTTGAAAGGTAAAACTCCAACTAAGAAAACCCCAAAAAATCTGTGCGAAAAAGTAATTAGTGCAATTGCAAGAGCTGCTCAAAGGCGGAACTTTTTTCACAAAAAATTGTAAACACATATTTTCTGGTTTTTAGTCTATTGAGTAAAAAAAATTGTAAAAATACATGGTTACCAAGAAGTTGCTCAAACTTTTAATATAGATTAAGAAATGATGTGGCCATTTTCGCTTTTAATGTTTTCCCAAAATTTATAAAGCTGAAGCTTTTACTTCACTTTTAATTTAAAATATTTTTCAAAATTAAAAATCTGAAAATTAGCAAAACTTAGAGGAAAATATCTAAAAAGTATGTGAAAGTATGTTCCTGGATTTTTTTATTTTAAGAAGCATTCTTTCTTTGTCGGATAATGTAATTATATCCTCCGATATCTTCCGATCTCAGAAAATAATCCAATTTGAAACACCTATTTTTCGACAAAATTTATTTAATTTATCCCTAAAAGTATGCAATCAGTATGAAAAATTGGAAAATCTGCACAAATGCAAAACATATGTACATCTATTATTATCATTTTTATTGCAAAACTAAAGGGTCCTAAGACAATTTCTGTTACTCTTAGCAATTACCAATATTGAAGTTACCGATTAAATGTAAAATCTGAAAAATCTAGCGAACACACTTTGTGCTATAGCTCACCAAAAATGACGAAAATTGCAAATTTAAGTCTCAGGCATTGCCAAACTACAAAAGTTTAAGAAAAACAAAATAGAGATTTCACTTCAGCAGACCATGATTAACTAGTATACCAAATTTTATGAAGAACGGACCACTCCTTCTAATTTTGTCCCGCGGTTGTATGGAGTCGAATCACTGTGCATTGGTCAGTTGCAACTCAAGCTTACCCGCAACTATATAAAAGAACACACAGTACACCAAGCTTTGCAGAACATATACCTGCATACAATATACATCCATACGTATATATGATATATATACAGACGTATACACAATACTCGTACATAACATATATCAATCAAAAGTATATAGCGAAAAGTATAACCAAAGTGTTATTTAAACCAAAATCTAACCAAAACCAAACAACAACAACAACATGCAGGGTTCTTAGTAATGAGAAAAAGTAGCGAAAACAAAATTGAATTTGAAAAACCTATATTGTAATAAAACACAAACTGCAACCAAAAAAAATAAAATATGCAAAAATTACGAAAATGCCAACAAAATTTTTTGCAGCAGAAGCAAACATGAAAATGTTTAACACGCATAACATTGCAAGAAAATATTTAAATTAAATATATAATATATAGTATTATAATTATTATGTTATATATACACACATAAATGCATATACATATACATATACACAGGATACTTATATGAATTAATAACGGCGTATACACAATTATATTTCATAAAAATAATATCAATATAAAAAAAGCAAAAACGATATACGCAAAAAATTACAATGCATAAACAAAGTAAATCCACATACAAAAAGGCAAAAAAATAAAAACAAACATAAAAATCAAAACCAGAAAACACAAATTAATGCGAGCTAAGCCAAGCAAAAGAATCAAGCAAGGAAATACCCAGAGAAAAACATTAAATAGCAGTAATGAAATTGTTTAAAGTAAAAGCAACAATAATTGAAAATGCAGCATGTGCGAATGTGTATGCGAAAAATGTAATGAAAATGAGTTGTGGTGAGGAAAGAAAAACAACCACAGACATACAATAAAAATCTGAAAAAAAAAACCAAATGGCCCTTGTGGAAATTTCTTTCTTTCTTCCTTTATTTGTTCTGAGTGGGGCCCGATTCAGTGGGGTTAAATTTAATAGAACTGGACTAAACAAAACTGTTGAAACGAAACAGGATTATCCCAAAAGTAAATGCACTGACGGCTACTATTTGTTTTCAAAGTTTTTTTTTGTTTCAACTTTTCAGTTTTATTGATTGATTTTCAATAGCAAATGAGATCTGCAAAATTAATCTTATTAACATGACGCCTTTTGCATTGCACTTGCGACTTTCATCGACGGACTTTTGACAAAAACATAGTTTTGAAATATGTTTTCATAAAAGCCTAAACAATTAGGAAATACACTTTGAACTGTCTGTATGTGTTGTAATAAGCGCTCGCAGAGGTCTTCTTCTGAATGTATATTGAGTCAATATTGCTTTATATTTATTATAGAAGACATGCCTCACCATGTTTCACAACTACTATCGCGGAAATCACACAGTACACTCGCTCAGTTGCACATACCCATTTTCCACGACCACATGTAACTATGTGTTGCTTCTTCTTGACTTTCAATTTTGGCAGTAGCCTCACTCTTTCTGCTGTCGATAAGTCTAAGCTGAAAATTTAGCCGTTCCGTCTCGTTCGCTGTAGATGTATTAAATGTTTACTTCAACACTTCGTCTGCTTGCAAGCACAGTCTTCCCAGCCCACAGAGCTGCAGCGTGTTACAGATTGCATTGCATATATTTTGTGATTTACACGAGATTATTGGTTTTGCGTGTTATTCGCTTTGCCTTGGCAATTTGTTTATCACTAGAGTTGTTAGTGTTGTTTTTGCTTCTTCTAAATCTGCGCAACAAAATGTTCACATTGTACTTGTAGTTGCTGCTTGCAGTGCTGCTCAGAGGCTTGTCTGAATGCACGTCAGGTCGTCATCTACCCATCCATCTGTCTGCCTGTTCGTTTGCTATCTGCCAGCATTGCCTGCCCGTTGATCGCCGCCTATTCCTCTGCATCTCTTTGGAGTATTCGATGTGAGTTGTTGTTGTGGTTTTGTGCTTTATTTGGCGAGTCAATTTAGGAGCTCGTTCAGTTAACTGCTCTCCCCAACTCTACCAAATAAATATTGCTCGAATGCTTTTCTTCTAAAATTTTGAGATCACGTGATTTAACATCTTGGCATTAGCTGGCCGTCAAATTAAAAGTGCCACGAAGTGTACATTAATTCCAACCAGTCACCGTATCTATCCATCCATCACGTATTTATGTATGCATGTGCAGAAAGTGCGTTCTAAAGTAAGCATGGTTTTGAAAAACATAGTTATTTATAACATTTAATCCTATAGAAGCAGAGGTATTTCGTCTAAAGTGACAGTATCGGTACAAAAATAAACATAAAACAAACAACTTTTGCCGATTTATCTCAATTGAAAAACACCATAAACTTGGTAACGATTTTGTATCCCTTCAGACAGTTCATGAGTGGTATACGCGGTTTAAAAGCATACATATATAAACAGCGAGACGAGTTAAACCCCAAACAATTTCGTTTGAAGAAATCAAAAGTGAAGACAATGTTAATTTTCATTTACGATTTCAAGGACATTGTTTACAAAGAGTTCGTTCCACCTGGCCAAACCGTGAATACACGTTTCTATCTTACGGTTTTGAAAAACTCAAATATCACGCACTTTTTCGGAAAAATGCATTTGCCGATACAAGGGAAGCGTTTTGTGGACGTAGAAGCCATTCAAGAAGCTTGTACCGACGACCCATGATGAAATTATAAAGTTGAGATCTTCATTGACAGAAAATTGAAAAAATTTGTTGACATTCCGTCTTATAGAAACGTTAATGAAAAGAATGTTGTATCTTTTGCTTCTAAATAAAAAAGGGGAAGCATTTTCAGCATACAATTCAATAGGCCATACAAATAAATTTGGTGCTTTCCTTTAATCCATGATACAAAAATATATAGGTAGTTTCAATGCGACAGATAAAAATAAAATTGACAATTGGAAAAAAATATTTGTTTACAAATTTTGTACTACTATTTTCATTTTTGCTACAGAGCTGCAATTTCACACAATTAGTTTATGTAGTATATCATTCAGTTTCTGTATTTCTTACTTTTTTGGCACCCTTAAGGTATCATGGCACGTTAGAAAGGGGAATTTTTAATGATTTACAAAATTATTTATTTTTCAGCTCCTATTATTATCTTTTTGAAAATTTGTTTACAATATTGTTACGAAAATGAGCTCTCTAAGTTCGTTTCTGGATTGTGTTTGAAAATAAAACAACTTCATTTATTCAGCGCAAACGCAGTCAAAAATCAACAATTACTTTATTTACAGATTTACACTTTGCTTGTATCTACACGTGTTTCTACTTTGCTTGCTCAACTAAGACTCGACCCTCTGCGCTGCACACTGCTGCTTTTATACTGGTTTTCTTATCGCGCCGAAGTTTCTTGCACATTCTAGTTGTGCTCTCTATCTCGATTGTTCTAGCAAAGTCCATCACCTTTCGCGAACCATCCTCGCCATAACGGAATTATATCAAGTTTGGCGTACTCCAAAGTGCATGCCTAAAAGTATGCTATGCATTCATGCATAGCACAGCACAAAGTGCTTCATCGTTACACTGCCCACCACTTAGACTTGTTCGTCCCGAACAAGTGCCGAGGCTCCGCCGGAGTAAGACGCCAGGCGCTCCAAATGGACTACTTTCAACCTGGCGTTTCTGTTGCCGCAGCGTTGAACCCTGTACACCACGTCATTAATCCTGGCCACGACCTTGTACGGTCCTTCCCATGACGTTTGAAGTTTTGGAGACAAACCTTTCCTCCGCTGCGGGTTGTAAAGCATTACCAGATCACCTTCTTGGAACCCCGCTGTGTTAGCCCGTAAATCATATCTGGCTTTCATCTTATCGCTGACCAGTTGGATTCGGTCCCTTATAAACTGGTGGATTTCTTCCAGTTCCGACCGCTTATTGACTACGTAATCAGTCTTAGCGCCTTCCGTCGTGCTGACCACTCCGAACTTCAAGTCAGCAGGCAACCTCAGCTCCGTGCCGAACACTGCTCGGGCTGCAGTGAGTGATATCGTATCGTGCGGGGCTGACCTATACGCCATCAAGAACAGTGGAATATGCGTGTCCCAATCCTCTTGATCTATGCCTACTACTTTCCGCAGATATTCTTCCAGCGTCCGATTGAATCGTTCCACCATGCCGTCGGACTGGGGATGCAAAGGACAGGTGCGAGTTTTCCTTATTCCTAGTAGCTCACACACTTCCTTGAATACCACAGACTCGAAATTCCGGCCTTGATCCGAGTACAACTCCAGCAGAACTCCAAATTTGGCCACCCAGTTGTTTACCAGCATTTCCGCGACCGTGGTGGCCTCCTGGTTAGGAATAGCAAATAGTCCATTACCACCAGCACATATTTGTTGCCCTGAGTGCTAAGTGGGAATGGTCCGGCGACGTCCATTGCAATTCGCTCGAAGGGCGCTCCCACGTTGTACTGCTGCATGCGGCCCCGAGATCTCCTTGTCGGCCCTTTCGCAGCCGAACATCGATCACAGCTCTTAATCCAATCGGCTACAGACTCCTGGCATCCTACCCAGTAGAATCGCCTTTTTATTTTGGCGACAGTTTTTGTAATGCCTAGGTGCCCTCCGCTGGAGTCGTTATGGTATGCCTCGATTACCTCGTTGATCCTGCATTTCGGGACTACAATTAGGGAATTGCTGGTCCGGCCATCCTCACTCTCCCACTCGCGGTATAGGCAGCCATCAGACAGCCGCAGACTTTGCCACTGTGCCCAGTAAGCCTTCGCGATCGGGCTTTCACCGGCCATCTCCTGCCAGTCTGGGCGTGCGCCTTGCTCCTTGCCTTCAATGATTTTTGCAAGATCCGTATCCTCGCGCTGGTCCTTTTGTATCCTCTCCGCAGACCACTCTTCCTCTGGCATAACGCTTACCAACCGGACGTCCACTATCTGCTCTTTGCCTTCGGCTCGCGAACATTGCCTGCATTCGGTTTTACACGGACGGCGTGACAAGGCATCGGCATTTCCATGACTGCTACCCTTGCGATGCTCTATAGTGTAGTCGTAGCTCTGCAGCCGCTCGATCCATCGCGCCAATTGGCCTTCAGGACCTCTAAAGTTCAGTAGCCATTTCAATGCAGCATGATCTGTGCGCAGGCGAAACTTTTGCCCATACAGGTATTTGTGGAAGTGTTTCACGCATTCCAATACTGACAGCAACTCTCTTCGTGTCACACAGTAGTTGCGTTCAGGTTTCGACAAAATTTTGCTGTAGTATGCTATCACTTGTTCTTGACCATTTATTATCTGTGATAGCACACCGGCAATACTATGCCCGCTTGCATCTGTATCCAGCACAAACATCTCTCCAGGCACGGGGAAGGCCAGAATTGGAGCAGTGCACAGTTTTTCCTTCAGTCGTGCAAAAGCCTGCTCCTGCTCTTCGCCCCACGCGAAGGTTTGATTCTTTTTCGTCAGTTTGTGCAAGCTGCCGGCTATGTTCGCAAATCCAGGAACGAATCTTCGGTAGTATGTGCACAGACCCAGGAAACTGCGGAGTTCGTGTAGATTGCGTGCTCGGGGCCACTCCTTCACCGCCGTGATTTTTCCTTCATCCGTATGTACTCCGCGGGCGGAAACCGTGTGACCCAGATACTTGACCTCCTTTTGAAACAGCGAGCATTTCTTTGGGTTAAGTTTAAGCCCGGCTTGTTGTATTCGCTCGAATACCTCTTTCAGCTTTTCCAGGTGGTCGTCGAAGCTTTGCCCATCACGATTATGTCGTCGAGGTATACCAGACACGTCCGTCAATGCAGCCCTTTTAGCACACGTTCCATTAGCCGCTCGAATGTTGCTGGTGCATTGCAGAGTCCAAACGGCATGGCGGTGAACTGCCACAAACCGTCGCCAACACTGAAAGCCGTTTTCTCCTTGTCCTTGTCTGCAAGCTCCACCTGCCAATAGCCGCTGCGTAAGTCGAGTGTGGAAAACCACTGTGTGCCTGACAGTGTGTCCAGGGTGTCATCGATTCGAGGTAATGGATAACTGTCCTTTTAGGTTACGTCATTGAGCTTCCGATGGTCCACACAAAACCGGGTACTGCAATCCTTTTTCTTGACTAGCACGACCGGCGAACACCAAGGGCCTGACGAGGGCTCTATGACCTTTTCTTTACCCATGTTTTCGAGGAGCTCGTCTTGGCGGTTGGCGGATCGGTTTCGCACTTCCGGTGTCGATGTTGTGCTTCACTATGGCTGTCCTTCCGCCCGCTTCTGCTGCAAATATTGACCCATAGTGCTGTAGGAGTGACCGCGCCTTCTGTTTCTGCTCGGCTGTCAATTCGCTGCTCCACTGGTTCTCCTGCGGTATGGCGTCCATGTTAGAACCGCGTTTCCTACTTCCTCCGGGTGGACTGCTTTCGCAATTGACAACTGCTTCAGCCTCTCTACACTCGCCAATGACCGCATCTTTTGCGACATATCTGGGTGTGTTCAGTGGGTTGAGTATCCTGACTGGTATTTTGCCATTTTTTGGTTCCACTAATGTACGTCCGATAATTATGTTGTCGTATCCTTGTTTTGGCGCTTCTACAACCCACAGCCGACTTGTCCCATCGTCCTCGTCCACCTTTGCCCACACAATCGCCTCGGAATTCGCTGGTATCTTCTGGTGTTGACACGAGACAACTTTCCTTACCGCCACGCTTTGCTCATAGCCGGTGTGCAGGGGGAATTCAACGTTGGCATACCTCAGCACATTTTCTTTCAGGTCCAGCGTAAACCCGTGCTTAATCATGAAATCCACGCCGATAATCACGTCGTCCATTATATCCGCGACGATGAACTCATGTTCCAGGCTGCTGGTGCCGATAGCAATTGTTTTTGTTACTTTCCCTTTTACCGGCGCACGCTCGCCAGTCGCAGTCCTCAGCTGTATGCCATGCAGTGGTTCCCAGTTCTTCAGAAGCTTCCTTTTTATGATCGAATATGACGCTCCAGTATCCAGTGTCAACACGAACAACTTTCCATCTATCTTTCCTTTAATCGTCAAGCTGCTGGGTTGTCGTTTCAACTGCAAGACAAGGACGGTGGGGCAGCAGGTTGTGGGGATCAGCGACGTGTCTCCGGGTCATGAAGACCTTCAATAAACGACTCAATCTTCATCCTCTCGAGATCATCAGCGCCGAATTTCGGGTAGCACAACTGTACGAGCCGCTCAATGTCTGCTGCATATGTCTGCAGCGCCTCGTTGGCTCTTTGCCTGCGGTTCTTAAGCTCACAGTAGTACAGCGTATGGTTGTGCTCGTCGCTGTACTTCGCTGCCAACGCTCTCATGATGGCCTCGTAATCGCTTCTTTCACATTCTGAAACCGATTTAATTACCTCAGCCGCAGCACCTTTTAGCGCCAGTGCCAATCTGCGACCTTTCCTGATATCGGTCCACTGATTTTCCAAAGCAGCCAAGTCGAATTGCAGTTTAAATGTATCGAACGGCGTAGCACCATCATAAGTAGGCACTTCTGTTCGGGTGCCAAAATTTTCCGGGACCGGCGGCAAACATTCTCGTGGCTGTACCCAGGCCCGGATTTGCCGCCCCCTCTATTAGGAATTAGTTTGGTACGAATAGTTGTTTTGTTTTTTTTTTTTTTTTGCTTGTATAAATCGATTGATTTCTCGATTCAGGCATTTTACACTTACCATGTTGGGCGTGCCAAGAAACCAGGCGGGAAATTCAATTCCCACGAATTGAACAAGTTTTCAAAGTTTCCGCTAAAATTTGCCGCCCCTCAATTCTTGCCGCTCTAGGCGACTGCCTACAATGCCTGTATGGTAGTGTCCGACCGAAACCACTTTTTTGGGCCGAAACCGAAACTTTCTAGTTAAAATAAAAATCACCATATCAGCATTTTTTTTTTAACAAACGAGTTTTACATTAAGTAAATAAAGAACAAACAAACAAACATAGCATAAATAAATAAATACATATTATAAAAACAATTTATTCATTTTTTAAAAACGTAAACGTAAAAAATCACCCTTTCGTACCTTACTCGCTAATATTCAAAATTAAATAATTTCATATTATATGCTAACAAAAGAAGTTTATTTACATTGCTGGCATCTAAATTATTTCTCCTTTCACTATATATCTGCTACACAATAAAATGTAAAAAATATACTAGAAAGTTTCGGTTTCGGCTATTCGGCCATTTTTTGGCCGAAACTGAAACCGAAACCGAAACCACTTATTTGGGCCGAAACCGAAACCGAAACCGAATATTCGGTCGGACACTACTGTATGGTAAATCCGGGCCTGGCTGTACCTCTCTAAGCCGCTCGTCGATTTTTCTGTTCACCGAATCCTCTAGACCGTCAACTCGTCTGTTCAGGGAATCATCCAGGTCGTCGACTCGTTTGTCCAAGTGTTCCACTTGAGCTTCCAGGTGCTCCACCTTCACATTTAGCTTGTTGGAGATTTCTTCCACTTTCTGCTCCAAGCGCGCAGAATTTTCCTGAAGCTTGGTTTCCATTCGCTCTGCTACTTCTCGGTTCGCCGATTCCATTTTTGCTTGATTTGTAGTTCCGACTTTTGCCGAAATTTCCTGATTCGTAGTTTCCAGTTTCGCTTCCATTTGCGCCGACATTTCGCGATTTTCACGGTTGGAAGTCTCGAACATGCCTTTCATTGCAACCATTAGCTGGCTCATGTCCAATGCTTGTAGTGGCGCAGCCGCTGCAGCCGTACTTTGCAGCGACGCAGCACCCGCAGGCGATTCTTCTACCTTGGCCGACGAATCTAGCTCCTGCGTCCCGAACTCGTGCGCAGCCCAATCGATGCCACGTGATTCACACGCCTCTCGCAAGCGCAGTTGCAACTCCACCTTTCCGCCAGCAGTCGGCAAATTCCAGGCGGCCAGCTCCTTCTTCTGGTCCACCTTCAGTTGCTCGAGTTTAACCATGTCTGCGTTTTACAATTTTAATTTTGTTTGTTTATTTCCAGTAGCACAATCCCACTTCTGACACCAAATGTTACGAAAAAGAGCTCTCTAAGTTCGTTTCTGGATTGTGTTTGAAAATAAAACAACTTTATTTATTCAGCGCAAACGCAGTCAAAAATCAACAATCACTTTATTTACAGATTTACACTTTGCTTGTATCTACACGTGTTTCTACTTTGCTTGCTCAACTAAGACTCGACCCTCTGCGCTGCACACTGCTGCTTTTATACTGGTTTTCTTATCGCGCCGAAGTTTCTTGCACATTCTAGTTGTGCTCTCTATCTCGATTGTTCTAGCAAAATTTTTTTTTTTTTTGTTTAGCATATTTATTTATTTATTTATTTATTTATTTATTTATTTATTTATTTATTTATTTGTTTAAAGTAATCCAGAAGTTTAATACAGTTCGTACAGATTACTACGAGATGTACATAAGTGAAATATATAAATATCCTAGCTAATTAATTCATTCAATAGCAATTTAAAAGTAGTTTCGGAATAGGAAAAATACAAAACAAAAGAACTTGAGAGCAAGTTGATTTCTTTTAAAGCTCTAAAAATTGGGGCAAAAGAAGCATAATTTGTTCTTACCCTCTCCAAAGCGAAAGTGGCATGATTTCTTAACGACCTTTGCGGAATAAAAAAATTGATACGACCGAGTAAGTAAGGACAGTCTATCGCACCCCTTATTAGGTTAAAGACAAAGGTAAGTGAGATAATACTCCTCCTACCCTCCAATGACTTTAGATTAATAATATTGTCACTTATATAGGTGGAGCTGAAGTCGCGTAGAAAAAAGAACACATCCTCCATTGCGGACACTTAATCTCCGGATTGGCTCGACCCATTTAAAAAAAAATTGTTTAGTTCTTTTTATTAACTTATTTTTTACAAGAATCCACCACAATATTGAAGAAAAATTTTTAATTTAAAGTACTTTTTCTGGGAAAAAGGTGAAAAACGCAGTCAATTTTTTTCATTTTTTTTCAAAAAGCTCCTATCCTTTATTTTTAGCGTTTTTTTTTTGTTTTTCTGGTGAATTCCTGTGTCCGAAAGCGAAGCGAAAACTTAATAGTTTCAGATTAGCAAATTCGGAGATTAAGTGTCCGCAATGGAGGATGTGTTTTTTTTCTACGCGACTTCAGCTCCACCTATATAAGAGACAATATGCTAAAAAAAAAAATTTTCAAAAAGATTGAAAATAAATGAGCTGAAAAATAAATAATTTTGTAAATCATTAAAGATTCCCCTTTCTAACGTGCCATGATACCTTAAAATTTTATTTTTATTTGTCAAAAGAGCAAATGACTTTTAATTTTGCTCGATAGAATCATAGTATAATAATAAAGTAGTCTAATCAAAGAGAGTACCCCTAATGTACCTCTATTTTGATTGACCAATATTGTCAAAAAAGTCATCAGCAGAGTAAACAAAGTTCTATTAAAATATACCTAAGCACTTTCCTTTTGCTTTTAGTACGATTTTATTTGAATGAAGTTGCGACTGTGGTTGAACATTTTTTGAACTGACAAATTTCAGACATCAAAATTGACGTATTTTAAAAAAATTTTTTCTTTGAGCGGGAGAGTTTTTATTAGACTACTTTATTATTATACTATGGATAGAATCTACCTGTATATTCCTGTATCATGCTTTAATCCATAGTGAAATGAATAAAGTGTACCAGGTAGATGACGTACACTTATTTCTCTGAGTAGCAATTGTCAATGTGTCAATTTATTTGTGTCAGTTCGATTAACCTTTATTTTTTTTTGTCGCTAAAATAGCGCAAAATTGAAAATTGACTTTCAGTAATTCAGAAGTATATATTTTCGTAATGTATTTTATGTTAAAAAAACATAGAAACTGCATTGCCGTGCGTTTTTTTTGCAGAGACAACACGTTTTTCCTGGTATGTAGTTGCGTTTTGGTGTCGGTTTTGGTGCAGAACGTATTTTCAAGCAACAATTTATTTTGAAATTTTTCATACAGCACAGACGGGTTATGAACTCTACCATTTGTCGGCAAAATGACATTAACTGTCAGAAAATAAGTGTACGATGAAGAGAGAGTTTCTGCTATTTGGCACTCTATATTAATTTCACTATGCTTTAATCGTTTTATTGGTTTTAAAATTTGGTATTACTGTCATTTCAATTGTTAAAAAAACTATTTTTTAAACCATTGAGCAAATTTTTAAAAATGCTAAGCTCTAGATGCAGTTAAAAGACAGAACACTGAACTTTATTATCGGCTTAATTGAAGCGAGCAGCGAGTCCTGTGTAAAAAAAGATCATGAAACAAAATGCACAAAATAATAAACTACTCTTAACCTTTTGCTGTTATCACTATTTATTAATTTGTATTTATGTTATTTATTATATTATAATTATATTTATTTATAATCAGCTTTTAATTTACTTCGTCGTTTTTTGAATTCGTACTAGACAACATTGTTTCTCGTTCTATAAAACAGTGTCAAAAACGAGCTGTCAAGGAATATCTCACCTTTAAAGGAAACTCCGAAGTTGAAAGAGAACTATTTTGAATAAAATAAATCTGTTTTACCAAAAACACTTTTTGTTGTTCTTGTTTTTAAGAAATTCTGTTTACTTTGGAACGCACCTTGTATATATATGTATGTGTAGTATAATACATATGTATACAAATGGCTATAAACAATATTTACAACAACAGTTCCATTGGCATTGCTTTCAATCTGTCGGCACTATTACTCATTCGCATTCGCAAACTGATTACATTAAAAAGAAAAACACCGGAAATTGAATTGCAGCAGCGGCAGAGACAGCAACAGTAACAACAACTTAACTAGCAATGCGCGCCTACTGCACTCACACTCAGTGCCACGCCAGAAAACTTGCAGTCAAACAAGTGAAGCAACAAAGACGACACAAGATGTCAATCTTATTATAATTCACATTTAAAAGGGAAATTGTGAGCACTTCTGCCGACGTTTCTCCTGAACTTTTCACAAAATTCAAAACTTCATTTTGTATGCCATAGAAAAATTCAGAAAAATACACGCAAATAAGCAAAAAGCAAGCACAGTCCTAACAGCCGAGCTACAACCGAGCAGTGGAAGAAGTGAAAAACAGCAAAAGGTGCAAAAAAGTGCAAGAGTGCGCTAAAAAGCACAGAAGAAGCGAACGAGCGCAACAGCGCGAACTTTGCAATGCAATTTCCCTAATTTTATTCATGCATTCGGGCCAGCATAAGAAACGACGAATACGACAAGTGTAAAAAAGTGGAAAGGCCTGCGATAGAGATGGCACGAAGAAGGCATGCGGCGCTGGTTGACTTCTTGACTACGGCACAAATTGCCAACTGGTAAGATTTCGTGCTCTTCAGCGCTGCCTTAGTCTTTCTATCAAGGCGCTTTGCTCTGCCCCCTTTAAAGTGTTCAACAACAAAATCATCATAAATCATCATTTACATAAACGAATGCCGACACAAACGCAACTTTAAAGAGGACATTCTAGCTACGGTAGGGAAAAGGCAAGCGAAAGCACGGAAGTTGAAGTATTGCTAATATAATAAATTTACTGCAAACACAACAAACGCTACAAATGCACGGACAGCAGCATATACTACAAATGATAACCGCTACCGCAACATAATTGCGGCATGCTTTCAGGCGGACGCCCAGCTACCAATTGCGCTTCCATTCAATTTCCTTAACGCTGCAAAGCAAACAATTTCGAAAACTTTATGCTCAAAGTATTTGCAGATTGCTAGCCTTTCGCTTTGGCGTTATCTCCACACTCTGCACTTCCCACTGCTTGTTTGCACTGCTTGCCAAAGTGGGCTCTTAGGCGCGCACGAGAAATTCCCTCTGAGTGCGCACACAAATTTGTCATAACTTGTCGCAGTCTTTTATTTGTCCTTCTCGCTCCGCCCACTTCCCTCACACATGCCGCAGGCACTTCCACCACGTCACGCCGCCTGTACATCACGCCCGCATGCATACCCCTTGCTGGCATCATTGCCCTGTTAGAAGCTGGCCTACAAATACCGCACATAAATAAATAGAATCAGCGCTTTGGAGCGCAGACAAGAAAAGGATAAACAGAAAAATGCACACAAATGCACGCCGTGCCAAAGCGCCAACAAACAGATAAACATATTCAAAGCACTCTCTCCCCTCTTTCCTAGAAACAATCTCTTTGCTTTAGAATGCGCTTGGAAGGTTCCAACGGCATTCCAATGTCCCTTCATAAACGTCGCACAAACTAACGCGACGCGTCGGCAGTGTGTGCCCGAGAATTGGCTTCGTTATTTCGTTAAGCATTTTATATGCGACTACAGGCCGCAAACAGCCGCGCACAAATATTTGTGCAAGCTCGCAGAAGTGGGTTAAGAAAAATTCTCAAAATTATATTTGCCCTTTTGTCGCCCACTTGTTCCAGGCCACATGCGAATGCAGTCCGTGTCGGTGGACTAACTTTCGGGACGACCGTGTTTTTCTTCTGGGCTTTTTCTTTTACTTCTCCGTGATATTGTTTTTGGATTTTTTTGGTGCTGGCAAGTTTATTAAGGAAAAGGAGAAAAGAAAGCCGTGCAAAACTTTCGGCATATTCAATGGAAAAAATTGCATACAACTTTTGCCTGCATGTATGTGTGAGCATGAAAAGGAAAGGCCAGCAAATAGTCAAAAGAAGGCAGCAGTAACTTGCATTTAACATAAATTTCAATTTTGCCTTTCTTACCGATTTCCATCTATTTGCGTGGATGTGTGAGCACACATTTGCAGCATCTTTCCATGCCAATATTTACTAATAAAAGTTGACCCGACCATAAATATGTGGGACGGCACTTTGCTCAGAGCACTTTATGACACACACATGCGTAGATGCACTAGCCATCATTTCTCGAAATTGCACCTGGACCTGGTGCTTTAACTGCAAGCGAGGGCAGGCACAAGTGGCATGTGTCTCAAATACAAGAAGTCAGAAAAGTGGAGTTCAAGTTTCAAGACATTTAAACTCTGCGCAAACTTATGCCATTCTAAGTATATCACTGATAATTTTATTTCGAAAGCATTTGAAGATCCTACAATTAAAAAAACGCCTTAAGGGGAGGTTCTCCTCTTTTTTTTTCAAAAAATCAATTTTTTTTTTTTTGATGAAATGAAAGGTATGAATGTCGAGAATATGTGTGCAAAAGGATTTTTCGATCCGCAGCATATTTATCGCATAGGAGCGTCTCTGATGCGTCGAACTTTCGCGCGCGGAGGAACGCTCTTACGACTTTAAACGCGTTTATCTCAAAACCATTTTTTTCATCCTAACGTCAAGCGTAACTCATGATCTACTTATCCGAGTTACTTCATCTATAGCATTTCTTAAAGGGTATGATTTTTTATATGACTTATACCTAAAACAAATATAAACAAATGTGTAATAATAGTCTTTTAACAAAAGAAAAGTCGAAAAAAAGATGGTAAAAATTGAACTTTTTCTATGATTATGCATAAATTAGATGATTTTTTATAAAAATTATTCAAAAATAGGTATAAGTCATAGGGAATTTAATATTCTTTACTATAAAAAAAAAATTTTTGATTTCAGTTCACTACAAGTGGCTACAGCCTTGACGTTTCCGAACAATGTCTCGCTTGCAGAGGTTGACAAGACCCGCCATTTTTGGGCCGCCATATTGGATTTTGTAAAAAAGATGGCTTTTTTTCTTGTATTTTAGAAAGATGGCTTAATAAATCATCAAAACCGTCTATTCGTGAGTCGTTTCATTATCCGACAGTAAATGAAAGAATTTCGCTTTATTTTCGGCCGAAAAGAGGAGAACCTCCCCTTAATTTACCATAACTCATTATGAAATTTTTAAATAAAAGGATACCAAGGATACGTCAATACCAACAAGTATTTTCGACTACAATAAAAAAGCATTGAATAAGTTAAATAAGAAAACATAATAAAATCGCTTAGTGGTAATAAGAGGGAAAAATGATAATAGATATCAGACAGCAATACAAAAATGCATAGGCTGCCTGAACATCCAGCGCAATAATATAATATCAATAGCGGCCACAACAACAACAACAACAGCAACAACAATGGTAACAACAGCAATATGAACAAATATGCTTGCCAACGACATCAATAATAATAATAATAATAATAATGCTGGTGATAAGCAAGCGTGCGCCACCAACTCCAACTCCGAATCCGACAACCCCAGCTCAACCACAATCTTCTTCAGCTTCCCCTTCACTTCAACGAACCGCCCAAATACTCAAGCGCACACAACCAACCCGCAGCAGTTTGCTGCTTAAGTGACAAGGACAATGGCTGCGACTACAACCAGTTTGAGACACAACCGCTGCATCGACTCCTTTTCAAATTTAACCGCCACCAACAACAACACTTTAACGTTTACTTGTCGGGCTGCCCAATGATTTTGACTGCCTAACTGCCTTGGTCTCTCCCTTCACCCTCTAATGCAATACAATTCCAATGCGATCGCAATCAGCAATCGCAGTGCGGCTCAGCATGAAGCATGAAACGCCACAATTGCCGCACATCCTATTTATGTGCTTATCCCTTTTACTTTACAATAAGTCGTTTGATTTCTTTTCTTTTCCTGTTTATACTTTTTTTGTATATTAAATTGTGCCCTTTAGTGCCACCCACCAATGCAGCTGGCTCGCTTTTTATGCCTGCTCCGCGAAGTCGCGTTCCACCGGCTTTGCTCAACCCGACTCAACGCGACTGTTTACGACCACTAGCTGTATCTACGACTTGTATCGACTTGTGTCGTTGCCTCCGTAGCTCTGACGGTTTCTGGTTGTCATTGTGGCTGTGATGCTTCTTGTTGTCGGAATTCCATTTGCAATAGCAAACAAGCAATGTAGACTCGTTGGGAAAAGAGAAAATCGCTTATCCGATTAATATCGCGGCAAGAAATCAAAAAATACGCGATGGGATGTTGCTGATAAATGAGCAATTTCAGGGCCACAGCAGCATAAAAGCAGACACAACGGTGAGTTGGTTGTATTAAAAAATGCAAAGCAGTGATGCTCTGCGGCATGTCGAGTGTCTTAAAGTGCCCACAGCTAAATTCTTATAGTACTAATACATTCACATAGCAACACACAAACACATATTTGAATGTTTCCATACACTTCAGCAAATTGGAGAGCCAAATGGAAATGATAATAAAATGTAAAATTGGCTTCTATCGGCATAGGAATGGTTACAGGCGTTCGCACTTTAGGCGTTCACATGATTATATTTGTTGATAGTTCTACATTTAAAATGCTTGTAATTTATTCTCCGCAACTGCCAATTGCTTTTCATATTCATCGTTAAACTATATTACAAGAGCAGCGCAAAAATTGCCTCCTCCTCTACCAGCGAATTCAAAAACTATTGAACTTTCGGCTGCCTACTGATTCTTCATAATTTTAAATGTTGCGCCTATCCCTTAAAATTATGGGAATGTTCTATACACCCGACCCTCAAACAGCAAACAAACATTGCGGAAATTATCTGCGCTCTTTCCGTATTTCCACTATACGCGGCTCCGTTGTTGTTATCGTTTACACAACACGCCGCAAGGGCCGCCACGCATACAAACACTTTGTTGTGGATTTTGTAAATTTTCCGTGCCCAGCGATTAAGCTGCGAGACTTTAGATTAGTCGCCATGATAAATTGTTCGGTGCTGGCAAGGGCCAGCAGTGCTACTTGATTGGGAGTTTAAAATCGGCGCCTCGAGCGCACCGGAATCAGAGGTGTGGTGAGCCAGATGGCCGCAGTCCACAAGTGGCAATTACAATGTTGACGCCAACTCCCACTTTTCGCATCAATTTCTTGTTATCTGCTGAGCGTCACTGCGTCACTGCGCATGCAAATAAAGTATCCGATTACCATTTAATAGCCCCACCTAATGAGTTTTCCGCAACTTTCAACACAGGCGGACTTGTACGCTACGATGATTAGGCCGATGATGAGGGTCTTTTCGAACGAGCCACAAACGCGGAAATCTATTCTTGGCAAATTGTTTTTGTAACGAATTTATGATAATTCGCAAATTAATGCAAACAACGCCAATGAGAACCTTTCGCTTTCATGCAGGTCGAGTGTTGAGAGGTTAACGTAATAGCAGCGGAAGTAGACGTATGTATGTATTTCTTATACAAATTTTGGGTGTAGATATGATTGAGCCTTATTCTACGAGTACAGTATTTTTCCAAATCCCTTAACCCATTCGAGACCGATTGCACACCGTGTGTACAATGGATTTCCGAGGCTATAAGACAGTCTGCACACCGTGTGTGCAATACCAGTAATGTGCAATTATTATTTATTCTGAGTAAACATGTGTCGAAATAAGATTTTTCTGGAACTAATGAAATCTGTAAAGTACAGGAGAACAAAATTTGGCATTGGTTCTACTGTGTACCAAAAAATCGTTTATGTTATTTTTTGTCATTATTCAACTTTTTTTTTTTAACTTTTTACTACTTTTTAAAAATTTTCTTTGCATTATATTTTGTTCTTTATTACTGAAAGCAAAATAACGATTTTATATTATCTAACTATTTTTGAAATAAATGTTTATACATTTTTTAATGATGCATTTTCATTTTACCTTACATTGCACACATGGTATTCAATCCGCTCCTCGCAATAAAAATTTTCCGAGGAGCGAGCTGCACACCCGGTGTGCAATGATCTTATTTATGTGAATTCACTTACGAATTGGGTGATTTCCATAGTAAACATGTTTTTTTATTAAAAATTAACAATCTTCTTCTTGACTGGCACGACAGCCCGATTACGAGACTAAAGCCTAGCTACCCGCAACCATCCGTGTTGTGCGTGCGAATTTGTACAAGGTTGGAAGGGACCTACAGTTTCATGCCGATTCCGAACGGCGAGTTGGGAGCTTTTTCATAGGCAATATTACTCCCAGAGGTTTGCCATTTCCTGCTGAGAGGACAGCCGCCGAAACAAAAATGGTTGTTTTCTTTTTTTCGGTGTTAGCAGCAATGGAGTCCTGAACCTGGGTTCGAGCGTCGCATTTGCCTCGCGGCCCAACGCACTAGCCAGCTGAGCTACGGCGGCTGCCATGAATGAACAATACAAAGAAAAAAAAATTTCGCTCCTGTGTTCGAAAACAATCGTCGTCTCGAAAGGGGTTAACTATTTTCAATATCTAAAATAGTGTGATAACTTTATACTCGTTCTCATATATTTTTGCACGCTGCACTACGTCATAAAGTTGTTATCGCGTATGTACACACTGCGTATGTACACCATATATACACACCGCGTATGTACACACTGCGCTGCACGCAGAATCAACTAAAAAGCAAAAGTAATTCAAAATCAAAGTTTAATTTCCTAACCAGCAACAATAACAACAACCACAGCTTATTGCTCTTTCCCCGTCTAAGAAGCAAGCACAGTCTGCTGCTTTTTTTAATGCTTTTGCACACAAAAGCATGCGATCGTCACAGTTTTCTAATCTCTGTACTGTTTGTTCTGTGACACACATAACAGAAACCAAAGCTGTTTAGTGCAGAAGGCGTAATGTTAAATAACGGTGGTTAATGGTGGTCGTAATATTACAACCCCTTAACATTTTTGAATTTGTTTTAGATGCGCGTTCTGTATTACTGGTAAGTTATTCTGTAATTTTACCCAATCAATTAAGTAGTTGGACGAATTTCGAGTGAAATTCACATTCGCCATAATTTACACCTTCATGTTATTCTTGTTTTCATTATTATTATACCCAGCATTGCTCCTCCCTCCCACCCACTCACCCGCCTGCATGCCGACTTATTTCCATTTCCTGCGTTCTACATTTTTGTTCACTTGCGTCGTGCAACATTTTTCACTTAAACTCGGCTTACGAGTGCTGCACACACCCAAGCACGCCCCACATAGCCTGCCCGCCTGTCATTTGTTATTTCGCATTTTTGCCATGTTCATTTCCATTTTCAATGTTCTATGCAACATGAATGTCTGATTAGGCGTCGCAACAACTTTTAGCGTTCCGCCTGCGGTTGGTTCTGTTCAGCATCACCACCACGCACCTTTTCCAACTCCTGCCTTCATAGCGACAGTATCTAACCTCCATCGTCAGGTAAGTGCAAATATTCTTTCTACTCTATCTCTTTCTCTCTTTGACGCCTTGCTCAAGTCTACCTGTCAAAGTCGAAGATGTTATTGCTGTTGATCTTGTTGTTTCATCTGATATGTTGTCAAGTTGTTCTTGCAACTATTTAATGCCTTGCCATTATGCAAACATACTTCTTGCCATCATACTACTAAAAAATATTTTAAAAACTCAGACAAGAACAAAGCCAGAGTAAAGGGAGCGCAAAAAGCATCCAATGAAGCTAAAGGCCGCACGTCGACATGACGTTTTGCATACAAATATGTATTATACTTATGTATTGACTTATATCGATTATTAAAGTTTTTTATTATATCGCACATTCGAGTCAATCTCGGGAGTTGCAAAAACAATTGTCTTAGAAACCACACATGAAACTATTCCACCCATGAAAAAATTAAAGGTCACTGCTTGTCTTTAGTGTCATTGTAACTGAAAGACTATAAAGTAATTGGTTTTTTATTTGCAAATGAGTCAGCAGTAGACTTAGTGAAATTTCGTAATTTTCAAAATGTGAAAAACACGCAACACAACACCAACCTAATCTAGCCTAACAAAATATTGGTAATAATAAGACATAGTATGGACGAGATTATTTACCTTCTCCTCTCTTCATTTCTTATTCACCGTTCTTTGCATCGCATTCTTATTTGTCTTTCCTTCCTTTCCACATGAACCCTTAATGTAAATCATGTTTGCAGGACTTACACTCAATGGGTAAATGGGTAATGAATTAAATTTAACCCATTCTTCAGGACTCGCGTAACACGGGCGCAGAATGCGCAATTATCATAATCACTTAACAACAAGTAGTCTTTCTGCACACCACTTCTCTTTTTGCCGCTCAGCCTGTTCACATTAACCTCAACGCCTACGAAAATTCACACAATTATCCTTTATAATCCGCGACGCATATCTCTCTCATATCGTGCGCTTCCTGCACAAGGCAACCGAGCAAATTCCCATATGAAACGCAGCCGCTTCAAACTCCACTGCACTTCATTGTAGTTCGTTGTTATTGTTCTTGTTGTTGCTTTGGGCTACCTTACTCCGGCTTGGCACTTGTGCGACGCCTTCAATTGCATCTGTCTGCATTGTCGCACATATATAGGTATATTGCTGCACGGACATACCCACACATACCTGTGCGCTTACATGTTGAGCTAGCAGCACCTGGTCGTGCGTGCGCTTTTGCTGCACCCGCTTGTTGTTGCCACTTGAATCCCTGCGCCTTAATCCTCGCACAAACAACGTTATTACATTTCCCAGCTGCAGCATTATTACTTCCGCTACCAGCCGCCACTATCCCTCACTTCCACTCTTTACCACTGTGGCGCGTTTTACACTCATTGTATGAGTAGCAAGTGGCAATTCCGGCATGGCAGTGCTGCTGGGATGCGCTTGCTGCTTGTGGCATGTGGCGCAAAACAACAAAATTCACAGAATAACAGTAGGTGGCAAAAAAAGTGGCAAGTAAAAACTTTTAGTGTAACGAAATTTTCGACAAAAGACAACACGCGTATTCGGTGATGTTGCTTCGCACATTCGCAGCGAATTCAAATGACTGAAGTGCAAGAGGCGCGCCACTAAACACAAAAACTAATTACAAAAGAATCTCACATGCGCACGCCAAAGATTTAATTAGTTTGCGGCATGACGTGTGGTGTAGTCGGCAAAGAAGTACGAAGCAGCGGCCGCTATGAAAAGAGAAAAGGTTTATTTTTTACACAAATTCTGCACTGACTGCCATTTTCAATGTTTTCCCCAGCTACGACGGATGTGACTACTTGTACTTGAATCCCATGACAAATGTTGCTGTTCACAACCACATTCTGTGGGCGAAAACTGGTTGCAGCATTACCACATGCGGTGGTGTTAAGTACCGCTTTCATTTGCAGTCATTTGCGAGTGTTGTGTTCTGCAATGTAAGCAGTTGTCTGTGGCTAGCATTGAGTATTTATGAAAATTGTCCTTGCCGATTCGATTAGACTGCAGGAGGCAGGAATCACTCAAAACCCATTGTAAATCCAATTTATTGATTTACATGTTACTCATACATACCGGTTGCCGCTTTTACTACTTTAAGTTGGCCGTGAGACGTAAATTGCCGTCTTTCTGATTAAAAGCAAAGCAGAGGAACAAAAGTTCCTATATGGACCACCAGACAGCCAGTCTGTCTTTGCCTACGCACTTGTCCCTTTGCAGCCATCGTAAGCTCGCCTTTCCTATCCGCCACCTCAGCTGCTGCCGCAACCAACACGCAGCGCTTTTGTTTTTGCACTTTTACTTGTTGCTGTTGTTGTTCTTAAATGGATAAAAGGATTTAAGTGCAAATCCCGGCACATCACCACGCTCGCATTGCTCCTGCTGCTGCTCCATAGTTGCGCTGGCTTTGTGCCACACACCCACATATGTATGTACATGTGTAACTGCAGCAGCACGGCGACAATTTCGTTGTACAAAACTGCACACACACATAAAAGCAAACACAAATACAGTCAGCTTGGGTTCATACACAGACATACAAGCGGGGACTTGGATATGCTGTGCAAATTACTTAATAATAAATTTGTGAGCGGAGCCAAATAGTAAAACAGCAATAAACAGCATACAAACAACAAAAATAATAACAACAATAACCAGAACGATAATATTATGGCAACAGCAGCATTGCAAAGAGAAAGCGATAAGCGGCGCAAAGGGACATTTTTGCGTTTAGTTGTGAATAAAACGTCTAAATGTGGACACAACCCTTCGTTATTCACACGAAGACATGCAGCCAGACAGTCGCACGCACCGCAATTTGAATCAAGCGTAGGTACGCTGCCTAAAATCTCATCAGGTTTGGAATGCAGTGCTTCTTTCATGTTGATATATGTAGAATGCTACGGCCAGTGGATGATTAATGTTGATAGGCAAATATAATAATAATTTGGCATAGTTGATCTATAATCGGTTTATAAGGAGTGGTTTTTTGTGCTCCGACTTGTACAAGTGTGGGTACTGATTTGTTTCAAAAACTTCACACAACCAACGCTTCAATCTTAGGTATTTCACTACAAAAATTCCGAAACCCAAAACTTTCTGAAAATTTAACAATTTCAATATAAACCAAAGAGCTATGATTTATGTTTGGCTAAATTGAATTTGTAGCTCAGCAATAACATTGCACACAGAGGAGTGAAGTAAAAGTAATATCAAAGCCTAAGGTTGCGTATGCGCAATGTTGGCCAAAGGAGTGCAATAACTAAGTACTTACATGGTTTTTGGCAACCAAGAAACCTTAAATCGCCATGCGGATGCAAATGATTTCGTTAAAAAGGAGAATTGTCTCCCCAAACAATTAAACTAAATTTTTCAACGGCTAGCGCTGCTGCGGCTGCACAAAAGCAAACAACATGTGCAGCCAGCCAGTTTATATCTAACACATTGCAAAACTTGCGCGAAAACTGCAAACATTCTTGGACTGTGGATGGAGGCAGAACAGCGCCAAAATATGTTGATGCGATAAGCGCCATACATGGTGACTACAAATCTTTTTGTCAATGAAGTCACACTACAACGCGCTACAGAACGAAATGCCACACACATATTTGAATGGAAGCCGCAAACGCAGTTTCGACGGTGCTGGGCACGAACGGGCGCAAAACAGCAATTCAGTGACTGCATTCATAATCCGCTGTCCGTGTGTTCAGCTAGCCCCCAGGTGTAGCTTTCTACAGCAAAACGACTTTAGGTGCACAGACGCGACGTGGGACTGCAGTGGAGTAGCCAAACTTCTTAGGAGTATTTAAACGTGAGAGGAAATAAAAACTTGCATAAACGAAATGGAACAGCAACACATTTCACACTGGCAGAAGTATTGTTGAGCCGGTACACAAAGAAGGGGTGTGCGACGGGCCATGAGGAAGGGGAAAAGTAATACGAAAGCGTACCAAACTTTGAAGGTGACCAGCTTTACCGCCAACGAAACCGTCAGCAAGTACTTTAGCCTTCAGTCTCTTGATTGTGACCAACCCTTTAAACGCTACACTTAAGTACTTATGTGAGCGCTTTTATGTACATAAATATCTTACTGTTACAAATAATGCGCGAGATATTGAAAAGTGCATTTCGGCAGAAATTCGTTGCAGATTTTTTTGCAGATTTCCTGTGTCAATACAACAACTGCTTCAAAAAGTTCGATAACTGGGAGCAAATGGACACAAGCACTGATGTGGTGGACTAAGGTCTTGTATGATATGTGATATCAAGGGACGCAGTATAAGAATCTACAGCGACCAGTATTTCGAAGTGATAAGGCACTTCGCAAGAGGTAACTGCAATGTTTGCATTAAATAACGGCAATGGAAAACAAATGGCGTTACTTCCGATACGTCGTAGCGACAAAGGGAATGAAAGGGGCAAAGAAAGCGATAAGGGGGAATGGCTGAGTGTAAAAGCGGAACGTACTGCAACACTGGCTGCCAGAAGCGAAAGTGGCAATGCGGCTTTTGTTTGCTTTCTTATTTAAAACCTGCGCACGTCGCTCTTCTTCCTTTTCTCTTTCAACTCTTGCTCATGTGCCAGCAACAGTTAACAAAGCGCAGCACACGCGACAGCCGAATAACAGTGGAACACAGCAAAGCTGCAAAAAACAACAGCCAACCGAGTGGCATAAATAATTTGCAGTGTTGCCACTTGCAGTTGCAACTTAACAGCTTTTTAGTACAGGCAGCCGCCTAGACGGCTCTTTAGGGGGTGCTAAGTGGGAGAAAGTTGTTGGGCAAAAAGGAGTAAAGGGAAAACGCTAGAAAACGGGCAACAGTTTTTGCACTTCCAAGTGCAAGGACACGCGCATTTTTGCTTCGACAGCAGGGGCGGAACGGCAGCGGGTGTTAACTGAGCATTGTTTCGTTATTGCCACTGTGTGACTATGTGATTAAATGAAACCAACGAATGCACCAAGTCGCGTTCGCATTTTTGTCTTTGGAAGTTAATCGTGATAAAATTTAAATTTATAGCCACTTGCTTGGACGCTTTTGTACAATAGTGAGTGCCGGAGTATGCATTGTACTCATAGGAAATTACTGCTTAGTTAACTTGAAATGTGATTCACACAATATTTTTTTCATTCACTGTGTAATTTATGTACAAATTATATGGAAAATAACATTTTCTGAAAATTCAAATTTAAACGAGCTTTACATTTCCCCGCTGAAATGTACAAAAATATATATACAAAGAAATGTCAAAGTCTAATAATATTTATAACTTTGCGTCTAGATACGTACGGGCAGCTTGTGTCTTCCTTGTCATTACACTCAGTGAACTAGTCTTGTGACACCTAAAGCTTAAGTAATTGAACCATTACCATTACATTTTCAGTTGCACTTGGCCTTTAAAGGTGTTAATAGTTGTTAATTATTGTATTAATTTAGTGGCATAAAATATAGAATATAAGTATTTGTAGGCCTAAAAAAATTTAAGCAATTTGCTCCAAAATGAATTAAGAATTAGTTATGGGAAAAGTATATACCTGTTTTTCTAAATGGGTGCAACTTGGTTCAATTTAAGATCAAAATATGTAAATCACATTGTGAACACACCTATTGACTTTTGCGTCGTCCTTTTGCTTGCTGAGCACCGCAAATTGATTTTTATGCCTGCCCCACTTTTCGCCGTCTCAATTCCATCCATTCAGCGTACGCCACAATTCGTAACTTTAAATACGCGCCAGCAGATAATCAAAACAAAGTGCCGTCACCATGAAAAAATATATTAAGCAAGCAGAGTGTGACCAAAAAGTTGCTCCACCAGCTTCGCCAGTCGCTCCGGCTGCAATGAGTCCTTTCTTCTGGAATTTTGACGCACTTTATTCAATTTTCACGCAGCGGACATGATAATTTCTTTTCATTTCACTGTGTGACACAACGCAATGCGACAAATATTTTACGCGCACACATAAACTTCCTTGAGGAGGGACTGAGAGAAAACGACATTTACATCATCATTAGCAAGCGTAGAGCGCTGGTGCAGCTACGGCCAAGTAGTGCGGAAGAAGCGGATAAAAAGGTCTTGCTGGAAAGTCTCGCATAATTCGTGTGGCGGCACAAATACAAAATGAAGGTCCGCTGCTGGTTAAAATTAAACCTTCAGGTGCTTTTTGGCACACAGCATAAAGCATACCGCCGCTATATCTAAATATAGCCAAGTACCATAAACGAGAAGAAGAAACTAGTTAAAAGCAGAGGAAATGTTTATGTCTTTGGCTGTGGAGGCGTTTCAGCAGCACAGTTTTAAAAATAGCGTCAAAAGCATCAGCCAGCAATAGGCTGCAGGGACAATGGAAAAATGCGCCGAAAAAATACCGAACGTAGAACCGCCGCTACATTATGCATCTCTCATGTGGCTCCTAGCAAATTTTGTTCGTTTTTCGTGGCTTTCGTTTTTCTTTGTCCGAAGTCGTTAAGACTTCGGAGTGATAGCCACGAGCATTTCGCACTGAAACTATGCAGGAAATGGAAGCTTAAGCTGCGAATCGACGCTAGGGTGCATGGCGTTAAATTACATCAAATGCCGAAAGGCGTGGGCGTCGAGATTTAGATTTAGAAAAACTCTAAAATCTCGAAAATTTGAAATGGCGAAACAGACGCTCAAACTTTAGAATTTGTTAAGGAGCGAGTGTCTAATTTAAGCACAGTAATTAAATTTAGTCATATTTTTTGCTTGGATTAATCACACAAAAGGCTAATAATTTAATTGACTGGCACGACAGCCCGCTTACGCGAGACTAAGGCCTAGCTTCCCGCAACCACCCGTGTTGTGCGTGTGAATTTGTACGCGGGTGGAAGGGACCTACAGTTTTATGCCGGTTCCGAACGGCAGGTTGGGAGCTCTTTCATAAGCAATTTTTACTCTCAGAGGTTTGCCATTTCCAGCTGAGAGGACAGCCACCGAAAGAGAAAACGAGTTTTTCCGTAATTTTTTTTTTTAGGTGTTATTTCAGGCAGTATTTGAGCCTGGGTCGCTGCCTTCGACTCGCGGTCCAACGCACTATCCAACTGAGCCACGGCGGCTGCCCACACAAAAGGCTACTGAAAAAACAATTAAGGATTTTCATTTGGGTTACATATAAAACATCGCAAGTAAGTATTTGTATATTAGGATGCGAAGCATATTGAAGTATTACTGGTAATTTCATAATAAGTATACATATGTGAATATAATTAAACACATAAGCAATGGTCAAGAGCACTGTAAGTTCCACCAGACAAGTGAAAATGCATATGTTATGGCACCGCTGCGGCGCATATCAATCACCATTAACTTCATTACGGAATTATTATTGCAACAAATACGAGCGAGTGCGCGCACGAGAACATTGAAAATTTCCACCATAAATGTGAAAGTACACAAAGAGATCATTTACACGCGCACACACTCATACGAGCGGCCACGCAGCAGGCCCGTGTACACGTCGCGTGCCAGACATTTTTAAATGAACGAGCTGTCAAAATTCATTATGACACCCTGCGCGTGTGTACCGACGCGGATGTGCAAGCAGGAAAATTGCCGCATTGCCTGCCTACCCGGGTGGCGCTCATTTGCAACAATTTCCGTTTCCGCTGCTAAACTGTCAATATGTGCAGTAAACTGTGAAAATGTTGCAGTTGCGGTGGTTGTTGTTGCTATTGACGTTGGAGGCCAATGCGTTGTGGTTGTTGCTGCCGTATTGATTCTTGCTGCTCGGCGCGTTATAATGTCATTGCATTGCAATTTGGTGCAAAATTTATTTAATTCTCGCCTGGTTCACACTTGCCTCGCAAACAACAGCAACAGCAGCGCTTTCTGCCGCTTCGCTAAAATTCAACACAGCCTCCATTGTTGATGGCCGACGCGCAATATCGGTGCTAATTGGTTACCCGCTCCTCCAAAAACCGGCCTATGCTGCATTGACTTTTGTAGTTTTAATTTATGGCAATTCTTGCGACGCATCGATGTACCTGCGCTCACATTTATGTATCTGTCTACGTACATACATACAGTTCAAAGCCAGCAACATATCTCAGATCAAAGGTCATAGAGCAAGTTCTACTTTAAAGTTGCTGGCATACTTAATCGGACCACTTAAATTAATTACTCTAAATATGACTCAGACTTGCCCTTAAAGCTTGACTTTTCGCGTTTAGCGAAATTCAGTCCAATTGTCATTCTAGGTTGGACAGCGTAGCAGAACCGCTTCTACTGTACAGCCACCTCAACTGCTTCGCCGCAAGAGCATCCCCTTTCACAGCGCCGCCACCCATCCCACTTGAAGCAATTGTCACGCCGCTGCCGCACGGTGCTAACTGACAATTTCATTTAATAATTTCACGCACCCTTTCGTCCGACGTTGAGTCTGCTCTTCTACCCTGCCGCAGTCGTGGCCTCAGACCCATCACTGTGCGGCATTGTCAAGCATTTAGAGTCATATTACGACAACACTGTCAACAACTACAACGTCGCCAGCATAAACGGCATTTGTGTTGTAAGCAAACGCCCTATATTGCAAAATACATTTCATTTGAATGTACTCTCTTTCTCCAACATTTCACTTGTTGCCGTCTAGCAGTGCTGTGTGCGTTAGTGGCAACTTAGCCGCTAAAGGCAAAAGCCCCAAACAAGTCAGGAAGTGGGCTCATTTCAACAAAAATTACACGCTTAGTTCGACCGGCTTGTCTACGTGCCCATTTCACCTTCCGCTGGCAAAGTCAGCGAGGCGCACAAAAAAGTGTCGGAGAAACACCCAACGGGACTTGTAGGTGAAGGAAAGTTTTTAATTTGATTTTTGTCAAGAATTTCAATGAATGTTGAATGAATGCGAAGTTAGCTGTGATTGCGGGCGCCTAATGCGCGCGTACAGCATGCAGCGTCGCACTAGCAACAATAGCGACCGTGGCGGCTGCTGGTGCGCAGGTGAACATCAACCAATCGGCAATGCAAATTACGCACTGAAAAATTCAATTTAAATTTTCGCGGGAAATCTTACTTTGGCGCAGAGAGGCTGCACACAAATGGGTTGGATTCCTGGAACATAAATGCGCAGGCCAGGCGCAGGGGAACCGAGAAATGAACTAATTGAATTGCGAACTGCGGCAGTTGGCTAAATGAGGTGCAATGCAATAACCACTAAAACCAATCGAGTGTTCTGTCTAAATCAAAGAATATCAAAACATATCCTGGCTTAAACATGTCCTTAAGCTACATATAAAGAAAACAACGTTGCAGCAGACTCGTGCAATGGCGTATAGACAAGCACCAGTTCGTGCACTCATGCCCATAGCCAACATCGGTCTGCGAGCTAGATTTTTTTCTTAAGGAAGACGATGCGCTTTTATTGTTTGTTCATACTTGCACAATGTAGGTAACTACATGGGGCGTGTGCGCAAATATGATTAAAATGCAAAATCATGTCTATGAATCTTATTAATCCGGCACAAGAACAGGCGCGGCAAGGACACGGACGCCGCAAATGGAAAATATCGCCGAATCATAAGGCGAACTTACTGTGCTGATGCCTGTTGCCTGATGTTGCTTCACAGCGCTGACAAGCTTGTTATTATACGGCTGGTTACAGTGGTTGTTGGTAACTACTTTTTGTTGTGGTTCTGGGTATATTTTTGTTCGCCATTTGTTGGTGTCTGACAGGCGAAAGAAATGTCATAAAAAGTTGTTTGCTGCTGTTGCTCTCATGTTTTGCATACGAATGACAATGCCACATGGTTGCACTGCAACGAGCGTAAACTCAGGTTCGTATTGCCATCCGGAGGCAGTAGTTGCACATCAATCCAATTGCAAGTTGCAATATTGGTGACGGCAGCAGTTTGACTTTCCTTTCTCATTAGGCATACAACTCATTTCATGGAGTAAGAAAATCGCACGTGCACCAAAGCAGAAACATGTGCACAGCTGCGAGGGCAGCTGGCGTCGTTTAATTTGCATGCATTTTGCACTCTGCCTTTGTGACATGTGAAATGTAGCTGCCGCAGACATTTTGGACGCGGTGGTACTCTTTCTCGCTCCTTGTGCATAATGCAGTTTCGACCCCCTCTCACTGATCTTTCTCCCAGCTGTGCTCTACATGCCGCCGAAAAATATGTATGCCGCCAAATATGTGCGCTACTCCATCAATATGACAAAATTAGCACGCGTGCATATTTTCATCAGCCGAACCATAGATTAATTCACTGTCGAATACAACAAAGGCAACAGTTTGCGCAAAATTAATTGAACAAGGCCCAAAAGATACACAGCAGCGAACAAGCAAGCACGCGCAAGCAGAGGAGAATGCAAACAACAACAACGCAACAATAATAACAACTGCACTTGATAGCCCATGTAATAACAAACTTCCTGGAAAAACAATAACAGCAGCAGCAACTATTTACAACAACAAACAAAGCAGCATCGGCATATGTTGACACAATGCAACAGAGCAAATATCGATAATCGATCATTTCGTACTTCCATCAGTTGGTCAAGCAATCAATCAATCAATTAGGCGCATGTACACAAACAGTAGCCATACAAAAATTACAAACAAGCATCGACATACACGAATATGTACGTAGCAGTGGCCGTTGTTTTGTTATTGCTGTGTAATGCCCCAAACACTTAGACGGCAGCGACACCATAGCATCAAAATATAGAATCAGAACGTTCGTATGGAAACGATTATTTTGACGACTACACTGCTACACGATCACCGAACACAGTTGTCGCTGTCGCCAAACATAGAACTATTCTCTACTTCGTACGCGACAAAACTAAAGCTATTGGCATCACTGCTTCGAAACAGATATTTGTAATGGATTTTTTCTTACTTTTTCGGTGTACTTTGAGCAACAATTGCAAATATTCAGTAAAGATTTACTAGTTGCAAAAATTAATACACATTTCCAATTGTTTAGGACTGATTGTACAGCGGTAAAATTGATATAGACGAATGCTTAATAAAGGGAGTGCGGAAAAACGTCACTGCCGCTTTCATTGTAGTAACGTAGTCGACTATAAGGCGACATTCGAAGCCGACGCCACCTTGAAGTTGTGTGGCCGTGTCACTGCCATATTGAATATGTTCAAGCCATAATAGATTAAACGCGCATCCAAATTCGTGGCAACAAAGCGTTAGAAACAACAACTGCAGTAATGCAAAAGCAGCTTCAAAATATGCACCTCAAAACAGTCTAGGTCAATACCAAAGTCAATGAATTTGCAGTCATACGGCTTTCATTAATGCGGTGTGCTTTTAGGCAGCTTAGGTACAAATTTTAACAACTTAAACTGTGGTCGCTATAACAAGAGCGACTTGTATTCTTTTAGAAAGTTTTTTTCATCTACCACTGTTTCGTAAAATGTGGAGGATTGTATGGTGCTTCGAATCATTTCATTTTGAACAACGGCACAGTATTAATAAATTGCATCCGAAATTGTTATTCCCGGTATAAATACCCGCCATATCACCAGTGGCAGTAAGTGAAGTGTGGCAGTAAGTGACGCTAAAATGAACCCCTCAACTCCAGTCCCCCTCTCGTTTCACAAACTGCATATGAAAACAAATTACCAAAGCCAGTGGAGTTGTGGACAAACTTAGGGGCAAAGTCAAATGCTG
The DNA here is from genome assembly GCA_964056695.1 of Melieria picta. Taxonomy (NCBI): domain Eukaryota; kingdom Metazoa; phylum Arthropoda; class Insecta; order Diptera; family Ulidiidae; genus Melieria; species Melieria picta. Next base: position 65,686,776 of record OZ057399.1, read on the forward strand.
TTAACTTACACACGAGCGCACAGGCAACGGCAAGTTGCATACAACATCACACGCAGACGGGTAGTGTTGTCATATAAAATGTGAGAAGCGTAAAAAGTTGCTGCAGCACTCAATCATTCACTCACTCACTCAATCACTCAACTATAGCTCTACAACGCTTCATACCTTGCCCAGCTTTTACCATAATGTGAACGGTCATAACAAATTCCAGCAGCAAATAGCTGCGCCAACACGCACAACACACACACACACACAGTTATCTTCGCAAGCACCTCAGCAGGCTGCCACACATTGCAGTAGAGGGATGCAGTTCATAGGACAAGTGTATCGCTCCTTGTGGCTACGGCATCCATCGCTAACTAAGTCCATCATTTATCATTTTCTTTGAGGGCATATTAGTAGCGATGCAGCAAAACAACAGCAGCAACAACAACGGCTAGCAAAACAGCCGCAACATGTCCTGCACTTAATCCTGCCTGCACTTCTGCTAGCTTGCATGGCAGCCTGCTACCATTCCCAGCAGCAAGTACTAGTTCATATGTCAATCTCTCAATCTTTTATGACACACGAGTGAGGCGAACTTCTTGGCGCTGCAGCAAAGCGAAAACAAACTGAGTAGGAAAGAAAATTTACAGACACGGTTCCTCAGCTACAGGATAACACCGCGCAAAAAACGTTCTGGAATATTTAATCACATACAAGAAATGTTAGTGATTTGATCAGAACCCCCGTCCGTCCAGCACACCATAACTTTCGAACGACATACTTAGACGATATATTTATTTTATAGGAAAGGTGCTGAAATAATTGAAAATAAGAAAGATCAGCCTATTTTAAAACAGGACTCCTTAGTAAGGGTTTTTGAGAAATATGACATAACTAATTTCAACCACCCCCACTGAGGATAAGGTGCTAATGCAAAAAATTTAAAGTAGATGTGCGAGACGAAAGTAGAAACAGCGGGGCTGCTATGCATTTTGCTTACTTCGAATTTTTTTGTTAATATCAGATGTCAGAGTCTGGAGCTCAGTTCCTGGGTGGGTTAGACAAAAACAATTATTAATTATATTTATACTCAATCATTCTCTTCCTTCCATATTTCATTGGCTTACTATCTTTTTCTACTTTTACATATAAGAATGTATGTATGTAATGTAAGAATGTTCCATAATATTTATTTAACTTATACAAGTTACTTGGCTTTTGTAATGAATAGATTTAATATTTAATTTCTTTACTATGTAATTTAGTTCTTCCTGCATAATTATGTATCTCGTTCTAAAAAAATAAAAGAAATAAATAATTAACAGTTATATGATTTCTCGTCAGCGCAAATACCAAAAATCGTGACACAGTGAAAAAGCGTGTCCGGATTTCAGCAATCTGCGATGCCTTAGCTGATATCGCTCCTATTCACTTTTCTAATGACATGGACTGGCCCAAATTTCGCTATTCAAAGTCTAAATTAAGAGCAAACTTTTACAATTTACACAACAAACGTATGATGAAGTTTTGATTAGTTAGTTACATGAATGGGAAAGTGCCAAAGGCAGCCAGTAATTGGTTAAGGCAGTGTTAGCCTAGGCGTATACGGAGACGCAGGCCGCACACGCAGCACAACTCAACGCAGTTTAGTTTTTTGTAAATAACTCAGTACCGTATAACGGCGTATACAGCGACATAGCCGCTCAAAAATTGAAGAACAAATTGAAAAAGTGCGTGAACAGCCGATATTACACCCATATTATATTATATAGGTTCTATTTCAAAGTCTAATTCAGACAAATAACTCGTATTGCTGGGTTTATGGAATGAATACGGAACACGTGTGCTGGTTTTACGAGATTCGTATACGCAGTTCACATATTTTCTGCCTCACAAAGTTTAATTTTCGCTGTGCTGCCTTGTGCTGTGTTGCGCGGCCTGCGTCTCCGTATACGCCTAGGCTTATGGCCAAAAATCCTAGCAAACTGCACAGCAGGGTGGCAATACCAACCGTTCGCTTTGCCCTACGTTTTCTTCTGCGCAATGTATCTACTGATGTTTTATTTCTTATGAAATTCATTCGGTATCGGCAAAAGCTATGAGTATTGATTTCTTGCTAACCACTAAACATTGACACCCTGGGGTACCTGTAAAACTGCTGCCCCTAATGGCTTAGCATGATCACATTTCGCGCAAATTCAAAATGTGACACACAAATACTGCAATTTATTTACTAATTTATTTCGCACAGTCACGCCTATCGCAATTTCGTCTAGCCCGTTAAGTGCCAATGGTAAGTAATGACGTTTAACCCTCAAATGCATTTATAGGTCCGTCTCATAGCGGACTAAAATATATATGGATATCTTCACAATAATATAATTTTTTTTATAATTTTTTTTGTATAATTTTTTAAAACGACAATTAATTTCAAAGTCTTTTTGCTAATATTGAATTGACATATTTTTCTAAGTGGTTTTCAGCATGATACAAAAATATACAGGTAGATTCAATCGAGCAAAATTAAAAGTCATTTGCTTTTTTGAAAAATAAAAATAAAATTTTAAGGGTGCGAAAAAAGTAAGAAATACAGGAACTGAATGATATATCTACTACATAAACAAATTGTGTGAAATTGCAGCTCTGTAGCAAAAATGAAAATAGTAGTCCAAAATTTGTAAACAAATATTTTTTTCCAATTGTCAATTTTATTTTTATCTGTCGCATTGAAACTACCTGTATATTTTTGTATCATGGTTTTCAGCTAATACTTCAAGTTAAAAAAACATTATTTACGAACAAGACAATAATTCATCTCTTTGGGGGCTTAGTGCATTTGCTGCAACGATTCCATTGAAGACTTGAAGTGACAATTGAGGTTTTACCGCCCGATAACACCGTGCGACAGCATTTTTCACACCGGTAAAAATCCATATGTGCGTGAAACTAGAGACCAAATATAGTAATACTGCGTACTCAGTTTTTCATTTTTACATCCATTGTCCTTTTAAAAGGACTTCCAAATTTTAAAGGGGATAAAAAATATAAAAATATAAAAAATACTTAACCTCGTTAGAATATGGCGATATGTATATCAAGTGAAACAGGAAAGACTCAAGAATTTAAATAAAATTGATTTTTATCTATTTATAAAAAAGGATATGAAAAAGGTCTTTTGAAAATTTTAATCCTTTATATCCTTGAAAATTTATATAAAATTTTCTTGAAAAGTAAGTATGTTAAAACCCAAAATCTTCTTGATCACTTGTTAAAATTTCATTACTGAAACTTTATTGGTTCGAAAGTTATTAAAAAAAGGCGGAAGCTGCAAGTCTAATGAAGTATAAAAAATCTTATTTATTTGAGTATCAGTATTTTAAATAATAAATAGATACAAAATTAATGAAGCGAGAATAATGAAATTTTGACACGTCATCAAAGAGATTTTGGGTTTTAACATACTTACTTTTCAAGAAAATTCTATATAAATTGTCAAGGATATAAAGGATTAAAATTTTCAAAGAACCTTTTTCATATCCTTTTTTTACAAATAGATAAAAAATTAATTTTATTTAAATTCTTATGCCTTTGCTCTTTCATTTGATATACATATCGCCATATTCTAACGAGGTTAAGTATTTTTTATATTTTTTTATTTTTTATCCTCTTCAAAATTTGGAAGTCCTTTTAAAAGGACACAGGATGTAGAAATGAAAAACTGAGTACGCAGTATTACTATGCTTGGTCTTTAGTTTCACGCCCATATGGATTTTTTCCGGTGTGAAAATTTTTTTAAATTTTTGTCGCACGGCGTAACAGCAGCCAACAACCACCGTCGAAACCTGCAAAGGTAGGTCATTTGGCAGGGAATGGTACGCTAACAGTTGACTACATTGGATACCTTGTGACTCAACCTGCCGATTGCGATAAATTTGTATACAACTCCCACCTTCTGTAGAGTATGCACGCCAAACAAATTCTCTCAATAGTATAGATTCAATTCAGACCTTTTTGGTACGGATTTGATTTATTGGATTTAAAGAAACGCTTTACACTGAATTGATGCTATTGCGCCTCTTGTAGCCGAATCCAGCAAAGTTAATGCGATGGAGCTAGAAATTGTCGCTGTAGGGTTGCGTCCGTTACACAAATTGCCGCTGCAGCACGGGTGCCATTAGCCGCCGCTTCATAATCAGTTGATCTTGCTCAGACTCGTACACCCGCTACGATTAAGTCACCAAGATATGGCGAAATATCGAAAATTCAACCGCGACATTTCGATGCAATTAAAGTTGTTGAAAATTCATTAATTATTTTATTATTTCATTCTCAATACAGCCATTAAAGTTTTGCAACAGTTGTCACTGTAAATAATACTCTCGGTTAGGTGTTGTTCAAGAAATAATACCTTATAAGAAATGCCTCACCTTAATGCACACATACGAAACAGATAACAACAACGGCAGCAATTAATTTCGCAATCATTTTGCTTTAAATATTTTTACACCCACTCTTGCAAAGCAAAATTTTCGCAAGCTGGTCAATTCACTCACGTAAATGCAGAGAGCGCATGTTGACCACTCTCCAAAAAAATAAAATATCAGTTTTTATACCACTCCAATCTTATTCGAACCATGGTAAATTCTTTATAAAGCGAACAAACACATGCAATTTAGCGCGGTGTCACACACAAACTTACTGGGTACTGGCTGTAGCTTGTATGAGGTGTTGTGTTTCGTTTATACGGCTTATCACCACAGGGCGTATTCGTACTTAAGCAACTTATACAACAAATATGCATCAACTATTTGTTAAAATCAGGGACCGTACCGGTTATGGTTTTTATCAAAAAAATCACATTTTAACTGTTATCTTTTAACTTTTCTTTTTCCCGGCAAAAATATAAGTTATTTTGTGCCTTTTATTATTTCAGGCAAAAATAACTATTACTTTTGACTTTTATCTTATCGGTCAAAAATAACAGTTATTTCGTGACTTTTATTTTTTCGGTCAAATATATCAGGCAATTTGAATTTGTTCAAAGGCCGTTTGACCGACTAAAAAACTATTGATACCATTTTTTTCGTCTCATCAGACCGCACATTCTGAGCTATAAGACTTGTGCGACTGCTGACCAGAGCAAAATGCTCTGGGATTTTATGGAGGAGAATGCGGACATCGCGAAAGGTTTCTGCAAAGGCGACAAAGTCGAATTTGAAAATAAATGAAAGCATTTAACCCAGTCGCTGAACGGGCAAGGACCACCAACAAAAAGTGTAACGGGGTGGAAAAAGGTGACAAGTAAATTAAATCAATTCATTTTGTAAAATTTCCTCAATCATAGACCTGGGTTGATTGGAAAAGTGAGGTAAGAAGGAAGCTGGCGCGTAATAGAAGAGAAGCTTTAGCGACCGGCGGTGGACCTTTTAAGAAGCACACACTCGGTCTGGTCTCGCAAAATTCGACGCTTTACTTTTTCAACGGCGGACTGCTCGTTCTCAAGCAATACTACCAATAAAATAACCGAACTCATTTAATAAAATAAAGAATCTCACAAAATTTTACAATTGCCTTTTTCATTTGAACATTTCAAGCAAACAGCTGACTGAAGGTTTGTTTAATTTGCTAACAATCGGATTCGAAATAAACTTCGAATGTGACAATTCCGTTCGGATTGCAGAACACCTCTTCAAATCGGAATCGGATTTAATTTCGATTCGAATCCGATTCCGATTCGGATTCTGGAACAGGGCTGAAAGTGTAGATTTCGTCCGTGTAGGAATTCGTACGCACTACGCGGGTAGTTGCGGGAAACTAAGTTTAGGAAAAAATTTGCAAAAATTACGTTTTCATTTAAAATTTGGTATATATCTCTTTTTTTTTGGTAATATTGCGACAATAACAGTTAAAAATACATCCATTGACAAAATGTAATTATGTAAACCATGCTTTATACATTCTTGCATTCTTCTAGTGGCTTTTTTATTACACGTGCCTCGTTCCTTTTCGGTGCTTAGCTGGTCCAGAGATGACGTGGCACTAATACGGGATAAGGATCATCAAGCGTACACAACGTTTTACCTAAAACAAAGGACATGACAACGCTGCCACGAGACAAACATACAAAACATATGTAAGAACGTGAGCAAAGTTTTGTAAAGATCTCGGCACACTGTGCAAGACGATAGTTACAGTTGGGTTAAACCGTTCCCGTCCCTCCCGAGTGCCTCGCCTTCACTCTGTGTCCGTCCCAAACCATAGCCTGCGCTCATCGAAACTGTCGAGAACAAGGTTGGAGGGACTGAAGCAGGATGTTGCTTCGGCTATGGAATGGCGCTTATGGGAGGAGCTCAAGAAAAAACGAGCAATAATGGTTGGTTTTCACTATGTCATATTCATGACAATTGCAGTGAGTTTTGTGAAAAGACGAAGGCTAGTCAATTTCTGGTTAGTGGGACGATATTGTATAATTTATTATTATGATGGCAAGTTATGTATGTAGGTATATATATATCAACTTAGCTCTGGTAATTCTGGAATATATACATATATACAGGCCCGACGAGAGGGGGGTGGTAAAGGTGGGATTCCCACCGGGCCCGGAGTTTCTAGCGGCGCCCGGATTTCAATCGAAATCTCAAAATTTGGGAAAAGTTTAATATGCACTTTTGCAATCTGATTAGAACCGTAAAAGAATGTAACTGGTGTATTATCTACCTATCGTAATCAGACATTATGCATACGGGCCCGGACCCAACATTAAAAAATGTTTTCTTCGTAAAACAAAAAAAAATTGTCAAAATATTTTACATTTGAATCGTTGAAACAAATCCGAAATTGGTAAGTTCAAAATATCGCGCGCTATAACTTTGCATACGCGTATATTGCTGCGATTGCTGCTAGTGTTCACTGTGGGGGGGGGGGGGGGCCGGAGGTAACTACCACCGGGCCCTGATATCCTCTCGACGGCCCTGCATATATATATATATATATATATATATATATATATGCATATATGAATCAACCTGAATTTTAAAGTTTGTGTGTGCAATGTTTGCAGTGTGTTTTCAGGATATATATATATATATTTCAAATACACATTGCACTCTTACTAGATACACGCTTAAATATATCCTGAAAACACACTGCAAACATTGCACACACAAACTTTAAAATTCAGGTTGATTCACCGAAGTAGTAATATGTTTTTGACTTATACGCTTCGTTATAACATAGTGAAAACCAACCATAAATGTTCCGACCCACTGATACTGCGAATATGTCCTCGGTGCTCCCAACACACACACTCTCACACACTTCTATGTACGTGTGACACAAAACGAAGTCATCATTGAGTTAATTTTCCAGTCACGTATCCTTTTTAATCCTGACAAGAATATTATTTCCATAAAATAAGAAAAAATCTCATGTTGCAGTCACTTCCACCTCTCCACTGCCAGCAACTGTGGCGCTTGAGAAGGGCCAGGCGGACAGTAGGGTGCGTCCAGACTACTCAGACTCCAACTCCTCACATGCGTAATGTGCGGTTTTGGTTACATTTGAAAAACATGCAAGGACCAAACTTCAACAAACAGAGGAGGTATAATGACGGTTTGTTTAAATGATTCTTATTGCTGTTGTTTTTGCATATCTATTTGGCAATGTTACTAACATTTAAAAGTAAATACTATGATAATTTCAAAAAGCAAAAAGCGTTGGGGCCTCCTAATACAAGATACATAATAAATATCTATGCATAATATACATAGTATATATAAACATTTGGGACATATCTTTTAACATTTTCGTTTATTTAAAATTTACATAGGTTCACGTGATAAGGTTTAATTAATAATGGAAAATATTACAATTTTACCCAATCCTTTTAGGAACCTCACCCATAAAACACAAAAGAACTGTACAATATGACATTCGAAGCAAGAGCTTATACCATAGTAATTGATAGCGACATACGCACTTGATAAAATTAGAAAATGTTTTGCTAATCTACATATGTATATACACTATGATCAATAAGTAGGTTTTTTTTAGGTCAGTAGGACCTTAACTGACATCTGTGTCAAATTTTGAGCGGGATTGCATCATTAGTTTTTGTTTGGCAGCTGTTAGCGTCAGTCAACTTTTTGTACTTCGTCGCATTTTACAATGGATAATTTTGTTGATCAACGTATTTGTTTGAAATTTTGTCTTAAGAACGAAATTTCTTGTGCCAATGCGCTTAAAATGTTGCAGAAAGCATTTGGGGAGTCTGCTCTATCAAGAACCAGAGCGTTCGAGTGGTATAAAATGTTCAAAAGTGGTCGTGAAGTGGTCGAAGACTTTCCTCGTTCTGGACGTCCTTCAACATCGAATACCGACGAAAATGTTGAAATTGTGAAGAAAATCGTGCTTGAAAATCGTCATGTGAGCCTCAGAGAGATTTCTAACGATCTTAACATCTCTTATGGAAGCGCACAACACATTGTTGTCGATATTTTGCGCATGAAACGCGTCGCCGCACGGCTTGTTCCTCAAGACTTGAATTTCGTCCAAAAAGATCATCGAAAGCCAGTGATTATTTGAACAAACACAGTGTGAATATCATCGATCAAGCTCCCTATTCTCCAGATATGGCACCATGTGACTTTTTCCTGTTCTCCCGACTCAAGTTACCGCTTCGTGGAAAGATATTTGAGTCCATAGAGGTCATAAAAGAAAATGCGACGCGAGAGCTGAAGGCCATACCTGCTTCGGCTTACCAGAAGTGCATGGACGATTGGATTAAGCGTTGGCATATGTGTATTGCTTCAGATGGGGCTTATTTTGAAGGGGATAAAATAAATTTACCAGAAGAATAAAACAATTTTGTTTTTTGACACAGTCCCGGTACTTATTGATCATAGTGTACATATTGTTACGAATGCTAGTTCCAGTGGGCTAGTACGTATCTCTGGATTGCGTAATTTGAAAATAAAACACACTTAGTTTCTCAAACGCAGTCAATAAAATAAACCAACAACCACTTTATTTACTAATTTACACTTGTTTGTCTTTACACTTAAGTATTTGCTCAATTACTCCGTGTGGCACCTTCACTAGTCAAAATCCGACTGACTCGCTGCGCCGCACCCGGCTGTCTTTTATACCTGTCCGGCCATCGCGCAGATCGTTCTCGCACATTCCGGAGTGGACTAAAGGTTTCCATGATGATCGCGACCATCATTGCCAGATTGGACTAAAAGTTGCCATCATTGTCGCGGCCGTCGTTGCCAGATTGAATTATAGCACGGCGCGTAGCGACAGGGTTGCTTTGCACAGCGACAAACTGTCTTATCGTTACACCGCCCACCACTTAGACTTGTTCGTCCCGAACAAGTGCCGAGGTTCCGCTGTGATAAGGCGCCAGGCGCTGCAAATGGACTACCTTCAGCTTAGCGCCTTTATTGCTGCAACGTTGAATCCTGTATACCACGTCGTTTATCCTAGTCACGACTTCGTAAGGTCCTTCCCATGACGCTTGAAGTTTCGGAGACAAACCTTTCCTCCGCTGCGGGTTGTAGAGCATTACCAGATCGCCTTCTTGGAACCCTGCTGAGTTGGCCCGTAGATCATATCTGGCTTTCGCCTTATCGCTGACCAGTTTGGTGCGGCTCCTTATAAACTGGTGAATCTCCTCCAGTTCCGCCCGCTTATTGGCCACGTAGTCCGTCTTAGCGCCTCCCGTCGTGCTGACTACCCCGAACTTCAAGTCAGCGGGTAACCGCAATTCCGTGCCGAATACTGCTCGGGCTGGAGTGAGTGATGTCGTGTCGTGCGGGGCTGACCTATACGCCATTAGGAACAAGGGGATATGCGCGTCCCAATCCTTTTGATTCCTGCCTACCACTTTCCGCAGGTATTCCTCCAGTGTCCGGTTAAAGCGTTCCACCATGCCGTCGGACTGTGGGTGCAAAGGGGTGGTACGCGTTTTCTTTATCCCCAGCAGCTCACACACTTCCTTGAATACCGCAGACTCGAAATTCCGGCCTTGATCTGAGTGCAACTCCAACGGAACTCCGAACCTGGCTACCCAGTTGTTTACCAGCTTTTCCGAGATCGTAGTGGCCTCCTGGTTAGGAATTGGGTACACTTCGGGCCATTTGCTGAAGTAATCCATTACCACCAGCACATATTTGTTGCCTTGAGTACTAGTTGGGAATGGGCCGGCGACGTCCATAGCAATCCGCTCGAAGGGCGCTCCCACGTTGTACTGCTGCATGCGGCCTCGAGATCTTCTTGTTGGCCCTTTCGCTGCTGAACATCGGTCGCAGCTCTTAATCCACTCGGCTACAGACTCCTGACATCCTACCCAGTAGAATCGTCTTTTTATTTTGGCGACGGTTTTGGTGATGCCTAGGTGCCCTCCACTGGAGTCGTTATGGTATGCCTGGATGACCTCGTTGATTCTGCATTTCGGCACTACCATTAGGGAGTTGCTGGTCCGTCCATCCGCGGTCTCCCATTCGCGGTACAGGCATCCTTCCTTCAGCCGCAGACTTTTCCACTGTGCCCAGTAAGCCTTGGCGATCGGGCTTTCACCGACCATCTCCTGCCAGTCTGGACGTGCGCCTTGCTCTTTGCCTTCGACGATTTTTGCAAGATCCGCATCCTCACGCTGGTCCTTTTGTAGCCTCTCCGCAGACCACTCTTCCTCTGGCATAACGCTCTGCAGTCGCTCGATCCACCGCGCCAATTGGCCTTCAGGATCCTTAAAGTTCAGGAGCCATCTCAATGCTGCATGATCTGTGCGCAGACGAAACCTTTGTCCATACAGATATTTGTGGAAGTGTTTTACGCAGTCCAATACCGCCAGCAGTTCTCTCCGTGTCACACAGTAGTTGCGTTCCGGTTTCGACAGAATCCTACTGTAGTATGCTATCACTTGTTCTTGGCCGTCTATTATCTGTGATAGCACACCGCCAATACTATGCCCGCTCGCATCCGTATCCAGCACAAACATCTCTCCAGGCACGGGGACGGCCAGAATTGGAGCAGTGCACAGTTTTTCCTTCAGACGTGCAAAAGCCTGCTCCCGCTCTTCGTTCCACTCGAAAGCTTGGCTCTTTTTCGTCAGTTTGTGCAAGCTGCTGGCTATGTTCGCGAATCCCGGAACAAATCGGCGGTAGTATGTGCACAGGCCCAGGAAACTGCGGAGTTCGTGTAGATTGCGTGGCCGGGGCCACTCCTTCACCGCCGTGATTTTGCCTTCATCCGTATGTACTCCGCGGGCGGAAACCGTATGACCCAGATACTTGACCTCTTTTTGGAACAGCGAGCACTTCTTCGGGTTGAGTTTAAGCCCAGCTTTTTGTATCCGCTCGAATACCTCCTTCAGCTTTCCCAGGTGGTCGTCGAAGCTTTTACCCATCACGATTATGTCGTCGAGGTACACCAGGCACGTCCGCCAATGCAACCCCTTTAGCACGCGTTCCATTAGCCGCTCGAATGTTGCTGGTGCGTTGCAGAGTCCAAACGGCATGACGGTGAACTGCCACAAACCATCGCCAACACTGAAAGCCGTTTTCTCCTTGTCCTTGTCTGCAAGCTCTACCTGCCAATAGCCGCTGCGTAAGTCGAGCGTGGAGAACCACTGTGTGCCTGACAGTGTGTCCAAGGTGTTATCGATCCGAGGTAGTGGATAACTGTCCTTCTTGGTCACATCATTGAGTTTCCGATAGTCCACACAAAACCGGGTACTGCCATCCTTTTTCTTGACCAGCACGACCGGCGAGCACCAGGGGCCCGAAGAAGGCTCTATGACCTTTTCTTTCCGCATGTTTTCGATCAACTTTGTGACCTCCTCCCTCTTGGCCAGAGGAACTCGTCTTGGCGGTTGGCGAATCGGTTTTGCGCTTCCGGTGTCGATGTTGTGCTTCACTATGGCTGTTCTTCCGCCTGCTTCTGCCGCAAATATTGACCCATAGTGCTGCAGGAGTGTCCTCGCCTTCTGTTTCTGATTGGCCGTCAATTCGCTGCTCCACTGGTTCTCCTGCGGTATGGCGTCCATGTTAAAACCGCTCTTCTTATTATTTCCAGGCGGGCTATTCTCGCAATTGACCACTGCTACAGCTTCCTTACACACGCCAATTACCTCATCTTTCCCGACATATCGGGGTGCATTCAGGGGGTTCAGTATTCTGACTGGTATTCTGCCATTCTTAGGTTCCACTAATGTACGTCCGATGATGATGTTGTCGTGTCCTTGTTTTGGCGCTTCTACGACCCACAGCCGACTTGTCCCATCGTCCTCGTCCACCTTTGCCCACACAACCGCCTCGGAATTCGCTGGTATCCTCCGGAGTTGACACGAGACAACTTTCCTTACTGCCACGCTTCGCTCATAGCCGGTGTGCAGGGGGAATTCAACATTGGCATACCTCAGCACATTTTCTTTCAGGTCCAGCGTAAACCGTGCCTAATCATGAAATCCACGCCGATAATCACGTCGTCCATTATATCCGCGACGATGAACTCATGCTCCAGGCTGCTGGTGCCGATAGCAATTGTTTTTGTTACTTTCCCTCTTACCAGCGCACGCTCGCCAGTCGCAGTCCCCAGCTGTATGCCATGCAGTGGTTCCCAGTTCTTCAGAAGCTTCCTTTTTATGATCGAATATGACGCTCCAGTATCCAGTGTCAACACGAAAAACTTTCCATCTATCTTTCCCTCAATCGTCAAGCTGCTGGGTTGTCGTTTCAACTGCGAGACAAGGACGGTGGGACAGCAGGTTGTGGGGATCAGCTCACGCCCCTTTGGGCTGACCCTTTTTAGTTTAACGGCTCCTCGTCCTCAGCCCTGCGCTTGTTGGCTGAGCCTCGATTGTCAGCATTCCCCGCTTCAGGCGATTGCGATCGAGAACGGGAACGCCTCTTTCGTTGGCGGCAGTCTCGTGATATGTGACCCTGCTTGCCACATACCCAGCAAACAACTTTAGTGGAGACCACCCGTGGCCTGCCCGGTGTCTCAGAGCTTATGGCCTGGATCGGAATGTCGCTGTCTGGCTGGATTTGGCGTATCCTTGCAGGTGCATACCGAGTGCTCCCAATCCATGTCGCCTCGTATGTCATCGCGCTGGTCACCGTCCCCCTAAATGTCGGCTTGCCCATCATCAACGCACTGCGACGTGTCTCCGGATCATGAAGACCTTCAATAACCGCCTCAATCTTCATCCTCTCGAGATCATCAGCGCCGAAGGACGGGTAGCACAGCTGTACGAGCCGCTCGATGTCTGCTGCATATGCCTGCAGCGCCTCGTTGGCTCTTTGCCTGCGGTTCTTCAGCTCACAGTAGTACAGCGTTCTGTTGTGCTCGTCGCTGTACTTCGCTGCCAACGCCCTTATGACGGTCTCGTACTCACTTCTTAAACATTCTGGAACTGATTTTATTACCTCAGCCGCAGCACCTTTTAGAGCCAGCGCCAATCTCCGACCTTTCCTTACATCGGTCCACTGATTTTCCAGAGCAGCCAGGTCGAATTGTAGCTTGAATGTATCGAACGGCGTAGTCCCATCATAAGTAGGCACTTCTGCTCGGGTGGCAACACTTTCCGGAACCGGCGGCAACCATTCTCGCGGCTGTACCTCCCTAAGCCGCTCGTCCATTTTTCTGTTCATCGAGTCTTCCAGACTATCAACTCGTTTGTTCAGGGAATCGTCAAGATCGTCGACTCGTTTATCCAAGTGCTCTACTCGCGTCTCCAGGTGCTCGACTTTCCCATTAATCCTGTCTGAGATTTCCTCCACTTTCTGCTCCAAGCGCTCAGAATTTTCCTGAAGCTTGACTTCCATTCGCTCTGACACTTGTGCCGATATTTCATGGGTCGCCGTTTCCATTTTCGCTGCCATTTCCCGATTCGTAGTTTCCAGCTTCGACATTTCGCGATTGACATTCTCGATTTTCGCAGAAGTTTCCTGAAACATGCTTTTCATTGCAACCATAAGCTGGCTCATGCCCATTGCTTGTGGTGGCGCAGCCATTGCAGCCGTACTTTGCATCGACGCAGCACCCGCAGGCGATTCCTCCACTTTACCCGACGCCTCTAGCTCCTGCGTTCCGAACTCGTGCGCAGCCCAATCGATGCCTCGCGATTCACACGCCTCTCGCAAGCGCAGCTGCAACTCCACCTTTCCGCCAGCAGTCGGCAAATTCCAGGCAGCCAGCTCCTTTTTCAGCTGGTCCACCTTCAGTTGCTCGAGTTTAACCATGTCTGCGTTTTTGCAATTTTATTTAATTTTTTTTCTTTATTTATTCAGTAGCACAATCCCACTTCTGACACCAAATGTTACGAATGCTAGTTCCAGTGGGCTAGTACGTATCTCTGGATTGCGTAATTTGAAAATAAAACACACTTAGTTTCTCAAACGCAGTCAATAAAATAAACCAACAACCACTTTATTTACTAATTTACACTTGTTTGTCTTTACACTTAAGTATTTGCTCAATTACTCCGTGTGGCACCTTCACTAGTCAAAATCCGACTGACTCGCTGCGCCGCACCCGGCTGTTTTTTATACCTGTCCGGCCATCGCGCAGATCGTTCTCGCACATTCCGGAGTGGACTAAAGGTTTCCATGATGATCGCGACCATCATTGCCAGATTGGACTAAAAGTTGCCATCATTGTCGCGGCCGTCGTTGCCAGATTGAATTATAGCACGGCGCGTAGCGACAGGGTTGCTTTGCACAGCGGCAAACTGTCTTATCGTTACAATATATATACAAAGAGGCAACTTTTCCATTCAATATTCACAAATTGCTTTTGCTAGAGAAGGATTTTATAACAAAGTTACCTAATAATACTGTTTTCTTACTTATCTTGCAATTCTATGTAAATGTGTTATAAAAAAGTTATATCCCTAATGTCCCTAAATGTTTGTACTTATTTTTTTTGTTTCCCCCCTTGGCGCAGCACTCACACAATTATACGTCCATTGTACTACGACTTGTTGTTCCCTGTTCCCTGTTTGTACATATTACATGTTTTTTAATGAAGGCAGGCAATATTTTGTACTTTCTCATCTCCTTTCTTAACAATTCCCGCAAACTTTTACCGCCAATCGAATTTTGTGTACATATGAGTAGTTTGTTGAGGATGGCAGTATGATTACCCCGGCATGGCGTGAACAATTTAGCTCTGGTAATTCTTTCTTCTTTCTGGCATTTTTATTCTTCTTTATCTACGATCCTCGTTTCCTTGTATTTATGTGAAAAAATTAACACTTTTTGAAGCCTCTCCGTGAATTCACATTTTAGAAGGCCGAAAGCCATTGGTAAATTTAATCAATCGCAAAAAGCGTTTGGACTTTGCTCGTGACTACCAAAATGCATCTCCTGAGTTCTGGCACAACTCCAATGAGTTCAAGTACAATATCTTTGGCTCTGATGGAAGACTCAAGGTCTGGAGAAAGACGGGAGAAGCTTACAATCCAAAGAATATGATAAAGACTGTTAAGCACGGCGACGGCGGAGTAATGGTATGGGGTTGCATGGCTGCCAGCGGCGTTGGAAACTTGGAAATAATTAAAGGAGTCATGGATAATCGCGCATACATTGACATTCTCAAGAGAAATTTGAATCCAAGTGAGGAAAAGTTGGGTTTATCTGAGAAATTGTACTTCCAGCAAGATAACGACCCTAAACATATGGCACTTAGCAACAGGCTGTACTTGCTGTATAATATTCCACATTTACTAAAAACACTACCGCAGAGTTCAGACCTCAATCCTATTTAGCACATGTGGAATATGCTTGAAAAAAAGATAAGGACTCATCATATTTCGTCAAAACCTCAGCTGCAACAGGTTCTTCAGGAGGAATGTACACAAAAACTTGTAAAGTCGATGCCAGATCACCTTAAGGCCGTCATTAAAAACAAGGGGTATCCAACTAAATATTAATAAAACATTTTGTAGGTTTTCATAATTCATAGTTAATTAATTTCGTAAGTGTACGAAGACAAATGCACAGACATAGCTTAAGTGTACGAAGACTTTATTGGAAGTAAATGAGCGACTTTTTTTTGTTTTTGATTTAAAACTTTTAAACTATTTAATGAAATCTTTTAGTTTTTGTTGTTGTATTAAAAATAAGTGCTAAATAAACAGATCTGCATCGACACTTTTTCAAAAATCCTGCAAATATTTAGTTTTTTTTAATAAGTAGTTCTGAACCAGGTGTTGTACGAAGACTTTAGTGGTACACTGTATGTAGATATTTATGGCTATTGTAATTTTTTGTAAATCGTTCTGACAGCAAAATATGAGAATGATAGAAAACTCGAATAACTACAAAACAAAAACAATCGCGAGTAAAAATAGCAATGGCAACAGCTGCTACATTGCAAGCTTACGCTCTGTCCTTACTAACACAAACAAATACACAGTCATACAGATTGACAAGCAGCAATAACAAAGAATTGCAGAAGTTTGAGCAATTTTCTCTTTCCACAGTTCATTCGAAATTTATGTTTAATCTGCTGTAAGTTCATATTGACTATTGTCAGCAAGAAATTTAAGAATCGGCACACCATGTCTTAATATGCGGAAAGTACTAAATGTAATTTTCCACAAGTCAAACTGAAAATAGCTAAAGTTGCAGAAAAATACATTAGAATCTTTTTATCTATTTAATCATATATCAATTGTAAATACAGGGTTTTCCAATAAGAGGTGTTATTTTGGTATTCAAAGAAAAATGCCATTTTTTGAGATAAATGATCGGATGTTTATTTCATAATAAAGAGGAAGGTATGCCGTTAATAATGAAAAACAACATCAGCCAAATGGCCACCACGACCACGCTTACAGGACCATATCCTTTTCATGATATTTTCAATAACCAAATCGCAAAGTGGCTGCCCTATGTCCTCGATAGCCTCACGAATTCTATCCTTGAGGTCTTGAATCGACGCTGGGCTGTTGGCGTACATCTTATCTTTCACGTGGCCCCAAAGGAAGAAGTCGCAAGGTGTTAAATCACAAGATCTCGGTGGCCAATTGTGATCACCTCTTCCAGAGATAACACGGTCCGGAAACTTTTCCCGTAAAAGAGCAATGCTTTCGTTGCTTGTGTGGCACGTAGCGCCGTCTTGTTGAAAGTAAACGTTGTCCAGATCAATACCATCCAACTCCGACCATAAAAAATCATTAATCATCTCTCGATAGCGCAATCCATTCACCGTAACTGTTGATCCAACCTCATTTTCGAAAAAGTAAGGTCCAATGACCCCGCCGGACCATAAACCGCACCAAACTGTCACACGTTGAGGATGGAGAGGCTTCTCAACAATAACTCTAGGGGTTTCCGAGCCCCAGATGCGACAATTTTGCTTGTTGACGTAGCCACCGAGGTGGAAATGTGCCTCATCAGTCAAGATGATTTTTCGATGGAATTCCGGATCATTTTCATGCATTTCAAGGACCCAATCAGCAAAGACACGACGTTGTTGATGATCGGTCGGCTTGAGTTCTTGTGTTAACTGAACTTTATAAGCCTTAAGACCCAAGTCGTTATGCAAAATACGGTGTAATGACGTTTTTGGAATGCTCAATTCCATGGAACGACGAGGAATCGACAAACCTGGGTTTTCTTCAACACTTTGGGCTACAGCAGCAATATTCTCAGTTGTTCTTGAGCGACGTGCACGGGTTTTATTCTTCACATCACTAACTTGTCCCAACAGCTCGAATTTTTCCACCAATTTCTGTATTGCGGTCCGACAAGGTGCTTCATGACGACCCAAAAATGCTTTAGTTTTGCGAACTGTGACTGCAAGATTTTCACCATTTTTGTAGTGAATTTTAATAATTTCAATGCGTTGAAGCGTGTATCGTTCCATTTTTAGTAATGGCGTAGTTTCTAAATGTCAAAGAATAAAAGCTTCAAAAGTGACAGCTACCGAAATACCGGGTGATTCAATATAACACCTCTTGTTGGAGAACCCTATATTTAACTTCTGAAATGTTCACTGCTAGTACTATTTGTAGTATAACTAATAAAACAGTATAATCTCGATAATCCGGACAATTAAAAACCAAACACTATCCGAAATAAGGAAATGTCCGGATTACCAAGATTACAAAAAAAATCGATAAAAATACTACTGAACGCAAATAAAACTTATTTATTTTTTAAATTTAAATTTAATCTCGATAATCCGGATAATCAAAAACCAAACACTGCCCGAAATATCGAAATGTCCGGATTACCAAGATTACAAAAAATCGATAAAAAATACTACTGAACACAAATGAAACTTATTTTTTATTGAACTATAACTATTTTTGCTTAAAAAATTTATTTTTAATATTTTATAAACATTTTTAACGATTTTGAAAGAAATACGTACCTAATTTTCGTTTGGCGAAATTTTGTTACATGTTTGTAGAAATTGTAGATTGCCTACATTGTACTCCACTGACAGTTGGCGAAGTGACTTTTCTCGACTTATTTTCTTTAGAATTTCTTTTTTCTGGCCCAACGTTACGAATGTACGCTTTTTCTTAACTATAGGTACCATTGTTAATATTTGATGTAGGGTACACAGTTAAATTAAACTTTTATAATTAACACCACTTGGATTTATTCAACCTCCTGTTTCACACCTGAACCAGCAAATACGACAGAAAAAGAAAGCATATCGGTTTTCACTTGAATTTCTTGCTATTTATGAAAACATAAATTTAAATAGAAAACGGGGACTCCCCGTAAAAAAGCAGACAAAAATGAGTGTCCGCATTTCTGAGTTAAATAAAATCTGTGGTGTCTGGATTACAGAGTCTACAATAGAAATCAGTTGAGTGTCCGGATTACCACGTTGTCCGTAATAGCGAGTGTCCAAATTATCGAGATTGTACTGTACTTAAATTTATAGGAATATTTTTTTAACTATTAATATTTTTGTTTTAGAAAACATAAAAACCCAAAATCCAAGAAATACTAATATTTTTTAAATCTGCTATTTTGGCTTTTTCAAATCTGCTATTAACCCTTTCCTTCCCATGGTAGTCATATGGCTACAAAATTCAAATTTGGAATCTCGATGTATAATTGTCGAATTTTCCCCATTCTTTGAATTGTATCGCTTAAAAGCAACATTGTTCTAAGCTTTTTTCTAGTTAATCTTTTGGCAACATTGAGAATTGTTGACATTTGTGTAGCGGCTCCCACTCGACAGGGCAGTATTTTCCAGAATTAACTGCCGAAAATTTAATGTTACTCTATGTTTAACAAAAGACAAGAACTGTTTTTATATGTTTCATAACAAATAACTCTAAAAACTTGTAAATAAATGAAAATTTGGATTTCATATAAAATATGTTTTAATTTTGCCTCATAAAAGCCCAATGTAGCCATATGGTTACCACCTCCCACCACCCACTGGAAAGTCGAAACCATTTCAAATTTGATGCAAAGTAATTTTAAATACTTCTCTCGTTTCAAATAACCAAATTCCAATTTGATTTTATGGCGATTTCATAATTCGTGAAGGAAAGGGTTAAGTTTTTTAAATTGTTAATTCGAAACAAGATACCACAGTTGGCAATGCCACCGGTGTAGTTGGCAATGCCAGCATGCGCCCAGGCTGATTTCTTTACTTATAAAGGCTTAAAATTGGTTTTCACTGTCAGCTTCATGGTGCAACTCCATAACACGCCTCGTTTGCAGCGACGCTTGTTTCGCTTGTTTTGCTTTCGACCTTCTGGGCAGCCAATCCAATCCAAAATCAATTGCGTCCAATATCAAATTGCGCGAAAATGAATACAAATAAAAAGATCACACTCGGTATGTGAATGTAATCGATAACTACTATGCGATTTTTGCTCATGGTAGAATTGGGCGTAATAATTTAATTGAAAGCATTTAATTCACTGGCATATTTCTAAACTTTGCTATGAATAATATGTGCTTTATTTTAAACCTATTTTAACACCAAAATTCAAAGAAGTTATTCACGAGAAAAAGCTTTTTGTCGATAACATTTAGAACGAAATATAAATTTACCACCCATGGTTGTCGCAATCAGCTGGCCTGTTCGAACGATGCGAGCAGTGTTGCCAGAAAAAAAATTTGGTTTGGAGCTAAAATTGTGAAAAAACGAGCAAAAAAGAGCTAAAAAAAGAGCTGAATTTATTTTTTAAGCATTTATCAATATTAATATTTTTTACGTATTATACGTAAATATATTTATAAACTAAACAACAACTTATATATCTGTTCAATAAATATCTGTTAAATTTAAATGAAATAAAATTCACTTTTGCACATTTGTCGGTACAACAAAACTTAAAAGGCTTAAATTTTTTAAAATTCTTTGTAGTTTAAATAAAAGACAAGTAGTTACAAACATCACAAATAGTTATTACATATTTAAGAGGGTCAATACGTGTAAATTTACAAAATTAAAAAAAAAAAGTTTTTTTTGTGAAATAGACTCCAGGGGGTCTTAAGAATATCCCCCTGGTTTTTAATTCTGATGATCCGTTCCCCTGCAGCAGTGCTTTATTGATGGTCAATTCGTTCCGCATGATATCGGTAATGCAAAGTTAAAACCGAATTATTTCGAAACACTGGTTTTTGATTATGGAAGTAGAATATCTCGGCAAGTTTTAGTCCCAAATTTGGGCAGCAACTTTTTGAAACATAGATCTTCTATAGTAACTAAAAATGTCATTGGTTTTGGCGAAATCCGCGGCGCCATTTTCGGGAAATTAAGAAAAAAAAGGTAATTTTTTCGGTTGGAGCGTTTTTTCGTTTTGTATTTTAGAGAAAATCTTTTTTTTTGTTAGTTACTTTAGAAGGTACATATATTTTCCCATAATAACTAATAGCAATATTTTTTCAGATGATTTTTGGGGCGCCGGCACAACTTCTACTAGAATTTGGGCCCAACGTTGGACCCCCACCATCGAGAATGAAAAAAATTGTACATTGCATTAATTTTTTCCGGCGTATGCGCGATTCCAAAAATATACCGTTTACACGTATTTACCCCCTTAAATCGAATATTTCATCTTCCGAAGAAGAATCGTTACTATTACAGTCGTAAATGTTGTTTGCAGTCATTAAGTTTAAGAGATCATCATTTATTGCAAAATCATGACAACATTTATTCAGTTTTTTAAGGCCACTTCTTACTGTCAACAGCGAGTTTAACATAAATAAATTAATTGTATTCCTTTGCTTGTTTTTAATTAAGTTCATCATGGAAAATGATCTTTCAACTTCCTTCAGCATTACTGAGCGGAAGAGTAAAAACAAAATTTACCAGGTCGTTAAATCGATTTTCATTGACTGAATTCTTGAATTCCCTAACCTCGACCCAAAAATCTAGTGTATTTAAATTCTTCCATATATATGTATAAATATAGTCACGCCATTGAACTTCTATACACGTAATTTCATCAATGCTGAACTTATTTGTTTCATTTTCAAAATTATCAAATATCTGTGGCTTTACAGCTTTTTACGAATTATCAATAGAAAAAAATCATATCAAATATATTTAAGTGTTTTTATATTAATTGGCAAACGTTGCTTCAATTGCGCAATTAATTGTATAACAAAGTCGCGACATGTTATTTTTTTTACGATATTTTTTTTTTAAAGGCGATTTTCACAATTTAGTTAATCCTGAAAATTGATAAATTAATCATTGAAATATAAAGCTATACTTCTAAATTTTTGTAGCTAAAAAAGAGCTTTAACATTTTCAAAAGGGCTAAAAAAAGAGCTAGGAGCTAAAACCAAATTTTTGGAGCAATTTTGAAAAAAAAGCTAAATCTAGCTCCAAAAGCACCAAAATGGCAACACTGGATGCGAGTGAAGCGTCGAAAAGTAGAAGTTGGGCCAAGGCCACTGTTGTCAACTTAGTGCTTTTCGCACTAAATTTAGTGCTTTTTGAAAATCAAAATGCGGAAAATATTGAGTTTGGTGCTTGGTGCGTTTTTAGTGCTTTTTTTTTATTTCAAAGACACCAAGACTAATTCATGCTTGGAAAAATTTAAGTTTTTTTTAATAACTGGAGTGTTATACAACACTATATTTCATTTAACATCTATATAACACTGGAATGTTGAGCTAAAAAATCATTGTTTGGATTAGAGCTGCGACATCGACCGAAAAACATCGATGTTTTAAACATCGATGTTATGCAGAAGGAGGTATCGATGTTGACAAAACATCGGCTAAAAAACATCGATGTTCAAAACATCGATGTTTTTTTTTTTAAGGTTAGCTACATATATCTCAATTGTTTTCATTATTTTTTTTATCATATAAAATAAAATCACATACAAGTTTGTTCAGTTCACATCACCACTTGAGTATTGATTGAATCTACAAATCTAACAATTACATACATACATATGCAAAATTTCTTATGTGTGGCAGTTCCCTTGCTGCTCGTCGCCGTGTACTTTCGCCGGAACTACTACGGATGGCTCTACATTTTATATGCAGAGGTGCATTTTTTACTTATTGTGAAAATCTTCGCATGTAAAAAGTCTGAACCAAAATATTCCCTTACATGGAAAAAAATTACTAAATTGCAACATCGATGCAAAACATCGAACCAAAACATCGATGTTGAAGAAACATCGGGTTGCAAACATCGATGTTCAAAACACTCGATGTTGATGCTAAACATCGATGTTTATAAAACATCGATGTCGATGTCGCAGCCCTAGTTTGGATATTACATGACAACCGAAGTGATCCTCCTTGGTGGAATTGCTACTTAGGGCACGGTTGCCACTGATCTGCAATAGATTTCCTAGTATGGTACACAGAATATTAGGACAACTACCACCTTTTTTTATTTTGCTCATCAGTGCTTTCTGAGCGGAACGCGATTTTTTGCGGTTTTAGTGCTTTCTGAAATAAAAAAGTTGGCAACCGTGGCCATTAATTAATATTATTAATACAACTTGAGTTGGGCTACTCTCCGCTTTTTTCGCATGATGGCATCCGACGCTTTGCGCTAAATAACTCGATCCATACAAATACACTGATTCTGATTCTACTTTTTTGACAAATGCAACGAAAGCGTTGCTACAAATGAAAGACGTTATAGAGTTGCACCATCAATGAATTCATGGCAATTTCATTTTCCAAGTCAATTTCTTTTTCGCTCGGAAGTTAGCTCATTTTCAGGATTTGCGTGTGCGTCGCTACATATTGACATAACAATTTTTAAAAATTGAAAGTTTTACTTTCGTTGAAGTCATTTTGTATTTTCCCGTAAAACCAAGTATCTAGGAAGTAAAAATTCGTGTTTACATCTTACAGAGTGCTATTTTACTTAGGTGCGCAAAATGCGATCCGTGCTTTTGGTTTTCCTGCACACACAACAGCTTTTAACCATTTTTCACACGCTTATGAATTTTTGAGTTTTTCTCTCTGCTACCGCATTTGTTTTTTTACATTCGACATATCTGTCGAGGAACCTTCGTTTATACGTTTTCTCGCTCATATTTCAATATATTTGTACTGTGATGTTGGAGCATGTACCTTGAGCATACTGCCAATATAGAAATACGACATATATGTATAGATGCATATTTGACTATCATTATAAAGGTTTTGAAATTCTAGCAATAATAAAAAACATTTTCCACTTCTAGGAAAATTCACCACAAAACAATAATTAGGTAGCGTTGCCAACGTTTCTAGCTTGAGTCGCACATCCGCCAGCTGTATGCATGCCATCTGAAAACTACCACTAAGTTGGCAGCAATGAGTTGCTGTTCGCCATAACAGTGGCATTGCTGCCAACGCTACTAGATCATTTACATTGGTTATTTTACATCTTTAAGAAAACAAAGCAGGTACAATTGGATATTGTAATGTTTTCAAGGGCAAACAATTTTTAGACGTGTGTAGCAAGTGTATTTCAACTTCGTGCAAAGTCAACTTCTGCTGTTTCACGTAATACAAAGGTAACTGAAATTTTGGGCGATGGCAACACTCAACCGGGTTCGTATGTGTGTGCGATTTTTGGTTCGTTCGTTTCACCGTCTCCCTATTGACTTTGAGTACGTCGTGCATTGTGGGAAAGGCTCCGTCTTCGTACAAGAAAAAACGTGAAAAACTCCAGCAAAAGTGAACATTTTATGCAATTCAAGCAGGATTGATTCGTCGAGCAGCTCAGAATTTTGGAAAATAATTTGTGCAGAGCCGAAAGGACAAGTAAAAAGAAGTTTGAAGAAAGTTTGTGCAAGCGACGACATCGCAGACTCAAAACGTCGGCAACGCATAGCTATAGCAGAAAGTTGCCTGAAGACAAAAAAAACTAGAAACAAAAACTTATGTGTGCATAGAGGTTCGAAAAAATAATAAACGCGCATATCAGTGGAGTGGAGTACAAAACAGCGCTACTGTGCGCCTGCAGATTATGGAGAAAACGCGAATGCATTGACATCTGGACGGACGGCCGCCTACGACGACAGAGGCCGCGGCTGCGACTGCGAAATGCGGGCAAAGTCGACGTCAACCGACGACGACGACGCAGTGAGCAGTGAAAAAAAGTGAAAATCTCATATGCAATTACGAAAAACTCGAAAAATTAAAACGCTTTTGTGCAATCGAAAATCTGCGAATATCGGAAATTGTGTACTAACAATAACTGTGAAAATAGTGTAGAAAACATAACTGCCAGGCGAGGAAACATTGTATCGTGAAAAGGAGCAAGCAACGCATACGGCTTTGGTCGACGACAAGGTACGACGGCGTACGTGATAAACGCTGCAAAAGGTTAAAAATTGTTTTTCGCAAAACTTTTTGTAAGCTAACATCGCAGACTAATTTGTTGATAATACAACAAAAAGTCCTGCGCTACTAAAAAAGGTTTTTTTAATATGTGATTCGAATTCGTTGAGGGGCCAGTACTTACCACGTTTTGCATTCGTTTACAATGGCTCGATGTTTAGTGTTCGCCAGCTATAGCCTTAGCTACAGTAGCAACAACAAAAGTAACAGTGGAGTTTGTGTGTATGATGACCAAAGTACAGGCACAGAGCCCAAGTTTAGCTTTGACAGTCGAGTATCGACTGACACCACTACCTGAAAAACATTACCAGTCTTAAAATAAAAAATAAATTAAAGTAAAATGTTTGGTAGCCTGAAAAATCCATTTATTAATATAAAAAAAGTAAGAATTTCAAATTATATAACAATAAATTAAAGAACCCAAAGATATTGTCATCTTTTCCTGTGGTGATTACCGTGAAATCCCAGTTGCTAAAACATACAATATTGCCCAATTATAAGCCTCACTGAGTGTTGAAATGACATTGTGTGTGTTTAGTGTGTCTATAAATGCATTAGTGTGTAGCTGTGACGCTGAAAAGTGGAAATTATATAAAAGCGACAGAGTCATTGCAACAACTCCGTGCCAGCCATTTCTTTTTTCTGTCGAAATCCAGAACAATTTTGATGTAAATCCTAAAGATTTTGCCCTCGCGTCCCCGGCTCGGTCTTGCGCCATTTTTGATAGGGCAAACGACTGAAAAGCTATTCGACGGGGTGTAAACAGTGCCCCGTCAGATGTGCCATACTCTAATACTCTTATAGTTGTTGCAAAACCAATCGATATTTTTACCAGAACGAGCAAAAGAATTTACCAGATTTCGTCCATTTTTACAAATTGACGAAAATATGCGTGTAGTTCTTTGGTTACGAGAAAAGCATGCATAACCTCACTTCTTTGCACTTTATCAAGTTTTAATACGCAAATTTATGCCCGATTTTTCGAGCGTAATTGCTAATTTGCATTATGGTTTTAGAGATTGACAAATGTGACTTATCTTAAATTTGTGCAAAATATAAAGAAATGTTAAAACGTGCAAAATTTTTTCGAAAGCTTTTCGTTAAAGAAAAAAACGACTACTCAGTGTCTGCGTCAATTAATAATTAAAAGGTATTAAAAAAAATTAGTGCCTAACTCAAATTTGTGCGATTTTTTTAAGTAAATATGAATTGTTTGTTTATATTCAAACGAATCTCGAACCCGCTACTTCAAGGTTAATCAATATATTTGGTGCAGTGCTTTTGTAATTCTCGTTTATCACGTAATTTAGAAAAGTGTAATATCTTGTTCCCCACGTTCGCCCATTTCCAGTTGAAGGGTGCAGCGGCTTGTCCGAATTTGTTTTCCAATTACTTGTTCATGGGTCGCGTTCTGATACCTTCTGCATGCTATTTTTTGTGCTCTCTGTTTTTCACACAATATGGCTTCTTACTGTATGATTTCGCCATAGTTCGGTTACACGTTCGTTTGTTCCTGCATCTGGTTTCGTCGCAGTTGCGACTGACGCCGCCATCGTCGACCGACCGTGTGTCTGTCCAACGATGTCGTCGTTATACACATAATTTTTTTTTTGTTTTGGCTTTGACTGCGAATTGTGAATAGCAAATGAGAAAAATGGAAAACAAAAATGGTCGCATGGAAAAGTGGAGAGAGACAAAAACTCCATATTGCTGCGGCGCTGCCATGCCGCGTCAAGCAAGTCTGCTCGGGAATGCGTGGAATCCCCACTTCCTTGACGCTTTGGGTTCTGGATCAAAACTCGGTGTTGGCGTGGGCGAGTGTTAAAGCATAAATCCGTGGATAGTGCATTGCCTAGTGAATGTGGTAGGAAAAATCATTGAAGCGGAACGACAAGTATGAGGTATACAAAACGTGAAATGTAAATTGTCGAGAGCGCCATCTGCTGGGTTTTACACGAGCTGCATTTTGCAATTGTCTGTCTATCCGACGGACAGTTTGGTTTATTATTTCAATCTAATCTCGCAATTCCATTACAACATTTAAAAACTTTTTCAAAGGTCTTTCTTAATATTAAGCTTCCCTTCCGGTGCACGATGTACTATAAAACGTATGTATATGTATGTATGTGTGTGCGGTGATGTCATTGGTTGACTGTCTCTTTAAATGAGATGGCTTTAATTACGCCTCAGAGTGCATCAAAAGACAGTCCGATGAACCCCAGGAACTACTCCAGTTTGTGGTGAGGGTGAAAGTAGCTTTGCGATTCGATCTTTATGGGACTGTTAAAAAATTCGTGGTTTCCATTGTACTCCTGCATTTCGACAGTATACGAGCAAAGCAGAACTTTTAATTCTTAAATCCGAATAATATGCTTGGTATGACGGCACCGAACTATTGGAAAACGGCCTTCTCACCTATCAAGAATCAACTTTTAACTTTTCCTTTACAAGTGGAAAATGGTGCAAGGTCAAGGCACACTGCATTTAAAATTATTGACTATCCGACATAATAGCGGAGGCCAATGAGAAGTTAGCATTGATCTTCTTATTTTTTTTTATGCAGTCTGAACTGATGGCTACTTTATTGCTCTTGGTGCTCAGGTTATAAGAATTCTCGTTTATAAGTGTGGTGCCCTGCTACCTAGCTCTTGGCAGCATGTACCTGCAGCTAGAATTCTATGGAGACGAGCGGCTAAGGATATTAAACTTTTGCTAATATCAATAGCTCGTTCGTCTCTTGCCCGCTCCCATTAGCCTGCTTATTACTCTGTCTTCTCCTGAAGGTATATAAATTGTTATGACCCGCACACATTCAATATGGCAGCAACAAGACACACACAACTTCAAGATGGCGTCGATTTCGTCTGGCGCCGCGTAGTCAACTACGTGACTACAATGAAAGCGGCAGCAACGTCATTACAATCATATTTTTGAGCTCCTAAACACAAATTTTATAGTGCTCCCTCACTCCATGAAGAAGAATGCTTAATATTCTTCCATATCCATTTTACCGGTCTACAATCAATATAAAACAAATGGCAATATGAAATATTAGAACTAGTAAATTTTAACTGAAATACTAACTAATTTGTAATTGTGGTTCACCGCACACCGAAAAAGTAAGAAAAATTCCATTAAAAATATCTGTTTCGAATCAGTGATGCCAATTGCTGTGATTTTGTCGCATATGAAGTAGAGAATAGTTTTATGTTTGGCGACAGCGACAACTGTGTTCGGGTAGTCGTGCTGCCGTCAAAATAATCGTTTTCATACGAACGTGCTGATTCTATATTTTGACAGTTGATTTTGTGTCGCTGCCGTCGTGTAGAGGTTCGGGGCAATATAGTTGAAAAGTGTTAACGTATTGTGGTTATTGTCCTTTATCGCTCTTGTTGTTGTTGCATCACTAGTCATGTATACATAAAAATGCTTTTAGTGTTCCACTTTTCGCCTTATTTAGAAAGTGCTGTCTGTCTTCCTCTTTCGTCATGTTTTTTAATTTTTTTACATGCAATTTATTTTCGCTCATTTTCTTGTTCCTACAGCCGTGCATATGTATGTGTATATCCTCTGCAATTGATATTGTTGTGGTTGTTGCTGCTGCAATGAACCCACACAGGGACTACTCAAAGCGCACTGAATACATGCACACATACACTGATGTGTATCTTGATGCCCCTTTGGAGCATCAAAACTCTATCCCAGCCTCTTACCGCCGAGAGTACACTCCCACAGAGACTTGACTGTTTTTGATGCCAGCAAAAATGAAAACAAACAAACACTACATTGAATTATGGACAAAGTTTGGCATGCATTTTTGGTTTAAATTTTGACTATACCTTTTAGCTTTTTTTAGAGCGAATTTCTTTTCTTTACTTATATGTTCGCAGTGAGTGCATTTTTGTCAGACGCAGAATTACAAGTGAAAAAATACGTAAATGTAAAACCAAAATTTGTAGTCGGAGTGTTGCGTGCACCCCACCGCGTGCACTCGCAAGTTGCTTGCTGAATGTATAGAGAACCTGCTGTTAGAATCATCGACGACAGCTTGTTCATATAATATTTCATGTCGCAGTATTCTTCGTACAAGTTTGACTGCGGTTGATCTCTTCGAAATATTAATCATGTATCTTTTTTATTGTTCCACTCATTGGCGCTGACTGACGCCTACAATAAGCAGGGCTATTTACAAAAATATCTGCGGAATTGAGCGCCGTACCTGGCTAAGCATTTCTATGTTCTCGTGCTAAAAGAAGAAATGGAACACACTTTCTGCGTAAGAAATGTGTAGGGTAGCGTGGTCCGAAACCGACCGGTGGTCCCATACCGACCTCCACATGTTTCTCAGTCATTATGCTGCCCCCCAAACTGTCGGTGGGGGCATTTAGAAGCTCTTACAACACTTACAAGTTGTAGGCGGAGAGCCATCATATTACACATTTTATTTCGTGGTTATGTGACGTGTTGTGTTTCGACAGGAATAAAATTCATTTTTGAGCCTACACGGAACTTCAGTTACAAGTGCTTTATTGTTTTTGTGAAAAATCAAAAGGTAAGTTTTTTATATTCGTTATGACCTAAGCTTGAATAGGTGCTATCAAATTTTGATGAATTTTATTGTTGTAAGTGAACCATGGGGAGGTCGGTTTCGGACCACGATTTTTGAAAACAACAAATATGCAAACTTTGAGTATGACCTCGTTATTTAACCCTTATTCTCATACCCAAACTTACTAACGTCGTTTGGCACCCGGGGTACCCGGGTACCCATTTCATGAAATTTTTAAGTTTTCAATATAGAAAACAAAATTTTTTAAATATATGATTTGTTCGCTTTTCACCTAAATAACGAGGATCCGGAAGGTAAAAAAAAAATTTTCATTATTTGTCAGTTTTTTTCACGAAAATACATCGCAGTGGGCACCCGGGTACCCGGGTATGAGAATAAGGGTTAAAAAAAAGTTTCCAAAAACCTTGTCAAGCTACTTACAACCTAGAATAATGTTTATTCTAAAAAAAAAATTTGGTTTGTGAAAAAATATCAATTGAAAGCACCCATACCATTTGTAATTTTACACGATAGAGTAATATATGTTTTTTATCGGCACTTCCAACGGCCAAGCGAAGCGAAAACGCACTTCAATCTATATATGGGGCATTCCACCTCAAGTGTTCCCACCTCAAAAACGAAACATTTCCGATTTTGATGATATTTGGTAGAGTTGTTGTACTATCAGAGTACATTGATTGTGGAAAAGGAGGGGCGGATTTATGCACGGGTTGCAGTGATACAGGGGCTTGAATTTTCGCCCTTTATTTCGGACGTCGATTTTAATTAAATTCTCAGTCCAAAAAGCTGTTGCTAACGAAAAAACAACATGCACGTATCTTTCAGTATTTTTTCCGTACTTTCCAAAAAAAATATATAAACAATTTTTTATGAAATTTAATAAAATTTTTTTTTATTTAAACTTTGTTAATAACATTTTTTCAACAAGAGCCTGTTGGGATTTTTTTCAGAGTTAGCTTATAATACAGTTCATTTCCTCCCCTACAAAAGTGTATATGGTATTTTATGGGCAAAGTTGAGTTTCTTGTTTTTTTGAAGCACCAAACCCAACGCGTTTACCGCGCCCGATGCGCGACTCAGCCGTGGTACATTTTACTTGTTAGAAGAAGTTAAAATGCTTGGGTTTGGAGCCTCAAAAAGAGAAGAAATTCAACTTTGCCCATAAAATACTATATATACTTTTTTGTAGGGGAGGGAATGAACCGTATTATAAGGTAAGTTTGAAAAAAATCCCAACAGGCTCTTGTTAAAAAAATGTTATTAACAAAGTTTAAATTAAAAAAAATGTTATTAAATTTCATGGAAAATTGTTTATATATTTTTTTTTGGAAAGTACGGAAAAAATACATAAGGATACGTGTTCTTTGCTTTCCATTATCAACAAATCTTTGGACTTACAATTTTAAATAAAAAATGTTTCGTTTTTGAGGTGGGAACACTTGAGGTGGAATGCCCCATATGTACATGATTCATCATCACCCAGCCCAAATCGCTGAATCTATTAACATGAACTTTGAACTGTAGGTCCGCTGTGGAAAATGAATCTCCGCTAGACGGGATTTTTTTTTAAATTGGCGCGCTTTTTGAAGACGCAACATGGGTTAAGGTTTTGTATGAAGACACGTGATTTAATGGGCTAACGATGGGTTAAAAGTTTGTATGGAGGAATTGTAAGCCTATTGACTTCAAACTTGCTGAATGTGCCCAAAATGAGAAATAATTCGACACGTGCTTTGTCCTTCTCATACGAAAGGCCCTAGGATGCATCCTTTAAATCTGACTAGGTCGACAATGTGTTATGTTTGGTTCAGGGCAACATGATTGAGTGAGGATATTGACTTCAAATGTGGCAAAAATATTTCAAATGAGAAATAATTGGGCAGGTAGTTTTAATTAAAATCTGACGGGATCAACGAAGGGTTAAGAGAATCGTGATTTATTGGGCCCATTAACTTCAGACTTTTAAAAAAAATTACTCGAATTCAGAAATTCATTGCATATTTTTCAGTGTTAGAAAATTACAAAATTCATGCGTGCAAAGTCACCGGGCCCTGCTAGTCTTCTATCTTCTTCTATATATATAAAAGAAAATGGATGTATATGTGTAAGCGCATCACACTCAAACGGACCGGCCGATTTCCATGGGGGTTTTTTAGTTGGATTCGTCTTGAGTCAGTTCGGGTTTATGCGAAAAGAAAAGTCCGGAAAATCTATTGGAAAATCTCTGCCATGTTTGACCGCGAATCACTTGAGAACGGCTGGACCGATTTGGCTGTTTTTTTTTTGTATTCGTAGTTGGCAGAACAAGGTTTGTATGAAAGAAAATTTTAGGAAAACGGGGCGTGGCACTTTTCCACCAGCCCAAATTTAGACGATAACTTTGCAGCCATACGTCAATTAAATTCACTACGAACTCACTATTTAGTCATGTCGGTCATGTATTGAACAATGGGCCGTGGCGTAAGTAAAAATGATAAAAATTGGTTTTTGAAATAGGCATGGTTCAAGCGCAGTCCATTTCTTTACTGAAACTTAGCAACAACATTGCTGATTTGTGGCCTCAATTGCGTTAATCAGCAGCTCTTCCTTTAGTTGGTTTTCTTCGTCAATTTGCATCGCCATAGATTCGCCATCTCGCGCATTTCATTATAAAAAGAAACAAATGTGCGAGACGAAGTTCGCCGGGTCAGCTAGTATTGTATAAACTTGTGGCTTCAAGTCAATATCACTCATCCACTCTTTCGTTTATGTAAATTAAAAAATTCGGTTTAAGTTTCTGGAAAACGCCTTTCAAAAAATCACTAATTTTCCTGAGCACTACAATCGAAAAACAGGAAAAACTGAGCACCTCAACGAAGCACTCATATTTCGTCAAATGAGAGTTGACGCTCGTCTGTAAAGATGTGTGCGAGTCGTTTCGCCGTCATCGCTTTGCCGTGCCGCTACGCCTGACGAATATATTGTGTTATTTTGGTGTTTGTTAATTTTTAGTTTTGTTGTGTTAGCTTGTTTTGCAAGTGCTACACTAGTAAGTTTGTTATAAGTCGGTGTAAACCCAAAGCAATCCAGTTTGGTCAACGCTGCGCTCTGCACCATTCTCACGTTTAACCCTGTCTTTCTCTCTCCGCTCATTAGATTGCCGACAGCGTGCTCGCATCTCCTGCTTTGATCTCTGAGTGCCGCAACACAGATTGTGAAAACAAATGGATCGTTTTGATTTATACAATTTTTCATCCGCTCCTCTGGTGCTGGTTGTTGTATTATTTTTGTAATAAACAATATGGCCGCGTGCGAGGCTCTCCACATGTACATGTCTTGTTTATAGTTATGTACTTGCTGCTTTCTAGTAAAAACTGTAATCAACCCAAGTCATTTACTGAGTGTCTGATATGAGGTTGAACACGTTCGCTCTCTGCAAGGCGTTTTGATCGTACACTTTTTGCGCTATATATTTTGGATTTCTTTGCAGAGTGCCAATGGCTGGGGCAACCGCCAATATGCAATAACGCATTTAAATGTCGCTATTCATTTTACGAATCACTTTGCGATCGGATCAGTGGGTACATGAATTAAGTAGGTTTTGATGAGGATAACACTCTGTGCAGATTTTGACTTGTCTTTGCGGCGTTGCCTGTTTAAAATTTAAAATTTCCAAAGCCGACCACCCCGTCTCGCCTTTGGTTATCGTTACGTGCGACCGCTACATGCACGCAATTAGCTTCCTGCCGCTTCCAATATTACTGATGTTACCGTTGTTGCTGCTCCATTAAAACATAATTAAATTGTGCAACATTGTTGCCGTCACCACCGTCTCCAGCCTTGTGGCATTACATTGCTTCTCTACTTCATTGCCAATACAATTGCTGCTCTATGCCTCGCTCTGCCTGCGTATGTACACATGGAAATTGCATATGCGTGCAAGTAATAATTGTTGCTATTGTTGGTGGTGTTGTGAATTTTGTATTTTTTGTCAGTCATGTATCGGACGTTCGGGAAAGCGTGAGCGCTGGTTCATCGGTTGGATGCCTTGTTGCAGCGGTTGTATTTTCAACCTGAACCCTCGCCTCTCTTCGCCAATTGCATATTCAATCGCAGGAGCCATGTCGTGGTGCGCGCATGTACCTTTACCGTTCTGTTCATATCGATGTGTCATGTGCCTGTATGTACTTATGGAAAATGTCGAACTGTTTTCAACCCTAAACAACAACGGCGACCAACTACCTAACAACAACAACAATGCCAAGCGAGTTGTGTTTCAATACTTTTCCGCCATCATGGAAAGTGCAAAAGAATGCTTATTGTGGGCAGCCAGAGGGGTATACGAAAATGTGAAAAGCGTTTATCAGCAAAAGAGCTAGCGTGGAAGCTTTCGTGAGACATTAGGGCGCTGCACAAGGGGTGGCAATAGTTGTGTAGTAGTGGTGGCATTGTAAGTGTTAAACGGTGGTTGTTGGCCAATAATGTCATTGAAGTATTCGATTAAGCATGGATAATTTGGATCAATATTTTTGTGACTTCAAATGTATGATGAGATTATGTATGTATGTCACTTCCTCTTTCGTCGCAGATTTCATAACCAACGCGGCACAACACCGACAACATCTGGTACTTGCATCGAACAGTTAAGGCTGTTAAATGTCGGCCAAAGTCTCCGCAGCCGATAGCAACAGCGGCAGTGGCCATGCGAGCAGCGCCGCTGTCACCCCCTCCACATCGGGTTCCGCCACCAATGGCAACAGCACTCCTGCTAGACGCCTGCGCACCCGCACTTCCACCGGTGGTAATGTGAGCGGGAGTGATTCCGCAAAAAAAAACAATAACAACAATAATAATGGTCCGCTGGCCGAACGCACGAACTATGCTAGCGACTCGAACGCTAACGTCGGAGCTGGCGCAACTATTACA
This sequence comes from Melieria picta, assembly GCA_964056695.1. NCBI lineage: Eukaryota > Metazoa > Arthropoda > Insecta > Diptera > Ulidiidae > Melieria > Melieria picta. The sequence continues at coordinate 65,721,039 of OZ057399.1, forward strand.
CCAGTGACCACCTCGACTACACCCAGCAGCGGATGCGATGAAAAAGCCGGCGCCAGCAGTACCATTGGTGGCTCCGTTAATGCCAGCAGTGGCAGTTCGGGAAAGAAATATCATAACAGTTGCCCGCATCCGACCAACACCGGCAATGGAAGTAGCCGTAAAGTGCAGAATCACTCGCAACCACACAGTTCTAGCACGTTTAATATGAACAAGAACGAGGAATTCCACTTTGACACACCCGTGGAGTGCCCCGTCTTTCGCCCTACGCAGGAAGAGTTCAAGAATCCGCTCGCTTACATTAGCAAAATTCGGCCGATTGCCGAAAAATGCGGCATCGCCAAGATCCTTCCGCCCGAGTCATGGTCGCCGCCATTCGCCGTCGATGTGGACAAGTTAAAGTTCACACCACGTGTGCAACGGCTCAACGAATTAGAAGCGAAGACACGCGTCAAGCTGAATTTTCTCGACCAAATTGCGAAATTCTGGGAGCTGCAAGGTTCCTCACTAAAGATACCGATGGTGGAGCGCAAAGCACTCGATTTGTACACGCTGCATCGCATCGTACAGGAGGAGGGCGGCATGGAGCAGACAACTAAGGAGCGCAAGTGGGCCAAAGTGGCCAATCGCATGTCGTATCCTTCAAGCAAAAGCGTTGGCGCCACACTGAAGGCACATTATGAGCGGATTTTGCACCCCTTCGAGGTATACACTTCTGGAAAGGTGTTAGGAGGGGCAGCAGGGGCTACAGCAACTACTGCCAGCGCTGAATCAATGGTCGCGGTCAAAATGGAAGATGGTACCGACTATAAAGCACACGAGATACCGACGCGGCAACAGATTGCACCGCCGAACGAAAACAATGCGCGCCGCTCTAAACGATTCGCTAATTCGAGCGCAAACTGTGGTCTGGGCGGGGCCACGCGTGGTCACGGCAACATTAAGGTTGAAACAAAGGAGGACTTCAAGCGTGATTTGCTGCACTGCTTTAACGCGGCCTCATCGTCGAGCGGGTCGACTGGGCGCAGTGGCATTGGTAACAGCGGGAATGCGTCCTCCTATAAGAAAGCGCCCGATCCGCAGTTGGTGGATCCGCTGATGAAATACATTTGCCACATTTGCAATCGCGGGGACGTGGAGGAGTCGATGCTGTTGTGCGACGGCTGTGATGACAGTTATCATACTTTCTGTCTGCTGCCGCCGCTATCAAGTATTCCGAAAGGTGAGTGGTCGCGCTGGCGGTCTCAGCGCTACAACTGTGCAACGCTTAACTTAACTCCTCCTGTCTTTGCAGGCGAATGGCTCTGCCCACGCTGCGTGGTGGAGGAGGTGAGCAAGCCAACGGAAGCGTTTGGGTTCGAGCAGGCCGAACGTGAGTACACGTTACAGCAGTTCGGTCAGATGGCAGACCAGTTTAAGATGGATTACTTCCGGAAACCGGTACACCTAGTTCCGACCGATCTGGTTGAGCGTGAATTCTGGCGCATTGTTTCGTCCATTGATGAGGACGTGACAGTGGAATATGGAGCTGATCTTCATACTATGGACCACGGCTCTGGCTTTCCAACGAAGAGCTCGCTGTACTTGCTGCCCGGCGATCAAGAGTACGCCGAGTCTAGCTGGAACCTGAATAATCTGCCATTACTAGAAGACTCTATATTGGGACATATTAACGCCGACATCAGCGGTATGAACGCACCGTGGATGTACGTAGGCATGTGCTTCGCTGCCTTCTGCTGGCACAATGAGGACCATTGGAGCTACTCCATCAATTATTTGCACTGGGGTGAGCCGAAAACATGGTATGGTGTGCCGGGAAGCTGCGCCGAACAGTTCGAGGAGACCATGAAACAGGCAGCGCCGGAGTTGTTCGCCTCGCAGCCCGATCTATTGCACCAATTGGTCACTATCATGAACCCCAACATCCTGATGAACAACGGCGTGCCGGTTTTTCGTACCGACCAGAATGCTGGTGAATTTGTTATCACATTTCCGCGTGCCTATCACGCCGGCTTCAATCAGGGGTACAATTTTGCCGAGGCTGTAAACTTTGCGCCAGCCGATTGGTTAAAAATGGGACGTGAGTGCGTCAACCACTACTCGATGCTGCGGCGCTTTTGTGTTTTCTCACATGATGAGCTTGTATGTAAGATGGCACTAGAACCGGCCAAGCTTACATTTGGCATAGCCACCGCCTGCTATATCGACATGGCTGAAATGGTGGATTCCGAGAAAAAACTGCGCAAATCATTGTTGGAATGGGGAGTAACACGTGCCGAACGCAAAGCATTCGAACTGGTGCCCGACGACGAACGCCACTGTCAGGAGTGTAACACGACGTGCTTTCTATCAGCTGTGTCGTGTGAGTGCAAGAAGGCGATCGTTTGTCTGCGCCACTACACGGTGCTCTGCGACTGTCCCCCGGAGAAACATACCTTGCTCTATCGCTACACACTCGACGAGATGCCGCTGATGTTGCAGAAGCTTAAAGCGAAGGCGCAGAGTTTTGAGCGTTGGTTATCGCGCTGCCGCGATATTGTTGACGCCAACACGCCCACTTCTGTGACGCTTGCTGAGCTGCAAGAACTGTGCAAGGAGGCCGAAGTAAAGAAGTTTCCCTCGTCACTGCTGATCGATCGGCTGAACGCAGCTGTGTTAGAGGCCGAAAAGTGTGTGACTGTCATCCAGCAGCTGGGTATCAACAAGGTGAGTATATGGCTGTAGAAAAATTAACGGTTTATCGTAAATTGAAATAATCCACAACGCAATCGCTTAATCTCAAAAACGTTGTGCTAAACATTCTCTTTAATCCACACTTATATCTCGTCGGCTAGGTACGCACTCGATCCGACAACAATTTGGAAGCCGCTCAGTATAAGCTAACAATGGAAGAGCTTGAGCTTTTTGTACAGGAAATCGATAACTTATGCTGCATCATTGAGGAGGGCGCTTCGGTACGCGAGTTGCTTGTGCTGGGCAAACAGTTTGTGGAGCGTGCTAACGCTATGCTGAAGCGAGCATTGGACACTCTTGAAGAACCCGAAATGGAGATGCTGATCAGTGACGGTAACTCGTTGCGCATCGAGTTGCATCAAATGCAGCAACTGAACATGCGCCTTAAGCAGCTGAAGTGGTACAAACGGTCGCAGGGCATGCGCAACGCCAGCACAAAGCTTACCTACGTTGACATTAAAAATCTGCTGAGCGCCGCGGCCGGCGAAGTGGCGCCCTCGGACCCTATAATTGACAAGGAAATACGAAAACTACAGGAGATTGGTGCCTCCATTGAGGCCTGGGAGAAACAAGCGGCGCGTTATTTTCGATGCAATACCCAACAACATGAGCTCATTGAAATCGAGCAGTTCTTGACGACAGCCACCGACATTGATGGACAGGTGCCGTCGTACGTGACGTTGAAGGACGCATTGCGCAAGGCCAAAGAGTGGTTACATTCGGTGGAGCAGCTGCAGGCCAACGGCCACTTTCCATACTGTCACACGCTAGAAGCGATTGTCCAGCGCGGTCGTAACATTCCCATCCAGCTGGAAGAGCTCATGCGCATGCAAGGTCATCTAAATAGCGCGCGTGAGTGGAAAGAGAACACGGGATGTGTGTTCCTGAAGAAAGATACTTTCTATACATTGTTAGAGGTGTTGATGCCGCGCTCCGACCCGGTCATCATCGACTCGGATCTCAAGAAGCCCTTCGAAGACGACTTTGTTCGCGAGATGAACCCTGCGCAGATTGTTGATTCGTTCAAGGAAGCTGAGAGCAAGGAGCTACGTGACATGCGCGAGCTGCGACGCCAAAACATGGGGAAGAATCCGCTGCGGGACGACTACTGCCTGTGTAAGTCGCCGTTCCAGGGAGTGATGTACAATTGTCAGCTATGTCGTGATTGGTTCCACGACGATTGCGTATCGCCGCCGAACACAAGCTTGGGGTTAAATGGCTTCAACGGCAAGCCGAAGTGGCTGTGCTCATCTTGCGTGCGTTCGAAACGCCCCAGCCTAGAGTCCATATTGCCGTTGTTAGTATCGCTGCAGCGTCTACCCATACGATTGCCTGAGGACGAAGCCCTGCGTTGTTTGGCTGAACGTGCCATGAATTGGCAAGATCGAGCACGCAAGGCGCTCACCAGTTCGGACGTGGCCGCCGCAATGGAAGCTATAATGGTGTATCAGCGCAAACAGAAACGCAAGAATGCCAGTGTCTTACCAGCGCCTGCACGTAAACCACGCCGCGGAAGTCATCGCAATTCAAAAGACGCCGTCACTTCTGACAATCCCGACACGACTGATGATGATGAAGAGGGGCGGTTGCACATCGTTGAGGACAGCTTCAGCAACGATGAGGATGAGACATGTGATGAGGTCGCTGCAGCAACGACTGAGTTACAGAAGATGATACCGGATTCCGAAATGGAGAACCTGGCAGAGCTGATGATGGAGGGCGATCTCCTGGAAGTGTCGTTGGAAGAGACGCAAGAGCTGTGGCGTATACTGTCTTTAGTTCAGCCGGCGGGCGCTTCTGAAGCCGCCGCACTAGTGAAGCAGCATCAACTGTTGCAGCAGAAACAGCATGCACAGCCTGCATCCAGCGTGAACTCGGCCGCCGAAGACTCGAACGACAGCCTACTTGTTCAAAGTAGCCCAAACAGTAACAGTGGTAGCGGAAGCGGTCGGAACTCTAGCAACGCCAGCAAAAAACGGCGCTCACTGGATCCCGGCGGCTGTACTGTACCGCGCAAGAAGACTGCCACGCCCAACAAGCAGCCCAGCTCCGTAACTAAAAAGTCGACACGCAAACTGCAGGAGAATAATAAGCAACAGCCACAACCGGATGATAATGCCGACGCCTACACGCCTAGCAAGCAGACTAATGGCGCCAATAGCGGCGTCAATGCAGGATCGCAATCGGCACAGAAGAAGCGTAAACGCGTTGGCACCAATACTAACAACATTGCAGGTGGTGGTACTGGTGGACAGAAAAAACATTCGCAACGTATACAAACGGCGCAGCAGGAAGACGACGAGGAGGAGTGCCGCGCCGAGAACTGCCACAAGCCGACAGGCCGGGAGGTGGACTGGGTGCAGTGTGACGGAGGTTGTAACGAGTGGTTCCACATGTACTGTGTAGGTCTGAATCGCAGCCAAATTAAGGCCGACGATGACTACATCTGCATACGCTGCTCTAAAACTGTGGCGGTGGCGGCTGTGGTGACCACCGATAGTAATGGAAGCAGTGTAGCGGCCGCCAGTGTCACGACGACGACAACAACAACAACGCTAGTAGCCAATAGCAGCATTAGTGGCGTTGGAGGCGCAGTAGCAACAGTCACGCAGCAGGCGCAGGCGGCGCCAATTATCAAGGGGCGTACACAGGCAGCACGGTAAAGCAATGGGTTATTTCGGGTACACAGATAAGTAGTTTATGGAGGTAATGCGCATAGTTTGAGCAGAAAAAGGAGAATGCTAAATCAAACTTAAGGGATGGTTATGTAATTTCAGTAGGCGTTATGTGGAACTTGCGTTTTTAGTTTGATTTTTAAATTGTCTGTGTTTTTAGTAGGACTGGGAAAGTTGACCGCTTGGACAAGCAATGCAGTTCAAGCGGTGTTGGCAGGCTCACGCGCTTGTAGGCGTATAAGTCTTCTTTGTTTTTAGAAATGCAATCTATTTAAGCATGAAGCCATGTAATGCTTAGACATAGTTTGGAGAACGCTGCCCCTAGTCTTTTATTTCCATCACCATCATAACCGCCGCCGTGCGGTATGATATACTTCCGTCTTGTCTTATGCAAGTTAAAAATATAATTATGATTATCAGATCACTGAGGAGCTCTTGTAACGCAACAGCCCACAAATTTTTATAAGCAGCTCACTTGGCTGCCAAAAATTTGATTTAATTTAATCACACTTTAATTCAATTAAATAGATTTAGACTGGTTACGAAAATAAAAGGATAATTTTAACCGTAGCGTTTGTGTACTCGCCCAAATCTGTTTACAGTTTTATTTACGATTAAAACTAGTGCATAGGTATATATATACATACAGACATATACATTTATATATATATATATATAAATATATATATAGTATATAAACACACACACACGCCTAGAGATACGTTACATAGACACATATATGTATACATATATTTTGTATGAAATGCAAAGCAAAACGCAGACCGCGGAACAAGATGAAAAGAAACCAAGCAAAAGGCGATAAATGAAAAGAAAACATTAAAACAAGAAATTTAACGAATGAAGTGAATTACATACTTTTAATTAATTTAATTTTGTTTGGTAACTTAAATTTACACATATGCATATATATTTTTAAATCATTAACGTTACACGACAACGCACTTTCTTTGCTATTTGCATAAACAAAATTAATGAATTAATTGCTACCGTTTATGATAATTCATCATCCTCGTAACTGTAACTGTACGCGTGTGTACCTACATATATGTGTACTTCTTACGTATATATTTAAATTCTCCCTTAGTCGATAGCGAACTGTACTTTTACTGCTACTTTGTTTAATCATTTTAAAGAGCGGATCGAACACGTGCGAATAATTCATTTCGAAATAATAGAACACACAAAAACACAAAAAAGAAACAAACGGAAAACACATCAGCCCAGCAAAATTGTGGACAACTGTGAGGGGAAGAGCGCAAGCGCAAATTTTGTGAAAAGGAATAAACCGCTATAGTCCCAACAACAACCACAAACCACTTTGTAAAATTTTACTTTTGAATGTGTATAAAAGAAGTATATTTAAATTTATTGATACGGCAAATCTTATAATATACTTATTAAAAGAACAATGGCAAAAACAACACTTTATGTAATTCTATACGATAAATAAATCATGTAGTATTAAAAAAAACAGCGTTGTCCAATTCCTGACCAAGTTTTTCCGTAGATGGACATGACAAAATAGTAACTCTGAACTGAGTTTAATTGATGTGTGCCTTATTCAGCCCGATCGCGAACAAAAATTTCCTTGGGATTTTTCTCTTCCTTCGAAATTTGGAATCGTGAAGCATGTTCGAAAAATTCCGGAGGGAATTTTGCTATCGTGAAAGGCATTCCGATGGAAAAACTCGCTCATTTTTTCACTGAGATTTCCATCAACAAATTGTGCGGGAAAGAAATGTTATACCGAAAAAATTAAGTACAATTTCAAATTTATTTTAATTTTACTGCAACTATAAAACACTTTCCGGTTATAGTACAAATGCTTATTTGCCGGAGGACCGATGATCCGAATGTGCGTACCGTCAATACAGCCCAGCACCCCTGGGATTTTAAATTTGTTGTAAAAGTGTTGAGTGGCACTTTTTTTCCTCTGCAGTCTTCTGTCTTTGTATCCATTTAGGGCACAATTTGCGCTCTAAAACGCTCAACACTTCGGAAAGCACTTCTGAAAATGAAGATTGCGCCAACCCAATGTCGCAGTCTTTGCCCACTCCAGTTTGGTAGCTGCCTTCAGCGAAGAACCGTACCGAAGCGCATAACTTTATGGTTGGCATTACAGCACACTTTTTTCGTGTTGGCGGCAAAGGTTCTGTGAGCACTTCCAGCAAATATTTAAATGCGGGTCTGTTGACGCGAAAGTCGCGAATAATCAAATAGCACATTTGTTCTGAAATTTTAGATGTTAATACGAACAGCATAGCTGGTAGTTCCAAAGGCTTGGATTTGTCTCGTATAAGTTAAGATTTGATCAAACACAGCAGTTACCTTCCACTATGTGGAATTTATAAAAAAGTTATTTAGTTAAGATTTAATCAAACGCAGCAGTTACTTTCCACTATGTGGAATTTATAAAAAAGCTATTTAGTTAAGATTTAATCAAACGCAGCAGTTACTTTCCACTATGTGGAATTTATAAAAAAGCTATTTAGTTAAGATTTAATCAAACGCAGCAGTTACTTTTCACTATGTGGAATTTATAAAAAAGTTATTTAGTTAAGATTTAATCAAACGCAGCAGTTACTTTCCACTATGTGGAATTTATAAAAAAGTGATTTTATTCTGCCGAAGGGCAACCGGTAGATTTTACAGTCAAATTACGACTAACTAAATTTAATCCAACTGCCGCAGTCTTGCCGCTGTCACCATCGCCGTCGCTGCCGCCGTATTCGCTGAAGTCAGTGCCCGCACGCGCATCCGCTCGACGTTCCATAGCGCTGATGTAGCATTATTTGCCATGGTTGGTTATTGACCACCGCTGGCATGGTGGTATTGCCCGCGCTGTTATTTGAGAATTCCTGCCACGGTCGTTCGTTGTGTTGCGTGATGCGGGATGTGCGGGGTGTGGATATGCTTACGTGCTAACTACCCCCCCTCTTAAAGAGGAGCCGTCCTCGGCTTCTGTTAACACCTTTTTCAGTGCTGCTAGGCGATTACTGCGTTGCCTCCCAAGCATAACAAGTAGCCCTACTACAATTGCAGCAAGTATCCCAATTAGGAGGATGGAGGTTCCCAATGACTGTGAAAAACGAGTTTGGACCAGGTCCCTTAAGCTCGCGATATGTGCCAAGTTTTTAATATGGAGGTTGTTCAAGTATGGGAGAGACAACCATGGGACATGTTCAGTGAGGTTAACTATCTGTGCTGGCGGGGCTTCAGGGTGTAGACGGGCAGTAGTCTTCCAGTTTGTAAAGGTAGTGCCGTTGATGGTAGCGTTTCTTTCGAAGGCGACCAGAAATGTGCCACGAACTATGGTCGTCGAATTGTTTCCATCGCGAACTTCTGCTGTCTGATCGTTCACCACCACTAAGCCGTCATCGATTTCTTCAATAGGTGCAATGTGGTCGGCTGAGGACGTTTTACAAGCCGCAGAATGCTGGTTGAGCAGTTGTTGCACGCAGTAACTCTTTTCGCATGGTTTGCAGAACGGCCTAGCTATTGATTCCTTGCAGTCCGTCAAGGGATGATAGACGTGGTCGCAGTTAGCCACTACATTTGTTTCTAGCATTACTATTTTGTGATCGTGGACAACGGGCAGGAGCCTAATCTTACTACAAATTTTCGTAATTTTTGGGTACTTAATTATAAAGTAAATACAGTTATTATCTTGCAAAATTTTGAGTTTGGAAATACTTAATATGCTATTTATATTAACGTTGGCGGAGTGCTCAGCAACTATTAACCTCTCAGTTTCTTTATTTGCGAGGATAAGGTAAGATTTAAGGGCATTTGGGATAGAGTGAATTATGTCTATGGGCTTTTGTCCCGTGACGGAATGGACCGATCGGTTATATTTGGACGTGGCAAGCAAGATTAAATCCGAGGTGGCGTTCAGCCCTTGGGTCATCTTAACGCATCGAGCGATTTCTGATAGAGTACTGTGAAATCGCTCGACTTGGCCGTTAGTGGTACTATGGTGCGGGGGTGTTGTAAATATATCTATTGCAAAGTGATCCCTCAATAAGGATTTCACTGTTTGAGAGTTTAGGGATTTTTCGTTGTCGCAAACTACGGTTTTTGTATTCTTGAAAAAGTTAAGGATTTGTAGGATGGGTTCTTTTATGTCAACTATTGACCTCGAATTTATGGGGGAGACAATAGCAAACTTAGAAAATTTGTCCACACACGTCAGGAAGTGCTTTTTGTCCGTCGAGTAGATGTCAATATGTAAGATTTCGCCGGGGTATTGGGGAATTGGGGAGCTACCTACTGTTGGTCTGGGAGGGTGGCGCTGATACTTGGCTTCACAGCAGACCGTACAGGTTGAAACCAATTCCTTCAATCTTTTTCGCATGTTGGGGAAAAAATACTCGCCTAGTATTTGCTGCAAATTTTCACGCGCAGAACGGTGAGCCCTGTTGTGTCCTGTTTCCAGAATTTCCCTTTGATCGCTTTCATTAAAGACATCCATTACTTGTTTTGAAGTATGGAGAAATCTAACGCCAGGAAACATCGTAAGTAACTCATTCTGAATTTGTGCCAGGACGGGCATGTCACATAGTAGTCCATTGACCACATTGGGGTTAACACATTCCTTAATGGTGGATAAAAGATCGCTTATATTGCTAAACGTAATATGATGTCTGGTCTGGGACCTGAATAGAATTGTCGTCCTTTTTGTTGGTGTCCGTCCTTCCTCCAGAATAAGCTGATTCTTGAAGCAGTTGATGGGGTTTGCAATTGTGGGGATGGCCTTCGTCAATGATTCCTCGCTGTGCACTGTAGCGGAGGAGGCGCTTGAGTCTTCTAACGCATTGACATGTTGGCGGGACAGTGCATCCGCCACGACATTCGCTTTACCTGGCTTGTAGAAAAAATTTGGTGCAAATTCCTCTACGAACGCTCTCCACCGTTTAAGCTTAGCATTCGGATTCTTATCCGATATGGCAAAGGTGAGAGGTTGGTGGTCCGTATAGATGTTAAGTTGCCTAGCACCATAGAGGTAATTTCTTAGTTTTTGCAGAGACCACACTATCGCCAAGAGCTCACGCTCATTGGTAGCGTAGTTTTCCTCAGTTGCGGACAAGGTACGGGAGATCATGGTTATGGGTCGACCCCCCTGGGACAGGACTGCGCCCAATGCGTGCGAGGACGCGTCAGTGGTCAGTTCGAAGGGTTTAGCGTAGTCGGGATAAAGTAAGAGGACGTCCTCGGAGGCGAGAATTTCCTTGATTTTGTTGAAAGCTCTCAGTGCCTCTTCGTCGAGCTGGATACGAACGTTTTTGGACCGATTGGCTCCGATGTTCCCGTTCTCGCCACGCAGGTACTTCGTCAGCGGTTTGGCGATAGCTGCGTAGTCTTTCACAAATCGTCGGTAATACCCCGATAGTCCCAGAAACGATCGTAGGCTACGTAGAGTCTGTGGGGTTTCGTAATTCAGGATGTCTCGCACTTTGTCCGGGCAAGTTCTTATCCCATCCTCGGAGACAAGAAATCCGAGGAATTCCACCTCCCTTCTCATGAATTTCGTCTTCTCCAATGACACCCTCATATTTGCCGCGAAAAGCTTTTCGAGAATGCGGCCTACATCGTTGATGTGTTGGTCCTCGTTTTCAGAGAAGATGATCACATCGTCGATGTAAACGTGGCAACACTTGCCAATCTCATCTCTTAGAACATCGTCAATAGCTCGCTGAAAAATGCTTGGAGCATTTTTAAGTCCGAATGGCAGTCGGCAGAATTCATACTTGCCATTATTGACAGAGAATGCTGTTTTCTCCCTGTCGCGTTCTGCTAGCTTGATTTGGTGGAACCCCGATTTGAGATCCAGGGTCGTGAAGAAGGTGGACTTGCCCAAGTTAGCGAGGATGACGGAAGTGTCCGGAATGGGATACCTATCCGATACTGTTTTCTGGTTAAGCTTCCTGAAATCGATGACCAACCTCAACTTCCGTTCCCCTGTCTCTGTTGTGCCCTTTTTATCAACGACCCATATTGGATTGTTGTACGGGGAACGTGATGGCCTAATTATGCCGTCTCGTAGAAGGCTGGCCACCTCATTGTTGACAAACTCGGTCGCAGCCATGGGATAGGGGTAGGTCTTTGAGTAAACCGGTTCGTTGTCGGTCGTCCTGATCGTTGCCACCACTGTTGTGTTGTATGGCAGCGATTCTGTTGGGTCAGCGAAAACTCCGGATTGTTCCTTGAGTAGCCGAGAGAGTTTTTCGTTATAGTTTGGGATTGCCATTACGCTATTAACGTCCTGGCAGTAGAAGTACATCAGTATCTCCTCTCCGCCTTCATAATAGAGGGTTCCCTTTTTCAAGTCCAGTTTAGCATTTATTTCTCTAAGGAAATCAAAACCTATAATGCCGTCGAATGTTTGTAGCGAGGGTAAAATGAAAAAGTCAGTAGTTTTGCCAAAAATGTTTATGGTGCACTTTTGGCGAATTGTGTCGGTGCCGTGAAGTGTCTTAACAGCAAAAGGGCTTTTGACCGCTTTGATACCCTTAAGGCCACTAAGATTTTTTACATAATTCTTTGCAGCACCTGTGTCAATCAGAAATTTTAGTTTCCCTCCTGCGAATGTCCTGCTGACATAGGGTAGGAGGGATCTGTTCCTAAAAAATTTATCTCGTCCGTCTCTTGATTGGTGTAGTAATCGTCGGGTTGTTCGCCTTCGTCGTAGGCGTCATAAGTCTGGATCCCTTCATATTGGTGGTCGTCATCTTGTTCTTGAGCCCGTACGTGGTTTATACGTTGCAGTTTCGGAATTGGCTGTCTATCGCTTTCATTGCGCCTCTTTTGAGCCCTCTCTTGATCATGCCATTCTGGCACTGGACGTCCATTGAAAGGGTTCCTTTGTACGAAAGGACCCGGAGTGGGCCTATGGTAGTTTCCCTGATTTTGAGGTACCGGTGGCCGTGGTGCTGGCCTATTCTGCCTGAAGTATGACAGTGATGGATCGACCTCCATTGGTGTTGCAGCCTGTCGTCCGACTTCCAACTACCGATAATGCGGGAGATTGCTAAATTGGTTTGGTCTAGGCCTTGAAAGTTGTTCGGTTCGGTTTAAGAATGACTGGGCAAATGAAGAGCGGTCCTGGTTGGCTTCCAGCTCCCGTGCGAGGGCTAAAGCCGTAGGCATATCAGCGGGTCTTGATGAAAATAGAATGTCACACAAAGGCCTGTTAAGCCCCGAAATGAAGACTCGGAGCGCATCTTCCCTATACTTCCTGTTCAGGGATTTTATGAGGTCCCTTTGCTCCCCATAAGTCATGATAGTTTTATTAACTATCAATGTCAGCTTCTTCTCCACCTCGTCATAAAATTCCGTTATAGAAAGCCTACCCTGACGTAATGTGGACATTTCCTGCTCTATCAAGTACACCGGCCTCTTGTCTGCGTACGTGGAGTCCAGCCTGGCTATAATTGCCCCAAAATTCAGAACGGTGTTGAAGGACGCTAGTACTGTGTCGGCAGCCCCTACAATCTTGTTCCGTATGATAGCCACTGCCTGATAATGACGGGAGCTGCCCTCGTATCTTTCAAAAATTTTGTAGGCAGCATGTGCTGCCTGTCTCCAAGAGACATAATGCAGCTGTTCCCCGCGGAATTCAGGCAGAGACTTCACCAAGTCCAACGACTCGTCGCAGTCTACGCCGTCCCTGATCGTCACTGGTTCGTATTCGACGATTGCCGTAGGGGTCTCTAGGGTAGCCAGTCTATTAGTCAGGTCGTCTACGGTAGCCCGGAATTCGGCCCTAGTTTGCTCTGTTGAGGCTTTTATAGCCGCGTTTAGCAACTGCTGAACTACTTGTACCTCCATTGAAAACAATTTTGAAAAATTTTATTGAAAAATTCTATTGAAAAACTATATTGAAATGAAATCGTTTTAAATCGTTGCTGGGCACTTCACTTACATAATTCTAATGAACGAAAGCATGCTCGGTGTAATAAAATTCGAAAGTCCAATAAAATTCCACTCCAAATTCTTCCTATTGTTGGTTGCTCCGGTCCTGCAGTTTTCCCTCGTTGGCGACGCCTCGGCTTGGCGTGCAATGCCTTATGTTCTTTTGCACTTTAGGTTTGATTTTTTGCACGATTGTTTACTTTTTCGTTGTGTAAATTCCTCCGTTCTTTCTTTGTTTCTGTTCTATCGTTGCACTGTTGATTTAATTTTTGCACGATTGTTTACTTTTGTTTGAATGTTTTTTGTTTTTTAGTTTTTGAAAATTGTTTTTGTTTGTTTTTTTTGCACTCGCGGGTTCGTGCACTCGGGCCACTTCTAACTGTCCTTTACCGGGACTTTTTTGTGTGTGGCCCCACGTTGGGCGCCAGTTAAGATTTGATCAAACACAGCAGTTACCTTCCACTATGTGGAATTTATAAAAAAGTTATTTAGTTAAGATTTAATCAAACGCAGCAGTTACTTTCCACTATGTGGAATTTATAAAAAAGCTATTTAGTTAAGATTTAATCAAACGCAGCAGTTACTTTCCACTATGTGGAATTTATAAAAAAGCTATTTAGTTAAGATTTAATCAAACGCAGCAGTTACTTTTCACTATGTGGAATTTATAAAAAAGTTATTTAGTTAAGATTTAATCAAACGCAGCAGTTACTTTCCACTATGTGGAATTTATAAAAAAGTGATTTTATTCTGCCGAAGGGCAACCGGTAGATTTTACAGTCAAATTACGACTAACTAAATTTAATCCAACTGCCGCAGTCTTGCCGCTGTCACCATCGCCGTCGCTGCCGCCGTATTCGCTGAAGTCAGTGCCCGCACGCGCATCCGCTCGACGTTCCATAGCGCTGATGTAGCATTATTTGCCATGGTTGGTTATTGACCACCGCTGGCATGGTGGTATTGCCCGCGCTGTTATTTGAGAATTCCTGCCACGGTCGTTCGTTGTGTTGCGTGATGCGGGATGTGCGGGGTGTGGATATGCTTACGTGCTAACTTATATTCCTTCGCACTAATCTCACTTCTTTTTTTGCGCTGAGATTTCTTCTTCAGCCGCTATAATAAACACTGCTCGGAACATTTTTGCAATTTTACTTAAATTATTTTTTCCGTTGACTGTCAAAATATGAATTCCGAAAGCTGAATTTTTTCTCAGAACTTGGTAGCATTTTTTTCGATTGGAAACATTTTCCGATGGAAATTCACGATAGAGGAACTCCCTTCGGGGGAAGAGAAATATTTCCATGGAAAAAATTTTCCCCCGAGATTGCCGATAGGGCTGATTGTTCTTATTTGGGTTGCTTAAAAAGTGGCACGTACCTTGTCCCCCTTGTATCATGCCTTGTCCCATAGTGAAATAAATAAAGTGAACCAGATAGGGAGCGGCACCCTTAAAAAATGTCAATTGCTTTGAGAATTTGTTTCACGTCAATTCGTTTTGAATTAATCCGTTTGAGTTTGCTGTTCCCGAATTGCAAATACTTTCCCACTTTCTTTTTTGCTGCACATTTGAAAGTACTGCATACATGGGAATCGTGCCCCCATGAGTAGTTCTAAAGAATTGTACTTAAATTGTATACTTATGTAGGTATACGATTTTCAACATATTACAATATACAAACTACAGTTGCAAAATCTACCTGTTCTACTTCTGATATGTTTTCCCGTTTTGTTTGCGTTTTGTATGTTCAGCTGTGCTGAACAACAAAAACAAACAAAACAACATTTTTTATAAAAAAGAGTTCAGCATTTGAGATGTTTTTTATAGTGACAAAATAAGCATGCCGTTTCGAGAGAGTTGTCAGCATAGTGAAATCAATAAAGTGTACCAGGTAGATGACGTACACTTATTTCTCTGAGCAGCAATTGTCAATGTGTCAATTTATTTGTGTCAGATTAACCTTCATTTTTGTTGTCGCTAAAATAGCACAAAATTTTAAATTTACTTTCAGTACTCCAGAAATATATATTTTCGTAATGTATTTTATGTTAGAAAAACATAGAAACTGCACGTTTTTCCTGGCATGTAATTGCGTTTTTTGTGTCGATTTTGGTGCAGAACGTATTTTCAAAAAACAATTTACTTTGAAATTTTTTCATACAGCACAGACGGGTTATGAACTCTGACATTTGTCAGCATAATGACATTAACTGTCAGAAAATAAGTGTACGATGAAGAGAGAGTTCCTGCTATCTGGCACACTATTAATTTCACTATGGTTGTCAGTATCTGGTTCAGTGTTGCCAGATACCTGAAATGACTTTCTCCTAAATCTTAAAAAAATACTGAAATTTCCTACCAAAAGCTAAAAAATCTCCTAACATTTTTTTATAATTTGCGTTTTTTTAAATGAATAAAACTTAAAAAAAAAAATAAAAATATATACATATATTTTTTTTAATGCAGCCTTTCTATTCATCTTCAGCTTAACAACAAACAACAAATCATATAACAAATGGATTAAACAAAAAGTGAAATTTTTTGCGGGATTTCATTGAGACAGAAATAAGTGAGAACGAGCTTACATTTTGTAAGCTTACAAATTTTTAACACAATAGGGTGCTTTGCCTATTAAAACAGTTGCCAAAATACTTCGTCATTCAAAAATCTTCCAAAAATCCACTAACATAAAATATAAATCTCTTAAACAATTCTTTCTCCTAAAAATTCTCCTAAAAGGCCAAGAATCTCCTAAATCTAGGAGGAAAACTCCTGATCTGGCAACACTGATCTGGTTCACTTTATTTATTTCACTATGCCTTGTCGAAATCATGGTTCAACTCATGATGCAATTATAAAGGTGAGATCTTCCTTGACAGCTCGTTTTTGACACTGTCTTATAGAACGAGAACCAATGTTGTCTAGTACGCATTCAAAAGAAAGGGGAAAAACGACGAAGTAAATTAAAGTTTCAAATACAAATTAATAAACAGTGATTGCAGCAAAAGGTTAAGATTAGTTTGTGCATTTTATTTGATTTTTATATTGATTATTTTTTATCTTGTTATTTAAAAATTTTACCCTACAGTGAATGCGACATTTAAAAAATAATTTTTTAACTTTGCTGAAATTGTTTCCCCCCTTTTTTTCAAATCAAAAAATACAACATTCTTTTCATCGACGTTTCTATAATGTCAACCAATTTTTTCAGTTTTCTGTCAATGAAGAACTCACCTTTATAATTTCATCATGGGTTCAACTCATAGTGAAATAAATAAAGTGAACCAGCTAGGGGGAGGCATGCTTAAAAAATGTCAATTGTTTTGAAAATTTGTTTCACGTCAATTCGTTTTGAATTAACCCATTTGAGTTTGCTGTTCTCGAACGCATGTGTGCCGAACTCTTACTACTTTCCCACTTTCTTTTTTGCTGCACATTTAAATGTACTGAATACATGGGGATCGTGCCCCCATGAGCAGTTCTACATAGTGCGCACGATTCCTTCGGCATTTCAGTAATTTTAATTTTGCTACGCTGCAGACGTTCTGCCTCTTGGAAAAAAAAATTATTTTTTGAACAAAAAGAGTCATAGTGAAATAAATAAAGTGAACCAGATACTGACAACTCTCTTGAATCGGCATGCTTATTTTATGTCACTATGAACAAATTTGTCAAATACTTAACTCTTTTTGTTCAAAAAATAATTTTTTTTCCAAAATACATTGAGAGAACAGTTGTCAAAATAAGAGTACTTGACATAAAATATCACTATCGGGATGACTTTATTATTTGACTGGTCCAAATGTCCAGACATTTTTCCAGTGGAACTATGCCAATCTGCAGCCAAGGTGTATTAATTAATGTGCCTTGTCAGCAGCTGTATGCCGAATTCCAAAGTTAATCCAGCGTCACGATTTGTCGTCCAATTCTCACCCAATTTGTTCAGATAAAGCCCATGGCCAAATAGTTCGTACCGAATTTTATTAATTCACAATTTATGGTTTAGAAGTACAGTACTTTTCGTTTATAACGAACCCGTTTAAAACGATTTTCCGCCTAAAACGAACCAATTTCAAAAGTACGCGCTGTATGTTTTCGCTTATTACGGACCCCTTTAAAGAGAACTTTCGGTTAAAATGAACCATTTTGCCCAGTCCCTCGAAGTTCGCTTTAAGCGAAAAGTACTGTATACAAAACAATTTGGATTACTATTACTTACTATTACTATTTACTACTATTTTTTTTCAATTAATATATCGTCACCAGCGCCACTATTCAAATCCATTTTATGTTTTCTTTCGTACAAAAGTATTTCATTTCACGTAACTAATACATATGGGGGATTTGGGTGAAATCTGACAATAAATACTTCTTGAATGTCGCCAGAGCCACTTATGCATCAATTTAAAAAGGAGAAAACCGAAAACTTTCTCATAAGCACATGCTCAAGGTAAATTTAACTATATACGAGTATTTGCACATACTGATCAAAGTTTCAGCTCAATCAAAAAAAAAGAAGAGAAAAAAAGTAACGTTTTGGACGGCTTTGTGGTTATTGTACCATGATTGAAATTATTTTTCTATCACATCCCACTTTAAGATACTATCGACAAAATATGTTTCTTCACATAAATTAAACAATTTCAACCCCATCGCTGATTTTTTAACACTAAAAAACATGCGTTGAATTATTTCTGATTTGGTGTACTTTCACCCAAAGTCGGATGGGTAGCAATGACAGTCTCTTTTCCATACCCATGTTTTGAAATTTTTTTTTATTTATACTCTCTCGACCTTATATTTTTGAAGTTTTATTCTCAAAATAACAATCACCTATTAGCCCGTTCTTGTCCTTTCATTTCAAAAAATTAGATTCAGACAATGCAGTTGTGCAAATAAAAAGCGCTTGAGAAAAATGCCCAGTTCGTGCTGCATTTGAGAAATTGCTGGCGGAAGGGATACCGCCCTTTTTCAAGTGCCATCTTGTGAAGAGTTACGAAAGCAATGGGCTCAAGCGTGCGACATATACTTCACAAAACATTCAAGAATATGTTCAGACCACTTCGTATCGTGTTGAAAATAGTACACATAGATGAATTTATGTGACAGTAAATATTTCGTTTCATTGACAATATAGTATAAAAATAATAGTATTAAAAGAAAGTACTCCTAATGAAAAGTCTTTTAAACCACGTGAAATCAATATTTGACGTACGCTTATTTGGCAATTTGAAAATAAACAATTCCTACTTTTGCTTGCTTTACCCCTTAATTGTACCATGGACAGTTTAAGTATCATTTCGAATTATGTATAGGCTAATAAACTATAAATAAGAAAATAAGAACTCCTTTTTTATATAGTGGGTGTTGTTTCCAATCCACAATTTCAATCCACACATGAAAACAAGTTGGACGTAATTAGATGGTTTCCATACTACTTGTTCTAATGGATCCAATTCATAGCACGAAGCTATTTTCATTTCATCCATTGAAAGCATGCATCTCTCCAATGGCTAAAAGGCTCCATCCCATCAATTCGATCACATTTTCCATTAGTCCTTCTTCAAGTTTTAACTTCCGCACCCATCTGTTCACTCGGAACATACACACCTCACTTTGGCGCGTGGTCCGGCACAGGCAGCCGGCATTTTGTTTTTTCTTTGATTTAATTTTTTCAGTTAAGATTTTAAAATATCCCTTCAATTGTCAGTTTTTTATTTTCTAAATGTGATTTTTGTTTTATTGATATAAGTTTTAAGGAAATGACAAAAGACATGTGAAATAAGCGTAACGGAAAGTAAATATGTCAAATATTGATTTCACTTGGTTTAATACACTTTGCCCTAATGTACCTCTATTTTGATTGACAAATTTTGTCAAAATAATTATCAACAGAGACTTCAAATTGTGGACGGTGTAAACAAAATTGTAGTAAAATATACTTAAGCATTTTTCTTATGCTTCAAGTACGATTTTATTAAAATGAAAATGCGACTGTGGTTGAACATTCTTTGAACTGACAAATTTCAAACATCAAAATTGACGTCAAAATTTCTTTGAGCGGGAGAGGTTTTTTAGACTACTTTATTATTACAAGATTCATTGAATAGAAGATTGCGCCTTCCGGGAGAAAATAAATTTGAAGCAACACAATGGGACAACATAAAATATTTATTAACTTTTTGTTATTTAATAAATTTGTTTTCTATTTTCGATTAGAAAAGTAAGTCGCCACTCATGTACCTTTTTTGTTTTCATTATTTTGTGTACACAGGCCCACTGCACACCGCATGACTCTCGTTTTATTGTTTTGTAAATTTTTCCGCGATTCCTTCACTACACGCACCTTTTAACGCGAGGACTTTCGAAATTCGAAATTATTTATTAAATTTAACACAAAAACACGAAAACAAACAAGCAATAGCGGCACAATTTTCACAAAACAAAAAATTTTTGGTCAAACAAATTTTCAACCCATAAAAATATAGCACGAAATTTGAATTGAATTGCAGGGTTTCCCCCCGAAATTCACTTGTTTTATTTGTGTTATTCATATGAATGAATAATATGAATTTACAATTTATTTTGTAAAGATATACAAATTTCTATTAAACTGTTATGCAACTACATATATATATAGGGGCTAAAGTATAAAGAAAGCCATATATTTGCTCAAAAGAGTGAAGCAAAATGTAAGTTCAAAATGAAAGAATTTAAAAAGTACTACATCCCTACATATTCTCCGATGACGTCACTGTTGCGGCGTCAAATTTATTTTCTCTCGGAAGGCGCAATCTCTGTATTGAATCATGTTATTATTATACTAGCTTAACCCTTAAATGCATGAGGCAATTATTTTCGAATCAATCTAGAGCAAGCACAAACATGATTTAAATTGATTCAACACATTAACGAAGGATTTAGGACCTGTACCATATATGGAACGCCATGCATTTAAGGGTTAAGTAGCTTAATAAATGGGAGTACCGCTGATTATGAAATTAAACCACGTCACAAGTTTTGATGTGTTCCTTTGCTTACGTTCCTCTCAGCCAATAGTGTTTAAAAGTAAAATGTTTTCCTTCTACCGATATATTTATGTTAATTTCGATAAGTGGTGGGTATCACCAAAGTTATCACCTTACTACAATTGTAATCTACACAATTTTTCATAAAGTTCGTTTCTGCCACATCTACTACACATAATCTAGAAGGAACTACAATTTGAAGAAAATGTATACATTGCGAATTTTTAATAAATACGCGTATTAAAAATACGCAATATTTCTACGCACAGAGTAAAATTTCTTAGCTAGTTTCATTTTCATTAGTTTATAAAAGATTTTAAGGTTTCAATAATCACTCCCATCAACATTTTTGGTTGCACCGCAAACAACATTTTCAAACCCCAAGCTTACCCTCATCAACAAACGTGAACCATTTTATAAACAAAATGATTTCTTCGCGAATGCGAAAAAAACTTTTGTGTCAGTAATGCTCTTTAATGTCACTGTACTCAATTGATTTAACTTTTCCGAGTTAAACAACACTTTCAAGATCAAGTTTCGTAGCATGTATTCCTAGCATGATGCAATAATTATTTATTATTATTATTATTATTATTGCATCATGTATTCCTAGAAATATGGCAACCTACTGTAGTAAAAAACGTGTGCCTGGTGGCAGTGGTTGAGTTGATTTCTCATTTATCTGAGGGAACATTGCGTCTGCTGACGAAATATTTCGTAATTTTATTAGATTGAGTCGAGGGAAAGGTGAGTGCAACAGTGTAGTTTTCCATTGTCAATATCTTCGTGTGTCCCTGCAGTTGGGCCGCATTATAATTCGGCTCATGTAAATGGCCGTACACTTTCACCCGCATTGTATAGCTTTCGGCAATCGCCGTTGAGTATACTGCGTGGCATTGTCTGAAGTCATTTGCGGTTTTCAGGTTATTCTGCCAGCTATGAAGTTTCTCACATCGAAGGAAGTGCGCGACGCGTTTTTGGAATTCTTTAAGGAAAAGGGGCATATGTATGTGCACTCGTCCAGTACCATACCGTTGGACGATCCTACGCTTCTTTTCGCGAACGCTGGAATGAATCAGTTCAAACCCATTTTCCTGGGCACGGCTGATCCAAATAGCGAGATGGCCAAATGGGTTCGTGTGGTGAACACGCAGAAATGTATCCGCGCAGGTGGCAAACACAACGATCTCGATGATGTGGGTAAGGACGTGTACCACCATACATTTTTCGAGATGCTGGGTAACTGGTCTTTCGGGGACTACTTTAAACGAGAGATTTGCACTTGGGCGTGGGAGTTCCTGACGGTGCGCATGCAATTGCCGAAGGAACGTTTGTACGTGACCTATTTCGGAGGAGACGAAACCGCTGGTCTCGCCGGCGATCTCGAGTGCAAGCAACTCTGGCTGGACCTGGGAGTGCGGCCGGAGCACGTTCTACCGGGCAACATGAAGGACAACTTCTGGGAGATGGGGGAAACGGGTCCGTGTGGGCCTTGCTCTGAACTCCACTTCGACCGAATTGGTGGCCGCAGTGTGCCCGAGTTGGTTAACATGGATGATCCCGATGTATTGGAGATTTGGAATCTCGTTTTCATACAATTCAACCGGGAGAAGGATGGCAGCCTGAAGTCGCTGCCCAAGAAACACATCGACTGCGGCATGGGCTTTGAGCGACTTGTCTCGGTCATCCAAAACAAGCGCTCCAATTACGATACGGATCTGTTCAAACCACTATTTGATGCCATACAAATTGGTACCGGGGCCCCAGCGTACGGCGGCCGTGTGGGAGACTGTGATGTGGATGGCATTGACATGGCTTATCGTGTGCTGGCTGATCATGCGCGTACGTTGTCGATTGCCTTGTCAGACGGCGGCGTTCCGGACAATACTGGACGTGGCTATGTGCTCCGACGAATCTTGCGGCGTGCGGTTAGGTAAGACTAATCGTTTGCAGCCCTTCCTCAAATAAATCAATAATAATAAGTATGTTTACAGATATGCCACGGAAAAGCTGAACGCAAAACCGGGTTTCTTCGGGTCGTTGGTCAACACGGTAGTGTCCTTACTTGGCGATGCGTTTCCGGAGGTGCAAAAAGACCCACAGCGCATCAGAGATATTATCAACGAGGAGGAGGAGCAATTCCTCAAGACACTTTCTCGCGGGCGCAATCTGCTAAACCGAACGATCGCCAAGTTGGGAGATGAAAAGGTTATTCCCGGGGCTGTTGCCTGGCGACTGTATGACACATATGGTTTCCCAGTGGATTTGACACAGCTGATGGCTGAAGAGAAGAATCTGTACATCAATATGGGCGAGTACGAAGAAGCGAAGCAAGCTGCGTATATAATGTCGCAGGGCAAGGAGGCCAGTCTGCTCGAGGAGATCACACTAGACGTGCACGCCATTTCGGAATTACAGTTGAAAGGCGTTGCGCCAACCAACGACGTAAGCAAATATGATTATAAGCCGACATCGGATGATCCCCTGGCTGAGTATCGCCTAGGCCCATGTACCGGGAAAATAGTCGCTCTGCGGTACGATACTAAATTTGTGGATGAGGTTAGTGCTGGCCATCAGGCCGGTATCGTGATGGATCGGACCAATTTCTATGCGGAGAGCGGCGGTCAGATCTACGACCAAGGCTTGCTTGTGAAGCAGGAGGACGAAACTTGTGAGATTCACGTAAGTCGCGTCTATAACCGCGGTGGCTATATTCTACATTTAGGATTCGTAGAGGGCACTTTCGCTGTAGGCGACACTGTTGTGGCAATGGTTGACGTTGCAAGACGGTCACTTACAATGAAGAATCACTCTGCTACGCATGCGTTAAACCACTGTTTGTTACAAGTTCTTGGGAAAGACACGGATCAAAAAGGTTCGTTGGTACTGCCTGAGAAGTTGCGCTTTGATTTCAGCTGCAAGTCCGCGATGACAGTCGACCAGATTGCTAGGACGGAACAACTAACGCGTGATCTTGTCTACAAAAACTTGCCGATATACGCAAAAGAATGTCGGCTGGCTGTTGCCAAAAAAATACGTGGACTCCGTTCGGTTTTCGACGAAGTCTACCCGGACCCAGTGCGTGTAATTTCATTCGGCGTGCCTGTTGAAGAGTTGGAGTTGCACCCTGAGAGCGATGCTGGGGAGAAGTCGTCGGTGGAGTTCTGCGGTGGCACACACTTGCACAGGTCAGGTCACATTGTCGATTTCGTAATCAGCAGCGAGGAAGCAATTGCCAAGGGTATACGGCGTATTGTAGCCCTAACCGGTCCCGAAGCTGTCAAGGCACTGAAGAACTGTGAAGAGCTGGAAAAGGAAATTGCTGCGCTGAACTCAACGATTGAAGCAGATAAGGCCGGAAAGAACTCGAAGAGTTACGTTAAGCAAATTGTGGATCTGACGGACACTGTGTCGCATGCTACTATACCGCACGTAAAGAAGGACCAGATGCGCAATTTGTTGAAGCAGCTAAAGAAAACGCTGGACGACAAGGAGCGTGAGCTAAAGGCGGCCGTTTGTATTACAATTGTCGAAAAGGCAAAAGAGATTTGTCTGGCCGATGAAAATACTCCCTTCCTAGTGCGGCAACTGGAAGCGTCCAACAATACGAAAGCACTGGACGGCGCGTTAAAGCAGGTGCGTTCTATATGCCCACAAGCTGCCGCCATGTTCGTTTCTGTAGATGTCGATTCAAGGAAAATCTTCTGTCTATCGTCTGTGCCTAAAAGTGCCGTCAATAAGGGACTGAAAGCCAATGAATGGGTGCAGCATATCTCGGAAGCTCTTGGAGGAAAAGGTGGTGGCAAGCCCGAGTCTGCACAAGCCTCCGGCACCAACTATGAGAACGTAGAGAAAGTGCTGGAGTTGGCCACTGCTTTTGCAAAGGTAAAACTTGGAGCATAAAGTACTTTGCGACGAGATCAGAAAAGGGCTTGTGATTTATTGCAACGCATTTTTAATTAGCATTTTATTTTACTATTTATTGGACTTTTGAATCGATGGATTTTCCTTTAATACAAAACATTGCTTTATAATGAGCCACTTATAAAGCTTCATTGAATAAATTGAGAAAACCAGTTTAAATAAATGAAGCTTGGGGTCACCCGTCTTTTTTAATTTTATTGTATTGTAATGAGCGTAGTTTATTTCGAATGGCTGTCTTTGGGTGCGAGTCAGGCATTCAGCTATTTCATAATTTTTTTATTCGATGGTGGGGTTTTATTGGTTCATTTGCACTGCTGCTCGATTATCCAGTCAACAGCTTTGGAAAAGTTATCGACCAATGCTGTCGGCGGTGGATCTGCCACGACATGGGGCAAGAATTTTCCTGTCTTGACTTGAATTCCCTTGAAGCCTACCTTCATTGCACCCATTATATCATCATTTGCGTCCTGGAATTAAAACGTGAAAAATGTGATATCAACTTATGCCTTCGTTCGCGCTGTTTTACATCGCCGATCATCACACACTCCTGCGGCAATATGCCCTCAGGAACTGCGTTTTGAAAAAAATAAGGGTTGGGCTTGCCAATGAGCACCGCCTGTGTACCGGCCGCATATTCCAGACCCTTAATGAAACAGCCCGGCCCCAGCGCCAGACCGTCACTCCGTTTGTAGTACTTTCCTTGGTGCACAGCCACGAGACGATGCGCCTTACTGGCTACCAGTAAACTAGTATCAAGTTTAAAGAAATATGTAAGTAGTTCAAAGTTTAATCACACACCTGTGCCTGTGCAGCGATGCCGCTATTAATGCTTACTTAAAGGCTTTATTCAAGTTTTCATAGTGGAATTCATTGGGCGCCAAGCCCACAACCACCGAGTTCAGAGGTCGTGTTTCGTCCAATGGCATAAAGTCCGTTCTTGCATCCTCACTCAACAAGTAAAATGGATTGAGCTTTTCCTTCTGCACGTAGTGAGCTGCTGCAGTCAATGAACTATAGATCTCTTCCTGTCTCAGTTCGAATCCGATATCGCACAGTCGACGGTGCAGCCTTTTCGTGGACTCCTTTGTCGTATTGGTAACAAATTTGATAGTGATGCCAGTTTTGCGTAACCTGCAAATAAGCGACTATGACCGATGTCCACACCACATCTTAGATCAATTGCAGGTACCTCTGCAGAGCCACTACTGCGTCCGGCGTGGGATCATTGTCGACGTGCAGGGTGCCGCTGAGGTCGATTAGAGCTGTTTTGGTGGACGACATGCTCAATTTTTGCAGTCCTGTATGCAAACGCCTAGAGAGCATATTACGACGATAACAATGTTCGAGTTATGGAAGCTGTGAACATATATTTTTCGGGTATTCATATCGACATGTGATCGATACCTGCGGACATGCCACATAGAGCCCATGAATCATGAATATATCAAAATCATAATTATACATATGTATAAAAAAAGAGTTTCAACCGATAAAGCTGCACAAAACTATTAACGAAAAATACTTTCGCCCTACAGCGTTAGTTCCAGCCAGACTACAGCGTTCCTTTTTTATGAGTTAGATCATCTCTGTCACAAACAACTTTTTTATATCCTTTTTTGCTGAAAAGAAATGAATATAAATGTTATCGTTCAACATTATTCGGAAGTGTAGGAATGCGACAGAAAATATCAGTTTCACAACTTATAACTGCTATTGTTCATTAAAAGTTAAGGAATTGCCGTCATTATAACTTCAACTACAATCGATTAGCTTCCGACAAGTGTCACCATTATCTGTATTGTTTTAATAATTTGGTCCAGTTCAAGGCGCATTAACTGAATCGGCCAAACAATTCTCTGTTCAGAGTAACCTAAACCAATAAAAAGAAATTGAATTTGCCTTGTTGAAAATGATTCCTAGGCGGTTACTTCCAGTTCTAATTACAGCGGAACGTTTCTTCGGGGTGAACCGACCGAGCTATATCACAATCAGAGCGCTTGGCGCTAATGCGCGTCCACATAGTTCGATTGCACTGCGGTCAAAGAAGGGAAAGTCGAGCAGAAAAGAAGTAAGCTAGGAGTAGTTTTTAATAAATAGTGCTTTATTGACATTTCCTTCTCCCTGGGTAGGCGAACTATTTTTCCGATTCGAAACACGTACGCGTCATCGGAGGAAAAGGAGGCGATGGTTGCATATCTTTTTTGCAGTTGTGGTGTAACGAACGCGCGGGGCCAGATGGTGGGGACGGGGGCAACGGCGGCCACATTGTTTTCCAGGCAACAACGGATGTGAGAAATTTGAATCACGTGACAAGCATTATTCGCGGCCACGAAGGCGAGAGTGGCAGCAGCAAGGACTGTCATGGCAAGAATGCGCAACACACAATCATGAAGGTGCCCGTGGGAACGGTGATACGCGATAAGCAGGGGCGTGTGGTTGGCGACCTGTGCCGCCCTGAAATCATGTTTGTGGCAGCACGTGGAGGTGCGGGGGGTAAAGGCAACCACTTCTTCGCCACATCCGCGGAGAACAGCCCAAAAGTTTGCGAGCATGGCCCGACGGGCGAAGATGTCAGTTACGTTCTAGAAATGCGTTGCATGGCAGACGTCGGATTCATTGGACTTCCGAACGCGGGCAAAAGTACCCTTCTAAACGCCATCACTCGAGCCAAGCCAAAAGTAGCGCCGTACGCCTTTACTACATTACGGCCGTACATTGGCGTCGTTCAATATGATGATTATTCGCAGTTGGCAGTCGCCGATTTGCCTGGCCTTATACCGGGTTCGCACCGCAACAAGGGTCTTGGCATTCAGTTCCTAAAGCACATAGAACGATGCGCGGTACTGTTGTTCGTACTGGACGTCGCTTGCGAGGCTCCGTGGAAGCACTACGAGCAGCTGACATATGAACTGTGCCAATTCAGCGAAAACTTAGCGCAGCGACCACAGCTTGTGGTGGCCAATAAAATGGACCATCCGGCGGCGAAGCATAATCTTGAAGAGTTGCAGAGGCGAGTAGATGTACCCGTTGTACCCATCAGTGCTAAAACTGGTGCCAACCTTTCGCAGCTACTGTCCGTCATGCGAGAATATTACGAACGCTACAAGCACATTACTCAAGAGTTTTAAGAATGCCAAAGCTTAATACATTAGTTAAATTTTTTTACGTTTATTAAAATAAGATACAATTCACTCTCTTTTTTGTTTCACTTGATTGCTTGTGTGAAGTGGGTGCAGCAGTGGCACAATTTAAAAGCCTTCTTCAGATGTGGGCAACCAAAATGCCATGTTGGTGCAGGCGGATGCTAGCATCATATACTTGGGGTTAAATTGCACACATTGCACAGGTCCAGGGTGATCGCCATTGAGAACGCATACTTTGTAACCGGTGTCAGCATTCCACACGTGCACCCGTCCGTCGGTGCTGCCGGAGAAAATGAACTGCGAGTCGGGGCTGAAGCTGGCTTCTATAGGAATGCCCTTATTATTAGGATAGCCAGTGAATGTTTGAAGTGGCGTGCCGTGAAACGCATCCACCAGGCGTATGATGGATCCATTTGTGCTAATGAGAATCGTCTTCCCGTCGCGTGAGAATTTTAGACCCGTCCAGTCGCACTCGCGTTCCTGGTTCAACTTGAATGTGACGAACGGTCCCTTGTCGAAAGATCGCAAGTCGTATAACTTAATGCTTTCCGAATTAACACCGGCGGCGAAGATAAGGCCTTCCGGATCGTAAGCAGCCACTGGACGACCGGACAGATTCATAAGCCCTTGGCAATTAGGCGACCGGAGATCCCATAGGCGCAATGTTTTGTCTAGTGAACCCGACAGAAAGGTGTCCTCCACTGGCGAAATGCACAGTGAAATTACCTTTTTGGTGTGGCCCGGGAAGTAGCGTAGGTACTTGTTGTCATGCAGGCTCAGATAGCGAATGGCGTCGTCCACCTTTGTGGAACTGTGGATGGCCGTGTTGTTGGCATGTGTGAAGTGAATTAGGTCGACGCCGTATTTCTTCGAGTTCACTGTTCGTGATTGCGTGCCCTTTTCGCAGTCGTAGATCACAATCTGGTCATCCTCACTGCATGAAATCAGGTGCTCGCCATTCGGAGAGAAATCGATGGAATTTATCTTGTCCGTGTTTTCACGAAAAACCTTTGCCACTTTGAAACTCCTTACCACCGAATCAATCAATTTCATCTTCATTTTTCAATTTTTCAAAATACTCTTGGAGCAATTTGTTTACAATACACCAAAATCATGTAAATGTTAGTGGTGGTACGAAGGTGTTTGTTATCGAGAGTTGAAAAAACAACATTCAAATCGCATTTGCTTATCGATATCACATCAAGTTCTGATATATCATGTATTGCATCATGCTGCTATACTATGTGTATGTACGAATCACTGCATGTTTTATAAATTTGACAATATCCTCAGTTGAACAGTTTCAATAACAATCCGTTTGTGGTGGAAGAACCAACATCGTATCCGCTAAAATGATAACATGAAAGAAGCCCTGTAATCCTACGATATAATAAGTTGGAGAAAAAAACTTATTTAAAATTTTGCAACTTTATACTTAGGTCTGGTTAGGAAAACCCGCTATGGTGAGGAAGCATTTCCAGGGATTTGAGCACGCAACCTCCTCCTTGATTAAAAACTGCCAATTATCTGAAGAAGAATTATCTGAAAGCGTGTTGAAGTAAAAATAAATGCTAAATTTTTCCTTTGGCCACCTTTAATATTTTTTGTTGCTTCTGATGCTAAAATTGCATAGAAACGTGTTAGCTTATTGCAATCTTTTATTGGTTTTAATCTTTATTATAGCAATTATTTTGTTATAAAGTAAAAACCCCTGTACGATAAATTAAAATATCTGCCCCCTGTGTTAAATGCGATCTCGTTGCCATCGAGTGGCATATAGAGATATACATAGCCAGTTAAGATTATTGAATGCCGACTGCATCGATTTCCTCCGATTCAACATATTTATATCCAACGACTTCTTTAGGATCCACATAAACTGTGCCGACTCTGCCTCTGGCAAACGGTGTTTTGCCGTTTGTCTGCAAGTAATAGTCCCCACGTATGCTGAAAAATTAGTTTAGGTATTAGCACGTACTTATTCTAAATTCTGCTTTTTTATGCATACTTTGTTGGGCAGTAGTGGCCCATAACTACTCGGTGCTCTTCGTTATCCAGATATTTTCCACTTTTGAAATCCGACCAGTTTTTTGCCTTTACTGCATTAAATTTACTCTCAAATTTGTCGGCCACACTTTCGGCCCAGAACCACCAGGAACGCCGATGGCTGGACAAATCTGCGATAACACGAAAAATCTGTATGTGACCATGATGCATGTGCGAGAGCGCGATTTGAATTTACCATTATCCGATAGAAGTTTGTAATTTCGTTTAGGACAACCAGGCTGCAAAGTCATGCCGCCATTAGGCCAAAAATCTGCAGTACCTGTGCTCACAGGGGCACCATAGATCCAGGCGTCAGTGTGAATAACGTCAACGAAATCAGCGTCGTCTTTGGTTAAATGTGTGGCTATCGCTCCCATATAAAACAACGGAAAGGCAGGATCTAATGCTGATATTCTGTAAATGTTATTTACAAACCAGGAAATTTTGTAGGTGATTTGGAGCCGGCCGGTTGTTTTATGATATGGTCTGGCATGGATCTCACCTGGGAATTTTTTTTGTTTTTTTACTACGTTTGTAAATCTCTCTTCCAATTTGGCCAGCCAATTGCCCACCTAGCGAATGCCCCACTAGATGAAGTTTCGTAATGTCCAATCCGATTTCAAACATCTCCATTAGATTTTTCGACAACACTGATCCAAGCTGTGCTCATTGTAAAATCGAAAATTTAGTTCAACTAATATAAAGCTATATTTAAAGCTATACTTGTTTGCAATTGATCACTGCATCAAACATGTAGTTTCCATCGGCCAACTCGCCCCAATCCAAAATTATAATATTAATGTCACTACGTTGCAGATAGGCATTCACTATTACATGAACACTCTCTATGTCTGCATCTTCCAGATACCCGTGCAGGTATAACACAGTATTTTTGGCCTTGTCAAAGTTTGTGTCTTCCAATAACGACATGTAGTCATCCAGGTCGTAAATGGCGCTGTCTGCGTATGTTGGTCTATAAAAATAAAAGTATGTATCTCAAACCTATACAGGTATATTAAAGGTAATAAGAGCGCGTGTGTCTTTCTACTATTTAGTATATATGTAGTTCTTTTTCCTTGGAATTTTTCTTTTGAGAATTACGAAAACGGACATACATATGTAAATAAGAATGTCCGTCTGTTTGTATCAAATTAAAGCTTTGCAACATGTGAAGGGAGTAGTAAAGGAAACCTTTAAACGTTAAAAACATATTTTTTACTGTGCTATCATGTGCTGTGCTATCGCATGTATACTACAAAATAATTTATAATACAATAAATTATAGCAATGAAGAAGTTATTGCTAGCTGACGTTCGCGATTTAGCAGCTAAGGCGAGTTGATAAACTTGTTTAGAATTTCCAAAAAATACATACCCATAAAATAAAATAAATTTCGCGATATTCAGATCAGCGTGGGCCTTTTTCAGTCCCATGAATAGTCCTAAAAGAAATTTTGTATTCTTTTCAGTTTTGCAAAACTTGCAAAAGTCGGGCAAAGCTCTACTTACTGGATTTCATCTTTACAGCCTTAAACATGGCAGCTGCAAATAATAAGTTTACAGTTTAATTTGTGGAGTCCTGCTTTAATTTGTACAGTTGTATTATGACAGAAGCTTAATTTTACCCATGATACAAAAATATACAGGTAGATTCAATCGAGCAAAATTATAAGTCATTTGCTTTTTTGACAAATAAAAATAAAACTGTAAGGGTGCAAAAAAAGTAAGAAATACAGAAACTGAATTATATACAGGTCTCCCTCGTATAGCGCGGTACTTCTACAACGCGTTTTCGATATAACGCGATTAAAAAAAACCCGGTTTTTTCATTATGTTTTTTAATTCTTTAAATAAAGTATGAATTTTGATTTTGAGTTGGAATGTACATACATCTTTAATTTAGTACCTATTTTATTTTAGAAAAAGCTTATTGGAACATAACCCTAAAATTTATATGAAAGTTAAGTCTTCTATAACGCGAATCACATAACGCGGAATTTTCCTGGAACGTAACCACCGAGTTATACGAGGGAGACCTGTACTACATAAACTAATTGTGTGAAATTGCAGCTCTGTAGCAAAAATGAAAATAGTAGTACAAAATTTGTAAACAAATCTTTTTTTCCAATTGTCAATTTTATTTTTATCTGCCGCATTGAAACTACCTGTATATTTTTGTATCATGATTTTACCAATAAAGTATGCCATCCCGCACTAGTCCCACAAGCCTTTTTAGTGGAATGCAGTGGAATAAATAAAAAAATGAGTTTCTTGCAAGTGAACCACACGATGCTCCAGTTATGGAAGTTCAACGCATATATTAAATTATACTTTAATAACTCAAGCGCATTGGTAAAGTGATATTGATTAAAACTTAAAAGCTTCGCATTCAGATATATTACTTAATTTTTATTATAGTGTATATATAGTTTTATTATCTTTAATTTTGGTTGAATTTTTTAAAATGGTTATTCCTTTAAGTAGCCTTATGTCGTCACCTAATTAGGGTATGCATGAAATGGTATTCTTTGTGTTCGCTTTGTTGTGTTTGCGCTCTCAGTATGGTCGTAAGCATCTCGCTTAATTTTTAAATAAGTAGTAAACTAATAATTTAATTTAATAATTGACTGGCACGACAGCCCGCTTACGCGAGACTAAGGCCTAACTTCCCGCAACCACCCGTGTTGTGCGTGTGAATTTGTACGCGGGTGGAAGGGACCTACAGTTTTATGCCGGTTCCGAACGGCAGGTTGGGAGCTCTTTCATAAGCAATTTTTACTAGTAGTAAACTAAGTAGGTTAAAAATTAAGTAGGTTAAATTAAAAAAGGAAAAAAAATTGTTCAACTACCTTTCAATCGGGGAAGGCTACAGAAGGCACTACAAATTTTTTTTTTTTGGATTAAGGGTCAAGCTGTACTGAGTAACCACATACTAAAAACTCCAAACTCGCAAGAAAACCCCAGGTGGGGCATATCGAATGACAGTGGCGCACACAGGATTTGATTTTCGGCGGGAGGGTTTGCATACCATTTCTTTAGCCGAATACTATTCAAAACCATATTTTGTACCTGCAATTTTTGTGTTTTGGGGGTTTGGACCACAAAACCCCCATTGTGCGCCACTGCATACGTACATTTATAGAGGTCTACTCATCTTTCTTTTGCGAATACTGGTCGTACTGATAGCCCATGACATAATGACTTCCTTAATTTATATACTGTAAAGAATTTTAAAATTTAATTTAAAAATCGCTTAACTGATAGGCGATAAAGAAGTTTGCAGATAACCATATTAATATTGGAAGTAGGCGAAAATGTGGTGAACTGCCGCTTTTTGCTTATCCACAAATACTTTGTTTGATTTTTCAGCAAAAACCTTCTAAAAAAGTAGTGTCCGACCGAAACCACTTTTTTGGGCCGAAACCCAAACCGAGTTTCGGTTTTTTTAATATTCGGACGAAACCGAAACTTTCTAGTTGAAATAAAAATCACCACATCAAGCATCAAAATCACAATTTTTTCAACAAACGAATTTTACTTTAAGTAAATAAAGAACAAACAAACATAACATAACATAAATAAATACTTATTAATAAAAACAATTAATTCATTTTTTAAAAACATAAACATAAAAAAATCACCCTTTCGTACGTTACTAGCTAATATTCAAAATTAAATAATTTATTATTATATTGTAAAAAATAAGTTTATTTACATTGGTGCATCATCCTTTCACTATATATCTGCTCGGCTGCACTAACTAAGTAGTTGTTCAATCGCTACACAATAAAATGTAAAAAATATTCCAGAAAGTTTCGGTTCCGGCCGTTCGGCCGAAAAGCAATGAAAGTAGAGCGCATTACTAACAATTATTTTATCTTAAATAAATCTAAACCTCTAAAGTACAAGGACTTAAGTAGAATAACTACTTAACAACTGATACCATTTAAAGTGGGAGTTAATAGGAATTTTGATAAAATGTATCATTTACAGATTATTTAGTTTATTCCATGAATCACGCTTAGATAAACTCGAATATATTTGCTAGATTTCAGTCAAATTGTGCAATGTATTTAGATAAATATAGCTATACGTATGTATGCATATATATATATACAGGTACATAACAGTAAATGTTCAAGTTACTCTTCGAGTTTTCAAACGAAAGAAATTTTGGATTTCCAATGATAACAACCAAATACCACGAGAGCGACCGACAACCCACATATGCTGACATACATACACAAAGTACAATATTATGGCATACAAAAAGTCGATTAGGAAACTGCTCAGTAACCTTTGGTTTAACGCCGCTCGGCGCAATGTTATGTGAAGCGCGATCGAGTTAGTGGTTAGAGATAATTGTTGTAATGTTAGACAAACTAAATGAACTTTATGTATGTATATGACGACGACAGCTATTGAAAGAGTAAGCACGAGAAAGGAATTTGATCTCGAGGCTGTTAGGAAATAGATGTTAGAGACTATGAATATGGAGGATGGTTCAAATAGACTGGACAAGTTGTACGGTGCGCATTTCGCATTGTTTGAACTCACATAAAACAACTAGGATGTTAAACAACGATCGTTTCCCGAATGTGGTCGAACTTAGTTGAGGGAAGGATTGCTTAGGTTGAAGTAGGGACATCTTTGGAACAAGTATGGACGTATTTTAAACTCAAAATTCTGTTTTTTTTTGCACAAGCTTTCCTACTATCAGCAAATATAATACTAATGTATATACATGTATAGTATTTATATGTATTTTTATACTACGCCCAAGCAACAGTCACTCAACATGCTCGAAAACAAGCTAATAATGCAATTCTTGATGAGACTCATCAAAAGTTGCTCTGATCTCTGAGATTTCAAATGCGGTTAACAACACAAACAGACAATGCGCGACGCTATCAATTCACAAATTTGGCAATGACTTAACAAGCACCAGGCTGCTTGCATTCCACTACCTGTGCGACGACAACAAGGTTTCAATCGACAAATCAAATATTGCATGGGCAGAGAATTGAGGTTAATTATTGAATTTCCCAATCAATAACGTGCGCTTCATGGCCGCCTGTTCGACTCCAGATATACGTACAGTGCAGCGGCCCGCGATTACACTCAAGATTCCTTGTTGGTAAAGTAATTACTTCAGTGCTGTAGGTGCACGTCAGTATATAAGTTCTGTACTGTGTTTAAAAAAAATCAGTCGATGTTGCTGGTGCGCTTATTTGTTATAAAACCACACGAATTAGCCAATAAGTTGGCGAACTCCTCACCACCAGTTCTCAGACAGCTTTACGCGCAACGACTGACCGCGTACAGCTGTTTTACTCTGCGGCAATTGCGGAGCTCTCTGAGGGCCCGCTCCCGCTGTCCGCTCACGCTTAATACGATCTCGTTGCCAGTGTTGTAGGCATGTGCGATAAGCAGTAGCACTTTTAAAAATTAGAACTTCGTTGTTTGGACGTCCGTTAAGCAGTTTCTTGTTTTTTAACCTTTAGAAAGATGATTAGAAGTGGAATTGAAGCTCTTGCGAATTTATTCTTCATATACAATATGTAGAATGTAGTGAGGATAATTATTAACATTTTTCTGTTAACAGGAGATAGTAAGTTTTTATACACTTGCACAAATTTTCAGTTAGATGCGTGAAAACTACAGAAGCCATATAATGAACCTATTGTATAGTCACGCGGTTAACTGTAATGCCCAGTTTGATGTCCTCTTAACAACGATCCTTATTCGAATCCCGATTTCTTCATACAGTGTACATGTATTCTCGTTCCCCGAATGCAGTAGTTGTGTCATTAGCCATCATTAATGGACGCGCAACGCGGCTGAGTTTACGATAGTTGAAAGTAGATTCCTTGCACCTATTGCTGGTAGTGTAAAGACTGTTATCATGCGCCATAGTCCTTCATGTGCATTTCCATATGGAATGACCCAAAACTTAAAGCGTCACTGAAAATATTAACATACGTCGCAATTTGGCCAAATTTCCGTAATTCACACATCATTCAAACGCCGTACGCAGTTTTATGGCTGATTTCGTTATAGCATCTGCCACGGAAAGCAACACTGGCTGTAATTTGATTTAGTTTATAGTTTATTTGGAACACAAACATGCTTTTCGTTACAACTGAAGATTTATTTGATCATAGTAGTAATAACTAATATTAATTGCGTGTATGTATTCAATCTGATTTATCTTTTAGTGAATTTAGTGGTATGCTTAAATTATGGGTGTTTTCATATTCTTATTATCTGCTTGATTACTTCTTCTCTATCACGCTGTAGTGTAATACATTGATAATTCTTAGTGTCACCGGCGTTCGTTCGGGGCGACGTCGCCAAGTCGGTTATGCTGTGGATAGAAATCGTAGGCCACCTATACTTAAGCCTTTCCATTTTTTATTTCGGCTATATTTAAGAAAAATATAAAATCAAATAAAAATGTTGTTTTCGATAGGATTACGCTGTAAGAGAAAGAAATGGAGAAAATAAAACATACAATTAATTCATTCCTACACAAAACACGGCTGAAAACATTTATGCGATTTAGTGAGTAAAAAAGTTCGTTCTTTATAAAAATTAATGAATGATGTATGGGAATGGACGTTCAACGTTGTATGCAAAGGTGTATTTTGTTCTGTGTTTTTAAAAATTTCCGGCCTCCGGTCAAGATTGACAAAATAGACAATTTTCTCGTAATTTTTGTTAATTTAAAATCCGTAATTCTTAAAAGGTTAAGTACATCAAACGCTGAGGGGCTGACATACAATATAAGCGACAGATAGAGTGGTTTTAAAGGTTGGCTTGCGCAATTATTCTGAACTCTGAATAATAGACGAAACGAGTATCATATGCGTATAATATGTATGTTTAGGGATTGAGTCATTCAATGATCGAATTTAATTATCACGTTACATAGAATTCTCAACACGAAAACATATTACCACGTAGATTCAAACAACAAATCAAAATAGGCAAGGACATGAAATTATTTAGTAATTTCATCCAATTGCACTCAACTGACAGTCAAATCCATTGCCCTCAGTGCCCTCAGGTGCAGGCGGTGCCACCGCCAACTTGGATGCTATAGCGGCTGCGTGCGCTCTGCCTAAAGTTGGTGGAATAACCGTCCTGAAAATGTCTAGGTCCATTTCTAGGCGAAACAGTTATACAGTTATGTTTATAAGTGTGTGCGTGACTTCGCAGACAAGGCCAAATAGAACGTGGTGAGGAATAGGAAGCCGGGCGATATTCGAGCACATAGAATGTGCCATATTAACAAATGGGGATGAGAGTGTACCTGCAGCAATGCCTGCTATTGCCTCCGAGGCAAAATGCTTCACGTCAACATCGGGATCGGCATTCAGCTTCTCCAGAGTGGGTTTCACTTGTGAATCGATCACACTGGCTTCCAGATAGGGTGAAATTTTTTGTAGCGTCTTAGCAACATTAAAGCGCACATTTGCCACAGGGTCCGTAGCTAGCAACAGAACTGTCGGCAAGAGTAATTTTGTGGTAATATCTGTACCACAGACTTCAGCTAGCATGTTCAAGCAAAACAGGCACGTCATTCCTGGACAAAAAATATACTAAATATTAGCACTGCTATTTACGTCTGGAGACAGAGTTCGTGTGGCACACAAATTGTGGCCACAAATGAGCAATTTGCATTTGGAAACTTACTGTGCAGATAGTTTTTATTGCGCGACATTACGAGAATCATCGGGATGATGGCCTGCTCCGCCCACTGTGCACCAAACTGCTCCACAAGTTTTTTCATATTAAGGGTGGCTGCTTCGCGAATGGCATACACGTGGTCGTTCAGCCAACCCATGCAGAGACCACGCAGCTTTTGGTCGAAGAACTCCTGACCCAATTGGCCGGCGAGAGCCGGCATGTACTCAATAATTGCCAGACGAACGCGCCATTTGGAGTCCTCCGCCAGTTCAACTATAGCTGGCAATAACGACTATGTGCAAAAATATGTGTTAAGAGCCCAATCATTACTAAAAAATTCACCGCAATTTTGTTACCAACTTACTTGCGACAATTGCTGAATACCAATGACATCGTTTACACAGTCTAAGTTGGAAATGATGTTGAGACGAACTTCTGGGCACTCGTCCTTCAGTTGAATGAGGAAAAGTGGCAGTAAATTCTCAACCGTATTATAAGCACCTAGCATGGGGCTCAGACCCATTATAACTGATGCTAGGGCAGACTTAACATGTGGA
The DNA here is from genome assembly GCA_964056695.1 of Melieria picta. NCBI lineage: Eukaryota > Metazoa > Arthropoda > Insecta > Diptera > Ulidiidae > Melieria > Melieria picta. The sequence goes on from OZ057399.1 coordinate 65,758,763, forward strand.
TTCGGATCAGAGACTAGATCACGCACGTATGGCAAAATCGACGTCATGATGATCTGCACTTGATTGGCCTTATCTAAGTTAGCGCAAAAGTCCTTAACTTTCGTGGCAACTGCGGCACGCACTTCAGCCTCGGCGTCCTTGAGTAAATACTGCGCGGAGAGGGAAGGAGAACAGGTGACTTAACGCACTGACATCGCAATTACGAGTTTCTAACCTGAAAAGCCGGCACTAGGTCGACACGAGTGATTTCTGGACCAACGGCCTTTTGCAAATCTACAAATTTCTCAGCTACCATGTAGCGTACGCGCCAAGAGGAGTCGCTGGCGCACTGACGAAGCGTGGGTAATACCAACTACAAAAATAAAATACACTTAATTAAAACACAAACGGCAACTGTGGCTTTGTATGACTTACGTGCTCCACATCTTCCTGCGGCAGCAGTTGTGCAATACTAACACAAGCCTCCACAGCCAAGAGGCGTACAGAGTCCTGCAAATACGTTCAAGATTCTACTGAACTCTATTCAAGGTTTTGAATGTGTACCAATTTACCTGATCATCTTGCGCCAGTTGCACAAAATTTGGAATCAAGTCGGACTTGAGATACTCGATTTCCACGACCTTGGCGAATTCCCCCAGCTTGCTGGCCGCGGCACGACGCACCATTGGTGTTTCATCTTGACACAACTTGCGGAAGTTGGCGCGCAGCTCCGCCTTTACCGGCTGCGACACTCTCGGGTAACAGACCGAAAACAGGCCGCAAGCCGAAGTGCGTGAAGTGAACCAGTCGCCAGATACCAGGCGTTGCAGAGTTGGTACCACATGGATCTCCAAATCCTGGGCACTGTGTTCGGCCGCTACAGTCCGCAAGGACTCAACGGCTTTGTCGCGCACAACAGTCTCCTCCACCGTAGCCAGACTTTCGAGTGGCGGTATCAAGTACATTGCGTATTCAGGCCCGCCCACTAGACCTGAAATGAGTCGACATAGTGATTACACTGGATGTCACTGCTTGCCATTAATTGCTTACTTGTAAAGTTTCCGAGCTGATCGGCCAACGCCAACAACACCTCATCCTCGTCGTAAATAGTCTCGGTCAGAAATGGAATCAATTCCGATCGCGTGCGCTCTTCGCCGAGCGCTAACGCGATTGTCGACAGTTTTTTAATGGAATTTAGCCGCAACTGCAAAATACACGAGCTTTAAGGAATGCACACGCAAAATTTTTGCAAATTACAAACCTGTACATCCTCATTTTTCAGCTCATCGATTAGTACGGCAATTGGGTAGAGAGAGTCATCGACGGATTTGTCGCTTGCTGCCATCTTTTTTCTGCAATTGAAAATCGCGATAGCCGAAAATGTGCGTACGCGTGTGTCCGTTCAAAGTCAATCCAAATTTTTCGCTTCCTTATGTGCGAGAGATGCAGATATTGTCCCCTAATTATCTCAAACAGTGCCCACGTTTTTCTCACTCTTTGATGCAAAAATTTGTCTCGTTCTATACTTTTATTGGTTAAATTTTTATGCGTAAAAAGATTTTTCTTCTCGAATGACTGTTGCAACCCGAAGTCGTTTTGGAATCGGAATGCGACTGTTCGTGCTTGGTTCGTTCGTAGTAGCAGGATTGAAAAATTCGTAGAACTATTGGTAGGCCTGCATCAATGTTGGGAGGGCACGGTTGCCACTTTGGTTATTTTTAACCAAAAGTGGTTAATTTCATTTTATGATGTTTGTTTAATCCTTTTCCGAATTGTTTTTTTTTTTATCAATTTTATTTTTTGTTCGGATGTTGAAAAAATGTATGAATCACATATCGTCGTGTGATCCAACTTTGTTGGTTTTGTCAAGATGTTTTTTTTTTTGTTTGGACGTTTTCGCTCAGGACCAAAAGAAAACTTTGTCACAGAGGAAAGGCGACCGTGTGGGAGGGGTGCATTTTACATTGCGTTAAGGGCCGGTTACCCGAGACGTTATTTAGTTTGACATGCCAGCAGACACAACCTGCCACACCCGAAAGCTGTAGAATTGGTTATTCAAGACACAGAACATAAACTTAGAACATAGACGTGAAGCTAGAAACTTGTATCGATTTGGTGTTTATGTCTACGGGAAACGCAATCAGCTGGTGGTTTCCCTACCTGGAATTATATTCTTATTGTGTAAATATATTAATATTTTAAGTCTTTGGATGCTCATATATTCAAGACTATCAAGTGAAAATATGCCGTGAAAAGATTTAATTTGCGTGTGTGAACGTCTCTGTCAACAGAGACAATCAGCTGATTTCCAAGTTTATGTTTATGGAAACTAAGTATTGAGTAATTGGTCAAATTTTCAAAGTTTATGGTTAAGTTATGTGTCTCGAGTAACCTGCCCATTATTATTGGAAAACAAAACATATATAAAAAAATCATAATAATGCTAATCATAATAATGCTACATATTTCATTATGTTAGCGAACTACAGAGAAATCAGCATTTGCAATTCGTTTCCGATTCATAGAAATAAAACTATTTTTTTAACTTTTTATCATAGTTTAAGTTCAGGTGTACATAGAAAAGTTTAAATTGTTGAATCATCTGCACCTAATTTTCCAAGAACGATACAAAATCGGTTAATTTAAATAGTAATTCTTCTGAGCTGGCGCATGAATGTGGCACAGTGCTTGAACGCTTCGGAAGTATAACCACTTGCTGACCCTCACTTTCGTAAGCCCATCCCAGTACAAGACATGTCTCCTTTAGCTGTTCACGAGACACTTGTGTCAACTGCATAAGGTGCTGCTCGTAGATGGAAATGTAAGCCTGGCCAACCAGTGTCAGAACGTCTTGACGCATTCGTTCTGGAAAGACGATAAGTTATAACACCGAAGTTATTGCAAAGGTTTGCTTATTTACCTAATAAGTCATCCATAATGTTTTTGATACTTTCTGACCAGGAAAAATTGATTTTCTTGAAAAATTCTGCAGTATTGTTGTTAGTCAGAGTGCACATCAAAACAAACAAGCGATCCAGTTCTTTGTTGTCCGCTTTCATGGAATGTGGTATACGCTTCCACAGATACCTGGCTTCCGCGCTTAACCACAGCAAATTACAAATATGCATATAAAAATCTACGACCTGAAATCTATTATTTGAAACGGTATACAAACTTACAGCTCGTTCTGATACAAATATGCGGCCAAAAGCTGGACGTAAGACTCCACACTAATAACAGACTGCGGCGCATGGAATGAAATGGAATTGAATTAATATCAGAGCTTACGCAACGCCAAAGTAATTTTCGCACTTCCAACTCCTCGCTCTCCAATTTCTGGATTAATTTTTCATATTTACTATGCCCCATTATAAAAATTCGCTTTCGATCGAGTAACAAAACACAAATAATTTGCCAAAATCTGAGCCCAGCTGGTTCTGACAAGTGCTGCCAACTCGACACCGGCGATATAATGCATTTGGCAACGCGCAGCACTCACAAATATGCATTTTCAATTCAGCGAAAGCATTTCGCAATAAAACTGTGCAATATTGAAGTATACTCCGACAGCTAGAGCTGCAAAACTATCGATGGTACTTCACTATCGATGGTTTTCGTTACTATCGATACTATCGATTCGCTGCCATCTGTGTTTTCGATCAGGAAAACACCAGTGTTGGCGCTTTGGTGGAGTTCTATCAAACTTGGTAGATTTATGTTTGAATTTTTATTTTATGCAGATTGGTACATTTTATTTGAATTTGGTCGATTTTCGGAAAACTTTATGTGTCTTCTTCAATTCGTGAAAAATTGTCAGATAACAAGATTGTAAAGAAATGTTTAGCATGACCGGTGCTATAAATATTTGAAGCGAAACGTGAGAAGCTGACATACTAGTATCTGTTATTTTGTCAAAGAGGGCGAGTGAGATGACTTATGTGCATGTTTCCTCAAACGCGGAAACATATTATTGAGTCTAAGTTTTTGTCGTGCTGGCTGCAGCACAAAATGTTTAAAAATATACTCAAAAAATAATTGTATAATAAAAATTTCAATTAGTTTAGTTTTTTGGCCGCGATAGTATCGATAGTTTTTTCCAAACTATCAAAACTATCTGATGCTATGCGATAGTTTCGTTAGTTTCGATAGTATCGATTGTTTTTTTCTTCAAACTATCGAAACTATCTGATAGTTCCACTATCGATAGTTTTGCAGCCCTACCGACAGCACTGAAAATTGTACTATTTTTCTAAAATTTGCCGCTTGAATTTAGTGCTGCCAATTATTCGCCAGAAATCGCAAAATATTTTTATATATTTGTTGTAACCATGGACGTACCGGAAGCAAATTTAGAGGATCAAACATAACTACATTTAAAAATTAATAATATAGAATTCGAATAGAAAAGAACATATACAGCCCTGTTCCAGAATCCGAATCGGAATCGGATTCGAATAGAAATGAAATCCGATTCCGATTTGAAGAGGTGTTCTGCAATCCGAGCGGAATTGTCACATTCGAAGTTTATTTTGAATCCGATTGTTAGCAAATTAAACAAACCTTCAGTCAGCTGTTTGCTTGAAATGTTCAAATGAAAAAGGCAATTGTAAAATTTTTTGAGATTTTTTATTTTATTAAATGAGTTCGGTTATTTTATTGGTAGTATTGCTTGAGAACGAGCAGTCCGCCGTTGAAAAAGTAAAGCGTAGAATTTTGCGAGACCACAGCAATCCGATGGAATCGCCAGATTCTTCGTAACTAGTACAAGTTATATCAGTTATGTTCAAAATTTCCTATTTAAGGTTTATTGCTCAGTACCGCCTTAGCAAAGCAGCATTCAACATGATCTTGACCGAAGTGAAACGTTTTTTTCGGCAATGCTCCATTCCGCCAGAATTGAAATTGGCGACGGCTTTGCGATTTCATGCCGAAGGAGGCTATCAACGATCGGTAGAAAAGGCAACCGCCTCTTCCATTTTGGAAAGTGTGTACTTCTTAAAAGGTCCACCGCCGGTCGTTAAAGCTTCTCTTCTATCATGCGCCAGCTTCCTTCTTACCTCACTTTTCCAATCAACCCAGGTCTATGATTGAGGAAATTTTACAAAATTAATTGATTTAATTTACTTGTCACCTTTTTCCACCCCGTTACACTTTTTGTTGGTGGTCCTTGCCCGTTCAGCGACTGGGTTAAATGCTTCCATTTATTTTCAAATTCGACTTTGTCGCCTTTGCAGAAACCTTTCGCGATGTCCGCATTCTCCTCCATAAAATCCCAGAGCATTTTGCAGTGGTCAGCAGTCTTATGCTTTCCCTTGATTAAAAATTAATTTATTAGTTTTATTTAACACGATGTTTAATTTATTTGCTTACATTTTCTTTATTTGTTTTCGTTTTGCTGCTTTCCGATTTCAATTCCACCAGCTTTTTGTTTAACGGAATATTTTCGACAAAAATTTCCGATAATCGGAATGCAGAACACCAAATTCGTTCGAACTTAATCGGATTAGAGAACAGGGTTGCATCGGAAAATATTTCCGATAATCGGAATGTAGAACACCGACGGTCGGAATCAAATCCATTTCCGATCCGATTCGGATTCTGGAACAGGGGGGTTACTATGTAACTCGATTCGAAAGTTGCAACTGCTCGAAAGTTGAATTCGATCCGAATTTAAATTCGTACTATGTAAGATTTTCGGATCGAGTGAAAAGTGCTGCCATTAATTGGAACTATTTTTGGCCGTACTTTCGAATGTATTAATTTAAATTGGCAGCATCTATTAAAAGAAATGTCAAAAATAGTAAACATTGAAAGTAAACAAATATTTAATTGTGTGTAAAATGGATTCGGTTGCCTTATGGATGGATAATGAAGACGAGCGAGTGGAACGTGCTCTGCACAGTGCGACCGAGATCTATTGGGGGTGCGGGCAACTGACGAACAACGTGGTGGGGAAGGGGCAGACACCAATTCATCAGTCTTTGGCATCTCAATTGTTTCGCAGTTAATTGCAATTGCTCCTTCTTGCTCGGGGTCGTTGCACTTTGCCGGCGTGGTAGTGTCGTTGCGGGTTGGGGGTGTTCTGATGTTGACGCCAAATTTGCAGACCCCGCTAATACCATCCATCGCCCCTCTCATATCTAACAAATCAATAACTACTTCCTCCAGCGCTGTGAATGAACACATTTTTGCTGGGCCACCACCTGTGCCCGATAAATTAATACGGTTCTTTCGTAATTTACTTTTGAGATGTGTCTTGTGATCTGCCCAAACCTAAAACATACATAAATAAGATGAGCAAAATTTGGTTTAAGTAATCGTTTACTTACTTTTTTCGAACTGCTTTTAATTCTTCAGCCAATCGCTTCCATAAATTATTTGTTGCTTGCTTGGCGTCTGGAGCCTTTACATACCCCTTTGCTAATTGTGGGTGGTCCGCCATAAAATTTAGCAACATTTGAAATTGCGCTTGTTTTGTGTGCTGATTTTTCGTTGAATTTTCCCTATTGAAAGAGTTTTATTTTAATATTTATCCATTAATGTGCATAAGTTTTAGAAATACTTACATTTTCTTGCGTTTCCGCTCGCTGTTTTGATTTGTTGCCATTTTTCGGTTTTTATCCGTTAGCTCCACACCAAACGAACAAAATTGTCGACTTTCGAGCGACTTTGACAGCTAAATTCGAATTGCATAGTGCCGCACTTCCGAAAGTAGAGTTTAATATCCGATAATCGGATACGGAAAACCGAAAGTAGGAAATGTGTTTCCGAATTCGAGTTAGCTGGTGCGAAAAATCCGTTTCCGCAAAATTTAACTTTCGAATCGAGTTACATAGTAACCCCCCAGGGCTGATAATTCTATATATATGTATATAGAGTATAGAATTTTGAATTTTACCGCAGTCTTCAAAAAAATTATTAATTGTTCGATAATTCGGCGAATTATCTACCATAAGTCCAGCAGATAGCACGCTAGCATTTCATACCAGAGGCTCTAGGTTCCTAGTTCGGGTTGATCAAACGCTCGTCTGTTTCTAGCGCTACCAACATGAAGCTGAAGAGAATTATAAGAAACCATATGTGTCATATACATATGTGAAGCAGAGTCTATATAGTATAATATAATTGACTGTAATTGAAATAATAATAATTGACTGGCACGACAGCCCGATACCGCGACTAAGGCCTAGCTACCCGCAACCAGCCGTGTTGTGCGTGCGAATTTTTACAAGGTTGGAAGGGACCTACAGTTTTATGCCGATTCCGAACGGCGAGTTGGGAGCTTTTTCATAGGCAATTTTACTCTCAGAGGTTTGCCATTTCCTGCTGAGAGGACAGCAGCCGAAAGAAAAATTGTTGTTTTTCTTTTTTCAGTGTTAGCAGCAACGGAGTCTTGAACCTGGGTTCGAGCGTCGCTGTAGTTTAGTTTAACTTATTTGATTTGTTACGAATTAGCTAAACAGTACAAACTCGTATGGAACACAACCACTTTAAATACATGCAAACTATTGCCGTATGTACATATGTATAGTATGTTTGGTATGTCTATTTACCGAACTTTCTGAAACGTTTCTCAATAATAAAGGCGAGTACAAATGCTAAATTATCACTTTGTTATTCACGTCAAGAAATTAACAGATATATTGCTGCGGGGTATCACCACGGTCCAAAGTGGCTTTTGTATAGACTCTGATGTGAAGGCTGTGAATGAACTATGCCTAAGCACAGTGGCTACTCAATTAAAATTTGTTTTAGCAAAATTTTCCCAAAAAAAGGCCCAACGTGGAAACGAAAGGACCATTTTATGTTCTGGGCGAATTGCTTTTTAACACAAAAGCAAAACATTACTTTTATATCGCAATTTTTACCTATGGCCCTCAAAACGTTAGTCCTTTTTTTTTGCTTATACAGTCGTGTCTGGATACAGTGAACTAATTATTGCAAGGCCTGTTCACAGTATTGAGGTTGTTCACTATATCAAGGTTAACATTTTTGTTCAAAAACTCGTTTTATTTGCTCAAAATACACTTTTTGCTTGAAATTGCTTTCAAAATTTTGTTCATGATTTAGAGTCTCCATGTCAAAATTTGGGTATTCACTATATCGAGGTGTTCTTTATATAGGGTGTTCACTATACCCAGACACGACTGTACACTTTTGTATAAAAAAAGCAATATTAAAAAAATTACAATATTAAACTGCACTTAAATTGCTACGGCTACTATTGCTTCCCTGCAATTAACATTACGCTCACATTAAGAGTAATAAGTAAATCAGTAAATTCAATTAATTAATAATAATAATTGACTGGCACGACAGCCCGATACCGCGACTAAGGCCTAGCTACCCGCAACCAGCCGTGTTGTGCGTGCGAATTTTTACAAGGTTGGAAGGGACCTACAGTTTTATGCCGATTCCGAACGGCGAGTTGGGAGCTTTTTCATAGGCAATTTTACTCTCAGAGGTTTGCCATTTCCTGCTGAGAGGACAGCAGCCGAAAGAAAAATTGTTGTTTTTCTTTTTTCAGTGTTAGCAGCAACGGAGTCTTGAACCTGGGTTCGAGCGTCGCTGTAGTTTAGTTTAACTTATTTGATTTGTTACGAATTAGCTAAACAGTACAAACTCGTATGGAACACAACCACTTTAAATACATGCAAACTATTGCCGTATGTACATATGTATAGTATGTTTGGTATGTCTATTTACCGAACTTTCTGAAACGTTTCTCAATAATAAAGGCGAGTACAAATGCTAAATTATCACTTTGTTATTCACGTCAAGAAATTAACAGATATATTGCTGCGGGGTATCACCACGGTCCAAAGTGGCTTTTGTCTACTTTTATGTCTTGTCTGCTTATGACTTAAGTTGGATGAAGGCTACGTTTTCTACTGATTGTAGGGTCTTGTGAAAGACGGCGTCAAAGAGGGCGATCACATTTCTGTTGGAAGGAGCCTGTACATACATATGTCAGATTTTGGCTACCTAGCCTATTATGAAGTGAGGCTAGACCGAGGAATACCACTCTCAAGAAAAATTACCAAAAAAAAATAAGAATCTTTTCAACCAATTGCGCCATGTATTTGTAGAGTACGACGCAAAGCGAAAAGCGTTCTAGCCTACCTTCCACACAAATCAAAATTTCGTTCGTTCAGTATGGTGGTAATAGCCCTGCCCATAATTAAACAATTAACCGTACACAAACAGCTTTACGAAAAGGGGGATCAAGTACGGGGAGTGGAAACACAAGCCCTGCTGCCAAATGTATAAGTGTTAGCGTAGGCAAGCGCTCCGTCTTTTTGATTTAATGTGTTCGCACGCACACACCCATCCCCTCGAGATTTTCCGCACGTCAGCACGCACCATTTGCCAACTGTGGCATTTTTGTTTCTGCCCACTACATGGCAATGCTACTCTAACCTGGACAAGGGGGACAACGAAGCCGTCGCACGTTTGGCGAGAAACAAAAACGCCGCTGCACATATTGCGAGTACAATATACAAATCCTCAAAAAAGTTGCTTTGTCAGTGGCTGGTGACATTGTCGTCATTCACATCTTCGGTGGCTGGTTTCGTTGCTGCTTCTGGCACTGCCGGCGCTACGCTTGTTGCTGGTCTCGTTGTCGTAGCCATTCCTGTTTATGTTGGTGTTGTTGTAATTGGGACTTTGTTGTTAGTGTTTTCGTCTGCTTTCTGCATTAACCTTATACGGCGAATTATTGAATAAATTGCTCTGCACTCTAACTGCGGAACATGAATCACCCATCTCCATTAGAAGCGCTCACTCGGTTGCCTTCTTGTCGAACTGCCGGCTGCAGCCACTTCGCTGCTTGCCTTGGCACGTCACGCCACGCTGCGCCACACGGAGCCAGGCCATTCGTATTCCGTGCTTTGCGGCGATGCCGTCGACACAAACACAATCTGTGGCGTAGTGTGGCATATAAATGATGCAGAGGTGTTCCCTGTTCGCTTGCATTCACGTGCCCCGCCACCTGCGGCAACAGACATTCAAACGCTGGTCCCCTCATGCCTGCTTCGCCGTCCGCTGCATATAACCAACCACACCCCTGTACATTACTATTCGGCGGCACAAAACAGCACGGCACGGCTCAACTTCAACTCTTCAACGGCCACTTGCCGCCACCGCAGTTGCCGTCATCCGTTCGTCCGCCCGTTCATCCGGAGTGCACGTTTGCCTGCTGCCCTCCCACCACACAGAGCGCTGACGACGGCAAAGTCATTTCGAGTCACCACAGTTGGGACCGCAGTCACAGCCAGCAGAATTGCTCATATAATGTGATGTTTGTGTGCTGTGTGTTCGCCTGTGCGGTGAATCGGAATGGTGTGTCATGGTGCTTGGTATGTGTGTGTGTCTGTGGTTGCATGTTGCGACTATCCTCGCAGCAAATCGGGCTCGGGCTGCTGTCAAGTGAACTGAGTCGTGCCGAAATGAAGCGAACCATACCGAAGGTTCAAGTTAAACAGACGTCCTGTGGCGAATTATACCTTTTTACGATGCTATGTTTTGGTTCACCCTTACCGCAGCACTGTCACCCCCCCGTCTCTCGCCCGCTGCTTCAGCTTTCCCGTCTTCCATCTTCTAGTTTGGCAATCAGCGTAAGCATCCGCTTGTCGCGTTCTGCTGGCACATGCAGGCCTGGTATATTCGCCGCCATGTGCTATCCACTTTGCGCGTGCGTTGGTATGTGAGCCGCTGGCGCGTCTGCGTGTGTGCACACTACGCGAAGTTATCCTACCCTCAGTCATCTCATCCCGCCCCTTTTTATCCTATTCAGAGTAATTGTCAGTACCCTCGCAGCGCAGAAACCTCAAAGTTTTGGTCCTTTCGCCTATCACTTATTCGTCCCGTCGTGCGAATGGAACTCCGGCTTAAGCTTTTCCGCCGTGTTTGTTTATTTCATTGAAACCCGTCGCTGCCGTCAGCGCCGTGGCCCGTTTGCGGCAACACTCGCATAAACTCTAACGCGCACGCAAGGAAAATATTCCTGGTAGTGCATTGACGAGCTATGCCGAATTATGTCTGAAATGAGAAATCGAATCGTCAGCTTTGAGCCACGCTAAGGCTGACTTATCATTGGGTTTTACTACACACATTATTTACTGCACTGTTGCCAACCTATCGCTAAATATTCTGTGAGTCATTAAGATCTTGTTCGCTTATGCCGCAGTGGCTTATACGAGTAGTGTCGAGTTAGCGACACATCCTACTGAGCCCTCAATGTTAAATGCAAACTGGAGCCAATCCAGTGAAACAAATCTATATATATAAAAGAGAGTGGCAGTATGTGTGTGATAGCATCACGCTCAAACGGAACGGCCGATTTTCATGGGGTTTGTTTTGTTCGATTCGTATTAAGTCAGTTCAGGTTCGTGCGAAAAGAAAATTCCAGAAAATCTATTGGGAAAGTCGGAAAATCCATGCCATATTTGACCGTGAATTTTGCACATTTTCAGATAATAACTTTGGAACCATAAGTCACACATCAATTAAATTCACTACGAACTTACTATTTAGTCATGTCCTGCGACAGAGAGAATGCGGCGGGTATTGGACGAGGGGGTGTGGCACCACCCATACAAGCCAAATCTTAATAATGGAATATCTTTGAAATTGTAAGGCGCACAGCATTGAAATTTGGTATAGCGTCGACCCATAGATGAGTCATTCTACTGGTAAGATTTTATGGGCGTTGGACAAGGGGCGGGGCACATTTTTTGTGACCCAAATATTTCGCTGAACTATAAGTCGCACAGCACATTTTCCCTTTCGACAGAGGGAATGGGGCGGGTATTGAACAAGGGGGCGTGGCACCGCCCATACAAGCCAAATCTTTAATATAGAATATCTTTGAAATTGTAAGTCGTACAACACTGAAATTTAGTACCCCGTCGTCCCATAGATGAGTTTTTCTACTGGTAAGATTTGGTGGGCGTTGGACAAGGGGCGTGGAACATTTTTTGTGACCCAAATATTCCGCTGAACTATAGGTCGCACAGCAATGAAATTAAGTACGAACCTACCATTTACTCAAATCTTTCGACAGAGGGGATGGTGCGGGTATTGAACAAGGGGGCGTGGCACCGCCCACACAAGCCAAATCCTAATATATAATATCTTCGAAATTGTAAGTCTTACAACACTGAAATTTATTGCCCCGTCTTCCTTTAGATGGGTCATTCTACTGGTAAGATTTTATAAGCGTTGGATAAGGGGCGTGGCACATTTGTTGTGACCCAAATATTTCGCTGAACTATAAGTCGCTCAGCAATGACACTTAGTACGAACCTACCATTTTCTCCTTCGACAGAGGGCATTGTGCGGGTATTGAATAAGGGGGCGTGACCCTGCCACTATAATTTAAATCTGGTTCAAGCGCAATCCATTTCTTTACAAAAACTTAGCAGCAACATTGCTTACTTGAGGGCCTCGAATGCGTTAATCAGTAGCTCCCTCCTCTTCCCTTAGTTGGTTTCCTTCGTCAATTTGCATCGCCATAGATTCGCCATTCATTCATTCATTATAAGAAAACAACAAATGTTGTGCGGGACGAAGTTCGCCGGGTCAGCTAGTCTATATATATAAAAGAGAGTGGCAGTATGTTTGTGATCGCATCACGCTCAAACGGAACGGCCGATTTTCATGGGGTTTGTTTTGTTGGATTCGTTTTAAGTCAGTTCAGGTTCGTGCGAAAAGAAAATTCCGGAAAATCTATTGGAAAAGTCGGAAAATCCATGCCATGTTTGACCGCGAATCACCGATTTGTCTGTTTTGTTTTGGTCGTATTCATAGTTGTCAGAACAAGGTTTGTATGAAAGAAAGTTTTAGGAAAACGGGGCGTGGCACTTTTTTACCAGTCCAAATTTTCGGATGATAACTTTGGAATCTTAAGTCACAAATCAATGAAATTCACTACGAACTTACTATTTAGTTATGTCCTTCGACGGAGGGAATGGGGCGGGTATTGGACGAGGGGCGTGGCACCACCCATTCAAGCAAAATCCTTATTATGGAATATCTTCGAAAGGTGCACGGCATTGCAATTTAGTACAGCGTCGTCCCATAGATGAGTCATTCCACTGGTAAGATTTGATGGGCTTCGTTGAATTCCGTTGAACTATAAGTCGCATAGCAATGAAACTTAGTACGAACCTACCATTTTCCCTTTCGGCAGAGGGAATGGTGCGGGTATTGAACAAGAGGCGTGGCGTAAGTAAAAATGATAAAAATTGGTTTTTGAAATTGGCATAGTTCAAGCGCAGTTCATTTCTTTACTGAAACTTAGCAGCAACATTTCTGATTTGCGGGCCTCAATTGCGTTAATCAGCAGCTCTTCCTTTCGTTGGTTTTCTTCGTCAATTTGCATCGCCATAGATTTTCGAAAAAAAACAAATGCTGTGCGAGACGAAGTTCGCCGGGTCAGCTAGTAATTTATAATTTAACTGGGCTAACTGCGTCCAAAATTTGAAATTAATTCATTAGTTCCGGGATTCTTTAACAGCGCAAAGTACGCCGTCAACTAATAAAATAAAATAGTGCAATGCATCAAAAAAATGTATATGCCTGTGTGGAATGATCGGTCACTGTTGCGCACATCACAGTTTTTATCAAATTGAACCCAACCGACGTGCAAATAGCGCTGCGCCAGCATTAACGCAAGCAAACCCCATCGCGTCCAAGCCAAGCGTTCACCCCGCCCCCAAGGCCGCAACCTTAGACGCCACATTCGGTAGCCCATGACACCGACCAATCGACCGACCGACGATTCGTTTCCCTCACCTTCCTCTCCGTTTATTTATTATTATTTTTTCCTTTTTCTTTTTTGAAAAACACCCAGAAGCGGCGTTTCCCTCGTCCTTACCGACCATGCGAATTTCACTGAGCCACGCCAACAATAGCAGCAGCAACGACAACGGCAACAACAGCAATGGCAGCAACAGCAATGGTTATGTGCGCCAAAAAGTATAATACAGCAGACGCGGCGTGCACGTCCGGCGGTTAGCGGCTGGCGTCGAGCATCGGGCGACGTACAGGCGGGAGGGAAATAAAAATTCAAAAAAGAAACACCAAACCGAAACAATCCATGCACGAGCACAGCGCAAATCCCCAAACGCCAACGAAAACAGAAGCGGCAACAGCAAAAACAACAACATTAACCGCAGCAATACAACGATGGCAGTAAAAACAGCAGAGGAAAAATACGACTCAGTGCTGCTGCAGAGCTGTGCCCACACGCCCAATGGTGTTGGCAACAACTGGTGTCTGCCCGCCCGCCTTGCTCCCCGGCTGTCTTCACGACCTGCAGTCAAGCAACTTTTGCCCTCCCCCCCACTCCCGACCAATTTAAGCTCCCACATCCACACCCAATTAGTCGCCCACAACCGTCAACCGTCATCACACGCACATACACACTGTCAGACATACAGACGCGCACACAAGAAATAAAAGCGGACCGCCGTCACGAGCAGCTCGATAATCTCGTACGTAGCATTTGGGCCAACGCGGTGGCACGTTGGCTGCCGCAGGAAGTTGAGTCCCGCCAACGATGACAGAGTTGCACTGCGGAAAACTAGTTAGTGGGGGTTTGGGTCATCAGCACGGCTTGTACTACGTCTACACAAAGTGAAAATAAAGAAATACATTTCCTCCAAACACTTCGGTAAATTTTTTCACACGATCAATGTGACAGAAAGATGTGAGGAAATCGGAATTTACATAAATATTGCTAATTTTTCTGATGAGTGATCTATGCTCTATCAAAACTTTGTTGGAAAATATTCAACATTTTACTAGATATACGCCGTGGCCACAAACTTTAAAATTGACAGTGTAGAAGCAAGGCGCATTTATTGATGAAAAGTCTGATTTTCACACAGAATGAGTCAAATAGTTTGATGCGCACTATGCCATGCAAACTGATTGCACAAATTTCAAGTTGAGGCTGGAATATTTAAATGCAGTTTATTTCAGAAACCCTATGGCTAATTTTCGGAGGCAGTCACCTCCTCGAAGCTTGCCTTGACGCTGCTTTGTGGCCGTAGTCTTGGTGCCACTCAATGCGTGAAGCAAGTGACAGTGGCAGAAAGCACGCAGATGTTACACGCTCCTGTTGCCGTTGTTGCTGTTGTTGGAATTTATGTGCGCGGCGCACGAACGCTCTGCAAATGCTTCTGAATTGCCCTGACAGGCATGTCGGCTATGCGACAGGTAGGAGGAGGATGTATCTACAGTAGTGTGTGCAAACTAGGCAAACATGGCGGCTAAGAATTAGGAAATTAGTAAAAGTATGATATAATGTTCGACAGGAGCCATAGTTTATTTGATTTGAACCTTGATTTGAACTGGGATTCGCACTGCTTAAGTGAGCAGTAAATACATATGTATTTACATATTGAACATTTACATATGTACATCTATGTATTTTTTTACACATTCCCTTTTTTCCCCCTTTTACGCCTTTCTTTCTAAGCCCATTTCAACAATTTTTTTTATAAGTAGAAAGAGACTTCTCATAGATATGCACAATTACAAAAGTTTTCATGCAAGTATTCGTTTAGTAACAAATACAAATATTGGAAAATGAGATATAAATTCATTGATTTTTCTTTTAGTTCATATACTTGTTGTGGCGACTATTATTCCCATCACTGTACTCCGTTTTATATGTACCAATAATTTTCTCCTCCCTCCCAAAATTCTGTGGGAATTGTTAATGGCAGTGCATAAGCTAAACAGCAACCGCCACGCCACGTTATTTTCATGTGGTTAGGTTGAAGTGGGATAATTCATCTTCATTTCAGGGAAAAATTTTTTTACACATATTTTTATTTACATATAGTTTAAGCTACAATAAAGAGGAATATGTAAAATGTTAGTGCAAATACGAGTATGAAGTATTAAGTAATAAAAACTATTTATAACCGTAACGTCCTTGAAAAATTAATTGACATTTGTTACCAACAGGTGAAGTGCCAATTACCTTCTATTCTGTTTACCTGAATGTACCAATAATTTTAGCGAATTCAAAATATAATAAAGAAATGTTGAATGTTATTCTTTTCGACCTGCCTCCACACGATCTGAAAAAGTCGCATCATCGAAATTACAACTTGAACTTAAGTTTCGCATTGCCATTCGCCTCGATTAAGATCCTTCGATTTGCGTGATGAACCAAACGCGTGAAATTGGTCTGCAGCTAGACATCGGCACGATGTGTTATTATGAGTTATAGCCGTATTCGCTTGACGTCGCATCAAGTACGTAGCCATTGAATTTACGAGAACTCAAGAAAAAAGTCCCACCGTGCGAGGCACGCGCCTTGCAATCAGACACTTGAGTTCGGTCCTGCCCTGCACGCGACTGTGCCTGTGTGTGTTTATTATCGCCCAACAGATATCCCCGTTTACCGCGCATCCCCCGGCGAGCGCCAGGGCACCACAACAAGAGTCGACGGCGGTGTTTGTTTGAGCACGTAAGGAAAGGAGGTGACGACGGCAAGAGGACGTGCAACGCAACAGCAAGCAGAGCAACGCAAGCGAGCATGCAGAAAGCACGCCGGAGGCGGTTGCGGCATTGCCGCACCGTAGCATAACGGTGGTAGCAGTCCTTTTGAAGTTTGAGCCAAGTGACATGCTGTTTATTGTTGAAGGGTGTTAAAATGTGGTGTGTGGCGCTATAGCATTTTGTGCGCCCATGTGGAGCGAGAAATTATAATGCCAAGCGTGTGCGACGGCGGCAGCAGGCAGTCAGGCACAACATCCTGTGCGACAGGCATGAAGAGCACACTTATTATTCTGGCAAATATGCCAGTGCACCGTAAAAAAATTTCTTTCTCCTAAATCAGTTGGCTAGTGAAAAAAATATGCTTAAGCTAGAAATGTAGAAATTAATAAAATGCCAAATACTGTAAGATCTTAATTTTTTAGAGAAACGAAGTTGTTCCAACCTACCTTACATATGTGTGTTAATATTGAATGTTTTTTTACACGGTACGTCAGCATTAGATCTTTTTCGCTGGGGTTTAACAATATGACCGAGAAGATTTCGGAATATTTGACATGGAGTCTTGGTGTTTCGGTTATTTTGTAGAAATATATATTTCTCACCAATATTTTTTCAGTGTCTGAATTTTGCTCCATCGGTTTGTATATTTTATTATTGGTAGACACTCGCGCATACATATGTACATACATAGGTATGCAGGTATGTTTTCCCTTTTGAATCTTATGCAGATGTGCGCCGCACGCTAGGGCGTGTGTTTTGATTTGCTGGCGACGCTACGCAGAGGCGTTCACAGCTAAATGCGGCAAGCGGCCAGTCTAACCCACCCACTCGAGCAGAAGTTGGGCTCAATCCGACTTGTTTCGTGGTGGCGGAAAGGCAGGAGGAAACGTGGCGACACGGAGGTGTCGGACGATCAAGTGACGCTCATGCGGGCCGGCGAACCGACTGCTAGACGTTCGGTCAAATAAATTACAAACCAAGCGATGGGTTGCGCTGTTCGCGTAAGTATTCGGGATATTGCCAGTGAAGAAAACTTTCGTTGCTGAAGACATGATAACAGCAACAACGGAAGAAAATTGTTGGTCGAGACGGCTGGCGACGTTGCGCCGGTACTCAGTTGCGACGCAGGCAGTATTGGCGGTGAGTTGGGGATAAGAAAAATTGTCATAGGAATCATGGGCTTCGTTAGATGTGGCCTCAGTGGTAATTGCGGGACATTTCATTTTCAGAACTGAAGCTGATTGTGAGTCGCACGTTTGTAACTGAGGACGTGCCGGCACGAACCCTGGCATGAGTGCGATGATGAGCATCGGCAGTGGCAAGCGCTTTTGGTGTTGTGATGTGCGACGTGCAATGGGGCGAATGTTCATTCCAGTCAGTTGGCATGGACTTTGCGCCGCATGCGATTTCATCGGGCATCAGGCCTTAACACGGTGAGCACGAACGCAAGCGTGCGAGGGAGAGACGTAAAAGGAAAGCCGGTGGGAGCTGACTGGGCAGGCGGTTCGCTGCTGAGCGCTGTTTGTTGTATTTATATTGTTTGCATTCAACTGACGCGAGGGAAGAACATTGTTCGTCATGGTGCGGAAATGATACGAGTTTGGGTGGGTAGTGGCAGCAGCAACAGCGCCAGTGACGGTAATGGTTAAAGAATTACATACTAAATTGGCTAAAATAGGAAGCGCAGTCGTTGCTTCATTAAGCAAAATTTGAGATGAGCGCTAGCCGCGCGAAGTTTAATATTACAACCCCCAAAAAAATCAAGAAACCCACGGCAAAGTCGACTCGTCGCGTGGCGCGACGCGACTCGAACCGACACGTAGTTTAACGACGCGCCGCTTCACTTCAATTGCGGCAACTGGGGGAAGACAAATGCTGCTGCAGGACGGCAAAGTGGGAGGGTTGGCGGAAAATAATGGCGCGGGAATTGATTGTTGGAGGTGAGGTCGCGTTGTAGTGTCATGTGGTGTGCAGCAAAAGACTGGGGTGGGATGGAGCGGCACGTGGGTTGTGGTGTGCTGCGGACGGTCGTTGAAAGCATTAAGTGGCGTCAGTGCGTATTGACATGGTTTGTTTGTTGAAGCATTACCCGCCCGTTGTGTCTAATCTCCCCTTGCTCACACCATGCTAACCAATTTGAATATCTGTGAGCTTAAGGGGAACACTATTGCCGAGAAAAACACATGAGACGCATGACGTTGCAATTGTTAAAGTTGAGCAAAAGATTAAAGAGTCCTTGCCATGCACGACCACAAATTGGCGGAAAAACGCTTAAAGATTTGACGCTTAGCATGCGGCACCCTAATAACTTCAATTGCGAAATGTATGTTCCGCCCAAATGGGGCAAGCAAAAGTGTGGATAATTAAAACAAATGGGGACTTGTTGAATTATTCAATCGGTTAATGAAATGAGCGATTCATTAATAATATATTACTCGTATGTATGATATAATCTACATTGGTATGAGATAATAATGTTGGAGTCATGTGCTAAGGGTCTTGACTTTACTCTCTCTAAGGGAGGGCTTAACCCTTATAAAAAAAAATACGTTTGCATCTGCATTTGAACATCTGAATGCCTAAAAATTTAAACAAGGAACAAATAAAAAAACCGTCTTGTCTTGTGGTGGAGGCTGGATCACGCACGATAATATAGTGGGTATGGATTTCAGACATTTATTTTACGATAAAACAATTTCTTACTAACTGCTGTCGATTCCGACAACTCTACTGGCTCTTAGGACCGCAGTCGAACCTGTCACTGCACAACAAAGTACTAATATACAAAACGACGATTGTACCAATCTGGACGTATGGGATAGAAATCTGGGGCACTGCCTCCAAAACAAATTTAATAACTCTGCAAAGACTCCAATCCAAAATTCTTAGGACAATAACCAAAGCTCCATGGTATATACCTAACGACGACATCCACCGGGATTTGAATATTAGAACTGTTGACGAGGTAATCCAAAACGCAAGCAGAAGGCACATAAACCGGCTATTGACACACACAAATACGACGATGAGGAATCTCCCAGCACTAGAAGACGGTAGACGAAGGCTGAAACGCAAAACACCAACAGACCTGGCTAAATGAGGAGATAATAAATAAATAACTGTCAATTACTTTATAGCAATGTAATCTAAATATTAAATAGTAACTATTCACTTTCTAAATGACCTTATAAGGCACTGGCCTTTACATGTCCATATTTTCCAATTCTTTGTAAAACTAATTACTTATTGTCACAAAGACAGGCGTAATAAATTTGGAAGTTAAAAAAAAATAAAAAAAAAATAAATAAAATTACTAACTGTAAGCTCATTATCTATTCTACCTTCCTTGTCAAACCATATAAAATGTACAGGAAAAAATTATTCTGGCTATTATTTGGCATCACCGCAGCCATGGCGGTATTAAAATGTTCTATTTCTTTGGCCGTCACGCCAATACATTAAGTCTAGATCTATCTAGAGGCTTTAATTCACCTACTTTGCCATCGCCCAACCCTTTTCAGATGCAGGCGGAACATCATCTAAAGTTGCTTCCCATGTCTATTATGGCTTTTGCAGAAACATTAAATTTGAGAAATGCCACCATCTTATATTAATTTAACCATATTATGATCCCCTACTCGGTTTTTTGGTATTATTTTCAATTTGGAGCGTGCAATGAGTTTACTTATTGTTCGATTCGCGGCGGAGCGGATAAATAAAAAGTAGAGTTAGTTCGGGTTTGGGGTGTTCTTTATTTGCCGAGATGCGAATAACGAGTAACAAGTATCACAAGAAACGTTAAACGATACGAACGGCCGAAGCCGGGGAGCAGAAAATAGGGGGAACATGAGTACAAAGGGAGAAGGAAAGATTGGGATTGGAGATAGGATCGACGGATCACTAAATACAGCACAGTACATCTGGACATCGCGGCCGCCATTGCAGATTGCAATTATATGGGGTGCCGGGGTCCCGCCCAGGGTTGCGGCGGACGGCTGGCTAGTGATGGTTTGGCGGTGATGCGCGGCTGCCTGGCTGTAGGATGAGCTGACGGCTGGGGAGTTCCCGCCGATCAGCGATGACGGAGCGCTGAGGAGTGCGCTGAGGGCCTCTTTGCAGATAATGCTCGGTGCGGTCGTGCGGGGTAGTCTGGGGAGCAACTGCTGGGGTGGTCGCTAGCGCTGGATCTGCAAAAGAAGACATGTCATTTGAGAGCAATGATAATGTTGACATCGTTTGTGTGGGGTGTAAACGGTTTGTCAGGCGACAGGGTTCGCTTGAGTTCCCGTCAGAGGAGTGAAGGCGCTTGGGACAGGTCGCACAGGAATGGCGACTGACTCGGACCCGAGGTTGGGTGCTCTCGAGGTTTGTTGTATGGGGGGGTGCAATGTGGAAATGCGAGGGGGCTGCAGTTTCCATCAATTGCTGTGCATATTGACGCGTGGCGTCGAACCAACGCTTGTGTTGTACCCTTTTTCGCAGTCTCATTGGGGGCGATAGCCATCCTGCGGGGGGCGAACCGTTTGGCAACGAAGGGGGTGTTTGCCATTTCGAGTTTGAGTGTGCAGGGATGGTGGGTTCTGATTGATTTGCCTTTATTTCCTTGGGTGGAGACCCTACGGGATTGAGGGCGGCAATCACGTCAGAAGGGGCTTCCTTTGGAGTAGGAAGATTTTTTCGAAGGGCGGGACCAGTGTGCGTATGGTGATTTGGCACCGCGGTAGCATTTGTCAAATGTGATGACATGGGTACTGGCCCGCTTAATATCCAACCGAATACTGTGAGTTGAGCAAGTAAACTGCCACATACATTTCGGCGGAAACCTTCGAGCATGATCTGCGGGATGAGATCACTGCCAATCACTATATCGATCTGCGCTGCCTCGAAGGGGTTGGGATCAGCGAGATCTAGCATGGCGAAATCGTTCAAATTGGGGGGGTTTATTTTTGAAGGGGGGAGCAATTCTGTTAGCTTTTGAAGCACGATTGCTTGCACGGGGAGGTTTGTGCTCGTTTTAGGGACTGCCAATGTCAATAAGCATATATGGTTGGCGGTTTTCACAATCTGTCCGCCCATGCCCGAGATCTGGAGGTTAGATTTCTCGATTGACAATTTTAGGCGTCTCTGGACCTTCGAGGAAATGAAGGTGCGCTGAGAGCCTTGATCGATCAACGCTCGAACTCTGAACAACTTTCCAAAGTGTTTAATGGACACCAGTGCCGTAGGCAGAAGAGACTGGGTGCCATTATTTGGGTGAAGGGCTGGTACTGGGAGCGTACTTTGCCTTGAACATATGCTGGGTTGCGCATAGGAAAGGGGAGAATGAGTGGTGGAGTCGTTGCTCGGTTGTTGGATAACGGTTGAGACCAGAGAAGTGGTTGAAGGTGATCGATTGGGGGATTGAGTGGGTTGCGTATTGCCTTTGGGGAGATGAAGCAAAGAGTGGTGCTTTTTCTGGCAATATACGCATGTGAAATTGCTTGTACAATCCTGAATTAGGTGAGATGTAGCAAGACAATTTACACAGATCTTGTGCTTTTTCACATATGCTAATCGACTCTGGGGGGTGAGCCTTTTAAAGCTTTGGCAAGTCCGTACGGAGTGATTTACGTTGCAGAGTTTGCACGCGAAGTCGTTTTTCACTTCAGTGTGAAGATTAAGGGATCTGTTGGGCCGATTTTTGAGGACTTCGGAAGATGAGGGTTGTGGTTTAGACGTGGTAGGCCGAAAGAAATTCAGCCGTTCCACTATCTCGTATCTGCAGGTCAGAAACTCATTCATTTGTGACCAGGGTGGCAGATCCTTCCGGGATGTCAACGATTGTTCCCATAAAGCTAGAGTTGCTTCGGGCAATTTGGTAGAGCATATGTATACCAATAGCGGATCCCAATTGTCCGTGTCTACGGCCTGAGACTTGAGAACGGACAGACAATTGTTTATAGAGTTCTGGATCCGCTGTAGTGCCTCACTATTTTCGGTGTGGGCAGGAGCGATATTCAATAGAGATCGAATCTGGTTGTCAACGAGGATGCGTTTGTTTTCATAGCGGGATCTAAGGGCTTCCCACGTGAGTATGAAATTTTCATCGGTTAATGCGTATTGTTTAACAATAGCACCGGCTTGGCCTTGCGTTTTGTATCGGAGGTGATACAATTTTTGGGCTGGAGTGAGCTGGGGGTGGTTAATGTATACCGCAGTAAACATGTCCCGAAAGGACGGCCACTGCTCATAGCCCCCGAAGAATGTGTCGGTGTCGCAAGGAGGAACTTGGAGGCAAATGTAGGAAGTATTTGCTGGTTCTAGGGGTTGAACCGGTTCCATATGCGTAGCAGGCTGGGGGGACTGAGGTTGGAGCATCTTAATGATGTCCAACATTTTAGCCATGCACAACTCGTATTGGTCTGTGCAGGCATCAATCTTTTGCCTAGCCGACTCTTTGAAACCGTCGGGCTGGCTATTGTCTTCAGCAATGAAGACTGCCTGATGTGCGCGCATTAGCCTCTCCCATTGGGCTTGCAGATTTTTCTGCTTAATTTGGACCAGTGATTTGGTCAAATCCTCAATGGGAGCCGATGAAAATTGTGTGCATAATTGCACGAGTCTCTCGGACTCAAAACCAAATGTGGCAACACTGGGATCGGTTGCTTTGTGACTAGGGGGCGTGGAGCGAGTTTTGAGTGCCTCGCGAGTGACAGGAACTGTCAAATTTGCCTCGGTTGACTTTGAATACCTTGGGGAAGAAGACTCCATTTTTTTTATTGGACGCTTGGGGGATCGCTCAACAGGCATTGAAATGGCTTAAAAAAGCTCGAAAGGGGTTTGAAATTCGTTTGAATATTAATATTAGGCTTATGAGGAATAAGCCGGAACTATTATCGCTTCCGCGCGAACGATAATATGAAAATGGAGAAGTGTACACGAAAGTGTAAAAAATGTTCAATACGAATTTGTATTTCTGTTGAGGATCAAAGTTTACAATTGTGTGGGTAAACGCGTCGAGAAATTGGTATATAAATATTGGGAATAAACAAGAATTGGGGAAATTATTAATAAACAACAAATTTTTTAATATAGTCAATGTGTATGTAAATGTGTCTTTATTTGTGTGCAAACGTGAATAAATGTTTGTATGTAAAGAGTCAAGTATGTTAATATATTAGTTTATTAGTGTTTATGGGTTATAATAATTAATTCTTATTATTTTTGGTGTAAGGGGAACCAAACAATAATGGGGTGAACGATTAAAAAATTTTTTGGGTACAGGTGGGGTATTTTTGTCCCACTGTATTTACTTGGGGTGACAACAGCTGTGCAATGAGTGTGTAAGTGCAGCACTATTGAAAATTTTCTGTCTCAGAAAATTGTTCAATGTGCTGCGAAAACAGGCTACTCGTCCCACTGTTTTTTGCGTTTGTTTACTTCTGCTAGCGAGAGTGGGAAAATTGCTTAGGCAGAAGTGCGAATGTGCAATTGCACTTAGAAGTATATCGCACAAAACAAAACGCAAAAATGCGTGCAAGTGGGAGAGTGGGAATGCAGCGGGAGTAATGCTGCGTGCCTATGTACTGCACAATAGTGCGTTTTGGGTGCTGGCTGCAGCGGAGTTTTTGCTGCTTCAGCAGCGAAGGTCGCACAAAAGAGACTGCGAAAATATACAAAGCGCCGAATTATGTGCAGTAGCGGGATTGCTTACTGCACTGCGCTGTTTTGTATTTCGGGATGTATGCACGATAAGCGTACAGTGGCGGAGTACCAGATTTTATTTTTGGGGAGTATATATTTGGGTTAAATATATTTGTTAGTTCGTGTACGTGTTATTTATATTTTAATAATATAAATGTTTCGCTTATCTGAGTTTGGGCCCTGTGCCCGAGATTGGGAATCTCCTGCTGTGTGTCCGCTGCTGTTGTGTGTTTGTGCTGTTCTTCTCTTTTTCTTTTTTTTGCGTTGTGGGTGTGTGTTGTTGTTAGATGATGCGTTTTGGTTCTTGTGCGCGTTTTTGTTCTTGTCTTTGCACTTCACTGCACTGTCCAATATTTCGTTGCACTTTTTGTTTGCTTGCGTTGTCACTGTTTGTGTATTCTTATTATTTGTAAAATTGTTATTTTGATTTTGCACAATTTTATTTTATTTGTAGTTGGTTGCGATTTATGTTTTTGCACTTGAAATTGCTTATGTTGTTGTGAATTGTTTTGTGTTTAAAAATTTGGAAAATCGTATCACTGTTTGTAATTGTTAATTGTTTTGTTTTTGAAATTGTTTTATGTTCACCAAAATTTATTGTTTGTTTGTGTTTCGCGTCGGTAGTTCGCGATGGCTCGAAGGACCATGTTCGATTCGCGGCGGAGCGGATAAATAAAAAGTAGAGTTAGTTCGGGTTTGGGGTGTTCTTTATTTGCCGAGATGCGAATAACGAGTAACAAGTATCACAAGAAACGTTAAACGATACGAACGGCCGAAGCCGGGGAGCAGAAAATAGGGGGAACATGAGTACAAAGGGGAAAGGAAAGATTGGGATTGGAGATAGGATCGACGGATCACTAAATACAGCACAGTACATCTGGACACTTATATTTATTTATTTTAATTTACTGACAAAAAAATTAAACACATTATATAAGCATATTAATGAAATATAATGGAAAGGCTTAACCCAAAACGATATTCGTTGCAATAAATATCTAAAAATTTTAAATAAAAAAGCAAACTCCAAAGACACTGCACCAATTTTTACAGTTTTCTAAAAAAAAAACTGAGCAGTTAACAAAGCTTTTAAATAATCTTATTAAGGTATCCGTTACGCTAAAAAGTTTGAGTGAGCATTGATTGCTTTGATTCACCTTATTTGAGGCTTTCGAGTAAATTCAGGAAGGAAACCATATTGATAGTTCACAATTTTACCTTTAATGGGGTTCAATTACTTAACTGCATGGGAAAGCGAAATAGTTTCCCAATTTTTTCCTAGTAAACTTCGCTGGCAAACGCGCATCGTGAATACTTTCAAATATCTGATTTCCTCTTGGGCAATTACAAGCGTGTATCTGAGTAAGTTAGTATAAACGCAGCTTGAATGGCATTTTAGCTCAAAACCAGGCCAGACCAGACCAAACGCGTCGTGCGATGTTTTAAAGTGTCGCGATGTCGTGCTTCGTAGCCTTTGTTGTTCTACCCGGTTTTGTTATAAAACACGCGCGTGCTTTTTCCGCCACCCTTAATTCCGTTACAAACTGGGAGCCGCTCGACCTTTCGTCCCATCGCTCCACCACTTCATCCAAAACACGCAAACGGCTGCCATCCCCAACTTTTGCCACTTGTCGTTGCCGCTGTCGTTGTTGTTGTTGCCAACGCCGCTGTTACTTTTTTCTTTGCCATCCTCTCGACAGTCGCCGTCGTGCGATGACTACATCGCAGTCGTCTTCACAGTTGCCTTTTCTTGTTTTTTTTTAATTTTTGTTTCTGGTTTTTGCCTCGTTGGCCTGTTTGTTCATTCATCCGGGGCCTTCGTCTGCAGTTGAATAACGAACAGAGCAGCAGTCGTCGACAGCTTAAACGTGCGAACGACCCACACCATTTCGAATCAATATGACCCCGCCGCGCGATCCACCTCACCCACTTGCCATCATTACCATCGGCAGCGCGCAACCAATCGCCCGCTACCGACCTAACCAACAGTCGTGTCAGCAGCATACTGTCAGTCCGACTGTCGCGGCGGCTTTAACGCGCACCCTTCACGCCCACTCTACTACCCACCTACTCACCCACTCGTTTGTCCGTTCGTACTTCTGCCCCCGTCCACGGTCGAGAGACGCCAGAACATTAGCATTGGAGTGTGCAAACGAGGCGCCCACGCGAACGCACGCACACCAACATTCGCACATACAAACATATTCACACGCCAAACACACAGCACACGGCGCACGACGCACGACGCACACAAATTTCGAATTTTTTCACACCCCATTCTTCACCCTTCACACGGGCACGCGGCCACACGCCGACCGCACTTCCTTTGATTTAGTCATTTTTCTCTTTTGGTAGCATTTGGTGTGCGCTCGTTTGTTGCCGCGCTTCCTAAGTTTTTCCTGTGGGGATTTTTATTCGATTTTCGTTCATTTTCCTTTTTTGTTACCACACATTTCTGCAGCCGACGCCACTTCCACTGCCGTATAACTTTCTTTTTGTCCGCGTTTTTTTTCTTTTTAGTTTTTATTATTTTTTTGTTGGTTGGTCGGTCGGTTTTTTCTGCTTGGTGCCACAGAATGACGTCTTTTTTGTTCAGATTACACCGTACAGCAAGCAATTAAGGACCTTCAATTAAAAAATGAATTCATATGTACTACAAACAAATGTCCATGTTTTAAAATACATCACACTTATTGCCTAATCGAACTAAATACGATTTACCTTTGCTTAAAGACACAGGGCTAAAAAATCAATATAAAAGTGCCCAAGTACATATTTCGAATCGCCTGAATTGGTTGGCCCGTGGCTACTTGAGTACTCTTGAACCAAGAATACCTATATATTGAAGTTCAGTTCGTATTGTGACATCAATTCAAAGATAGAGTCAAAAGATAAATATGGAGGCGACAATTGAGAAGTCGCTGAAATTTGTTTAGAACCGGAGACTTCTCATTGGTGATTGTGTAATGGTAAAAAGTAGTTTAGTGTGGAGCTCTAAGTCATCAGCAGGTAGAAGTTTTACTCCATCGTATTGTGTGTGAGCAGGGCCAGTTTACGGTTAGAAAACCCATACTATTCCCGCAATTCGCTGTGCTTTTCAGGGATATTATATTACGTGAAAAATTTCATTTCTAGTCAACAGTTCGACCGGCAAAAGATTACTATATCTTCGTACTGTCGCACAGGTCAGATGGCCAATTGTAGCGCAGTAACGTCGCTTTTTGCTCTATTTGCTACGCTACTTTTGTTGTTGTCGTAGCGTGTGCCACGATGCCTGACATTGCGGCACATGGCTCATGGTAAATGGTAGTCAAGTTGAGTTGAGACGAGTCGTTTGCTAAAGCTTAACATGATGGTCGACGGCCGTCGGTTGCTTGCTGCCTGTTTGGCTGGCTGGCAGGCTGTTGGTTGCCGCTGTTACTGGTGTAGATGCTACTGCCTGCTTGCTGCCTGTTGTTGTAGTTGTCGTTGTTTTTATCGTTGTTTTTGTTGTTTTTATCCCAGAACGCCACTTTCAGACGTGAAGTCGTTCAAGTCGGTAATTTGACGGCGGGTCGTAGCGGCGGTGAGTGGTAGCTAAGGGAAGGACAAAGTGTGCGCGGGCTCTGAATTATACGCTATGATTGCGACCAGGGATATGCACATACAGACGTTCGCGCGTATAGATATATATGTACGTACATACATACAATCGTATGTACGTGGCTGTGCTTGTGTGTTCATTTGTGTGCGTTCGGGGGTGTGTGTGCGTAAACTCGACTAAGCAGCACTTGGCAGGCAAGCCGTCAGCTTGCGCATCCGTTTGCCGTTTAGACTGTATGCAATGTGCTCGTGTTTGCCAGTTGGTTGGCCAAAAGAGAGAGTGGGGCTGGGAGGTTGAGGTGCTTGGCTCGTGCCGCAGCCTCGACGTGTTTGTGTGTTGAAGTGTGCACGCGTCTGTGTGTGTTTGTGTATGTGTGCCAATGTCTGAATGTGTGTTTGCGGCATAGGTCGTAGCCACTGGCTGTGCGCGCCAGTCACCATCATCACCCGGCTCTTCGCCCCGACCCCGACCACCGCCCCCGGCTGCCCGTCGCCGCACTAGTGATTATGTCGGTGGGCCTGGTCTTTGGGAAATGGGAGTTGTGGGTGGAGTGGGCGGCTCATTTGGTGTGGGTTCAAAAGTGGTCGCTTGGCGTGGATGGAGGTCGGTTGGTCGGTCGGTCGCACGGTCGACTGTTCGGCTGGACGGACGGGCGGTTGGTTGACTGGTCGGTTGGTTGGATGATTGCTTTCTGTTGAATTCGTTTGGCGTTAGTCTGGTTAGGTTAGGTTGGGCTGAATTGTGTTGTGTTGAGTTGGCTTGGCATAGCGTGGTTGGGCTTGGCATTGTGTGGATGTTGCAAGCCTGGGTGGGTGGCAGTTCGGCGAGGCGAATGGTAGAAGCAGTAATACATTTGAGTACACACCGAGGGAATTCCACCCCGACACCAAGAGCACAACAAGCGCAGCCATCAACAACAGCAGCCGTGTGCACGAATATCAATGGATCGAGGGTACGTGCTGTTGCTTATTGTTGTTGGTTGTTTTTGCTGAACCTCCGTGATACGATAACTACGAAAAGTGCCGTACCATGTCAGGTCGGCGTATGACGTATTATTTGTGCTTTAAGTCAAGCGCTGTTGTTTTTGTTTGGGTTTGCAGTTTTGCACTCGTCCGAGGAGGCACGGCAAGGCGCAGCAAGTGCCGTCAAATTCGCATCGCACTGCAGCGCTTTGCGCATGAGGAGGTGTTGTGCGAATGGTTGCCGCTGGTATTGGTTCGTGCTATGTTCTCGTTCCCCTCTGCCGCTTGCGTTGTCTCCAACTGCGGCCACTGTGTCGCCATCGTCACCATCATCGCCACTGCCCCCGTCCGCGCCGGCATCCCGGCACCTCCTGCTGATAGGCGAGTCGCGGACGGCCTCCGCTGGCCGCTGTGCTGTTGCTGGTGGTGGCTTTTTTCTGTTCACCGCACAAGGTACTTTGAATTTTGGTTTGAATTGTGTGTGCGCGCGCGAGTATGTATGTATGCGTGTATATATATATACATATGTATATATATATGTGTGTGTGTGTGAGTGCGGACGACTGATGGCGCTAGTCCACGCGCTAAGCTAGACATTGCTAGTCGACGCGGTAGCTGCCGTTGGCGTGGTGTCAGCCAACGACGTATCGTTCGTCGCCGTCGCGCCGTTCCGTTCTCACACAAACCGACGAAACAACCGACCGACCAACAAATGTTGCCAGTGTCACTGCTACTACTTGCTGCCGCCGCCGCCAGTGCCATTGTTCGCACTCTTACTGTTGCTGTTGTTTTTATTGTTGTCGGTGTTACTGTGGTTGCTGTTGGCTGACTCCAATCTGGTGTGCTCAGGCCGACTCGGCTCGACTCCGCTTTGCTCTGTTTGGTGCTGCTCAGCGGCAGCTCTGCCCAACTCGTTGCAGCCATACGACTCGCGTCCCCGACACCGTCAGGATATTTAGAAGCGCACCAAGGATAATGATTCAGTTGTGATTTAAATTCTGTTAGTTCGTCGTGCGACTTCTTGGTGTTTGGACGTCGCGTTCGCTCGGCGAGTCAAACGGCAGCGACAACGCTAACGAGACCGGGTTTTCTTCGTCGTTTTCTGGTTCGCCTAGTAGTGCGTTCGAGTCGATTGCCACGCGCATTTAAAGTTTGCCCTAAAAGGACGATTAAGCTGGTACTCGCTGCTGCGTCGTCGGCGCGTTTAACTGCGAACGGCTTCATTAATTGCGGTTCAAAAATGAAATGAGCGGACGAGTATTTCGGCGACTGGCGGTTTTGGAATCGTCGCTTTTGGCTTAATTTACGCTTGAGTTTTGTATAAGGATACGCGAATTCTTTTTGGCAAAAATGACAATATGACAGCAAAACGTGATAAGGATTATGCTAAAAATAAAACTTCGACCGGTAATAAACACATAGTTTCACACAACTGCACAACTTCAAAGCCCACACAGCCGTTGTGTTGGTAATTTAAATTAAGCAATTACGGAGAGGCGGGAAGTGACAAGCAGCAAGCGGCGGCAAGTTGAGCGGCACGTCTTATTAGTCAGTCATTTAATGCGTCTCGACGTTGGTTGGCCCTGTCCCCGCCCCTTATTTGGGCCATTAATGATAGCACAATCTGGTATGCCGCGTGGGTGGCTTGCATTTGCTTTAGTTGTTGTGGTGGGAATATTCACATTTCACATTTCATGAAAGAGCATGTCTGGCGTGCGCTGATATTTTGATGGTTACGCGTGCTGAAGATGCGCATTTTTGTTGTTAGAAGTGACTGAGAGAAACTCAAATAATTCACGGTTCGCGTTTGAAGATCTTACTGATCCGAAATGTGATGGACAGCTCATGAAAACGGTAAATGATTCGTGATTAGGCAACTGAGACGCCGATTCCATACCCAAATACTAACTCGTTATATCAAAATGGAGCCCGGCGCATCTTACCATTGCTAGTCCTCACGAAAACTGCTTAAAGCTGCTGCATCAGTACCAGCGGAAACCAATCGATTATTACTACAGTGATGAATAGTGAACTTCAGCGACGGCTAGCAAGTTCGCCGTTCCAGGCCCAGAATCTTAAACATATAATAATAAAAAAAATTGATTTTGTTGGTTCATGTTATAAAAGCCCCGGGAAACCCCTTAAGAAACGACCTAAGTTCATGAATGAATAGTTTTAGGATGGAACGAATTTTATTTGTTTATTTAAACAATCTACTGGACTAAGTCCTTAAGATTCTAAGTAAAATATTTGAAACTTAAAGCTTAAGTATACACATTTTTTGAAAACGTTTGTGTGACTTTAATGTAAATTGTGTCCCCAATATTTACGACATTGGATTCTGAACTATAAAGTTTTGGAATTATCTGCTTATACTTTCAACTTGTTCATGTTCGTATTATAGTTACTACAAGTTGTAATTGTACACACAAGATACAGTTTTGTTTAGACTACATACATATATACAATTAAAGTGTTTTGAGTTTTTTGGAAGTATTATATGAGCGGAAGAATAAAATTTGGAATTACGTTCTTGAGCTACGGCAACCGCATTTGTTTTGTAATTTAATCCTAATAAGAATGGCAAATTGATAATTTTTTTTAAATTTTTTGCGTCATTCGTGAATTTGGACAGTCTTGCAAAACTCAAAAAGGCTTCATTTGAATTAGTCCATATTATCGCGAGTTCACTGTATATCAGACATATACAAATATACATACATCATAAATATTTTTTTAATAAAATGTACCTATGGAAATTCTCCAACTTAATTCCCAAGAGGAAGGTGTGGGAGGAATGGACTTTCTAAGGAATACACTCAAAATTTACATAGTCGGGTCCAGATTAGATGGGGCCGTGGGCGGAGGAGTATTCTCGGAGGTTTTAGGCTTTGAATACTCATTCAGACTTTCTAGTCACTGTAGTGTATTTCCGGCTGAGGTGTCAGCTATTGAAACTACTCTAAACTTGGTCAAAGAGAACAACATTTCTGCACCAGACATTGCGATTCTCTCAGACAGCTAAGCGGCGATCAGGACCCTGGGATTTCACCTACTGACATCAAAGACTGTGATAAGCTGTCGCAATTTTCTTGACGACCTGGCTGAACAGTATAACACATACCTGTCATAAAGGCATCCCGGGGAACGACAGGGCAGATGAATTGGCCAGAAATGGTACAACTAATAGAGTCCGACCGATTAATCGGCATCGGCTAGTATCGGCCAATAAAATTGGTATCGGCATCGGCTAGTATCGGCAACGGCCAAAAAAATAGGTATCGGCATCGGTAACGGCCTTTTTTGGCCGATGCCACATCGGCCGTTTTTGGTCGATGATGCATCGGCCTATTTTTCTGCTTTCATTTTTTTTCATTTTTTGTACCAACGGGTTCTTATACCCCTTTTCAGTAATGTATTTTTAGATACTGTTTAAATGTTTCCTAGAAATGTTTTTTTTTTTAAACTAGGTATTCTTAAAAACACAGATTTTCTCGAAATGTCTATGCATTTCGTCTCTTAATGTGGATATCAGAAGAAGGGATGCCCCTTCTTCTTAATTTTTCAATCTTATCCTTCTTTTTTAATTGGAAGCATTTTTTTAACAGGTTGTTATTTGTTTCCAAATTTGTTTTCTGACTTCTTTCCACTGCATCTGTACAACGGGTCGCAATTGGAGAGTACAAATTTTAATATAAAAATCGTAATTCTAAGTTGAATAAAAAACTGAATTTGTATGCAATATTTACGTCACTATTTTTGTTTCTCTCTCAGTGGATAAATGTGATATATTATTTTGTTTAATACATGTTAATGTATTAGAATTCTGAATTCTCTTGTTATTTTATTTAGTTTTTAATTATTTCTCGTTGTTTTGTTATTTTGTGATGAATATAACATACAATGTGTAATAGTTCCTTTTGTTATTTTATAATATATACTGTTTTTTTATTGAATTTGATTGAATTCATTCGTGTTATTTTTTCTATGTAATCGGCATCGGCATCGGCCGATTTTCGCCCTTTCGGCCGATTAATCGGCATCGGCCAAAAAATTTTGTATCGGTCGGACTCTAACAACTAAGATCCAAGCATCGAAATTCCTAAATTAGGAACTCCACTCTTAAGCTATCGATATGGAAGAAGGTGTCTAACACGGCAAATACTGCTTGGGCTGTTTCTAGGACGGGCAAGACAGCGCAACAAATCTGGCCGAAATTGGACTGGAGGCGCATAAAAAGTCTGCTAAATAGTCTAAATAGAGACAAGCTCAGCGCAGTGGTCGGAGTTATCACCGGACACTGTATTCTTGGCTCGCATGACTCAAGAATTTGTTTAGGCCACTTAGCAAAAGACTTCTGTAGAAGTTGTCGAGATGAGGAAGAAGAGAAGTCAATCCTTCACCTCCTCTGTACCTGCCCGGCGCTTTGCCAGAAACGTAAAAAAATATCGGTTTCTTCTATTCAGTAAACCTATCCGACATCTCTAATATCAACATAAATAGCTTAATACGCTTCATTCTAAGTTCCAGCTGGTTAAAGTTGTAGTAGGACTAAGTCCTGAGGTACCACAACGGGCTAAACCATCCTATGCGAGTCTCTAGTCGTCAACGGCTGGGGCTGCCTCTTTTACTTACCTACCTACCTATGCGTATTGGGACATGTAGATTCGAAAATGAGTACGTGAAATTAAGATTCGAGTCCAGACTCAAGCATAACCAAACGACTTTCCTTTCGGCAGTAAATATTAATTTTCTAGGTCTAGGATCCCTCTGAGGTTAGGTAGGGAGGACCCTAATATATGTAGGTAAACAAATGTATTAGACTGCTATCTGTTACGCATCAAATGTTTGTTTGCTGCCAGACCGTATTTGCAATTTACATAAACTCTTAAACTCCGAAATTTTAACTTATCTAATGAATTCTGCTGAACCCGAACGTGTTCTCATTTAAGTTTTTGAATATTTGTTCAAGCAACTGGATTTGCAGCATCTACTTCAACGGGAGCAGTGAAATCGATTGGCCTAGTCACGTCTTCACAAAATGTAACATCATCTCAGGATATCACGAAACGAACTAACAAACCACTCATGGAAAAACGTCGCAGAGCGCGCATCAATCAAAGTTTGGCCATTCTCAAGGCCCTCATATTAGAGTCAACAAAAAATCAAAACTCGAAAAACACAGATGGTCAAAGCAAGCACACAAAACTCGAGAAGGCAGATATACTCGAGTTGACTGTCCGTCACTTTCAACGGCACCGAAATCTGGATGATCCCAGTAAGTCTGCCTATTCTTAGTGCGACGACATCGGGTCGCACGTGACGCATCCACGCTCTATGCTTGCACTCACTTTAAAGCGTGTGACGCGATTTTGCTGAACCACAAATGCAGATTTCAATTTGCCTAATAGGCCAATTATTGTGTGTTTCTTCTGCTTGCCTTTTGAAGCGATCAACAAGTATAGAGCCGGCTACACGGACTGTGCTCGAGAAGTGGCGCGTTACCTAGCCACGCCGGAGCCACCGCCGCTGGCAAACATGCCCACGCTGTCGGAGCCGGGATCGAAGGCGCGTTTGCTGCGACATTTGGACCAGTGTATCGCCGAAATCGATATTGAAATTTGTCCACATTCGACGGCGACCTATGCGGATAGCCCATCCAGCAGTTGCTATGACATCAATTCAGTTACAAAGAAAACGTACGTTTCCCTTAAATAGTAAATAGGCTGTGGTAATCAGTATTTAAAAAATGTATCGCAATCTGTTGCAGTCAGCCAGATGATAATTCTCTAGACTATAGTAGTCAAGATTCGAATCCGCTGGATTTTAGTAAGGCCGCCTCTAGCATTTCAGTGACAAAACCTACGTTCATCAGCCCTGCTGAAACACCAGTAGCACATTCAACAATCTCACCCGGTTCGGAGCGGATGAGTTCACAGGTAGGCATGAGTTCATGAGTGAATAAATACTTTATAAACTTTCCACGTTCATAGGATGAAAACAATAACCCGGGCGGCCAGCAGGACAATACGACGGTCAGCAGAAACGAGAGCATGCACCAATTGATTGGAAGCAGCGCTGTGAGTGGCATGATCGATATAAGCTCAATCCAAAATTTCGAAGAACGGAGTAAAGTGAGGCAGACAATTATAATGCAAGTTTTTTTTCATGTAACCACATATATGTATATGTTTCCTCCCAAAAACTTTCATCTAGGTTTGCTCGAATGTGCTTGAGACATACAAACACCTAAAAGTTAACGATCCGACCGGAATATTGGTGCTTCCGCCGCACTATGTGCAACTAGCGGCTGCGCTGGGCCTCAATACGCAGCAAATAGTTGATCCCATTGCTACGCGTACCGACTTTGAGCGCCTTATAGAAATGAGCCACGTGCAGCCGCTGCCCACACAGCTTGCTGGCAAGCTTAACTCCTATGGCGTTCCAGCCCTGGAAGCAGCGCACGCCGCCGCCGCCTATGCCAGCTCTCTGGTAGTTAAAGAGAGTGGCAGCGTAACGACTGGCTCACTGAAAGTCGAACGCCCTGGTTCAGTGGCGTTAACTGTACCCTCCGCCTCGGCCTCGACATGCGTAAGTTCATCGGAATCGCAAAAGCCACAATCACCACGAGCCGAGAGCGTTCCCGCAACGTCATCTACTGAAGCTAGCGACGTTTCGCAGAATGGAAGCATCGCCCTGGCCGCGCCCCACCAGCTGCAATTATTGCGGCCCAACGAAGCGTTGGCCCGACAGGAGCAACAGCCGCTGGACGAGAACATGTGGCGCCCGTGGTGAATAAATAGCATTGGGTGTAAATTCCACCAAATTGTAATATAATTGCAAATACTGGTAACGCAGCTTGTGGGAGTCGCGGCAAATTGCCCAAGTCTGCCCGGTTCATTTCGTGGTATAAAAGAGATTAGGTTCGTCGATTCAGTAACATATTCACTAATGTTTCATTGTGTTGATTCTGTTTGTAAAACGTAAAACTTGGACAGTTTGAAGTTGGTAATCGTACACGCCAATCGTACATTGCAATGTTTGAAAGATAAACTATTAAAGGACGACAAAAAAGGACAAAAATAACATTTCCAAAGTGTGCCAATGCCAAAGAGACTATTATTTTTTAAATTAGCAGTCTGTCTTTATGTACTATTTACGCCATACCAAATAAACTCATTCCACAATTCAGTGCGACATTTTATTTTTATAATCTCCACCTCTTCCTAATTAAAATTATTTTGAAGCAATAATAAAAACCAACGTCCAGACGTAGTAAGGTTTTTCGCTATTCACTTTATGAGTTTCCCAGCCCATAAAATCAACAAAACAACGAGCAAGTCATATCATCAAATACATACTTATACATATATTGTATTGTTTCATGTAACAATTGTAATTTTTATTAATGTAAATATTAATAATACATACGGAGAAAGTTGTAGTAAAATACAGCGTTATATCAAAGATATTGCAACTTAAGTCATCTTGACTTGAATTACCTATGAGTATACTTAGCTCTTCGCCGTTATTTGCCCTTAAAAGAAGTGAGCGATTTGCGAGGAGCCGATTGACGCTGTCGCGCCAGGAACGTTTGACCCTGCCCCATTAAAAGGGCTAATTTTGAGTCTATGGCGTCGCGCTGAACATTTACGCTAAGCCTGAGAACAAAAGTCAACTCTTAAAAATCAATACTGAAATTTAAAGTGTTGTCATACTCAAACCATGTACCTATAGAATGCTGTGGTCATCAGCTGTTCTTCCATTGTGCTCATTTTGGGCTTTTGTTCTTCTTCGGAATCCTGCGATTTCTCTAGCAAATTGACGTCCAGCACTGCGTCATAAAGAGAAACACACAATAAAATCGTGCATCTCCCTTCAAAATTCATATATTACCGTTGGCAATGCGCGGATCCAAATTCTTAATGACCTCCTTGGCCTTTTCGACACATTTTCTGTACTTTGTGTCACAGGTCAACAGTTCCTGTTCGCGGCTGCTTAATGTATTCTCCAACTGCGTCATTTTAGTTTGCAGTGCTGCACTCTGCGATACTGACTCCTCCAACTGTAGTGCTGAAAAAGTTCAAAATTAATTGCAATTGTCATGTTCAATACGTCTAATAGTTAAAGAAAAGTCGAAAATTACCCTTTTGCTCGTTCAATTCCATGAGTTGCTTGATTTGTTTGCTCAGTTCGCTTCTATAAATAAACTGCTTTTTCATAAAAGGAATCGAATTAATTGGTCAAAAACCTACTCCTTGGAATTAGGATCATCACTCTGCGAGGCATGCGACAATGACAGGATACGTTCGTTAGCAGACTTCAGTTGATCACGCAGACTCTCGTTGCGCTTATTAGCGTCGTCCAGCAATTGCTATGCGATTTAATTATTTAATAAGAAGAAATATAATCTTACTTGTACGCAACATTTGAAATTCGGTATTTACATGCTCAACGTTACAAATATTTTTATATAATAAACTACAAGCTTATGAATGACACTTACAGCTAAGGCCGTTTGACCTCCCTGACCCTCACGCAATGCCTTGTTCTCCAATTCCAGTCGGTGCACTTTTTCAATTAACGCAGTGGGCTGCAGCTCCCTCGACATTGTGTTGCCATTTAGACCTTATTGAAAATTACATTTCAATTCATGGTAATTCAGTAAGAAAAAAGGGGTAGAAACACTAAAATGGCTAACTCCGTTTAACAGTAAGTTCATAAAATCATTAATCAATCAATCAAGTATTATTTGTAATCGTGAGCCTTTGAGTTGGATTGAGACGTACTTTTGATTGGATGATTAGGGTGCATGACTAAGCGGCAAAACACTTACTGCCCAAACTTGTAGACAATTGCCCACATTTCAGTTCATCCATAGCTTCGCGCAGATTGTCGCGTTCCTTCAGGAGACTGTCTTTGACACGTTGCAAACCGTTCAAGCTATTCTCTAGGTTTTTATTGTCAAATTCCAACTTAACATTTTTGCTCATTTCGCTGTCCAGTTTTGCATGCAACTCCTGGATCTAAAATTTCAGCACCAGAGATTTCCAAATTCTTTGCATTCTAAACACTAAAATGGTAACATTTGCCTACTTCCTTCTTGAAGAGTTCCACTTGGCCTTTTAGTGTTGCGTACTTCTTAGCGTCTTCCTCGAATTGCACATTCTGCTGGACATAATCAGCACTGCGCTCTTCCAGCATTTTGATGTGCTTCTTCAGATCGTTGTACTCTTCCAGCTTCTTCTTGTAAGTGTCCAGCTGGGCCTCACACACCTTTAATTTATCATTCGACTCTCGGAGCACGTCTACCTCGTCTTTTAATTGAATCAGTTCTGCAGTGTTTTTCTACAATTAAATCATTAAGCAACTAAATTGTATACAATAGCCCAAGCGTGCTTACAGTAAGCTCATCAACGCGCTGCTGCATAACTTGGATTTCCTTTTCTTGCTGCAGTGTCTTTAACTTCAAATCTTCGCGCGACGTCTCCGACTGTAGAAGTTCTTCCTTTAGCAGATCCAGCTGTCGACGAAGCTCTGAGTAACGCGCCGAACCGGTTTGCACTGGACCCAATGAAATGCCATCGTCCCCAATGGCAACCGACGAGGATTCCAGACGTTCAACCTCCCGCTGTACTTTTACAAGTTCTTGCTGCAGATTGGTCTTTTCCTCTATCAAGAGCAGCATCTGCAAGATTAACAATGAAAAACATGCCACACAACTCGTAAACCACATGTCAAACCTTCTTTTCCGCTTCGAAGCATTTTTGAGCGAGTGAGTCGCGCTCTTCTTGCAGCATTTTATAATCGAAGTTTGCGATACTGAGCGAGTTACGAGACAACGAGTCTCCCTGCCACGTCGACTCTAGATCCTGCAGCGCTCGCATAATATTCGCTTGTAATGATTCCTCTAGGCACATTATTTGCCGTATGTAGTCCTGCTTGGCAGTGCAGTTCACCGCGCAGCCTAATACCAACTGTAGCAATCGCTCCAGTTCACTGGCGTCACATTTTTCTGCAATGCGCTGCGCGTCCGGGCGTTGGAAGTCCGCCAGCGAATAGCTCAGCACGTCGCTGTAGTAGTCGTAGACGCCTTCGATCACTTTTTTCAAATTGCTCATCTTCAAGCGCCAGTTGCTGCCAGCATCTGTTTTAATCTTTGCCAGCCAAGCAGCTATAATATATTTACAAAAAATCGTGCATAAGCTGTAGGCTTTCTCCACCTATCGATGTTTTGTCTCACACACTCACCTGAGAACGCTTCCGATGCGAATTGATTTAATGCCTGCGCTAGGGCCACTCCGTCTGACAGCTCTTCTGCAAATACAAAAACAATTTCTTTTATTCTGATCGCACCAGGTACCACAGCCACGGTGCAGAGCGTAGATGCAACGTCACGATTGCACTAAAAAGATATGGAATGTTCATGCGAGTTTTACCCAAGTTGCAATGAGGCGCTGTCAGGTTTAGAGTTTGAAACCACTCAATCAGGCTCTGACACATTTCACCCCTCTCAACTTCCATTTTCTATACAATTATGAAAAATTGTTTATGATGAACTGAAAACACGAAAAGACAATGAAGCTGCAACCAAAACAGCCCAGCCAGGTAACTTTATAAACGTGTTGCCAGAGTTTTCCAATGTTACCAGCAGTGTACAGTGGCCACGCAACCGCAAGATGGCGTCGGCTTCAATAGTCGCGGTGTAGTTGGTAACGTGATTACAATTATGGCGGCAGCAACAGCACAACAATTATATGTTTTGTGACGCTTGAATTTTCCAATGTACCAAAATAACAAATATTACGCATTTGGCTCATGGACAGTGTTGCCAGATGGATTTCAAGCAATCCCCCTAAAATGAAGTCCATTTCCCCCTAAAAACTAAAATTTCCCCCCAAATTTATAATGCACACATAAAATTAATATTTCATGAAAACTGCTCATTCTATTTGGTACATGAAATTAAGAAAAGACCCACTAGCCAATATATCTGAACAAAGTGTTGATGTAAGAAAAATGCAAACTGGTTGGCCATAGACTTTTTAAAAAGCGTAAATTAAAAATGTCTGTAAAATATTTCCCCCTAAAATATTTATCATAAAATTTCCCCCCAATCTAAACAAATAAACCCCAAATCTAGGGGGAAAACCCCTAATCTGGCAACACTGCTCATGGAGCAGCTGAGCAAAGTATGCAAACAAGCAATCGATGTTGCCAATTTAAGCAGTGATACCAATTGCTTTGGTTTTGTCGCCTACAAAATAGAGACTAGCACTAAACTTGGCGACAGTGATATCTGTGTTCAGTGTTCGTGTCATAGACAATAAAGACTTTACACCAAAGTATACTCTAAGTAGCGACACTCTTTTTTGGAGCTGTCAGTGGTACACTAAGTCTGTTTGACTGTGTTACCCCGATGCGATTTTCTATTGGTTTTGGTTGTAAATTTAATACTTAATTTTCTTACTACTTTTTCGAAACAAGCAGTAAGCATTTTTTTTGGGAAAATAAATATCTTTAGATAGATGCGTATTTGTAGTTGTAATTCAATAGGTGTCAATATAATTAACTGAAACAGAAAAGATTTGACAAAAATTTTGAAATTGCTTTTTGTGCAGGCAATTTGATTATGTAAACATTGAACATTCGGAATCAATGTCAATGTAATTTTGCTCCAGTGCAAGGAAAAATGCTAGCGAAAAAGTTATTTCTTATAAATTATGTCAAGAATTTTATTTAAATATAATTTTGTGTATCTTCAAAACTCTTAATAAGCACTACAAATGTGTTTACCAACATATATTAATGTACAACATTTATATGCGCGATTTTTAAATCGGAATGCATTTGAGTTCGGAACGCATTTGAGTTCAATTGAACATTTCTGTACCTATGGCTGAATATTTAAATGTAGCTGAAGTGGTTAAAATATTTTAAATAAAATCAAAAACTTTTGGAAAATTGTCCATTTTCATACATTTCTATACTCAACATATGTAACAAAACTATCAACTCTACCTCAACTTCAATTACCATCTCCACCACACAATGTGTAAAAAATTCACTACGAAGACAAAAATCGAACTGTCATTGCTCACATAATTTTTTTTTACAAATGTGAGCCATTTAAAATTTTTTCGTCTAGAGCTGCGGCAATGATAACGATAATGACAATGATAATGATAATGTTATCATTGGCTGCGGTCTGTATCGCCCCTGGCCAAATCGCCGGTACACTCACTGCAGTTGGCCGGTAGACGTTTGCGGTGGAGCTGTTTGCAGCTCTGTGGACGGTGCTAAACTTCTACTGGCCGACGATTGTGTTG
This sequence comes from Melieria picta, assembly GCA_964056695.1. Classification (NCBI taxonomy): domain Eukaryota; kingdom Metazoa; phylum Arthropoda; class Insecta; order Diptera; family Ulidiidae; genus Melieria; species Melieria picta. Next base: position 65,799,820 of record OZ057399.1, read on the forward strand.
CAGTGTGGCGCCGACTCATTGGCCGGCGACCGCCCGGGCTGCTGCCTGAGTTGGCCATGCTGGAGGAGTTTTTTGTGGTAGAGCGCGGCCCGGTGATGTTGAGCGCACACAGCCATATACTCTCGGCCGTGCAGTGCTACAACATATCGCATTTCATTGTTAACAACCCCCGATCAACACAAAATTTTCTGGTGTCCAGTCAACTTTGGTGTAAAAATATAAAAGTTAAATTTCAAATTCAAATTTTAAACTGACAATAATTGTGGTGAATATTTATTGCCGGGTAGAGTTGCTTTTGCAAAGCATTCGAAATTATATAAAATTGTTTCATGATTTTAGTTGGAAAGCATCTAATTTGTGAGAATAATATTTCATTTTTTTTCCCCTGCTCATGCCAGCATAAAAAGTCAGTGTCCGAAACATAAAATCGTTTTAAACTACACTTAAGAAATTCATGAAAACTCCAGTTTTTCAGGGTTTGTCAAGAGCCCGTAAACCTAAAAGTTAATGTACTCATTCACCACAGTGACAGTTTTACACGTGAATAACAACAATTTGACAGGCGCCTTCAGAAAAAATCGACGTCCGGTTGTCAAAGAGTGTCGCTACTTAGGATTTACTTTGCTTTACACTTCGGGTTGCTCTCACTTATCCAGACTAATTTCTTGCTGTCAAATAAATACCCCCGTCACATAAATACCCGAGCCATTTAGATACATTTCGTGGTGTGTACATTAGTACCCATGCGTACCCGAAAAAATGAATATAGTATGTATCATAGAAGTCATTTCTACATACGACATTGCTTTACTGGTGCTGCCAAATAAACTTCCTACCATACTTCATGGTGAACATAATTTGAATTCTTATCGTTTGTTTATTGTGCAGCAGACTACGCAGAGGACACCGAGAATTTAAAAACAAAATAAAAAAGAAATTTGACTGTTATATTAACTTAAAGAAGTGATTTTTGCAAGCGTAAGTACATTCATTATGTTTTAAAGGTAAAATATAGCTAAGCTTTAGTTTTTCTTTATAGAAAATGCCCAGAGAAAGACGATGTGCATTAGATGCCCTCCGTGTGCCAGCTACTACAACTATCCGCCCAAGGAGCTGGATTCGAAACGGTAAGTATTGATTGTGTTACCAATAAAGTGTTTGGTCGCGTGTTTGTCGGTGTTTATATGGGTCAGATGTGTGCAAACATCTTGACCTCTGCATTGTGGTGGTGTCACATGAAGGGTTTTGTCGCGTGTTTGTCATGTTTTTTCGGTGTTTTTATGGGAAATATTGTAATGGGTGAAATATGCCTACGCGCCTATTTTGCATACCTCTATGGTGGTGCGGAAAATGCAAAGATATTTATATAGATATATCTATTACGTGTAATAAATTTTTATTGTGAATGAATAAAGCATATTGTGATGTACATTAGTTACTTGCAATAAGAGGAATCTTAAAATATTTGTCGTCTGGATTGTATACATTTGCAAAACAAAAAATTACAATATATCAAGACTTAGCACAATACTTCTCAATTTTTTGTTTTTCGAAATTACCCCGGGCGGCATCAGGTTGACGATGAAATATCAAATCCAACAGCTGATATTTTTTCACCACAACTTTTACCAATTGGCAGCACAAAATTTCTATGCAAAAGGGAGGCAGAATAATGCAAAAATATAACAATATGAACGAACCAAAACAATTTTGGTTACTGGCAAACTTTTTGACATCACATTTAGATTACAGAATGAACACATATTCTTGTACCGGCAGCGATTTTACTGTAAATCATAATTTTGTGCACAAACATCCATCCCCGAAAAATTTTCAAGCAGAAAACAGCTGATTGGGTTTCACCACGAATTGCAAACGCATTGCTAAATTGAAAGTTGTATGAAAAATAGCCAATAAGCAATGCAAAATTATATGAGATTATTATAATTGAATGAGCTATAAGCAATTTTATGATCGCGTTTTTCTTAGATATGAATAATTTATTGATTAATATACAGTAAGATGCTTCCGATTGCTGTTATATTGGAAAACTAATTATCATTTTCCGGCAGCAAAATAAGTCCGCGAGCTGCTCCGGACAATAGATAAATAGAAAAACCAGCTGAGCACCAATTCACCATGAATTGAATGCAAAATAAAAAGGAAATTTGTATGGCAGAAGGCGAAGGTTTTACGTAAAATAACAGACAATCGACGTATTCTAAGACATTGTTAAGGCTGCGGCCCATAGAATCCGTTGCGTACGTGAGAGCGAAGTATTCAACTGACAACTAAATTAAATGTATGAAATTGTTTGTGGTGGTACCCACGTTGAAGTAACGCACAAAGTTGAGCAACTTTCAACTTTTGCCGTACGTTGAATACTTTGACAAATAACGAATGATTGTTTTCTTGTCATTTAAATTTTATTTCTATTTTCGTTCGAATAGAAATTTGGTTTGTTTTCAATTTTGCCAATATGTTTGAGGAAAAACTAATAGAAGTGGTGCAGCAGTATGTCTGCTTATTTGATAAATCGACTCAAAGACGTCGTCAATTTCCATTTTTATTAAAATGTTTGCCAAAGCTCAAAAATATCACACAATTTATGTTTACTGACAAAAAACAGAATATTTTTTGTATCCGTTGACAACGTATTCATTGGGTCGAGTCCCTCCTTCATTCCGTCGCTGTCAGTTGAATACTTCGCTCTCACGTATGCAACGGATTCTATAGGCCGCAGCCTTAAGGCACGCAAACCACATATATGTATGTACTATGTGAGATGTTCGGAGTGAAAAACATTTATTCCGGCAAGCCTTTTCATATAAAACCAAACGCTTTCAATTATTTCCCCGCCAACCAAATTGCAAACAGCTGATTTCTTTGCTCTCAAAGAGTTTTTATCTTGGTTATCTAGATAATCACACGTATAGGAAATTTCAGCTGTTTTTTGCAAAATGAGCTAGTGTAATGTCTTATTAGTCTTTGGTTCGTGTTGTTGTGCTGTCGTCAAAATAAGCGCAGATAAGCGTTTCCATACGATTGTTCTGATTCTATATTTTGACTGCTGCAGTCGTGTCGCTGACGTCGTCTATGTGTTCGATCCTGGGGTAACGCCCATACAACTCGAATCTTTTACGTGGGATCCTCCAAAGGAATCATAGTTTAGACGTTTCATTCCAATGAAATTAATTCCATAGGCACGGGATCGTCCAAAGGAATCATAGTTTAGACGTTTTATTCCAACGGTATAATTCCATAGGCGTTCAGCGGGGGGCGTGACACTTTTTATGCAACCCAAATGTAACTTTACTTACTTAACTGGGCATAACAACCCGTTACCGGGTTATGGCCTACCGCAAAAGCTCTCTCCAGGCGCTTCTGCTTTGCGTGCGCCTTCTCCAGTTGGTCATATCACTAAGCAAATAAACACTTGATTTGCTTAGTGGTCGTATCAAGAGAAGATTGGGGGCAGAATAAGCGTCCTATAGAGTGCAAGTTTTGTCTGTCGAGAAAGGACTCTGCTACTCAGTTGCCTACCAAGACCATAGTAGCACGTATTGGCACGAGCAATCCCTCGCTTTATCTCCAGGCTGATATCATTGCTGCTGTTTATCGCGGTGCCAAGGTAGACGAATTTCTTGACAACTTTAAAAGTATACCTGTCGGCCTCGACGTGATACCCTAGCCGCTGCTTTACTTTAAAACCTTGAATTACACCTTCATGACACTTGGTGCGAACTACAAATTTAACCATGTTCTTGACAGGAGGAATGGAGCATCATTTTATAAGGGGCGTGGAACCGCCCGCACAAGCCAATAGTTAAATATACAATAGAATAGCTTCCTAACAATAAGTTGCACGGCATCGAAGCCAAATAGTAGGCCCCTTTCAGATTTTACCGGTAAAATGTTTGAAGGAGCGTTCCAGGAGGAGCGCGACACCTCCTATGCAACGCAAGTTCTTCAAATCCCTCTACTTATTATACAAACACGAATAAAAAGGCCCAAAGTTTATTACATGTATGAGCACCAATTTTTAATGAAAGGAAATAATAATTTAATAATAATTTGCAAGAAAATGCAGAAAGTCCTGGATAAGATTGATAACTGGTGCACAGGACAGGGTCTTTCCGTTAATCCCAGTAAAACGACTTTGGTCCTATTTACTAGGAAGCGGAAGCTGGATGGTCTCGAACTGCCAGTACTGAAAGGTGTGACCCTCAGTCTATCCACGGAGGTGAAATATCTAGGGGTTATCCTAGACAGGAAACTAACGTGGAAGATGCATGTCTTGACGAAAGTAGACCGTGCGCTGAAGGTTTTCCAACAGTGCCGTCGAGCTTTTAGCAAGACCTGGGGCCTGAAGCCTGCGGTGGTCCTCTGGATATATACCGCACTCATCAGACCCATAATTACGTACGCATCGGTAGTCTGGTGGAGACGAACAATGGTTAAGTCCGCAGCTTTGGCTCTGAACAGACTACAAAGAAGTGTATGTATATGCATTACGGGTGCCATGAGCACTGTCTCGGGTGATGCCCTTAATGCCATGCTTGACCTGCTTCCCCTAGACCTAAAAGTTCAAGAGGAAGCGATGAAAGCGACATGTCGGCTATATTCCTATGGATACTGGCACGACAACAAGGGATCGGGTCATGGAGAAATCTTCAAGAGGTTGTCAGCGCAATATCCGTTGCTGCTGGCCCCTAAGGATTGCCTAATACCCGTAGTATCCTTTAGGAGGAACTTTGAAGTGAGGTTCCCAACGCGCGACCAATGGGACAACCCACAGGCCATGCTAGGGGATCTGACGGATATTTTCTTCACTGACGGATCCAAGACCGATAAAGGTACTGGAGCTGGATGGCACCTCGATGGAAGTGTCAACTGCTACTACTCACTGGGTGGGCTGACTACCGTCTTTCAGACGGAAGTCTTCGCCATTCTGAAGGTAGCGGAATGGATAATTGGGAGGAAATGGTGCGGGAAACATATAGGAGTCTGTAGTGATAGTCAAGCTGCACTTAAGGCCCTGGAGAACGCGCGTGTTACCTCTAAGATTGTCCAAGAATGTAAGTTGAAGCTAAAATCAGTCGCGAGACGTAATAAGCTCCAACTTATCTGGGTTCCGGGACACTGCGGTGTTCTAGGTAACGAAACTGCCGATGAACTGGCTAACTGTGGATCAGGGTGTACACCCATGGGACCAGAACCAATAATCGGCACCAGTCTAGCAGGAACCCTGGACTGGATCAGGTCCTGTGTAAATAACCTACACAGAGAACGTTGGTCTAGCTTGGGAAGCTGTAAAACTGCCAAGTGTTTTGTGAAAAGCCCGAACAGGAAAGCAGGGAATTTCCTCCTGAAGCTGGGAAGGAAAGACCTCCGTCGAATGGTCGGGTTAATCACAGGACACAATCCATGGGGGCGACATATGGCCAACATGGGCATCATCGAGGATCCGACTTGCATGTCTTGCCTGGAGGAGGTTGATAGTACAGAGCACTTTCTCTGTGCATGTCCTGCCTTCTCTAGAACGAGATTGCGCACGCTGGGTTCAGATGTAATGAGAATGGACGAAGTTCATTCTCTCACCCTGTGTGATCTCCTGAGATTCATTAATGAGTCCGGGAAATTTGCACAGGAGACCTCATAGCCCTTTCTCCCTTTCCACCCACTTTCTCTTTTTCTCTTTCCCATTCCAATCTCCTCTATCAACCTTTTTCCTGAGCCTTAAGTACAATGGGCTATAAAGCCTGAGTGCTTGAGGTAATGACCTCCCTTAGGTTATTTCCTCGGCTCCCCCTCACATCCATCCATCCATCCATCCAATGCAAACATATTTAACCCTAGAAGGGTAATCATTAGGGATCGGATTTATATGCAAGTGCATATTTTTTTGGAGCTACCGATTTGAACGGGACCAAGACAAAATTCCAATTTTTATTGAAAAATATTAAGAATGAGCTAACATATGCACTGCATATTTGCATATTGGTTATGAACCAAATGTAATTCATTTCTTGCTTTCTTCTTCTTCAATGAAAAAGGCGGCGGTAACGTTATAAAAAACTTTATTATCGACCGGCCATTGCGCGGCCGATGTGTCTTGTTGCAAGGCGAAAACGAGAGTAAGTAAGTAAAATAGAAAAGAAGGAAAACTACAAAAGTGCTGCCACAGCATACGCAAGGTGGCAGTGTTGCCACAAGCGTTCAGGAACATCCCGGGCGGCCGTGAAATATCTTTTCACAATATAGGTAGAACTGCGAGCCTGCTAATTGGTCTGGTCATGTCCCCTTGCTTCGTGCGTAGCTTCACCACCCGATTCAAGCCATCCTTGCCAGGGAAGGTTTGTGTCACCTGTCCCATAATCCAGACAGATGGTGGCAGGTTGGCCTCCTTAACAAGGACCAGATTGCCAACTTCGATGTTCGGCTGCTTTTGATGCCATTTTGGACGATTTTGAAGAGCCGTCAAGTACTCCTTATGCCAGCGTTTCCAGAACCCTTGGTGCATGGCTTGGAGATGCTGCCAGTACCCAAGTCGACTGATAGGAACTTCAGCAAGGTCCCCTTCTGCCACCGCGGTGTATGGTCTACCTATTAAGAAATGAGAAGGAGAGAGATAGTTAAGGTCTGCATCCGGAACCGCTCCCAGGGGTCGTGAGTTCACAACAGCTTCGATTTGTGACAGCAGGGTTTGCATTTGCTCGAACGTTAGCACCGTGTCTCCAATGACACGACGTAGATGGAGCTTCACCGACCGGACCGCAGATTCCCATATCCCGCCCCAGTGCGGGGAATAAGGGGGAATGTATGTCCATTTGACCTCCTCCTTGGCTAAGAAGGCTGCTACGACCTCGTTGTGCGTTTGTGATTGAAGCAACTGGTACATTTCGTCAAGTGTACGTGAAGCTCCCACGAAGTTTTTGCCGTTGTCACTGAAAATGTGGGCGCATTTACCCCTTCGAGCCATGAACCGTCGCAGTGCAGCGAGAAAGCAATCTGTACTCAAGTCTGTGGCCAATTCAATATGGATGGCTGATGTTACCATACAAACGAACAGGCATATGTAGCCTTTAGATGTGCGTGAGTTTCGAAGACGAGAAACCTTTAGGGTTAAGGGCCCAGCATAATCACACCCAGTATGTTGAAAGGGAAAAGCCTGATTGACTCGCACCGCAGGTAAATCTGCCATCATTTGCGTTGTCGTGTGCTGCGCTTGACGGAAACATCTTAGCCTTCGAATTAAGTTGCGTGCTCCAAAAACCCAATATTTTTGTCGAATGATAATGAAAAGAGCAGATACGCCTGGGTGCAGGTTTTTGTGGTGTTCTTCTCTTAAGATGAGGTGTGTTATGTGATGATCCTTTGGTAGGATTATCGGATGCTGCGTTTCTTTAGCAAGAGCAGAGTTGCAAATTCTTCCTCCCACTCGAATTAGACCATGCTTATCCACAAACGGCGCCAATTTGAGAAGTTTAGAGTTGCTGCCGACATTCGTGCCACTCACGAGGTGTTTTCGTTCCGGAGCGAACTGATCTTGTGCCAGCTTCAACAAAAATATTCGTGCATGATTGATTTCTTCAAAGGTTAAACCATTGCAACTTGATGTACGCTTAGATTTGCAGTTGTTGATAAATCGGAATGTATAGGCCGTCACTCGAACTAGTCTCCACCAGGATGAAACACTATTTGCTAAAATTTCATAAACATCATTGACCTCCACTTGGCTAGTTACCATAGCAATTGTACGAGATTTGACTTCAGCAACCACGTCTGGCTGATCGAAGCAATTTGTTGCCACTTGAGTGACCGATGACGAAGACTGATCGTCCTTACGGAGCCACGTTGGTCCCTTCCACCATAAGTCATGTCCTAGAAGATGTTCAGCCATCATTCCGCGAGATGCACAATCTGCCGGGTTATCCTTTGAAGCAACATGCCTCCAAACGTTGCGTGGCAAGGTATCCAAAATCTCCGAAGTACGGCTGGCAACAAATGTTTTTAATTTGATTGGTTGCATTGATAACCAGGAAAGCACTACAGTAGAGTCGCACCATGCGTTTAAGGTAAATTGTTTGTCCGGGAAGGAACTCAGAACACTCTTCATCAACCGCGTTAGCAACAGTGCCCCACACAGCTCTAGTCTTGGTAGCGAAACTTGTTTAAGTGGTGAAACACGAGTCTTCGCCGCGACGAGTGATGTTTGAACATTGCCATCAACGCCCTTGTACCGGCAATAAATAGCTGCAGCATATGCCTTTATTGAGGCATCCGAAAAGCCATGCAGTTCGACTGAATCCCCCGAATTGAAGATGTAGCGCTCAATATCTAGACTGCTAAGGTGATAGATATCTTGCCTGTATTTGAGCCACAATTTTGCAAGGTCGTTAGGAAGCACTTCATCCCAATCTAAATTCCGTAGCCAGAGCTCTTGCAGCAAGATTTTAAAGTTTACAACAACTGGAGCCACCAGCCCCAAAGGGTCGAATATTTTCGCTGCATCGGAGAGTACATACCGTTTTGTTGCATTTTCTTGCAGGCTTATGTTCACTTTATAGCCAATTTTGTCTTCGTTTGCCCTCCAGTATATACCCAAAACCTTTGTTGAATTGTCACCCGAATTTTTTAAGAAACTGGGATCGTAATTTTCGTTGCCGTCTTCAATCACTCGTCTGGAATTCGATACCCATTTACGGAGCTCTAGGCCCGCAAGTGACATCAGTTGAACCAGCTCCTCGCGAATGACTATCAGTTCCGCTTCCGTATGTGCACCCGTTACGACATCATCCACATAGAAATCCTCGAACAGCACCTTTGCAGCAATAGGATGCGTGTGTTGGTGGTCTTCGGCCAATTGTTCAAGAACTCTAACTGCCAGAAATGGAGCGGAGGCGGTACCATATGTAACTGTGCATAATTCATAGTGCTCAAGTGGTTCCTCGGGGCCTTCCCTCCAGAGAATCCTTTGAAACCTGCGATCCCTTTCAGCCACCCAAATTTGGCGAAACATTTTTACAATGTCCGCAGAAAAGACATAGCGATGGAGCCGAAAACGCAAGCAGACAGAGAACAAATTTCGTTGAATGGATGGTCCAACGTGCAGCTGACTATTTAATGACACCCCCCTAGCATCCTCAAAGGAGCCATCAAATACGACGCGCAGCTTCGTTGTAACAACAGGATGATGTGGCATGTAGAAGACTTGCTGATTAGGAACGTCGATCTCGTTGTCGTTCAATTTTCGCATGTGTCCTAACTTGCTGTACTCTCGCATAAAATCGATGTATTGCGACCTCAGTGAACTATTCTTTTGAAGTCGTCGCTCCACGGCCGTGAACCGTGCTAAGGCGCCTTGAAAAGTATTTGAAAACGTAACTTCAGGTTCTGTGAATGGTAGTTGCACCATATAGCGACCATCTACATGTCGGCTATGTGTTGTACGAAAATGTTCTTCAGCGAAAATTGAACTCGGGTCATTGGATGATTTTTCTTCAATGGCCTCAATTTCCCAGAAGCTACGAAGAGTCCGATCTATATCGGGAACTGCAATGAATGACAAGGTCGATGGTTGTTCAACAACAGTTAGAATCGATGTAATAACCCAGCCAAAAATTGACGAAATTGCTATGGTATTTCCGTGCTCATCGTAGAACTTCTCCATGGTTAAGACATTCCAAACATGATCCGCCCCTAATAAAATGTCAATTGGAGCTGGGCAATCAAAGGTCGGATCGGCTAAACTGAGATGACGAAGTAGCTTTGTGTCGATAGAGCGAATGTTGTCACGTGGCAGTGACGTAGTTATTTGATGCAGTATGTGTACCTTGGCCTGCAGACTATGTTGCGAGACCCGTGATTTCAAAACCAATTCACTGCATCCACGAGTAGTATCAGCCCTAACAGATGATATCCCAGTAATAGCAATGCGTAATGGAGTACGAGTTAACCCAAGACGTTGAATACACCCCTCGCTAACGTATGATAACTCCGATGCTGAGTCTAGCAGCAGCCGACATGGAACGAAACTACCTTGGGAGTCACGAACTTCAACGACGGCGGTAGGCAACAGCGATGCACGTGGAGGCTGATTTGAAGAATTGGTTAATGTGGTGTGGCTTGTATTGCTAGCCACTGAATTTAACGAAACTGATCCAGTAGCAGCGACAGGAGTGTGAGACGAATTATCAGCTGATCGATTCTGCGAAATTGACGACGACGATTGATGCGATGTAACTGCAGAGGCTTGATCGTGAACAAGTGTGTGATGTCGTCCTTTACAATTCTTACAGCGAAATTGCGACCTGCAGTTGTATGCGTTATGGCCAGCCTTCAGACAGTTAAAGCAAAGCGATTTTGTTTTAACCATTGCGCGACGTTCAGCCAACGTTAATGCCAGGAAACGTGGGCACCTGCTGATCGTATGTTCTGTTGAATTACACCGTATGCATTGTTGTTGATTGTTCTGAACTGAAACTAAAGTCTGCGAGCCCCGCGGTGAATTTCTGTTATGTGGTTTAGTTGAGGCTGTAGCCCTGCCTTGAGTAAGTTCTAATTCTTCACACCTTGCCTCCAAAAAAACAAAAAAGTCTTGAATGGTGGGCTTATCCGTAGTTCGGCTACCTTCTATCCACCTTTTGCGAGACTCTGAGTCCAGCTTTGCTTGCAAAATGTATATGAGCCAATGGTCACGTTCGTTTTGGTCAACTGCTTCAAGACCTCGAATAATTTCATTGGCGTCATCAGATATCTTGCGCAACCCTACGGCACTCTCACTCGAAATAGCAGGCAGCGACATGAATGACTCAATAAAGGATGTGACAATATAACGAGGCCTTTCGAAACGCTCCTTTAGGCGCCCCCAAGCCGTGTTGTATGCTGCCTCAGTAGTCTGGATGTGCTTCACAAGGTTGGCAGCGTCGTCCCGTAGAAAAGATTTCAAGTAATGGAATTTTTGAGTGTTGGTTAAATTTGCTCTTGAATCGATTGTGCTAACAAACAAATCTCGAAAGGCCGGCCAATCCTTATACGCACCTGTGAATGGTTGAATATTAATTTTTGGCAATTCACTTTCCCTAACAGGCGGCGCAACTGGAGATCCGCTCAATCGCTGCAGAATTGTGCTTTGCTGATCGGCCAGTCTGGTGAAAGCATCGGCATGGTCGCCGTCTGCTAACGAATTTAACCGCTTCCAGTTCGAAAATATGTTTTGCGCCTTCAAATACCTTTCCTCATAGTCAGCAAATTCGATATCAGGATCCACATTGCCCGGTTGATCCTCGCACGCGTATACCCTTGCTGCCAACTGCTGGTAATTGTCCCAAGCAGTTAATAATCGAATAGCACGCACTTCGATTTCACCCCAGGTGCAAGCTGCAGGCAGATTTTCTGCAAACGTCAAAACCCGAGTAATCGAGCCTTTTGCCTGCCTGAGCTGTAGTGAACTTATTTTAATTTCTGGATCCATTTTGCTTGACCAAATTATCAGTACCACGCAACACGATAATACCACTCGTTCACTTCAAATGTCAACGTCTCGCTGAGCTTAACTCGCTTCTTTTCAACAACAAAAATCAGTTCGTTATGTCGTGCCTTTCTACAACACAACTGGCGCAAGCGAGATAGCTATATCAACATACGCGAATAAGTTCACAAAGAACGCCGCTAACGGCTTACACTGCACAAACACAGACGGCGATATTCAAATTCACTTGTGCACGTTTATGCATGCTATGTCCTTTTAGGCAACTGTACCTGATTTTGTACCCGGTGTCCAGAGGAGCACCTCTTGGGTCCTAATACACACTGTCTGCAAATAGTGTCCGAAGGAGCACCCGACGCGATTTCAAAACAACAAGTTAGCGCAGTGTCCGAAAGAGCACCCGCCGCGATTTCACAACAACAAAGTTAGCGCAGTGTCCGAAGGAGCACCCGCCGCGATTTCACAACACGAGTTGGGCGCAATGTCCGGAGGAGCACCCGCCGCGATTTCACAACAACAAAGTTAGCGCAGTGTCCGAAGGAGCACCCGCCGCGATTTCACAACAACAAAGTTAGCGCAGTGTCCGAAGGAGCACCCGCCGCGATTTCACAACACGAGTTGGGCGCAGTGTCCGGAGGAGCACCCGCCGCGATTTCCAAGCAACAAGTTAGCGCAGTGTCCGGAGGAGCACCCGCCGCGATTTCACAACACGAGTTGGGCGCAGTGTCCGGAGGAGCACCCGCCGCGATTTCCAAGCAACAAGTTAGCGCAGTGTCCGGAGGAGCACCCGCCGCGATTTCACAACACGAGTTGGGCGCAGTGTCCGGAGGAGCACCCGCCGCGATTTCCAAGCAACAAGTTAGCGCAGTGTCCGGAGGAGCACCCGCCGCGATTTCACAACAACAAAGTTAGCGCAGTGTCCGGAGGAGCACCCGCCGCGATTTCCAAGAAAGAGTTGGGCGCAGTGTCCGGAGGAGCACCCGCCGCGATTTGCACAATACGTTGTCCTGCTAGTTGCTTAATACAGGATCCGGCTCGAAGGACCAATTTTGGTTATGAACCAAATGTAATTCATTTCTTGCTTTCTTCTTCTTCAATGAAAAAGGCGGCGGTAACGTTATAAAAAACTTTATTATCGACCGGCCATTGCGCGGCCGATGTGTCTTGTTGCAAGGCGAAAACGAGAGTAAGTAAGTAAAATAGAAAAGAAGGAAAACTACAAAAGTGCTGCCACAGCATACGCAAGGTGGCAGTGTTGCCACAAGCGTTCAGGAACACATATGTTGCATATTTTTGCATTTTTTACATAGTTTTTGCATATAAATCTGATACCTAGTAATCATATTTTACATACGTTGTTGGTAATCTTCGTCGAATCGACGAAGTCGTATTCAACTCCGATTTTTGGAAGAACTAGAAATCGTATAAATTCCAACTTCATTATATAATTATACTTAGACATTTTTTTGTAAATAATTCGCACAATAAAGCAGCTAACTGAGATCACACGAAAAGAGAAAGCAATCAGATCGGAGAATAACCAGAAATTTGAAGAAATGTATTTGGTGTTCGCCGAATCGACGAAGGTTACCCTTCTAGGGTTAAATATATTATATAGACAGATTATTATTAAAAAAAAACCGATTACCCAAAAATACGCAGTTGGTATATCCACTGATAATTCGGAAGTATGCATCGGATTTCAATGTACCCCATGAATAGGATTATCCAAGAGAGTGCCTCTAATAATAATTTCAGCATATAAAAAACAACTATGAGGGGGATTCCTATTTTTTCGTGAAAGGAGCTTCTTTTCAATTATTCTTAGCTTACTTGTATAATTCCACTGCGCTCTAATCTCGCTATGCTATGCTCTAATCTCTTTAACAAATTTTTTCTTGACATTTGATGGAAGTTGGTTCTTTCCTCAAGTCTTAGTGACTCTGCTAGAGTGCTTTTGCCCAGCCCGATGAAAGGTTCTGGTGCAAGGGGGATCGTAGCTGCCCCAGTTCTAGCAAGGCTGTCAGCCTCCTCATTCCCTTCTATTCCTCTGTGTCCTGGAACCCAGAGGATTTTAACCTGGTTATATGTACCCAGTTTATTCAATGCTTCTATGCATTCCAGCACCAACCCTGAGGTAATCTCATACGAGATTAGTGCTTTGATGGCTGCTTGACTGTCCGAACAGATGACTATGTCTTGCCCCCTGTACAAACGCTCGAGGTTGGTCTGCACACAGAGCCTGATGGCTGATATATGAAAACCAATGTTTTGCATTCTCTATAGTATACATTTTCTAGCAACTACACAAAATTTTAATTTTTGTTTAGTCGGATTTATCAACTCGGTCACAGTCGATGGCCATTAACGTTGGATTAGCAACAAGTGTTGCTGACTTCAAGCATTTCTCTGCCCACTTCATTTTTTCATCCTGTTCTTCAATTTTCGCCAACGGTGTCCAGGACAAATCAAATTCAAGACGATAGCTTCCCAAATATTTTTGCTCAACACAGCCACTCCATTCCTGCAATCCCAAGTCACTTATTGTATTGTATGTGTGTAAAACAAATCCATAAATCTTACTTCCGGCGAGAGCATGCTGAAATAACTTTGACCTGATGGTCTTTGATACAGATGGTAAATCTGGCCGGGTTTTTTTGTAAAGTTGCAAGCCGCGTTGTGTAAGACTCGGCTATCCTCGGATTCTTTGAGAATGTTCCTGGCTTGTGCTTGTAGCATTTTTATCTGTAACGTGAAAATCCCACTGTGAAAATTCCAACCAACCACTTTTCGGGCATAAATAACCTGATCAAGGATGACGCACAATTTCTGGCAGGTGCTGGTTCTCAGCTGTGCATCGGCATTTTGGATTTGCGCAGCCAACGCGATGATATCCGTTTCTTCGTGCATAGAAATACGCAGTGGATCAAGCAGATGAACACCATTTGGGTGAGAATTGCGCTCCACCAGCTGTGCTGTTGGATAATATTGAAAGGAACTTTATGATTCCTCGAGCGCTACACAGCAGACTACATACCCTTCTTTACTGCCGTTTCATAAGTAAGACGCTCCATTTCGGCATATCTTTTCATACCAATTAACCTGTTCCCCAAGCTAAAAACAAAATAAATCAAATATAGGATTTACTTTGCTAAAATCTTAGACTTTTAAAAACCACTAGCAGTACTGCTGCGGTAGTCGACAATATGATTTAAAGTGCTGCCATCGCAACCAAATAATTTACTTTTCAATTTGCCATTACAATGTTTAGTGAAATGGGTTGATTAAATTTCAGTGACAAAAAACTTTTTTTAAGCATCAAGTGTGCATTCATTTCACAATTTGTACTTATTGAACTACCAAAATTTTGTATATGGAAAAACTTGGAGTTAAAGTTTCACAAACTCATCTCGATGAATGCCAACGAAGCTGATAAGTCATGATAGAAAGCACAAAAATAAATGAAGCAGCAAATTCACCGATTCCTTTAAAACGATTTATAAAAATGTTATAAAATCTGATTAAATCACTTCATTGATTTGTGAGTAAAAGTAAACGCAATTCGAAAAATCGCAAACTACTCCTTGCAACCCTATCAGCTGTGAATCTTTTCATGAGCTCTTTGTCTCTTTCTAATGACACATCCAATATGCAAGCCAACAACAATAGCGTTTAAATTTCGACATGCAGTAGGTGCGAGAGAAAACAATAGAAAGCGTTTGACGTCTATAAATTTTCTACCAGCCTTCATTTCCGAACAATTTCTTGCATCAAACTCTATTTTGGCCATTTTCAAGAATATGATGTTTAATAAACGGGAAGACGGCATAATTTAAGTGAGGCGGAAACAAGTTCCGATTGTTTGCCCGAAATTGAAAGGGAATAAAAGCGTAATGCCAAAAGTGATATTCGAAAAGGGAACGAAAGAAAACAAAAATCGAGAATCTCAAGAAAAAATGTGAATGTGCAAATGGGGCGTCAAATTTTGTGTATTTGGAAGCAAAATTCATTGTAGCAGCAAAGGAGAGGAGCAGAACGTATAGACCCACGACGAAAGAAATAAAAAAAAAATCGAAAAACGACAAAATTTGCAGTAAGCATTATAAAGATAAAACCTATTGTGATTAGAATAATTTAGCAACAGAAAAAAAGTAAAAAAAAATAAACGAAACAACGAAAGGAAACGTAAGATATACATTCGAGTGGAGCAAGTGAATGTACATACACATACCTACGTGGAGGCTCTCACTGACAGCAGTGGGCTAAACGTGACGAGTGAATAACACAAATTGAGAAATTGAGTCTGATTTATCGTGAGGGCACAAACACACCAACCGCATGCAAATAAATATACAAACCTCTGAGGGCTTATCCACATTTCCGGCTCATTCACTTTCTGGCCCGCCCCAACCCCAAGTATCAAAATCCTCTACAGACAGGAAGCGCATACCAAAGCCAGCGCAATTGAGACTTCACAGGCAAACAGAGGTAACTAGCTGCAAACGAGGAGGTGTTGTCACTTCTGTTGAGTGAGAGTGTGCCTATTTGCGAAGAGTTCACGATTCAAGGACACCCGCCATCCATATCTCCCAATCTTGTAGTGTGTCACTGGAATCAGCATCAAATACAGAGCGACAATCACCAGCGATTACTAGTAAGTTATGCTTCCTCGAGTTTGCTGTATGGCGGGAATGTCGCCGTTTTCGAGTTCAACTGCACAAATCGGGGCAGTCATATAATACATGGTTTGAGTCAATGTAGTTCGAAGTATAGTCATTGCAACTCTTGAAGTGTAGGAAGCAATAACAGAATGAATTATTAGGACACGCCGTTCGCATTCAGTTTTGCTTAAGCTAGCATTACAAACCACGGATGCAAACAAATATTGTAAAGAACCAACATCTAATATAGATATCTGACTGGCGCAGAAATTAGAAAAGATAGTCATTAGATCGACAAAAACTTAAGCAAGTGACATAAAGTAGCTTTAGGGAAAGTGTTCAAGCCAAGCCAATTTCAACCACTTTAATAAACTTACTAAACTTTTTTTTGTAGTTTAGCAACTGAGTTGACGTTTATTAAAATTGGATAGTTAGTCGGTGACAAACGAAGCAAAAAATGCGCCCAGCAATACCACCAGGCGTACGTGTTGTACGTGGACCAAATTGGATATGGCAGAATCAAGGTAATTATAATTTAATGTTCTAATATAAACTTACACACTGTTTAGGCACTTCAAATATTTAAATGCTAGCAAATGCAATTAAATATTGTTAACTTGGGGTAGTTTGCTTAACGCTCTTTATCTGGCCTGAAGACTACCAAAAACCGTTTTGTGCTTACCTTAGTCTTCTATCTGTCAATTTTGGTGCCAACAATTTTCAGAAAAAATGTAAATTATAAAATTAGAGACATACAAATACTTGTAGATAGAAATTTAAAAGGTTAAAAAACGGTTGGCTTTGAGTTCCACAGAGTTATGCAGAAAGAGCATATGTAACATGACATATTGCAGCTGTTGCTGTCGGGTACCGGTTTATTTTTTGTCGTCGTTACTCTGTACTCTGGTTACAAATCGTCAGATGTGTTTTTATAATTCATAGTTACAATTTGTTGATGTTGGGATCATTTTTTAAAATCATAGTGTCTCTTATACCGAAAGAACAATTGTGACTTTCAAAGAATCATTCTCGCAACGCGATCTTTAACTACGGAAGTGCAAAGAAGTTTAAGCAGTGATATAGAAAAGTGTATAAAATATAGAAATACAAATTGAATATCCTTTCCTGAGTTGAGCGAGTTGTTTAAAAATGCAAACCAAAAATGAGCAATTGCGCTCAAGGAAGAAATTTTGGAAATTTACCATATATGTCAGCCACGAGTGTTATAAAAGTGCGTCTCGGTGATTGAGTGTATACACACGCGGCCGTCTATTTTTGAAACATTCTCGATGCACACACTTATGTGATTACGTATATATAGATGTACATATATGTATCATATAAGCAGTAGCAAGTGAACAGATGTGTCGAACGAGAATGTTGCCAAGCGCACGCAGGGCACACGCCTTTCCATTTAAAGTACTAGCGAACTGTAGTGCTTATACCAACAGATTTTTGTAGTCATTGTTAAGATAAACTCGAAATGTGCATCTATCTTTAGGCATACATGTTGCTGTATTTTTATACTAAAAAGCAATGAAATAGTTAAAACCACATACCTAACGTATGCAAGGCTTTCAGTTGAGAACTTAGAACAATTTATTGAAGAATTTGTTTTCTTTTGGAAAGGAAGGCCGTTTAGCCCACGACTTATTTTATTAGTCCTTTCTCAACTTTTTTAATTAATAATAAACCTTTAAGCCTTTAAAAGTACCTTTGAAGCTGAGGGTGTATCTTAGTCTGTAAGCTGAAACTGAAATTGTGAAAAAGACGCATTGTGTTGTCTCGTTCTACGATAGGGATTATCGGCTGGGCGTTTTAGTTGCAATTCTGCCCTTTGGACATGCGTTCACGACGGTATAAATAGTACGTCAGCAAATACAGTATAACTATGAGCTATGGATCGATGTATTTCCACCGGATATGGATATTTTGACTTTTTCCACTTTTGAATATTTTCGTGAACAAAATGAGTGGTATGCATCTAGCACCTTACGGTAGGTGTTCAGATGCTTATGCTGGGGGAAACGCGGCACGCTATCACAATTTCAATGAAGTTTATTTACATACTCTAAGGGATATGTACTCCGCTCGAAGCCTGTGTGTTTAAAAATAGCACTGTTAGAACTATTTTCATGGTTCAATTTAACATAAATATAACAAATTTTGGTTTTTGAGGTAGTTTTCGACTTTACATCCGTCATTTGAATGTTCTTTCAACAGACGACGGAGAAGGTCATGTTGGCACAGTCTGCGAGATAGGACGGTCTGGTTCAACACACTCTCCCGAGAATACAGTGGTCGTAAATTGGGATTCTGGACATCGTACAAATTATCGTGTTGGCTATCAAAATCAATACGATTTAATAATTGTCGACAACGCACAAGTCGGTGAGTTGAGTCCCCGTTAATGGTTATGTAAATATATGTTTGCGAAGCATTATTGTTGCCTAATTTGGCGATTTTCTTCTCTTCACTTTTTTAAGGTGTGAGACATTCGAATGTTGTCTGTGATGGCTGTTCAAAGGGTGGCATAGCTGGCATAGTTTTTAAATGCGCACAGTGCTCCAATTATCATTTGTGCTCGTATTGTTACGGTGCAGATCTGCACGATACAGAGCACCCTTTTATCCGGTACACCACACCAACTTCATTGGGGTAAGTGTGACAAATAGCTTTAAAATCGTCTTTCGACAGTTGAAGTAACTAAATTACGAAAAATTTTATTTTTTATATTTGCAATATTTATTGGAATTTCCATCAATATTTATTATGATCATGCGATTAGTGCATAAAACCCATATCAGGAATTATTTTACTTACATAACTTAATTAGTTTATTTCTAGGATTCATATGATATGTATGATATGATGATATATACGAGCTAAATACTTTAACTGTTCTTTTTGTCAGAAACTATGACATTTTGGAAGACTACATCCATAAACTGACTAGTGCATGATTAAAAATTTAATTCTTGCCATGACTTATTAATAACGACTTGCGTTCTGTGAAATTTCGTTCTGATTTGTCAACTTTAAAAGCACGATTTTTTAAAATGTATTGTAATAATGAATTCGTTTACATTTAAGTGTTCGGCTGTCGCCCCGTAAAGGAGCTAAGCGCATTCAACTAAAAGGAATTTTCGTTGGAGCTAAAGTGGTGCGCGGTCCGGATTGGGAGTGGGGCCAGCAAGACGGAGGTGAAGGTATATATATTGATAATTTCATATTATTTGAATACAAACTTTTGAAGCAACTTGGATGTTCTTTTCTGTAGTGAGTAGAAAACTGCTTTATGTGCGGTGACACCTGCTTCGGTTTTTTTGATTGAAATTTTGACTGTGTTTAAATTAAAGGAAAAACTGGGCGTGTTATGGAAATTCGTGGCTGGGATAATGAGTCCTGTCGGAGTGTAGCAAATGTTTCCTGGGTCACCGGCTCAACAAATGTATATCGATTGGGCCACAAAGGAAACGTTGATTTAAAGTACACTGTCCCAGCTCTTGGTGGCTTTTACTACAAGGACCATATGCCTGTTTTGGGTAAATTCTCGCACGATCTGATTGTATGAGCAGATATACTGTAACAGAGAATTGTCACTTGAAGGTCAACCAGAGGAGCAGCAGCCAGTTGTTCCCACGGTGAAGCCTACGTTCTCTGTGGGTGATCGCGTCAAGGTCTGTTTGGATGTAGACGCATTGATGAAGCTGCAGCAAGGTCATGGTGGCTGGAATCCGCGCATGGTTGAGCAGTTGCCAAAGCTGGGCACAGTGCACCGTATAACTGAGAAAGGCGACATACGGTTAGTTTTGCTCATATAATTCAAAAATTTGTATGTTTGTGTACACATCTTTTTCATAGAGTTCAGTATGACAGCTGCCCGAATCGTTGGACATTCCACCCGGCAGCGCTTGTAAAAGTTCTGTCATTTCGTGTCGGCGACTTGGTGATGATAATAAACGATGCGGCCAAGGTGCAGCAGCTGCAGAAGGGGCATGGTGAATGGATTGACTTGATGCGTTACGTAAGTGATACTGTCGATGGGAATATCTATAAACGTTAATGTTCGATGGGGCTTTTTTCAGGCTCTGGGCAAGCATTGTAAGGTAGTAAAAGTG
This sequence comes from Melieria picta, assembly GCA_964056695.1. Taxonomy (NCBI): domain Eukaryota; kingdom Metazoa; phylum Arthropoda; class Insecta; order Diptera; family Ulidiidae; genus Melieria; species Melieria picta. The sequence goes on from OZ057399.1 coordinate 65,820,093, forward strand.
TACTCAGATGGTGATCTGCGAATTCAGCAGTTGGATGATGGTTTTGAATGGACGGTTAATCCGAAATGTGTAAGACTGGAGCGCTCGCCACTAGCCACAGCTGCTGAACGATCGAATAGCATGATGGATCTGAGTCATCGGCGCACGGATCATGTTATGACGCCGTTGTCGGGACTTTCTGGTACATCGTTGGCCGATAAGCTGGTTCGCGAGGCAGCGCAGGGACATTTGGACTTTGTTAAGCAGTACGTGGACGCCCATCCCGAACAAGTGGACGTCATGAGCGGTGGGAAGGCATGCATTCAAGTGGCCGCCCACCAGGGTTACGTGGAACTGGTGAAGTACTTGATAAGTAAAGGCGCAAACGTTAATGTGGTTGACAAGGAGGGAGATTCGGCGTTACACTACGCTGCCTTTGGTAATCAGCCCGAGACGATGCGTATTTTGCTACAGAGCGGAGCGGACATTAATTTTCTCAACTCCAGTCACTGTTCAGCACTGCACATTTGTGCGCACAAGAAAACTCCACATTGTGTGCGAGAGTTGCTGCAATTTGGGGCCGACGTCAACATTCAGGACTCGTATGGGGATACCGCCCTGCATGATGCCATTGGAAAGGAGAACACAGAGGTGGTAGAGTTGTTGTGCAATGCACTAAATTTGGACTTTTTAATAAAAAACAATCGGGGCTTCAACGTACTGCATCACGCCTCACTTAAGGGTAACGTGGTGGCGACCAGCCGCATTCTTCAGCTGGCTCGCCAGTTAGTGAATGTGAAGAAGGATGACGGCTTTGCGGCACTGCACCTGGCGGCACTTAATGGTCATGCACGAGTAGTCGAGACATTGGTGATAGAAGGCCAGGCCGAAATTGATATACGCAACAATCGACGCCAGACTCCATTTCTTCTGGCCGTGTCGCAAGGTCACGCAGCAGTAATTGAGCGGCTAGTGACCCTCGGCTGTGACATAACGGCTCGTGACGAAGACGGCGACAACGCAATGCACTTGTGCGTCATCAAAAAGTCGAACCTGCAACAAGCAACTGAACCATCGGCTGAAGATGCGCCCGAAATACGTGTCATTTACGACGCCCTATCGCACGTGTTTGAAGACAGGTTGATGTACACGATACTTTGCTATTTGTCATCCCGTGGCTGTTACATCGAGCTGAATAACAAAGGCGCAAACATTTTTGATTGGATTTCAAGCAGAGATATGAAGCAGCTCATTTTGGGCTACCAACGTCCAGCTAGCACAACACAAACCGCTTCGGAGACACAGGCTAGTGGAGGTATTTCAAGTACCAGCATGGGCCAATTGGCATGCAACATTCATGCAATGAATTTAAACAACGACAATAACGATGACGGTGCGGCTGCCGGCGCTGTTGTGGCCAGCGTTTCCACTTGTAACAACAGCAACGAAGTTGTGGCTGATGGAACGTTAACAGCCATACCTGGATACGCTTCCGTAATACACAGGCAAACTCCTACGCTACACGTCGAAAGGTCTGTCGAAGAAATGCCAATAGCAAAGACACTAAACTCTGATCGCCGCTCACAGAATACTTCGACACAAGGCACCTCCACTCTTCCAATAGACACGCAGTATGTGCATATGAGTCCGATTGCCGCCAGTACTGTTTCTGGCACAAGCAGCCAACCCATTGCACCCCGCAAAAAGGCGGCCCCTCGGCCGCCGGGCACTGCCAACGCCACTGCCGAGGGTGCATCGGCTCTGGCACCGACTTTAAAAACACCACCGCCGCCACCACAACAACCCAATATTCCCTTCCATGATGGCCCACAAGAGTGCATTGTGTGCGACGAAGTATTGCAGCTGATTAAATTCGAGCCATGCCAACATCAGATTTCGTGTGAAGAGTGCGGCTTGCGGATGAAAAAGTGTTTGCGCTGTGGCGTGCTAATAGAGCGACGAATAGCGGCGAATGGGCGCATTGTTACCTCCAGTGACCAGACACGCGTGCCTTCTGCCGACCGCCTGCGTTACTTGGAGAACAAGATACAGGAATATGAAGAGTCACATTACTGCAGTATATGTATGGAGCGGACGCGCGATGTGGCATTTCTGTGTGGACACGGCGCGTGCTCTCGCTGTGCCGAGACGTTGCGCACCTGTCACATGTGTCGCAAGACCATCCTCAGAAAGATCAACCTTTACTAGGCGGCGAAGCTTGAGTGCGGAATAACGACATGTATAGAGGAGCACGAAGTTCGCATTGGTTCCAGAGTCAATTGTGCACAATCATAACTTGAATGGGGTGACGCTGCTGGTTGCGATAATGGCAGTGAAGTCATACGACGACGGTAGCGAGGATGATGATGGTCATACTGATGATTACGATGATGATTTACTTATTGCGACAAGAGAGAAACCGCTTAAATCTAGTTCATATTTTAATTTATTAACGTCGACATTGAGAGAATACGTAGGAAATGATGATGAGAGTAGATACAAATTTTCAAAGTCATTGTACGTCGTGAAGCCCAATGGTAATACTTATTCATATTATTTGTAAATTGTCAAATATTGTAATGTCATGAAAACACTGCACCCACGAATCTCATTCAAAGGTGTCTACGCAAACCAAATTCAAATGTAATTGAAATAAAATCTGCAACTTAAACTCAATCTGTGTAAGTTTATATAGTCCAAAAAATTGTGAGGTTAAAAGAGTTGTTGACGATGGAAAATGGATGGTTCCTCAGGGAATCATGTCAACGCCCGAACTAAATTGCTGCTTGTGAACTTATATTTTGTTTACAATAAATTAAACCATACAATTTGTCCCACGAAGCAAGGGACTCGTGGAAAATATTGTTCGTAGCTAATGCTGTCATTAAGTAGGTGTTTTTTGATGAAGTAACTTAGTTTGAATTTTATTATGTTCAATTGTGGTGTATTTAAATGTGTTTCTTTGTTCAATTGCCTAGTGACGTATAGGCATCGCGGCGTGTCAGCTTTGAAACTTTACTCAAGACCGATTTAGTTTGCCTGAACTAATGCATATATGTTCAATATTATTGAACCATGATCTGAACAACTTTGTATGACAAATTATCGAGTGCCTGCGCATACATACTTGAGTGTCTTCAACTAGCGGGTACCGGCTTGTTTGACGTTTTTGGCGTCACTGTTTTCAGGTTAACAGCTGATTACAGAAAAATTCCAATGGTGCAAAATGAATTTGACGGTTTTCTGCAATATTTCAAGATTTTTAATTCGAAATTTAAATGTGCTAAAATTGCAACAAACTCCTGTAACGAAGACATTGTTCAGAATACATCTCCCGGACGCCAGCGTCGGTCGACGGATTGGCTGTCAGAGTAACTGGAATAACAAGGGAAATGACAACAGCAATAAAAGCACTGGTGATGGGAACGACAGACACGGTGACGGCGGTTACAGCAGTGATAAGAGCAAGAATGACGAAAGATGTAAATGGGAAGGTCGTTGGGACCCAAGAGCAGGAGTCCTCATGAGCGGCGCTTTGTCGTTCAGCTTATTCGGAAAGAGTGCCGAGGACGATGAGACACCCGAGGATAAACTGATTACCACAATCAAGCGTTCCATTCTGTGTATACAGCGTGAAGAATTCGAAAAGGCTGAAAAAATGCTACATCTGGCGCTGCGAATGGCCCAGGACCTAAACAGCAAAGAGGGCATCACGTATATTTACGACGTGATGGCGAATCTGGCCATGGAGCGCGAACAGTTTAAAAAAGCGGAAAAACTGTTTGCTGATGTAATGAAGCGTCTTTTTGCGGACGGTTACGCAGATGACAGCCCACAGGTGAGGACGATACAGACTGGCGCGTTACATAATTGCATTCGTTAGTGATGCAATCGAGTGAATTTATTGCAGATATTGCACATAAGTGCGAAGCTGGCGCACATGGCACAACTGCAGGGCGATCTGGATAAAGCTTTGCAGGGCTTTACATGGACGCTAAAGCGCATTGAAGAACATGTCCGAAAAATTCCCAATGACAGGGAACTTCAGGAGCTTCTGGGGCTAACTAAAAACTGGTATTATTGGTGATTCAAGCGTGCAATGTAGCAGTACTTATCGGATGGGTTTTAGAAAAGAAATTATTTTAATCGAACTCCTTGTTTATATTTGCAAAGGTTTGGTCAGCTGCATATGAAATTGGGTAAATATGCCGAGGCCAAGAAGCTGTTTCGAGAGGCGTACGACTGCTTGGTCGACATCTACGGTAGAGTCAACGAAGAGGCTATTACGATTCTCAACAACCTTAGCGTTGCGTGCGTGAATGTAAGATTTTGATGTTTCATAAAAAATTACCCAATCTAAAATTTAATTTCATTAATGCTTTCATACACCATTTAATATGGTTTTATTTTCAAGAACTATAGGTATAGGTATATTGTTTTTTTTTAAGAACTATAGGTACTCATGAGCAAAGTATCGTGTTTAAAATTATTTACAGCTAAGACAGCTATTATGCGCTTCTATAGTTTATTCAATTTGGATGGTAATTTATTTACGGGGTATTTCTTAAGCGCATAATTTCTTCGTAGTCTGACAGAACCACTACGTAGGTTCGAACATCTTCCTTAATCTGCTTTCCTCCGTTTTTATGAGATGGTTTATCTTGTTTGTTAAATCCTGCCGCTGCTTTCGTCAAACTAAACATACATATATCATATTAAAAATTCAAATTATGAAGATTATAACTTGGTGTGTCGCCGTGGTGTAGGTTTCGGCGATGGTCTATGTACAGAACGAACTTATGACACAACTCGGCAGTACTAGTTGCCATTTTTTAATTAATACTAGCTGACCCGGCGAACTTCGTCCCGCACGACATTTGTTGTTTTCTTATAATAAATGAATGAATGGCGAATCTATGGCGATGCGAATTGACGAAGAAAACCAACTAAAGGAAGAGGAGGGAACTACTGATTAACGCATTCGAGGCCCTCAAATAAGCAATGTTGCTGCTAAGTTTTAGTAAAGAAATGGATTGCGCTTGAACCAGATTTAAATTATAGTGGCAGGGTCACGCCCCATTATTCAATACCCGCACAATGCCCTCTGTCGAAGGAGAAAATGGTAGGTTCGTACTAAGTGTCATTGCTGAGCGACTTATAGTTCAGCGAAATATTTGGGTCACAACAAATGTGCCACGCCCCTTGCCCAACGCCCATCAAATCCTACCAGTAGAATGACTCATCTATGGGACGACGGGTACTAAATTTCAGTGTTGTACGACTAACAATTTCAAAGATATTATCTATTAAAAATTTGGCTCGTATGGCCAGTGCCACGCCCCCTTGATCAATACCCTCATCATTCCCTCTGTCGAAAGATATGAATAAATGGTAGGTTCGTACTTAATTTCATTGCTGTGCGACCTATAGTTCAGCAAAATATTTGGATCACAAAAAATGTGCCACGCCCCTTGCCCAACGCCCATCAAATCCTACCAGTAGAATGACTCATCTATGGGACGACGGGGTACTCAATTTCAGTGTTGTACGACTTACAATTTTAAAGATATTCTAATATTAAAGATTTGGCTTGTATGGGCGGTGCCACGCCCCCTTGTTCAATACCCGCACCATTCCCTCTGTCGAAAGGGAAAATGGTAGGTTCGTACAGTTTCATTGTTGTGCGACTTATAGTTCAGCAAAATGTTTGGGTCACAACAAATGTGCCACGCCCCTTGTCCAACGCCCATAAAATCCTACCAGTAGAGTCACCCATCTATGGGACGACGGGGTACTAAATTTCAGTGTTGTACGACTAACAATTTCAAAGATATTATCTATTAAAAATCTGGCTTGTATGAGCAGTGCCACGCCCCCTTGTTCAATACCCGAACCATTCCCTCTGTCGAAAGTCAAAATGGTAGTTTCGCACTTAGTTTCATTGATATGCGACTTAAGGTTCAGCAAAATGTTTGGGTCACAAAAAATGTGCCACGCCCCTTGTCCAACGCCCATCAAATCCTTCTAGTAGAATGACTCATCTATAAGACGACGGGATACTAAATACACCTTACAATTTCGAAGATATTCTATATTAAAGATTTGGCTTGTATGGGTGGTGCCACGCCCCCCTGTCCAATACCCGCCGTCTGTCGAAAGATATGAGTACATAATATGTTCATACTTAGTTTCATTGCTGTGCAACTTAAAGTTCAGCGAAATATTTGGATCACAAAAAATGTGCCACGCCCCTTGTCCAACGCCCATCAAATCTTACCAGTAGAATGACTCATCTATGGGTCGACGCTATACCAAATTTCAATGCTGTGCGCCTTACAATTTCAAAGATATTCCGTTATTAAGATTTGGCTTGTATGGGTGGTGCCACACCCCCTCGTCCAATACCCGCCGCATTTCCTCTGTCGCAGGACATGACTAAATAGTAAGTTCGTAGTGAATTTAGTTGATGTGTGACTTATGGTTCCAAAGTTATTATCTGAAAATGTGCAAAATTCACGGTCAAATATGGCATGGATTTTCCGACTTTCCCAATAGATTTTCTGGAATTTTCTTTTCGCACGAACCTGAACTGACTTAATACGAATCGAACAAAACAAACCCCATGAAAATCGGCCGTTCCGTTTGAGCGTGATGCGATCACACACATACTGCCACTCTCTTTTATATATATAGATTTTGTCGTGCCGTTGTGCAGTGTTTGAGACAAATAAGCCATGCCATGGCAACGAATCACGATTGAAATGCATTAGCACCAATGCTAGTCACTCCATATCATCCCTGCGGGTTTGGTCCATGTAAATATGGGTGTTGGGCGAGACGAAGCGTGTCGTTCCTGTGAGACCCATACCTTTACACATTGGGTAGCGGGCCTCCGTGATAGGATGCCGGAGTGTTTGGCTAAGTCAAATTCCACAATATGCCTTAAATGATTATTAAATCCGGCACCAATCAGTATATTGTCCGGCTTTACATCGCTTGTGCATATAATCGAGGCGCTGAATAATTTGATCAGCGAACATTAGCACAGTTTTCAGAGACGGGCCCTAGGAGATCCATTACTAATGCATTGAATTGGGTCGTCGGAATGAACTAACGAACGGCTGCAAACCCAACGCCGCCTTTCAGAATGTTGTACAATTTGTGATTAAGGAACAGGTACGAGTGATTGCGCTCACCAAGCTTCTCCGTCTTCAAAGCGAGTTCCTCACTAGTTTGAATATTAATCGGCAGAAAGACCTGACTGCAGCTACCAGCTCCTAGCTAGCGTACGATTTTGTACTTACTTCGACAATCATATTTAATGGAATATCCATTGTACAAAGACGGTTCGGCCTAATATTTCACAAATCGTAAAATATTTATATGCAGCAGGTTTCCTATTGCCAACAAGAATTTTAATATTGTTTAATATGCATTTTTAAATAGATACAGTTAGGTCTTATCATTCGCAAACAATTTTCAAATACAACTTGCACGTGGCTGTGCGAGAGCACAGGCAGACGGCATATGGGATAGAAGGTAAACATATAAATAAGCCTCAGAGTAAAATTTTAGATGTAGAGTGCTTAAGAAACTTCACTGTCTGCAAAGTTGGGCGCATAACAATTAAGGACCAATTTTTTTTGTTGTTGCGTTTTTGATCTTTTAGGCAGAGGCCGGACTCGAAAAATGTTCCCCAATATGAAGGTAATACTTAAGAATGTTTATGTTTTCTAATTTGATAGCTGGACGAGTTTGAATTGGCTAAACAGTATTTAATAGAAGCGCTGAAACTTGTAAAGGAGCTCAAAGACACGACGCAAGAGGGCATTTTGCAAGCAAACTTAGGTCTAATTTACTTGCGTGAAGGCCTTATAACGCAGGCCAGAGAGACATGTTCGCTCGCTTGGCGCATTGGTAAGCAAAGCAAGAACCTGGACGCCGTGGAGCAGGCCGAATACTGCTTGAACGAGATCAAAAGTTTCGTGCAGTGAGAACTTCCCAAGACGATTTAAACCCCAGATTTAATAGAATATTTTGCTACGCATATTGTATTAGAGGAAATTATCATTGCTTAATTGGTTTACTGAGAACGCTTGTGTAAATTTTAATCGTTGACCAAACATAAAAATAAACATTGATATTACGTTTCATTTACAAGTTTGCGTCTTATAGTCTTCACTTGGCCATGTACATTCAGTAAGCTCTAATTAAGTGAATATAAAAATATAAGAAAATTGTAGTTTAGTTTCACATTATCATGTTCTCGTTTGTTATCTCGAGTTTAATTAAACTATTTCAAACTCATTTACTCAAAGTTTGCGATGAACACCATTAGGATGACGCCCGTGAGCAGCGCCATAATCTCTTTTATGGACTGTCCCAACTTCGTTGATTCCTCCAACAATTCAGGCAACACACTTACTGTTGCAATGTAGATAAAACCACCCGCCGTGAAAGGCAGTACCCAGAAAGTCGAGCCATCTTCCCCGTTTGCACCCAGCAGCGCTAATGCAGTGCCAGCAACTGCGCCCAGCGCTGTCACCAGCTGTAGAAGCATTGCTTTGCGCCGTGAGCAGCCTGACTTGATCAAAATAGCGAAGTCGCCGATTTCGTGCGGTACCTCATGAAGAAGTATTGTGACGGTGGTAATAATACCGATACTGTTGCCGGCTAGGTAAGAGGCGCCAATTGCAAGGCCATCAGTGAAGTTGTGAGCAAAATCCGCGGCCAGATTGAGATAGCCAGCAATCTCAACCTCATTATCATCTCCAACAGGCTTCGAAGACCTTTTCCCCTTCATTGTCTTCGGGATTTGCTCACTTTTTTCGTCAGTTTTTTTTGTAGGCTTTGGTTTGGACGACTTGGATGCAGTATCACCGTGGTTATGGCTATGTCCGTGGCCATCACCACCTTTTAGTAAACGCACTAGTTTCTCCACTGCCAGGAACGCAATAATGCCACCGAGAACCCACAAGCCGACAGTCATATCATGCCCGTGGCTATGCCCATTCTCGTGGATGTCGTTTCCGTGATGGTGGTGATCATGACCTTCTCCATGGGAGTGCGGGTGTGTGGCATGCGGAATAAGGTGGAGGAATGCATCACCTAACAACCCACCGGAAGCAAAGGCAAGTAATATTTTGAGACGCGGTTTCATAGCTTCGCTGTTGTCCAGCGGAATCACGTAGAGTAGGACAAATGGTGCTGCGCTTATAAGCAGCGTGGATCCAATCGCATGTATCCATATACTGGGCATGTCTGTAAAATGCAATTAAATTCTTTGTGTGAACATGCTAGAGATGTTGAATAGAACGTTTAATACCCAATAACTGCCGTTGTGAACGCTTCCTTGGCATTTCTCCGGAATGATGTTCATGAAGATTGTGCTGTTCCTGCCAATGATGCTCATTATGGTGATAATCACCATGGCTATGGTGGTGGTGGTCATCGCGGTTATGGTGATGAGTGTCATCGTGGCTATGGTGGTCATGATTGTCATGATGGGCCGCTGGAACTACTTTCTTAGGATCAAAATTTGCATTGGCTTGACGAGAATATTTAAAACTTGGATTGTGATCGCTATGGCCTTGGCAGAGGCCAGGTAGTGATAACACTACACCGCAAAGAATTGCAATCAACGCAATCCGCTGCAGTAATTCACAATTGCTCCGATAATCCTGCACACGAGTCCCCATATTTGTAAGTTGTTAAAAACTGTTCCACGTTCCACCAAAGCTAGTTTCGCGCTTTTCACTTTGCTGCCCAATTCTCTTTTTAACACACGTCACGACCGGTACTGTCATTTAATACGTAAAACACAAAAAGTAATAAAACGCAATATTGTACACTGTCCGCCATACTCCCCACATTCTTAACTAGACTTTCACATTCTCCCCACTTTCCGAACAGAAAAAGACAGACAACTAATTTCTAAGAGTAGTTATCTCTTTCTTACTGAATGTAAAATCGACGCGGGCAATTCAAACGAGACAGTTTCGAAATTTATTTGTTCACCTTCTGTTTTTGGTCGTGTGTGGCTTATTCATTTTATAAACTAGCTGGTAAAATCGAATACAATGAGCAATCGTAATACTCCGATTTCTAATAGAATAAGCGCCGTTTTAACTGGTAGAAGCGGAAAAAGTAGCGGAAGCGGAGGAAGCAGTGTACTCCAAGGTACTACTCCAAGTGGTTTGCGTCACAGGGTTGTTCCTCGCTACCAACGCTCGGATCGCGAGTCGAAAACTGAGCAAATTGAAGTGGTAGCCATGTCTCCAGCCACGGGTAAGAAACAACTGTTAAATGACGCCGTCAACGGGGAGGTGGTAGCAGCGAACGCAAAAAATAGAATTACGGTTGCCACATCGCGCTTCAAAACAAAGCCCACAGAACTCAATGCGTGCTATACTCCCTCCTCTCTCTATCGGAATGTGAAGTCTACGCCAAGCAGAGTGCATACTCCGCTAGGCAACCACACTTCCAGTGCTGTCAAAACCAAACGGAAAATAGAAACAGCTACTCAGCAACAGGACGGTCACACGGAGGTCAGCAACCTAATCGTGGGAGTGCGAGTGCGTCCATTAAACACGCAAGAATGCACGCGCATCGCCGTCACGAATGTAGTCTCCGTACGGGGCAATGAATTGACGGTTCTGGCCGGTGCCACGGTTGACAGCACTGCTGGTTTGACGCACTCGTTCACTTACGATCACGTTTTCAATTCAAGTGACCCGGAGAGCCCCCATTTCGCATGTCAAGCAGCAGTGTTTGAAGGTACTGCGCGTCCACTAATCGATCGTGCTTTTCAAGGCTACAACGCTTGTCTGTTTGCCTACGGGCAGACTGGGTCTGGCAAATCTTACAGCATGATGGGCATTGAAGCATTAGACGATGATGCGTATTCCGGAAGTACGCCACATCCAGAAGCGGGTATTATTCCGCGATTTTGCCGTGAACTTTTTGCGCGCTTGGAGTTGATGAAGCACAGCTTGCGTACAGAGATTGAGATAAGTTACTTTGAGATCTACAATGAAAGGATACACGACCTGCTCAGCGTGACATCGACAGAGGGGAACAACAGTGTAAGTGGAGGAGGAGTTGCCAGCAGCGCACATACAGGAACGAGTAATGCCACATCGAATGGCCGGCAAGCGCTTAAGGTGCGCGAGCATCCAATCTGGGGCCCGTACGTGGTGGACCTAAGTGTCCAACCTGTCGATTCGTACGAGGCTTTACGCAATTGGCTAGCTGTGGGCAATTCGCAACGTGCAACTGCTGCCACTGGCATGAATGATACGAGCTCACGCTCCCACTCCATTTTTAATATTGTCCTCAATTTAACGGAGCTGGGCGCCAGCAATGCAGCAACAGATGTGGAAGCGCACTATACACGACGCAGCAAAATAAGCCTGGTTGATCTGGCAGGCAGCGAGCGCATAAGCACTGCGGGGATTAATTGTGAGCGGATAAGAGAAGGTGTCAGCATCAACAAGAGCCTATTGACGCTGGGCAAGGTGATAGCTGCGCTTGCCGATGCAAGAAAAAACTGCGGGGGGAGTTCGGTGTTTGTGCCGTATCGTGAAAGTGTGCTCACCTGGTTATTACGGGTAAGTTCATGATTTTATGTTACTGAACCCCCGACGTAGCATTTTAGATGTAAAGTAGCTATCGTAGCAATCTGTCGCTACAACTGCTTTCGAAAACATTGCGAAAATTCAAAAAATTCTGTTTAATGCTAATTAATTCGCGTTTTTCATCATTTATATATATAAAAGAAAGTGGATGTATGTGTGTAAGCGCATCACACACAAACGGACCGACGGCCGATTTCCATGGGTTTTTTTTTGTTGGATTCGTCTTGAGTTAGTTCAGGTTTATGCGAAAATAAAATTCCGGAAAATCTATTGGGAAAAGTCGGAAAATCCCTGCCATGTTTGACCGCGAAACACTTGAGAACGGCTGGACCGAATTGGCTGTTTTTTTTTTGTTGTATTCGTAGTTTTCAGAACAAGGTTTGTATGAAAGAAAATGTTACGAAAACGGGGCGTGGCACTTTTTCACCAGCTCAAATTTTCAGACGATAACTTTGGAACCATAAGTCACACATCAATGCAATTCACTACGAACTTACTATTTAGTCATGTCCTTCGACAGACAGAATGGGGCGGGTATTGGGCGTGGCACCACCCATACAAGCAAAATCTTTGTAATGGAATATCTTCGAAATTGTAGGGTGCACAGAATTTGAAATTCAGTATAGCGTCGTCGATGTGTCATTCTACTGGTAAGATTTGATGGGCGTTGGGCAAGGGGTGTGGCACATTTTTTGTGAACTATAAGTCGCACAGCAATGAAACCTACCATTACGAACCTACCATTTTCCCTTTCAACAGAGGGAATGGTGCGGGTATTGAACAAGGGGGCGTGGCGAAAGTAAAAAGGATAAAAATTGGTTTTGGAAATTGGCATAGTTAAACCGCAGTTCATTTCCTTACTAAAACTTAGCAGCAACATTACTGATTTGTGGGCCTCAATTGCGTTAATCAGTAGCTCTTCCTTTAGTTGGTTTTTTGGTGAATTTACATCGCCATAGATTCGCCATCTCGCGCATTTCATTATAAAAAAAACAAATGTTGTGTGAGATGAAGTTCGCCAGGTCAGCTAGTTTCTTCATACAAACTCTTAACCCATCGTTGACCCCGTTAGATGATTTCTCACTAAAAGTACTTTCACCAACTTTGAAGTCAATGAGCCCATTGCTTCATATTTTTTTCATAGTCTTCCCGTATACGAACCCATTTTTGACCCTTAAATTTTGATTTTCGAAAATTTTTAAAATACTTGTCAAATCATTTTTAATTTAGAGTGTTTTAACCAAGTTTGAAATCAATATGCCTATTAAATCACGTTTCTTCATACAACACCTTAACCCATGCTTTGCCCTTTTAGACCCCGAATTTCAAAAAATCCCGTCTTAGTGGAGGTTCATTTTTCAAAATGTACCTCTAGATAAAATATCTTAATTGTAGCTTCAGCGGTTTGGGCTGGGAGATTATGTATATGCACAGATTGTCATAAATCACACAATTCATATAACAGTTAATAGTTATGTACTATATTCGATCTCTAAATGTCTTTTCGCCATTCATGAGTTTGACGTTCTCACAGCGATTTCCTGGGGTCACCATTAAGTTCTAAATTTTCGAAATTAGTTCTTAGCTTTTGACAATCTTCTTCATAAACCCGTAAGTACGTACCCGTATACCTAGACCTGTTTATACTCTGCATACGTAGAGCTGTAGCTCAAAAAAAGCTCAAGAAAAAAAATGCAGAATGCATTTAAGCGTTTCACGCTTCCAGAAATTACAAACAAAACAAAAGCAATAAGAAAGATAAGGTAATGCGGGCTGAGGTCTTTAAACGTGCTGCGATGTCAGTTTACCGGAAAGATACAAATATTTATACACTTAATCACTTTTGGTCTGTCCGTGATGTTGCCTTTGAAAAACGAAGAAAGTGTGGATAGTTCAGTGGTCAAATGCGATAACCCCTTAAGTCCACTTAAGATAGAAGAAGACATGGATGCCACCATGTTCCATTGGCTGTGCCGTGCATTTCTGGGAGTTTGTAACTTTAAAACAAAAAGTTATTAATAAGAACCTATTCGATTCTATTATAATAAACACATGTTGCATTTGTAATAATCGCCTTTGATCAAGAGTCCCGGTTCTTATTATTTCGAGCCCTTCCCGCGATTTTACCGTATGAACCATTTTTACCGAAATTAATTTTTTTACCGGTAACGATAGCACTTTAAATTTGTCATCAGTCCCTAAAAGCTCACATCTCTACGATGAACCGTTACGAAGTTTGAGAAAAACAATTTTATCGTATGTCCATTTCAAAATTTTCCTTCATTTTTTGTGCCTGCGACTAGCTATGCGTTACGATAAAATTGCTTTAGTTGCAAAAAGATAATTTTTAACTTTATTAAAAAAGTTTGTTACATTTTAGAGAGAGAGTTCAAAAAACAGATTTTTCTAAATATCGTAAAAAAAACCGTACAATTGAGAATATTTGAAGAGTGAAAAATGAATCTATATGCATATAATTGTTTATTCTGACTGACTGGTTCATCATCGCCCAGCTCAAACCGCTAAAGCTACAAATATGAAATTTGAACTGTAGGTACATCTTGAAAAATCAACCTCCGCTAAGACGGGATTTTTTTAAATTCGGAGTCTAAAGGGGCAAATCATGGGTTAAGGTGTTGTATGAAGAAATGCGATTTAATAGGCCTATTCATTTAAAATTTTGTGAAAACACTTCAAATCAAAAATAATGCGACACCTATTTTATATTTTTTCGAATATAAAAATTTAACGGGGTGAACCAAGGGTTAAGGTTCGTATACGGAGAGGCTACGAAAAAACATGACTCGATAGGCCTTTTGACTTCAAAGTTGGTAAAAACACTTGAAATCAAAAATAATTTGACACGTGTTTCTCATCTTTTTTAAAATCAAAACATAAAGGGGTGAACCAAGGGTTAAAAGTTTGAAATATGAAAGAAATATGAAGAAGTGTGATTTTTACGCTTTTTGACTTCAAACTTGGTTAAATGCTTGTTTATTTCAAATGTGAAATAATTCGATACGTGTTTTTCATATTTTCGAAAATCGATATCTGACGAGGCCAACGATGGGTTAAGAGTTTGTATGGGGAAACATGATTTAATGCGCCAATTGACTTCAAATATGGTAAAAGGTATGGTAAATGAGAAATAATGAGACAAGTATTTTTACATAAAAATCTAACGGGATCAACAAAGGGTTAAGAAGAACTTGATTTATTGGCCTCATTGACTTTAAACATGCGTGCAAAGCCACGGGGCCCTGCTAGTCATGAATACTTAGATTTAAATATTGATGGAATGACACAAGATGTACTAGTTCAAACAGATGAAGAAGATAGTATTTAATTTTTCTGAAATAAAACTACACTATATCACCTATGACAGCAGCCGCCGTGGCTCAGTTGGTTAGTGCGTTGGACCGCGAGTTGAAGGCAGCGACCCAGGTTCAAATACTGCCTGTAATAACACCTAAAAAAAATAACGGGAAATCTCGTTTTCTCTTTCGGTGGCTGTCCTCTCAGCTGGAAATGGCAAACCTCTGAGAGTAAAAATTGCTTATGAAAGAGCTCCCAACCTGCCGTTCGGAACCGGCATAAAACTATAGGTCCCTTCCAACCTTGTAAAAATTCACACGCACAACACGGGTGGTTGCGGGAAGCTAGGCCTTAGTCTCGCGTAAGCGGGCTGTCGTGCCAGTCAATTATTATTATTATTATATCACCTATGAATTACACTATATCAATCTGAAAGTAACAATATTTTGTATTCAATAAATGAAAATACATTATACCAAGGAAACAATTATTTTTTACTTAGAAACGATTTTATCGTATGTGCCACTGCAATATTTGAATCGCTTATAATAGTGCCCGCACAAATTATCGTATGTCCAAAATAACGCCGTTCCGCTTTGCTGAAGTCACTAAAATTACCTATTCCAAGTGTGTAATCCTAAATAAAGTGTGTATACCAAAAATCATGCAACTATGTTGCGCCAATGCAGAGAAAACAAAAAAAAAAGTCTCCTGTAAAATTTGGTTTTTGGCTCATACGATAAAAACGCGGGAAGGGCTCGATTTGTTTGGTTTTTTTTAACTTACTACTGTGTACAAAGAATACCCGGAATTTGTTTATAATTCAAAAAATCTTTTTTTATTCTTCCAAATCAATTTCATCGCCTTCAAAGTAGTACCCCCCCCCCGATGCAATGCACTTATGCCAACGGACTTTCCAATCTTCGAAGCATGCCAAATAGTCACCTTCCGGTATGGCCTTCAATGCGCGCGGCGATTCACGTTGAATCTCTTCAATCGATTCAAAACGGTGTCCTCGAAGTGGTCTTTTGAGTTTGGAGAATAGCCAGAAGTCACAAGGAGCTAAATCAGGCGAATACGGTGGCTGTGGAACGATATGAGTTGGCGAAATGCTCATGAAGAACCAATGCCGTGTGAGATGGTGCATTATCGTGATGCAAAAACCAAGAGTTGTCTCTCCATAAATCCGGCCTCTTTTTGCGAATAGCTTCACGCAAACGACGCATAACGCTCAAGTAATATTCCTTGTTGACAGTTCGGAAGGAACTCATAATGCACAACACCACGATAATCGAAGAAATCGAATTCCGGGTATTCTTTGTACACAGTAGTATATCACATTTTGTAAATCAATGTTTTCCAAAATGGCCAACATATAACAATCGCATATTTTGAGTTAAGTGACTATTGTAAATTTTGAATTCAGCTAAAAATTTCTCTGAGGCCCGACTTCACAGTGGTTGGTTACCAACTGTTTACTCAAGAATCGATGGTTAACCAGAGATTAAATAGTTTTGGCTTTCACAGTGACTGGTTATCTGAACATCTGATTTGGAAATTATATATGGCAGCACTGCTAAAAAGATCACAACGGTAATTTTGACCGCCAATACTATTTATGATCGTATAGCAATACATATACTATATATCAATAGAAACTTTTTTGGTATATATTAGGTTGGGGAAAAAGAAATCCATTATTTCTCATTGAACTTTAAGACGTTATTTAGCATGCTTCGGATTGTCCATTTTAAAGGTAGCTTCATAATGCCTCTCATAGAAGTCTTTATCCTTATTGCCGTAAAACTCTAGTAATCGATTTTCACATTCGATTTCATTCCACTTGCCCAAGGCTACGCAGATGGAAATTCGATCCATCATGTTTTTTTGTGTTAGTTGGTGTGGCACTTAAACATCGAACTTCTTTTTGAATCCAGTTTTGTGCAAATGGTTTCAAACTGTTTTATGGTCGATTTTTAGTTCCCGGGCGATGCTACGACTACTAACATGCCGGTCAACTTTCTGTGATTTTATAGACATTTTCGACGACGGGCGTGCTGTTACAGTATCGGGACCATAAACACCATTTACAATTTCAGCCGCCTGGCTCGCATTTTCGCCTTTATAAAAGAAAACCTCTAAAATGTACCGAATTTTCTCTTTGTTGACTTCCATTTTTAACACCCTGTAACTTACAATTGAATGGACCAAAAAAAACAGCAAAATATTTTTTTTAGTGTGAAATGTCACCTTGACAACGAGTATAAATTTGAAATTGCTTGACCGGTACTTTACGAGATATCGATCAGTATAGCCATCTACCAAAAATAATGGATTTCTTTTTCCCAACCTAATATAATGTCATTTTGTATATGTATATCTGTAACATTTTGTATTCTGAAATGTATAAATATAAAAGGATAATACAGGGTAGCGCAAAAGTCATCACTATCGGCAGATGCTATAACTTTTGCAAATGGCGGAAAAAGTAAATTCTGCTTTGACATCAATTCATTCATACATATATTCATTCATAAACAAATTAGAGCCAAAGAACAATGAGTGGCAACTTTTGCGCCACCCTGTACGAGACATTTTTTGGTTTTTAAATATGCAAAGTTTTTATTTTTTTGTTTCGAGCAATTCAAAATATTTTTGTTTTTTGCTTGTATTTCAGACTATAAATGGAACATATAAAAGAGCATATTTTGAGGCCCCTAATTTTGTAAGGAAAAAGTATGAAAAGTGATGAAAATGACTATGGTACATTTTTGCTATTATTTCGATGCGAATGTGTATTCCGCCAAATAATTAGGCTGTGTTGTATTGCTTGATGTGTGGGCTAACTCGTTAATTGATTTACAAAAAAGGTGTATGTTTTTGACCATCAAAGAAAACGCCTTAAAATTCCATATTTTCCGACTTTGAGGTCCAATTACCGGAATTTTAAAACTTATAAAAATAAGTTGCATCGGAAAAGAAGCCGTGCGGTGTTGTTAAAGCGATAAGGTGAAAATCATGCCAATCGGTTTTTTGGTTTGGAAATTACGATCAAAAATATGAAAAAGTAGAGGAAAAACTGAAAAATGACACGGTACCTATACCTCAGTAACTAGAGCTAGAAAAAATCTAATGATAGATTCGCAATCAGTGCACCCAAATAAGTAAGAAATAGTAGACAAACTTCATGCAACAGAAAAAAGTGTTTTTTTATTGTGCTGTGTAATTAATAATAATAATTTTTGAAATACTCCTGCTAACTCCTCTGTTGTTCTTGTCTAATATTTGTTATTATTAACATTTAAATCAACATAAAGTGTACGAGCAAGTTGCGAAATCAGACAAGCACCGAAAGAGGCAATATGTAAAATATAGTTGGTCGGCTTTCAGAGTCCTTCTTTCCATTCCCGCTTCTTGTATTGGAATATCTCGTAAGCATTGATGATAATGACAGCTATAATTCTGGCTACTGCGATTATGAAAATATTTCGACACTTTAAAAATGTGACAAATCCGTAAGAAAATAATTTTAGCTAGAACAACAAAATGTGTTCAATGGACAGTAGAATAAATATAGTATAGACAAGTTTTCAGGGTCGAATTTCTTCAACGCCTTTTGTGCACTTTGATAGACAGAATGCCATTTGAGCAATTAAGTGATTTCGTTGTTTTGTTTTATAAGTATGATACGCCGCAAATTGATAACAAATTGCAAACTACAACAAAAATTCGCTTGAAAAGCGAATTGACTATAAAGGAAGGAAAAAAATGAGATAAAACATATCAATTACTAAAGCAATGGCGCGTTTATTTGCCCGCTTTCTACTACCGAAGTATACAAAATAATAAATCACTTAAATAATTATTCCACTTGATAAGTTATTGGCGTGGTGCTTCGCTAGAAGTTTGACGGTACGACGTCGCTTGCACTTGCAGCTCTGAGGTTTACACTTGCACGGCTTCGCTTTACTCACTCCCCCTGTGTCACGGCTGGCAAGTTTATCTAAACAACGAAACGGAACAAGGGTAAACATTATAAGTAGTACATAGTGATGCTATTGTAACTAAACTATAGATAGCAGTTACAAGTTGTTGGAATGCTAACTTACCGCTTCTGACGCCGTTTTCAACTTTTGATATTTGTTTCGAACCAAGTGAATTTAGGAGTCGTGTAAACATTGTGACTACTTGATGTGTGAAATTAAATATATTTTGATGGAGAGAAAATGCCAACTGCTTCGTCCAACTGTGAACTATAGACTGTCAGCTACATATATTTGAAAAGTAATTAGGAATTTCTGCCTGCTCGTTGGGTTTGCGCTGGGTGATTGCTTGAGGTTTTTATTTCTCGACTTTTCTGGTTTTATTTTAATGGTGCTCTTATCAACAACTTAACCACAAGCCATTCGACGCTAAAAATTTAGTTGGGTTTTTGAATAAGTCTAGAAGTCATATTGAACGTAAGTATTTGCGCACTACATACGTATACTGGCAGTCAAGGTTATTTAGCTGATGTTGTATTACAGGGGCTTGAAATTATCAATGTCAGTATTAAACCGGTTCTCTGTGGGCCGAACCGATTATCTCTGTGGGCGTAATTTTATAGATTATTAATAGATTTTTAACATTTAACATTATTTTTATTATTGGCGGGGAATGTGCACTGCGACCTAAAAGATCTATTGTGCTCCCTTCTTTAACATAATATCGACATTTAATATTCACATAAAAGGATTTGGAGTTTTAATGTTCATAAAAGAATTTTAATTGCATTTTGTTAACTGTAAATACCAAAATTATCACGGGTTTATGGAACAATAACTATGTATTTACATTTACTTTTTTAATATTTTTAAGAACGTACGTACATAATATCATAACATAAAAGATAAAAACGGAGATGCCATAGGTTATAGTGGCCTCCTTTTATTTAAAATTCTCTATGTTAAATGAGTTAAGTGCACTATAATGTTGTTAATGATAAGGGTAAAGTTCTTTCTATCCTTGTGATTTTATTTGGTTCACGTGCAGCCGGAAGGTTGTGCACAATACATCACACAATAGCTATACACAAGTGTATAGAGAATAACGACCAACTTTACACAAAAATTCAATTTTTCTAAATTGTTTCCAAATACCTACGTCGTTACGGAGCATCGTGTATTTTCGTGCTGGCCTTATTTCTGAAGTTTCCATTAAACTACTGAGTAACCCAAAAATTTAAAGATTTGCACGAAGAACCAACGGTTTTGAGGTTCACTCCTGATTTTGCTCAGCAAGTACTGCTTGCTACGTAAAGGGATAAACTTCGCATTGATTCATTATTTTAGCGTGGGCCAATAATTGTATAATATATTTGTATTATTTAATGAACGAAACTTATAAATAAAATACAGAATAACATTAGTAAACTTTGATTTCTTTCATAGTGTTAACTTATTATGCATAGATACACACCTCCGGAGATAATTACCGGGTAAACAAATTATGTGAACAAATTATGTGTACTCTCAGAAAGTTTCAGCTGTGCATACACGTGTCTAATATAGACAAATATCACGCCGCGCCGTTCCAAAAGATCGTGCGTTTTGTATTTTGCGTATTTCTCGTAGGGAATTTTATTTTGGAGTGCGGTTAATGGAAGGGATTAGCAAAAAAATTATAAATACACGATTTACACATTGCGATACAGCGTGCGCAATTCAGTCTCTCCTCCAAACTATATAATATTAACTGCAGATTTGCATATGTTTCGTATAATGTGACATTATACATAAGTATGTACGTAGGTATGTAGGTGATTCAAATTGTGAATGTGCAAAAATGCACATTTATAAAAACCGAACTAACGAACTATGCAAGTACGAGTACATAAACATTCACATCGTCGTTGAATATACATTGATTGCTCGATACTTGTGATAGTTAAAAAAAATTGTTGGTTCACTTGCTATTTTCAACGGGTTGCAAGAAATGGTAGTGTAGCTGCTGTGTGCTCGCGATTAAGTTTTCGCTTAGTCGATTTGAAATGCAGTTTGTTGATTGAATTTTTAATTAGTTCTGCAGTCGCCAGTTGCTCCGTTCTTTATCTCTTCTCCTATGTAACGTTAGTACTTTTGAATTCTATAGGAATTCAATTCGCTGCCATTTGTATGCGAACATCGCTCGGATCGACTTGGGTCTGATATTCCTCTTCCTCGTGCTCCTCGCAGATGCTGTCGTGATGTTTGCGCGACTCGCGCTTTCGCATGTAGTTTGTCAACGGCCGCTTCTTGTGCTCCTTGCAGAAAGGACACTCCTTCTTTTGAGCCTTCTCAGATTTTATTTGCCTGCATTTTTCTGTAATCGAAAAGAAAATAGATCCGTTTGGTATAGTTGTCATTGTATAAGCAGTATAGTTTTATAATGGGTCTACGGGGTCATTTCAGAAAAGCTCACGAGTTTGCTGCACAGTTTCGCAATGATTTTTTTTACAACTTCTCTAAATAACTTGTCTTGGGACTGAAGATCGAGTTTTTCGTTTCTATGAAATGACCTTACTTGCTTGTATCCGCTTTAGAGCAGATATTGGAAAATTCATTAGAATGAGTACGACATCAATTGTCGGTTAAGTTATCTGGATACAATTCTTATCTCGAAGTACTTATAAGAAACCAATTAGCTAACAGTCGTAAACAAGACAACAGGTTAAATTTGCCTTGTTTTTTGGCTTTTAGTTATGTAGCAGCTTATGTAGTTAATACGACTGAAGGCACAGCGAAGAACTGACTGACTGTAGTGCAAACTTGCTGATGAAAACGCACGCCTGTCTTTTGGACGGCGGCAAGAGAAAAATTCGTCTACACTTATAGATACGTGCTTCTGCATCCGGCTAGAGCTATGTGTTTATGCAGTGACATATGCAATGGAGTTTTGGGTGTTCAAACCTCAGCGGTTCAAATACAGCGGTGGCACACTAATTATCAATATTCTGACAGATCTAAAGCAGTCGAAGTTTTTGTGATGCAATGATTTTTTCAAACACATTTTCACTTGTTCATGAAAGATATTTTATTGAAATTCTAAATCGGTCATTCAAGTTTTTATTGGTATAAATTTTGAGATATCGCTCCCCACAAGGGGGAGCCTCCTTGTGGTTGGCAGGTCTTGAATGCTGACCCGTGAAGTTATATTATTCACTCAGTGCTCAGACAAGAGGGTGTTTGGCCCCACACCGCGAATAAAAGTGTGGTCGGAATTGTTGGCCTAAATTGCTTCGTTGCAGATGCAGTTTCAGCCGCAGCCACAGCAATCCCGCGAAATTCTACATTTATTGCAGCACATACTGAGCAGTGAACTTTAAATTGAGAACTTTTGCATATATTGTTAGACTGTAGTATAACAGATTGCTTTATTGGGCAAGCAGGCAGCACACACACATACTTACGTATGACGTGTGTACCAACGGTATTTGCGTCGCAGATTCCAATTAGAAAGACGGTTTATTAGGCTTTCCGCTTTCGAGTCAAAACGTAGCCTCTAAAAAAAATTCACTTCATTCTTTTTTTACCAAGGACGTAACAGTTATAACGTTTTTAGAAAAACGTTGGAAAATAACTGTTTCATTATAACAAATATTTTAATTGTTACTTATACAGTCGTGTCTGGGTATAGTGAACACCCTATATAGTGAACACCTCGACATAATGAACACCCAAATTTTTACATGGAGTACTCTAAATAGTGAACAATCGAAAACCTCTAAATAGTGAACAAAATTTTGAAAGCCATTTCAAGCAAAAAGCAACAAAAAACACAAGGAATCAAAAATGAAAGAGGATATTCCCCTAATTTGTATTTTTGCTGTTGATTGTTACAAAATCAGCTGTTTCTTGACTTTAGTAGTTATGTTTTTTGTCGAGTGTAAAGCGATTATGGTTGAAAGTGGGCTTTTTTAAGCAAACGTGTATATAAGCATACATTTATGTTTTCGTACTAATTTATTTTAATGATCCCTTGAATTTATATACACAAAGTGTATTTTGAGCAAATAAATGAGTTTTTGAACAAAAATTTTAACCTTGATATAGTGAACAACCTCAATACTGTTAACAGGCCTTGCAATAATTAGTTCACTATATCCAGACACGACTGTAATTATTATTTTGAAATAATAATTTTTTTCTACATATGTATAACTATTATTCGTGACAAATATTTTTTCTGTTGCCTAATAACTATTATCAGCAAGAAATATTTTTTACTTCGCCGATGTTTCTTTTCTGAAAAATATTTGTTCCGTCATCGCATAACTGTTATGAGAGAAAAATATTTTTTACGTTGCTCGGTAACATTTCTTTTTGGAAAAATATTTTTTTCGTTGCTCGGTAACGTTTATATTTTGAAATATATTTTTTCCGTTGGCAGTAACTATTATGAATGGGAAATATTTTTTTTACGTTGAGTGATAACTATTACTTTGCAATATATATTTTTTACGTTGAAAATACCGGCACACAAAAGAAACAGATGTCTGATCGGTGAATGCGACTATGAATTATCTATAATCAGGTTCGCTGATGATAGTAATAGTTACGCCAACGCAAAAAATATTTTTCAAAATATAAACGTTACCGAGCAACGGAAAAAATATTTTTCCCAAAAATAAACGTTATTGAGAAACGTAAAAAATATTTTTCTCTCATAACAGTTATGCGATGACGAAAAAAAGATTTTTCTAAAAATAAACGTTATCGGGGACGTAAAAAATATTTCTTGCTGATAATAGTTATTAGGCAACAGAAAATATATTTGTCACGAATAATAGTTACGAATTGACGAAAAAAGTATTTTTTCCTTATAGTAGTTATTGTCCAACATTTTTAAACATCGCTTAAAAATGGGCAGCGTTTTCGAGAGAAAAATATATTTAACGTTGCTCGGTAACGTTTATTTTTGGAAAAATATTTTTTCCGTTGCTCGGTAACGTTTATATTTTGAAAAAGATTTTTTCCGTTAACTGTTATTTTGCGTCCCTGGTTTTTACGTAAATATTTTGTTATTCGATCACATGTTGTTGTTTCCGAAATTACGGAGACATTTAATTGGTTGGCTTTGTTACACACCAGGCTATCAGCAGAATGGTTTAAATTCATTCAAGACTAAATTACTTCCTGGAAATACTATGGAGATTCCACATCTTTCAACAAAAAGTCGAATTGATACGATACACGGTGCTACAAACGAACGCAAACAACCGATGTCTACTCATTTTAGCTATATATAACAACTGTTGTTGTTTTTTACATTTATGATGAATTTAAAGGAATCAAAAATGAAAGAGGATATTCCCCTAATTTGTATTTTTGCTGTTGATTGTTACAAAATCAGCTGTTTCTTGACTTTAGTAGTTATGTTTTTTGTCGAGTGTAAAGCGATTATGGTTGAAAGTGGGCTTTTTTAAGCAAACGTGTATATAAGCATACATTTATGTTTTCGTACTAATTTATTTTAATGATCCCTTGAATTTATATACACAAAGTGTATTTTGAGCAAATAAATGAGTTTTTGAACAAAAATTTTAACCTTGATATAGTGAACAACCTCAATACTGTTAACAGGCCTTGCAATAATTAGTTCACTATATCCAGACACGACTGTAATTATTATTTTGAAATAATAATTTTTTTCTACATATGTATAACTATTATTCGTGACAAATATTTTTTCTGTTGCCTAATAACTATTATCAGCAAGAAATATTTTTTACTTCGCCGATGTTTCTTTTCTGAAAAATATTTCTTCCGTCATCGCATAACTGTTATGAGAGAAAAATATTTTTTACGTTGCTCGGTAACATTTCTTTTTGGAAAAATATTTTTTTCGTTGCTCGGTAACGTTTATATTTTGAAATATATTTTTTCCGTTGGCAGTAACTATTATGAATGGGAAATATTTTTTTTACGTTGAGTGATAACTATTACTTTGCAATATATATTTTTTACGTTGAAAATACCGGCACACAAAAGAAACAGATGTCTGATCGGTGAATGCGACTATGAATTATCTATAATCAGGTTCGCTGATGATAGTAATAGTTACGCCAACGCAAAAAATATTTTTCAAAATATAAACGTTACCGAGCAACGGAAAAAATATTTTTCCCAAAAATAAACGTTATTGAGAAACGTAAAAAATATTTTTCTCTCATAACAGTTATGCGATGACGAAAAAAAGATTTTTCTAAAAATAAACGTTATCGGGGACGTAAAAAATATTTCTTGCTGATAATAGTTATTAGGCAACAGAAAATATATTTGTCACGAATAATAGTTACGAATTGACGAAAAAAGTATTTTTTCCTTATAGTAGTTATTGTCCAACATTTTTAAACATCGCTTAAAAATGGGCAGCGTTTTCGAGAGAAAAATATATTTAACGTTGCTCGGTAACGTTTATTTTTGGAAAAATATTTTTTCCGTTGCTCGGTAACGTTTATATTTTGAAAAAGATTTTTTCCGTTAACTGTTATTTTGCGTCCCTGGTTTTTACGTAAATATTTTGTTATTCGATCACATGTTGTTGTTTCCGAAATTACGGAGACATTTAATTGGTTGGCTTTGTTACACACCAGGCTATCAGCAGAATGGTTTAAATTCATTCAAGACTAAATTACTTCCTGGAAATACTATGGAGATTCCACATCTTTCAACAAAAAGTCGAATTGATACGATACACGGTGCTACAAACGAACGCAAACAACCGATGTCTACTCATTTTAGCTATATATAACAACTGTTGTTGTTTTTTACATTTATGATGAATTTAAATGAGTTATAGAGTCGCAAGAGATGCGTTACTACGAGTGAATGAAGAGCCATGACAAATTAATGGATCGAGCGTATAAATCTTCGCAAATTTTATAACCTTGCGTGTGGCAGCGAGGTTTTTATCTGATTTCCACGTTAGATTTACATCGAGCTTCTCATAAACTGAAAGAAACGACTGCATGGCTTTTATTCGAATTTGTTGCTATTTTGGCTGTGACTATTGCTTGAAATTCCAGGTTAGCCCAATGTTCAGCAGTTCTGGGGACCTTGTGTAAGCACGCCAATACACTACTGTATGTGCCGACGTCCATTTAGATTTGGTTTTTTTTTCATAAAATAGAGAAGGCTAAAAAACAAGGTATACACAACGTGAGTTGAAGGACGCGAGCTGCTATTCATGTGAGCGAGTTCGGCTGAACTTGTAGGCCAGGTATGTGCGGCAGTGTATGCGATGTTATCTGGCCTCATGCGCTTTTAAAAGAGTACAGCACCTCCACTAAGCGGCGAAATGTTCGGTTCTAAAGTATGTTGTTGTTTGTACTCGCTGTGTTGTGATTGCTATTTATACACTGCCGTTTAGTAAAAAGTCATCTGTGTTCGTTTTGCAGGTACGGAGGGAGGTGTGTGTGCGAGCGCACGTAAGCAACAGCGTGCTAAAAACTTTGTTTACATACGATTTGCGCGGCGTACAGATTCGCGTTCGAATGCGTTTTGATTTTCGAGATTAAAAAAACTCTTATTGCGTCGCTACAAATAGCCTGCGTCGTTGGCGATTTCAATCCGATGGGCCTTCTTAAAAGTCGCATTTTACGTATGGAACTTTGGGTGTGCATATGCTGTGCACGACAATACACAAATTTGGTGAACGAGTGCGGTCGTGTGAGTGTGCCCGTGCGCGTGTACTGTTAAAGTCAGTTGTTGTTGCCTTGCTCACTGTGCTACATATGTAGCAGCCGCACACGCTGTCGTTATTAGTCGTTTTTCTTGGCTTTTGCGCCGTCCGCTTTGTTTGCTTCCTTGGTTTGCCCACAGCCGAATGGCTTACCTTGTACTTTGCTGTAAGGGTCCTTTGAGGGAGGGCTGGAGCTTTGCTCCAGCGTTCCATAGGGGAACTGTTCGTAGTCCCTGTAGTAAGCGCTTCGCATAGAACCACCATATGACAGAGTCGAGTCACCAATGAACACACCCCAAACATCCATGGCGGCTGGCGTTGGCTGACGTTGATGTTATTGTGTGGGTTTGACCACAACTGATGACGCGTTCGAGCACTCGTAGTGCTGGCTGGTGTTGGTTGTGGGTGGCCGCCGCTAAATAGTCGTGCCAACTTTAAATGCACTGCGGCTGGCGTTGTATGACCTGCGTAACCTTTGCGAGACGACAGGACTTTCCTTGGAATGTCGTCGTCCGTTGCTGGCTGGGCAAATGCTGTAGCTGTCTTTGAAAGCGAATTGTGGCGTATGTCGATGTGTTGTCGTCTTTTGACGATGTTGCTCTGGAGTCATGCGGCGCGGCCGGGTGCGTTCATTGACTTTTGTAAATGCACTTTTAGTTGTTTGTATATTCGGATTTCCAGTTTATGATCGACTACACTGTCACTGTTTCACTTTGCATTAGATTTTTCCCTTTCTCGCAATTTGTATTAGTTAATGTTAAAAAACAATATTGTTTACAGCAGAAAGCTTTGTGCTTCGTGTTCCATAAAGAAAATGTTGTTCTTTATTTGTAATTGCTCTCGACAGGCCAAGGCAAAATGTTCGTTCTCCATTGGTGTCTCGTACGAAACTAAAATCAAATTGATGTCTTGCCTGCAGTTTTCTGGCTTGTTTGCGTTTTGTTTTTGCCTTTCATTAATTTGTATTATGCTTGCTGTTGCCGATTTTCTTACGTTCCGCCTTTATTGAGTGTGTTCGTCTCGTGCTACTGCAATACATAGGCTGGTACTGCTGCTATTGCTTTATCGGACGGCACAACGTTAGCACAAAGCAGAACGGGAGAGTCTGTACAAAGGGAAATAACGAGGGCGGCGGGTTGTGGCGGTGTACATACACATGCGTGTTTCCCGCCGTGTGGTGTACGTGCACTGTGCGAGGTAGTGTGTTGGGCGGCTGCAGAGCCCACTGTCTAAATTCGCTCTGTACTAATTTATACTTTCAAACATGTGTGCGTCTCTATATAAAATGTATTAGCGAAACCCCCAGCATTATTATTATTTTCATTCCGCAAGTAAAATAAATAAATAGTTGCCTGTGTTTGCACTCTCCGACTACATACTTGCGTATGTGAATACATATGTATCTGTACATACAGGGTCTATACAGTTCAGATAATCCAGTCGTGGCTGAGGAGCGCAATGTTGAAGCTTGCCGAACACAAAACTGAAGCAGTTCCGATTTCTAGCCGGAAAAAGCTAGAAACAGTAACAATAAAGGTGGGTGAACACAACATCACGTCAAAGCCAGTGGTAAAATATCTCGGGATATTGATTGATTCAAGGCTTTCGTACAAAAACCACCTCGAGAATGCAAGCAAAAAAGCGGCCAAAACCGCCGCAGGCCTTGCAAGACTAATGGCCAACACAAAGGGCCCAAGGCAAAGATGCAGACAGCTACTGGCTGGAGTAGTAAAAAGCACACTTTTGTACGGAGCCCCAATATGGCATCAGGCGCTAAACCACAGATCATATGGTAGAGAGGCGAGATCAGCCTACCGCCTGTGCGCCCTCCGCGTATGTTCTGCCTTTCCCACAGTCTCAGAAGAGGCGGCGTTGGTTATAGCAGGAATGTGTCCATTCGACATCTTGGCACAAGAGTCCGTGCAGCAAGCTCCTGTGGGTCAGCGACGGAAGGACCTTCGCGACGAGTTGCGGCGAAGCAGTACGCAGAAATGGCAACATCAGTGGAACACGGCGCAGAGCGGGCGCTGGACACATCGTTTGATCCCAGACCTTAAAAGCTGGATCAACAGAAGGTGGGGAGAAGTAGACTTCTACTTAACCCAAATACTAAGTGGACATGGGTGCTTCCGGGCATACCTTTACAGGTTTAAAAGGGACTCCTCGCCATTCTGCGAAACTTGTACAGATGTAGATGAGGACGCTTTTCACGTCTTCTTTGTATGTCCTCGGTTCAATAGGGATCGACAGCAACTAACGGCGGTTCTCGGTGAGCAACGGACGCCGGAAAACCTGATAGCCCATATGACGTCAGCGAAAGCGAAATGGGACGCAGCCTGTAATATGGCAGCTGAGGTCATCGTGGGTCTGCGGGCTGCTGAAAGACAACGCAATAGATGTAGGTAGTAAAAAATCATACCCGTACTGTGACAACGTCGAACAATCGACAGACGATTGAGCCTAGTGCTTAAACCCTCCTCCCGACGAAAAACCTAACGGTAGTACCGGGCGGGCTGAAGGACGAGAAAGAGGTGGTTTTAGTGAGGTTAAAGTCCCACACTGACGGGGTTTTGGCTTTCGATGCTTTTCATCTCTATAATAAAAAAATAAAAAAAAATAAAAAAAAAAAATACAGGGTCTATGAGAGCTGTTTAAGCGATATGCAGAGCGGTTAAAAAACAAAAGGTAATCTTTTTAGGTGGCATTGACGCCCTTTCGAAATTTGGGCACAGTTGAGCACGGTGATGATGGCGGTTTCATTAGGCCAACAGATAGGGGACGCCTCATAAAATGCTTTCGATAGACATACTCGTACTTAGATACATTTTTTCTTAAAATTTAAATCAAAACCAGTTAATACCAGTCAATTATCTTAAGCATAGAAAAACAGGCAAAATGTATCTAAAAAACAAGTAAATCAATGTCTAATACATCATAACTTGTATGGCTTCATAAGACATTTTCAATAAAATTGATGTTAGGAGAAGACCTTTTTCTTCCTTTTCGCTACAATCAGAGACGATTCCGATCCCTTCACCTGTGCAAAACGCTAAAAACCGTCAGCCAACCGTCTTAAAGATGAAAAGTCTCGCATAAAATACCACAGTAAACCACCGATGGAGGAAATGCAACATTACATTGTTCGTATTGTAGCTTCGTCAGGATGATGCTAAGAATGCAACATTTTTTACTCTCATAATATTTGGTATTATAACGTGTTCTATTTCTTTATAAAATGAAAAAACAAAAATAGGAGCGCTGGCTGACAGGACTTCTAGCTTGCTGGGTTCATGAAAGTGTGGTGGGATTATATGGTATAATTGAAGTGACTAATGCTAGAGAGTTTTGAATATTGGATGCACATATGCTTTAGTAGTCATTTTTTTTACTTATTTTATAAAAAATTTTGAGCGAATTCCAATGATCATGTGTAAATTAAGTGGTGCAATAACAAACAATAAATAATCGGGGCTTTTACCTATTTTTACAGGAAAACCTTGGTGGTAATTCGAAAACCGTTATGCTTGCGACAATATCGCCAGCTAGCGTACATATCGACGAAACTCTTGCCACATTGCGCTACGCATGCCAGGCCCGAAGCATCGTTAATCGTGTTAAGGTAAACGAATCGCCGCACGATAAAATCATACGTGAGCTACGCGCCGAAGTTGACCGTCTGAAGTCGTTGCGTAATGAATATGATCGTCAGCGACGTTTATCAGCTAACAGCAATCCAACACCGAAAAAAATTATTATCGAAACGTCGGTGGATGAAAGCGAGGTGGAAGCGTTGCGACAACAACTCGCTGAGCGTGAACGTGAACTGAATCGTGCACAAAAGTCATGGATGGAACGTTTGAAGGAAGCTGAAGATCAGCGGAAGTCCGAATTGCGTCTGCTCAGACGAAAGGGTCTGGCTTTAGAGCTATCAGCGGAACAGAAACAGGCTTGTCTAGTGAACCTCACAGCGGATCCGATATTTAGCGGCACACTGTTTTACATACTTCCACCAGGAATTGTCAAAATTGGACGTACGCGCACGTCTGCTTATTGCAGTCAGCCGGATATTGTGCTCGACGGGCCGCTAGTTGCCTATCATCATTGGTATTAATATTAATATTGAACGTACTATATAGTTTAAGGATAATTAACCGCACATAGAACATTACTTTAACTCATCTACAAATTTCAGTATAATCGAAAACAATAATGGCAAGCTCTTTATAACCCCTCAAAATGAGGATTTTGAAACGTATCTGAATGGGGACATAGTGAGCGGCCAACAGCAAATGTTCCATGGAGATCGTCTGGTCATTGGGGGCTCTCATTATTTTCGGATTTCAAATCCATTTTGCTTGCGTCGTGATAGAAAAGTGGTAAATTCTCTGTTTCCTCTTTGCATTTTTCTTTTCAACTATGATTTGAGTAATATTCAAGTGGTAAGTGGTATTCCAACAGGTAGTTGACTTTCAGTTGGCACATGAGGAGATTCTACGAAAGCAGGAGGAAAAGCTACGGTGTGAGCTGGAGGAAGAAAAACGTGCTGCCTTATCGCGCATAGAGTTTGAACGCGTTGAGAATGAACGTAATTTTATTGACTGCATGCAAAAACTGGAACTGGAGCAGTTGAAATATAAATGCAATCGAGAAATACTCGAGGAGGAACGAAAAGCATTAGAACAAGAGGTTGCGGCTAGAAATGGCGATGCTACGCCTGAAGTGCTCACCTACACACCTTCGTTCAAGTCCACCCTCCTCGATGACATCAAAAGTATCATGGAAAATCCTAGCGAAGAGAGTTTACATAAGACACAGTTAATGGTAGGTTTTTGGGGAAAATCTTTATACGGAATTCATACTTTATATGGAAATCTTTCACTTTTGGCTGACTTTTTCATAAACTTTAACAATGTGAATTACTCGACAGGTGAAAGAGGCGACCCAGCGGTGTCGAAATCTTGGCTTGAACTTAGACTTTCGGCAGTCGCAAGTACTAGACGTGTTCGGAATATTCCACGCGGTCGTGATAATTTTAGACAAAGAACACGAGCGTAAAGCCGAATGGCCGGCCGCCAGGCTGGGCGTCTGGTTAGACATTGTGCGTGAGTGCGATAATTTGAATGCCGACAATCTCTTCAGCTGCGTGGACATAAATTGGGAGCCGTTGGAGAGTGACTTGAATGAAACACTAAGTGATTCTCTTAACTCTAGTCGAATCTCATTGAATCTGAGCGTTGTTAAGGATGTTTTTCTGAAACAGCCACTGAAGAGATTGCCACGTTTCTTTTCCGTATCTTCGTCGTCGTCAAGCAATAATTCACCAGCTGTAAGAAAGGAAAACCTTGTTAAATCTTCCTTACTTAATTCTACGCAAATGCAACACAATATAAAGAAAAAACTAACGTTTGAAGACACGGAGTTCTCTGGCACCCTGCTTAAATCGGTGTCACTTAACAATGCAGACGTTAGCGAGATAAAAGCGTCTTCTTTTGCAACGCTAGCTAGCGCTCACGTGCGAGACCTGCAGCACTCCGCGTTACAGCTAAGGAGACTGTGTGATGCGGCGATTACGGAGCAAGAAAATTTTTCCCACAGCGCTACAGCAGAGCAACTACCAATCCTTAAAGCTCTCACTCAACTAGATAACATATTGCAAGGAATGCGTTGCTGTCTGGATCAAAACATCTTGACGGCCAACGCTGGAGTTTCGCCGATAAAGACGCCAAAGTCTGTACGATTTCTTATTGATTAAATTAGTTAATGTCTAATGTATGTTATTTGTGCTTGTCATATACAGCCAACTAGGCTGTAGTTTACCCGTTTTATTAAGGCAATAAAATATGAGTGTTGTGAATATCAGAATTTTTATGAACTCACACGCTTAATCTCAATCTCTTTTTGCGGTTTTGCAACTAATCAATCCAATGCAAATATATATGCCTCATTTAGAAAAACAGCTGAGTTGAATGAAAAAGATTAGTTAAAATGTATTGGCAGAGAAAATCTGTAGTCGACAAAATGCAACAAATATTCCAATTGAAACTACACGATACGGTTGTAAAGTAGTGAGATACGATTAGAAGCCGCAAGAGGGCGCCGTAACTTTAGTGCAAAATTTTTGGGTGAGCATCTAATTGTATAAAACAAAAACACGCTGGCGAACTGTACATTATGGTTATTACTTATGCACCACTGTCATTCGCTTTAATTACGCAAATTTCCTAGGCTACAACTTACATCAACTTATTTTGAGTTTACAAAAAACATACTTAAAACATTTTTTATAAAATTTTTAAAATAAAAAATCATTAAATGCTAGAGGGCCCGGTCATTTGCATCGGGTTCACTTCCTGCACAGCTTGTCAAATCCAATTGATAATTGTTTATCAATTTCAAATTGAGCGAAATTATCCAGTCGCAAAATTGTCCGTCTTTTAGGTTTATGAAATCGCCTATTAACACGTTTACTTTGGGTGGTTCACGATCGTTAAAGCTACCAGGACGCTGCGCCACTATCCAGGGCTTCAAACTTTTATCCACTTTCTTGGCAGTTTTCCGCAAGGAAGAGAGACATCTGCGAGAAATAAGGCTGATAATTCGCAATTGTTTGCAAATTGTCACACACTACCCTACCTGAGCGCAATGTAGCGACCAGTCGGTGTTATTATACATTGCGACACAAAGCCCTGCGTTGCTTTACGTGAGAGCAGGGAATCTTCTAGAAACTGTTGCAGCTTTTTCGTGGAGGCCACGTTGGGCCAGGGCGTCGGCCACGCAGAGCTCGGCCAGAACTCCTTAGGCAGTTGAAGGGGGCATCTACGATAAACGAGCACCACTTGTCGGCCTAGGTCTCTGCAGCGGTTCAGAGTGCAATCGGCTAAGGCACTATCTGTAGTCGAGTACAGTAGCGGACCGAACAGTTTCAACAGCTGGGTGTGCAGCTCCATGTGATGCGTCACTTTCATGGCGTAAAAATGTTGAAAGTCCAGCACACACACCTCGGTGCGGTGCATCAGCAAGAAATCCTTCACCCGCTCCAGCGGCTCGAACACCTCCATAGCAAACAACCCGTGTACAAAATAGAATTTGTCATTCTTCTGACAGACACGTAAATCAAAATAACGCACTCCCAGCCGCATCTGTTCCTGCACCGCAGCCGACTGTGTTTTAGCCCAACGGCGCACAAACCACGGCAAGACACGGTTAAGCCGACGCGTAGACGGTTCCGCGTCTGGAGCTGTTTTCGCTCCGGCATTTATGCCGTACGACATGGAATTGTGTGAACCTAAGATAAACAATGGAAAAAATACGACCTAAAATATTGTAATTACCTTTGGCTTTATGTTCTCCACGAATCGGTCAAATAATTCTCAGAGCAGAGTAACTTGGACATTACAAAAAAAGTGGCAGACGGTTTTTGATGTCATTCTTTCGATGCTGATCTCATTCGGAACGCCTAATAGCCCACGCGCCTTGCACTTACCCGGGATAGCAATATTGATAATAGACATATTGCGCACTTGCTCCGGCAATGATGCCATCCATTGCTGGTTATCAGCCATGGATAGCCTTCAAATGCCCAGCCTCCGCCCATGCAATTAAAAGTAGATACTGCAAAAGACCACTTCCCAAGGCGTATTGAATTTGCCTTGCCACTTCCTGAAGTTACTCAACAGTAATAAAACACCAACGAATTGATTGATTGATATGCAAATATGTATATATGATAGCCGCCAATGTGCCGCCTTGCCACATTTCAATTATGGACGTAATTTAGAGCACGAAGGTCTCGATTTTGTTTAGTTAGTTCATGGCATGATACAAAAATATACAGGTAGATTCAATCGAGCAAAATTAAGTCATTTGCTTTTTTGACAAATAAAAATAAAATTTTAAGGGTGCAAAAAAAGGAAGAAATACCGAAACTGAATGATATACTACATAAACTAATTGTATAAAATTGCAGCTCTGTAGCAAAAATGAAAATAGTAGTACTAATTTGTAAACAAATATTTTTTCCAATTGTCAATTTATATATTTTTGTATCATGGTTTCGGGTGTCAATCGGTGTTTGAATTTGTTGGGAATAAATTGTAGTAGGCAACAGTGCTGCCGCAGAAAAATTATTAATTATATATAATAATTATATATACTTTCATTATTTTACCTTTCGAAACTCATTATTTTTAATAAATTGCTAAAGGAGATAATTTTCTGTTAAGGAAACTGTTTTCCCCTTAAATTCATTCATATATTAAAAAGACCCAATATGCATGTTTTGTATTTGTTATGATTATGATACATATATCAATATAACAACTCAGTCACAAAAAGACATTTTAGTAGATAACTACTATTATTATATCTTTGGCAATAAAACATGGTAGCTTAAGTCAACTTAAGATGTTTTATCGTATTTTAGCTTTTGTTTATTCCCTGTTTTCATATTCACTTTACGAAACACTTTTCAAAATGTACATATAAACATTTTGATCAAAAAAAGGGGCAAAAGTCGCATGATTTTGAAGAAAAGTGAAAAAGTCGGCGTCAAGGGCATCGATCTCCAAAAAGTATGAATTCGACACTGTAGACGCACAACGGTAACACTGCCAGGCAATGCTAGTTTTGTCTAATTTTTGCGCGTTGTTTTTACCTGGTTTTTACTAAGCATTGTTTTATGTCAGCACGAACATGTCTCGTTACCAGGCCGTTTTTCCCAAAATTCCTCCACTCGAACACCCTTCAGTGTATGAAAAAATGCATCAACATTCCTGAGTTCCCTAATTCATAATCCATTATCGAACAATTATTTTACCAACTACTAGCCGCGGGACTAAATTGGAAAATTGTCATGTCGCCAAAAATATCATCACTTCGTCATTTACTAAAAATATCGTCAAAGTGACGACGAAATCGTCATTCTGGCAACACTGCTCGTTACAAGAATATTCGTAGAAGGCAAAAGCTTAATATATTTGACAGTTTTTGTTAAGTTTTTGCAAGTAAATCTTACGTAGCGAAACTTCCATGATACAATAATAGAAGGTAGAACCGCTGTCAATTGTTTTGACACTAAAGGTCAAACTCCATAAAGTACGTTTCATGCGTTCGGGGTTTGTTGCGTTATTGCGTTTCTTGCGTTATTCGCGTTGCAAATGGTCAAACTCCATAAAGTGCGTTTCATGCGTCAGCTTCTTCTTCTTACGTCAGCTGATGCTGTCAAACTGCTGATTGATTTCGTTGTGCATTGGGAGAAGACAAGGAAAATTGTGAAAAAAACGAAATGGAATCGCTAAACGACGTTATAGACTTTAGACTGATTTCATTTTAAACACAATAAAAAATGAAATTGCAAAAAATGAAAAAAGACATTCAGTTGAATTCAATTTGTAGCAATTTATTTCACAGGAATGAGCAAAATGCGATATACAACGAATAAGCTATCGAATTTCCAATACAGCGAAGACTAAGTTTCGTCTGTCAAAGAATTATGCTACTTTTTAGGAATTTCTTCACATTTTATGTTAAAATATTGGATTTAAAATGTTTCTTAACTGTATTTAATAGCTTTCGTGTAAAATAAATGCATTCGACTTTTTCGATAACACAAGTTTGTTATCGACTTTACCATCCACATCCACATTCATGCCACATAATTTATGACATCTTTAGGAGCTTTGTCAGCTGTTTGACGGCGTTAACGCAAGAAACGCAAGAGAAAGTTGAAAATAGTTCAACTTTTGATGCGTTTCGCGGGTATCGACGTCAAGTCATGGAGTTTGCTTCATACAAATACACTGATTCAACTTTTTTTTGCAACGCGAGAAACGCAAAACACAACGAAACGCATGAAACGCACTTTATGGAGTTTGACCTTAAACGTGCTTATTCACGCTTTTCGTATTTGTCAAAAGCTTGAGCCGTGATGCCACTTCGATGTAATATTAAATTAGAAATATTTAAGGTTCCTGGAATTTTAAGATCTTTTTTAAAATAAACACGGAATAGGCATTGTGACTAATACATTTTGGGCGAAAGTTTAAAAATGTTAATGCACATTCAACAGCAGATAATATATTGCAGTATTAAGAAAATGTTCAAGGGATTTTCTAACAACAGTACCGTAGCACATTTTCAAAGAAGAACGTCAAAAAGACCTTTACAGCCCTATTCTGGCAACCGCAACAATAGTCACCTCGGTAACAATTGAATACTTGGTAACAATTGTCACTTTTTGGTATTCTGGAGCAAATTCAAAAGCTCAACTTCCGTAGGAGCAGGTGACCAGCATACAAAAATTATAAAATTCAAATTTCGTGTTCAAATGCGCCCTGAGAAACTGCAAAAAAATGCTTCAGCTTCTCCTGCGTCGCGACGCGTCGTGCGCTTAAACTTAGGAACTCTAAAAACCAAAAGAATATATACATACATTGTGAAGAAACTCCAAAAAAAAGACTTGCTTCGCCAGATTATCTGCATTTGCCACTATTTGTTTGTTTATTTTTTTACAATTTGACAGAAAAAATACAAAAAACAGCTGTTTCGACAGTAAAAGAGCTTTCACCTCGAGTGGTGAATTGTTTGAACTTTCTTCTTGTCACCATTTTTCCAGAATACGGAAACAATCAAATTCAATTCAATTGTTACGG
Source organism: Melieria picta (assembly GCA_964056695.1). Taxonomy (NCBI): domain Eukaryota; kingdom Metazoa; phylum Arthropoda; class Insecta; order Diptera; family Ulidiidae; genus Melieria; species Melieria picta. The sequence goes on from OZ057399.1 coordinate 65,857,372, forward strand.
GGGGTAACAATTCTGTGGCCGTAAGGAATAACAGCCAAAGTCGATTTTATGAAGTTTTCAGGAGAGCACTTTTAATTTTTGAATCATTGCCTGAAATCAGGGTTTTAAGATTTGATTAATATTTTCCCACTTATTGTAAGCAAATAAGTAGTTTTTTAATTTATAGTTCGATTTTCAACGTAAACTTTGTTTTCTTAAGAGATATAGACAAAATAAACAGTTTAGCTGTTTTTCCTTATTTCTTATTTACAAGTTTTGAATCTTAACTCGACTTTGGCTGTTATTCCATATGAAATTGTTTTTCCCCCGCAAACTTATCTAAAGATAAGCCATTATTCCAGCGATAAAAATTATGTTATTGAAAACTAAAGTTTACTTTGGCTGTTATTCCAAGCGTAAGTAAAAAATAGTCGATTTACTTTAGCTATTATTTCAATTATATACAAACTTTAACCTGATTGCTTTTACTGTAAAAAATGTAATTAATTAGAAACAACGAACTTCCTCTTGTAAACAAATTGTTTTTATTTATTACTGCACATTACTTACTACATTTATGCGTCAGATTGCTTACTTATTATTAATATTTGTATTTGTATGTTACATTTCATTTACATTTCAGTTATAATACTGTTTTAGTTTGTTTGATTTTGTGTTTTTCTATCAGTAAGTAATGTTTAAATTTTCATGAGCTGCGATTAAATCCAAAAATTAATATAAATATAATATTGATTTAAGTGAATTACAAAAAAATTAGCTTCATATTATAATTGATTAATATATAATTAATTTTATATTATAACTTTATATTAAGTGAACAATAAAAAACTTAATTTTATATTATCTTACGAAGATTTATTTGAAAGGAGTATAAATTAAATACTATTAAGTCATTTGTTATTCAATTCGGTCGATTAACATATAAGTAAAATTATCTTAGAACCATATCAAACTATGTATTGTGGAATTGATAAAAAAGATAAATTTGTTCTATCAGTAAAACTGATTTACAAGTGATCAGTACTGTCTTAACCATGTCACAACACCATGTCTAAAAAGACACAACGAAGTATCTTAATTGATCCAGAATTTCACGCTTTCTACGAAAAGCTTAATGCAAATTCAATCGAACCAAACAATATCCATCCAAATTTGCTAGATGAAGAGCACGAAGATACAACTTATTAACACATTCCATTCCATGTTAATAAGTTGTGTCTTCCTGTTCTTCATCTAGCAAATCTGGATGAATATTGTTAGGTTCGTTTAAATTTTCATTCAGATTTTCGTAGAACGCATGCAATTCAGGATCAATTAAGTTTTTAATAGCAATCAAATCTTTCTTCTTTTCAGCTGATATTTCTGGAACAGTACTTATGACTTGCAAATCAGTTGTAGCGACAGAACTAATTCCTCTTTTACCTATTTTAAGGACTCGAAATGGCTCCTCGCTGTCCAAAGAGGTTTTGTAATAAATAGAAGAAATATCTTTTGTATAACGTAGCCATCGCACTTCGTTCCAAATGAGTTTCTCACTATTTTCACTGAATCGTCTCCAAATAAACTTCGATTTCAATAGCTCTGAGAAATCAAAAAAGTTGTTTGCTCTCATTTCAACAACGTGCATTTTTGAGTTAATAGATCTCACGAATTGATACCAATCCCTCGGAATTTGAATCACAACGTTGGATTTTTTTTTTTTTGCGTTCAATTAAGGCATGATCTGAATCACACTCCATATGTGTATGCCCAGGTTCTAAGAACTTGTGATCTATATATTCAATATGCGGGTTGTTATGCACAAAAGTAAGAAACATTGAAGACACATATGAGTTTTTGTTTTGTCCAGTGCAAGAATCGCTATAAAAGTACATTTTGGTGACGTTTTTGTCAACCATTTGTAACTGTCTGTAGACACAGGACGCAATCTCGTTGCCACCTCTACGAGCAATAGTTTCATGCCACATGAAACACTGAACGGAATCGTCTTCTAAGTCATGAACTGTAAGATTATACGTCCATAACTGACGCTTGTAAAAAGTAATAGAGCTTCTTAAAAATGGTGTAGGCAAACACTGTTGTAAGTCGAATGTAAATGCTTTTGTGTTTATGTTTTCCTTCGAGGACTGCTTATCTGCTCGCTTGTGATTGTATGCATTATCAGCTTTCTCAACATGATGTTTTTTTAACTGCATCAAATCATGTTCTTCTTCTCCAGTGGCAAACTTTATTTTCATTTGTAGCGAATCACAAGTGAAACAGGTGTCTAGGTGTGGAGATTTGAATTTCAGATTCATAGTCTTGAATACTTCGGAGTATTTAGAAAGGCTCACAAACTCTTTCTTTGACAACTTTTCCTGATAATGTTTTGTACGACTGACCATTATTACGACATTTTTGACAAATAAGTTTGTTATTTGTTTTTGTCGTTTCGTTGTTCAGTTGCTCAGCGTCGGAATTATCTGACGAAACACAATAATCTGGATCTTTGACTGAATCATCGGAATCTTCAGATAATGATAATGAAACGTCACAATTTGAATCTGAAAAAATTGCATTTGTAACGCAACTGCGTGGATATATGAATGCAAATGAGGATATACCTTTCAATATTTCACTTATATCAAAGGAATTTTCCTTGATACATGATCCGGTCTCATTCTGAACTAATGGTTCATAAAAGGTTTCCATGAAAAAGTCCCCCATAACGTCGAGTTCATAATTTTGTGTTTTTTTGGCCACTGGTTTATCTTTTCCTTGTTCATATTTTCTAAAAAATATTATAAAATATTATAAAATAATATTGATCAAAGAAAATAATAATTTACAACTTACCTTCACCTTGTTTAATAGCCAATTCTAACATTTTCTTAGCACGAGACATTTTCGACTTCACTCGTCAACAACCAAACTCGAAATAAGCATTTTTGTTTCGTATAATATAATTTGGAAAAACAATCCTAATTCTAGATAGGCAATTTTTTGAATAAAAGTCAAATAGGGAAAACCAGCCAAACTCAAGTTAGCATTCAAAAAATTTGAATTTGAATTTTGAATTGAATTGCCTACTTTGAATTTTCAAAAAAAATGTTTATGTTTTGGAGTAAAGACCGAACTCGACTTTGGTTATTATTCAAAATTTGAAAAATTAAAAAAAGAACTGAATTTTGACTAAACTCGAGTTTGGCTGTTTTTCCAAATTGTTAGATGTTGTAATAAATTAAACGGAATAACGACTAAAATCAACTTAGGAAAAAAGTTGGCACCGGGATTACCTCGCGACACGATTGGGAATAAAATCTTAATTATACTTAGGCAACTTTTTTGAAATATTTTTGAGTTAGGCTGTTATTCCAAAATCACGAACATAGAAAACCGACTTTAGCTATTTAGATTTTTGGGCGTAAAACATTCATTTTATGAGCAAAAGCCATAGAATTTTGTGTGGTAGTACATTTGAATATGACGAATGCAATGGTGGTAATAACTCAATTTTGTCCTAACTCGACTTTGGCTGTTATGCCTTACGGCCACAGAATTGTTACGGTAGTGCCAGAATAGGGCTGTTAGTGTCAGATGCGCAATATGGCGGCTGAGAAGAAGCATCGGCTCCATAGTGAAATAAATAAAGTGAACCAGATACTGACAACTCTCTTGAATCGGCATGCTTATTTTATGTCACTATGAACAAATTCGTCAAATACTTAACTCTTTTTGTTCAAAAAATAATTTTTGTTTCCAAGAGGCAGAACGTCTGCAGCATAGCAAAATAAAAATTACTGAAATGCCGAAGGAATCGTGCGCACTATGTAGAACTGCTCATGGGGGCACGATCCCCATGTATTCAGTACATTTAAATGTGCAGCAAAAAAGAAAGTGGGAAGTATTTGTAATACTGAGTTCGGCACACATGCGTTCGAGAACAGCAAACTCAAATGGGTTAATTCAAAACGAATTGACGTGAAACAAATTTTCAAAGCAATTGACATTTTTTAAGCACGCCTCTCCCTAGCTGGTTCACTTTATTTATTTCACTATGCATCGGCTCTACCTTCTATTTTTGTATCATGGAAACTTCCTTTTGCAGGTACACTAGTGGCAGTGTTGCCGCACCCGCAGTGTTACTCCATAACGATTTTTTGTTGGTTTTGGTAGTGAATTTTAAGTCTCATATTCTGACTGCTCTCTCTAATCAAGAAATAAAGAAATGTTTGAAAGAGTAAATATCTTAACGTAACTGTGAAATTACTGTAGAAATACAATAGTTATTACCATAATTGATTAAAATAGAAAACATTTGAATACAAATTTCAATTTTGCTTTCGCACAATTAATTTCATTATGGAAACATAAAACAATCCGAATCAATATCAAGGTAATTTTGTTATTATACAAGTTAAAATGCGAACGACAAAGTTTCTTGTAATAAATCAACTAAAATTTTTGCGTTATAGTAATGTTGTGCATCTTCATAACTCTTAATACGTACTAAAAATATGTTTTTATTCGTTTTGATTGGTAATATAAACGGACAACACAATAATTTAATCAAAACTAATCAAATCATTATATAATATCTTTGATGCGACTGAATTGACATAAATAAAATAAAATCATAACCATTACAAATATTTCCCATTTAAATACATTTCTACATTCACCATCGATAGCAAAAATTTTAAAGTACGCTTCGATAAAAATTTGGACAGTTGTGAGGTGACTAGCCCATGGGGCTAGTGAAATTTTTGACAACTGAATTTAAAAGAAAAATCAAACTGCGAAAATTTTTCTGAACAAACAACTATGACATCAACACAAGCAGCCGTATCTAGCGACTTCTTTTTTTTTGTGTAAGGCCAACACAAGAATATCCGCTAATTGCAAAGCTCTTGCGTTTAAAAGAATTGAATTTATTAAGAGAAAATATTTTTACTGTTCAATTTATTTCCTTCCTCTAGCACTCTTCCTTCGTTACTGTCAAAAATTTGCTATTTTCAAAAAATTTATAATTTCACACCGCAGGAACGTAAAATTTTCTCACCATAGTTAAAATCATAGTATAATAATGAAGTAGTCTAATCAAAACTCTCCTGCTCAAAATAAACAAAATTTTTTGAAATGATGTCAATTTTGATGTTTGAAAATTTTCAGTTCAAAAAATGTTCAACCACAGTCGCAACTTCATTCAAATAAAATCGTACTTAAAGCAAAGGAAAAATGCTTAGGTATATTTTAATACAACTTTGTTTACTCTGCTGATGACTTTTTTGACAATATTTGTCAATCAAAATAGAGGTGCCTTAGGGGTACTCTCTTTGATTAGACTACTTTATTATTATACTATAGTTAAAATATTATTCAGCCCCATTTCTCCATAGCACTTTGCTACAGTTTCACACACGCCCTAATATTCAAATTCCAACCATCAATTATTTTTGGTGAATATATGTATATGCTCAGGGCGAGTTGCTTTTGAAGAGCAAACGAAATAATTTTAAATTTGTTCATAAATTTTGCCAAAAATCAACTCATTTATGAGAATTTTGTTTAACTTTCTTATCCCTGGTGATACCAACATAAAAAGTTAGCGCTTCATATATAAAATCGTGTTAAATTACATTCCTGGTGATACCAACATAAAAAGTTAGCGCTTCATATATAAAATCGTGTTAAATTACATTCAAGCAATTCATGAAGAGCACAGTTTTTCAGTATCTTTCAAGTTCTCGCAGTACTGCCACTAGTGTACCTATTCACCACAGTGGCCAGTTTTATACCTAAAAACAATTTTACAGATGCTGTCATATAGAACTGACGTCTGCTTGTCAAAGAGGATTTACTTGCAGTTGGTTTGGTTTGAATTTGTATTTCGAGTGGGTGTGTGTGCGACTTATATTTTTTTGTTCTATTCGCGATGGAAGTTTACGAATTTGAAAAGTGTCTTCTCGACCGATTGGAGGAATCCATGAGCGTGTTGTCATGGAAAGGTGAGGTGATTCCAGCTTCCCAAGTGCGCGTTGAGTGGTCCTATTTCATTGAGCTGCAGATCGAGCCCACTGGTTCGTATTAAATGTGTAGGATCTACATTGTAGACATGCACCCATTTAGCAATGTCGTCAGTGCTTTAAGTTGTTGTTATTAGGTTGGCAAGCACTCTGGAAAATACCACGCGTTATTTGCGAGGAGCTGCACGTTCGTTATCCTACAATTGTACTTGGCTGTGTGGAACAAGTTCTCTTCAAGGAGTTAAAGGCCGTGTTCGTCGTGCAGGCGGTACACGACCCGGACGTGCATTTGCCTGAAAGGCATGAGGTTGCGCTGGAGCATTTGTGGCCGACACGCACTCAGGAGAATACAGAACTTAACGTTGAGCGGACGGCAGACTGTCTGGACCGCTTGCGTTTCTTCTACACACATGTGTGGATGCCTTGGGACGGTGACAACGATGACGACTTGAATTGGGCGGAGAAGCATCTGGAGTCTCGCATACGTTTCTGTTACGATCTGCGTAAACGGGGCATGAAGCGTGCACTGGCAGCGCATATTCGCACTCTGCTCACAGAAGCTAAATATATCCAACAGCGGCGCGAATACCTCGAGCTGGGGCTAAGTGACAATGAAGACGGCACTGACGACGGCTTTGACAAGTCGCAAGTGACGGACTTGATGCGGCTGCATCTGCGCCTGGCCATAATACGCAGCGAAATCGAGATGCTTGAGAATCCGGAAATGCGGCGCATCTACGAGGAGATCAAGTTTGATGACGAGAAACATTTGAAGAACACAAAGAACGTGGTGAGTGCCCAGGGGCAGTTGCGCGAGAAAATGAGGAAATGCATCAACTACATTGTTATGCTACCCTGTACTCTGGACTGCCAAATAGAGTTGTTGCACATTGCTCAGCAACGTATGCCGAAGAACATGCTGGTGCAAACCTTCCCAACACTACAGGTACGTCTGAAAGCAACCTTTGGCTTTGTTTTAAATTATGGTTGGTTAAGTAAGCACTCGATAATTTAAGGATGTGCTGAGTGTTTGTAACGCTTCGGACAATGTGTTCCTATCACCGGGCCGGCACAACATAAAGTTCTTGGAGTACCTTAACACGAATGGTTGCTTTACGGGACTGACTAAAAAGCGCAGCAACGATACTGACGTGGTGGATGCGTTCGCACCAGAGGGCGTAGTCATTGCTTCAGCCGATGACGACAGCATACTGTTGGTGTTCGACGGGCCCTTCTCACTGGAAAACCTTGTATTGGACTGTCGCAATATACGCAGCGGGATTTTAGTAAAGAACGGCATAGTTCACATGCGTAATTGTCGCCTAGTTGGTGACGGCAACTCGAGTACGCAGCAAGGCATTGTTTGTTCTGGCAGTGCTGAACTAATCATGGAAGAGTGTACTGTCGAGCAATTCGCCACCGGTATCACACTAGGCGCAGGCACAGTACTACAGCTGACTAATACAAATATTATCAACTGCAAAATCGGTCTTGATGCAGGCGATTTGGATGCGAAAGTGAGCTTTAAGCAGGCCAGCATTGTGGGTGCGACGAAATGTGGCATATATGCGAGTTCGACGCTTGTTAAGGACGTTGAGTTGAAGTATGCGTCCTTACAGAACTTAAGCGAATTGCAGCAGTAAGTTAAACATATTTACTGGTTTCGTATAAGCTGTAGAATTAAAGCTGTTGTCTATTTACTTTACTGTAGGCATGTGTGCATGAAGACGCCATTGACTGGGGAATGCTACTTCATGAACTGCAGAGCAAATGTTTACATTTTAAACGAGGGTAAAGCGTTCGTTACAGAACAGACTCTAAAAAGCCTTTTGGACGAGAATCGAGTTATTGAAAGCAATGTAGTTAATTTAAATGAATAAAATTTGTTTTACGTAGCGTCAGAACTCCGAGCCTATTTCGAAATTCGATACCAATCATAATAATTACCTGGGTGGTCCGATAAGTACTTAGCCTACAAAAGAAAAACGAAAATTTTGGAAAAGTGGCGATTTATTTCTCAACGTAGTCTCCTTTCAACAGCTGCCGTGGCTCAGTTGGTTAGTGCGTTGGACCGCGAGTTGAAGGCAGCGACCCAGGTTCAAATACTGCCTGTAAAAACACCTAAAAAAATAACGGGAAATCTCGTTTTCTCTTTCGGTGGTTGTCCTCTCAGCTGGAAATGGCAAACCTCTGAGAGTAAAAATTGCTTATGAAAAAGCTCCCAACCTGCCGTTCGGAACCGGCATAAAACTGTAGGTCCCTTCCACCCGCGTACAAATTCACACGCACAACACGGGTGGTTGCGGGAAGCTAGGCCTTAGTCTCGCGTAAGCGGGCTGTCGTGCCAGTCAATTATTAATTATATTAGTCTCCTTTCAACTCGATACACTTGACCCAGCGATGCTCCAACTTCTTTAACCCGTCTGAAAAATACGTTTTCTGGAGGTCTGCAAAGTAGGCCTCCGTGGCGGCGATAACCTCCTCATTCAACTCAAATTTCTGCCCGGCGAGTGACTTTTTCAAGTTTGGCAACAAAAAGAAGTAACACGGGGCCAAATCTGGAGAATACGGTGGATGGGGCAGCTGTTCGTAGCCTAATGCGACCAATTTGGCCGTGATGACGGCGGAGGTGTGAGCTGGTGCGTTGTCATGGTGGAAGAAAAAAATCCGTGGACACGTTCGTTTCCACACGCGGTCAAAACAAAACTACAAATCCAATATGGCTGAAATTTTGACAGTAGCCGTCTACGAGGATGTACTACACGATAGTAAATTTCTCTTACGATAGTAAGTACTTATCGGACCACCCTCGTACACCACGATTCGCAAGCGTGTTTTTTGCGCTCTGAGTCATCCTGTTGTTTGTGGTGTATATGATGGGAATGGTGAGTTTTCCACAAAGTTGCTGTTTGCCAGGAAATTTACGAATAACATAAAAAATGACCTCTGGCGCAAATATCGATGAAAATTTCGAGAATCCGGACGTTTGTACTTTTTCACTCAATGTGGCTGTCACTTGCATCACGATAGCTGATCGCTTGTGTTATTTTCCCCGTTTGCAGTTTGACGAAGATGAATTGGGCGAGGAACAGTTCGTGTCCACAACGGCCGGGCGCAAGCGGTTATTCAGTAAGGAACTGCGTTGCATGATGTACGGCTTTGGCGACGACAAGAATCCGTATACCGAAAGTGTTGATTTATTGGAGGATTTGGTCATTGAGTTTATAACAGAGATGACTCACAAAGCAATGGAAATTGGAAGAACGGGGCGCGTTCAAGTTGAGGATATCATATTCTTGGTGCGCAAGGATTCGCGCAAGTACGCGCGTGTGAAGGACCTCCTTACAATGAACGAAGAACTGAAGAAGGCACGTAAAGCTTTCGACGAGATTAAATATGTCGGTGAGTCTGGAATGGACCGGAATACCTAAAGATCAATGTACTTACTGTGACGTTTTTCTTTTAGGGAATGAAGCAAAAATTAAATGACAGAAGTCCAAACAGATTTAGGCCGATTTACCTCCTATATATTGCATGTAATTTAATAAAAACTAATTTAAGAACATAGGGCTTGTTTTTAGTCAAAAGCTTAAACGATTAGTCGAAATAGTCTTCAATGTCGATGTCCGGGTTAAGGATGTCATCACCGTACGGAGTCAGATCAATGCCGCTAAGGATGAGATTTTCGCACGTTTCAGCTAGTTCGGTGTTGCCAATGAGAATGGCACCGCGCAGCCGTCCCCGTTGCAATACAAATTTTATGTACTCCTTGCCTGGCGTGCTACGCAGTAATAACTCGTAGTCCGTACCCAAACCCTGGCCGTTGAAGCGGCCCAGCAGCACTACAGGGTAGCCAAATAGTTGGGTAGCATGCCCAAAGATTTCAAAGCAGAAGTCTGGATACACTTGCTCCCCGCGCACTCTTGCAGCCATACTGCGTCCTGCCATAGCGCCCATTTGACGTGCCTGTGTCCAAAGCCGCATTTGAAACCAGTGATCTGCTACCTCCCAGCTGGCTGTGCAGACATCACCGGCCGCGTAAATGCCATCCACATTGGTCTCCATTAGCGCACTGACCGAAATTCCACCGTCCGCGGCCATACGCAGCTGCGGCGTACATCTATATTCGTGGCGGGGCACAACACCAGTGGCAGATACCAGAAAGTCGCAATCGATACTTTCGCCCGTGGAGAGGGTAATCCGTAGGCCCCCTTCCGTCGGTAGGATCTCCGTCGCAGTCACCTGGTAATGTACAATGGGTAGACGTGTTTTATCTATTTCCGCGCTACCGGCAAGTTCAAAGTTTCGGTGCCAGTCTGGGCCAAGGGCGGCGCCACGCTTTCCACTGTCTCCGTCGCTTGATGGGGACAGTATTTCAGAGTAGCGTAAACGCTTTATGACTGCTCTCGACTGAGCGCTTTTGTCGTCGATTACATTTGCGACTTTGTTTGACGAGTTATGTTTACAACCATCCTGAAAAAAATGTGCAGCGCCAGGATCTACGAATGTCGACGATATATGACTGTCTTTCACCACCCAATGCACTTCAACGCCCTGAAGTTCGTACGCCAGTTCGCTGGCTATGCCACCGTTCCCAATCAGCACTACACGATGTGCATTTCGTAGGTAGTATTGTAGCTGCAGCACAGAGTCCGTATCGCGTATGCCCAGCACACGCGGATTGTTACGGGTGACGAGATGCGGTGCAGCGCCAGTGCATAGGCACAAATATTTATAAGTAATAACGCGCTGTCCAGTTGTAGTTACGCGGCATTTGATAGCCTCAATGCTCTGCAGTTGGTCGACAATGGTTAATATAGATGAAGCCAATGCAGCAGTGCCACCCACAGACAGTTCTTTCACATCAAATTTGTATAGGTAGCGAGCAACGGGTTCCAGATTTGCGACAGTCTTTATAACATTGGACTCGGTTAGTAGCAGGATGGGTTCTTCAGGACAACAAACGGCCAAAGTCTCGGCGCATGTCACGCCGGCAATGCCGCCACCAACTACCAGAAAGGTGACAGTGTACGCTTCAGGCCCCTGCGTGTTCTGGCTATTGCTCGACTGCATTTTGTATCTAACTGCACCCTGTCCTTATTTTGCTATACAAATTCTTAGAATAATGTAAATATTTGTATTTTTCTATTACTGCTGTTAGTATGGGAGCTTAGGCTTTTGGAGTTTTAGCACCAGTGGTGCTTTTGTTGTCGAAGTATTCGCTGTAGTCGTATTCGCGGAAGGGTACGTCGAAGATAATCAATCCGTAGTCCCAGGCACGTTCCACGGCCACCAGAAGTTCCAAGTGTTTCTTTTGACAGAGTCCGGTCTTAGAGTAACTTAACACTTTGCCTGTTTGCGGAGAAATGAATTGGCGCAATAGTTCGATGTTGTGGTGGTCTAGTACCAAATATTCGTCGCGACAAATCGGACACGGATTTCCAGTGGCCAAGGCACCTTTACGAATGCAAGTCTTACGCGTCTTCTTTGGCGGCAAGTGACCTTTATGGTTACGCCTGTACTGCTCCCACACGTACTGCTCGCCGTACGTTTGCTTGTAAGCCGCACTTTTCAGATATCGTATCGACACTTCCACCGGAATCGCTTGCGAGCGGTCCTTTTCCTGACGCTTCAGCTCCTCTGCGGTCAACTGGCCCGGTTCCGAATGATCTTCTTTGATGTCGTCGACCTGATTTCCTTTGTTAGCGCACTTACGCGGTAGCAACGTGTGAAACGCGCTCAGTGTCTGCGCACCGTTGGCTGTTTTTAAAAATACAATTCTGTTCAGTACAGTAGAAATTTCTCTTGAAATTGAAAGCATTTTTTCGCGAAAGCAAATGAACCTAACCCTAATAAGAGAAATACAAACACGATTCCGCAGATTACAATAAAATTTGCGGGTTGCTTAACACTTCCTCAAGAATTGCCAACTGTCGTGAAATGTCAGCTGCATGGAAAATGTCAGCTGTTTTTCTTTTTACATTATTCCTAAAAAACAAACAGGTCGATAAGACATTGGAATGTTGATATTACTGGCCGCTTTTCACGCTCTATCATATTAAATTTAGTTTGTTCGACACGTTAAATAACGTTTATGATCCAATCCAATTTAATTATGCTAACATTTTATTTCAAGTTTGAGTTAATGCTTATTAAAAAAAATTAATCATTTTCACTAATTGCCTGTGATTACACAGGGCAACAAATTTCGACTTTTTGTCGGCTTTTCTGGCTTGACATCAGTTTTAGGGTAATTAGGGACCGCTGATTTTGAATCCGCAAACCGTTTTTAAAACTTAGTTTCCGTTTTCGCAAAAAATGGGCGTGTCACTTTTTCGGATTTTCCCTGACTTTTTTCACGCTTTTGATTGTAATTTCTAAACCAATAAACCGGTTGACATGATTTTCACTTAGTGGCATTTACAACACCTCACGGCTTCTTTTCCAATGTAATTTATTTTTATAAGTTTTAAAATTCCGCGGTAATTGGAGCTCAAAGTCGGAAAATATGGAATTTCAAGGCGTTTTCTTTGATGTTAAAAAACATGCACCTTTTTCGTAAATCAACTAACGAGTTAGGTGTTAAATGAAAGCGGAAACATCAAGTAATACAACACAGCCAATTTAATTGGTGTGATTCCCATTCTCATCGAAATAATAGCAAAAATGTACCATAGTCATTTTCATCATTTTTCATACTTTTTCCTTAAAAAATTAGGGGCCTAAAATTTTTTTTTTGTTTTGAGCAATTCAAAATTTTTTGTTTTTTTGATTGTATTCCAGACTGACAGACAGAAATGGAACATATAACAAGCATATTTTGAGGCCCTTAATTTTTTAAGGAAATAGTATGAAAAGTGATGAAAATAACTATGGTACATTTTTGCTTTTATTTCGATGAGAACACGACTCACGCCAAATAATTTGGCTGTGTTCTATTACTTGATGTTCCGCTTTCATTCAACACCTAACTCATTAGTTGATTTACGAAAAATGTGCATGATTTTCAACATATAATAAAACGCCATGAAATTCCATATTTTCCGACTTTGAGGTCCAATTGCCGCGGATTTTTAAAACTTATAAAAATAAATTACATTGGAAAAGAAGCCGTGAGGTGTTGTAAATGCCACAAAGTGAAAATCATGTCAACCGGTTTATTGGTTTAGAAATTACAATCGATAACGTGAAAAAAGTCAGGGAAAATCCGAAAAAGTAACACGCCTATTTTCTGCGAAAACGGAAACTAAGTTTTAAAAACGGTTTGCGGATTCGAAATCAGCGGTCCCTAATTACCCTAAAACTGATGTCAAAACCAGAAAAGCCATTTCGCTGTTGATCAGTTTTATTAATGAAAACTTCATTGACATCTTCCAGGCAAATATCTATATATTAAAACACTTTAACACATTATTTTACCCCATTTACCCATTATTTTAGAGGTTATTTCTAGTACGTATGTATAATTTCCCTAAGAGTACTTACTTACTTACTTAACTGGCCATAACAACCCGTTATCGGGTTACGGCCTGCCGCAAAACTTCTCTCCAGGCGCCTGCTTCGCGCGCGCCTTGTCCAGTTGGTCACACCAAGAGATACCAGGGCCTCTTCCACTTGGTCCTTCCACCGGAGACACGGCCTCCCTCTTCGCTGTCGACCTCCAACCATCGCATCCATATATGTAATACTTCTATATTGGCACTAACCTATCTTCACAATGTGTTTTCATTCGGAAATCAAAGGGAGACAAGCGATGAGACAGAAAACACGAAATTTTGCGAATGTATTTCTATGCGTGTATACATGTGCACTTCTACACATGAACAACTGTCAAACTGCTCCAGGGGCGTTTGAAGAAAAAGGTAGGCTTTTCAGTCAATTTCGACAAATTTTTATTTATTTCCAGTAAATTTTCACCGCACCTGACTTTTGACATATGTCAAGGTACATTCGTTTATACGCTTTCTCTCTCATATTTCACTATTGCTGTACTGTGATGTTGGCGAATGTACCTTGAGCTTAGTGCCAATATAGAAGTATTACATGATCGCATCGAACACCTTTTTCGCCGGAGCTTCGTCGTCCATGCGGCAGACATGACCGAGCCAGCGTAGCCGCTGGATGTTAATTCGCTGCGCTACGTCCATGTCCTTATACAGCTCATACAGCTCGTTATTGGTTCGTATGCGATAGTCGTCACCAACACGAACAGGGCCGAAGATTTTGCGAAGTACCTTCCTCTCGAACACTCCAAGGGTCCCTAAGAGTACACCAAACCTAACATTCTGTAAGTAATTACAAATAAAACCCTCCTTAAAAATCTTTACATTTTGCTAGATTAAAATTTTTCAGATTTGTTTCTGGTTGGAGGCTAGCCGTATCGAAGTCACCTCCAATTAAATTACTTTACATTTTAGGTGTACACTAGTCAGAAAAAGTTTGCGTACAGGCAAGTCAAAATTATGTTATCATCAATTTTGACCTCAAAAATGCGTTTTCTGTTTACCAAAACTTATCCACATTATTCATATATGCCTGAACTGCACTTTTTGATGTGTTTTAGATGCATTAAAACAATAATTTTCCATATATTCGTATTTATTGACAATATACTCACAAAACGGCGTACAAAACTAATAACGGGAATTTCCAGTTATGTTTTTTATTTTTATTTGGAAATTTGGATTCCATTGAGCAGTAAACGGACTTGTAAATTATTTTTAAACGTATATGTGCTTGAAATTATATAGAAAAAAATAAAAATCGATAAAAGAATAATCTTACTAAATTTTTCCCAAATTGACAAAAAATTTCGTGAAATTAGAGAAACTTTTGGAAGAGCACATTCGTCATTTCGAAAAGCCATCTTAAATTTCGAAAAAAAACCAGAAATTCTTGCTTCTTTGCTACGATCTGGCCATTTTCTTAAGCTACCCAAGCAATAGGATTAGATTGTTTTGCGATCAGTGCATCATAATCTTAGGCTAGTTGCATCCAATATCTTCAGAAATGTACAGAAATATTTTATAAACTAAGTAGCAGTGCCTTTATAAGAAAAGTCATGAAAAAAACATATTTCCCCTACATAATAGCATGTAAGAAGCCCATATTTAGCTTACTTACAAGGAGCACAGAATTGCTTTCGTGAAAGAGTCCATCAAAGAGTCTAGAAAACCGGATTTCCGGGACTATGTGTTGTTATCTATAGAGTAGGAATATTTATTATTCTCTGATAATGGTTTGGCATATTTGGCATTAAAAGGCATCAACTAATTTGAAGAGGATTCAGTTAATAACAAAAATCTGACATTAACAGTAAAGCATAGCATTTGAGGCGGTATGGTATGGGGCTGCATGTCAGGTAAAGGAGTGAGCAGGCTGTGTTTTTGTATTCAGAAATGATTCCGAGGGGTTATTTACATATTCTAAAAGCTTATGCAATCCAAGGTTTCAAAATTTTGGACCAGGTTCCAATATTTCTTTTCAACTTTACGATGACCTTAAGGCGCAATACATACGATGTGAAGCTATCTTTGCTATTAACTGGCTCAAAAAAGTTGAAACAGTTCTTCCCTAGTCACCTAACGTACATTTAATTAAATATATAAGGGTTCAATTGAACCCTGAGCCCAACAACAGTCCATCTTCAAAGATATAGTAAACAGATATAACAATTCATGGATATAACAAAATAACAGCTGAAAAAACACATAATTTAATAAAATTTATGCCGAAAATTCTGCAGGGAGTTCCAACAAGAGAAGCATATCCAAAAAGTTATTAATTTTTGGACAAAACTTAGTTTAAATTAAATTGTTGCTACATAACCTTATCTTGTACGCAAACTTTTTCTGAGGTAAATTCATAACACATTTCGTTTTGGGCCCTTCTTTTACAATTTGGTAAAGTTTTTGTTATTATTATCTTAATAGAATAAAAGAACTAAGTTTATGGAAAAATAAAAAATATTTTGTTTTTGAAAAATTACTTTAAGTGATTTATTTTTCATATGAAAAAACTATGTACCCCTTGTACGCAAACTTATTCTGACTAGTGTACGTGGCCGTAGTTTAATGGATTTCATTTATGAAATTTATAACGGCGGCATTTCGATTTCATACGAATCAAATTTGAAAATAAACGAACGATTTCAGCACCTAGCTGAATGCGTATGAACAAGTGGGGGAAAACAGCACACAAGTTGAAACTGCGACCAGCTTATGGCAGCTAGTCGATTAGAAGGGTAGTTTTCCCGTCCGAGGGCAATTGCCATTGGCGCTGGCATCACTGATAAGCATTGCGCCACGGTAAATGGTGTAGTCATAGTCATGCCCTGGTGGCAGTCGTCATTCTAGTCGTGGTTCAGGAGCTCCGTATTAAAGGGTTCGTCGGCTTCGAATCACGTGCGCCTTCGTGTCGACGGTGACAATAGCAACAGCCCTGTGTCCTTCCTATTATTGAAGTAATTAACATTTCATTTGGTGATTTTTTGGTTTTGTACTAATCGATACAATGCGTTAAAGTTTAATTGACGCATGATTCCCTATTAAAGAACAGGCCCGAGTCGGCATTCTGTCCTTAGGTCGTAGTGAGAAGGTGAGCCCAGTGCCAAATACGCAATCATAGTTTGCTCAGCATAACGCCTCACGCCTACAATATGCGTCAGCCGAATCAGATGCGCTTCTGCATTAACGCCTCTTAATTAATTAGGGTTTCCTACAATGCGTTCTCTGCCATCGAAAGCACTCTGATTGCCAATGGTATCTGCGCCACAAGAAAAGCCCACTTCAGTTCAGCGTAAACAAAAAAGAATGAACTCACAATAACTAGATTCAAAGGGCAGTGCCGCAACATGAAGGCGCATGTTGAGGATGTTGTAGTTCCACCTTCGTGCGAGGCGCTCAAATATGAAGCTACGCACGTTCACGTTTATAAATATTAATGACGGCGAAAACGAGAAAAGTGTTGTCAAACTCATTCGGCTTGTTTGAGAAGGGTTGGTCATAGTCACAGGCCGCAGTCGAAGGCCCGCAAATAGTCGGGCGCATGCTCTCTTCATGTATATACACATGTATATGTGACCACTGGTAAGCATACGTCGGTGTGTGTAAACAAGTAATGGCGAAATTAATTGTTTTAAGAAAATGTGCTGGTCCTCGTTTGCCCGAAAGCGGTTTGGCAATTAAGCAGATGTCGACCATTTCTGCCAGTGTGCAACAAGAATATAAACAACGACTTTCATTGATAAGTGGCGCACAAAGTTCTGCCGTTTTTGTGGGTGTATTGTGCAATCGCAATTGCCTTGCAGCACTTGAGCAATATAACGTCCACTATCAGTATGCCGGTCACTGAGCTCTAACATTACAAACATTAAATATACGGTCAGTTAAAACAGGTTTAGATAATATGTCCACAAAAGAATCGGTGACATTTGTAACTACATCAATATACCTAATAATAAATGTAAACAATATCACATAAAAACAACTTAAAATTATTTGGTCTAGGCCTATGAAGTTTCTAGTTGAATAGGTAAATAAATTGAAACAAAACTCGAAACACACGCACATCACTCTGCATGAGTATGTGTTTTATTTTTTATTTTTTTAGAGATGGAAAGCATCAAAAGCCAATGCCCCGTCCGTGTGGGACTTTAACCGCACTAAAACCATCGTCACAAGCCCAAATTAACCCCTGGTACGACCGTCATGCATTTCGTCAGGAGGCGGAGCTGAGCGTAGAGCTCAAACTCTGTTCAGGTTAGTTGTCTACCTGTTAGCCATCCTGGTCGGTTGCCACGGTTAAGTCTTCGTTCGTCTGATTACCTCTTACGCCTCAGCCTGGATCTGCGCCTGTGAGAGCTGTTCCCGCTCCCGTCTCGTTCGTGGATGCGGAGTTCGTGCATAACCTCTGCGACCATGCTGCATGCCGCACTCCATGTTTGAGCACACGCCAGAGCTCGGCTAGACAGGGCCTCGCATTGCAAAATTCCGATCGTTCAGTGTGAGAAAATGAAATAAATTAATCAAGTTAGTAATATTGATTGAAATCTATTAACTATGCAAGGACATTTTAGAGGTGTTCAGAAGTATGCAGCAAAAACGCTTTCTAGCCGCTTTTAAGTTGATTTAATATTAAAAGAACGACAGCAGTTTTCTCAACCGTTAGTAACGCATACGTTAATATGTAAATGCATTGCATGAAATTCTCAGCTTAAATGTTTGTTTATAAATTTTTCTATTCGATGAAGCAAATGTTCTTTCTCATACTTGTTGAATTATTGAAGAAGTGAACGTGTGTGGCTGATTTTTTACTTGTGCGCCTAACTACTTGGGGGTACGGCATTGGTAAATTTGTTGTTACAAGTTACAGTTGGCTTTCGAATACATACAAGAAAAGGTTATCTTATATAGTGTTCCTTTATGAGTATTTCGTAGTTTTGTTGTTATTTAAATAGATTTGTGAATTTTTCAGATGTCCTTGAAAAGTGATAGAGAAATCTTGGAAAATTCCATGCTTGAAGACGATCCTAATGGGAACCAAGCTCTGGAACCGGCCTTTGCTGACGAACAGAAATCGCCCAGATGGGGGCCACAACACAAAGGTGCCCAAGAGCTTGCAAAACTGTATGGCCCAGGTATTGAATATATACAACTTTGTTACGTATGTATAGGAATTTTTTTTCGTTTCGCAGGAAAACGAGTGCAGGAAATTGTTTGCGTCTATACCTGCATCGCCTTGATGATAATTGACTTCGTGCTCATTCTTAAGCACATACATTTCGATCGTTTGAGTGTGGCCTGTTTGTCGGCATTTTGTGGCATCGTCACGGCCGACTTTGGATCTGGACTTGTGCACTGGGCTGCGGACACTTGGGGTAGTGTAGATTTACCGGTTATAGGAAAGGTTTGATTTGTTTAGCATTAAGAGCTGTAAAATATGTGTCGTTAGGGGTGTGTGAATGCTGTCATTAGTTTTTGAATATTTTTGGTACTCGATTTCACGCCCCACATTTACACATTACTTAATACCAACGCATTCAGCTTGGTTATAAATAGTTGTGACTTTAATTGCACAAGTACAAAGTCCATATTTTGGAAATATTGTATAATTGCCCCTCCAACATTTCAGAATTTTCTACGGCCGTTTCGTGAACATCATTTGGATCCGACATCCATCACTCGCCATGACTTCATTGAAACCAACGGCGATAACTTCATGGTCAGCATACCAATATTAGGATTTCTGGCTTACAGCTTCAATACCAAGTCACAGCAGGACATACAGCAGGACTTTGGTTGGATATCGTATTTGTTTTTGTGTTCAATATTCGTCGCGATGACAAACCAGGTACGCTATTCTGAGCGCAAGAACACATTGCAAATACTCACATACATGAATTGTATCTAAACAAGAAATGAACTCTTTTCGCCTCAGATCCACAAATGGTCGCACACTTACTGGGGTCTCCCGAAGTGGGTGCTTTTGCTGCAGAATTACCATATTGTGCTGCCACGCAAACACCATCGCATTCATCATGTGGCACCACATGAAACGTACTTTTGCATCACCACGGGTTGGTTGAATTGGCCGCTTGAAAAACTCCGGTAAGTCTCCGCCAGATAAGCGCAACTCATCTGGCAGACTAATAACTAACGATTCTTAGTTGAGGCAGCCGCGATCGCAATTAATTAATTAATTAAGGTTTTTTAGTTTCACGTTTGGCTTATGGCTAAAAGCTATTAAAATGTCAAGCCAACTCTAATCCAGCTGATACAAATTTGCATGAATATATATTATATACTTTTAGGTTTTGGCCGACATTGGAGGTCCTAATTGAGTATAGCACCGGGTGTAAGCCACGTGATGACGACCTGAAATGGGCCAAGAAAATGACGTAGCTACTGTTTTGCAAGATATGACAAAACTTTTCTTTTTCCTATAAAAAAAATTGTGCATTTAAATTGAACATTTTAATTGCTAAATGTACAAATTGCCTTGCCGACGAACAATACAATTTTTTTATATACATATATACGCACACACACACATATTAGACGAGTTGGTATTATCCATATAATATTGCAAGCAATGGTTTTCATAATAGAAGGACTACATATGTATATACCTACACATATTAGAACTTCGGTTTGCTAAGTATCAAAAGTTATATACTAAGTACATCGTGAGCATAGGTTTCAGAGCTTTGGACAACAAACTGCCATAGCAAGGTTCAATAACATGCTGAACGCGACCATATGTCAATTTTCCACAAACATTTACAGTTCGTTATGAATACATACAAGAATTCAAGAGGCAGGTATGTAGGTCTTTGCTAAGTCTAATTGCCAACATGCTTTGGGAACAATGTTAAGCTATTTATTAATTAAACAGACCGCAAGTCGGTTGCACTTGCCAGCGAATTCGTAGCAAATGTGCAGTTCTAAATGTGCTTATAAATTTCATTACACTTCTTATAACCTGAGCTGTAGCGCTTTGGAAACAAGGTCCTACTGACTTAACCCGCAATGCCCACAAGGAGCATTTTACCAAGCACCACTGTGCTTGGGTTCTTGAAAGTATTCTTATAAGTAAGCCCGCAAGCTTGGCAGAGTTGAGTATTTTAGGCAATATAATTTTCTTTGTGCCTATGTGAAGCTCGTGGCTCTTGTACTTACAATTCAGAGATATTTAACAATGAAACTACTACGCTTAAGCAATATACTTTTTTTACCTATACTACTTTTTAACTATGAGAAAAACAAACTATCAAATCAAATCGCAAACTAAAGCTTTAAAACATAAAACCAAAACACAAAGTGACTTATATTTGCCCTTAATGAAAAATTGAAAATTGCAATCTAAAATGACAAGTTTTTGGCTTAGTCGAACGATAAGGTGGCTGAACGAAAACGATCTCAGTGCTGTAGTCTCCATGCGAAGATGTAGTGGTTTCACGTCCACTACTTGTTTTTATAAAATGCACTATTTTTACACTAAATTATTAACTAAGTTTATGATAAAAAAGTGTTTGAACTTTTTATTGTTAAGATAGATTTTTTATTTGCATGGAAAATAAAATATAAAGCAATATTTATGAGATTGGTGCTAAGACGGAGCCTTATGAATTTGGTACTTCTTGTCTCAAGGTTGGTATTTGTGACAGCAATGCAACAATTCGGTAAATCAACTTTCCTTAAATTTTCAGAATAGTAAAATTGAGATTTTCTCAGTGAATGCCAAACTAACATCTTGACGTATGACAGCGTAAGAAAGAAACCGAATGTATAAAGGATTTCGAGGATTACTTATGATATAGTTGCGCATTAAATGTTTATGCGAAGTCCCGAAGTACTAGAGTACACTAATTTTATTCATGATATGCAATTTATGACGCCCCAAAAAAGGAGATATATCGGAATAAAATTGTGTGTAAATCTAGATTACTTGGCCTGGATTTTATATATGTAAATTCTCTGTATTTGTGTTCAACCAAAGCTTGGCTCGTTCTGGCGGCTGTATTCATGGGTTTTCATGATGTTTGATCGAAATTGTCAAATAGACCTTTTATTTGTAATTTGCAATTACCTTAAGCAGGCTAAACACACTGCCGCTAAACATGTTAAAATCGATTATTTGTTTATTACATTATAGAACATTAGAGGCACATTTTTTTATAGAATACAAAACAAAAATTATTTGTACAAATTGTTTTACTCTTTGATACCTTATTAATGAAACAAAACAAAACACAAAAAAGCTTAACCAAATCAAACAAAAAAGTATATCACTATAATTTCGGATTCTCATTGTTAAGTTCCATGCAGATTTGGGTGCTGGCCAGAAGTGTTGTGAACGGCTTTGGTCACTTCTTCCTGTAAGGTGGATGGCGGATCTGAGAGAATGTCTGTATTCATTGACAGATATTTCAGTTTGTTCGAGACGGCTGTGAGGTAAATCGTGTTAGCGGCACATTTCAAACTGTAAAAGGATTAAGGCTTACCTGGACGCAGATCGACGAGTGAGCAGTGCTGATCGACCCATAGGAAAGCGGTGCGTCGCAGCTCCTCCATGCTTGCGCTTGAAACAGTTGTCGTGTAAGAGCTGAGCAGCGGCTCCAGAATGAGACCGAGCTACGATGTATACATGCGTTTAAGTTTTACATAAAGCAATGTGTTACGCACTTCTAAAACCCCTAGATACTTACTATCCAGAATTTCCAGTTTTCAAGAGTACGATGCCTCACGTACTGCTCGTACAATTGCCGCACATGCTCGGTACCTTGACGCGTCACCGGAGCGCCATTAGCAGGCAGAATCGAGTGTAAATGTCTGAGTAAAACAAATGAAAGAGTAGTTGCCACAAAACTATTGCACTTTCAACCTACGTTAGTGAGTTGTTCAAAGCATCGCGTTCCTTGAGCAGCGCTTCCATACGATCATTCAGTTGATTCCGTTCAGAACGCAAGTGCTTAATGTGGTCGGCGCCTTTTTGTAACATGGCCGCCTTGCTGAGCTGTGCCAGGGAAATTGAGGTATTTATTGTATTCGTGTAGATACATGCACTGTAGCGTCAGATTTTGTCATCTACTAACCTTGGCGTTGGGGTTTTGCTGCAACTGGGGTATCAGTGAATGCAGTATATCAAACCCGTTTTTGATGTTGTAGCGCCGTTTCTGCTCGGCATGTATATGCCCCGCGCGTCGTTGGTGCTCACGTGGGAACTTCAAACTATGCGTGGGCGATAGCGGCGAGTCCTGATCGTGAAACGAATCGGGCGACAGGCTAATGGTGTTCGTGCATGCTCCTGTCTGGGCTCCAGCCGTAGGGGGGTAACTTAGCATCTGTAAATAAATTTAATCAAGTTCAACGAGCTGTACAGCATGACGTCAATTGATAGTAACCCACCTTGCTAGGTGGACTGTGCAGCAGTGGAGTCGCAACGGGCGTAGGCAGTGAAGCAGATTTTTTCGGTGACTTTTGCTGCTGTTGTATTTGTGTGGATTGTCGTTGTAGCGTTTCGGGGGGAGTCGCGGTCGCGCCAGTTGTTGCCAGAGTGCCCATCAGTGGCGATGAGATAGGCGAGCATTGTGTGGGTGACATGAAGTATTTACTAGCGGATACATTGACGTTTTGAATTTTGCTTGCAGGGATGGTAACAGCAGCAGCTGCTGCTGTTGGCATTGGAACTGTCGTCATGGGCATGTTCAAGGTTGATATGGCACTTGTGGAAGAACTTTGTTGCTTACCTAACAACGTCTTTCGTGAACCTGCGTACAATGGATCCAATTAGTTTTGATAGGAATATACATATGTATATGTACATATGTATCTATGCTCAAACGTATGTGTAAATGTTAGGATATACAATATTAAGAAATGAATTGAACTATCAAAGTGGGAACTGAAAGTTCGCTTAGAGTTGGAAACTGTGCAACCGTCATATAATAGCATTACAAATATTTACTTGTGCTTAGAAGCTGTGCTAAGGTACTGTTGTTTAGCATCGGATCGCTTGTGGCCGCCTGCAATTGTGACGAGACCATTAGTCCATTGTTGGAGTTGTTGCCACCGCCACCGTTGTTGCCAATAATGTGTTGATGTATAGAATTGCTGCGGGAGCGTGATTTATTGTTTTTGGCGTGGTACTTCGGCACTGCAAAGTTGTCATGGCTCAAACGTACATCAAGCTTCTGCAGGGTTACGTTAAGCGGCAAACTGTTGGAGCGGAACATTTCCTTGGGCATTATCGAGTTGGTAGATTGTTGGTGCTGTTGCATATGCTGCTGCTGCGCCGTTAGCAGAGGCTGTTGTTGTTGCTGCTGCTGCTGATGACGATGATGTTGACTAGACGTTGGTGACAGTTTACCTTGTCCGTGCACTTGCAGTTGAAGCGCGCTAGGCAACAAAGGGACTTGAGAGCCCAAACTGAGCGGTAAGGACTGGGCGTGCATGTGCGATGATGTAGCTTGTTCTTGCATGTACGTATTGGGACTGACACGCATGTTTATGTACGCGCCAGTGGACGCAGACTTCTTGAAACTGCCGACGCTGGGATAAGGCTTGTACGAATTCAAGTTGTTGCCGCTGCTGTTAGAGACGCTGCCACCACTGCTGCTGTAAACTTCAGTGTTCGCCGTCAGATTATACATTGAGAGCACGTCCGGCTCGGTTTTCACACTCAGCAGTAAGCCTTGGCCAGGTGCCGAAGCAGCGGTGGAATTCAACTGTGTGGTGGAAACATTGCTTCCTGTTGGACCGACGTTGTAGTTCTTCGGCTTGGTGTTGCTGCCGGGCACGTTGGCTACACTGGAAGTTCCGCCCAGCGATGATGCCATATCTCCGCTGTATCCGCTGTAGTTGTTGCTGCCACTACCAGGCATATTTGGCATTGTTTGGTATTGATTTGATGAGTACTGCAGTTGCTGCTGCTGTTGAAAAGCAACAGCTTGATGAAATGAAGACATAGTTGGCTGCAGGTGTTGTTGAAGTGCTTGTTGGCTCTTTTGTTGCTCGGCCAGCATTTGCTGATATATGGTGGTCTGGTGCATTGTCGGCTGAGCCTTATCGTAGTTGTGGGGTTCACGCCTGACAAAATTTACGAGGGTTAAGCGGTTTCACACATTTCACAAGTGAGCACGCGTGATTTACCTGAATGGTCGCTGAAAGCTCTTCGAAATACGTCCCTTCATAACACTTTTGTTAGGGAATTCGTTATTGTTTTGTCTGCTGCCGATATTGTCATTTGGTGTCGCAAATTGCTTGTTTTGTGGTCGAGCGACAGCTGTTGTGACTGTTGCTACCGCCTCGCCCAGCAAAGCGGATGTGCGCTCAACACTCATCATGGTGTCTGAGGAGCCTATGGCATGATTCGTAGTTTGGGCACTGATAAACGATGAATTACCACTTTCGCGTGCCGCAAATTGCTGCTCAGCATCAGTAAATTGCATTGTACCAAGCGGGGTATTTAGGTCCAGCATATTAGCATCATCATTACCGGAAAGCTGACTAACAGAATTCGCTGACACGTCAATAATGCTGTTTGAATCCATTTGATCGGAACCTTAATACAGTAGGAGTACGATTTTGTATATTTTGTAGGCAAAAAATTGGGACTAAGTTACCCATGATTGCTGAAAATCCATAGTCGACGCTTTTCAACATTTCGTCAGTGCCTTCTTCTGGCACTGGAGGCAGTCGTGAGGTCTGCAGCAACTCTGCACAGATAGTAAACATTTCAGGGATCACTATTGATTAATTTAATTAAATTCAAATTAGCTTACCGTCGATTGTTAGATCAATGTCGTCAATATTTGGTTGCAAAGAACCCAACCCAGGCTGCATAAAATCTGCTATTCCAGCCCCACGTGCTGTGCAAATAAAAACATTGTAAAGACGAATGCTTTTAGTTTCATTATCATCGAAATTTACCTATTTCTCTGGGATCTGGGAAGGGAAATGGTCCATTTATAGAAGAAAATAAAGTATCACTGGTCCAGTCTTCTGGAATCATTAATGTCCTGTCGTTCAACGGAGACCATTCTAAGAAATCTAGTTCGCTTTTCTAAAAAACACATTTTAAAGTCTACTTCAGTTTGAGTTGTAAATACTTGAGTGCAGAAGTACAATATGTTGTATACACCTTGCACTGGCCACATTGCATTTGAAACTTTCTAATCACATTCATACAAATTCATCGCCATTGGATTAATTAGAAATTTTTATATATGATTAATCTCATTATTTTGAACTTTTGTTTACTTTAAATTAATGAGAAACGTTAGTGGCTCATGGGTTGCAATCTAAACTAAAAAAGTTAAGAAGTTTGAAAAACCATTAAAAAAATTGATATCATTTCATATCTTTAAAAATATACGTAATAATAGTATGGGCTAAAATTGGAAAATACTTATGCAATATCTATTGAGTTGTATTTGTAAACTCCAAGAATGTGCTTATTTCATAAAAAAAATTGTGTGCTACCTGTTTGGACTTAATAATAACTCTCCACGAAAGTACAAGATGGATACATCTAATCTCGCATGTTAATCGATAATGGAAGTAAATTAATTGAACATTGGACAACATTTGAAATTCCTTAAGATAAATAATTAATGCTTGTTGGCTCTCAATGTCACTCTCCAAGGTTGCATTAACTCCGACATTGTTACCAAAGCCAATCAATAATTCATCAAGAGGTGTTCATAAGATAGTTACGCACTGACCCAGACACGGTAACTTTTTTGTGAAAGTTTAATTTAAGCATTTGTTGAACATAGTTTTGCTGCTGCTCGCATATTGAACCTTAACGAATTAAAGCAAAGATCATTGCTTTGCAATGAAGGACCAACATTTTAATTGCGCCTACTTTAAAATTCTGAAGTGTTTGGGTTTGTTGCCTGTCGCCTACGACGAAAAAAACAAACGTCACA
Source organism: Melieria picta (assembly GCA_964056695.1). NCBI lineage: Eukaryota > Metazoa > Arthropoda > Insecta > Diptera > Ulidiidae > Melieria > Melieria picta. The sequence goes on from OZ057399.1 coordinate 65,883,808, forward strand.
TACTGAGTGCGAATGTGGGCTTTTACGTGTCGCACGGCTGTCTGCAGTCGCTGTTTTTTAGCTCTATTCTTATTTTGGTGGCGAACATGGAAAGCTACAATCTGAAGGAGTTCAGCGCCATTCAAAACTATTACGAAAACGCTACACTGCTAATTGCCATTGCAATGCAACTCCTCCTGAACATTTGGCTGCTGGCAATGCAGCGTCGACACTTTGGTATAATTGCGCACTGTGAACTTATAAGTGGGCGGCCGCTTAGTTGTGGCACTTTGGGCCACTATGACTACTCCCTGGTAATCCTTTGTACGAATGGGCTCATTTGCGGCCTACACTTACTGTGCTTGTACCAGAGTTGCCTCGTATGGAATGCAAGGGTTACGGGCTGGCTGTACTTGCCCGTTGTCTGCTACGCATTACATATTGCGGTGTCCTCATTTGTGTTGGCTTTCTATGCTTGCTTAATACGCGCCGTAAGCAAGTTGCTTAACGACTTAGCCACATCGATTGACACGCTGCTGGGACAGTGCGCTTTCAAGTCCCTGGCAGATTTCGAAAAGGAGCGCATACAGCACTGGTTGGCTGCGCGGGATAGTCTTCTGTTAGTCTGCAGCCAGGATATTAGCGCGGTCTATGCCATCGTATTTCTGACGAGCACATTCTTCGCCACTCTCGACATCACAGCCTGCGTCCACATAATGGCTACCACGTCTGCCACTCAGACTCGAATTATTGCCCAAGTCACACAAACGGTGGTCTTGGTGCTACCACTGTGCGTCGCTTTAACTGTGGCACTCGCATCCAACAACATCAAGGACGAGGCAAGTTATGTACTGCTTCCATAAGCAGCATTGTACTTATACGCAAAAATCACGCGACTTTAAATTTCTTATTTATTTTTATTTTACTTATTTTAATTCAGTGAAATAACAGCGTATGCTAACCAGACTCCTAAATGCCAGATAAAGTCTAAGTACTATTCGATTAGGCAGCCGGCGTGACTCAGTTGGTTAGTGCGTTGGACCGCGAGTCGAAGGCAGCGACCCAGGTTCAAATACTGCCTGTAATAACACCTAAAAAAATAACGGGAAAACTCGTTTTCTCTTTCGGTGGCTGTTCTCTCAGCTGGAAATGGCAAACCTCTGAGAGTAAAAATTGCTTATGAAAGAGCTCGCAACCTGCCGTTCGGAACCGGCATAAAACTGTAGGTCCCTTCCAGCCAATTAATGAAATTATTACTATTCGAGTAGAATTAGTCCTAATATTCCGATATTCCGAGTTTCTAAGCAGATTAAATTCACATACCTAGTCATTAGTGTCCGACCGAAACATCTTTTTTGGGCCGAAACCGAATTTAGGTTTTTTTTTTAATACATATTCGGCCGAAACCGAAACTTTCTAGATGAAATAAAAATCACCATATCAAGCATTTTTTTCAACAAACAGATTTTCCATTAAGTAAATAAAGAACATTCAAACAAACATAACATAAATAAATAAATACTTATTAATAAAAACAATTTATTCATTTTTTTTAAAACATAAACATGAAAAAATCAACCTTTCGTACCTTACTCGCTAATATTCAAAATTAAATAATTCAATATTATATGCTAAAAAAAGAAGTTTATTTACATTGGTAGTATCTAAATTTCTCCTCCTTTCACTATATATCTGCTACACAATAAAATGGAAAAAAATATTCTATAAAGTTTCGGTTTCGGCCGTTCGGCCATTTTTTGGCAGAAACTGAAACCGAAACCACTTATTTGGGCCGAAACCGAATATTCGGTCGGACACTACTAGTTATTAAATTAAAACTGCAAAAATAACAATACGCACACCACAGCACCATTCAAATACATTTATTGTTTATTGTAAATTACTAGAGTGGACATAAATCCATCAATTGTTATCTTGCAACGCTTTAACAAATTTTTATTCATAATGCCCCCAACACATAGACGACGGCAGCGACACGACTGCATCTGTCAATATATAGAATCAGAACAATCGCATGGGAACGATTATTTTGACGACAGCACGACAACACGAACACCGAACACGGATGTCGCTGTCCCTAAGCTTAGAGCTAGTCTCTATTTCGTAGGCGACAAAACCAAAGCAATTGGTATCATTGCTTAAATTGGCAACATCGATTGCTTGTTTGCATACTTTACTCAGCTGCTTCATGAGCCAAATGCGTAGTATTTGTTACTTTGGTAATTGCGTTAGCAAAATTAACGAACGATTTTAAATTATTCATTGTTCAACTTCAATACATACGAACTTGTAAAATGCAAGCGTCACAAAACAAATAATTGTTGTGCTGCTGCTGTCGCCAGCATTGTAAGCACGTTGCCAATTACACCGCGAACATTGACACATCGGTGTCGCTGCTGGCGTTTATGTGTTCGGGGCACAATGATTATTAAAATGTGACCAACAGCTACACAAACCATGTTTGAAAACACACAAAAAGCCATCTGCTCAACAAAATTTTCGTAAAACGTTTCGGCTCGGTTAAGGCATAAAACTTAATCGTTCAAAATTTCATATAAATATTCGTTGTCCATATTGCGGCTCCCTTTTTCAAATAACCGAGCAAACGCGTAAAGGATGACCCCTATTAATGCGAGGCATTGCCTTGGTTCAGAAAGAATCTAGAGGTTAGGAGACAGTGTTTAGAGTGAAGAAATTACGGACTTTTGTATTGAACTCATCCAGATCATAGGTGCTGCGGAAAATATCTGCAGGGCTTTCTAAAATGAAGAAAGATTCAAACTAAGATAAAGAGTCTTACTGCATATGCAAATATCATACGAACGAACGAATCATAGCAGTCAAAAATGATTTAATAAGTAAATCCATGTGAGCGAGACTTCTGCTTGCTAGCCAGGACTTATGCATGCGTGTTGAAAGTTTGCCCGTCTTATGGTCAAGATGTTAACACATAAACAGTACTGCACCTCTCGACAAAACCCAATTACTTTAATTATTTTTTTCGGAAAGCTACGAGTGCGGCTCCAGATGGTCAGGAAATTATCAAGCTCATGGCAAAGCACTGGGATCTGCTCTTATTTGTTGTACTCATGTTCTCTTTGAACCGTTTGATTTGCGGAGTTGTGGTCGCGTTCCATACCTGCTTGAAAGGCGTACTTATGGATTCTTTCCGATACCTGACCAACTTTGGCAGACAACCTAGTCGAGAGAGAGAGAGATCTTATCGCTCGCGGCATTTACTTAAACAGCGAATTCGGCTTTCGGCAGTATGAAACATTCAGATGAATACGCCGAACGGCATCATTCTACTCCCGATAGTAGCATACATTTTATTTTCAGCCCCGTCAGCACCGTTCTGTTTTATTTCGTTTACTTATAAATTCCGTGCTGGCGACATGACCACTTTGTGGAATCTGCAATGGATGACGGTTTTGGTTGCGATGACCGCGTACTAAACTTTTAGTTTCTGAACAATGAATTGTACAGTTGTTTGTTAGTTGGAGTATTTACAATAATTATGCATAATTGGATTTTCAATATCAAACACCCGATTTGTTTTCTATTTCGGCCACCTTGGCGACACCGTGCGTCTCAACACAGAATTAGCTAAGCTGAACATGGGCTTCGCCGACTTTCTTGCACTTGTAGTGCTAGTGACAATTGAGGACTTTATGATAATAGGCATACTTTTGTGGTTGAATAGAAAATATATATAAATAAATATAAATATATATATATATATACCCAATTCCGATATTAGTGCTGGTGTTTTTTTTATTATTATTCTACGTGCTCTTCTGTTTCCTTATAATATTTAGTAAAGACACAGCAAGACTCCTTAAGCAAGTCGTAAAGATGCATATTCAATTGTAATCACTTTGCTTTACGCATGTTGATCACGTCAGCGGGTTACCAATGTTATTGGAAATATGCTACATTCTTTGTACCACGCCCCCATTTCCGTTCTTCATGCTTTTGACCCCACAGTTGCTCCATCACTGAGTTATTAATTTTTCTGTACCACGTTCCACAATGCCACCATTGATAATTTCTGTGCAAAATCGTATGCGAAACACGGACTACGTGCAGGTAACTTTACTTCTCCTGCACACTCCTCAAAACATTGCCGAATCGTGATGCGTTCGTTACTGCTTCACTCTTTTTCATTCTACGTCGATAGGACCTAAGTACCACGTTCCTCACCATAGAATAATTTTAGAACGATAAACTCGAAACATTAGGTTGTCTTTCACATTGTGAACTATTTAGAAACATAAACATATTGTACTGGACAATGCTCAAGCTTTTCGTACCAATAAAGTGCTTATCTACTGAAAGCTGTAGCATAGTTTTCCACGGAAAAAAAATCAAATAGCATTTCTTTATCTCTTATTAGGCAAATAAGACAGCCAAAATTCTTTCGAAAATTCCACGTTCCGGCACCGCTATAGATAAAATGGTAATGCAAAGTTTTCAACACATTATTTAGTTGATTCTCATTTGTGTTTTCTTCAACCAGGTGGACAAATTTCTTATGAAGAATTTGCGTCAGAAGTCTCCATTAACTGCGTACGGGTTTTTTTCACTGGACAAGAGCACACTATTCAAGGTTTGTATTGACTACGCTAACTGTACAACACTGTTTTTGAAGACGTCCTTACAGCTCTTCACAGCTATCTTCACTTACATGGTGATTTTGGTGCAATTTACGGAGATGGAGAACTCAACGGACACAGCAAAACTACTAGTTCAGACAGTGGGAACTTAATATAAAAAAAAAACAATTTTTGTAATTTTATGTTGGCTATTCTAAACCAAATGTAGCTCACGGTGACGATATACTGTTTATATATCTAAGATATCTAAGTCATAATGTGGTGGTAAAATTGAAATAACAAATGATATTAACCACACATGAGGTCAAAGCAAAGTCAAACGTTAAGAGCCTACGTAACACCCACTACATCTCTACTAACTTAATGTTGTTTGTTTACTTCTTAATTGTATAAGGCACAGCGAACATTAATAATCTTTTAAAAATAAATTAAACCACTTCCGTTTGTATGTTATCGTGAAATGCATAGATAATTACATATTGTAGATTGTAAAACTGTAAGCCACAACAATACCGTCTGTCAAATGCAAAAGTGACGCAGGGTGTCAGAACTCGTACATCTAGGCAAATACGTACTGTTGTTTAACACAAATGCGCCTCTTACCGTGTCGTAAATTAGACATCCAGTCGCCTTGGACTTATAGTTTCTTCTCCATTTCCTGTATTCAGCTTTAATGACAGTAGTCTGCCGCTTCCAATACTTTCCTTCTAGCACAACGGCCTGCACAAAAAATTCGAAATTTAAGTTAATATACGCATACATGCAGATATACATACATATTTGTAGAAATTCAAAATGCAATCCCATTTTCAATTTCTTTGGAAGTACCTTGCCTAGCTGATTAAAATATTAATAAACTGCAAGCCTAAAAACTATTTCAAGGTGGTATTGAGATTAGTAACACTATCATTGCAGTAATCAGAATCAGCTTAAAAGCACTTCCAAAACACTTTAAACGAAACACTATTTACAGATACAAAATGGTATGAGTGGCGATTAATAATTAGATAAAAACAGTCAATTATTATCATGCGACGTACTACCTTTATACATATAAACATTTTAAGCAAAGGAACATGAAGAGGACCATGTGTATTGCCAGGTGAAAAGCCTCTTAACTTTATACTTTCGGTTGAATGTTTGCGATTGTTGTTATATTTTTTTGTAAAAGAAGTACCTCCTTATCTGAACCGATTTTCACCGATTTTCACCTCTAGTACTGATGTGTGCATATAAAAGATGTTTCTAATGTTTGGAGCACTGCAGTTTGACGTCAGATCGGTTAAGTAGTCTTATACATACAGATAAGATATTCACGCATACGTTTACATTGACAATAAATGTTTATTTTTGCTATATTGAGTCCCGCGTAGACAATTCTCCAAAAAGGAATGCAATGTAATAAATCAATATAACATCAAAATGAAATCTAGCTGGAACATTGGAGGGTGTGCGAACATACACTAGTCAGAAAAAGTTTGCGTACAGGCAAGTCAAAATTATGTTATCATCAATTTTGACTTAAAAAATGGGTTCTCTGTTTACCAAAACCTATCCACATTATTCATATATGCCTGAACTGCACTTTTTGATGTGTTTTAGATGCATTAAAACAATAATTTTCCATATATTCGTATTTATTGACAATATACTCACAAAACGGTGCAGAATAAGTTTGCGTACAAAACTAATCCGGGAATTTCCAGTTATGCTTTTTATTTTTATTTGGAAATTTGTATTCCATTGAACAGCAAACGGACTTGTAAATTATTTTTAAACGTATATGTGCTTAAAATTATATAGAAAGCAATAGAACCCAAGCGAAAAAAATAAAAAGATAATCTTACTAAATCGTTCCCAAATTGACAAAAAATTTCGTGAAATTAGAGAAACTTTTGGAAGAGCACATTCGTCATTTTGAAAAGCCATCTTAAATTTCGAAAAAACCAGAAATTCTTGCTTCTTTGCTACGATCTGGCCATTTTCTTAAGCTACCCAAGCAATAGGATTAGATTGTTTTGCGATCAGTGCATCATAATCTTAGGCTAGTTGCATCCAATATCTTTAGAAATGTACAGAAATATTTTATAAACCCCAGTAGCAGTGACTTTATAAGAAAAGTCCTGAAAAAGACATATTTCCCCTACATAACAGCATGTAAGAAGCCCATATTTAGCTTACTTACAAGGAGCACAGAATTTCTTTCGTGAAAGAGTCCATCAAAGAGTCTAGAAAACCGAATTTCCGGGACTATGTGTTGTTATCTATGGAGTAGGAAGATTTATTATTCTCTGATAATGGTTTGGCATATTTGGCATTAAAATGCATCAACTAATTTGAAGATAATTCAGTTAATAACAAAAATCTGGCATTAAGTAAAGTAAAGCATAGCATTTGAGGGGGTATGGTATGGGGCTGCATGTCTAGTAAAGGAGTGAGCAGGCTGTGTTTTTTTATTCAGAAATGGTTCCGAGGGGTTATTTACACATTCTAAAACCTTATGCAAGCCAAGGTTTCAAAATTTTGGATCAGGTTCCAATATTTCTTTTCAACTTTACGATGACCTTAAGGCGCAATGCATACGATGTGAAGCTATCTTTGCTATTAACTGGCTCAAAAAAGTTGAAACAGTTCTTCCCTAGTCACCTAACGTACATTTAATTAAATATATAAGGGTTTACTTGAACCCTGAGCCCAACAACACTCCATCTTCAAAGACATAGTAAACAAATATAACAATTCAAGGATATATCAAAAGAACAGCTGAAAAAACACATAATTTAATAAAATTAATGCAGCAACTTCTGCAGGGAGTTCCAATAAGAGAAGCATATCCAAAAAGTTATTAATATTTGGACAAAACTTAGTTTAAATTAAATTTTTGCTACATAACCTTATCTTGTACGCAAACTTTTTCTGAGGTGAATTCATAACACATTTTGTTTTTGGCACTTCTTTTACAATTTGTTCAAGTTTTTGTTATTATTATATTTTGTTTTTGAAAAATTACTTTAAGTGATTTATTTTTCATATGAAAAAACTATGTACCCCTTGTACGCAAGCTTTTTCTGGCTAGTGTATATACGTGGGGTAAACAGTCTAATGACGGCTTCACCTTTTTCATTAGCACACTTATGTCCAAACATTCTTTGCGTTCGCGTTAGCACCAATCTAATCTGCTTGAAGGCTCGCTTCTCTTATACTTGTAAGCAGAACTAAATGATTATCAAATTCCTACATATATCAGTCCACACATATACTATACATATCTCTGTTTCCTTATCGAAAGTTTTTCTTCAACCTGACGAAAATCATGATACTGTAAAAGCTATCCAGATAATTCCAATTGGAAATTGTTATCGCGTGCGATCACGTGCGCAAAATGTTAATTACGCACCAGCGGTATTCGTGATTACATCTCCGGCCTATCTACTGGTTGCGAAAGGATTCGCTCGATCGAAGGGTATGGAAACGGAACGAATGGGAGCACTTACTTGAGGATTGCTATGAATGTCGACGTCCAGTGGGGATGCAAATTGGCACACCGGCGTTCTGCGCTTCAATATAACTGTAAAGAAGATGAAGCGGTCGTTAGGTTTAGTTCAAACACCATCCTGCCTTTTCGGCGAGGCGGGTGCCCCAATGAACCAGCGCGTAAACGCAACCTGAATTTTTCCATTCTTGTGTTTTTAGCGGCTTCTGCGCAGAATGCTGAAACTGTTGCAAATTTTCAGCATGGCTGGTTATTGCCGTGGCTAGCCGTTATTAGTATTGCTCGAGAAAGACAAAGACGCATAAAAGCGCAGCTCAGACACAACTTGTGCGCCGGTATGAAGAAGCTGAGTACTTAGGCGGCGCGCATAGCTGGATTGCGATTAATTGTAATAACAGCGCGCGCAAACAAATCAACACTCCATAATTATTGAGCTTCGTATGTGGAAATTATACGATGGCACAGTTGAGCTTAGGTGATAAATGCGCCGCCGAAAGAGTCGTCTTTCTCGCGCAATTGCAACTAATAGACGTGCTGATTCCGCGCGCTTGCAATTGAGCTGAAGTTACAGTTAGAAAAACGGCATTGTCATATGTGGCAATGTGTGCGCAACTGTCCTACCATCGCGACGCCGGCTGTGTACTTAAAAATTGTAAAGAAAATAAGAGTCTATGAAATGTGAGAAAGATAAGTAGTAGTGATAAGGCGAAGGTACAGAGCACGGCTGAGCGCACCGCGATCTGCGAGCGACAAACGGGCACGGCCACGGGGTCCTCAGCCAACTGCCAGTACAAGCATCAACAGCTCGAAAGACTTAACAACACGCCAGCCGGCCACCTACCCGCCAACTGCCACCAAGCTATCGCAATAATGATGGCATGACAATCAGCGTAATATCAGCAAACACACAGATACGCATTCATATGCGCAATATTGTTTGAATCGTACGCTTATACGCTGTTGATGTGGGCAATGCGTATTACGGTACACAGAAATTCAAACAGTAACAGAGAGAATGACGTTGCTTCTACTTACATTGCATATGCCAGCATCTCCAGATGACGTTGTTCAAACGTATTTTGTCCTTCCAACGCAAACGGACGCCTTTGAAGTGATTCCATTTCGGGGAAGTCAATTTTTGGCTGAAATTGTTAAGAAAAAAATGTGTGTAAAATAAAAATAAAATAAAAAATAAAATAATCAATCTGCATTTTCTGTACAGCCTATAAAAAATATTATGCTATCATTTTTAATTTTGTTATTAACAGAGGGAAATCCGATTTTTATGCAGTAACTAAATTTTGTAAGATTTTGATGAAAAATTAGATAATAACAAATTTAGATAAATGATTGAGTTCAAGTTTTCTTCGAACCATTATAGACTTTCCTATTAAGCCTTTTAGCTTTAGCATATACTGAAATGCAGCATGACAGCTTTTTGACACAACACCCTAAACCGCACACGTGAGGAGGGGAAGGAGGACGAGAGCGAGGGCAGCGCTCTGTTTCAGTGCTCCCTGGATCGTATTTAGCATTGCTGTTTTGTTTATGTCTGCATAAACATATCCAGATTGCAACAATAGCGCGTCAGCAACCTGAGCCACGCTTAGTCGTCGACTAACTTATCACGCTGGTGCCAAATGCACCATGGGAGCGCGTACATGACTGTCGCGAAATAACTCCGCACAGTTCCGTAATGAAATTTTGTTGAATAAATTTCGTCAATAGTGGTAACAATTTTGAGTGTTTCAATTAATTCCGTTGGAGAGAATTCCGTCACGTGCAAAGGTGGAATCGAAAAGAATTAAGTTTACAGAAATAACTACTCTCAGTGAGGCATGAGTCTTTGAGCGATAATACCACGTACGATACAAACCTTGGTTATCAGTTTTGGAATGGTAATGCGCTCGTTAAGGCCAAGTGCTAGATTTAAAGCTGTACCTATGTATTTTGGCACCATTCTGGCGACATTAACATCTCAACACTCTACCTGGGAGCAGCTTTTACGTATTCACTTGTACGTATGACACGGTTATTTAAATTTGAAATCAAAATTAATAGTAGGTAAAACCGACGGGCCTGAACAGGATCACAGAAACAAAAAAAGCAAAGGCTAAAACTCGTGCTTAATAACAATATTGTGCACGGTTTTGACTCCATTACAATGGACGATACAAATTATCTCACCAGCGATTTCAAACAGCTTTTTGGTTAACACTTTATTCTATACTGCTATGGAAAGAGGTCACCTTGCATACTAGTTTAAAGAAAAAAAGAAGACAAGTTTCATAACTCAAAAAACATAAAGTGGAGAAAAACGCTTTTGAAGTTTTCAATTAAGTGAAATATGACGACGCAAAAACTCTTTGTATGAGAAGAGTTTAAAAGATACCGTTATGATTTTTCGATACAAGATAAAGCATAAAAAGGTAATTATTTCTGTATACTTAATTATAACATTTTTAGCTATGACACTTCAGAAAAATTAGTGAAATGCTTAGTCGGCAATCAATTTGTGGTTGCTATCTGAAAAGCAACGTTTTTCATATCCACATGAGACAATAAACCAAAGAATTTATGTCAAATAGTTTTACAAAAGCAACATCTGCTTTTGGTACGTCTCCTCGAATATCCTGGTATGGTACAATGGTACAAAAAGAAGAAGGTTAGTTTGTTCCGAAAGAATCAAGTCATCACAATTGCCCTAAACTTCGAGCAATTGAAAAATGTTAGGTCATAATGGAAAGAGAACTGCTAAAAACAAAACTATTTGCCACAAACAAAAGGTTGAATGGATGAAGACGTCAACTGCGGTCACCGAAAATCATGTACTGCTACGATCTTTCACACATGTATATCTCGACATGATGAGGAAACTTGCTTATTTTTATAAAATCCTGTTTTCCGTTAATACATCTGGATTTAACTGCAGTTTCTTCTTGACTACTTTTTTTCGTATACACCCTTTATTATGAAATTTTTTAGGGGAAAATAGTTTTTTAGAAATACTATAATGTACGGCGGCAACTGTAACCAACAAGTGCGCCGTGAGCTGTCAGCGTTGTTTATAAGTAAATTACCTGTAAGCCAGATTCATGCATTTGAAGAGTTTGGTTAGGGATGTTTCTATTTCCAGATGCGAGGTTACCATGCTGGAGGACACACCTTGCTCCTGCGAGTGCGACACATGGCGAGGCACGTACAACTGCACCTCCATGCAGGGCGTCGTGGCATCGTCGTGCTTGGACAGGTTGGGGTCTTCGGGATCGAGCATCTTAACCTCATCGTACTCTTCGAGATCATCTTGCGCCTCTTCTGCCTCGAAATGCGAGACCATAAACTGGCCAGAGTGTATAGACTCACGCTCAGCTTTGGAGGCAGCTGCAGCCGCTGCTGCATAGTCAGCCGAGCACTGCATAGTCTGTGCCGGTGTCGGTTCCGTTGGAATAACCACTCCACTGCACCGTTGCTGCTGTTGATAATTTTCGAATTTGTTTAACATCATTCTTTTCTCTCACACACACACACACTGCGGTGTTACGTCGTTTTTAGCCGGTATTGGAGACCACAAACGATCACGACATTCTGCCACCCCAACAAAGGTCGAGCCGACAGCCGCGAGCGAGCCTTCTGCGTTGGGCAGTTAATACACTTCTTAATGAGCTTGCAGTAGAAACTAATTTGCGATTATAGCATTTAGTGCCACTAGTGTCGATTTCGGTAACAACAATAACGAAAACAGTTGCGAGCGGTGTTGTCGCCGGTGATATCTTTCCCATTTCACCATTTACAATGCTCGTCACCGACGGCGTCGTTCTCGACTTCGTCGTGCTCAAACTCGGAACTACAGTTCAATGACGAACTCGTTAACAGAAACTACTACTTGCTCGATTTCGACCTGCACTCGCACTCAAATCCATCATTGGCGGCGTTGGATATTTATCACTAGGTTCTTCTCTTTTTCACTCTTGCCCGAGCGGTTCTCTTTTTTTAATTACAAAAGGTTTTTATTGGTTTTGAATTAGTGGTGTTCGCGCCTACAACGCTGTGAAGCTGATAATTAAAATTAATTAATCCCAACGCATATGAGTACACCAACACTTATACACCTCAAAATAGGAAGCCTCCGATGTTCTAAACTAAGTGGGAATGGCACTTGTTTCTGCGCCATTAAATATAAATGTGAGGATCCTACAGCCGTTGCCGCATGTGAATAACTTCAAGTTGGGCGGAATTGACAGGAAACACGCAAAAACAACAAATCAAGCGCCGTTGGGTCGAAATTGGACAATGCATTGGAAAGCGAAATTTAAGGTGTAACACCCCACAATACTGAACATCTGTGTGGCCTAAAATTAATCGCAGAAAAATAAAAAATTATGTGATCTATACATATATATGTATATATTGTATATTATGCGGAATGACATCTCAATGCAGCCCAAAGAAGTGTATACATGTGCGCATTAATTGAACAAAACAAAACAGACTACTCCCGAAATACGCCTGTGTTTCCCGCAGAACGATCATATTTATTTCCATTAGTTGTTGATATCGCAATTTTTGTGGTGATTAACTGGGCAAAGTATTTGAAATCTCTTTAAATTTGAAATTAATTTATGTGGGTCCATGCAATCGCAAAGGCACATGTGGGATAAGGAGCAAGACGACGGTGCTACAGACGCAAGCCACAAATTAGTGCCGTATCATCAACATTTGGGAAATTCGTATCCGTCCAAATTCCTGTTATTTACTCCATGCGAACCATCGCACTGATAAACAGCACACTGTTTCGGAAACGACAGCAGTCGCGGGCCCAGGGGCACTACTTTCGATTTGGAGGGGCGAATTGACTGACTTGGCCTTTGACTGGTGTGCGATAATGAACGTTCTCCTTTAAATCACAGCTTCACAAACACGACATAACTTTCTCGGTAACACAACTTCACTAAATGGTCAACTGTGCAAATTTGTATCAATATTCATTGCTCTTAGTTCTGGTTTTTAATTTTATTATTATTATCAGAATTTGACAAAAGTATATAGTCCCATTAACAAATCCACCACACGATTGTAAGTTGTCAACTTAAACTTTTCGAAGAACCTACCAGAGAGTGCAGAGTTGTATTGGATGTGTAGTAGTTGAAGCTTCAAGACTATTCACTTGCACGAGTAATAAAGTATGAGTTCGATATGCATCCTAAAAAAAATTTTGCTGATGAAAATTGGTATGATATAATAGAGACAACTCTCAAAGGGTAATAGTTGTTCAATCAATCTACTATCATATTTCACTATGCCTACTATTACTATCCAAATATAATTCAAGGAACGTGTGATTAAAATGATTAAATGGCTTCAAAATGGCTTATGAACTATTCGCACAGATGATATATTTGCCGTTTGATGCATACAACTTCTTATGACAATCGTTTAGTAATGTCTTTGAATTCTAAAACAACTAATTTACTTTGCTCTCATATCCTGTATATTAAACTTCTCTTAATAAGTATAAAAACACAGCAAAGTCTCTAATATAGCATTTGATTTGTCGTTTTGTTGAAATGAGTGATTTCGTAGATTTGAATATGTATGGAGGAAATGCATGATTTGGCTTCGCATTTTAGAGTTTTTTCCCAAACCGCGCATTTGGGCTCAATGTAAACGTAGTATAAGTCTTTGGATTGTCTTTGATACACAATTTCATAAACACACAGAAAATTTCATTGAAATGAGACAATTCTGGCATTACCGATTTGTAGTTGATTGTGTTTGGCAGCACTGGCGGAAATTCACTTCGTCGACAAATTGGTAACATCGTCTCTTTCAGTACCATTTTCCCCGATGAAACCGAAGAAACGTAAAATTTTGTCAAGTGTTTTTCTCGCATTTATATTGAGGTGAAAATGGATATTTAGTGTGTTTGCGCGAGCAAAATCCAGCACAGCAAGTGCGAAAGTACTTTTGAAACCGAAAATGATTTTCAAGAAAGCGTAAGTACATCTTAGTTTTTGGAAGCGGGTCTGAGGGCCTGGAATGTTATTGCGAAAGCTGGTGAAATGGTGCGCCATCACATGTCGTCATCGCTGAGACATTTATGTTTTGCTTTGGACATCACGTTGAACGCCCATGTTGCTGACGCAATCCATGTGTTTAATTGCTGTCGCCCTTGTAGGGAGCCGTGGCATGCGGGTGCTGCAGTTTTATTTGCGTGGAGTTGGCTAATGGCGATTGGCAACTCTGTTCGTTGCAGTAGTTGCCAGTGTTGCACGTTCAACGGCGGCGAACGAATTACACTGCAAATAACTAGTGCTAATATGCTGATTGTAGTTTAAGAACTTTTAGCATGTTTTCGCTTGTGAATTGGCCGAAATCGTTGGGCACTCCCAGCTGATAGGAGTGTCGCATGTGCGTCGTTTGTTGTGTTTAGGTGTTGTGGCATTCCAAATGTGCAAATAAACGACAGACGTAGAGATCAATTTCGGGCCAATGTTTATCGCCTTTTGCGCTGGCTTATCAGCGTTTGGAATTGGCGACGTGCCAATATTTATGTTCGACTGAGCAAAGCGTTGGCGAAATGTAATTTAATTAGCAACATTTGCTTTGTGTGCTTGACTTTCGGAACTTATTGTTTTCATCTTGCTAGGGTGACATAAATAAAGGGTGAAATAAAAAATGTGAAATAAATGCTTTTCGCAGGTAATGCCATTGGTCAATTATTGAATTGAACTGAACTGAATTTTGTAGAGCTCGCGAAAAACTTGTTTAACCCTTTTATTGCCGGGCGAAAAAGAAGTGCGTATGCGAGAATAACCGGCCGAATTTCACAGTTTTACTAGGGTTTGGGAAAATGCTCATAAAAACCAAACGAGAAACAATATTTACATGATTCAAAAAGCAGTATACTAAGGATGAAATAGAGAATGAATAGAATTTTCGAAATTCTGTATTGCTAGTTGTTGGTTTGTCAAAAACAACAATGTTTGACACAAGTGGAAAACAACGGCAATAACAAAAATGACGCTTTCAAACTGCAACTGGGACGAAATATACTGTTCACAACAACGATCGAGGAGACACTAACTGATCCTTCGTCTCGCTGCGGCAATGCAACGTTATTTCGCAACAGTCTTCAAACAGTTGTTTACATAACACGCTGCCGAAAAGTTCCGATAACATAAACGTCCACAAAGAGTTAAAACAAAAAACAATTTTTTTGTTATTCTCTCGTAATGAAATTAGATCATTTATAACGTATTACAAAATTATTTTGAGATAGAGTTCTCCCGCAATGCGAATAGTAAAGCGCTACAAGGCGCGGGCCGATATATCGGCTCTGGCACTTCTCGCTAGTGCAGCAAGAGCCGATATATCGGCCTCCAGCACTAAAAGGGTTAAGCTATAAAAAGAATACAATTTAATGCACAAGTTAAATTAAGATCAATAACTGGGTGTTATTTAAAGTATAGCAAATTATTATTTAAAAAAAATTCAAGTTCGGGTATTCAGGTATAGGTTGTGGAACGCTGAGGGCATAGGAAATGTAATTCTGTCTGTAAAAAATAGTAAAATAGGAATCAGTGTTACCGATGAAATATTTTCGAAAGTTGCAAAAAAGTGTCACAGCCGAAAAAAAATGTTATGAAGTGATACAATTTTTTTTATATCATGTATATTTATACTTTGATTATTTTACCTTTTAAAACTCATTATTTTTAATAAATTGCTAAAGGAGATAATTTTCTGTTGAAAACAAACTGTTTTCCCCTTAAATTAATTAATGAGGGATATATATTAAAAAGACCCAATATGCATGTTTTGTATTTATTATTAAAACAAAAAAAGTAATTATGTACATACATATATCAATGTAACAATTCAGTTACTATTATTATATCTTTGGCAATAAAACAGAGCAGCTTAAGTAAACTTAAGATGTTTTACCGTATTTTAGCTTAAATAAATCTGCCGTAAAAGTACTTTCAATGTGTTTATTCCCTGTTTTCATATTCACTTTACGAAACAATTTTCAAAATGTACATATAAACTTTTTGATAAAAAAGGGGCAAAAGTCGCATGATTTTGAAGAAAAGTGTCAAAATAAGCATATTTTTAAAAAGTCGGTGTCAGGGGGCATCAATCTCCAAAAAGTGTAAATTTGACACTTCAGTCGCAGAACGGTAACACTGATAGGAATTACTGTAGTGTAAGCTACATACCCATGCCCTTTAGGGCATGGATAGTACTAAAACAAAAAGCAAATGCAGAACTTCTATCTACTACAGCAAGCCGACGACTGATTTCAGTTATTGTTCGTATTTGCACATGTTTAAAAATCTATCAATTTATTTAAAAGCTAATACTTATAATGTGTTATCTTTTTATTCAATTTGGACGGAATTTGACTGTGATATAGGCTAAAGCAAATTCCTAGGCAAACCACAATGCCCAAAGTTACCCCATGGTGTGTGAAAAATATAAAAATGTTCCAAATTAGACAATATAAAGCTAGATCTGTGCTGGGGTGTTTTTTTGTATTTGCATTGTGCGTCTCGCAGTCTATTTGTACGTTTATAAGATCTCTGGTTGGCGTGTAGAACAAGTCTCCTGAAGAACTTACGGAAAGAATTAGGCGCGGTTACAGGTGAAAATAAAACGGTCGGCTCTTTCATATTTGTTTAGAAAAGTGGGCAGTAAATAACGGTGTTTTCGATGTAAAGTTAGTGCTGACATGTTTTCCATTATATTTAGTTTGTATTCTTATTTTAAACAATTTTAATTTGTTTATTACAGAGCCATCATGGCTTCCTCAACATCAGCTAACGTGTTTATAGGACAAGATTCCTTCAAATCAGAATTTTTCATACCTTTAACATCATATTCAATATCGGATAAGGAATATGAAAGCATTATCAAGAGCAGTAGCGGAGACAACGAAGTTAACAATGGAGTCGCTTGCATTGCCGCAGGAGCTGTATTGGAACGGCAAAGTCGAGCCGACCTCTCCGTCATTCAGCGAGCCATTTATTAACTCTGAGCTAGCTGGATTTTGGCTTCATGATGACAACTTTGCAGATGGTATGTGGCATTTACCACATGGGTGTTCGTTATTGTCATTGGCTACTATTATTTATTTAGAAATATCAATTAAAGATGATACTTTTGAGATAAAACGTGGCATGGAACTCTCTGATGACCTACTAAGCGGTGAAGAATTCGTTGTGGAATTCTACGACTTCAAGAAAGGTAGGACACCAACTGATGAGTGTCGTCATTTATAACCACTGACAAGTTTATCAGTAATACTAAAATATTTACAAGTTTAAATTTTTACAGTTGAAAATTAAAACAAAAACAATAATTTTTAGTATAGAGTATGTCGGCAAAAATTCATCTGATTATCTGATTCCTAAAAAAGGCCAATTTATATGACACCCGTTTTCTTAAGTTTATAGTTTTCCACTTAAAGGGTGTGCACACCAAAATCGGGAGACTTTAAAACCCCTGTATTTTAAAGCTCTTTGAAAAGTAACATTTTAGATGCAAATACTCCATGACTTGGTTTTCAATGTTCATTTAAAAAAAAATTTAAAAACCAGTTTTATTAGTATGAAAATGGCAAACGAATACGAACGTACAAAACGAATCTTGCACGAACACACTACGAATCCCAACCTCAGTATACGCCAAATTGCAAAAAATTGCTAAACTTTGCACTAGTGTCCGACCGAAACCACTATTTTGGGCCGAAACCGAGTTTTTTAATATTTGGCCGAAATCGAAACTTTCTAGTTGAAATAAAAATCAAGCATTTTTTTTCAACAAATGAATTTTACTTTAAGTAAATAAAGTAATGGTAAGTAAGTAAGTAATGGCCAGAAGAATGTTAGATGCACGAAAAAAGTGATTGCCGCATTTAAAAAAAATTCGCGAATGTCAAGTCGTTTGTTAGCTAAAATCGTGTACAAATCGTCATCGTTCGTCCAGAAAGCCAAGGGATGAGCAAGCTTGAAGAGTTACTAGGCTCAAGTAGTGCCAGATCGCGAGATAAAATCTCATCGATGAATCAAAGTGAAATTAAGGGCAAAATTCCCAGAGAAGACCATGGTTTGGCAAGCCATCTGTTCGTGCGTTTTTTAAACAAACCTTTTTGTAACAGTCGGCACAATGAATAGCAATATTTACAGGGAAGAATGCCCCGAAAAGGGACTGCTGCCTCTCATTCGTCGCCACACATCAAAGCCGTTGTTTTGGCCTGACTTGGCTACTTGCCACTACACCAGGGAAACTCTGCAGTGGTATGAAGAGAATGGGATCGAATATGTACAGCGCGAGTGGAATCCGCCTAACAGCCCGGAACTCCGTCCTATCGAACACTACTGGTCGATAGTTAAAGGTATTGTAAAGAAGAGTGGTGCGAGCGTATCGACAGAAGGAGAGTTCCGGAGAAAATGGTTGTGGGGGTCTTAAAAATGTATGACAGGAGTCCGACGAAAAGTGCTGTTGGTCGTATACGGAGGAAAAAATTATAAATAAATCTGGACTTTATCATACCTTAAAGACCGAAGAGTAGAAATAAATTGTTAAAAAATTCGAGATGACTTCGTTTTATTTTTATATCAGAAAACAAGTGTCCCGATTTTGTGTGCACACCCTTTATAACTCTTGTGAGGAAAACTGAAAAAACCCAATTTCAGTTTTTTATACTTGAAAATATTATGTAAATATCATAACTGAAAGCAATCTAATTTATTAACATTGTTTTGGTTGACCCTTTGAAGCGTTGGATCAAAGCCTATAGAATATACGAGGGCGGGTCAATAAGTCCGTGACTTTTTGAATGAAACACAGGTTTTTAGATAAAAAGTTATTTTATTTTTCAACGTAGTCTCCTTTGAGATCTATACACTTAGCCCAACGTTTCTCCAGTTTTTTTATCCCTTCCGAAAAATATGATTTGTCGAGGTCTTCAAAATAGGCATTTGTTTGTGAGATGACTTCGTCATTGGAGGCAAATCTCTTTCCGCCGAGCCATTTCTTCAAGTTTGGGAACAAGAAATAGTCACTTGGGGCTAGATCGGGTGAATAGGCGGGATGAGGGAGCAATTCGTAGCCCAATTCATGGATTTTTGCCATGGAAACTGCACTGTGCACCCGTGCATTGTCCTGGTGGAAAAGGACTTTTTTCTTGGCCAAGTGCGGTCGCTTTTTCTTCAAGGCCTCATCGAATCGACCCAATAAGTTGCTGTAATATTCACCATTGATTGTTTTTCCTTTTTGAAGGTAGTCAATGTGGATAATACCGCGTGCATCCCAAAAAACAGTCGCCATGACTTTATTGGCTGACAAACCCACCTTTGCCTTCTTTGGCGCCGATTCACCCCGAGAAACCCACTGTTTTGACTGCTGTTTGGTCTCCGGTGTGTTGTGGTGCATCCACGTTTCGTCCACTGTTACGAAACGGCGCAAAAACTCGTTCATATTGCGATTGAACAACGCCAAACATTCCTGCGAAATTGTCACACGGTTGCGTTTGTGGTCGATTGTGAGCAAACGCGGCACCCATCTTGCGGAAAGCTTTCTCATACCCAAATGATCATTCAAAATTGAAACGACTGAGCCATGTGAGATGCCTATGGCTTCCACAATCTCTCTCACTTTTAATCGCCGATCGGCTAAAACCATATCGTGGATTTTTTCAATTGTTTCGGATGTGGAGACCTCAACTGTGCGTCCAGAACGTTCGGCATCTTCCGTGCTTGTACGGCCACATCGGAATCCAGTAAACCACTTTTTTACCATGGAAATGGATGGTGCAGAGTCCCCATAATATTTATCAAGCTTAGCCTTGGTTTGCGTAATGGATTTTTTCCGCAAAAAATAATGCTTAATGAGCACACGAAATTCACTTTTTTCCATTTTCTTCTCAGTCAACGCGGTAGTCTGATATTAACGGCTGTCAAAAACAAACTAAATGTCGCAGCTTGTTCAATTTTTGACAAGAGTCAACTGACAGATGACTGTTGACGGGAGCAGTGTTGCCATTTCAATGAAGAGGCGGGAAATTCAAAAAGTCACGGACTTATTGACCCGCCCTCGTATATATATGACACGCCATACAATGGAGATGAACTAACAGTTCTCGGTCAACCAAGTTGGAGTCGAGTATGCTACCAGCGTAGTCGCTGCCCTTATTTCACGGGTGTCATTCCAAACTAAATAATCGAAAAGACACAAAAAAATTACATTTTCAGGCATACTTAATATTTTGAAGTATTTGCGTGGTAAATTATTTAGTAAGCTATTCCATATTTAAAATTTTTTCAGACTAATAATTAAGTATTATAAATTTCATACTAGCAGAGCCTGGCGGCTTTGCACGCAAGTTGGAAGTCAATGGGCCCAACAAATCAAGTTTCTTTTAACCCTTAGTTGACCCCGTCAGATTTTTGTTAAAAAAAGTGCCCGCCCAGGTATCGTAAGCGCGTTCTCGCAAGCGCTGGGCATGTACAGAGGAGGTGCTCGACGGTCTCCTCGCAGTCCTCGTCCTTGCAGCTTCTGCAGAAATCGTTATAAGGCAGACCAAGTCTGCTAGCATGTAGGCCAATGAGGCAGTGTCCAGTAATGACTCCCACAACAATCCCTATCGAGGGTTTGTTCAGCAGGATCAGTTCCTTGGATCTGCTTTGGTTGGTCACAGGCCAGATCTGTCTAGTTATGGTGCACGTTTGTTCGTTGCGCCATCTAGTGTTCGCTCTGCTCGAGTATACCTTTCCAAGGTTTAACTTACAAGTGGAGAGTGGTATTCCCACTACCTCCACCGCGCTGATGGATTGCAGCTCCGTGCCTGCTCTTGCCAACTCGTCGGCTATACAATTACCCTCTATGTCCTTGTGCCCAGGCACCCAGCAGAGGTGCACTGTGTACTGCGCTGAAATCTCATTGAGAGATTTGCGGCAGTGGAGGGCTGTTTTAGAACGGGGGTGAGCGCTCAGGAGAGCTTGTATTGCTGCCTGGCTGTCGGTGTAAATAGTGATATCCCTGTAGGATATCATATTAACTCTAAGCCAGGCAGCTGCCTGGCTGATGGCCGTGAGTTCGGCTTGGAAAACGCTGCAATGATCCGGTAACCGGAATGATAGTCTAAGGTCCTGGCTTTTGCAGTATACACCGCTGCCAACCTTGTCGTTCATCTTTGAGCCGTCTGTGTAGAAGGTCGCCATATTGAAGGCTTGATTACACGTAACGAGTAGAGTGACGAGACAGCAACTCGAACGAGTACTCGTTTCGTCTAAACAGTAAGGCGAGTTGTTGATTGAGTCAGTGACCGAGTAGAGTGGCGAGAGAGTCACTAGAATCACATTTTGTTTACTAGGCCGAGTGCTAAAGGCTGTATACGAAAAAAGTGGTCACAAAGAAACACTTGGTATTTCATAAAAAAATAACAGTACAAGCACGAGA
The DNA here is from genome assembly GCA_964056695.1 of Melieria picta. Lineage (NCBI taxonomy): Eukaryota > Metazoa > Arthropoda > Insecta > Diptera > Ulidiidae > Melieria > Melieria picta. Next base: position 65,905,378 of record OZ057399.1, read on the forward strand.
TGTATGAAAAACGATAGAGTAGGATTTGTTTTACAGTATTATGTAATTTTTTATTAGAAATTTTATTTATCCTTCAAAATGAGTTCAACGAAATCAACCACCCGTGATTTAATCGTGCGCAAAATAAAAGAATCCTAATTTGCTCACAGAAGGATTGCAAAATCTTTGAATATTGCCAATTCTACTGTGACAAAAGTGCTTAAGCAGTTCAACGAACGTTTAACTACCGAAAGGAAGGTTGGAAGTGGACGGAGAAAGGGATTTATCTCAGAGGAAAAAGCTAAGGAAGTAGTACGTGCATTTAACCGAAATCCTGGACTCTCGATTAGAGATGTGGCTAAAAAAGTGGGTATGTCGTATGGATACGTACAGAAAGTTCGCAAAGAGAAAGGTCTTCGAACATTCAAAGTTCCACTACCACCGAACAGAAACGACAAACAAAATACAAAAGTCAAAACTCGGTCACGGAAGCTTTACAACATTGTGTACAATTTCGGATGCATAATTATGGACGACGAAATGTACGTCAAAGGCGACTTCAAGCAGCTTCCTGGTCAATTGTTTTATACTGCCAAGAAGAAAGGTAACGTAGCCCAAAAATTGAAAGAAAAAAAATTGACAAGTTTGGAAAAAAATATTTAGTCTGGCAAGCAATTTGTAAATGCGGTTTAAAAAGCAACGTTTTCGTGCCTACTGGTACAATAAACCAAGAAGTTTATGTGAAGGAATGCTTGCAGAGACGACTTTTACCTTTGATACGTCTTCACGAAAACCCTGTTTTGTTTTGGCCAGACCTAGCAACTTTTCACTATGGAAAATTGGCGGTCAAGTTTGTGCCAAAAGATGCAAATCCTCCAAACTGCCCTGAACTTCGACCAATTGAAAAATATTGGGCTTTAATGAAAAGGAAAATGCTAAAAACGAAAGGAGTTGCCAAAAATGAGAAAGAACTCAAGTCAAAATGGATTAAGGCGTCATCTGAAGTTACCAAAAGTCATGTACAGCGCTTGATGGAAGGTGTTAAATCAAAGCTGCGATCCTTCGCTTATACTCCAACGAAATAAGTAAAAATGCTTGTTTTCCTAAAGCTCACAATATAAGCTTTTAGGAAATACCTAATTTTGTTGTTTCCTGTAATAAATATGGATTTGACAATAATTTCGTATACAGCCTTTACTTTACCGTTATATTTTTCTTCTTTTCGCAGCGATTCGCTGAATCGCTCGTCACATGCGGAATGCGTCACACACCACTTTTCGCTCGGTTGAGTTTAATTGCGCGAGTTGCTTAGTTCATTTTGTGCATTGTAAAACCGAACTGACTCGCCACGTGTCAAAATACGTTTGAACAACTCTTCACTTTTGCTCGCCATCCCAATTCTCTCGGCCTAGTACCATTTTGATGTCTCGCCACTCTACTCGTTACGTGTAATCAAGCCTTTAGCGTGACCATATGGTCACACTAAACATGCATGTAGTGTTTCAATTATGCTTCACATTAAATCGCTCAAAAAGTGTTTTCGCAAAATTCGAAAGACAAAAATTCTGGCACATTTGGGTTAATTGTCTTTCCCCCCATACAAACTCTTAACCGATCGACCCGTCAGATTTCGAGTTTTGAAAAAACAAAAAACACGTGCCGATTTATTTATCAGTTGGTGAGAGTGTTTACCAAGTTTGAACTCAAAAAACCCATGAAATTATGTTTCTCCATAAAAGATCTTAAGCCATCGTTAACCCCGTCAGATTTTGATTAAAATAAAATTAAAATTATTGAAAAACACGTGTCTAATTATTCCTTATTTGAAATGCTTTCACCAAGTTTGAAGTAAAAAACCCCATTAAATCATGTTTTTCCATACATACCTTTTAACAGATTTTGATTTTCGAAAAAATGAAAAACATGTGTCAATTATTTTTTATTTGAAAATTTTCATCAAATTTTAAATCAATAGACCCATTAAATCGCTTTTTTCATACAACACCTTAACCCATGTTTTGCCCTTTCAGACACCGAGTTTAAAAAAATCCCGTCTTAGCGGAGGTTCATTTTTCAAGATGTACCTACAGTTCAATTTCCATATTCGTAGCTTTAGCGGTTTGGGCTGGGCGATGATGAATCAGTCAGTCAGTGAGGTCAAACAATTATATGTACAGTCATGTCTGGATAAAGTGAACTAATTACACTGTGCGTGAAATTTGCCCACTGTGCAAGTCCAAAATTTAGACATGGGGGGGACCTACTGGGTGAGTTTCCTATAGGTATACTGAGTTGAGATCCACCAGCCGTTTGGTAAGATTGGCTCTAGTTTATTAGAAATCCTACTTTGAAGTTTGCTCATGTTAGTCCAGTTTGTCGCTTAAGTAAGTCCTAAATCGTTTCGAATATCGCATTACTGTCTTCGGCAAGTTTGTAGATATTTTAACGACCAACAAATTTGCTTAAGACACCAATCCAAAAAAAGTACATTTAAACTGTGTAATTGCAATATGTGCATTTTGAGCGCAGCGCAACGTGGCGTATGAGTGTCAATTATATGAGTGTTAATTATAATTAAATGACACTCATACGCTACGTAGCGCTGCGCAAAAAATGCACATATCGCAATTACACAGTTTAAATGTACTTTTTTTGGATTGGTGTCTTAAGCAAATTTGTTGGTCGTTAAAATATCTACAAACTTGCCGAAGACAGTAATGCGATATTCGAAACGATTTAGGACTTACTTAAGCGACAAACTGGACTAACATGAGCAAACTTCAAAGTAGGATTTCTAATAAACTAGAGCCAATCTTACCAAACGGCTGGTGGATCTCAACTCAGTATACCTATAGGAAACTCACCCAGTAGGTCCCCCCCATGTCTAAATTTTGGACTTGCACAGTGTTATTGGAAGGCCTGTTCACAGTATTGAGGTTGTTCACTATATCAAGGTTACAATTTTATCGTTTTATTTGCTCAAAATACACTTTGTTTATATAAATTCAAGAGATCATTTAAATAAATTTGTAGGAAAACATAAATGTATGCTTATTGAAAGAATTGGCGAATAGACGTTTGCTTCTTGCGTTCACAAAGTGACTTTTGAACCGCTTTTTCGCGTAGACTACGCAGTTGTATACCAGCATAATCAGTACTGTTGTCCTCAGCCCCATGCGATAGCTTTATCGAAACTTTCAATAGCTTCAGTAGCTTTTACAGGAACTCTGATCTGTATTAAACTTTTAAATACACATAAAAAAGCCCACTTTCAACCACAATCGGTTTGCACTCGACAAAAAACATAACCACCAAGGTCAAGAAACAGCTGATTTTGTAACAAATACAAATTAGGCGAATACCCTCTTTCATTTGTTGTTATTTTTGATTCCTTCTTGTGTTTTTGTTGCTTTTTGCTTGAAATTGTTTTCAAAATTTTGTTCACTATTTAGAGGTTTTCGATTGTTCACTATTTAGAGTACTCCATGTAAAAATTTGGGTGGTCACTACATCGAGGTGTTCACTACATGGGGTGTTCACTATACCCAGACATACATAGATGATTGAAGTGACTCTTTAAATTTGTTGCAAGGTATTTTGTATACGTTTGTACATGTACATATGTATGTATATGCATATGTATAAATCAGGGAAACAAAGTTCGATTTCTTTGTTGTTATTTCAAAACCGTGTAGAACGAGGCTTTAGTAAGTGTTGATCGAAAATGTGTCACAAAATGTGAACCGTGTTAGAACAAGGCCGTCATAAAGAGGTATGTGTTAAGCGAGGCCAACCTGTATCTAGATTATTTAATTGCAATTAAAAATGACATACATGTAATGACTTTTTTTTTACTTTTTTACTGTTATCAGTTTTTATTATTGATTCTCATAAAGTTTTGCACATTATGTTGCGTTGTAAGGTCTCAGCATTAGCGTACATAAACACAGCGCTGGCTGCAGACATCAACCGGAAGGCAAAAATCAGTTCGTAACCATTTCCAGCAACAACATACAGCGTTCGTTGGCTTTCTTCTTCTTCAAAAACAATCATAGTATTGCCTTTTCTTTTTCACTTTCATAATAAGTTCATCATAATTTTCTTCTTTTTGTTTACCGAAAAATGCTCTTGCGCTCTCACAACTTATCGTTTTGCACTCACAGGTGTGAGAGTAAGGGCGATGTTATGCTGCCGGTCACGGGCACGGTCAAGGATAAAATTGTTATTTCAATGTAAAAGAGAAAATTGAGAGAGCGAGCGAGCGAGAGAGTAAAACTTGACCGCGACGGTGCCTGCTGAAATATTTGGCCGTTAGGACGAGTATATTCGACGAAAGTAAAGTAAAGTTTGTGTGTTGTTAAATTAATTAATTAGTAATTTTACCAAAAATAACTAAGCGTTTTCTGTTGCAAATTAGAAAATGACAATTTCTCTTGATTGATTATTGAAATTTTAATTTTTAAAAGAAAAATGCCGACCGAACGCAAAACAAATCCTGTGGAAATGATCAGCAATGCATACAAACAGATTTTGAAAATGTTGGTAACTTGACGTAAATTTGAAAGTTTTAACGTAACAAAAACAATTGAGGTACCGTTCACTTGACGAAACCTAACATTCATTGTTATTGTAAAGAATGTGAATGCTCAAATAAAAACAATTCGAAGGGTGAAAAACAACATAAATATTCGTTATCGTTATCGAATATCAAATTTCACTTTTGTTCGTAATATAGAACCATCAATGGAAAAAATTTGGCCGTACGTTAAATCGAAAATTCGTTAAATGGAAAGTTCGTTATACTGGACGTCCACTGTACTATTAAAACTAGACAAGTCTGTAGTGACTACTAAATGAATAGTAACGCAAGTATATTTCGACGCTACACAAAAGGTGTTCTCGTAATGTTCGTTGAGCTTTTCATTTGGTATCGTCACTTTCTGTTTATTTTGTTGCTTTTTTTTTTGCGACGGCGATCGCTGTTGTAAGTGCAATCATGATTTTCTGCTCCGAATTGCCCGAAACAACCTGTTCCAAAAGTTGACGAACGTTGTATAAATAACTGTTAATAACAAAATTGGTCTTTTTGTTTTTGTCTTTGACTGTTTTGAATTTCTTGGCTAGCTTCTGACCAATATGCCATTAATATTCACTAGAAGCATTCACTTCTAAACATTCTAATATTAGGCTTATTTGCATTCCGCTCGTATTTGCTTTCAAGGGCGCTTGCATGCGTTTATGAACTACGAGAAGAGGCGTTTCTATTTAGCTTAAATGGCTATAGAGTTAAATCACAGGCAAACGTAGCGACCAAGTACTTTGCCGTCGCATAAAAATTACTCATGCAATAAAAGTAATGATGGCCAGAAAATGGAACTGTCTGAAATTTACAATACAGTGTCTTCGTCTTCGCTGTAAACACGTATAGTACTGCTTTTGTCGAACTCTTTCGATGAACTCGTGCAATTTTCGGTGTTTTTTTATGCGAATTTATTGCCCCCGTGAATGTTAAGAAACTAAACAGTGCTTCATAAGGGCGGCGACAGTTTCCATCATGTGAAATGGCGAAATGTATAGGTTTTTTGTGAATACCAAAACTTCCATATAGTTCTGTTCTGTCTGATACTCTCTGTATAGGTTTTTTGTGAATACCAAAACTTCCATATAGTTCTGTAGTATCACATAGGTATATGTGGTACTAGTTTGGTACACATTTTGTAGGGCGCATATAAATGTACGCGTTGTTGGAAGGCGACGAGAGTTTGAATCAATTGATAACATGCTTACAGTTGCCAATAAATGAAATCAGGTTCATTGCATTACCAGCTGTTGCCTGGCAGCTGCCCGAATGCGTGCTCGAGCAGCGCTGTATGAAAGCGACAAATAATCGAGGAGTGCTGCTGTGGAAGACAGGGTGTAATAAAATAAATAATTTATTTAAATCAAAAACACTCAACGACAGCCACGACAGTGCCGAGCACACATTGCCGGACTCAATTGTTATTTACTTGATTGGCCAGTTTCAGACCAGGTCTGGACCAGATTCAGCTTTGTTTGCCACATTTTGACTGCCAGCTTTCTTCGTGTCTTGCGCTCTCCTCGCTCGCGCGCTCATATGCATGCTCGTTGCTTTGCGAGCCGAAGAGAGCGTGGATGGTGAAGCTTGGCGCAGGTTGCTTTTGAATTGCTTCGTTTGTTTTTGTTTTGTATTTTGTTGTGATAGCGCACATGCTATCTGCGAATAAAACTGGACTTCCGCGCCCCTTCCGCCCCTGCGTGGCGTCCATACGCGGCAATGGCGCGCTCTCGTGAGCTGGGGTCTCGGAGATTTTCGTCATGTTTCAATTCAAAATCAAAGGCGGCATTTTTTCGATCGCGCAGTTCGAATCTTTCGATCGCTCGTGCTGGTTTCAAGTGCTGTTTATTCGGTTCCCTACACTTGGCGGTGTTCGATTTCTGTCCATAACATTGACTTGAGTAGACCAAACACCACGTACTGCATTGTTGTTGCTATATGGTGGTCGGTAGTTTTCCATTGAAGTTTCGTTTGATTTCCATACGGTTTTTGCAGTGGAATGCAAGTTGGAAACGGAAAAAGACCTAGATGCTCTGTGTTGAAACTGCGTCCATTGTCAGTGGACACGCAGGCACGTGGAGACAATTAAATCTACAGTGGAAGAGCTGCAGAAACACTCGCACCAACTGCTGTGCGCGTAGAGGTGGAAGTGGGCGAGAAAAGCAGAAGCGGAAGGTCAGCCGCGTTCAGCTCACGCCAATGCCCGCCCGCTTTTGAGTCTTCGGATGTGTCGTTCGAAGATTTGACAATTTAATTTCTTATCGCTTGGTATCTGCACTCGCTGCACAGATTAATGTAACTGCGCATTCGCGGCGTGCAAAGTGTTCGTGTTGTGTGCCAGGGGGCATTTGGCATCAAAAGAGAAGAGGAGCTATAGCGGCGTCGACAAAAAGAAGAAGCTCCGCAGAAAGGACGATCACGACGTTAGTTTGCGTGCTTCAAGCTCAACCGTGAGCATGATCCCTCACTGTGGATACCGTTACACATGGAACCGTGAAATTGTGTTCAACTCGCAGAAGCTGGTAAAGCGGCGTTAAGAAGCGCAACAGAAGCGGCAACAGCAGCAACAACAGTGGTGACTTCCTGCAGCAGCAGCGTCGCGCGGCATCGGTCACGGCAGCGCGTTCTAACCGTGTCTTTATTACCGGGCCGAACTCTCTCTGTGTTTGCCGCGTTCCCCTTATTGCCTCCAGGAAGAAAGACAGACTAATTTTTTACTTACCTAACGCTATCACAAATAAGGGGAAACTGTTATTGGTATCCCATCTAGCCCATTAAGTGCCGTCGCTCACAGACAATCAAGGAAAAGTACTTTTGCAATAAAAAACAAAGTAAAAAGAAAAAAAATCAAAAAAGCACGGACCATATTTATCAACAGAAATAATTAGAATTACAGACACCGTAACAGTAAAAGTATAAGAAGAACGAGTAATCTGCCAATCGCACCACTACCATTCCCAAAATTCTCTGTGATTTTATGAAATTTGTACATCTGTTCAACGTTTTGTTTTACATTTGCATTGTCGTTGTCGTCTGTTTTTGCCGTGTAGTTTTTAATTAAAAAGTAATCTTTTGATTTTCTCGACTTGAATTAAAGTTGGCGCGAATAATTATTTTTTCGTAACAACGTTACTGTTGTCTCGTATCTCGTGCAATTAGAATTTAAGAGTACATTAGAAAAATTTACTATATTATTTAAATTTAAACTTAACTTGTACCAATACAAATTTTATTGTTTTGCGTCGTCACTTTTTGTGCCTGTCTTTCCGCGAGTCACATTTGAATACGAACTTCGACTTGATTCGATTTGATTCGCTTCAATTTAGCGCATTCATACGCCCGTTCGCCAGCCCGTGCGTTGCCGATCTGTTCGTTCCGTATCGTATCGGTCAGTCGTCGTTCGCAATTGTTTACGTATTCGTCGTCTCATTTGACTGCTGCTGCAAGTATGAGTGACGACTACATGATGCTCCACACGTATGGTTTGTACCGAAGTATGCCATATATAGATTGCCCACATGTCCTCAGCAGGCCTCCCCATGGTTTTTACACCTGTCGCACCATCGTTCAAATTCACCGTTTCCTCTTTTTCACTATAGCTGATGTTTTAATTGTTCCGATGTTTTTTTGCGGCTCCTATTCTAGCTTATGGCAGAACGGCCTTGCCATGCTGGATGAAAACTTAAACTATTTTGAGGTGTTTCTCAAGTGGGTCTAGCACTTTGAGAGTATAACATTGTTGGCGTTATACAACTTTTAATTTTTAAATAATTCATTCAATTTTCAAATCCAATTGGAATTTATTCGGTTTCTATGTTAAAGAACTTCGGTTTGGAACGTACTCCAATTGTTATTGGATTACGTTGGAATTGAAATTTATTGATACATTAATATTATTCAAAAGGAAATGTTGACCTTTTCAAAGTTTTCTTTTGAAGAAGTAATTAACCAACAAAGTTTGAAAGCTTAACATTAAGTCCTGCAAATTGAGAAAACACCTAATACGATGCCAAATTTTGTCTCTCAAAGTAGTAATATTTCGATAATTGACGAATGGCCGCAGGGTACGGAATCAATGATTCTAGGGTTTAATGTGAATTTAAGCAGACTTATGGCATTTTGATCGTTCATCGAAGATCGTTCTAAATGGATATGCCCAGAACAGCAAGAGTTGCCGATTCCGCAATATTCGCACCACCCATAGCCAGGGATGTGTTAGGATGTGGGGAGATTGCGAGGATAAAAATCGACCCTGTTCGCTAGCAGTCACGGTTCTGTGCAAAAATTGCCTTTAAAGTTAGCCTTTTTATGTGGATGTGGACGAATGTGGATATTTTCGTGAGTATTCTCATTACGTGCATTCGGTTTACAGAAGGCCGATAATGTTTCATTGGGTTTTTCTGTTAACTTCGTGAGTTCTCTGTCAGAGACTGTGCGATGCAGGTAATAACTATTCGCGTGTTTTAATGTTTCTTTTGTTTGGAAAGTGAAATTTGTCCTCGAAAGGATTTTAATGTATGTAATTGAATACAGGCTAGAAGATAAATGGGATGTAGTTATTACTCGCTTAGTAAGATTGATTGAGCACTGAGCATTTTAAAGTTAATGTATTTATTGTTGCTATTGTTTGTTTTAATCACATCGATTTAAAACCATTTCGGAATCTCACTAATAAATAATATTCTCTGGTTTACACACTTTGCAAACAATAGTTTCAGCGTGCGAAAAAAGCTGTCGCTGAATGCACGTGTTTATATACGTTGTCTGATTTTTTGTTCAAATACAAAAAATATTTCGATAATAAAAAAAATATTTGATTAAAAAATATTTCGAGTCAACAGATTGAAGTATCAGATAATACTTGTTTCGACCGTTTTCAGTGAGCCATTTGCGATAAAAAGTTGTACCTTGTACATACATTCATATATCTAACGTATGTACATATTTGCCAAATCGACAAGGAGTTTTGAAAGTTCACTGATTTAACCCATTGCTGCCGGGTACCACTTCCGCCCATACGATTTTGATAAAATTTCATACACGACCTAGAAGTGACCCAAAATGATCAGAAACAACATTTCAGCTTTATATCTCTGCACTTTGCTGAGATATTCATTAGGTATTTTGTACCCATTACGCAGCAATGGTAGCTTTTTTTCCATACTTTGTGAAGTGATCAGCTAAACACGTGAACAAAAGTTGTATTTTTTACAGGTGAGTTAGGAGGCAGATTTTTGTGAAGTTCTAAGGCCACTACGTTTTGCCACATTTTCCACCTCCGGAAAATTCACGATTTTTGGAGTCTGGTAACTCTAGCTAGATGGCGAAATTTTAGGGTGACCTTCACTAGACTAAGGTAATTCCATCTTTACCCCAACCATCCCTATCAATGATTTTGAGATATCTCTACCACGAACTTTTCTGATTTTTTTAAAAAATCAATTTTCATGGGTAAAATTTTACCCATTAGGCAGCAATGGGTTAAACAATTTTATAATCTGGTGAAAAATTCTTTAGGACTGGAATCTTGCACAGAAATTAAGAAGGGAGGTATGCGTAGGACGACGTTGTTACTGTCATTTTCATAATTTTTTTACAAATTAGGAATCCATATAATTTATTGATATCGTAAGGTCATTTCACACATATCGCACACTAAATACAAAAGGGTCAGAACTCAAATTTTTCTGGAGAGGAAAATATGATTCTGCAGAAGCGACAGAATTAAGGTCGGTATGCAGCTCTCAAGAAAAGCGAAAACTTCATATAAAAAAAAGCTCAAGAAATGTTCAAGGAAATTTCCTTGAGTCATATTTTCTTGAGGTGTACGCACCTCACAAGAAAACTGATTCGGTTTTTAATACTTTTTAATACGTTTTCTTGAGAGCTGCATACCTACCTTTAACATGAAAACAGATATACGGTATTTTTCCAGTTAATAGGCATGGCTGGTCGATTCCCTAAAAAATATATTTAACCTTCATCCGTCCTTAGTGTCAAATTGACACTACTTTTCTCTTTAAACTCGTATAACGTTTTTATTAACAGTAATATTGAAATTATATTTTGCAACTTAAGCTTATTTATTGTCATAAATACAACCATGTACCCATAGACGCCGTTGTTTTCATGCAACACTGTCAGTGCAAAAAGTTGCAAATAAGTCCCTACAGCGTCAAATTGACATTACTACCAAAAAGGCCTTTGTTTATTGCGCGATTTCCGGAACCATAAATTTTTGTTAAATATCTTTGTCCAAAGTATGGACGAATTGTTTGAACTAAATGCAATCGGTGCGGAAGAAGGCCGGGAAAGTGACGAAATTGATGTGAGCAGTGATGATGAAGAGTATATACCGCCAAGTGAAGAACCTGAAGAATGTAGTGAGCCAAGTGACGCTGAATATTCCGACACCGACGATGAACATTTGCAAATGCTTGAAGATGTGGTTTGTGATGAGGACAATTGGATTTTGCCAAAAGATAAAGCAATTCAATATTGTAAGGGCCCTCCACCTCCAACAACAGGAAGAACAAGTGACGCTTTTGCAACATGTTCTCGGATTGTAATGCAATAGTAAATTTATTTTTAACGTTTTTATTTTAGTCCCAACGCTTTGTGCATCATCTCACTGTATGAACATTTCATCATATTTCTTAGTATTTTTTGAGCCGATCGAAAAAACCATCGTCGAAATGACAAATTTGTATGGGGTTCGTAAATACAAATCAGAATGTGAGATTTTAGATACATCTACATTACGAGCATATTACGGTTTACTGATCTGATCTGATGTTTGTCTGAGTTGTGGAATGATTATCATGGCCGACCAATTTTTCGCGCCACTATGAATTGAAGCAACATAAAATTACTATTGTTGGTACCCTCCGAAAAAATTGAAAAGAAATTCCACCTTTACTTCTGACAATGAAAAACAAACCAACTAATCACTCTGAATTCGTTTTTGACCATAAATTACGATGCACACTTGTTTCATATGTTCCAAAAAAGAAAAGATTTGTCACTTAGTACAACGCATACAAAAAAATAAATAAGCAATGATGCAACGAAAAAACCGGAAATTATAAACTTTTACAATCAAACCAAAGGTGGAGTCGATTCTCTTGACAAATTGATTGCAACTTATCGCTGTAAACGAAAAACAAATCGATGGCCGTTAGCTGTCTTTTCCAATATGTTAGACGTTTCTGCATATAATGCATTCGTCATTTACATAACATTAAATCCGATGTGGAATGATAGCAAAAAAAAGTTTCGGCGTCGATTGTTTTTGATTGAACTAGGACATGAATTAGTTCGTCCATATATTGCGAACGAAAATGTTTACCTCGCGCAGCAACAAATGGTCTCGCTGTCGATAACGATATTCAAGAGAATCCACAACCATCAAGTAGTAACAATGATTCTATTCGATTGTCACATAGTTCTCCAACTCAAAACGAGCTCGCTGCTATAAATGTGAATACAAACGCAATGCCAACATTCATAGCACTCGTTGTGACAAATGCCGAAAATACGTATGTTACGTTCATCATTACAATATTTGCGAGTCATGTGTTTAAATGTGTACTTAGTCACGAAAAATAAACTAAAATTGCAATTTACACTATTACAATAAAAATTATTGATTTTTATACACTGTTTTCATATAGTGTCAAATTGACAGTCTAGGGGCAAATGAGGATAATGAAATGAGGGACGGATGAAGGTTAAATCAGTATCTTTTAAAAAGAGGTGTGAACATAAATCCTGTTTCTTGCCATTTTTTCGTACCTTTTTGTTTGCAATTTAGGTTCAAATAGAGCGTATTTATATAAATAAACATGCCAAATTTCAAAATTATCAGTTAACAATTTTTCAGGCTGTAGTGAACACAAATTTAAAAAACATGCCACGTACTTCGAAACTTGATTAAGAAATTGAATTTTTTAAGTTTATACACCTATCTCCCCTTTAACGAATTGAATGAATAAATAAGCAGTTAATTAAAGTATCTTTTGTGTATCTGATTCAGTGAATTCTAGGCAATTTGTTGTCAATCAAATTGTTGCTTTAGTTTCTATATATCCTTCAGTTCATTGTCGAAGAGTTTGTGCCCGCACTCGGCACAACCTTGGCTGAATTGGTTCATAGTCGAGTGTGGAGTACCACATACTCCAGTACGCGCACTTAACACGGCGAGGTGTGGCAGCGAGCGTGTGCACAAAATACACGCATGCCCCGTTTTACAGGGAAACAGCGCAAAGCGACGTGTTTTGAAATTGGCGGGTAGTGCGGTCGGTTGGCTGTGGTGAAGCCAGTTCCAGTATGCAAATTTTAGAATGCTGTTTGTGGCCCTACCCAGTTTCTTGCAGCTAGAGCCGCTGCTGATCGACTTGCAATCAGTACACTGCAACTGCGGTCCATTTATTGGGGACTACGTTGATTTGTTTCAGTCTGTTCGACGCTGCTGGTGTGCTGGAAAGTAGACAGGTGTTGGATTGAGGTCACGTTGTGCCGTGTTCGGCGTTTTACACAACTGCTCCAGAACTTTCGCATCTGTTAGAAAATGTATTAAAGTGTGTAATCATGTTTCGTTGTTATGGCGCGCATTTAATTTGCTTGCTCTTGTGCTTGGCGCATGTCGAGCTTTAACGCTTTTGATGCACTCCGCAGCTAGGCCGAGTCGAGACGAGTAGATAGGCGACGTCTTTGATACTGGGCGTCATTGGTGTAGCTCACATTGTTGCGCTGCATCGGACTCATTTCGGCAATGTTGTTGTGCCAACGCACTCGTTCTAATCTCGCTGTTGCCAGTTGCCGCTGGTCGCCATTGCTCTCTGGCTTTGTGCAACGCAAATCTATATAATGGGGACAGTAGCGATAACCTTTTGGACCGTCGTTTCCCTCACACATTGGCATTGCCAATGTACGATTGTGGTTGTTCAACAGTGTCGCTGTTGTCAGCACCACATTTTGCCGTCACCCATTTCACCCTGGTGCAGTTATTTTTCAATTTAGAAGTCTCATGCTCACGTCTGAAGTTACGCTCGCTGCTCAAACATCGTATGGCTTTGATAGTTGATCGCATTCGACTGCTGAGCTGGCTGACAATGAGAACGGCAATTATTGAAACATTGTAACAGATAAAGTCGGCGTGTATTTAGCTCAATACTATATTGAAGATATCTTCGCGTTTAGCTCTTTTTTGTATTAAAAATTCTGAATTCTGATTAATAATTTAGATTGTTTAATGCTTTTTACGTATGATTGATGTTCCGTTCTACAAATTGGTTTTGGACATGCCGTCCTGTCGTTATTGCCACATGCATCGATAGTTTTATGCGAATTACGTTCGTTTCTAGGGTTTATATCACAACAAAATATGTTTATGCAACAAAAAATAAGAGCTATACTACTGTGTACAAAGAATACCCGGAATTTGTTTATAATTCAAAAAATCTTTATTTATTCTTCCAAATCAATTTCATCGCCTTCAAAGTAGTCCCCCCCCCGATGCAATGCACTTATGCCAACGGACTTTCCAATCTTCGAAGCATGCCAAATAGTCACCTTCCGGTATGGCCTTCAATGCGCGCGGCGATTCACGTTGAATCTCTTCAATCGATTCAAAACGGTGTCCTCGAAGTGGTCTTTTGAGTTTGGAGAATAGCCAGAAGTCACAAGGAGCTAAATCAGGCGAATACGGTGGCTGTGGAACGATATGAGTTGGCGAAATGCTCACGAAGAACCAATGCCGTGTGAGATGGTGCATTATCGTGATGCAAAAACCAAGAGTTGTCTCTCCATAAATCCGGCCTCTTTTTGCGAATAGCTTCACGCAAACGACGCATAACGCTCAAGTAATATTCCTTGTTGACAGTTTGGCCCGGCGGAAGGAACTCATAATGCACAACACCACGATAATCGACGAAATCGAATTCCGGGTATTCTTTGTACACAGTAGTATATAGTATTTTTACACGGCCTCTCAATGAACTGCGAATTATTTTAATCGCAAAATCGTTTTCATAGCTCCCAATTGTTCGAAATATTTTTTTATTAACCCTAGTGGATATTTTTCTTAAGAAGTTAGGTTAGGTTGTATTGGCATAACAGCTATTGTGGGGATGGCGGACATCTTTTTTTATCAAGTGAGGTCTTATTGCTTCACTAATTATTATGCCACTCTCATGATTCTGACAGATTTTCAATTTGTTCCCCTTTTTGCAGAATGGAGCGATGATAAGTTGCCCTTGTTGGAAGTCGATTCGGCAATTTCCCATCCAAATCCGATAACCAAGGTCAACAATGTCTTCGATATCAGGTCACTGGAAGCAGGTAGTCCTGATTCGGCTATTTTGACCACCCTAACGCCGCCGCAATCGCCTCCACAAACCGTTGCTTCATCAGTAGTATTGCAAAGCCTCCTACCAACAGAGGGCATAGTTAACGTGAGTTATACACTGCACAATTAGGTCGGCCAATTTTATTAATTACTTGTTTACCTGTTTCAGTTTAACAATGCGCTGCATCCAACATTGATAACTTCTTTGGCTGCAGCCCCAGTAATACCTGTTCCCCATGCTCCTTCTTCATCAGCAACTGCGTCGACACTGGCAATCACAGCTGCTCCGGTGCAAGTGCCACTGCAAAACTTCAGCTTTAATGCGTATTGCAGCAGTGCCCCAGGCGTTAGTATCCCAGTCGAGCCGCAACTCTCTCAGTCCGAAGTCATTCCAGACGACGATGACGCCCGCAACTTACAAATTGTCGATGAGTTTCTCAGGTCGCGCGTCAATGAGCTACCCAACCTGAGTGAGGACTGTGAGTCGCTGTCTTCGTATTCGTCTCCGTCACACGCGGAATCCATCACCGATGAGGAGTGGTATCCTGATTCGTCCATTTCTTCTTCGGCCAGCTCGTCACCTATGCATTTAGGTGGCGCGGAATTTGTGCGAGATACAAAAATTACTTCAGCCGCAAAGAAGCGCACGCGCCCATATGGACGCGGCATCGAAGACCGCAAGATTCGCAAAAAGGAGCAAAACAAAAATGCAGCCACCCGTTACCGCCAAAAGAAAAAACTCGAAATGGAGACCGTGTTGAGCGAAGAACAGCAGCTCAGGCAGCGCAACGACGAGCTGAAACGCATGTTAGTGGAACGCAAGCGTGAGGCCAAGTACTTGAGAACTCTTATTAGGG
The DNA here is from genome assembly GCA_964056695.1 of Melieria picta. Lineage (NCBI taxonomy): Eukaryota > Metazoa > Arthropoda > Insecta > Diptera > Ulidiidae > Melieria > Melieria picta. Next base: position 65,921,138 of record OZ057399.1, read on the forward strand.
AGTTCTATAAAAAGAAGTAGGAAGGCCGCAAGTTATAGATAAAAAGTAGCCGATTCTGCAATAGCAACTCTTGTGGCGCCTTTAATAACAATGCAAAGTTGTCATCATTATAGTCGACGTAAAAGCTTTCGTTTAATTATTTTAAATTTGTGTTTAAATGTTTTAACTTTTTTATATTTCTGTACATTTTTACCTGCTGCGCACACATTACTCTTGAAAACAGTCAAGCACATGTATTTAAGCACGGCTTGCGTTGACGGCTTGGCGCGAATGACGAGACATTTTACAAGTCTTCGAATTAATTTCGCCGGCTGCCATCGTTGGTCACCTGCGCTCGCACAGACAAATTTTACAAAACCCTTTTTTATCCGTGGATAAATATTGTGCGCGGCCGCGTTGCTTAAAGCTTGCTTTGATTTTAGTTTATGCGCAAAATTGTCAAGAATTTACAAAAAAAATTTTATCAATAAAAGGGTTTGCAACATTCATGCGATATGCTTTATTCAGTGTTAAAAGACAACTTAAGTCAAGTCAAGAAAACTTAAGTCAAGTGGAACCATAGTGCTTGAAGGTTTCGCGTCCTTTTTGGTACACTGTCAGCTGGATATGTTGATGGCTCAGCACGAATTCCTCTATGGGAAACGTCCATTGGTCGTGCAGTTCGATCTCGATACATTTCGGTATTTTCAGATTTGGCCATTGCAGAAATTCACCGCACAAAGTGTAGTTACCAACGACTCGCAGTTCACGCAAGTTTCTGCATATGAATAAAAATGCAATCAATACTTCGTCGGTGAGTTGGCAAAAACTGAAATCGACTTTCTTCAGCCGCAGCGCCACTCCGCTAAGGCACTTGCTGTACGCTGCACTAAAGTTTACATAATTCAGGGTCATCTCTTCGAGAGGTGCGCTATCTCCACTTTTTGTCAACGCATACAGGAAGCACAGCACCTTGTCGCTGCTTATGGAGTACCCAACAGACAACTTGATGCTTCTTATGTTCCTTCCTATCACTTCGAGTTGTGCGGTTGAGAACCTGGGAAGCTCGCGGAAATTCACGTCCAAATGTTTGAGAGTGGCTATTCTGCGGTAAGAAATCTCATCGAATCGCTGGTTGACCACGCCGATCAGTGTAAACGTTTCACTGATAGTTAAGTGTTTCAGAATTTCCAGTAGGCAGTCGTCATTCAAGTCGAGTAACTTGAAAACTTTGAGCTTTTCCATAGCGCCGTTCAAATAACGTTTATTGCGATACCATACAAAATATTTTCCAAAAGCAGTAGATTTACATATTTATTTTATGCTGCTATAATTCTATTCAAAATGTTGAGGTAAACGTTTTGCTGGAACATAACAGCTCACATCTGAATTGAGAATTGATCTGTTGAATATATATGTATGTAAACAAAAATACGTATTTAGCCATGTTTATATAGGGTGTTTTTTTTAGAGGTTTGTTTTTCGAATAGAGATAAAACTGGCATTTTGTGGTCAAATCTGGCAACTCTAATGTCATTTATGTTCAGTTTGGTTTGCCATTTCATCATGAACAGGTTGACAAAAGAACAACGCTTGCAAATCGTGCAAATTTATTTCGAAAATAATGGTTCAGTTCGCGAAGTTTACCGCAAGCTCCGTCCATTTTATGGTCGACATAATCGTCCATCAGAGCAATTAATTCGGTTAACCATGGGTCGTTTTCGCACTACGTTTACTCTATGTGATAATACGCATCCGCAGAGACGTCGAACAGTGCGCACCGAAGAAACAATTGCCGCTGTAGAGCAAAATGTTGAAGAGGACCCGAATGAATCGATTCGCCACCGTGCACAGCAATTGGAGCTTTGTCCATCAACTTTATGGAAGATTTTGCGCAACATGAATGTGGATGAGTTGTGGTTCCAACAAGACGGCGCTACATACAGCGCACGTCACAATCGATTTATTGAAGGAAACATTCGATGAGCGCATAATTTCGCGGAATGGACCTGTCAATTGGCCACCAAGATCGTGTGATTTGACACCATTGGATTATTTTCTTTGGGGATATGTGAAGTCGCTCGTCTACGCCAACAAACCAGAAACGTTAGGGGACTTGGAAGCCAACATTCGTGGCGTTATTGCCGACATACGGCCCCAAATGCTCGAAAAAGTGGTTGAAAATTGGACCTGTAGAATTGGCTTTATTCGAGCCAGCCGCGGCGGCCACATGCCCGAAATCATATTTAAACATTAATGGCATAAAATTATCCTTCCAATAAAGCCAAATTGATGGACATTAAAACGATTTTCTTGTGTTTTATTTCAATTCGAAGTTCTATACCTCTAAAAAAAACACCCTATATTTGAAATATTAATATATATAAATATTTCAAATATGTATGTAAATTGTTAAATGATTAACGTGTGTTAAATCGCAAATTAGGGGTTAAAGTTCGAGTCCTGGCACGTTCATTGCCAAATATAGAAACGAGAAAGTAAAACTACATATTTTACCAACGACAAAGCTCAGAATCTCCTAGGAATTAATAAAAGAGTACCTCCTAATCGGGCTGTTGTGCCAGCTACATACATACGGGTATGTATAAATTGATATTTTGTTAATTTTTTGTCGAGAGTTGAAAATCTTCGACCGGTACTGATGAGCTGCATCGATCATGTGAGATTTTCAGCGGTCAAACAACACCTGTGCGAATTCATCTGTATATGTATGTATATATGTATACATATGTATGTATGTAGTAGGTGTATGATGACAACCGTCTGTTTTGCAACCGATGCAAGCAATTAATTTGTCGCTCGTGGCGTGGTTATTAACTAAAGAGCGGCGTAAGCACTATAAAAATGACTTGCAAGCCATCGCTGTGTTTTCAAATACTGTCGCTCTTCTTCACTTTCACTACAATACAAGCACTGCAGTGAAGAAGCTTTTGATATTCATACGAATACTGCACGAAACGACAAAAGAACTTCAAGCACCTTGAAGTATAGAACAACACTGAAGTAGAACAACATTGAAGTAGAACAACACTGAAGTAGAACAACACTGAAGTAGAACAATACTGCAGTGGAACAACACGGAAGTAGAACAACACTGAAGTAGAACAACACTGAAGTGAAGCACTGAAGTAGAACATTTTCAAGCATACGGTGTTTTGTTTTGCACGATCGGAGTAGCTGATGTTTGTTTTGGTATTTTGTATGGAATCTGGGCTGCATTTCAAGCATTACAACAACATTAATGTAAAAAAACGCAGGTTTAAAACATGTTTTTTCGATATTTATTTAAGTCTGTTTCACTCGGTGTGAAGTAGAAGTTCTGCTTCACTCGGTGTGAAGTAGAAGTTCTGTTTCACTCGGTGTGAAGTAGAAGTTCTGCTTCACTCGGTGTGAAGTATAAGTTCTACTTCACTCGGTGTGCTTGCTGTGATTTACCGTTACTTAACCTAATTATAGCTTTCTGTTTTGATGTTTTGCTTCACAACAGAACACAAGCACTGTCGCTGCTGTAGCGAAAAGGTTTTCGAATGATGCAGTGCTTGCTTCGTTGCAGAATAGAACTATTGAGCATTTGAATTTGCTGTCACCGCGACACTGAAGTACAGTACTTGACAGTACTGTGCAGTAGTGAAGTGTGCCCAATAGAACTTTTGTGCAGCTCTTTATTATTAACCCACATGGCTCAATTCAGAAGCAAGCTGACAGCTCTAAATTGAAAAATAATTTGCCATCTACCTCCACGCCTACTATTGGGCACCTGATAAAATTCGCGCCAATGAAAAAATGCTGTGGTTGGATCGTGTTTTGGTGGATCCGCTGGCTCAACCACAACTGCTTAGGATTTAGCGATTTGTTCGCTTTAATTTGGGGCTTCGGTGTATTTGCGTCCATCTCTGCACAACGGGCCGTTATTTGCGAAAAATACATTTTTGTGTGCGTGTATGTGCGCGTATTTAGGCAGCTTAAGCGCTAATAAGTGGCTTAGCACAATAGAACGAAATTGAATTTTATACCAATCTTAAATTTCGCATTGGGCTTCATGCTAGCCGTGTGTAGTTCGAGAGCGCGTGCGTTGTGTGTGTGTGTATAGGATTGCGGTCTCCAGAGTTGAAGTGCGCGACATCGTCGCACCGAAGTCCCAAACGTAATTTCCCGAATTCATTGAACTGCGTGAGTGTGAAAAAATAACAATTTAGATAAACATTGCGTCGCCATAGGTCGCGCCACTCTGCCAGTGCCGCCGACGCTGCCGCCGCCATTGTTGCTGCCATAGTCAGGCACAGCCAGTGCCGTGACGCGTTTACCCAGACTGCGCACCCTGGGTGCATTCGCAGCAACCAGCGACTGCCGACAGTCGACAACAGTCAGCCGCCAACCGCACATTCGCACGGCCAGGTCGAGCGGGGAACCAAGTGTGACTGGCGGAAGCGCCGCACTACGCATGGTCGGTGGAGCACGCCAGGGGCAAGGGGTGTTAGAGGGGTGTGATGCTGTCAGCGGTTGATGTGACACAAAAATCATATTAATATAAATTAACGATGTGGAAAATTTAGTTTAGTAGTGAAATGGCAAAATGAATGAACACCCTCGCCGTCGCGCACACTGCCGCCGGCTCGAATGGCGGGACAGCAGGGGCGTAGCCAAAACTTGGTCATGGGGGGTTTTAAAAAAATTGTTTGCCAGTTTAGTATTACATGTTTTTTAAAGTAAAGTGCACTTTCCAAATAGGGCATTTTGTTGTGGCTTATGTGACTTAATGCATTAAAAACTAAATTTTTTCCCTGATTTTTAGTAAAAATTTCATGAAATTTGGTGGACTGACAGCGAAGTTATTGCATCTGAAGTGGAAGTATGTTTGTGTCATCGTACAAAAATGTGCATCGAACAAAGATCCAATATTAACTATTGTTTTAAAAATGTTTAAACTTTAACCGAAGCATTTAAATTGATGGACCAAGATTATAGTGATTTTTGTTTATACCGTAGTGGAGTTCATAAGTGGTAAACGCGATTTAAAAACGATTGTTGAAAATTGAAAATCGAAATTGATGATCGTAGATCAAAACTGGGCGGTAATTCATAAAAGATAAGCCAAAATCTTCATTGAAATTCTTGAAATTGGATTTAACCTTCGCTTTACTTATACCCACCCGGGTGATCTTTTTAATATTCATGTTTAATATCTGCACAAATTTGAAGTTACGAGGGCGGGTCAATAAGTCCGTGACTTTTTGAATGAAACACAGGTTTTTAGATAAAAAGTTATTTTATTTTTCAACGTAGTCTCCTTTGAGATCTATACACTTAGCCCAACGTTTCTCCAGTTTTTTTATCCCTTCCGAAAAATATGATTTGTCGAGGTCTTCAAAATAGGCATTTGTTTGTGAGATGACTTCGTCATTGGAGGCAAATCTCTTTCCGCCGAGCCATTTCTTCAAGTTTGGGAACAAGAAATAGTCTCTTGGGGCTAGATCGGGTGAATAGGCGGGATGAGGGAGCAATTCGTAGCCCAATTCATGGATTTTTGCCATGGAAACTGCACTGTGCACCCGTGCATTGTCCTGGTGGAAAAGGATTTTTTTCTTGGCCAAGTGCGGTCGCTTTTTCTTCAATGCCTCATCGAATCGACCCAATAAGTTGCTGTAATATTCACCATTGATTGTTTTTCCTTTTTGAAGGTAGTCAATGTGGATAATACCGCGTGCATCCCAAAAAACAGTCGCCATGACTTTATTGGCTGACAAACCCACCTTTGCCTTCTTTGGCGCCGATTCACCCCGAGAAACCCACTGTTTTGACTGCTGTTTGGTCTCCGGTGTGTTGTGGTGCATCCACGTTTCGTCCACGGTTACGAAACGGCGCAAAAACTCGTTCATATTGCGATTGAACAACGCCAAACGTTCCTGCGAAATTGTCACACGGTTGCGTTTGTGGTCGATTGTGAGCAAACGCGGCACCCATCTTGCGGAAAGCTTTCTCATACCCAAATGATCATTCAAAATTGAAACGACTGAGCCATGTGAGATGCCTATGGCTTCCACAATCTCTCTCACTTTTAATCGCCGATCGGCTAAAACCATATCGTGGATTTTTTCAATTGTTTCGGATGTGGAGACCTCAACTGTGCGTCCAGAACGTTCGGCATCTTCCGTGCTTGTACGGCCACATCGGAATTCAGTAAACCACTTTTTTACCATGGAAATGGATGGTGCAGAGTCCCCATAATATTTATCAAGCTTAGCCTTGGTTTGCGTAATGGATTTTTTCCGCAAAAAATAATGCTTAATGAGCACACGAAATTCACTTTTTTCCATTTTCTTCTCAGTCAACGCGGTAGTCTGATATTAACGGCTGTCAAAAACAAACTAAATGTCGCAGCTTGTTCAATTTTTGACAAGAGTCAACTGACAGATGACTGTTGATGGGAGCAGTGTTGCCATTTCAATGAAGAGGCGGGAAATTCAAAAAGTCACGGACTTATTGACCCGCTCTCGTAATTTTCAATAACATGAAAAAATATTTGTTTTTGGAAATTTTGTTCATGTTTAAACTTGAATGTTGTAATTTTTTATACAAATGTACCTGGGTGATCCCAGGCGCTTTCGCTACCATTTTGATTAAAACTCACGATAAATTTTTTTTGCGTACCTCATTATGTGTTCAATAAACCCTCTGGAAAGAAATCTTCTAATATTTTCCATAGTCTCAAAATAAATCATTAAAGTTAGGCCTTTTTTCGAAATACGAACTATCGCCAGAAGAAGATACTAAATACTGAAGTATGAAAAAAATTTATAAATTATTATATATTTATTGCCTGGGATCATCTTTAGTAAGGCGAAGGTTAAGCATCTCAATAGCATAAATTTATTGCATTTTAACTGAACATTTAGCTATCGTAGGATGCCATCCCATCTATTGACACTTGTTTTGACTGTTTTTTTGTTTTCACATGATGTGGCACCGTGCGAATTTCAGCTTTTCAAAGAATGCATTTGCCGATGAAAAAAAGCGTTTTGAGAACGTAGAAACCATCCAAAAGGCTTGTACCGACATCCTGAAGGACATTCCGGTCGACGAACTAAACTACTCTTTAGACATGTTTTTAGAACATGCAAATCGCTGCATTAAGCCTAAACGTGACTATTAAAAAAACAAATTTGTTTCGGTAAAAAAAGGGTTTTGTTAATATTCTTTTAAATATTTAAAGATGAAAAGACCTTTTTGCTAATGTGGGAACGTACATACGATGCATAGTGATTGAAAATGTTGACAAGTTATAGGCTATGGGGGGGTTCTGACACCCTAAACCCCCCTTGGCTACGCCCCTGCGGGACAGTGCTGCGCGCAGTGACTTGTGCGACTGCGGCTGCTGCCATCGCCGCACGCACACCAAACATCAGTCAGCGCATTCACGCCAAAGCTCGCATGAAAAATTGCATGAACTATTGCCGCCGCATGGTTTCGGCAGCGGCATTTGAATTTCTTCGAATTTCTGCGGCCATTTCATTTGGAGCGCATTTTAATAGCAAACGCAAAACAATAAAACAAATTCAATCAATGTCATTGAGGCACAACTGCCGGTCAGTGTAGTTTCAGCCGCGGAAACATCTCCGATGCAGCCGCACACACACCTATTAGCCAATTATCGGCTAATAGCTGAGAACAAACAGCAAGGTGGGTCGGTAGTTGCAGCCGTTAATCCTATTATCGGAGGAGAGCAAAGCCGTACTCAGCCGCATTGCGGTACTTAAAGTTTGACGCAAATCGCTGATAAGTAAGCGGAAATCACTGTGGGGCGGCGGAAGAGTACACGTCCCTTCATTTTTAATAAGAGATTACTATGTATGGTTTATGTGCAGCTGCACAGAACGGACTAGGGGCGTAGATGCACACTCGCAATTATGCACGCATACATATGTACCCAGGCACCTACAAACGTATGTATGGACATATCTGCATACTACCTACGTATGCATATATAAGTATGTTAGAATAGTTAAAGAGTGCCTACAAATATATGCGTTAAGTAGGCTCTGGAACCGCCATTGTTAAACATCTTTTGTGTGCATTTCACAAAATTTCCAAAGGGATTGCGGCCCAACCGATTGGCCCTGGACTCTACGAATCCATGGAGTACTCAGTTACTGCATGGCTCGCGAGATTTCTGAAGCAGACTAAACCGCTTAAGGCTGTCCAAAGTGGATCTCAAAGGAAGCGTTCATCACGGCGGTCATCGCGGACAGCTCGTATCCAAGAATTCATAAGCAAATGTTTCGCACAAAAAATTTAAAGTCAAAATGTTTTGCATTTTTGTAGGAAGCCCGTAATAACAAGTCCCTAAGTCTGCCACCACAACTTCATTAGCGGTCTAATGGAATCCTGGCTTTCCATTAGCTCATTTACGGCATTACTACAACAATTGCATTATCGCTGTGCTAGAATTGAAGAAATAAGTGCTGTGGCTGCCACAAATAGCAGAAAATCGCATTACTTCTGCATCGAGTCAAGGAAAGCGGAGCATTACATATTATATACAATATATACAGTTTTAACATTCATGAATATTCGGACTTGTGTATGTGTGCACAATACGCAACATACATTCATATGAGGCATATAAAAGATATGTTGACTTTCGCCGACAATGTTAAAGTGCTCGCGTCGAACTTTCGATAAGTACGGGGTTTGCCGAAAAGCTAAGCGTGAAAGATAAGCGTGTTCCTTATCTCACGTCTGGCTCAAGTTCAGATGGTTGCGACTTCCTCTTAATGCTTAACCCCGATAATTGATATTGTGTGGGTGTATGTAGTATACGCTGGTAATGTTCGTTCGTTGCTGAGATAGCCGAAAGGAAATATGACTCAGCGGTGCAGGATGTTCATAATTGAACGCTTGTACAAAGGCGGCGATCCTAGCGAGAGGACCTTGAGTCTAAAGAGATTTAGGTAAAGCCACAGCCTAGAATCGATAATTCGTGGCAATCTACAATCCATATGCAGAAGCGTTAAGAAGTATCGGTTGTAACGGGGCTACGAGATGCAGTTATTTGAATTGGAGAGAAGAATATTTGCTTTGGAGCAATACAACACAAATTCTACGTCGCTACTTCACACAGATATTTTTAAACATATATGTAGGTATGTATATACATATTTTGCGTCTTCTACGTTAAGTATCACAATTGCCTCTTGAAACCAAAAACAAAAGGATTGGCGATTCCGAATGATGGCAACATGTTCATATATAAATGTTGTTATCAAGCGAAGATTTACCACTTGCATTACAAATTAGGTAAGAAAATTATTCAAATTTTAGGTGTGTGTGTTTGTACTTTTGGCACACACGTAGCACTGCGTGTCTGTGGCTAAAAAGGTCTTATCGCCGAAGCATGTTTTCAATTGCGTTTGCAATTGCGTTTATTGAGCTTATCTAATCAGTAAAGGTGTTACCCACTTAGCGCCCACAGGCACACAATTACACATACACACGCACAGCGCCGTAATCGCACTCCAGTAGCTACCCTGACCCATAGTCGGGTGAAAGCCCGCAGCGTGCTCGCATGAATTCCATTAGCCTCAATGCTCCAGCTCAATTCACTAAACTCCTAGAGTATAAATAAAATCGCGGAGCAAAAAGTGGATGGGGAGCTGCAGCCAATTTCAATTACACTGAATGTTTACAAAGGGTTCACTTTCGGCTTAGTCGCATGTAATGAACAAAAATGAAAAAACAACGATTCGATTCGCTGAGTTCTCGTATGACTTGTTTATTTCAAATTTCCCCCACGCAGTGTGCTTATGTACAAAAACTAAACTTGTACTACATACATACATACATAAATACGTAGGTTTTACGTACTTTTCTATTTGCTTTTCTTCGAATGGTCGTAGTCTATCTGTTAGTCTGTTGCTATCTGCTCGGGAGCTATTGCAATGCATTACGAAAACAACCCGACCGGGGACTTATGTCTTTCTACTGAGATTGTGTTGAATTGAAAATGCAATCGAAATATTCCACACACTGCACTGTACCCGGAGGCTGTGATAAGCGTACACACGTCATGATAAGCCGTGTGATAGGGGATGGGCGCGGCAAAATAAATATTTTTGCCTTAGGCCAATCCGAGTTCATCTTGTCCGAAATATTCGCCTTCAAATAAAACGAGTTAGAGAGTCGATCCTGACTTAGTGAGTGCGGCGCCGAAAGCTTCCACTGGATAGAATTGCGTTCCTTATCTTTTAAACTGCCTGCGCGACCTGGCTGGGGGTTCTTCCATAGTTTTACGGTCTTTATAATTGTGATTGCTAATATACTTCGACTTGATGGTGGTCGTATTTGATGACAGAGTTTCGCAGAAATAATAGACAAACAATCAAACAAAATAAAACGCTATTCTAAAAGTCAAATAAACTTGTACAGCTGTACTTATCTACACATATGTATATGCATATAGATATGGGAGATAGTTATCTTGGAAAATAACTTACAAAAGGCGACATTAGAAGAAAACAAATATATGTACTTATATGGCAAAAAAGTCCTTTGCTACAGATCATAGCAAATCGCATTAGGAGATTGAACTATTTTTAAATGACAGGTTCACCGAATTTTAATTTCAAAAAACAATTGTTTGACAAAGTATGTAGCATGTTGAGTCCTCTAACTTCGAGTCCAGTTTCTCTTCACATAACGAGAAAACCTTAACAAAATAGCAGCAAAGCGAAATTGTTACAAATTGCTGCAGACGATTCACTAACAATGCAGTTGGTTGATTCTACTTCACATTCAGGGTCCCACTATACCATCAAAATGCTACTTTGCGAAAGAGCTACTTTTCGTGATACTCTTAATTGGTTTATGAAACCCCCTTTGATTGCTTCCAAGATTGATGGCAAACGCTGCACCGAGGCTCTCGTTCGTATTTAGGAGAGACGCCCGCCCTCAATTAGCGGTTTTATGCATGCGAAAATCTTTGGCTGACAATGCGTGGCCCGTCACAAGTGGAACGTGACATTTCGTAAATCGTTCTCCCACTCGAAACCTAACGTTCCGTCAGCACACTTGTATTTGTGCTGCATGCAGTTGTTATGGTCGCTGCATTCTTGAGCAAACAGCCCATGCAAGTAGCTCCAAAAAGCGCACCGAAATTTGCGTAAATACGTTCGCACTGAGAAGCCCTGCCCACGTGTCCCTCGCTGCTTCATGCCGTCGCCCCCTTGTGGAGGGCTGGTAGAGAAATCGTGCCCATTGCTCCGGACAGGCAGATCACATACGGCATTTGCTTAGAGGATGAATTCCTGCGTGCTACGAATCGCTCTCGTGCACTGAAGCGTGGCTGGGATGGGTTGAAATGCATCTTGGTGAAAAGAATTTGCAACATACATACATACATTTATAGGCATATGCGTATGAATATGAACATGCACACATATGACAATGAGCGTCATATCAGGTTGAGCGTTCATTTATTTCGTTTTGCATAAAAAGTCATTGAAGAATACGGGAACAGGTTGGTTTTTCAAAGGGCACTTAAGTATTTAGTATAAAGTTCTGATCCGAAAAACGATTTACATCTGTTTATGCGAACTTTGTTTCTAAATGATTTTTACGTGACGGTCGTTATTGACGTTTTCACAGACCGCACTGCTCATGGTTTAACTAAGTTTTAATTTGCAAACGGATTGAATGACGGATTGGGTTTGCTAGTTCCTGCTGACCGAGCAGCCACCAAAAGATAAATTGCTTTGCTTATATTTGGTAGTGGCTAAGCTGATGCTCTGACTCTGACCCTGCATCAGATTTGCAATTCGGCACATAACCAAGCGTAGAAGATGACCCACTAAGAATGAAAGGCCTTGCGTTAGTTCAGGAAGGATCTATAGGTTCGGAGACAGGGTTTAGAGTGAAAAAATTACGAATAAATAATAAATAAATAAAAATAAATTATGAATAAATGAATGATTATATAGATCATTCATGTATAATAAAATGTAATCGATGACCACCCTGGCCAACTACGTAATTCAAAAAGAATTACGTTATAAAAAAATCTAATAAAAACCATAGTGAAGTTAATAAAGTGCACCAGGTAGTAGATGACGTACACTTATTTCTCTGAGTAGCAATTGTCAATGTGTCAATTTATTGGTGTCAGTTCGATTAACCTTTATTTTTGTTGTCCCTAAACTAGCACAAAATTTAAAATTTACTTTCAGTACTCCAGACATATATATTTATATGATTTATATTATTAATATTTAATATTTATATTATTTGTATAGATCAAAAGAAAACCTTCTTACCATACCGACTTATTACCTTTTTAGCAGTAATATGTACTGTAAATACCTTTCGAAGGGCCAACAAATTGCATGTTTATAAAAACATAGTTGAATGCAGAATGTTCAGCCTTAGGCTTGAAAGAGCCTGGAAGAATGTGAAGTTGGAGTATCATATGTGTAAGTGACGATAAATCGTGCGTTATAGCGCTACAAATCAGAAAAGTTCCTATTTTGCGTTTGCATTGGCGTGCGTTGTTTTGCAGAGACAGCACTTCTTCCTGGCATGTAGTTGCGTTTTTGGTGTCGGTTTTGGTGCAGAACGTATTTCCTTTCTCAAGCAAAAATTTATTTTTACATCTTTTCATACAGCACAGACGGGTTATGAAATCTGTCATTTGTCAGCATAATGACATTAACTGTCAGAAAATAAGTGTACGATGAAGAGAGAGTTCCTGCTATCTGGCACACTTTATTAATTTCACTATGATAAAAACAAAAGAATACAAAAATTATTAAAACAAAAAAATACAAAAAAATTGTCAATTTCAGCCATGGAAAGTGCTGTTGTTGCTTCATTCGTGCAGATCAAATTTCTGATTAACATATTTGTTCTAAAAAATTGCACAGACCCACATACACACTACATCCAGGAGCGCCTGGCTTACTTCACCGACTCACAGCTTGCAGGGTTAGGTTAGGGGTTAACTTGCTTAACGGCCAAGCGTTTATTTGTTAAATGTTATGTAAGAGCGTCGGTGCACATTTGCTTTTGGTTGCGCTCTGGTCGTGTCCTTATGCGCTGTCGCCCAAGCGGCGACATTTGATTTCTGTGCAAATTAAGTCTTCTGGGTGGGTGTCAGTTCGGTCGATGTGCGCCACAACAAATGCAAGCGGCTCTGCGCCTGGTCTCTGACTTGACTTCTGGCTCGCTCTCTCGGAGAATGATTTACTTACGGGCAGCCAGCAGCGTAGGATTACAATACAATTATGAATATACAAACCAATGGCGTGCACGCTGTTCAACTCATGGTGGCGCAGAAAGCACAGAATTAAGTATTTTTATCGTTCTTATAACTATTGGATGCATACTGACCGCCAAAAACGTTCTTTAGCGATCTGCTGCAAGGTAAAGACAAATGCATTCTGAAAAAAGTGAGCTTACATTGAAAAGAATTGTCATAAACTGTTTTTGGTGTCCTGAGCCTCAGAAACATCGTCAAAATTATTCCATTTGTGATAGCTGGTTCAGTATAAGTATTTGAGTCAGCGTTCGGTTCTGACGGTTCTCTATGTTTCACAACTGATTTCACAAAGCGACTTCATAATCCAGTTCGTTGGGCCACATAGATTAACGCTCATTATCTGAACTTCCTAGGTATTCGTCGAAGCAGACGACCGAGCGTAAATTATTGGACAATTTTGGAACATCAGTGGGGAACAAATACCACTGTGCACAGTGCGTGAGTGGCATTAAACGCTTCTTTGGGCTCCTCTTCGTACAAAGTGTGAAGGCTCTCGTTATAGAGCACAGTCCATTTGAGAAGCGACGATATTTGATGCCTAATTAATTTTAATGACAATTTCATTGTTCCGTTTTAAGTACTTCCTCTGGGACTCCAGGGACATGAGTTATTCAAAACTTATGTGGTTCGAATTCATTGTGAGCGGACGAGAATACATTGTCCTCGTTGCCGCATGCTTTTTAAAGTACGCGCTGACAGCATGCGGTAAGCAAATAAAAATCGTTTCACATTTAATCCGCATGTACTGAAATAAATACTATTTGATTCGATTGCGGCCAATTGCGCCAATTTCCAAACACTTTGCAGTACATGCAGCAGGACTAGTGCTGATGCTGCTGCTGCAGCTGGTGCGGCTGTGCGAGCACATCTGGCTATTGGAATTGAAAACCTATTGCCACCGCATCTGTAGAAAATTACCATGAAATGGGATGCGTTTTTTCGCTGCACGATTTAAGCAAAAATGCGGGCAGCAAGTCAGCAGCCGCACAATTGAATTGGGGGCGTGGTCACCGAGTACAATGACAACTTTTAAATGTTCCTAGTGAGGCGAATGTGTAGGTGCATGCGTACACATATATGTATACATATATGTATATGTATATATGTGTATATTCGAGCTTACCTATATGCACATGCAGATATGATAATATTTAACTTGCGTTTAGGCGCACGATGGCAGATATCAAGGAAATAATGTCGTTCCTATGGCTTTGGTATAATTTGTGGCAGAAACCATAGAAAAACTTAATTGCTTGATTCTACATATATACAAATATAAGAGTTGATAGCACGCAAATGTGAACAAAATGAAAAGAAAAGTCAAAATGAAGTTTGCAGATACAGCTTCTTTCGTTGTTATTTATAAATGGATGAAATGCAAACGAGCGCAAGATGATTTGATATCATAGGTTTTATTAAGAATAATCTGGCCACATAAATATGTAGCATAACGAATTTTGGCATAAGTCAAAGACATATGTAGTGCGGTTAGGGAATTCTTTCCTTGGCATAAATGCAGTATAGCGAACCCTCGTGAAAAAATAAATGAGTATGCTTTCATATAGAGGGTTGGCTCTTGAATCTAACAAACTAAAAATTTTGCCTGGGAAACGCCCATAAAAGGCGTGACTCGGGGTTAAAGTTCAAAGTTTTTATCAAAAAAACTCAAATAATTTCCAACTGATTTACATGATATGGAAAGGAAATTTTACAGGCTACAATATGGTAACTGTTTATACCTTAATAATGGATTTAAAAAAAACCCGTTTTTTTTAATTTTTATAAAAAAAATTGTTGTCGCTTAAACCTTTTTATTAGTACATCTTACGTATCTAATGTTGCACATCAGAAGAAAGGTATGAAAAAGACCTTTCGTTTGATACCCATATCGTGTAAATCAGTTGGAGATTAATTGAGTTTTTTTGATAAAAACTTTGAACTTTGACCCCGAGCCACGCCTTTTATGGGCGTTTCCCAGGCAAAATTGTCAGTTTGTTAGATTCACAAAAATAAGCTCTACAGTGTGACCAGTATATCTTCATACAAAACTTGTAAATAAAATATCTTTAAATCAACTTAGTAGTCCGGAATTTTTTTTTTTAAATAACTTTTGAAAATATTACCTAATCAATAACATACATTTTGTGTTATATCGATACGTTAGTTCTCTCTATATCGTCATGTCAGACATACGTGCTATAATTGTAAAAAAATTCAAAAGCGGTTTGAAGTGTGGTGCTATATTCCACGAGTTGAAACCACTTGGTGTGAAACGGAACTACGTGTATTATACCGTTAAACGCTATATGGATACTGGTTCTATACAAAACCGCAAAAAAAGTGGTCGCAAGCGAACTGTTAGAACTGCTGCGACAATAAAGGTTGTGAGAGAACGAATTCGAAGAAATTGCGATAGATCAGCACGAAGTATGGCCAAAAATATCAATATGTCACGCGAATCATTAAGAATGATTTTACATGAGGACTTGAATATGAAACCTTTCAAGAAGAAGAAAATCCATGGACTTACTACCGATACAATAAAGAAGCGAAGAGATAGATCAAAACTACTGCTATCCTGGCACGCTGGTGATGACATCATTTTTCTGATGAAAAACTCTTTGTGCTCGAAGCTCCCCACCATGTGCAAAATGATCGATTGTGGGCGGTATCTTACGATGACATCCCCAATGACAAGAAGCATGTCCCAAGGTACCAAAATTCCTCATCTGTTATGGTTTGGGGTGCCATATCTCGAAAAGGTGTCTTGCCGCTACTCTTCATTGACAAAGGGGTGAAAATTAACGCGGAATACTATTTGAAGGAAGTACTGCAGAACCATTTGAAGCCCAATGCTGCGAAAATGTATGGGAATGAATATTACTGTTTCCAGCAAGATGGTGCACCTGCGCACACCGCAAAAATTGTTCAAGACTGGTGTAAAGAAAATTTAGTTGATTTTATTCCCAAGGATGAATGGCCCCCGAGCTCACCTGACTGTAATCCCTTGGACTTTTGCATTTGGGGTTATATGTTGCAGAAACTTAGGGATTACAAATACACCAATTTGTTGGGTTTTAAAGAGGCCATTCTCGACGTATGGGACAATATACCGATGGACGTGGTGCGTGCCGCATGCAACAGTTTTGAAAAAAGACTTAAGCGTGTTGTGGCAAGCAAAGGTCAAACAATAGAGTAATTGTCTCTTAAATCAAATCTTTATACTTCAAGTTATAATTGTTAACCGTTTCAACTTTTCCTACTACTGTTTTGATCAATAAAAACTACTTTGTTTTTGTATGAACATATACTGGTCACACTGTATATGGTCCAATTTCCCTTTTTTTCGTGAGGGTTCGCTATACTGCATTTGTTCCCTTTCCTTTAAAAAATTGGTGACAGTGTCCGAGGTTGTTAGGTTTTAAGATTTGGGTATTGAAACGGCTTAAACCTTTCTTCGGTTTATGTAAGATTAGAAAGAAGTTACAAATAGATTAGAAACTAGGGCAACCATAATTTTCCATCATTAGGTAGGCTGGAGTTGAAGCAAGACGATATAAAATAGCAAGTGTGCTCGTCCCAAATCAAGCCAAAAGAAAAGGCGCCTAATATATTTTACGTGAAAGTCCGCAATGGTGCGGCTATATCAGGGAAAGAAAAAATGATTCAACACTACATCAACATTTCCGCACCCCATTCATTATTCCTACCGCCTTTAAATCTGGCCATTTGCTTTAATCTACCTCGCAGCCCACATATTTTCGCTGAGTACATGTGAGTGTGTGTGTGTGTAAATAATTTTATGTGACGTTGTTTGCTGTCGTTGCCATTGTCGTTGGCATCGTAGGTGGTGGTGGGGATGGTAGGGTTGGTATTGCCGCTGTTATTTTTGTTGTTGGCTGTGATGTTGTTATGTGGATAACTAAATTTGTACATTTGGTGTAAATAAATAGAATCTGATTAAAGGGTGACTTGCCACTTTGGCGCCAGAAATTTCCATAAAACTAGACTAACTGTTTGTGAACCTCTGCCACTTCCCCTCCTTTTCCATTGTTCTCTTTCTATTCATACATATTTTTCGAGTGGTTAGCTATAATCTCGGAAGTATGCGAAAGTCCTAGATTCTTTCCAGTCTGACAACTAAATACTAGCCATCGGCCGTCAGTTTGACTTTCGGGCAGTGGCATTTTTTTAATGACCACAGATTTCGCAGTAGCTATGAACGTCCTTTATGTCTTGATATATACGTATTTTATGTATGCATTCATGCATAGGTATGGTTTGTATGTATGTGTAGGGTTTTACTGCAAGTATACGCCGCTCGTTTCATGTCCCACGTTTTACTTTCTTGTTTTTATATTTTCGTCTGTTTGAATGCGTATCAGCATCCTTGACGTTGAGTAAAAATAATTATTATTTACACAGCGATTATTTAAAAGTCGTTAGTAGTACTTTGCGGCATCGTCGTGGTTCTTGCATACGGACTCATAATGAGTGGGGAATGCGATGGTGGCTGCTGGCGCATCCTTCGGCTGCTAATTGCCACTTTCAGGAACTGTTCTTTAAATGAACGAAAAAATAAGTGTAAGTGCTTGTGTTAAGCCGCCGTAGCTCAGCTGGCTAGTGCGTTCGGGCGCGAGTCAAATGCGACGCTCGAACCCAGGTTCAAGACTCCGTTCAAGGTGTATTAATAAGGTGATGGCACTACTGCAAAAACAAAATCCCCATGTATTTTGTTAGTGCTTCGGCATGCTCATTGTCAAAATCAAATCGAGATACAAGCAACACAAAAACAATTTTACCAATTTTTGACAATTAGCATGCCGATTCGTGAAAAATCAAAAGAAAATCAGAAGAAAAAAGTTTAAGCAGCTGTGTTGCCACCACTACCTTATTAATGTGTCTTGTCTCCGTTGCTGATAACACCGAAAAAAAGAAAAACAACAATTTCTCTTTCGGCGGCTCTTAGCAGAAAATGGCAAACCTCTGAGAGTAAAATTGCCTATGAAAAAGCTCCCAACTCGCCGTTCGGAATCGGCATAAAACTGTAGATCCCTTCCAAATTTTGTACGAACTCGCACGCACAATACGGATGGTTGCGGGTAGCTAGGCCTTAAGCTAAGGTCCCACGATTGCCGCAAATGCGCCGATCATAGGCCGATCTGGTCGGGCATTGACTACGCAGAAATTGTCAATTGAGCAAAACGTTTTTTATTTGGATCACACGATTGCCCCAATTGCGACAAATTTTGTCGGCTCAACCTAGCGCACAGAAATATCGCACCGAACGATTTCATAGGTAGGTCACACGATTGCCCGAATCGAAACAAAAATTGAAATAAATTCTCAAACAATTTCAAAGCACCGACAAAATTTGTCGGCCCCTATGGTTGGCGCTCGAGTTGCCGACAAAATTCGGCTCAATTTTGAATTTTTTTGTCTGGCTTCAACTGTTCACACGATTGACGCTACAGTACCGATTTCGTTCGGCGCAACAGAAGACAGATAGAATATTTTTGACATTTGCGCCGAAACCGAATCGAGTTCACACGATTGGCATTTGAGTTTTTTAAAAATGCGTAAAATTTCTACGCATTGCGGCAATCGTGGGACCTTACCTTAAGTCTCCTAATCGGGCTGTCGCGCCAGTCAATTATTAATTATTATGTTTGTGTTAAATAAGTGCACATTTGATGGTTTATATTGGTTTGAGGGCTAAAAGGGTCTAAAGACAATCCAAAGCTTGCCGAAATCATATTTTCTCTCTACCACTTCAAGAGTTTCAATGCATTACTCTTTATAATCTTAGTTTGCTCCAAGCGAGCTCTCCGATGATGATCTATCAAAATTACAAACCTTTATGAGGTATTGTCACGAAAAATTTTATTTGGAAGTTTTTTTATTTAGTACTTACATCATTATGTAGCTTATGGGTTACTGTAACTCTTTACTATCCTCAAATTTGATCGGGTTAGAAAAATTGCATCCAATTGGTTATGGCCGTTTCACAAATTCACATTATGATTTGTTTTAGCGTCATTGGCTATCGAGAGCGTTCAGTCAATTAGAAATATCGATAAGCCGTAGATGGCGATTCTTTATCTCAATGTATTTAACTCAAATATAATAATAAAAACTCTGCCAATATAAGATAATTACAGATGTCAATCAGGCGACTCGTTGCGATGCGTAATGCGGCTGATTAAGCAAGCAAGATCATTTGAAATTGTAATGTAATCAAAGTTTGATGTTCGCTTTACGCTCGAGCTTTTCGCCCGACCGCGATTTAAGTTCAGCGAGTTTAATTTACCGGTTGCAGTTTCTAGCGCACGACGAAAAGGCAAATAAATACCTATAAATCTTCTGCCGAACATTTCAGCTAATCTATATGCAAATGGCCGGAGCATAGGAAGGTGCAAATAAGCGCAAACTTTTTCGATAAAAGTCAGTCAGGCGTGTCGCTTTCCTTCGCAGGTGACGTTATGCACATAGTGCATTGAATAGTCGGTCATCCTCAAGCTTGTGCTTTTGTTTTGGGTAATGCGGAGCAGGAGCAGGTAAGAAGCTGTCCATCTCACCTGTAGAGCACTCACTCTCTCACTCTCGCACGTAATTGTTATTGATGAACGTTGCGTTAAAAATTCTGTTTCTGTCATTAATCGTTGTTATATAGTATTCGATAAAGATAAAAGCCGATAGCAATGGCTACAACAAAACTAAAAATACTCTTGTGTATGCAACCTGGGTTGTGTGAAGGCAGCAACTGCGAATGCAGGCTTTTACATTTGAGAATGATATCATGTGTATGTATATACATATGCAAGCAAATCAGGGGCGTAGCCAGAACTTGGCCATGGGGGGGGTTTTGAAAATTTTTTTGCCAATTTAATATTAAAGGGTGATTTTTTAGCAACTTTTTTTTGGCAACACTGTTTTTGGCAGCTTAGCTGTTTTCGTGTAACATGTTACTGTCAAACATGTTCAGTTTGGTCTATAATTTAACCATGAATCGACTTACAAACGAAAAACGCTTGCAGATTATTGAATTTTACTATCAAAATTCATGCTCGGTTAAGAAAGTGCATTGTGCACTTCTTCCATTTTATGGTCAGTTTGTGCGACCTTCTAAGGCGGCTATTCGGAATTGTGTGACTAAATTTCGCACCAAATTTACATTATTGGACATTAAACCACCAACACGCATACGTAGAGTGCAGACAGAGGAAAATATCGCAGCTGTATCCGCCACACAGCACGCGAAACAATGGCCCAATTGAGAGGCGAGTTCGGTGAAACTGTTCACGTTTGGGGCCGGTCAATTGGCCGCCTAGATCGTGCGATTTAACGCGTTTAGACTATTTTTTGTGGGGCTATGTTAAGGCTCATGTATATAGCGACAAGCCCGTAACGGTTGACGCTTAGAAGCCAATATTGAAGAATTTTTTCGTGAGATACCGACCGATATGTTGGAGAGAGTATGCCAAAATCGGACCCAAAAATTAAATATTAAATAAATTTTATGTGTTTGCTTTTTAAATTAAATCCGAAGGCTATTAAAAAACCCTTTACATGCTTTTTAAAGTAAACTGCACTTTTCAAAGAGGGCATTTTGTGGTGGTGCCACCCATATGTGACTTAGTGCAATTAAAATTTCATGAAATTTGGTTCGAAGTAAGAGTATGTTTTGTCACTGGTACAAAAATTCGATGCTAATTTGCAAAAAGCAAATATTAAGTTTTGTTTTAAAGTTGGTAGAACTTTAAGCGAAACATTTCAATTGATGGACCAAGTTTATGGTGATGATCGCTTATCCCGTGGCAGAGTTCATGAGTGGTACACGCGATTTAAAAACGATTGTCGGACATAAATGATGACCAACGTGTTAGCCAACTGAAACCCGCAATCAGCGCAGATTCCATCAAAACTTGACGGTAGTTCATCATAGATCAGCCAAAATCGACTTGAAATTTGGATTTAACCTTCGCTTTCCTTATACCCACCCGGGTGATCTTTTTAATATTCATGTTCAATATCCGCCAGAGTGTTTATCCAAAGTAGTTATGATTTCGACTTACAGAACATATTCGACAGTAGTTTTCAATAACATAAAATAAATTTTTTTGGAAATATTAGTCATGCTTTATTTGTTATTTTTGTTATTTTGTATACCACATACCCACACGGGTGGTGCCAGGCGCTTCCGTATCGCATTTACCTGAACTTTTGGCTATCGAAAGACGCCATCTCATCGATAGACACTTGTGTCTGATTTTTGACTAAAAGTTGAATTTTAACCATCAACCACTCCTCGTTTTCACCTGATGCGGCATCGTGCGTCTTTCACCTTTTCAAAAAATGCATTTACCGATTAAACAAAGGCGTTTTGAGGACGTAGAAGCCATCCAAAAGGCTTGCACCGACATCCTGAAGGACATTCCAGCCGACGATCTAAAACACTCATTGGACATGCTTTTAGATCATGCAAATAGCTTTACTGAGCCTGAAGGGGACTATTTGAAACAATCATATCGTTTTCACCAACAAAATTTTTTGTTATTCTTTCAAATGTTTAAAGGTGAAAAGACCTTTCTGCTAATGTAGGAACGTACATACCATGCATAGTGAGTACAAATTTTTAATAATTATAGGCCATGGGGGGGTTCTGACACCCTAAACCCCCCCCCCCCCCCCTTGGCTACGCCCCTGAAGCAAATACATGTGTATAGGGTGACCAGCTGGAGATTTGGGCTTGAGGCACACGGAAAGCAGGCAGATACCAAATTACTGAAACTAGCCCAATTTTCAGGGACAGCTAGGCCTTTTCTCTCCCCGCCCCCTTCACGAAGTAGTACTTTATCTTGGTTCCGTGGAGTGTGTGGGATAGCGTAAAGGTTTTGTAGCGGGTGAAAAACTCGCACTTCGGTTTTCAAACCCAATATAAGGAATCAACTACAACAATTCGGAAATAACAAAAGAAGGGGTGGAGCACTTAGAGTGGAGCTGGTAACTCTACGAGTGCCGCCATCAACGAACACGCATTATGCAAATTGTTTTATAGCATAAAGCACAAACAGCGAATTGTCTAAAAAATTATCTGCTCATGGGTTTGAAGCGTGCACTGAAGTGGGATAATTGTGGACTATCTGCAGTAGTCATGTGTCAAGGAGTGCAGTGCGCATGCGGAGATTTTAGAATTGTAATAGCAATGTTTCTGTGTTGTTCTTTGCTACGAGTTATTTTCTGCCACCAAGTAAACGAAACAGATGGTTTGCGTATCGCCATGAGATGGCTTCTGGGTCAAATGCTTGCACAGGATGCAAACTGGGCGCGTCAATAATTTGCTCGTTCGCCTAGTTCTTTAGCCCGAATAAACACAAAATACAATCCAGACACAAGCGCAAATGAACAAAATACACAGTACTGATTATAAAAAATTATTGGGTTGGAGTGAGCGCCGTGGCGCTTACATGCTAGCCTTGAGGCAAGCCGGTAGCGCACCGTGCTTCTAGGGAAGGAGTCGGCAGTGTCAAGCAGGCAGCTGCCAGATGCGCATGTGGGTGGAATTATTAGGGGGGCCGCCGGAAAGCGCGGCAACTTGCGGTTGTTGATCAGCATGCAGAAAGTGACGCTTTGCTATTGACATTTGATGGCCGATGGGCGACACACTCACGCCGTTTATTGCTGAGCTGCTGCGCCGCGCTGAGGCTGAATGTCGGGTAGCGGAATGTGTATGGCAGTTGTGGTAGCATGGGGATGAGGTCAAAGTGATTGTGAACTGAATTCCCTGCTAATACGAGCAAATCTGTTTTGTTTGGCTCTTACTCGCGGCTCGCCGTTGTTGTAGTTCTGCATTTTCATTCTCTGCGCATGCAAATTTATCAGAATTTCAAATAACCGCGGGTGTCGTGTCTTCTTTCCAACGCCGACTCTGTGCCCTATTCTCCGTATCTTGCTCGCTAAGCACCAGCAAGAAATGATTAAATTTAAGTTAAGTACATTAAAGCCTGCTAAAAATTCCGTTCAAGTACAGCCGTTCAAGATTGAATTAAAAGTGTCATAATTTTTTGCCTCCTTTCTTGTTGCCTTGACTTTTGTGGCCCGCGGCGATTTCTTGGCTAAAGGTTTGCGAATGCCAACCAGAGGAAAATAATCACCACGCAGACAGTTCGTGGTACTGCTCGGCAATTGCTTCGTCCTTGTTGGCGGGTCGTGAAGATGTTCGTGGTATGACTGGTTGTTAAGACAAAGGGATGTTGAGCGAAGACGGCTGTCAGGGTAGAAGTGCGCAAACCTGCCGAATATTTAGTTCGAGTGCCCTAAACAGGAACACGTGAACAAGCCGGCCAAATATCCGCCCATCCCAACATATATTTGTATGAGTTGTTCAGGTAACGCGCTTGTAACCCAATTGAGGTTTGAATCAATTCGAGTAATCCTCTGACTTACTCGAATTCTCTTCGTGATTGCGCTTATTTTTAGCGGCTGCGAACAACAAAAGCTAAAAAAAGTAAATACTAGAAGTGGGAGAATAAAATCCGAGCGAGCTGAAGATTTCCAGCTCCGACAAGACGTCGTTGGCAGCAACGTCACTTCCTTATTGCACAACAATGTACAACTGTCGTATTGTGTAAACACTCACATCAGCAACAACAATCAGCCTGCACCCAGCACATTCCGCGCTCGCATCTGCTTTGGCATTGGCACCGACAGCGGCAGCGGCAGGCGCATCTGTTCTGGCCAGACACGGCCCGGCGCAGCCATGCAGTCACACAGCGTTGAAGAAAAGGCAGGCCAGTGCGCCTTAAGTCCTGCTAGTGCCAAATACAAATTGACAGATAATATTTTTAAGCGCTGCAAAGAGTGGCGGCGGTGCGTGGGTGGTGGGTAACGGCGTGCGGGTGACGGCTGTGGCAGGCGGGGGAAGTCTGACTGTACGTAAGACTGCGTTTTTCGCGTACTTACGCTGTTGAGGGTGCACCCCTGGCGCTTGACGAAGGCCATTATGCAAATATTGGCAGTTGTTGCTGTTGCCGCTGCTGCTGTAATCATTTTTGTTGCGGTTGCATTCGCCGCAAGAAAGACAAAGCAGGACAAAGCGTCAGGGCAACCGCTGGAGCGATATACAAGAACCTCTGTTGAAAAGATCAGGCTGAGTGCGGCGCGGGCCACAACAGTTAAGTGTTTTTGAAGCTGGACGTTGACGGCAGTTACAACCCGGCATTATCAAACCCGTCAGCAGCAACACGGCTCGCCACTGCTCTTCGCGTTTTCAGCTTGTTGCTGCAAATATTGTAAATATTCTGCAAAATTATGCTATCATCAAACATTGAAGAGTCAACGTTATTGCAAATCAAAAGGCAAACTCGAAGCCGCAATTGGAGTGAGACAAGAATGCAAACGGACACTGCTCCGGAAAGTTTTACAATTAAATGCTTAGTTTACTAACTCAACCGTTAAATATATTAGAAAATATTGCAAATATCTGGTTCGTATGGAAATGTAATTCTATGTCCTGTAATACTATGGTAAATAAAGGCCTTTTGATGGTTAGGGCAAATTGTGATGCGTATTGGCAAATTCGCCTTTGAACTGAGTGAACTTGATTTAAAATTCCAACTTTAAACTTTCAGATAAAAGCATTACATTAGTTAATCAGTTTACTTATAAAGTCTTTATTTGTATTTACAGTTAACAGAAATGTAAACTTTCGCATATTGGATTTTTTAGGCGATTTAGATCATTAATTACGAGTGCAGGCCACGCAAACTGAGGCATGTCGTTTTTTTTTTAATTACAATGACAATTTGGACTGCAAAATATACTTATGTATAATTCCGTAATAAAATTCACGGTTTCGAAATCGGTGTATGTACCGAAACGGTGACTACCAACGAATTCAAGTCATGATGTTAAATATAGTGCAAAACGTTTGGGGCCCATAATATATAATGTGGATACGTAAAGGTAAGGTCCCACGATTGCCGCAATGCGTAGAAATTTTACGCATTTTTAAAAAAATCAAATGCCAATCGTGTGAACTCGATTCGGTTTCGGCGCAAATGTCAAAAATATTCGATTTTCCATCCTGTTGCGCCGAACGAAATCGGTACTGTAGCGTCAATCGTGTGAACAGTTGAAGCCAGACAAAAAATTAAAAATTGAGCCGAATTTCGTCGGCAACTCGAGCACCAACCATAGGGGCCGACAAATTTTGTCGGTGCTTTGAAATTTTTTGAGAATTTATTTCAATTTTTTTCGATTCGGGCAATCGTGTGACCTACCTATGAAATCGTTCGGTGCGATATTTCTGTTCGTTTGGTTGAGCCGACAAAATTTGTCGAAATTGGGGCAATCGTGTGATCCAAATAAAAAACGTTTTGCTCAATTGACAATTTCTGCGTAGTCAATGCCCGACCAGATCGGGCTATGATCGACGCATTTGCGGCAATCGTGGGACCTTAGCTTAAGGAAGAAAAGTCAGTATGGATAACAACAACTGCTACAGTGCACATATGAACATTTTGAGCATTCAGTCGTGTTTATGGTATCCGTGCTCTACTTTGGACCTAAAGATTGCCTGTGAAGTTCGCAGGGCTTCAGAAGCGCTTACATTTTGAGAATGACCTGCATGCTTATCAACGACCGTTATCGTGATTACTCGCAATGCGATATCGCACTGAGACAACAGGATACGAGTAACACTATCAGTTTTAACAATGCACTAATTATCCCTTTTTAGTGTCCAAATGTTTGGATTATTTCGATTTGGAGCCACTAAGTGCAATTATCGCTTCACACGTGTGTCTGCAACACGTGGTGTCCGCAAGTTTCACAACACAGCAATGCGTGCACCACCCGTCGAGATTTTCATCATCATCGTCCCCATCATCATCATCATCCCCATCTTCATCTCCAGCGCCAATGTCATTTTCGCCTTAGTCGACGCCATCGTCACCACATGCGATTCCACTCAGGCCACCAAGCACCAGGCACACTGCGATAAACGCGAATCACGAAAGCAGTAAACACCCCTTAAGGGGCCCGTTGGATTTCGTTTCCGCAGTGCTCCGCCGTTGCGGTGCTCAGCCCGTGAGTGAGGGTTGTGGCTGCTTCTTGTAGTCGCTGCTTTTGGTCTTCGCTGACTTACCATCACTCAAGGGAACACTCGGCACGGCTAGAGTTTCACTCGTGTTACCGTGTCACTCAATGCACTCAACGCGATAGCGATCCCTACTGCCGGCCTGCCGTTGCAGCTTGAGCGCAACAAGGGGCATGCGCAGTGCGGCCAATTGACATCGTGGCGTCGGCTGGCCACGAATGTGGGTGGATTGTCCAACCCTCTGCTGGCGCTGAGCTGCGTGAAAGCAAACTGTTGCTTGCTACTGCCT
This sequence comes from Melieria picta, assembly GCA_964056695.1. Taxonomy (NCBI): domain Eukaryota; kingdom Metazoa; phylum Arthropoda; class Insecta; order Diptera; family Ulidiidae; genus Melieria; species Melieria picta. The sequence goes on from OZ057399.1 coordinate 65,947,832, forward strand.
GTCCGTCTGTCTGTCTTTGGCTGGTGTGCTGGCCTATTCGGTGTTGGCGACTGCCGCCTGTTGCTGGATCGACTTGCTAGGTTAGTTCGTTCCGTCGACTCCACAAGTGGCCATAGCAGCAACAGTGCTTCCGGTTTAAGTGGTTCAGTTAGTTGTGAATTTGCAGCTGCGGAAATCGGTCGGGACCGTTGTCTAAAGACTAGTCGCGTCGAGGTGGCATCTTGGAACTCGGTTAGCCAACAGCAACAAGTATTCGAGATACTTAAAGGATCGCAGCGTCTTATAGTTTCGAACCGTGCGCGAGCTAGCTTGAAATGTTTAGCAAAAAAATGTTAAAGTTTCTCACGGAGATAAAAAACCACTTTCGCAAGAAAGAACTGTTTCAGCTCTGATAACAAGAAACCACAGAGAAATTGTTTGAACGACATTAGGTTTCGGCACGCGAAAGTTATGAACTAAAATGTGAGTTTTTCCATAAAAATTGTTTTAAATGGCACCATATGCTATAGTAACGCACTGTTTTGAAAAACTAATCGTTTATTGAAATTTCGGCGAAACATAAGCAAGTCTCTCTTTCAGACATATTAAGAGTCAGTCAAATACTTAATATTTTCTGATTTCATAATATAAAATCGAATGCTATACAATAAAAATCAAATCCTTCAACACATTTCATCACAGAAATGTATTATCTTTTTATAAAAAATTCACAAGCAGCGCTCGAACCACCTTTAATGAGGGTATAAAGCATAGATGTAATCAGAGGAGTCCGATTAAGCGTACTTACGTCATATTGCATAACAAGGGAAGAAGGGAGGATGAAAAAATTGTGCTATTGATTTGGGTTATCAGTCAATAATTGCATCATTGGGTAGCGCAGATAGGCGGACTTTGTTTTTCGCGAAGTTTCACACAGGTTTTCCACATTTTTGAAAATGTGCAGCAAATTTCACCTTTTCATGAAAATAGGTCACATTTAAATTAAAATTGATTCACTATGTTCCATCTTCGCTACCTACATACCTTGAACTAGTATGCTTCATCGGAATGTGTGTCGAAATTTTCCTATCGAAGTAGTTTGATAGAATCCCCGTTTTGCAAAGTATAAGGAAGCTTAAATATTAGCACATCTACCCACTTCACAAATAATAATGTGGGCAAGTTATTCTGTTAAAACTGTCATCAGTTATTATTATGCCCTCAAGTTAAACTGATCTTCGACCTTGTTACTTATTTTCAAATAGCCTCAGCAGCATTAAAAAACAGTCGGCCTATCTAGCTTTACTTTAGAACTTTTACCTTAAATATCTTTATTGAAGTGCCAAATTAAATGTGATGCAGCATATAAAGATCACTCGCCTCTCAGGGTATAAATAATTTTTTCGAACTTGCCCGAATCAATTTCTTGACTTTTTGGTTTCCAGCTCTTCACAGCAGATTCCTTTGGCTGGATTCGTAACAATTGATGACAATATAATTTGGGCAAATATTGTAATTTTTGAAGTTTTTTTAAAGTGAAATTTGAAGCAAAGTCTTCGATCAGAATGCATTCAAAATTATTATTGTATGTCTTTCATAATCAAAATCTTAAAAGTTGAAAGTTGTAATTTTTGGTTAAAGTTTTTGCGATTGAAAATGTTCGAAAAAAGTTGCTTGAAAAAGAAACATGTCTGCAAACCATTTTAAGTGACCGTTTATTTGAAAATGAAATAAATATCTTGTCGAAAGTAGCAAGTTTAGATAGAGAAAGCATCTTCTTAATATGAAAAATACGCGCGACTGCAACAAGTTTGAAAATTCAAAATTTGAGTTCAAAGAGCACAACGAAAAAGTTGTTCCCGATAAATTCCAATCACCATTCAGTGATATCTTAAAGTATGTTATCGAAATGGCTAGAGCGAAATTAGTGATCTTATTTGATTAGATTTGGGATTCGGACAACACCTGTCCGAGACAGTGCGTCCAAGTAATGAACTATTGTGTCAATGTTATCGAAATGGCTAGAGCGAAATTAGTGATCTTATTAAGAAAATTTTGAAAAATGAAAACAAATTATTGCAGTATCCTGACACTCAGCAAATGTCTGCTTTCGTTCATCTATTTTCCTAAGTCCCAAATCGACACCATACATAATTCGATCAAAACTGAATGTGTAATTGTTATAGCTGTACCGGGTAAATTAATGACGAGGAAGGCATCTTACAATTCATGGCGCACTTTCGTGCTTTAGCTCGATCCCCGGTCCTTGTGGAAACTTCACTATGGTGTTGCAGATGAAGGTGATTCGCATCGAGCCATGCTGAATCAGCTTCAGATAAAACGTCAGTTGTGAAGTTAGGCATGATTCCTGCAGGAAGAGAAACTGCCAACTGCTTCATTGCTGCAATTTAGTATTAGTTATATTTACGAGAGCATGATGCTTCTAAGCAATAATGAAATGTGGCGTGGCCGGGTATTTACAGTTGACCGCCGCCGCTACAACACTGACATTGTTTGCAACTTGAATCCGTTGCGTGCAGCAGCAGGACACAGCGCGGACGTATTTAGTACATAAATGGCGGTCACATTTAAGACTCAACTGTTGAATACAACATTTTCATGTAATTTTTTCTGTGGTATTGTTGATGCGATGGCTGGCCGTATTGTTGTGGTAAGTTGCATGTTTAATGCACTCTTTGAATTGTGCGTTATTATACGCGTTCGCAGTCGCCCTTTGTTTCAGCTTTGTTGTGGGGTAAATAAAAATAAAAGGAAACAAGGTTATAAGGTTGCATCTGAAACGGTGGGGAGTCATCTTTATGAAAGATGCTTGACATTGCACCGGTGGCGTCTGCCACTTCGAGCTTGGGTTGCTCTTGTGTGGCACAGAGCACTGCAGCTGAGCGCAAGCACCAAGTGCAATACTCTTAATGGCAATCTTCTTGTAAGCGTCAACAATGGCAAGGAGAAGATCCCTAAATGTACATTTTATAATCAGGCCATTTTCAGTACTTGGATGCCGCTACTCGACAGATATGATTACTTTCATGAGTTCTAACTTTTAGCTACAAATCGTGTCTTAAGTCAGAACATCCAGTGTACCATTTATGTGTGGACTTATATGCAGACGTATGTACGTGTGTTTGTCTGCATGTATGTATATGATGCACCTCGGTTTCAGCTCTATAATTATTCCGCCTTGCGCCAGTTTATGAATGAAACCATGACAAAGAGTGCACGTTATTAACCTCAGTAGAGTAGCTGTGAAAATGTTGAGCACGCATTCTGATTGGCAGTCTCCCAGGACCACTTAGAAACCGCAGTTGTCAAACCAAGTCACTTGATGAAAAACATACATACATATCCATAGAATTTCAATACTTCCGTGTAGCTTGCTAGTGACGCTTTCCTAGTTTCATATATATAAAACGAAAAATTTCAATTAGCGGACTGCTAAACCTAATCTACAAGTAATTTAGATTTTTGTAGGAGGTACGATTTCCAAAGCAAAAATCAAAATTCATAATAATTAGGTATCTTATGTTCGCATATTTGTTGCTTTCTTAAATGATTAAACTACTCATGTTTATAGTAAAAAATTGTGATCTTCGTTGTTGTAATGTGGTGAATTTACTACACAAATGGAGTAGAATGTGTTGTTAAAAGTTTTGTCATGTTTTAAATGCAAAGTTTTAATAGCCTCAAGTTCGACGCCAGACCACAGTTGCGCTCCAAATGAATACAATGGGCTCAACTCACATTAACGAAGTTCTCGGTTCACCAAATTTTATGACGTTGCAACACCAGCCGCAACCGCAACAACACCACCAAATCGTCAACTACAACTCGGAAAATACAATACCATCGCCGGAGACGCAGGAGAGATCCTCGCGTCCAATACGCAGGGCCAGCCGTAGGACCTCTCAGGTATGAACATGAGGACATTTTGAATCGCTTTAATGCTGTTTAATGCGCGTATCGTATTGTACAAAAAGTAACGTAAGCACCGGTGGGTGCGCGATACATGCGAGCAATTCATGCCACACGCATGCTAACGCAGCCACAAAGAATTCTTTCAGACTTGTCCGTTTCATTGCAGTTAAGCAATAATAATTATGATATGGAAATGACAGATTCAAGTTCACAAAGCGATGACACAAGCGGAGGCGGCGGTAGCAGCAACGGTGGCAGTGCCCGGCCTTCGAGCCGCGGCAGAAACTCTTCGGGCACAAGTCAAAGCCGCCGCAGAAAAGGTGCCCTCAACGCGAAGGAACGCAATCTTCGGCGGCTGGAGTCGAATGAGCGGGAGCGCATGCGAATGCACAGCTTAAACGACGCCTTTCAGGTACAGCCCATTAGAGCAAACTCTTCATTTTGTTAAATCGGGCTTATGAATTATTAAGTACGCACAAAGGCAGAAATTACTATCAGATCAAGTTTTAATTTTGTTGATATCTTGCTAAGATGAACATTTCCATGACCGAAATATTGGTTTTTGCTTAATTGTGTGTCTTTCTCTCCGTCCCGTTGCAGTCGTTGCGCGAGGTTATACCACATGTCGAGATGGAGCGCCGACTCTCCAAAATTGAGACTCTCACCCTGGCCAAGAACTATATCATAAACTTGACGCACATTATTCTGTCGAAACGAAACGAGGAATCGGCCTTGGACCTGAACGGTGTTATGCTGACTGGAGCCACCGACTCTGGCTCAGGCACCGGTGCCGTGTTGGTTGGTGGCGGAGACAACGGCTTGGGAGGCGGCATATTAGGCATGAGTGGTGGCGGTAGTGGCAGTTACGATGACACCTTGACGAACGCTCCCACTTACGACTGCGCCCTGGTGACTGCGGATGCGGCCAATCAGTCGAACCGGTTGACTTCCGCCACCACTACGATTCAAATACAAAACCAGGCACTGGGGCACCACATGCAGCCGCAGCTGCCGTCGCATCTGATTCAACCAAATCATAACCAAATCATCTTGCAGCAGCCAACGGCTGCAACTATTTTACTTAATAACGGCTTCACCGATGTGAATGACAACAACAACAATTTTGACGAGCCCTTTCGAGAATTTATATAAGTGGCGACGGTAACCGCTCACCAACAAAAACAAGCGTAATTGGTTTGCACCGAAAACGACGGGGAGGAAGGCAACAATTTTAGTATCTAAGAATATTAGTTGGAGGATAGAAAGAGCGTTAAAGAGTCTTCGAACGAATTGCTTGGCACCGAAAAAAGAACGGACAGTTGCGAGTCTACTGATGCGTGTAGCTTCCACTGACAAGTGCGTTTGCACGTTAGCTGTTAGCTTCCAGTGGAATCCACAAGCGTAGTCTAATTAGTTGTTGTACAAAAGAATTCAATTATTGTTGCAAGCTCTCAACTTCCGAATAGCGAAAAGCTTTATTCATTTATCGACGGAAATGGAATAAAAACTACAAATATACATACCTACGTGTGTATACTTCTGGAAAGCACGGAATGCGTTTGTGATTTGTATATACTGTTTTCTAATCTATCCAGCAACATTCTTTTGACACTTTCGAATTTTGTCCAAATATTTCCCGTGAATGAATTTACTTAGCGCAACATTGCAATGGATATATCCGCTCATTCGAGATACGGAAGTTGAATCTGAAGCGTGAATTATGAATTTACCTTACCCAAAGAAACATAAAATTCACTAAACATAATATCGTTTGCCTGTGCCCGATTGCATTTTTGTTTCGCCCGCTGTATTTGCTTTTAATTACAATTTGTTACATATATTCTTCTCGAATTATTTCATTCATTAAGCTGGCAGTCAACAAGCAACAAGTGTTTATCGCTTCCTGACTAACGCGCTGCAATAAAACTGCCGCCATCAGCGGGCTCATTAAATTAACCCCCCGCGTGCTGCTTAATGCATTTAGTATTTCAAGACCCCACTCCGGCGAGCGACGAACTGGCTTCCTCATAGAGCTGTGTCACCGAAACCACGCGATTATTTCGGAGGCAGCGTTCATATTCGTAAAGTGCATAAAGGGGCTCACGCGAAGCTTGGTAGAGGGGCGCAATTAGTAGGGCTAGGACTTCCACCGGCTGGTTGCAATGGAAGTGAGCTCTGCACAATTGCTTACTTGCTCTGACGGCAGACGAGGGATGTTACGAGCTTACGTCCGCAAACTAGGAACAACCGGGCGCGGCGCGGTCCGAAATGATGTGCAGGCAGTGTGCGCACATGTTGGAGGGCCAAACAAGTGGCGCTCTTGTTTGAGCCGGAATAAAGCGACAGCGCGGCAGGATACAAAACATAAAGAGGCGCATGCCGCCAAATGTGGAATGCGAGGCAGTGCCGTGGGGCGAGGGTGGGGCCGGTGAGTCGGATCAGTAGGAGGTAGTGCGCGCAGGACGTGTGTGTGGGGATTGGCAGCGGGCGAAGCAAATAATTAACAACAATGGCGTACTTCATGGCATACAAAAGCTCGTTGATGACTTGATTAGCGTCAGCGCCGTCGTCAGCGCCATCGACACGACATCGATACGCCGCCATGAGTGAAAGACTTAATCGTCACACACAAGCAAAGACAGCAGAAAATATCAAACAACAACTGAATACTAAAAGGCAGAGCGTCAAAAAACTAAACAACTCTCGTGGAAAGGGATGCAGGGGTTGCGCACAGTAATTGTACCTATGCCAAACATGTTTTTAAATTATAAACTAATCGTAATCCGATGACCCAATTGTGAGCGCTGCGCACAAGTGCATCAAGCCGAAACACGAGTCGGCCAACATATGTAAAACTTGCATGAAACCCGAAAGAACGATTGACTTGGAAATCATTGGGAATCGGGATTTAGTTCAGCAGTACACATACGCATATATTGACGTTCATAGATAGTATATATGTCACCCTGAAAAATATGAAAAATCCTTACAAGTTCGAAAATCCGACCACATCAATCATTTTAACCGACAATTGAAAGAGCAGTGCGTTTATCACAACACATTTTGAACTACATTAAACAAGAAGATTATTCAATATTAATGAGCACATTAGCGAGAAGCCAGCAAGCAGCCATATTCGGGCCAATCCACAGTGATTCGTTCCATAGACAAAATTCAAAAAATTTATAGTCTCAGAATATAACGATTTTGATGTCATTTGAAAGGTAAAACTCCAACTAAGAAAACCCCAAAAAATCTGTGCAAAAAATTAATTAGTGTCTGTGCAAAAGCGGCTCAAAGTTGAAACTTTTTCACAAACAAATTTTAACACATATTTTCTGTTTTTTAGTCTATTGAGTAAAAAAAATTGTAAAAGTACATGGTTAGCACGAAGTTGCTCAACCTTTCAATATAGATTAGGAAATAATGAGGCCATTTTCGCTTTTAATGTTTTCTCAAAATTTGCAAGCTGAGGCTTTTACGTCACTTTTAATTCAAAATATTTTTCTAAATTAAAAATCTGAAAATTGGCAAAACTTAGAGGAAAATATCTAAAAAGTATGTGAAAGTATGTTCCTGGTATTTTTTTATTTTAAGAAGCATTCTTTCTTTGTCGGATAATGTAATTATATCCACCGATATCTTCCGATCTCAGAAAATAATTCAATTTAAAAAGTAATTTGAATAACTGAATAGCCCCCACAAAACGGTGCAGAATAAGTTTGCGTACAAAACTCCGTCCGTACAAAACTCAAAATTCCGTTGCCAATGTTGCCAAATTGTTGCCATATTGTTGCCAAAGTTGTGTTGCCAAATTGTTGCCAAATTGTTGCCATTTTATTTTATTTATCCCTAAAAGTATGCAATCAGCATGAAAAATGACAAAATCTGCACAAATGCAAAACATACATTTATTATTATCGTTTTTATTGCAAAACCAGAGGGTCCTGAGACAATTTCTGTTACTCATTGGAATTATCAATGTTGATGTTACCGATGAAATGTAAAATCTGAAAAATCTAGCCAACACGCTTGGTGCTATAGCTCTCCAAAAATGACGAAATTTGCAAATTTAAGTCTCAGGCATTGCCAAACTACAAAAGTTTAAGAAAAACAAAATGGAGATTTCAATTCAGCAGACCATGATTAACTAGTATACCAAATTTTATGAAGAACGGACCACTCCTTCTAATTTTGTCCCGTGGTTGTATGGAGTCGAATCACTGTGCAATCCCGCAAAAGCCTCACACACACACCCACACATACCAGGCAGTCTTACCACTCATAAGGAAACACTCGGCGTTGCATTTTGAAAACCATAGAATACCAGGCCAAAAAATTGCATGAACACAAACACAAAAATCATAATGCAAAAGCAGCAGTTGTTAAAACATCCGGAGATATTCAGAGCCTTACACTTTTAACTGTTCAGTTAACAGTTAGTTCAGTTGATTTCGGATAACGGAATTTTGGCCCAGCTCTGTTGCGTGAAGCTACATACTTGCATCTTTGCGGCATCCAGTCAAACGATTGAGTAAGTATGTATTTCGCTGAAAAGTATTTAGTGCAGTTTGTCTTCAAGTAAAATTTAATGTATCGACAATTGACAGACACTAAGAGGCGTTTGGTTTCATGACTGTAATTTGATGTAATTTTGGAATAAATTATTACATAAAGACATAGTATGTGCAATGTTTCACCGAAAATGTTGATTAGCAATTGGAACATTTAAAAAGATTGTAAATAAAACCCTTAATGAATATATGTCATAACGTGTGTCTTTTCAAAGGTTCAGGTTTGCGGTGATGTTTTTAGTGGCATACTTTTTTTTATAAACTGTAATAGATCTTTAGAACGAAAGTAAGAAGGAGCGTTGTTTTGGATATGTAAGGCAAATATACATCTTTTACTTGTGTTCGGTTATGTACACTCAGCATATCGTGTTGCATTGAGTGCAACAACAATTCTGTGGTCAAAAGCAATAAACGCTTAAGTCAAAGTTAAGTTAATCTCGTAATAAAGTTTTAAGCGCATATTTAAAAACAGTAATAACGCATACTAAATCAAATTTATCAATAATAATGGGTTTTTATGTGAGTAATTAGAATTTGCTTAGTATCTATAGAAATACCTTATATTTAGAGAACATTTTAGAAAAAAAAAGGATGGCAATTATTGCACATTTACACCGTTTATACGACAGCTCAAGTCGCTATGACTCAATACACATCGACTCAATACAGTCGTATAAACACGTTTTCAAACCGCTTTGAACATTTTAGGCGTATCGAGTCAAAGCGCTTTTCAAATGAGTTCTTAAATTTTCAAGTCGCTTCGATAATTCGTATAAACGGTTAAACATTTTCAAAGTGCTTTGAAAATCAGCTGATGGTGATGTACACTCAGTTTTTTGATCATTTTCAAGTAAAAAGTAAGCAACACCAAGAGCTTAAATTCATTAAACGCCAAAAAAATAGGAAAAACCAAAAAATAAAAGCATACTTTGTCTGCAGTCAATTCGCTTCTGAAATCAATGTATAAACACTTGGATCGAGAGCGTATCGAGTCAATGCGAATCGACTGAGACCGTCGTATACACATGGTAATTGACTAAGTCACATTTATTGAACTTATACCGACTAATGCTTTTGTTGCTTTTAAAAATGTGATAGTTTCTGAACATACTTAGGCTTACTTTGAGTTTAGGTATTTTTTGCTATTTTTTTATAATAGTCGCTAAACTCGAAATTAACGATTGTTGAAATGTTGGCAATTTTGTCAAAACATTGGTTTACAAAATGTGATATAACAACTTAAGTCGATGTAAGCTTTTAAAGAAAAAACAAAAAATAGGAAGCGGAACTCTTAAACTTAGGAGATTATTGCAAATGGATTATGTGTTCATTATAACATAAGCGAATAGATTTTTATTAATAAATTTTTTGTTTTAAAGTTACAAACTCTCCGATTAGACACAAATGTATGGCACAGTCAAGGGTGCATGGTGGTATCCATAACTCAATTCTGTCTTAAGTCGACTTAAGCGGTTATCGCTTTTGATTACAGAACAACTGTATCATCAGTTGATGTCGGCAGTGTTGATTAAGGTGCTATGGTGCCAATGCCTAGGCCTCCATATTATTTCAAAGTGAATTTTTACATTTCTTCTTAGTTCATTTTTATCACGGAATAAGCTCATAGCAACTCAACAACTTTGATTACAGCTAACAAGTATTACAATTCATGCAGCAGCTGGAACGTGCTCATGCATACAACTCTGTCCTCACTAGCTCAATCGGTTCATTCTCCCTTCCCATGCACTTCGGTTCCACTTGGATGTGCCTCGGTATTTTCTATTCTGTTTTGTTCTTATCATCGATTTTTTTTTGTTATTGTTTGCTCGCCACTTTCGTGCTGTTGCTGTGTTGACTTTAATTTGTGGGTATTCGGCTTTTTGCCCATACTTTTTGCTGGTACTCATTTTACAACAACCGTGGTTACTTTGGAAATATTTATTGATATTATTAGTACAATTTTTAATGCAATAGTCCAATGGTTTTAGCAACAAACGCAATGGGTGGCAGGCAATGAGGCGAACCGGAGAAGTGAAATGCACTCCATTAATTTTGCCGGCTTTCGCATTCTTAATAACAATGGTAAATTTTGTTGTTTAATGAAATAATGCAAGTGAAGAATACAACATGCAACATTTAATACTCTTCCCGCTAGGCTACTGAGCCCACCTGTAACCGATTGCAGTTCGCTGGCGCTTAAGCAGCACCAGCGATGGTAGTTGCAGCGGTCTGTTGTGCTTTTCGTTCTCACCTCTTCTCAATTTCAACACTAGTGCATACCAGTTTGTTTGAAAAGTATCAATAGCGGCGACAGCAGACGCAGAAAAACTGAAGCAAGTAGTGTAGAAAATATTACGTGTTTATTTACCAAAGGGATCGACGTTTTTGTTTTTAGTGAAAACCGTGATTGCAATTTGCGAATTAGAAAACACTTTTGATAAAAAACTTTGTGAGCATAAGTTTATGTTCTTATTAATCACTGCATTTGGTTTACTTGCTCACAAACAGGCAAAACTTTTGTGTACAGCAAAAACGGAAAATCGCACCCCTCACTCACTCACTTTTGTAGACCACTGATTACCTGAAAATATTCTATCGCACCACAGCTGGGGCTGCCCGCGACAATGCAATTTTAAGGAATGATTATGGGAAGCGATTTGAATTTACATTTAAAAATTAAAGTCATGCGAGGCTTCCAGTATTTGGGAAGGTGGGCAAGGGAACTTATAGCGAGTGTTTATTTCACTGCATCACGAACTATAATGACTTCAAAAAATCATCAAACAAAATTAAAAAATGGGTGATTTCACGAAATAGTAGTTTTTACTTGTTGATGAAGGAAATATACTTTTTTGACTAAGTTTCTTGCAAATTGATTATTCTCTACTTGAGAATATACTTTTGTCATGAAATTTATTGCCGTTCTGTATCAAAGTCCGCTCAATGCATTAAAGACCGATCTCTGACTTAAAATTAAAATGATTAATATACTAAGTATACATGTCCTCGTACTTAAATTCATACATTCATCATATACATACATGTGTGTGTATGTACACATCGAAGGGTTACGAAACCTCAATTTGTTTATATGAAATTTGGATAATAAGTATAAATTGAGGAAAACGCTTTGTCCGAAGAAGCTTCTTGCTCCTGCTAAATGAAGTGTGTCGCCTGCCTGTGCCGTGACGTACAGCCTGTGCTGGCAGCTGATTATGCGCATTTGATCGTATTTTGTTGTCCAACATGTGATCTCTCTTGACCCAGCTTGATTTACTCCAATTATCGCAAGTACAAATGGGCAAATTTTCGCACACCCCAACAGGCCCACTGATTTTCATTGAATCAACTAATTAAGCGAGGTCAGCGTGCAACTATTTTATAGAGGCCTAAGTGCGCCGCATTGGCAAATATGGCAACTTGCATACCGCACCAAGAGCCGGAGCATACAACTGTAGTGGCATTCAGGTTATTATTGATTTTGGCAGAATTGGGTCAACCAACATATTTGCCATTTATAGCGAAACCGCGCAGTATAGTGCGGCTCGTTAAGTTCTGTTTCTCCCTGCCGCCTGCTAAAATGGAAAATGCTTAATAATTAAGTAGGAGTTTCGACCACAAAGAACGCTTTGATAGTCGACTGGGAAGCGATTCAGCTGTGGATTTAGCACCCGGCACTTAAACTGGCCAAACGCCAAATGGCGGACTCTGTTGCACCGCGGCACAACGAATTCGCCTTGTGAGAGTGGCAGCAGAATGGTGCGTGATATGATGTCATTGCGAAACTTCGTTTGAAGGGTCGGTAATAAGAAAGGGTTAGTTGAAAAACAATGATTTGTTAAACCATATGCAGTTAATGCTAAACAATGACGGAAGGTTTAAAAAAATGGCATTTAAATCGTTACCTTTTGAATTAGGTTACACGAACATTTGTCTAATAATGCGTCGGATACATATTTGTGTTGTATATCAGGTGTACAACTTTGCTTCCGCCGTTTTTTTTCCAAAATTAAAAGCTTTATTGCGAAAAAGTGCTTACAGATGTATTATTCAACGTATTGTCCGTCGCTAGCGACAACTTTCTCCCATCTTTCCGGCAATTTTCGTATCCCGGCTGGAAAAAAGGAGTCCTCTTTTTACGCTATCCATGAAGCAATCCATTTTTCCAATTCTTCGAAGGATTGAAAATGTTGATCTGCCAGGCCGTGTGCCATCGAACGGAATAGGTGGAAGTCAGAAGGGGCGACATCTGGGGAATACGGCGGGTGGGGCAAGACTTCCCATTTCAGCGTTTCCAGGTACTTTTTGACCACTTTTGCGACGTGAGGCCGAGCATTGTCGTGTTGGAGGATGACTTTGTCATGTCGCTCTTGATATTGTGGCCGCTTTTCTTTTAGCGCGCGACTAAGGCGCATCAGTTGCGTTCGGTAGCGATCTCCTGTGATGGTTTCACCCGGTTTTAAGAGCTCGTAGTAAATCACACCAGGTTTTTTCTCTTCCACCACCATGTTTGTCTTCGACATCGAAATCACCATTTTTAAAACGTTGAAACCACTCCCGACACGTTCTTTCACTCAGAGCAGCATCACCGTAAGTTTCTGAGAGCATTCGATGCGCTTCAGCTGCATTTTTTTGCGAATTGTAACAGAAAAGTAAAACTTCCCGCAAATGGCGAGAATTGGGCACATAAACGGACATTTTCGAGCGTGAATAATACGAAAACAAGAACAACTGTCACTGAAACGGCGATGACAATTCTTTAGGCACTGTCCACACTCACTTTAAAGGCATTACCATCTATGTATTTCAACCAGCCTCAGCCGGTACAGCCACCTATCGGAAAACGGCGGAAGCAAAGTTGTACACCTGATAATATGTGGACACATATATTAAATAGTAAGGAGAATTTATGGGCACAATAAATCATCTCTGGCCTCAAATCTAAGGGGGATTTATAGGCGTTAAATAGTTGGTGTCGCAAGGAAGCAATCTGTATTATGTTTGAATGGATAGAATGTCGGCCCACATACGCATCTACTCCGTCATCTATCAAAGTTGGTGAAACAATGCTAAACGGATTCGCACTTGATACGGGCATTGTACAAAAGATCACTGAATTGCCACTCGAGGTCTATTATTATATCAGCTGGGATCCAATAAAGGATTCTTCCGGCGATTCCTACTTGGGGTCTCTTGCTTGCATCACCATCGAACACCACCACTTGTCATACAGAAATTCGACTGCTTGACTCTACATGACTCATGGTTTTCGAAGGGTAAAGCCCTCATAGGTTTTTTGGTAAAGTGATAAATCCTGAACCAGCTCACTAAACACAGTTTTTTATAGCAAAGTTTACATATGCTAAATGTAGCAGTCGACGTGTACGCTATGCCGCTCGGATTGCCGTACATCCTATTAAATGCGTTATAGGGCAATTTGAAACACTTTCTCTTGGTCACCGCTTATGGGCGATGTGGAGCGATGCGCCACAAAGTGTCTTGCGCCCGCAGGTGTAGGCGGCAGGAGTATTGATTTATTTGTCGTGGTTCAGTGTTTTGTCATTGTCCCTCTCTTGTACTGTATGCGCCACACATGTTCGTATTTCCCGCAACGTTTAGTTGACTTGTGAACAGTGTTGCGTTTGAGGGTGTTGGCGACCACATTTCGCAGGCGTTGTAAGTGATAATAGTTAGTACAACCGCAAACGTACGCAACGTAACACCTATAGGGGGATTCGTGCAAAGTATTTAAAAGACATTTAGTAGGCAGCGTTGATTGAGGGTATCAACTTGAATTTGCAGCTCGAAAACACGCGTACAGCAACCCATCAAGATGGCATCCGGAGGCTTAACATGCGTCAAGTACATTACGTTCTTCTGTAATTTGCTCTTTGCTGTAAGTTTGCATTTGGCGCGGTGTCATTATCTGCCACAAGCTTGAAAATTCCTTAACTGCTTGACGGTTTTTTTGCAGCTAACAGGCCTACTAATTTTACTGGTCGGTGCCATGGTGCAGTTGAACTACGCGCACTACTCAAACTTTGTCAGCGACCACATATGGACAGCGCCAATCATCCTGATGGTCGTGGGTGCCGTTGTGGCGTTTATCTGTTTCCTCGGTTGCTGCGGCGCTCTTAAGGAGAACAGCTGCATGATTTTGTCGTTTGCCGTGCTTGCGGTGATTGTGTTCTTATTCGAGATTGGCTTGGGCATTGCCGGTTATGTAAAGCACACAGGGCTGCGCAACATTATGGAAGCGCAGTTCAACACCACCATGAAATACTACAACGATCGGGAGGACTATCGTGACGCCTGGTCGCTGCTGCAAAGTGAGGTATGCGAATAATTGTGCTTTCCACAGTGAGCAAGATAATGAATATTTGCTGTTATCGTTTCAGTTGGACTGTTGTGGTACCTTTGGGCCAACGGATTGGGAACCTATATTTCGCAATAGCACCTTACCGTCGGCTTGTTGTGCTATAATTAATTTGAGCGAGGCCCTGGAGTGCACCGTGGTGCACGCCCACTCAGAGGGTTGCCACAGTAAGCTTCTGTCCATACTCGACTCTAAGACATTGATATTAGCAGGCGTGGTCCTTAGCGTGGCAGGCATTCAGGTAAGCGGTTTTTAGTAATGTTTCAATGACTTATGAAGCTTGTACGTATATGTAAATCGTTTTTAAATTTTGTAGGTGTTGACCATATTGTTTGCCTGTTGCCTTTATCGTTCGTTTCGTCGGAGCTACCATACAGTTTAGATGACACAGCTAGCATCTGTAACGAAGAGTACATAAGTTGCCATCGTTTTCATTCCTTTGTGGTCACCTGATGGCGATTTTGAATGAAGATTAATTATATGATAGATGTAATACTTTCCATCCCATTTGCAAAAAATTCTGACATTCATTTCTTACACCCGTACCTCCAGGCTGTCAAAATCGGCATAGTCCCGTAGAATTGATGCTCAATTACACTGGTCGGTAATTTTGCAAATTTTTTTGTACACAGGCTATTCGAGATTATTATAATCATATTTGTAAGCAATCATTACAGTCAATTGTGCGTGATTTTCTCACATTAAGAATTCAAAGATTACCTTCTGTAAAGATTTTGCATTTACATATACCGTCCAGTGTTGTTGTATGAATAGTTTTTAGATTGCACTCTTACGCACGTTTAAGATATTATATGCTATTTCTCGCGTGCACACTAGCATTTAATAGAGTTTTCTCTCTTTAATTACAATCACCCACTTATGCAAATGCAAGTTCGTTTAGAATATTTTACATGCCAATGGAAGTGGTCAAAACGCAGGCGTTCTGTGGCAAACAATTAAAATCGAAATTTTAAGTAATACATTACAACCTTGCATACACATGAACACGCAAACACGATTGCCACTGATTAATATGAGACTACCTACATATATACAAAACCAACCTATATACCTTTTTTATAAAAAAATAAGTATACATATGAACCGTATTTGGATGTACCTATTTTAAAATATAAAAATTTTTGAACATTGAAATTTTGCAGTTGTTTTTACAATCTCAGTTTGAATGTCTATCTTACAGGTCGATTATTACTTTAAATTATTTTTTTCATCAAGGATTTGTACGAATATAAAATTATGCAATACTCGTAATATTGAATTTACCATTAGAATTGTGTAAAAAATTCAAAATTTTACATTACATAACAAATGTGTAATCAACTGTGCAGCACTGAATCAATCAATAAACAATTTTAATTAATATTTGTAAATTTGTTGCGTTTTTGTAAGCAGCTGAGAACTGGCAACTGGCACAAACAGAGCGATTGATGATTTTTTACAGTAGAAAATCGATGAACATGAGTTATTCTACTGACTTTTTGGAATACCGAAGACGTTCGATACATTTTGGGGAGCTGAGGTTGTCCACATATTGTATTGTAACACAATATTGTACTATCTTTACTTTTAGCTATCAATGAGGTCTTTTATATACTAGCACTGCGTGCTGCCTTATTTTTCTATTTTCGTATTTATTTTATTTTTTGTTTAATTTTTTTCTGTCGGATTCTTTTTTCCCCACTAAACCCTTTCAATACCAATTATTTATTTAATTCAGTTTAAGACTTAGATAACAAAAGAAAGTTGTGTAATACATATCTTAAACATACTCTAAATATTATTAAATTCAAATGTGTATGTTTTCTTAATACTCAATGTTCGAAATTCTCTAAATCAACAAAATACATAAATGTTTTTCACGAGCTGATCTAAGCAAAATCAGAATCGATTTATTTGATGCTGGGTCCCGCTTTAGTAACGCTTTAGTAATTGAAAACAACCTAATCTGGTAGCACTGGAATTTCTCAGCAATGCTGCCACATGTGCGGGATGCTTTTTAACAGGTCGAACATAAAATTGGAAAATGGAGTTTACAGTGGAAAATCGCAGCAAGCAAAGATTGTACATGGTTTACGAAGTTTTCTCTAACATATTATTCCTCTGTCATTAGTCATCTGATGGTACACCACATTGCCTTTTACGTTACTTTTATGTTTTTCTTGCCGTTTTGCTTTACTCTTTATATTCGCCTCCATTTTATCCACACTGTTCCTCTTACGCGGAGCAGCAGTGAGTCAATCGCGAATTTGCTTGAACGGACAAAACCTGCTGCCGTGGCTCTGATTGTCAATTGCGAATTGCAGCGTTCCCATCTGTGATTCGCATTTCGGGGATATAATATCGCACAAATTCCTCAACCTAGCGCCATACAAAACAAAAGCATCCATCACATTCCGTTTCCGCGTCGCTTCAGTGTTCCCAACAATTGTGCTAATTGTGTTTACGAGTGCAAAGTGCGGTGGGGTGTGAAAATCGAACAGCAGTGAGACCGAACATAAAAAGCCAGACTTCAGATACAAATATTCAGTTAATTGGATATCGACAATGGACGACTTAGGTAAGTGTGAGTGGTGCGACGCAGTAATTGGACAGGGTTTGGGTGGAGTCTCATTGATGAAAGCCGGTCCTACCGCGGTCAACGGCTCGCCAACGCCAGAAGCGCCGACTTGTCCTCATCGCGCTGAGCGGAGCAGCCTCCAGCGGCTTTGCATCATCAGCGAAAATGAAATGGGAACTTAAGCACTTACAAATCATTGATCGCAGTGTAATTGAGCAGTTCTGTTCTGGTTGGATAGCAGAACAATTGTGTCGAATAATTGCGTGCATGCATCGTAAAATTGCTGCTGACTGTGCTGGCGTATGCGTACTGTGGCCTCAGAATTGTGCTGCGATAAACATCATTGTGGAATGTACATATGTGGCATAAAGCGATCAATCGGCGGACAAATAGGAGCCGCGGATGGATTGGGAAACTGTAACTAATGTTTAAGTTGCTCGTGTAATTGCTAGAAGTGCAAATATTTAGGCATCTATACCACCATTTGAGTTGATACTGCCAATAATCTCTTGCAATTGGCAATTGGTCTAAGTTGATATCGTATCTTGACAGGCGATAGCATCACGGAAAAAATAACTGCATATTAATCGAGTTCTGTATCAAAATTAGATTAGTTATCATATCTTAATTTAACCAAATGTGCATAGAAATTCGATATTGGGATGCAAATTTCGCTTATCGCGTACAACGCATGGGTGGCAAATATCCAATAACAACACACTACAGATAACCTATCCAGTGTCCGCTTTTCTTTATGCGCACACAGCACATTCCACGTTCCTGGAAGGCACTGCATTAACGTGGTTTAGTCATCGACCGCGGCCTTCCGCCAATGTTGTTGTGTTCGTTTTATGTTTGATTCGAAAAACAACGCTCGTGTGAGATGGGCTGCATTCCGAAGATGTGACTAACTGCGCTCACCAAGTCTCCTGCCAGAACAAATTTAAATATGTATAACTCCCAGGAAATTTGCTTAAGCAAACTGTCTTGAATGCATGCCGTTGTTCCGCAATAACCATAAATTCTACCGTAAGACTTGATCTGCAAGGCAGCAGTGCTAGTTTACTTTTTGAGCACAACCGGCGGATCGAGAATAAGTTGATAGATTTCTCTTGGGCATCGCATATAGTAAAAGTGACAAACTAAAAGTGGATTTGCGTGTGCATGTCCGCACATAAAACTTATTAAACATTCTAACATCGTTTTTAACAGTTTGCAAAACATTAGTTTTTCGTGTTTTATTAAATGATATCTTATCGGTTCTTGAATCTTATCCCCAATAAAAACAGCTTACCAATATACACATTCCGTGCCATGTACTACCGTATATAGAGTAGCTCAGATTGTGGTAGGAGTGCTAGCAGAAATAAAGGTTTTTGGATCTATGGATATGTGAGAATAACAGTCATACATACATAACTGGCGCGTAAACACTCTTGCATCAGTGAAGTCAATTGCATCAAGAGCTGTGCATTGATCAGATGAAACCAGTCTGTAATGAGAGTGAAATCAATCACTTAGCACCGGTGCAGCGCAAACCGTAAACAACGATGGCAAAGGTAGCGCTTCCGGGAGTTAAGAGTCGTGTGAACACAGTCTTTCGGCGCAGTTTACGAGTCTTGTGAAAGTAAGTGAACTTGCAGTCTTTCTTTTTGTAATTGGCTACTTGCTTAGACCGGCTGTAGGTGCGACGAGTATAAGGTTGGCCAATGCGCGGTTGTGCTTGTGGAGAAGATGCGGCCGTTCATTGCCACTCTGGCTGGTGTCTTGGCCGTTGAGGCCTAAAACATAATTTATCTGTTTACTGGCATTACTCGTATTTCTAAGTGTGCACGCAAAAGAGTGGGCAGTGGAAAAGAACTTTTAAGTATTTTTTCGCTTTCGGTTTGGCGATACTCAGCGCACCGCATACGTTTCGCCGTGGTGCTTCTGCTCTCGCACTCGTCGCGCTACAAACGCAGCACTCTCACCGCGTCAGGTAGCGACCAGAGGCTCGATGGCTAGCCTCCCTGAATATCTAACGCCTCTCCATTTCATCGAGGTTGCTTGAATCGTGCGGGGTTCGCAGCCGGCCGGGAGACGCATTGTGATGATTGCTGCGTTTGGGTACGTGTTCGTTTCAAATGGCGGCAGTGTCAGTATTTCTAGATAAGCGCGCACATCGTACGGTGCTCACCGTGTCCATGCTTGCGTATGCACCATGTCGCGCGCAGTAATGGAAATTGGAAAACCAGCATTGGAATGCCCGAAAATCAGAAATAAATCCGATCGCGCTGATAACAAATAGCAATGTACGATAAAATAAACAAACAAATAACGTTTCCGTCTCTCGAGCAACGAACACGTCTTGTGCGTAGCCAAAAACGCTGATTGCGACGATTTGTTGTTTATCCGCTTGATAATTTTATTGATCGGCGGCTTAGTATTCAATCTCGGTTAGTGTAAAACTTTTAACTTCTGGTTTTAAGTCGAAATCGGTTACGCAATTCCGTAGATTAAACAAATCAGGTCGACTATTTTCTTGTGATAAACGCATTTGTGCACGGTGTATGGTGCTACTTTTTGTTCCGCTCCAAACGAGCATACGAGAATTTGTGCTATTTGAGAAAATGTTCGGTTAAGGGGTGAATACTCGTATGCACTGTACGTATACATATATGTTCGGAGTTCTGGTGTTCTGAAACGTAAAGAAGGACATTTTTTGCTTTTACGTTGTTATTAATTGGGTAAATTTTGCCAACGCTTTAAGTACCCAACACATGTCACAGCAACCAAAGTCATGAAACCATATACAAAGCAAAATGAAATCAAAAATAAAACTAAAAACTGGTTTTTGTTTCTGTTTGAGCAGATACGGCAAACAGTTATCATCGTAGCAAATGACTATCAAACACCGCGTTGCAGACTATCAGTAGTTGTACGGTGGTGGCTCGAATGTCACAAGTGTTACAATACCATAGAAAATCTCATTCGTCATATAGCTAATAGTGGAGTACTATTCTACGCCAATCCGCAGTTACAAATTTTTATGATCCGCATAATTTTCAAACAGCACTCCAATATTAATTTTTTAAGTGCAATTCAGTCTTTTGACTGATTCCCTAATACTTTGCCGCTTCGACACTGACGTTTACACGAATCCAGAAGTTACAATATTAAATGTTGAGTTTTGGAACAAACACCCTGAGCATCCCTTGTGGTTTTTGTGAATACGGTGTACATGTTAAAGCTAACCAACTGTCATATTCATTGACATTGCACAGTTACGTATCAAGAGATTTTATGTCATTCATGCGAGTAGCTCCCATAGCTGTGGTTTCCCTTTTCAATGACCAGATTTCAATTTGTCGCTCACAATGGTGACAAACTTTTGTGTCACATGTGTCTCTCTTACTCGACTCGGAATGCTTTCAACCATGTAACTGCCAATGAATTCGCTCTTAAGTGCTGATTAATTAAGCAATTATTACAAATCAGGTCGAATTTTGGTAATGCGTTTACAATGGATTCGTATATTTCAACATAACAAGGAACAGGCTTAAAATGCTCTCATCGGAATGAGTGAATCAACAACGAAGTTACAGTTACAAGCTACAAAGAAGAGGCTACATCTATACATAAGCTATAAGCCTTCAATAATGTTGGTTTTTTAAATTGAGTTTTTTTAAAGCACAGTTTTCATTAATTCATTTTCGAGATAGTTTCACTTCCAAGCGGCAATTCAAATTTAATTTGTCGTCCAATAGTCTGTAATGTTGGACGCCGCTGCGCATAGGGGCCGAACGCATTTTCTTACCCACTTCTTAAGTGCAGCAAATATCCATAATTAGTGCGCAGAAATCAATGAATGGTAGAGGAAGGATTAAAACATTCGCTCGCGCCGCGATGACTTCATTGAAATGAGTAATGAAAGTGCGACGTACGCGCTCGGTCCAAAATTAGATGTTTGGCATTTCTACAAGTTGCGGCCAAACTAGTCAATGCCAGTGGTGTGAAACGAACACTTGTAGATTTTTTACTTATAGACAGCAGAACTGGAATATTGTTGTTGTGGCCGTTGAATAAATTTCACTGTTTGGACATTTCAGCAATGATTCGGAGGGTAATATAGCCAACTATTGCTTTCCTCTGCCGAAATCAAGGTTGACGCAAGCGGTCGAACTTAAAATAGATAGGTGTCGTGTCAAACGATGCTCGTGCGGTATGCATTTCCTGCAACGCTGCTAGAGCAGTCTGATGAAAACGAAAAGAAAAACGCATTAACTGGCGCCGAATGTCGAAATCGAAAATGCCAATCGCCGCATGCACGAGACGTGCTAGTAGTTGCAACAAGAATTTTGTGGCACCTGAGATTCTGGCTGTTGATGAGGCGCAGACTTTGTGCCAATGTTAACAAAAGTCTATGGATTTTACTGAACTATTTGCCACCGTCAGACTTGAACGCTGCGGAATGGGCCCGGTAATGAGGTCGACGAAATGCTCGCCTAGCTGCCGAAATGCTGCGAGTTCCGTAAAGAAATCAGATCGTTTTATGACGTGCAGCGGCGAATAAAAATAACGACTAATGCCTAGGAGCAATGAATATTTGTCTAGGTGCAATCAGGAAGCGGCAGGTTATACGTTATTCAACTTGCCTGTTTTTGTTTACATTTAGATAACTTATCCAATAGTAAGCAAGGCCTCAATGCACTCTACATTAAATTGGCCAATATCGTTGCGCACATGTTTCAGGGACTTGGAATCGAAAAACGTAAATGAAAATATTCAAATTTAGGCACCTAATACTACGTTTACATGGAGCCCAAATGCGTGATTTGGGCAAAAATTCTCAAATGCGAAGCCAAATCACGCATTTCCCCATACAAATTGAAATCTACGAAATGACTCATTTCAACAAAACGACGAAGCAAATGCGATAAAACATGACCAATTTTATCGAACGCATCACAAAATGAAAGCGCTTTCAAAAGCTCCAAAAGCTTTTGTTCTTTTTGACAGTTCAAAATCAAAACAAACGAAAATTATCAAAATGGAAAATTTGAATTGAAATTTTCGTCTGCTTTAAATATGTAGAATATTCTTAGCATGTAAGGTGTGTAATATACATGTATTCAAATATCGCAGTGTGTAGAACATAGAGGTAGCAAAAAAGAAACAAATGATTTAGTCAGAAGCCGGAAAAGAGCTGATCTATGAGCTGCGGCAAGAGGACATGAGCATTGAACATTTGACATTAGCTGCCAAACAAAATGAAATGCAATGCAAATGAGGCAATGTAAACACTTTGAAATGACTCATTTGAAACTACGCATTTGGGTTCAATGTAAACGTAGTATAATACTACGTTTACATTGAGCCCAAATGCGTCATTTCGGCAAAAATACCGAAATGCGAAGCCAAATCACGCATTTCCCCCATACAAATTCAAATGTACAAATCACTCATTTCAACCAACCGACGAAGCAAATGCGATGAAACATGACCTTTTTTGTCGAACGCGACTAAAATTGAAAGCTTTTTGAAAAACTTCAAAAGCTTTTGTCACTTTTTGACAGTTCAAATAACAACAAACGAAAGTTATCGAAATGGAAATTTTGAATTGAAATTTTCGTTTGCTTGAAATATGTATGTAGAATATTCTTAGCACATAAGTTATGTAATATATTTGTATTTAAATATTGCAGTGTGTAGAACATAGAGGTAGCAAAAAAGGAAAAAAAGGTCTGTTTGGGTACGGATCATTTGTACGAATTTGTAATGCTGTTTGTGTACGCCAAATCTCTTGCAACGAGAGAGGACCTGTGAGCGTAAAGTGACAGTTACTTTCGTGAGAACTTACAAGTTTTTACGGGAGAAATTTTTGCCATATAATCGCCTGCAAAGACAAAAAAGTTTTTCAAACATTTGGAGGCAAATGGAACCAGCAAATAAATTGTGTGCTCGTGAGTCTGCTGAACCACAACCGTCTTGCTCAACTTTACCTGATTAACTTTAGTTTCCCTACAGCTTCAAACCTCAAACGAAACTGTTTCTTTCTTTAACCTTCCTGTTTATACCCTTTTTCCTATGCATTGTGAGTGTGCCAAGTCCCACTGTTGTAACCAAGAGTTAAAACTTGAAATTTCTTACAAATTCCTGTTTGTTTACGTTTTTGGATAGTTTCATTTTTGGGAGCGTAAGCTTGCTTACTCTCCTGATATTTTTTTCTGTATAATTTTTACTGGAAAAGTGCCAAAACAGACCTAAATTCTTTAGTCAGCAGCCGGAAAAGAGCTGCTCTATGAGTTGCGGTAAGAGGACATGAGCATTGAGCGCTTGACATTAGCTGCCAAACGAAATGCAGATGAGGCAATGTAAACACTTTGAAATTACTCATTTGAAATTACGCATTTGGGCTCAAACGACTAAACGTAGTATTATACTTGTTTTAAATTCGGCCAAATGGAAAGAGTAAATTTAAAGGCATGAATTTTCAAGGTGGCAGGTTCATAAATTGTTGTTGTTTGTTAATACATACATATTTGTTTGTAATCAAATTTTGCACAGAGAGAAAGACATTTTCTAAACTAATAATTCAAGTTAAACAATATTTGTGTAACATTTTAGCATGTAATCTGAGAATGATCTTTCTGACACGACGATTTCAGAACAAAAACGTTCTGCATCTTATCTAGTTCATTGTGTAGTCAAACCTACCTGCAGCTGAAGTTAATGAAATGATAGGCCACACATTTACTTCTTTAACGAAATAGAGAGAGAGATGCTTTTTGCTCTCTCTATGCGTTCTGGTTGCTCCTCGGGACTTATCTTGGTCCACTTACATATGTATGTGTATGTATTTATATAGTTTTGGTTAACGGGAAAAAAATGAGTGTCGTGTTGGCTTCTTGTGCGTTCAGCGGGGAAGGCAAACTTTTAATTCAGTGCGCGTATTTCGGTATAATATACTAAGTATCGAACAAACAAATAAGCTAATGCACCCTCTGTTGGCAGTGGTGGACTTATTTAATATAGGCGTACGCAGTTCGTCGGTCAGCGGCAGCTCCGATTCGCAATCACAATGTGGCCAACAGAGCGGCACAATATGGAGCGTGAGATTCTACAGTTGCCGGCAATGCGGGCAACAAAAACGTTCGCTGGCGACAGTGCGCCACTGCACAGTGTGACGTTTTCGTTGAAGCTGCGGTCAAAAGAAAAGGAAACCTTTAGCACGTGGCCGTTGGTGATTCTGGTTCATTAGAAGGGGAGTTCTCCCCTTCTCCCTTTTAAGAATATTGTATGAATTCGTGTTACTTTTCCCACTATATTTTAAGTGATTTTATACACTGGTTTGGCCGCACGAGCCACACTGTATAGTACGTTTTGGCTGTGAGGCGGCGCGTCGCGCTATAGATATGCTCGTGCTCAAATCTTTTTGATTTGTTTTTCTACTTGAGGACAAAAATAAGACTACTGCAAATAAATTATAGAAATTGAAAATGAAATAAACTAGTGGAAATGATGACTTCTTCCAACTGAAACCCACTCACACTCAGATACCGGCTACACGCTTTCTGTGCAGCTGGGCGGTCGCTGGCGTTCGTTGGCTTGTCTTAGACATGCTCGCTCACTCATTCACGCTGCATGATTTAGAAGATTGAAATGCTTCTATTCAGCTGCAGCGCAGCTTTTTGTCATTTCTCATCTTTTCCTCAAACATCCAGCTTCCGATGCTCGCGTGATGCAAGCGGTGCTTGCAGATGTTGCTTGTTAGATGTTTGGCTGCCGTTAGTTTTTGCGATTGCCGGTGCCGCGATTTACAATCGGTTTTCGACTCTAGACTCTTTCTTCTTTCGTGTTTTCATTGTGATCCCGCCGTCATATGCGGCTTGCTGCATGCTTGCGCTCGATATCTACGCAGTAATGTATGCAAATGCGTAATCTGTGTGTAACGGTACGTAAAAGACAATTTCGACGGTAATAGGAGCGCGTAAGGACCAAAAAAGTGAATGAAAAGAATTACAAATTGGGAGATATTGGACGCGGATTGCTGCTGCAAATATGGATAGGACGATGTATGGCAAAATCGATCCCGGTGCGCGGCATCCCTATCGCACCGTGAGAACGAAAGGAATCCAACCCGGATGTAAGTAGAGTGAATATATATCTGTGGCAATAATATAGAGTAGCTTATGTCAAAAATAGCGAGCGGAGAAAAACGCAACTGAAAAAATTAATATCCATACGGTTCCTATAGAATCTTCGAAACGTTTTTGCGTAGAAAAAAGTAATGATACGGAATATGAATACAGGGAATAAACACATTGAAAGTACTTTTACGGAAGATTTATTTAAGCTAAAATACGGTAAAACATCTTAAGTCGACTTAAGCTACTCTGTTTTATTGCCACAGATATACTTAATGTTATTCGAAACAACTTAACATCTGTACACTAGCGGAATGTCACCTCACACGAGAAATGCGTCAACACAAGTTATTCGTTGTTTGATCCTTAGAAGAATGTGTTAAACTTATATTTTGGTGGTAAATCCGTGTCTTTAGTATTTTTATCAATAACTTTTTATTGTAGTCGTTGATGATGTTGATTTTTAAACACTTTGGTTTAAGATTATTAAAAACTTTGGCCTGCGCTCCGTATATCCGTACAAAAAATTTATAAGATTTGAATTGCAAATTTTATTTGGACTACTTTTAGGATGAGGTGGATTGAATGCCACAAACGTATGCAAACATTTGTGTGGTTCTAATTAGTTTCGATATGACAGCATCAGTGGCGCACACAGGGGGGGGATTGGGGTTCAAACCCCCCCGAAATATTTTTAAGTTAGTACAGAAATTTAATTGAAAACCGTCGCATATATCTATGTTAAATCATCAATAACACGACTCGACACAAAAAATGCACCTAAAAAAAGTGTTTTCTAGACTAACTTTGGGCCACTGAACACGAAACTGAAACAAAACAATTTTGTTAGAAGCGTTTTCAAATCTTGGAAAAACCAGTTTTTACCCTGTTGTTTCAGTTATGAGCACATATCTCGTAAACGAACCATCTGACTAACACAAGATGTCCGTCGGTCTGAAGATAATACCTTAGCTTTTCCAGAGATATACAGATTGTCCGAATCAGATGAGATTTGGAGAAATTACTGACGATGAAAGTTGCAAAAAATTTGAATTTTTCGACCATTTTCAAAAATCATAAATTTTTGAATGTTTTTTATAGATAAAATAAATTATTTCCTTTGGTTTTAAGACCTAAGATGAAAAACATTATTTGCGCAAATATTAAGCCTACCATCAATTGAAATCGAAAGAAAAATAACAAAGTTATGATGCACTGAGTGAAAACACCAACTTTACATATATTACACCATGACCCTTCCAAATGTTGATATAGGCGTGAAACTAGAGGTCATTTACCTGGAATTTTATTTATTTAGTTTTTCATTTTCTGACCCAAAGTGATTTTTAAAGGTCGAATTTTTTTTCAAATATTTGCGGTTTATTTATTTATTTTATTTATTGAATAATTTGTACAACTTAAGATCAATGATCTTTTATGAGTACATCAACACATTAAAATAAACTTTGGTAATACAATATGCTTACAATATAGATACAATTACAATTATTAAACTTAAAACTAATATATGCTTATAGAAAGTAGAAAGTATAGAAGTAGAAGAAGAAGAAGAAGAATAAGTATAGAAGTATAGAAAGAGTAAAGAAGAAACGAAAACAATAAATAGTCATGTAGTCTGTAATTATTGGTCGCATTATTTACCCCAGTTCTTTAAAATGGTCTAGTATAAGTATTTTGTAGTTGCTTCGATTCAGTCTGGCTTTAGTCATCTCAGGAATTGAGTTCCACAGTCTCACGGCGTTAACGAAAAATAGTCGAGATGTAGCTAACAAAGTATGTCTTGGTACAATCAGGCTGTGATGCCTCTGTGACTTGGACAGGTGGAGCTTGTCATATAGATAACGTGGAGTTTTCCATAAGACTAATTTGTATAGAAATATACAGTTTCTAGCAGCTAGGTAGTTCATAATGCTACATCCAAGAACTTTGTTTCTCCACAGCGAGATATGATCATGTAATGTAATGTAATGATAATGGGTAGGGACAATGCCCTTGCGCACTGCAACCTAGTAGGTTTATTGTGCCCCTAATCATGAGATATGATCATACTTTTGGATCCCATATACGTACCGCGTAACATTATTAAAAACTATGTTAATCTTGTGTGCCGATCTTGAGTCAAGTTTACTATACACTAACTCAAAGTAAGTTATATGGGGCAGAACAAGCTGCATAGCTAACATACGCCTGGTTTCCAAAGGCGTGAACGCATATACGTTACTCACAACTTTATTAACATGGTCAGCACAGGTTAATGTTGAATTTACAATAAATCCTAAATTTTTTATTTTGTCAGTGAGCTTTAAAGCAGTTGAACCAAGCCACAGCTTTTCGATATTATCGGTATGGATCACTTTGTTACAAATAGGCATTACGTATGACTTAGTGGCATTCAGTGATAAGCCATTATTCTTCGCCCAATTCACAATAGCAGACAAATCACAATTAACTTTATAGCACAAATCTTCAACTAGACCAACACGACTAGACAAATATAATTGGATGTCATCAGCATAGGCATGAACGTGAACATAATTACAAACAGAAAAAACATCATTTACAAAAAGACTGAACAGGAGAGGACCAAGGACAGACCCCTGGGGAACGCCGGCCGAAATGGATTTAAACTGCGACGAGGAATTCAATCCTTTGACTTGCGGATATGACAGGTAGGGGAAACATACCAGGTATTTCAGTATGAAGTGAGCATTTTTTTGCGAAAATAAAACACTAATTTTTAATGGGAAAGTAAAAAACATTTTATTCAAAGTATTGGCCATTGCTAGCCACACATTTTGTCCATTTTTCAGGCAATTTGTGGACAGCGCGCCAATAGAATTGTTTGTCTTTTGAAGCAAACCAATCAGACACCCAATTTTCGACTTCCTCGTAGGAATCGAAGTGCTGCTCAGCCAATGCGTGTCCTATGCGTGTCGATGAAAACAAATGGTAGTCGGAAGGAGCCAAGTCTGGTGAATACGGCGGGTGGTGTAGCAGCTTCCAGCTTTGATTGTATCCTGAACCGGTCTTGCTTTGTGTGCAGGTGCATTGCCATGGAGCAAAATTACCTTGCCGTGTCTTCTGGCCCATTCTGGTCGTTTTTCGATCAATGCATGGTTCAAATTGATCATTTGTTGTCGGTAGCGATCAGTATTAACGGTTTCGCCTGGTCCGTTCGCTCTGGTCCAACCAAACACACAGCATTGTCTTCTTGCCGAATCGATCTGGTTTTGCAGTCGATGTTGAAGAATGTCCCGGATTAACCCATGATTTTTTTCGTTTAGTATTTAGTATTAATAGATCAATTTTTCATCGCCAGTAACAATTCGATGCAAAATTGATTTTCTTTCGTGTCTTTGAAGCAAAATTTCGCAAGTGTTTTTTCGGTTTTCCATCTGCCTTTCATTAAATTCATGTGGCACCCAGTTTCCACACTTTTGGATCTTTCCCATAGCTTTTAAACGGACAGAAATTGTTGCTTGTGCAACATTTAACATTTCTGCGATTTGCTTTTGACTCAAAGTGTCATCTTTATCTAATATCGTTTGCAATTCGGCGTCTTGAAACTTTTTTGGTGCTCTTCCACGTTCTTCATTTCTTTCATTAAAATCATTATTTCTGAACCGTTGAAACCATCTTTTGCATGTTGCTCTTGATAGAGTATGATCACCATATGCCTCGACAAGCATTCGATGCGACTCTGCAGCACTTTTCTTCAAATGAAAACAAAAAATTAATGGTTTCCGCAAATCATCACTATCTGGTACAAAATTTGACATTTTTAAGACGATGAAAAAATATGATGTTGTTTGTTCAATGACTTGATGTATACTAAATATGCTTGACAGGTGTCATAGCAACAAAACAAAAAAAATTAAGGCTCGTTCACAACAAATATTCCCTATCGAGACATTTGTATCTTGAGGCTCACTTCATACTGATATACCTTCATACTGTACATGTTTTGGATCTCAGTCTGTAGATTCATACATCTAAATTTTATTCCATTTCAAAGTTCTCAAAAAAGTTACACGAAACCCCCCCGAAACAAAATCCTGCGTGCGCCACTGGACAGCATCAATAGGTGTTCATTGCAAATCAGTATTCAGCGTTAATATAAATGGAATGTATATGTTGTGCCTCTATCAGTGAGTGCGGCGCTGATGACGTAATTTGCAGGCGTCCAACGCTGTGAGAATTGTTGGCTGTTGAGCGTCAATCACGCACGCTAGGCTCACCTACGCCTCACCAGATCAATGCGGGGCCAATATACATACAGATGTTCACAGTTCTCTTAAACGGGTGGAGGGCAATTTGAGAAAGAAAATAAACGATACAAAACGTAGCCAAGCAGCCTTTGTTTCCATCTGTTTACGCCAGAAGAACCGCCAGCAGGTGGATTTGCTACACAGGGTAATTGATTAAGACGTCACTTGTTGCGCTCGTAAACAAATGTGCAGCGTCTTTACAGCGTAGAGAAACATGCATGTCGCAAGTGATTTAATGTATCGGCATTGCATTTGAGCTTCTCTCTCGCCCAGCGCTTTGCTATCCGTTCCGCCAACAATTTGAATTCAAATGCAGTGCGTCTTGAAATACGAATTGCAGTAGATTGTTCCGACCGATTGGTGTGGCGAGCGGTTTTGCTGTTGTGCGCTGTATTTAGTGCTGCCGCAGCTGCGCCCTATTTCGGTTTAAATTTTACGTTAGTCGCGACTTGAAGTTTCCTTTCGAGATTCTAATTTGAGATCCAATAACATGACTGGTAAGCAGTTTTGCCATGTGTGCTATATTTTTTTAATTTATGATGGAAACCAATTCCATTTAATCAACGCTCTATTTTGAACGCTTGCGTCGCTGGCCGGTGTGCAACATCTGTGAATTTCACGCTGAATTCAAAATTTTTGTGCTTCGGGGCGTGGGACTGTGCGTGATTCTCTATTGACAACGTGAACATAAATATTACTTGTAATAGCCGAATAAATATTGCTTCGATATTTTTCTCATGTGAAGCTTTATGTGTAGGTGCTTGTGCATGATACAAAGCAAACCACCTTGTAACGGCCTAATAAATATTCCCCGAAAGGGGGAAAAGAAACCAACCTGAATTGATTTCAGATTCAGTTTTACTCAGTTTGAAATTGAGCCGGCCTTGTTTCACTGTTCTTTTGGAATAGTGCGGAACTCAAATGGGTTAGCTCCGGTTATTACTCAAAGACATTATTACAATTGGGACCGAGAGTGAGACAATGTGATAGAATTAAAACAAAACTGCATCTTACAAGATGAGTCGTTGATATGGTAGGAGTTGCCGCAGCATCTTTAGTTCATACTTGTCCACATGCACCCTTTGCTAGCCTTTGAAGACTTTCTAATATAAGGGCTTTAAGAATCCATCATGTAGGGCATTTGCAGCCGGACGAACGCGCCGAATGTTTTGCATTTAAAAATGTTTTTGTGTTGCTGACGCTTGTTGCTGAATTCTAAATTTAGTCAAAGTCAAATGATTCATCCCCCAAACGCTACATAGGCACAAACCGAGCAGCACAAAGCATGAGGCATCTCTGTGTCGCCGCCTGTGAGAGGAGAAATTCGCTAAATGAGTTTTTGTAATTTTCGGTGGTGCTGAGCGAGTCCAAGGTGAAACGTTTGAGTGTTTCGCGCTGCACGAGGTGTAAGCAGCTCGTGTTCTGTGGTGATGTTGCTGAAAACAGCGGAAGTGAATTTTGATTTCGGCTTTGAACTCTGCAGAGTCGTAAAGATCGCCAAGAAGTACACAGGGTTCACTAGACGCAACCATACACAATCTGCACCTACTCAAACATATGCGAGCACGTGTGTGTGCGTATGTTTACATATTCTCACTCGACTCAGGCGACGCGCTCAACTATTGCGAATGCTCGTAGCAGAAACCACTCGAGTGGCTGCCGATTGTTGAACGTCGATGTTGGCGTCCAGTGAAAAGAGTTCAGTTGTCTTCAAGATTTTGCAAGCGATTTTTGTCAGCGAACACGAAATTTGAACTTTGCGCGCGTCATTTAATCATTTGTGCGCTCTTTATTTGTAAAATAATTTGGGCCCGAGTCGCGAGCAACATAAGCGTGGGAACGAACGCCAACGGGCTTCATTTGGCGGCGGAATTGCAAGTGAAAAACTGTAAAATTGTCACCAGCCAGTCATAATTACTATCAATTGAATTGAGTTTCACATAGCTGTCATCGTTGGCTATTTGTCTGTCAGTCTGTTTGTCGAGTGATCGATCGAGTGGCTCGGCAGCTAATCTGTGGATGATCTGTTGTATGGTTTTTGTGCGGTTCACATGGTCAGTGTGTGCATGTGAGTGCATTTGTGTGCGTGCGTCTATTGTGTAAATGTAGTGCAACAACGACAGCAACCATTGCATTTACAAAAATAACAGCTGCTGTGCCGGTTTGTGTGAATAACATCATTTGTGGAGTAGCGACAACGTCAACAACCGCCTCTAACCCACAGCAGGCAACGGCTACACCAAAATCAAACTGATGTTTCGCGCGCCGCCGTGTTGGACACGGAGCGTGCGGAAATTTGCCGAGCTGGACGACAGTAGCTAATCCCACAGAACGGTTTCTATATGTATGTAATGATCGTTGTATGCAGTGTGGTCCTCAACTGACGACAGCGAATAGCACATTTCTTCTGAAAACTTGCAGTCACGCTCGGTTTGTTGGATATACAAACATACATATTATTTACATGAATGTTTTCTTAAGCATAAATGTATCTTGGTGGAATTCATATAGCACCACACCTCATTACTGAGACTTGCTCAACGGCCTCACGCATACTGACGTAATTCCACATTTCCTGTTCGATTGCGTTAATTAATAACAAAGACTATTCTCATTGGATGTGCAAAAGTGCTGTCGAAATAGATGAAGCAGTGTTTGATGTCATGGTTTTCGAAAATGCCAATCGCTATGTGCATTTGGACTTTTGTCATTTGATCATTTGTAGTGTCTCAACTGGTTTGTAGCTTATAATTTGTGTGTACCTACAGTCAAGTATCTGTGTGTGTGTAGATATGCTAAACACATTTTTGTCTCGATCTGTGGTAACTTGTCGGTTGAGTTAGTTTAAAATGAGATTGCGTATGTCATGATACTTTCACACCAACGGCGCTGATTTGATATATTGGTTTCTTGGGTAGAAGCGGCTAGGCCTCAAGTTATACGGCTTACAGTAACGAAGGGTACTATGCCACTGAAAACGCCTGTGCTGCTGAGAAACTCATTCATCAAGGCAGCTGTTTGTCTAATATTTAGGCACCTTAGGCTGTGTGTTATGTTTCAATCAACAATGAGTTTGATTTTGATGGCTGGTCTGGTTGGCTCTCTTCGCCCATCCACTGGAAGCTAGGAGAGCTCCTTGGAGTTGAAATATTTTCATATTATTTGTCGTAGTTCCATCACAGAAGCATTGAAAACGTAGTACAGTCTAGCCTTCGTTTAGTATCTTCAACATTTTCCAGCATATTAAAAATATTGAGCGTGGACCGTCTTCAACTTATAACTCGGAATGCTTTTTAAATCGAGAAAAGCCAGCGCACCAACGTGTTATTGTTTTTGCTTGCATTTTCTGTTTGCCCTTCGATTGAATCTTTGCTCTGGACACGTCGTCACATATTGCTCCTACGCTATTCTAAATATAATTCTATGTTGTACAATATTTGCCTCACAATGCCAGCGCACGAATACATCGGCGCCAGCTTTGTTGCCGTATATTGTGTTGTAGGCTTGTGCAATCCAAACATACGTATGTACACTAGTCAGAATAAGTTTGCGTACAAGGGGTACATAGTTTTTTCATATGAAAAATAAATCACAAAGTAATTTTTCAAAAACAAAATATTTTTTATTTTTTCCATAAACTCAGTTCTTTTATTCTATTAAGATAATAATAACAAAAACTTGACCAAATTGTAAAAGGAGGGCCAAAAACAAAATATGTTATGAATTCACCTCAGAAAAAGTTTGCGTACAAGATAAGGTTATGTGGCAAACATTTAATTGAAACTAAGTTTTGTCCAAAAATTAATAACTTTTTGGATATGCTTCTCTTATTGGAACTCCCTGCAGAAGTTTCGGCATAAATTTTATTAAATTAGGTGGTTTTTAGCGTTTCTTTTGTTATAACCTTGAATTGTTATATTTGTTACTATATCTTTGAAGATGGAGTGTTGTTGGGCTCAAGGTACAAGTCAACCCCTTTTATATTTAATTAAATGCACGTTAGGTGACTAGGGATGAACTTTTTCATCTTTTTTGAGCCAGTTAATAGCAAACATAGCTTCACATCATATGCATTGCGCTCTAAGGTCATCGTAAAGTTGAAAAGAAATGTTGGGATCTGATCCAAAGTTTTGAAACCTTGGCTTACATAAGCTTTTATAATATGTAAATAACCCCTCGGAACCATTTCTGAATACAAAAAACAGCCTGCTCACTCCTTTACCTGACATGCAGCCCCATACCATACCCCCTCATATGCTATGCTTTACTGTTAATGTCAGATTTTTTTTATTAACTGAATCCACTTCAAATTAGTTGATGCCTTTTAATGCCAATTATGCCAAACCATTATCAGAGAATAATAAATCTTCCTACTCCATAGATAACAACACATCGTCCCGGAAATCCGGTTTTCTAGACTCTTTGATGGACTCTTTCATGAAAGAAATTCTGTGCTCCTTGTTAGTAAGCTAAATATGGGCTTTTTACATGCTATTCTGTAGGAGAAATATGTTTTTTTTCAGGACTTTTCTTATAAAGTCACTGCTACTGGGTTTTGTAAAATATTTCTGTACATTTCTGAAGATATCGGATGCAACTAGCATAAGATTATGATGCACTGAGTGCAAAACAATCAAATTTTCTTGCTCGGGTAGCTTAAGAAAATTGCTAGATCGTAGCAAAGAAGCAAGAATTTCTGTTTTTTTCGAAATTTAGGATGGCTTTTCGAAATGACGAATGTGCTCTTCCAAAAGTTTCTCTAATTTGACGAAATTGTTTGTCAATTTGGGAAAGATTTAGTAAGCTTATCCTTTTATCCATTTTTATTTTTTTCGCTTGGATTCTATTGCTTTCTATATAATTTCAAGCACATATACGTTTAAAAAATAATTTACGAGTCTGTTTACTGCTCAATGGAACACAAATTTCCAAATAAAAATAAAAAGCATAACTGGAAATTCCCGTTATTAGTTTTGTACGCAAACTTATTCTGCACCGTTTTGTGAGTATATTGTTAATAAATACGAATATATGGAAAATTATTGTTTTAATGCATCTAAAACACAACAAAAAGTACAGTTAAGACATACATATATGAATAATGTGGATAAGTTTTGGTAAACATTTTTGAGGTCAAAATTGATGATAACATAATTTTTACTAGCCTGTACGCAAACTTTTTCTGACTAGTGTATGTATGTGTATATGTGTACGTGTATATGCTGACCGTATGTGAATCTAGGGAATTAGGTGTGCGTGTACCTGTGCCTATACCAAAACTGAATAGCACGAACGACATTTCGAGGTGGGTGCGCCTTCCACTTTTCTTCCTTTCGCTCCTGTGCTTTCTGACTTTCTTTTTTTGTGGACATACATTCTTATACAGTCGTGTCTGGATATAGTGAACTAATTATTGCAAGGCCTGTTCACATTATTGAGGTTGTTCACTATGTCAAGGTTAACATTTTTTGTTCAAAAACTCGTTTTATTTGCTCAAAATACACTTTTTGTTTTTTGCTTGAAATTGCTTTCAAAATTTTGTTCAATATTTAGAGGCTCCATGTCAAAATTTGGGTGTTCACTATATCGAGGTGTTCACTATAGCCATACACGACTGTAAGTAGGAACGTTTTTTCCTACGCTATTAAATTAATTCTCAATCCATTTGTGCAATTTTCTAATCTTGCCACTACGATTTGGAGCTCCAACATAGACATAGTAGCCACTGGCAGACAGCCGTGCAGCTAAATCTGTAGGAGTCCGTTTCGATGTCACCTTCGAAAGTATGTGTGTTCTCGAGCAGGCTTGTGTGACTTTTCACCATTTGCAGGTGTTTGCTGCGGCGCCGCATCCCACGCCCCTGTCCCTTCCAGCGCTGTTGTACAATGGTTCGCTGTTGGGTGCTGTCGTTATCTGCTGTCGGTTTTTTGTTGCGAAGGTTGCTTTGTTATTGCGAGCCAATAAGTCCTGCGTTCTTAAGCTTTTAGCTAAATTGAAGCGGCGCCACATCACTGCCCAATATTTGTGCACATAAATCGATAGAATTTAGTTATAATCATCACGCTAAATGGGGGAAACAGCCACTGCAAAAGCTGTTGTCCCACGATCGAGCCAAACAGAGGCTACACTGTAAAAAAGTTTTGATATGTAGGAGTCAAAGGAAACAGTTGCCATAGCTATAGTTAATTCCCAACATATCAGATTTGAAAGCGTTAAACAATCATTTGTGGCTTAGAAGTGTAATGTAAAGTATCCCTGAATGCATTGTTAAAAATATTTGTAGTCACATGTGTTTCCATTAAAATCTCACTATATCCAACATTGTCAAACCACCATCAAATTAGTTTAAGTGCACAATTGCTGGTTGTGCGTACGGCTGCGCTGCGCTACCTCTTGCCGCCTGGCGGTTGGTCTCATGTGGGAGTTTCAGAATTCGAAGTGGCCGACTCGAATTCAACGTTGCGACTTAGACGTGTTTCGTTTAGTTGTCAAATTTGGTTCGAATCGCGAGCAACGCTGCGCTAGTTGTTGTTCTAGCTGACTTTGAGTTGCTTGGTTAGTTTATGTTGGCCTTTTCCCAAAAATAATCTGCGATTGTGTGTGTGTGTGTTTCCACAGCTTGTTGCGGCCTTATTAAGTAATAAAATTCAAAGCCATCGTCGATATTAACTTTGATGTTGAATGTGTGCGTATGTTCATTGATAATATTACCGTTAGCGAGCAGAGTGTCCGCCAGCGTGAGATTTTCACTACCGACTTCCTAATAAGAAAATGTCTTCAAAGCTGCTGTCGTCATCGCTGTTTAGCTCTCCAACCGATTGCTTCAAAGTGGGCGAATTCGAAAGACGTCTAGGTAAGTTCTCTGCATGCAAGTGAGGAAACTATTTAAAAGTACACTAATAAATGCTTCTGTTGACAAATCATGGACATTTTTCCATGATTTTCCACAAATTTCCAAATTGTTTCTCTTAGTAAGGGAATCGCAATCAAGTTGAAGTTTATAGTGAAGTTTAAAATGGACAACATTTAAATTTGTGTAAATATAGACTTTTAACTTAAGTTTTGCCTTTATATAGTAAAAATCTTTACTCATGTAAGGGTGAATAAGTCTGGTGGGAGTCTACCAGACCTGGGGGTTTTGCACTAAATTCATAGTGCACTATGCTTTCACTACCACTAAATACATTTAGTGATTGCTGAATTTTTTCTACTAATCACTGTTCTTTATTTAGTGGTAGTGAAATTTTCTTCCACTAATTTTTTTTAGTGGTACTTTTTACCACTGTCACTAAATAAAGATCATTGATTAGGGAAAAGTTCAGCTGCCACTAAATTTATTTATTGGTACTGAAAGGCAAACCAATGAGAACATTTGTCGACAGCTGTTATTTCTCGTATGCCAATTTTCGTGGCTCTCCGTACTTAGTCTACCTTTTTAATTGTACCATGGACAAAGTAAGTAAAAGGCATGAAATGTTTCATTCATAAAGTTGCTGTTTCCCTAATTGAGAAAATTACCGGTTAGGATAAGGTTTTTATCTGAAAACAGGCATGAAAGTTGAGAATGTTGTCACATTATGTGGACGTATTTAATGTTATAAGGTTCATATACCTAAATCGAAAGTGGAGGCGTTTGTTAAACTTTGTAAAAACCAAATAAGTTAACCTAGATTTGAGTGCAATACATAATTGCGACAACTTCGAACACCATGTTGCTTACTATATCTATGCGAGTCAACACAAAAGTATTGAATTCTTTCAGGAATTCTTTTAGGATGAAAAATCCGTATCATGCATGATACGGATATTTCGCATAACCTTGCATAAGTGAGGGCTTTGGTCTAAATTATAGGCTGTAAAGTAATGCATTACGAATTTTCTCAATACTACAAAAATAAATGCAATTTCCATACAATGCACAATATTTATCGTATTTATC
Source organism: Melieria picta (assembly GCA_964056695.1). NCBI lineage: Eukaryota > Metazoa > Arthropoda > Insecta > Diptera > Ulidiidae > Melieria > Melieria picta. The sequence continues at coordinate 65,985,626 of OZ057399.1, forward strand.
GTGCAATGGTTGTTTGACACACGCCACTGGGTTTACTTGAACTACTACACAGCGATAAGGAGACTAGAACAGAAAATCGTAACAAGTACATAAACAAAGCTGAAATGAAAGTCGGCCACGCAGACTTGGACAAGAGCTAAAGTTCCCACTTTTCAAGCGTCGTAGGCATAATCACATATGAGTAGCAGATAATGGAGCCTTAAATGGACACAACGGCAGTTACCCGATACGAATGCTCACTTGCGGTAGCTGGCAGCGTATACATATTTGTATCTACTCACTGGTATGGCAGATGTGTGGGCATTAGTAGTGCCGCGTAGAACTGCTGTAGCGCCCCTTTGAGAAGATAAATACATTGCGAAGGCATTTTGCTATGGGTACACCTTTTTCCACATGATATCGGCTGCCACTCCCTCAGTTAGTTAACTGAGTTGTGTGATACGGGCTGGAGCCTATGAGTTCAGTTTTCTATTTGCGACTCCAAAAATGACTAATTGCGGCGATTACGATAATTTAAGTAAAGATACCCTTTCGTAGTCGTTCTTAATAGATTCAATAATCCATTCAATACTCTTGACTCTTTAATTGCAGATGCACTTCTTGCCGATTTGCAAAACAGTGTTCCCGGCCATCATCAACCACAATTTAGTTCGTCAGCAACCTGCGCAAACTATGGCGACAGTTCTGGGTATGGCAGTTTGCGGGGAAAGGCAGCGCCGCCATCGGTAAAATTGTAATTGACGGTACGACTGTAACGTGTGTTTTACCGCATTCTCATTTATTTTAGCCTGTACATCAGGAACACTACAGCATCCCTGAGACAAGAAGCTCGGCGACGCCTATGTGTACAGCGGGTGGCTATAATGGCTTAGGTGCTGGTGTGTCGCCGGCTAATCAGTCATGCCAGTACGAAAATCAGGGTTCACTGCCTCGTGTTGGCGGCTTTGGTGGCGGCTACAATGGCATTGGGTCGTTGCACAACAACTCTAGTAACTTGTCGGAGTTGGACTCATTATTGCAAGACCTTAGCAATGCGAGATACAATAGCAACGTTGAGAAGAAAGGTGCGTTTCTAGCCTCAAATTATTACAAAAAATAAACCTTATTACCTTATAAATAGGTACAAAAATAATTAAAAGAGTTTAGATTTAGAGTTTAGATATTGCTACAAAATGTGAGCTTCTCGCAGTGATTATATCCCTTACTAAGCTTATATTTCCATTTGAAGGTTCTTGCTGGAAGAAGCTCAAGCCAAATATTTGCCTTTACTGTATTAATACAAATGCTTCCGCGTTTTGTTAACATTTCGTACACAAATCTAACGCTTCAAGGATTAATTAGTATTCGTATTTAAACAAACACATTTATTTTACACAGAAAACTTTGTGCCCATGAGCTACAATGGTCAGCCATCGAAGTACAACACTTACAGCAGCTATACTTCCACTGAGGAACGGCCCACTATGGATAGCTTATTGAACGAAATGGACAATGCATCGAACTACGCTGTACCCAATGGGTAATTGATTCGATCCCTCGATATTTCATTAAAAGTAACATTTTCGCATGGTTTCGTTTAGATCACTCACGAAATCTCCCACACCTGGGCGCCATGTTACCATAACAGTCCGTGAAACGAAAACGGAAAACGTGACTGGTCCCGAAGGTCCAGGTTAGCCAGAAATACTTTTTGCTGAACAACTGCAACTGTCATACTAAAACAATTAAATTTTTTATAGTTGGCCTTATTGAAGAAAAAACAATGCAACAGAAGAATACTTTCACGCCAAACCACGCACAGCCTCCACCCACAATGTTTGCCTCCTCCGCCACAAAAGAACTGGACGACTTAATGGCTTCCTTATCTGATTTCAAGGTAAATTCCTCTTTATTTATGAGATGGCATATGGTTTTGTTGGTCCTTAGCGGATGATGTTTAGTTGTATTTCTATGAGCTGAGTAAGCTTGTGAGTGAGAACTTCTCCCAAGTTCTACCGTAAGTCATGAATGAAAGTAGATCGGTGAAAACATTAAATTTCTTAGTACTTAAAAGTTTACCGTCAGTTAAAACGTTTCGGGAAAAAATAATGGAATTAAATGTGAATGTTTAATTTAATTGATTTGTTCCTTAAAATTCAGAATTTATGTTTTCGAATTGTAATTGAGTAGATTTATCCAGATTTATCTGTCTCTCTTAGTGACTGTATTTTGCGGTTTACTTAGATAATCGTATGCAGCCCCTACCGCTATTGCAACTTCTTTGGGAAAAATAGAATTGGCACTCTTGGTTATTATATAATACGGGGGTTTCAGCTGAAATTTGTTTGAAGAAATATAATTTTCTCTGTAGTTATGCTGTGTAGAGAGATTTTGTATAGAGTTTGTGTATTACCCTCATGGGTTGAAATCTACGCACTTAGATTAGATAGATAGGATTAACACAAAATAACTTTTTTCGTTCACGGTGAACACACTTTTGTAATTTTATATGAAGTAAAGTACTTAAGTATGGCCTTAGTCAACCGGCTGGCTACAGTGACAAATAACAAGTTGAATACATAATTAAATTATTTGAGACAAATTTTAATTTAATTCTATCTTCAACTCTTATTGTGTAGAAAATCTTTATTTTTTCTTTAATATATCAAGTTAAATGCTTAAAAAACTTTCAAAGCAAGTATTTGTTGAAAAAATTAATAAATAACATCTGATAAATGTGTCTCGTAAATGTTGTTGCGTTGTGATCCATCTGATTGTTGTCTGCTTAATTGTCACTTCTCAAATTTCATTCCAAACAAATGACGGAAGCGTTTTCCCTAAACAAAGAATAGATCGAGAGAGCTGGCAAAAGGACGTGCTGTAGCGTCCATTGATTTGTTTTATACTTTTCGTCTGCAGCGTTCTGCAAACTTTTCTTTGCTGAGAAAAACCAATGAAATTAAAATTGCATACAAGTCTGCAAAATAACCGATCTCCGAACTCACATATATTTTCTGCTGAAAAATTTCCATTTTGAGAAATTTCATACTTGCAGTTATTCTTACATTCATCTGCGACGCAGTGGATGGATTGAATGTATTCGCCGGCATTTGTTCGAGAATGCGTTTCGCTGCCTTTGTGGTTGCTGTCTCTATTTCAATCGATTGCTGTGTGCTTTACGATATCAAATTAGAAATGACAACATTTGTTTATTTAAAAATTAAATGTGTTGAAAATAGTGGAACAAGCAAGCTAAATACAAGTTTCTAATAAATTCGAAAAGATTATTTCAACGAATGTAATATTTAAAGTACAACGAAAAATTCTGAAATTTTGTGTAGATGTGTCTTTCGGTGTTTGGGTGTATGCATGTTTGTGGACACTGGGAAGCAGCCTTAGCTTCTTTTGATCTTTAGATGGGTTGCAATGGGTAAACATTTGTATAGTATGCTCCACATAAGTTTTCAGATTAGAATTTGGCTTATGCTGACTATTGCCTTCAAGTATATTGTTTAAATGACACAAACAATATACCTATAGGCAAAATAAACGGAACACAAACTTAAAAATGGACTTTATTTGAAAATATTACAAACGCGTAAAGTAAAATGGTATAAATATCATTTTGCAGTTTTTACGGTAACAATTGCATTACCATTTTTATTCGTTGCAATACAAACTTGGACTGAAACATTTTATTTGAACTCCTCATGTTCTGCAGATATTACGATTACTTTTGGATATGTAGTATATAGTTGAAGAGGAAAGTGCAGAGTGGAGGAAATGTTTATGTTGTCCATCAGGGTTATTTGCTTTCAAAATGTGGAGCTAATGTAAAAGCGCACATTGTTGAAGTCTTCCTTCGTTTTCCTTGAGCATACATACGTCTAATTTGTACTTTGTCATGCCGCTGTCATAGTTGTGGAGATGTACATGCACACATATATATTATATGCGTTTGTATAGATACTGTACTTTTTTAACGCATGTGTATTTTTCGAAATGGTATCGCGGTTGTGGGTTAAATATGTAAATATATACTGAACGCAGTGCAGAGTGGAATTCGCCATCAAATTATAGGTAAATGTACATGTCATGCTAATTTGCTGTGGTCTTAGGTAATGTAAGGTGCCTCTGTATCATAGGTCTAACTATAAATGGCTCATTGTGATACCATTCGTTTGAAATGTGTACATAACACTGTTATATAACATGGAGGGGGACCTACAGTTTGACTCCGAATACCAACTGTGGTTGGTACTTTTTCTTTTACTTGTGCGTTTCGTATAATTCTCATCTTCTTGTGGATAGCGATAGATGTAGCTAGCCGGAACTAGAAATCGAAACCAGAACCGTGTTAGTCGGCGTGCTACAAGCTAGACTATCGAGACCGGCTTATATTAGCATCTTCAAATTCCGTAAACAAGGGTGTAGTACTGTTTTCAAATGCCCACATTATTCGTATATAACATTTAAAATATCAAGTAGATGGAAAATGCATTTCGGAAGGCGATTCGTGCGAGGTGTTGAATTTGTGCGGAATTGCGTGTGCTCGCGCATGGTTGTGTGATCATGTGGGAGCGGCGCGCAGGTGGAGGGGCCGAGGACGGTCAGACGTTTTAGTTTAGAAATGTTTCAATGTCATTGACGACAATGAATCGTCATGGCTAGCCTCAGACTTGTTTCAATTGTTCAGGTGATTCTCCAATTTAAGACTTATATTTTTTGGAGTAAATTCGCGGTAGCGTCAACGGCAATTGCTGCCGTGTTTGCTATTTTGTTCCCAAAATGTTGACGCTGAGTTAGTGGCCACTGCTGCTGCTGCACGAGTGGCGCCTCTGCTTACGTCGTTGATCTGGCACTACTATTGCCGGTAGTAATTTGTACTCGTATCCTTTGCTCTTTCTCTCCCTCTGTGGGGCACCGTTGCCTGTGTGCCCGCATGATATCGACGTGCGCGACTTTTGCGGCCGCCGCTTATTAGCATATGATGAAAATTCTGGCAATAAATAATGCCAAAAATATAAACAATATTGCACACGGCCACCAGCTAACCAGCCTCAGAGCCCACGGCCGCAGCAGCATCATGCGAATCGCACAAGTTTAAATTTAGTTTCCTTCGTTACGCCTTCCACTGTTCTATTTTCGTTTTCGATTTGTATATGTTTCGTTATTATTGTATTTATTTTATTTTTCCTTTTCAATAAAAACGCAAAGTTTTCATTGCCACCGACTGAGTTGTTACGCGGGCGGTAGGCGGCGGGGCGGTCGGAAAGCTTATTCGAAGAGTGTCAGCTCGTGCCAGTTGGCCGTCAAATAAGCATTGCCACTGGCCAGCAATGCATTAATTCCCTGCGCATTGCATTTTTACTACTACTACTACATCACATGTTCACTTATTACTCTGCCCTTGCCTGAGGCATATGTTGGTGATCTACTGGATATCATTTGGGTCGTTCCGCTAGTTTTACACGACTTTATTGCCTCCACTTTTGGTGGTGGACTGTTCTCCCTTTATAGCTTTCGCTTTTCGAGTTGTTGTTAAATGATTTCGGTGACACACTTGTATGTTTTTAGGGTAACGTGCGCCACCGGCAAAATAAACTTGTTTGTGTGTCGGTTAATGTGCGGAAAATACACGAGTTACAAATAGCTACAGTGCAGTGCCACCGAATTATGAACAAAGCTATTTTAAACCTAACTAAGTTGACTTCGTGTTTTTCAAGTTATGCGTGTTTTCTTAATTAAGTTAAATCATAACTATTTTGAACAAACGTCCTCCGTCAATATAACTATAAAAGTACCATTAGGTAAAGTTAGACTGGCTGCCTCGCATGAGATACACTTTGGCCTATATGGTCTGCATTTGTTTAAATGTAACATTATTTTTTCAACATGTGCTACAACACAAATTTGAAACAAATAGGGAAAGCAATGAAAGTAGTCTTCATTATAAACATTATTTTTATTCAAATAATGCATAATAATGAGTGGGTTTGTAGCGGTATACCCTGTGTCTATGCACACGTTCTATGTGTGTACACATCCTATGTAAATAGTCAGTAACTGTTCTTTTCTTTATATACACTGCTTTGTGCGGTCAGCACAAATTGGCACATACGTATGTAAATGATAGCCTTGAAGTTTCCACGAATTATACATATTCTCTCTCCTATCCGTGAGCATCCTTTACATTGTACACGCTATTGTTTTCCCCCTTATTGTTGCATAATCTTTTTAACAGGCGGTTTTTTTTTCGATCGCGGCTTATGGGTTGGAATCTGACATTCCAGAGGCAAAAAGGAGTTATGCCCTTCTTGTTTTCTTTTTAATGGCAAAAGACATAGCTTCTGCACATCACAGTTGCTGCATTTGCAAAAAAACAGCAAAGAAAAGAAGGGCGACGTATTATCGCCATTATTAGGGTCACTGCTTGGTGTTTATAATTCGGTGGCACTGCACACTGCACTGTATTTATCTAAGATAGTGCGCCTAGTCGGAAATTACTCGGGAAAATAGAAACGAGTACAGATTAAACACGCCGAAAGGGTGTAGAACGCCTACAGATCTCTACGATGTTGTTCCACTTGGGTCCCAGGCCACAGCGACATTGAATGTACGCTGTTACATTTGAGGTCGTTTGGTGTTGATGATTTGGCAAAACGTGACCATACTGTAACGAACTATAATTGTATATAGCCCACAACAGGTGGCAGAAGGAGAGCACTTGTGCAATAACCAAGCAGATCTGGTCCACCTGAAACCAAAGTGCTCTAAAATATTTCTCTCTTTAAATAAGTCCTGGTTCTCTCTACACGCAAGTGGTAAGTGTGAATTGGCTTGAATGACTTTTAATCGGCCAGCTTTAGATACATATTGAGGCTCTAAACAGGAATTACTTTCCTGGGGTATCATAAAAGCTGTCCTGTGCCCTGGCAGCCACTTTAACTTGAACTTACTTCTCTCCGAAGAAAGTGTACATAACCGCTTTAGCTGTTGCCTAAGTTGCTCTCTAAGCCAATGGGCCCACATTTCGAATTAACGTTTAAATCTTAATGTATGTTGATGGTCTGAATAGAGAAATAATTTTTGCGCAAGGTTGTCAAATTTTTGTAAAATTAGACTAGCGGAAAAGAGTTTCCAAATTGTTAAAAATGCAATTAACAAATTTTAATATCCTAAACTGGTCGACACGTAAATAATAATGAAACGTGCGTGAGACATTTGGCGATCTTTCCTATTGTCTCCGAACTATGTATCGGTGAACGTTTCTGCCTCTTGCCAGTTGTTCAATTGCGGCCCATCGTCCAAGTTGTCAAACAGGCGTCGTCTGTCTTTCTCTCTTGTATACCTGCCTCTGTGTAAATGTGTGTGTGATTTGGCGATAGTCCTATCAGAATACTCGTTGTTTGGAATGAAAAAGTTAATAAACGAAAACCAGAAGTGGAAAGAGCAGTGGCTGCAGGATTGGGGAGGTGCGTGCAGAGCGGACGGTTTTGGCTGAATGTGTGTCTGACCCGATATACCGACAGTGTGAGCCGACCAGCTAGCCAGTCAAAGCGTCTTTCATATATTTTTGGCAATATCTGCATAAACGCTGCCAGCGCCATTGCCTGCTGGGACGGCGTAGCTGTTCGTAACACAGTCATTTTCTGATTTTTTTTATCGTTTTGACTCGCTCGTTTTTTGAAAAGTTTTCTGAAAGCGCAGACATGTTTTTGAGACCAACGCGCATAAAAGTATTTTCAGTTTGAAAATTTTCATCAGACGCTTTGGATCGCACACGAGAACGTAAGAGGTCCCAGCAGCGCGGAATATTTTTAATTAGATTTTCACTTTTGTGCTTGCGTTGAAAAAAATCAGTCAAACGAAGAAGTATTTTCGCGCGGCGAATGGAACGCGTGTAGATTTTGAACAAATATACATAGTTTTCTGGTTGATTTGCTTGTCGATTAATCATTGCGGCTTTGTGTGTCTTCTTGCAGGTGAACAACGGTTCGAACCATCATCACCAGACAGTCACCGACTACGCTAAGCCGAACAAGGGCGTTTCCCATTTGACGCAAACGATCACCGAGACCACTTCTACCGTTGTAGAAGAGCACGAGCCGGATCAGTTGGATTCTATGCTTGGTAGCCTACAGGCCAACATGAGTCGCCAGGGAGTAAATACCGTACAGAAGGGCTGCTGCAATGCCTGCGAGAAACCGATTGTGGGACAGGTGATCACCGCGCTGGGCAAGACCTGGCACCCGGAGCACTTCACATGCAATCACTGCAACCAGGAGCTGGGCACACGGAACTTCTTCGAGCGTGACGGTTTCCCCTATTGTGAGCCGGACTACCACAACCTGTTCAGCCCGCGCTGCGCCTATTGCAATGGTGCTATTTTGGATGTATGACAACAGCAGTCGCCCTATGCAGCCACTAAACTAATTGGCGCGTCTGGCGTTCTTTTGTTTTTGCAGAAATGCGTTACTGCTCTAGACAAGACCTGGCACACGGAACACTTTTTCTGCGCACAGTGTGGCCAGCAGTTTGGGGAGGACGGCTTCCATGAGCGTGACGGGAAACCCTACTGCCGCACCGACTACTTTGAGATGTTTGCGCCCAAGTGTAACGGCTGCAATCGGGCCATTATGGAGAACTACATCTCCGCCTTGAACTCCCAATGGCATCCCGACTGCTTCGTTTGCAGGGTGAGTGGAAATTTTAACTTTGTGCTGCACCGTTAGGTGCTGAGTACAGCAGGCGGTCAAACTGCTGTTGCCCCGTCTATGCTTCCGCCTCCGCCTCTGCTATTAGTTGAACATTCGTTAAATACTTATTTCCACTTCCCACTATTCTAGGACTGCAAGAAGGCCGTTCGAGGAAAATCCTTCTACGCCATGGAAGGCAAACCAGTTTGTCCAACATGTGTGGGTGTCGATGAGGAAGAATAAACCAAAATAGATCTTTCGAATATTATCGGTTATTCGTTTTGGGGTTTTTGCTTTGTTTGTAGCAATTTCCTTTCGTTTTTCGTTCATTCAGTACTCTAATGAGACAGAAAAGGAAGCAAAAGAACCAACAGCACTCGATCGGTCATATTTTTGAAAGTTGCGCAGCCTAACGCGGACACAAGAGATCGGTGCTGCGTGCCCTCCTCGCTGTTTTCGTATTTTTTCAAGCGTTTGGTCGCGATCTGTTCTATTTTTGTTGGCACTTTACGCAATTCAATACATACACTCACGCACACACGCAAACACAACTACTCACGAATTCACGCACAAACACATAACACACACACACGAATACACTCGTTACAAAAAAAACAAAACACATTCATAACACGAACACGCCCACTCGAATGACGATGGTGCCAGCAAGTTTCTGAACGATATACCTACAAAATAATATTTTGTTTAATTCTTCCTCGGCGCGGAGTAAAAGATATCGGCAACTAGATTTAATTACCCAGCACCCTACCGCTAAGTTGACCCCACTGGCCCAGCTGCTTTTATGCAGCTGCGGTCGGTGGCTGTTCGTCTGCGAATGCGTCTAATGGTCTAATGTGCCCCTGAATATTGTAATTTCTCTTTCAGCTTCACAACATCAGCATTGTTAAACACTCCTTATTCCCCTCATCACACCTAACAAACCCTGACCCTATATTTCACAATCGCCTTAAATTTAAACTAAATGAATGAATGAAGGAATAGGAAGCAAGCTAAAAGTTGTAGGGGTAAAATACACACTAACAAATTGAAATTATGAATTAGGCTAAGTTTTAGGTATTGTTTAAAGTACGAGGCAATATTGTAATTTGTTTATTTGTAAATAAAATAAAAAATAATAAATATTAAAAACAAAACAAAATATGAAAATAACAAAACAAATATGCAAACTGCCAGCAACACGCTGTTTATGGGCCGCAGTGTTCAACCAGCAGGTACTGCTGCGACCGCGTCCTGCCGAACAGCAAGACATCCAGTGCGCGCGGGTGGAGGACCTGGCGCACGTCTGCATCTCTGCAGATGCGCTCAAGTTCAGTGAAATGATGCGTGTGCCCACGCCGCCTCTGTTAGTACTATTCTATTCTAGCACCTCTAGAATGGTTATTTGCACTTTGCGCAACTAGCTTGCTCCAAATATTAAATAAGCAAATTACAAATATTGTCTCATAGGAAAATAAATATAGGAATATAGAAATCAGAGTTGTGTCTTCTAAAGCATTGCCCCTGTCAATTGCAGCTGCTCGTCGTGCTTGTCCTCCCCAATTTAGTATTCGCCTTTTTCTGTTTGTCTCGGTTTTCCAAAAAGACATTTTCGCGGAATACTCCTTCAGCTGGGCCCACTGCTTCTTCGACTTGACATAATGCCAGAAGTGTGCTTTACGGCCAGTTGCCCGCATAAAAATAAATGTTAGCCGCCCCTTCCACACGCCGGTCTGCGTTTCCTGTGCTTTTCAATTTCGTTTATTTTTTGCTCTGCTTTGCATCAGCCAATACAACAATAAAAATTAATTTCCAACTCGTACACAAAGCACATGCTTGTTGTTTTGCGCATCTTATGGACGGTGGAGCAAATGTTACACATCTGTGGCAACGGAAATCTCTTCAATGGAACTAAATTTCTAAAAATGTTTGCATTCTCAAGGTTTAAATTATATTGAAATAAATAATTTCACTATGGGTTTAAATATTTCAATTCAGACGTTTCTAGCGACATATTCCCGACATATAGTGAAGTAATTTTATGTTATTACTTTCATTTTCTTGTGTCCCTGGCTAACTAACCGACAGTTTGTTTTTACTGATGAACGTGCCGTAAACAAGAGCTAACATCACCTCCGACCCTCTGATTTTTATAATATAACTTATATTATAACTTAAGTTGCTTTTGTAGCCTTCGATGAAATGTTGTTGGAAGAATTTTGTGGAGAGGGAAGGTGGGCTAGTCTCAGCCCTGTTCAACGGCCCGAAAATGATCAACTTGATTCAGTATTGCTTCGGACTTCACTCCTCTGTTTTTGACACTTGACCTGTTTGTTTGATGCTGCCGCTTTTAGCAGCGGCATTGCCCACAAAATTGTTAGCATGCCGGCCATTGCGGGCGTAATGGCTACTCGTTGGTGCAAGCGGGCGTTTTCCACAGAATGCAACATTTAGAATTTATTTCCGACATTCTTCCGCTTCGGTGCAGAGCGAGATTTGCGCGCTTAATGAATGCTAATTTATTACATTAATTAGTTTGGCCCGATGCGAACGGACGTTGCATAGTTTCCCGTAGCGTGTGCGCAAACACACACAAGCACATGAACACAATGTCTACTGTCGAATTGCAGGCGGTGTGCAATATTTCCAAATTCGTATGTACCCGCTGTATTGTTGTTTAATTTTTGTTGCCGCTTTAACTGACAACGCAATTACAAGATTTTACGGCAGAATAATTTCGGGCTACAAATTCATGAACTCGTGCACACGTATGGTGCAAACTTTCGTGCGAGATTATGGCATATAGTGAAAATCCCTGAAAACGGATTTTCAATGTCAGATGACACTTGAATATGGTAATTAAGTAAAATAAATATGCAGTGCACTTACATATGTGCACTTACTTATTTATTCTTTCATAAAAAGTTTCCACGCGCGCATTTTAGTATCTTCAAAATTTCACAACGGATTTTTTTTTTATGTTTTACAAAACATAATTTTGTGCAGAAAAAGCTGAGGGCAATTTTTTTTTTACCAAATCATGTTTGCCATTGCGAAATATTTGGGTTACTCTGGCGTTAAAACTATATACAAAATATAGAATTCTTTACATTCAAGGCTTTAACTCACAATATAAAATTTGAGTTTTATAATTTGCAGTTGCAAATTTTTGATAAGCACATAGATATCAATACATTTTTGTTTTTGCAGGATTGCCGTCGACCCTTTCAAGGTGGCTCTTTCTTCGACCATGAGGGATTGCCCTACTGCGAGACGCACTACCACGCCAAGCGCGGCTCTCTATGTGCCGGCTGCTCGAAGCCCATAACGGGACGTTGCATCACCGCAATGTTTAAGAAGTTCCATCCGGAGCACTTTGTGTGCGCCTTCTGCTTAAAACAACTGAACAAGGGCACTTTCAAGGAGCAAAACGACAAGCCGTATTGCCATACGTGCTTCGAGAAGGTTTTTGGCTGAGGTACACAACAACGCAACGCGTAGGCGTGATGCAACTGCCGCTTCCATTGGCATCATGCACCTGGTCCCATATGCAGACGGGAATGACGGTGTATAGTGGATTCGGAGCATTGCTGGGAATTTTTGTCTAATACTTTACAATTTGTTTACATATTTATACTCGAGATTTGTTGTAATCATGCCCAAACGCCGATTTAGTGTTACACATTTAATTATGAAGTTTATTGCAGCCGTTTAAAAAAGATTGTTTTGAGCAGCGTTTGAAAGAATATGCGAAATATGTATATCGCTCCTTCGCTGCAAGAACGTCATAACTCAAAAAAAAATTTTTTTCAGTTTATGGCAACCCTGTGTGTATCTGCATATGATCTTTTATCTGTCAAAACCACTTTGTAAAATATTCAATACTTTGCTCACAAGACGACATGAAACATGTTTTGATACCTTGAACTGCCTGTAATGGTAAACTTTAAAATTGAATTTTCTCGGAATGATGTAGTTTCGAGTTATGACGTTCTTGCAGCGAAGGAGCGATATGTGAACCGACCCGGGCGAGGCGCTATATAGACATTTCTTGTATAGTTTCCGTGTTCCTTGCCCATTTCGCTGATCACAAGTGTGCGGTGGTCGGTCCACTTATTTTTGTCAAGTGTTTTATATTAGCTGGTTAGCGTGCAAATACAATACAATTACATTGACTCCTAACTGATAAGCCAATAAGATATTTACTACCACTATTACAATTAACGTAGAATCCATACACATCATACATATGACTACGCATTTTCGGAGTAGTTACCAGATATTGGATCCGTTGTAATTCGACATATGGAATGAAATGTATAACCCGATATTTAATTAATACAAATAAACAATTTAAATTTAACGAACCAATGCCGATACGTACTTGATAAAATGCAAATTGAGATGAGTCTCAATTTCCTTTTGCTCTGATTTGCAAATACCAACTGAATTGCGAAAATTAAAAATCTCAGTTACAGAAAGTGATAGATTGGGCAGGAAACTTTAACCCATTCGAGACCGATTGCACACCGTGTGTGCAATGGATTTCCGAGGCTATAAGACAGCCTGCACACCGTGTGTACAATAACAGTAATGTGCAATTATCAGTTATTCTGAGTAAACTAGTCGTCGAAATAAGATTTTTCTGGAACTAATGAAATCTGTAAAGTACAGGAAAACAAAATTTGGCATTGATTTTACTGTGTATCAAAAAATCTAAAAATTATCTGAAGCCTTTCTTACATGTACAATACAAAGCAAAAAAATTTCGCTCCTGGGGACCGTGTTCGAAAAAAATCGTCGTCTCGAATGGGTTAAGATGTGAAATTTTATTACCTAAGCAGCTGGAAGGCAACAAAATAAAATTATCTAAGCAAGTTGGTCTTTAATATACAGTTTAGTTCAGTTCTGTGAGTTCAGGGTCTGATAAGAGAATAATGTTGCAGATATCATACACGAATCGGGAATATAATGAAAAAAAATTTACATTTACAAAATTAGTGGGCATCACTGTCTAAGGGCTAACACAATTAAAAATAAAAAGTAGATAATGTTAGCCACCAAGATCTGAGTTTCGATCTAATCAAGTGAGTACAATTTTGTGTGTTGTAGGTGTGAATGAAAAAATAAAGTGAATATGAATTGTAGTTAATTATAATTAACACTCATATAATTGACACTCATACGCCACGTTGCGCTGCGCTCAAAAATGCACATATCGCAATTACACAGTTTAAATGTACTTTTTTTGGATTGGTGTCTTAAGCAAATTTGTTGGTCGTTAAAATATCTACAAACTTGCCGAAGACAGTAAAGCGATATTCGGAATGATTTAGGACCTATTAGAATTTAAACGTTCGAAGACTTAAGCGAGGAACTCGACAAACTTCAAAGTCGGATTTCTCATAAACTAGAGCCAATCTTACCAAACGGCTGGTGGATCTCAACTCAGTATACCTATAGAAAACTCACCCAGTAGGTCCCCCCCATGTCTAAATTTTTGAGGGCAAATTTCACGCACAGTGTAATCAATCTGTTAATGAATTTGCAAGTGTTTATTGCTCAATTCTTTTACTTTGCAAATTACAATTGTGTCCCAACGCACAAATACTGGCAAATAACAGAGATAACGAACATGAAGTTCTTATTATACATATTCTTCGGTTTAACGTAAACTGCCTGAAGGCGCGACCCTCAAAATTTTCATAAAATTAAAGTTTTTTTAATGATGGCAATGCTGGCAAATTTTACCAAGCAGCCCATCTATATTCCGCACCAGAGTCTAGTGCTCCTTTTCTGCGTATGCGCGAGAGACCGGTACTTAACGCGGACGCAAATTCAAAACAATCCTATGACAGTCACGGAGGCTGGGTGCTGGCACGAAGGCCGGCACTGGCTCCGCGGTAAATCGTCGGAGATGCCTGCTACCGGTAGTTTTTATGGCCTTGTGTCAATGGCGATGCCCCGCAGGTACTCGCGTACGCGTACCTGACCAGTCAGTTCCCCCCTGCAGTGTGCACCTTCGGGGAATTGTGCTAAGCAGCCAGTCAGAGAGAACGCACATTTTGTGACAGAGCCACCAACGTGGGCTCTCGCAGCGCACTGGTCGTGCCTGCGTTCCTTTCCACATCGTTCCGTCCGTTTTGGATACTGGCCGAACAGTCGCGATACTTTGCTTTTGGTGTGTGTGGTGCATGCTGTTGCTTCTAATATCCAGAACTTCATATTGCGGTCGCCAGTTTTTGCTTTTGTTGGCGCTCTGTTGCTGTTCTCTCACTAACATAGGTTCGGTCACCGTCGCCGTCATCCCCACCGGCACTTCGCTGTATCGCTGACGACACAGCTGTCCGCGTCCACATCTCCGCCGGCCGGTTGCTGTTTTGTTGCCGCCGCACTGCCGTTGCCAATGCCATTGCCATTGAATTTAAAGGCGGCGGCAAGAGCACATGCCGAGCCGCGTTTTCCATCAGCGCTCAGTAGTTGCAGACACATCACTCCCAGCGGTAATTTCCACCGTGCAGTCGCATGAACGCAGCGCGCTCGCCCAGCTAGCAAACGGATACGTCCTCCTGGCTGCTATTGTTGTTTGTGGTTGTTGTTACTTGATTCCTAATCCCTTAGAGCACGTAGGCCGCCCGCATAAACGCTGATACACCATTTCGTTCCGCTCAACGTAATAAAATCACTTTCCGAACATTACTGCTGTCCGAATAAAGTGGTGAAGCGTGAGACAGAGTCGGGCTGTGGCTGCGCGTTGTATACGAATTTGTGGAAATTCTAAGCGCCCGTGTCCTAAATAACAGTGGAGCAGTGCGCGTGTGCATTTCAAGTTCAATACGCTTATGTGCGCCAGCACCTACGGCCAGCAGCGTCTGCATCCTCTCAGCTCGCGTCGCGACATCTGCCGGATACACCTACCGGAGCAACCTTTTCGTGAATAATTACTTACAATCGCTTCCGGCACGTCGCTTAGCGATTAGATTTCGTTGCCGTTGTTACTGTGCCACGAACACGACCAAGACGTTGTGGCACTTTGGACTAGTTTCGGAAGACGATTTGGGCGGACAAGACTGGTAAGATATCTGCTGGATAGTTTCGTAGTGCTCCGCACAGTATTTGTTGTGAACTAGTGTGCGTATATGCGTGTGCATTTATTTTTGTGTGGGTGCTGCTGGTACGGTATGAGTCGTCAGCAACGCATGACAAATGCTCACAATACTTGTTGCAATTTTGATGTCATGTGCTGCCGAGCACTCCCATTAGCTGCTCAGCCTAAAGCTGCGGCGTCCAGCGTCATTGTGCGCTGTTCGTGCGATAAAAAAGCGGCACCGTTTTGTGTTTTATTAAACGAATTTTAGTTAACTGCAAAAAACGTGCAGTGAGCTGAGCTCCACATTGCGCAAACTTCGATTGCCAAGCTTACCACCCACCAACAACAGCAGTTGCGTGTTGTTTTACTGATTTTAAACGTATTCTCCAATCGCTCAGCACTTTCTTTCGTCAACGGCGGATGAGCGGGCGGATAGGGTCAATTTAACATGCACACACCGAGTGGAAGCCGGCACGCACAGTGGCAGGGTGAGGCATGACAAAAGCGTTTTCTGTACATACTGACGTCCGTTCGAATTGCACAGCCTTGCTATGTGTGGTTTGTGTGTTCCACGTTGAAGGCACGTACACCCCCAAAAACATACAAGTTTGCCGAGTTAGCCGTATACAAATGTATGAATGTATGTACGTATGTATTGGTACGTACGCCTAGATGTTCGACAGCACCATTTCAAACAAACTGGTAAGAAGGCAAACCGCAACTTGAAATACCCTACAGTCGGCTATATTTCGGGGTTTTCTGCTTGGTACGTTCACCAGCTTCACTTCAAACACGCGAAATAGTTGCGCAGAACACATCGTTCATTTTTGAATTCTCCTCATTTCCGCACATACCTTAACATGGCTGATCACTTACATAGTCTGTACCTTTTGAGTCTAGCTACAAATTTATTGCAAAGCTGACCTTCAAATAGTTTCACTTTCTAGCTATATCTTACTTCAACTCTCAGGTGGTAATAGCATTCGTCATGTTGCCCAAACTATCAGCGGTCGAAAACAGATAAATGAAATCAAACGCACCCTCTCTCTCGTTCTGGCCGAATGCGTCGCCTTAGCAACGTTATTTGTATGTGCGAGTGTGTGTCGCATTCTGCAGATACGCGACACAAAATTGACAGCAAGCAAGAGCGTGAGCAGAATAAAAAAAAACGAATAAATCATAAATTCCGCTAATTAATTTGTGGTCTTCATCGTGAGCGAATTCTGCGTCTACTTATGAATTTAATGTTCAAGGACGCACTCGGCTTAGTCGGACACATGCAACGATGAGTATAAAATGAAGCCAATTGCTTCAATCAAGCTCACTATCTGTCTTGGCTCGCACAAGAGACAATTCGAGGAGCATGGCCAGAGGCAGTTTTGTTTTCATCATCTTGGGCATCGGAGTAAGGCAGGCAATTACTAAATCGGAGTCCCCACGTACTTTTAACCTGCCCTTTCAGAGTGTTTTTAAAGCATCATAAATGTAATTTGATTTCACTTAATATTGCAATTAGATGGAATATATAACACGATACTTTATTATCTAATTTCGCAATCAGCATCAGCATTACCGTTATTAGAGTGATTAAAACTTGAGCATTAAACGTTTTATAATTGTAAGAACTCGTTGACGAACATTATCATAACACCCAGAAGAAAAAATTATACTCCGGGTTAAATCATTCGCCGCGCCATTTCGCCAATTTCAAATTAACACACGCACAATTTTTCGTAGATATAATAATGTAATACATTTTATTTTGTTATTACTGGCAATTTTCTGACAACTACTAACGTAGCTTTGAAACTAAAAAACAATGTTCATTTGTTTTAAACTTGGAGAGTTTTCTTGCATTACAATTCCATATAAACAATAATGCAATGAATCCTAACCTAACCTCACCAAGGAAAGAGGTTTCTATGTACTCGTATTCTGCCCAGCTCTCTCCTTGTTCGTATGCCTCGGAGCACAACTTTCTTGAGCGTGCCTAAATATTCACAAAATCAAAATTACTTCTCTTGCGTTCTTTCTGTTTGCGCCATCTCCCAGCTACTTGAGCAGCTACTTGCTCCTCACGCAAATGCTGGAACACACGGCCACAGTTTGAGATGCTCTGTAACTACAATAGTTCTCTGACCATGTGCTCATGAGTGCAAGAACATTGAGATGACTATTAAATCGCTGGTTACCTTCTAGTTGCGTTGGTGCGCAGTCGTCGGTGCTGCGAATTGTTTGCGGAAGCACAACCATACACACCTACAAATCCACTTAAGTACGACTCTGCTAAGTAGTGTGTGAAAATGTAGTTATTTTCGGCAGACGAGCCGTAGATTATGTATGCAAATAGCTTAAGATTCTGTGTTAGTTCTGCGGGTTTATGCAAACATGGGTGAAAAAACTCGATACACACGCTCGTACAAGCGAAATGTCTGTACGTAAGTACATAGGCGACAGATTTGGTCGTTTGCTGCAACAATTTTTAAATATGTACAAGCCCTAACCATTATTAATTCGTACCCCTACACTTTTTCTCATATTAATTTTTAGTATTACCTTTTAACCATTATTTGTCAAAGGTTCCGCGCAGTATTTATACTCTTTTAAAAGACTGAAAAATCTACTATTAGAAACAAAATTTTTAATTTTTTTTATTATATAATATTTTTATTATTAATTTTTGAACAAAACAACTTCAAAAAGTTACAACTAAAAGTGGCCACTAACAATTCGTACGACCGCAAATGAAAGAAACATTAATATCAGGTTACAGCTCCCTTTGCTGCGATTACAGCCTGGCATCGACTCTGCATTGAGGAAATAAGTTTCTGATACTCTTCCGTGTAATAGAGTCCTAAACCTCTTGAATCGTGTTTTCTAGTTCCAAGAGGGTTCGTGGTTGCTCATTCCTCAATCTTCTTTTCATTAGGGCTCTATTGAACTTAGATCTGGGCTAGATGAAGGCCAGACTAAAACTAAAACTTCAATATTATTGTTGTGGAACCGTTTTTGCAGAATTTATATGAGAAATTGAAAAATTAATATGAGAAAAAGCGTAGGGGTACGAATTAATAGTGGTTAGGACTTGTATATGTATATGTATTATATGTATTTCCGATAGTAGCTTTTTTGCACTTTAGGATATGTGAGCACTTGAGCCCATCGAGGCTGCTTCAAAGATTCATGTCGTTTTAATTGGTATTTTAATTTCTCGAAATTATCATAATAAAATTATACGACTTGCTTAGCATATGGGTTGTATAAGCGGGGATTAGGGAAAATTGCTCGAATCAAATTAAAAACTCTTATGGCTGCACTTTGTACACCTCGTTCGATGCTAAAGTAGTTTTGATGCGGTCCTGCTTACCTCACATCCAATGTGCACTCATCATGCTTTTCGCTCTACCAAAGCACAATTTACTCAATACTTTTGAAGAACAACAATAATAATATCCGGTGATGATCCGCCATAATCACAACAAAAATGATATTTATGAAGTGCTCACAATTAATTGTTTAGAATTCCGAATAAGGACTTATTTACAAGTGAAGATTAAAAGTCAACTGCAGCTTCGTAATTTGTCTATTGTCAGATGCAGTTGCAAATGCCGGGCGTACTTACAGACTATGAACACAACTCGTATTAGCTGACGTTTCGTTTTCACGCTACAATTGTCCAAGTTTCTTCGAATTAGATACTACTGAAAGCGCATATTAAGCTACATATTGTATTACCACGGTCCCTAAACGGTCTTCAAATATTGGCACCGTAGCTCGATGCATTATGGTTTGTTGACCGTTACCCGGGTCTTTAGATGAGCCAATTAATTAAAAGTTCATTGCCCAGGCAGGATATCATTTACACTGACGCACGTAAGGGGTTTAAACCAACCAACTATCTGTTTATAACAAATATTTTGGGAGGAATATCACCGTATTGGTAGCAACAGCACAGAACCCCAAAATGAAATGCCGTGGGCATTTAATAATATAACCTCAAAAGTGTATTCGAAAGATTTAATTATACAAATGTTGGAGCCGACTTTAGTTCCAAGCAAAACTCACATTACTTATGGGATAACTCAAAGCAATAAAATGAGTACTTCGTCTCAAGAAGACAGAAGTATACTTCAAGTGGAATAATTGAAACGGAATTCATACAAAAGTTTACATAAGTATTTATGGTAAACTCATCAACGTCCACCTACCCACTTGCGAGCATTTTGCAATTTTTGTATTAAGGAAGGTATTGGAGCAGAATGATGAATGCGTATATGTACGTATGTATGTGACGGTATCTGCCCTCGTTCTCCACACATGCAGCAAACTATGCAAATAATTTATTTATAATGAATTGCATGGCCGGCAACTCGGTGGACGGCCGTTTGTATCTCAGAGAGTTTACACGCTTGTCGACTTCGTTGGACTAGCTGCAGCAGAAGGCACTTGTGTGCACTTTATCAGTCACAATGAGGCACTTAGTTACCTGCACACATTCATAAATACGTTTGTGCTACTTCTGAATTCGAATGATTAAATTGTGTAAAAATACGGAAAGTATTTACAGCACATTGCATAATGTTGTTGCTTTTTGACTTCACTGTTGGCATAAGCGCGACGTTACAACTATCAGTAACATCTATATTCCATCGATTCAAAGTGACTCAGTTTGTTCCCCAGAAAACCCGTGGGTTATTTGTTTGGAGAGTGAAGTAACAATTCAGTACTCAGCAATCCCGTGTCGAAATTTTTCGCAAAATTCTGACGTTTGCCAAAAGTTCCAAGTTTATGTTTATCGGAACATGACTCAAGGGCTGGTTGGCGGCGTACACCAGAAACGCTTACGGGGTTTCTGTTTTGCCCGTTCAGCTTCCGGATAGAGCGTTGCTCAACGAAATGCAGTATTTGACTTTCGACTGGGAAGCCGCAGCACTTGAAAAGCGCGAGCATTCTGCGTATGCCGCCATTAATGCAATAGCCGCTGCCGCGGACGTACGTTGTTCGGCAATGAGCTGTATAAGTTTGTTTATCCCACGCATTTGTATACACTAGTTGTGTACCTTCCGCTGTTGTTGTTGATTTCGCAATTTATTGGCTGCAAACTGGAGCTCGTCATTCAAAAACATTTATCCGCTTTCGAATTCTGCTATTTCGAATTTGTTGGGTTTCTATTTCACGTACGTAGACACAACTTCGCAGTCTGGCCATTGCACACTTAGTTTGTTTACCTCTGAAGTGGTGGCTGTAGTCAATGGTATCGATTATTTGCACTTTTATGTCTTCGCCAAGTTTAGAGTTACAAGCTCAAGTGATGACAGGCGTTTGCACTAAAATGAAAAAGGCAGCGTCGGTGGTCGCTCGGCCTATGGAAAGCACATTATTTGACATTATCGATGACGAAGAGTTTGCCGTTATTTGCAGATTGTCAGCAGGTACAATGGAACAACGTCCCGATACATCGTTCATTCCGGATCTGCCGAAGGGTCCTTTGTGTGTCTATCGCCAGCGTGCAAAGTTCGACTGGAAGCAGCTGAAGCTGATTTTTGAGAAGGAACAAGTACTGCGAGTGAAGGTAAACCACGCGATGTTGGTCGTTGGAATAGCACCACTTACGTTGTATTTTCTTGCTTTCGCTTTTCAGTACAAGGTTTGGAGAATACTGGAGAATGACCCGCTGTTTGCGAAGCCGAAGACTACACTTCCCGCAGATGAGCAGAAGCGCATTTGTGCGATGCAGGTGAATAGAATGCCCCACCTCGATCTGATCCCCAAGGAAATCGAACAAAAGTCCTTTGGCGAAAAGACAAAATACTTGATGAGCATCAATGAAGCGCTGCATGCCTACAGTCCGAGCTTGTCGGTGAAAATTGCTTTAGGCGTGGGTCTATTCAACAACGCAATACGCGCCATGGGCACGGAGCGGCATATGAAATACTACGAGGCTGCCTGGAATCGGGAGGTGATCACTTGTCTGGCCATCACTGAGGTGGCGCACGGTAGCAACACGAAAAGTATTCGCACTATGGCTACGTACGATCCCAAAACGCAGGAGTTCATCATAAATACACCCGATTTTGAGGCGGCCAAGTGCTGGGTGGGCAATTTGGGGAAAACCGCAACGGTGGCGATGACTTTTGCTAATTTGTACACCGCTGACGGCGTAAATCACGGCCTGCACGGATTCTTGATTCCCATACGCGATCCGAAAACACTGCAGTCCTACCCCGGCGTGCTTGTGGGCGACATCGGTGAAAAAATTGGCGTGAATGGTATCGACAACGGCTTCGTGGTGTTCACAAACTATCGCATTCCACGTGAGAATCTTCTTAATCGCACCGGCGACGTGACGCCTGAAGGTGTGTACGAGAGTGTCTTTACCGAGCCGGGCAAAGTGTTGGGTGCTGCGTTGGAGTCGTTCTCGGCCGGCCGGATTGGTATAATGCAGGAGTCTGCGAATACTCTGGCGAGCGCGGCCGTAATTGCAGTGCGTTACGCCGCGCTGCGGAAGCAGTTTGGGCCCGAGAAGGATGGCCTAGAAGTCGCTATTATCGAATATCAGTTGCATGTTAGTTGAATCTATTTCGGGCCATGTACATTTCTGATGTGATTATGTCCATTTTTCCAGCAATGGAGAATATTTCCGTACTTGGCGGGTGCGTGTGTACTCAAGGTTGCAGTGGAGGAATTGACAAATACTTATCTGGAAATTATTGAAAAATCACAAGCTGGTTCGAATGCATTTGAACTCCTGGTAAGAAGTCTGTTTCGAAACTAGAAGAGAGCCAATTCGATGATTTGCCAATTTTAGTTACGATAAGGTGGCGGTAAAGTATACAAGTTTTAACAATGTTAGGAAATATTGCCGAAAATGTGAAGTTATCAAATAGAAACGCGAGCTGATTAGGATTCCTTTCGAGAATCACGTTAGTTAAAATATTAAAAATTGTATATAATTGTGCAGTTTGTTTAGTGTTGCGCTACAGTGGCGAACGCAAGGGAGGTTCTGAGGGATACTTACTTAACAGTTACTTATTTGCTACACAAATTTTGGGTGACAAATATGGATCCAAATGGCATTTGCCTCAGAAGTTGTATGTAATAATTAAAATTTTCAGAGGATTGGTATTCATGTGTGAAATGATATGAACGCTTAATTTTTCTAAAACACAACATTTCTATTAAAAACTTTGGCAGACACAAATTGTTTCCGAGATTCATGCGGTGATTTCGTCATCCAAGCCGCTAATTACTTGGACAGCCCGAGATGCTATACAGGAGGCGCGTGAAGCCTGCGGTGGTCACGGTTACCTGAAGGCTGCGAAGTTAGGAGACTTGCGGAACGACCACGACCCCAGCTGCACGTACGAGGGCGACAACAACGTGCTCGGTCAGCAGGCTTCGAATTGGTTGTTGCGGCAGTGGAACGAACGCATTGAGAGCCCAGTGGGCACGGCAAACTTTTTGCGCAATCGCGACCTCATACTGCAGCGCACTTACGTGGATGTGCTACGCGAAACTCCCATCGATTCCATGCAGTGTAAGTACGTCTGAGCCGAGTGGAGGTTGCATTTTTAATTCGCTTCCCACATCTTTCGTAGTCGTGTTGCAGTGCTACGAGTGGCTGCTTAGCTATCTGCTGGATACAACGTCAAAGCGCATTGCAAAGGACACTGAGGATGGCGCCCATCGCTTCGATGCGCGCAACAATTCCCAGGTGTACGGCGCACGAGATCTGTCGCTAGCGTACGCTGAGTACTTTGCGCTGACTCGTTTCGTGGAGCGTGTTCGCAGGCCTGATGCCACTGGCCAATTGGCCAAGGTGCTAGACTTGCTGTTCGCCATCTACTCGATGTGGTGCGTTGATCGACACATGACCCTGTTTTATGTGGGTGGATTTGCCAAGGCACCCACCTTCGCTGAAATGGTGCGCACACGGCTGCTGAATAAATGTGCCGAGCTGAAGGACTCGGCGGTCTCGGTGGCTGATGCCATCGCGCCGCCCGACTTCGCGCTCAACTCGATTATCGCCAAATCCGATGGACTTTTGTATGAGAATTTACAAAATGAATTTATGACCAACAGCGGCGCTTTCGAGCGACCCTCGTGGTGGAAAGATATTATAATTCCTCAAGTTAAGTCGAAGCTTTAAGTGGATTCCCACATGGATAACAACCCGATTTGTATTTTCCTACCGAAGGCGTTTTTACACATACTTATTACGTAGGGAGTGCAATTTGAATGTCACATTTCGGACCACCGCAGTTTTGTAAACTGAACACACTACGATATTTTGGGTAAAGAATTTTCGGGCTTTTAGATAAAGGAAACACGAGACGATTAAAGCACTATTGCGGTAAACAGAAGAATATTTCTAAAATATTTTAAACATAAATACATATACATATTTCCGACATAAATTCCGTAGTCCCCTTGTGTTGGAATTGTTATTGCCGTCTTTAGGCACATAAAAACTGTATTTTCTCTGTTAAACATTTAAGAAACATTAAAATGATTTTAATTTAAACAATGTAAAGGACTTTTAGTGTGCAGCGGTGATACTTCAGGTTAGATGACGTAGGAAGTCAACCCGCAAAGATCATAGTAATTTGCTTTTATACGCAAATAAAACTTAACTTGGGTTAATATTTAGATGATTTGTAAATAAACAGAAAGCAGCATTTACGTAAGAAATCATCGTCTTAACTGTAAAAGACCCTAATTAAAATTCAATTTGATTCTATTGACTACGACGACGATAAAAACATATTTTTGCGCACGACATAAACAATGACTCGTCTCTTCCATCATAATAACATGTGAACCCAAAGTAAACGCGCTGGTATCTCCGACGTATTCAGATTAGAACTTTTCAATGAAAAAACCTCATTGTTGAGCTCATCGTATCGCCGAGTGAGTGTGACTGGAATTTCGGCTTTTGCAGAAGTGGCAAAGCAGTGTGTTTGGGTAGTTGTTTTCGGTCTGTACATATGATTGAATGAATGTGAATGTGGTTGTTTCGTTCGATTTGCGGGCGACTTTTTAGTCGCAGCCTCTTTGGTTAACGGGAACTCCATCCAAGCCGGACTACCGTAAATATAGAACTTACTGAACTATATAAATAATACATAGTTTTCGATTGTCTGTTGGGACAGAAGGAATTTTCCTGCAGCGCTGTCAAATGCAAATATTAAATTGATTTTTCGCTTATTCAATCGATTTGGCGATTTTTAGGTATTTACATTTCGTATAGAGAGCCATCACGTGAGATTAGAAACAGGTAGCTACATTAATTGCCGACACGAGTTTAGTTTGATTGTTGTACTGGAAATTTACTTTAAATTGCGCTTTTGTTCTCATTGTGGCGAAATAAATTTAGTTCAGTAAGTTGAAGATGAAACGTGACTATTTTAGTTATAAGTTATAACAAATCGAGTTGCGAAAAATTGTCAGAAAGAGAATATTTGGTAAATACACGAAAGTAAATAAAAACTAATAGCTCCGGGCTTAAGTGACGCATCACTATTTCTAGTATTCAAAATAGGTATAAGGTATCAATAGGTATCAATCACCCAGCGTGTCGAGTTATCGAATTTTTTTAGAGCAAAACAATCCAAATTTGTTTTGCGTTGTCAGAAAGGTTCCTTTCATTATGTATATACTTACGATCTTTCCAGCACATCAAGGGGGAAGCTGGATTATGACTTGTCTATGATGTCTATGAATAATGTTTAAAGGCTCACTTATCAACATTGGAGATTCCCAGAAATTTGACTTTTCCCATGTCCGAGTCCATGATTTGCTTGGCTATGCCACAACATTTGGCATACAACCAGCAACTACTTCTTTCGAATGAAATTGTTAACACGAGAGTAAAAAACATGCTGGAATGTTTTCGAACTATAAATCTTTTAAGAAACGTCAAACTAATCGAATAGACACTTCATAACAGTCAGACAGAGCGGCGGCAAACAAGACGGGCGGGTCTCCTGGCAACTCTGCTACCCCGGTGGGTGATTCCCGATATAAAATGCGTTCATGATGCTGTCGCTTTAAAACCTGTAGAAGTGCTAATGACTTTTTCTTAATTTTGTTGCTTTTTCGTTTCGCTTCTTTTGTAATGCTCATCAGTAGCTGATTTGCATACATAGACAGATTTCTCTTTTTGCTCTGAGGCTTTTGAGTAACTTTCATATTTAGAAACAATTTTGCAGTAAATAACATTAAGAACCAATACAAGTCCGGTCGAGCTGTGCGGGTACGAGCGCCAAAGACAGGGCGCTAGTGCTGGGGAACGTGTGTGGCGTTCTAGCGGATGGACTGGGGGGCGGGCTTCACATGCACTTTTTGCCGAACCTCAGCTTGCTCAAGTCGTGCTTGTTATTGTAACTAGTTGATTTTTTTGCTCCAACTATAAACCATGAAATCGAACGGTGAGCGTGAGCGCACATCATCGATTGAATAGTTCGGTTGGCAGCCGGGAATAGCGGCCGCCTGGTTGTGGCTACGGCTACTTTATAAACCGATGCCATAGTACCTGTTTGGTTTATTCGCCTAAAAGGTGTTGAGCAGTTAAGACGTTCTGTGGCCAAATCCACTGTTAGCCAGAGCAGAAGTGAGAGAGAATATAGTGAAAAAATATTCTAGTAGCAGCGCGAACGCCAATAGATGAACCACAGCGCTTTTTCAGCAAGTGATTCTGTGTAAGTGACCCCTGGCTGTTTGCTAATGAATTAAATATTGATTGCGAACGCGAAAATAATCACCAAATACGACGCAATTCGGTGTTGGTAGATGCTGTGCGTCTTACATAAACAGGAGGTCCGCGGCGCTGCGTCCTCTGTTTGATTGGAGCTGATTACCAGCAGGCGAGCGGTTTCATCGCTCCGAACGAAATCGGTAACAAGTTCGCAACAACACCGAACGGCAGCCAGACGTGGTCGTAGAAATTAGAATAGAATACCGACTGCGCTGCTGGGAGGACCGCGCCGCGGCCAAGGCGGTTCGCTTGACTTCCAGAGTTCTCGCCACTCGCCACAACGATTTTGCGTCGCGTAAGCGATTTTTGTTTGTACGGTGTGTCTCAGTGCTGCGGATGTGTTTTGCTTTCTGTTTGTCTCATTTGCGCGATCCGATGGCCGTTGAAGTTTCCTGTTTTGTTGTGGTTTAATGTGCAAGATAATTTGGCTTTGAGCTCGGCTGCGCAGTGTGTGCTCGTGTTTGCTTGTGTGTAAGTGATGTTATGGTAGTTGGCGTTCTTTTTCTAATATTTTGTAATGCATTAAAATATGATTTTGGAAAGCAGCCTCGTAAAAAGATCAATAATTCAGATTCTGAGAGAACTGGAACATCAGGCGCGTAGGTGCGTATACATAGGTCACGTGGTAGGAGAGGGCGCCCTTGAGTAGGTAGTCTTTTTGAAGAAAGTTCTAGACGGTGAAAGCATCATTGAAACGATTTATAAGTAACACGCAAAAAGTCAGAAATCGAAAAGTCCTCTGAAACGTTGGATATGGTCAGGATCATCAAAGTAATCAAAACAGAGTGAAATGTAGCTGGATGGTCAATGTATGCATACTTATGTATATAAATGATCAACAGCAGAAAATTTTATTTTATTGAAAAAGCAATGTAAATGTTCTGGCTTTTTTTTACTACATATCCCATAAGTGTTGGGTTGAGATTTTGGAAGTGCTTAAAGCTAGAAGTGTTGGACAGAATGTTGCTGTGGTACCCGTAATTTGATAGCGGCTTGACTTGACTGCCGTTTTGAATAACCTGGGACAGTACCAGTCTATTTATGTAGCTGAGGTTCGTTGATCTACCCTGCAAACCGCAGACGTCCGTCTCGTTTTGTTGTTTCAATTTGCTGATCATTTCAATTAACAACGACACGAATATTCGCTGTGTGAATATTGTTCGTAGGGGCTGTCTGCATTGCCAGTAGATACTTCGTATCCAGCCGAAAGCCGAAACGTGCCGTTGTAAATGACGTCACGCCAGAATAACCGGTTGAATTGACCACTCTGCCATTGTGCTTACATACTGTTTAATTACTCCTCGCTACTTTGCGGCTGGATTTTCCATGCCATCGCTAGGATTTTTTGTTTTGGTTCTTTTGCTGGCAACCGTTCGCAATTAGCACCAAAATGGTCTTTGCTGCTTGATAAACTTTGCATCACCACGTAATTAGTCTTTAATAATAAATTGTCATCTGCTACTTCACCCAAGCGGCTTGAAGTCGAGCAGCTTGAACTAGATAACATATACAGAAATGGCTGGGCATAAATTTTAAACTCTTCGAGAGTCTTTAAATGTTTTGCAAATATGATAGGTGAAAGGCCAGAAAGACAACAAAGGGATTGCTGGATGTGGTGGAAATTAGTATTTTTCCCCACTCATTTACATTTCGAAAGCATCTTCATTGCACAAGTTAAAAAAAAAAATGCCAACCCAGACGATTTGTTTTTCACGATCAGCAACTTTTGAATGCGGCTTCATTTGTGAATACATCAGCTCAATTATAAAGCGAAACTGTTATCACTATTGCTGATGTCCGCCTCATCTACTTAAATTGCTATCGCCGCAATTTAGATGCACCGCAGCACGTGCAGCAACATAAGTGCTGCAATTACTCGTCACAACGAGATTGCAATTACACCTTCTATTAAATAGCAGACCTTTCTTTTCTAACTATGCAGTGGCGGATTCAGGGGGTTTTGGGGGTTGAAACCCCCCGAATTATTTGGATCTACTTTAAAACAACATACAAATTAAAAGACATTTTTCGGGCATTTTATGAATATTAAAGAATTACTTTTTGAAACCCCCCGAAATATTTTTCTGAATCCGCCCCTGTAACTATGTAATAGTAGACAATGAAGCAGGAATAGTCTGGTGTTTTAAACATTTCATTAGTTTTAGTTCTGATTTATTTTATAGCAAAACAACTTGTTCGCTTTTGAAATTAATAGACATTTTTGTATGTATCGGATTTAGTTTGGTGTGCAAAATAATGAATTATTTCAATTTGAGATTTTCGAAAAGTGGCTGTGACGGTCGAGGACTTGCTTCAAATACTCCAGTGTTGAGTCGGAGACCATCTTTAACCCTGGAATAGTAACCTTAGTTAAGTTTAACAGCATCGCAAAGTTCGCAACGTTAATCAAATTGACTAACATTACTGTTCCGAAGCGACGCCTATGTATAATTAGTACATATATGAATATATATTTAGTATATTTGACGGTTTGAAATTGCTTTTGATAAGGACTTGGATTGAGTCTAGAATCCTTGTTAGGTCTAGTCATATGTCGAAAGTAAACTACAAGTATTTTGCCTTCTATCTTTCGCAGCCAATAAATCATGTGGAAAGTTATACTGATTTGCCTCGTAATTGGCGTGGTAATGAGTGCCGAAGGAGGTACACAAAAACTGCATAGATCGAAAAGAAGGCCTGCAAATAGATTAAAATATTCTATTCCACTAGCATATCGCAAGCGCTCCGCGAGTACCGGAGGCTATGCCGGTGCTGGTGGTGGCGCCGGTAGCTACAGCGGCACCTACGGCGGCGGCTACGGCGGCGGCTACGATGCAGACGATTTTGACTACGGCTACGCTCCCGACTTTGGCTTTATCGACCCATTCCAGTTCCACCAGCAGCTGACCGCGCAGATTTTCGCCCAACAAGCTGCACAAAATAAGTGAGTACGCGTGTACGGGCTTGTTCGGTTGTTGTTGCGTCTGCGCGCAATTTGGTGTTTTGGTGTTTGGTCTGCCTGTTTATCGCCGAACGGCTGCATGAGTGCGCGCGCCTCTATCTTACACTATTTGCTGAAGTATAACACTGCTAATTCACTGCTAATTCGCTTTCTCTATTTTATGCTTCTGTTAACGGCTAATTTGCTTAGCGCCCTTGCTTCAACATTTTCCTCAGGTCCTGCAAGTGCCACAGCTGATGCCTCCTCCTTGCCGGACGACAAGTAATTATTTCGCCTAACCGCTTTGGCTTTTATTCAGTTTATGCAAATGCCAAGTTGACAGTGTGCCACGGAGACTTTGTTGTATTTGAAACTTATTTCGGTGCTAACGAGTCTTCTGTCTTGCAGCCACATCCAGCAGCAAATTGCGCAGCAGCAAGCCTACTTTGACGGGATCAGACGCCAGAACCAATACAGCAATGGTGGCTACAAGTCCCACCGCTACGCGCCAAATTATGCCGCAGCTAGCGGATCTATAGGGCCCGGCGGACACTACCAGACCGCATACATCAGCCCTGAGAACCCGGTACGTGAATGTGAAGTGCTGATCGTATCCGTTGAACGACGTGTGCGGATTTCATACAGAGCAATATCTCGGATGCAGTAGTAACTACAACATGTTTCTTTTGTTGATTTCTTGCAGGCGATACCGAACATAAGTAATCGGTTCGGCGGCAGCACCTCTCCCGGCGGTTACAAGGGCGTGTCGGTCAGCTCGTTTTCTAGCAGCTCTGACATCAACGGCCATAGAACTGGCCAGCGCGGCGCTCAGACGACAATCAATGACAATGGCAAGATCACCTCATACAGGGTGCACTCCTAACCTGTGGAATTGCGCTGCACACAAGCTGGAATTTATTAGAGCAAAAAAGT
This sequence comes from Melieria picta, assembly GCA_964056695.1. Lineage (NCBI taxonomy): Eukaryota > Metazoa > Arthropoda > Insecta > Diptera > Ulidiidae > Melieria > Melieria picta. The sequence continues at coordinate 66,016,021 of OZ057399.1, forward strand.
ATTTAAGCCAATTTCCAACTGTGGTAAAAGGCGCCAAAAAAAGTAGAAAGGTACACACCACAATTTGTAAAGCAGAGATTATGGAAAATGAAATATAAGTAAACATCAATATTTACTATTATGCCGACAAATTTATATAGTAGAATGATTTTGAAGTAGAAAATACTGTAGTAAAATATTGGCTATTGTTTGGATCTGTCGTTTTTTAATGGGGTGCTGAACAAACGCACAGCCTCACCTGGCTATAAATCGGCTTAAAATGTATTGCTGATTCGTTTTCGGGCTGACTAGGTCCAACAAGGAAACTCACTTTTAAAAATATAGCTTTTGCCGATTATTTTCTCCACCAACTATTAATTTTAAAATTATAAAGCTAGTGTGAGCGTGATTTGGTGTTGTAATGTAACTTCATTGAAAACAAACTTGAAAAAAGTGAAAAGGGTGGAAATGTGGGACTGTACTGTGCTCCGAGCGATTTGCTGCTCAAACGCATTAAAATGTCTTTTGCCGAAGCATCTCTGTGTGCATGGAGTAAGTGTTGTCAAGATTTCATCAGAATTGAAGGCCAGATTGCCAAAGTTTTAAATGAATAGAGTGTGTGCTCTTGGATCATTACAAAAATACATGTTCCTGTGTTAACTAACAAAAAAAAACCAAATAATATAATAATAATATAATCAATAAAAGCAATATAATCAATGCTTGGTTCGGTAGTCGGATTTGGGCATATATTATACATACATAAATCAAAATGTTCAGAATCGAGAGCGGCGCAATAACTGTCGTCAAAGTAGCTATGAAAACAAAACAAAAAAACCTATAAATAACATTGTCGCTGAAGGAACTAAATGTGGAAAAAGAAAAACCAAAGTTTATTTCCGATACCCAGCCGGGCTTTTTTGAGAGTCAAGGTTTTCTACCAGTATCAGTGTTTGAAAACACATCGCATAGTACGAGTACATATACGTATCTGTAGATTATTTCAAATTCAAGTGTTTCTATGCGTAGGGGAGAACGGGTGATACTTTAGTCCATCGGGTTGCATACTTACATGTAAGTACTTTTACTTGTTTCAAAATAAATAATTCGTATAGTTATAAAGTATTTCAAAAAGCACCCCTTGAACGCCAATATAGCATACTGTATAAACTATATACAGTCGTGTCTGGATATAGTGAACTAATTATTGCAAGGCCTGTTCACAGTATTGAGGTTGTTCACTATATCATGGTTAACATTTTTGTTCAAAAACTCGTTTTATTTGCTCAAAATACACTTTTTGCTTTTTGCTTGAAATTGTTTTCAAAATTTTGTTCAATATTTAGAGGCTTCATGTCAAAATTTGGGTTTTTACTATGTATATCGAGGTGTTCACTATATCGAGGTGTTCACTATACCCAGACACGACTGTATATCGATGCTGAAAAAAACGAAAAGCTAAACGTCTCTATGTGTAGGTCTGTTGCAATGGTTCGCCTTGCACTTTCGTGTGGTTGAGACGCATTACATTCGAGAACAAAGTATACAAAAAATAATTATTTTTATTGAGTGTTTTCAGTGTTTTGGTTTCGATGTTCGTACAAATACTTTACGTATTTTCATTATCTGCAATGAACTTGTTTTCTCTAGGTCATCAAGTATATATTAATTAATTCAAGTTTCTTTGGTCCTGAAGCGTTTACCTAAGTATGTACTGATGTGTGTGTGCATGCAGCATTCGGAGCTACACACATACGCAAAGTAACGCTCTATTTGGAACGCACCTAGACCGGCCCTTATCAGAATATACAACATTCAGTCTGCTTCTCGGAAAGCTTAAATACGAATACGCGAATTAACATGCTGTCATGATTGAGGCGATTTCGATCCGGTCGAAAATCGAGTTGAAAATTAATTTAGTGGTCGGAATTCATTTCATTAATAAAAAGTCGGTGCTGGCGTTAACACGTATTGGACTCAGACTTTAGTTCTAGCATAAAAGTGAAAAGTGATTCGAGCGGTTCTGGAAGGATGAACAAGAGCGTCATTGTGCTGGCCTTGTGCCTCTGTGCTGTTGCCGTTGCAGGTAATTAGTCGCCCATTAAATTCATGTTAGTTGCCGAATTATGTGTCACAAATTTGGAATTATGTTGGTCTATCAGATATTCGGCAGAGGCTGCAACACAAAAGTCCCTGCAAACACTCTTAATTTCGTTTACATCTGTATGGGCCTCTTTTAACTTTTCCCTAATTAATCTCACCTACAAAACTTTCTCGTTGTGGTGCTTCTGTGAGGTCATTTTGCAAGTCTTTTTAAGTGAATCGTGAAGCTGTTGAATCAGCATGAATGAATCAGACTTACATACTTCATAAATTTCTTGTACATATAGAGCTTGCGAACATGTTTAATCCACTCGTACAAAAACTGCACTACAATAAATACTCCTGACTTAAGGACTGGATAAGGACAAGGATTGATATGGGAATGAAACGACAACCTACGTGGTCGTCACCTCTGACGAAAATAGAACATTTTTGTGACAATTATTGAACTCACAGAGGAGTAATATGCAAAAAAAAAAATTCTATAAAAACTGCCTTCAAGAAGAAACTACTAAAAAAATTACTGCAGCGGGATTCTACGACAATTGATAGTTCCCATTTGCTGTCTGCCGTCTAACTTAAATGTAATAATTCTAATTATACACATTGAGGCAATTGCTGTCAATTTAGTCGGCTATCATATCTGTGTTACTAAGCATCGTGGACTGAACCGAATTAAGAATTTCAATTAAAAGAATTTTGGCCGCCGATAGCTTATGAACTCTCGCATTAAAATTCGTTAGAAGCTTCGCGTGTTATCACCAGTGAGCTTAAGGGGAAATTAAATAATAATTATGCAATCTCTCCGAATGTGGCCCGAGATAAGAACATCCTGTCGCATGGTAATGAATGAAATGGAACTTTGTCGTCATAAATGCGATTTAGTGGTCGAAGCGGATAATGATGCTGACAATCAGTGATGCTGACCTTTTTTGCTGTCCTATTGAGCTTTAAATTATACGCATTTTCTCGTAATATTTGAAATAATTTTCTTTTTTTTCAGATGACTTGGAGGGCAGGTAACTACAACTTAACCTTGTTTGGAATATAACAATTTGCTCGTTCTTCAAGTTAATAATGCTTATTAATTTTTTCTTCTCATTTTATTTCATTTTTGTGCAAGACATAACTTTCACATTTTGTAAGTACCTGAACAATAAAGGAATATTTTTGCTATTCTTGAAGAGAATTCCTAATTGGCGTGGTACACAAATATTGGCATTAAATATATATACACTCATAATTTTGCAATCAAAATTAATTTCCCGAAATTATTTAACCGAAGTCAGTAATGAGTTTAATGACTTAAACATTTTTCTCTAGGCACTACAGCCAACACCACCAGACAGTTCAGGAAGCTAAGCAAAAAATTGGTGATACTTTAGGCTCGAGTTATGATGGGTAAGTCACCCTTGCAGTTGTTTCACTACGACCGCGTGCCTAACTTCAATTTTTGTCTAGCCAACATCAAACTTCATTCGAAGAGGTCGGTTCGTATGGCGGCGTTGGTACAGTGGGGCTCTCCGGCGGTGGCGGTCATTCTGGACTATCTGGTCTCTCCGGGTCATCAGGTTTTTCAGGCTCATCTGCGGGCGCATCCGGGCTCTCAAGTTTGTCGGGATCTGAGTTGTCGGCTTCAAGTGGCATGAGCGCAAATAACGCTGCCTCCTTTGGGGCAAGCCATTCTGCCAACTTTGGCGCGTCGTCATCTGCATCATTTGGAAGCAGTTCGAACTTTGAGAGTGGAGGCAGTACTGGTTCCTCTGTGGTAATACCAATCGCTGCCGGTGGCGTGTCAAGCAGCTTTACTGAGCATTCTGAGAACGTACAGCAGCAGGTAGTGCCCGAAATTGTTGTATCCGGTGGTTCGGGTGGTCATGAGAGCTACGTGCACCATGAGGAACGTCGTACCGACAGCAAAGCGGTACCTATTGTGTACACTGCTCCCTCCGGTGGTCACGAAAGCTATGTTCATCACGAAGAGCGTCGCACCGAAAGTCAGCCTGTTATTCAATACACTGCACCATCGGGTGGTTCCGAAAACTACGTTCATCATGAGGAACGCCGCACTCAGAGCCAGCCCGTCGTTCATTACACGGCGCCATCTGGCGGATCAGAGAACTACTACCATCACGAGGAGCGTCGCCTCCAAAGCCAGCCCGTCATACAGTACACAGTCCCAAGCGGTGGATCAGAGAAGTATGTCCACCACGAAGAACGCCGCGTTCAGTCACAGGCAACACCCGTCATACAGTACACGGCCCCATCTGGCGGTCATGAGTCATACGTCAAATACCGCAAGGTTACCACTGCCTCACAGCCACAAGTGTTGGTGCAACCATCCGGTGGCTTACAATCATCGTACATTCACCGCAGCTCTTCGTTGGCCAACTCTGGATCACAGCTCGGTGCTCTTCTCAGCGGGGGCCTTACTTCGAACACAGCATCCAACTACAATGCTCAATCCGGAATGAACGCTGGCTTTGGTAAGGAGTTCAAAAGTGTTAAAACCCGGTGGCAACATTAAGCCAGGTTTCTTGCAGGTTCAAGTGCGCTTACTTCCAGTGGATTCGGTGCTCACCATGGATTGGGTACCTCTGCCAATAGCGCTCTTACCAGTAGTGGCCAATTGGGCTCTAACTTCGGTGCTCAGTCGAAATTCGGTTCATCTTTTGGAGCAGAGTCGAACTTCAACTCCAAGTTTGGAAGCAGCTTCGGTGCCGAGTCGTCATTCGGATCAGGCATGAGTTCGGGAGCTTCATCCGGTTTAGCTTCATCCGCCCTGACTTCGTCCGGCTTGGGCGTTTCATCGGGCTACGGCTCATCAGCAGGTTTAAGCTCATCGGGCATTCACCAGTACATGACCGAGGCTGAACGTCTGGCGAAAATGCAAGCCCAAGGCATCAGCGTTGGCGGAGTACGTACTGGTGCCAGTCAATTCGGTGGCACGAACTCTGAAAATAGCTTGGCCGGCGGATTTGGTGGCGTGAGTGGACTTGGCGGCGGTTATGGCAGCGTTAGCGGAGCCGGCGGTGCTGGCAGTGGTTACAAAACCAAGTCATGGGAAAAAGCCTCCAAGTGGGCTTCTCAATCTGAGGTAAAGTAGCAACAACTTCTTGCGAGATCTTTTTCGTAAATTGCCGCCTTCTGTCTTTAGTTTGGTTCTGATGGCCAAGTAAAAAACTACAAGGAGCTGTCGACTGGCGAGAGCGAGCAGTATGATGTCAATGGCAAACGCGTCGGCTACAAGGCAGCCACCACTACGCTGGACGACAACGGCAAGGTCAGCAGCTACAGCTTTCATACTTAAATAACTTATTCGAAGGCGTTGCAGTACGTAACGATCTGAAATACATTACAATATGTGCTCATACATTATATGCATTGAAAATACTAAATCGAAATAAAGAATAATTTTTTATTTGAATTGTGATTTTTAACACGGATAAAATCAGGTTAGCTGAACTATTCTTCTATTTTCTGGAGAACGGGTTGTCCAGCTTGCCGTCCACCACTTCTACAACTGCAGTTGGCCGCAAGACTCCAAACCCGCGACTGCTGTCCCGTCGTCTACGATTGTCCACGAGCGATGTTATGCAGTAGCAGGGCTTCCAGTTTGGCGCTCGATGGTTTGTTACGGCATTTGGCCGGTAGGGTTCGTTGTGCACGCGCTCCGTTGTCCACAAGCTGGTGCTGGGCACATAGCTGTTCCAGCCATCTCCACGACGGTAAACCGATCCTCCGCCGCGACTATCACCGGAACCCGTGTATACGGGCACATTGTTTGGGTAATACTGCGGGTAGTAGTAGGCCGGTCCTGAGCGGCCCGCGCCCTCGTAGCTGCGTCTCTCGGAGGAAAAATTCGGATTCCAGTGCATTTTGGGGTCATAGGGCTTGGGCGGCTTGTGAGTGGTACCCCCGCGACCCTTGTAGATGGGTACACTGGCATCTTCTGCGAAAGGTAGAAGATAAAACGATAAGATGCGTGCACAGTATTAGCAAATCTATGTCGACATTCGACCACATACCTTTGCCTCCGCCCTGCGCCGAACTTGTGGCATTTATGTCAGCTTCGCCATCGGCTGTTATTTCGAAAGTGATGTCCGTATGTATGCCGACCCGCTTCCTGTGCTTCCCCACATCTGCTACTTCCACACTTTCCTTGGATTCTACGCAAATATTGCAAATCTCAATTTATTTAAAATTCACTTTAGCGAAATGTTTACTTTGGGTTGGGTTGTCGTTTACCTTTGGAGTTGTGAGTGTCTCCCGTGTCGACAGTTACGCGCACGCCATGAATTTTCGGGCCGGATTTGCCGCTGCTGCTGGTGGTTGTGCTTGCGTCACCCATACCACCGCCGTCGTTGTTTCCACTTGCTGTACTCTGACCACCATCTGCCCGGCCCTGCACTGCGCCCGGTGCAATCGGGACTATTGAGTTGTTTTTATGTTCCCCGTCGTCAAAATCCAGCTTTGGTGACACTTTATTCGGTTGACCTGGTTGTGTGGCCACGATTAACGTGAAATGGCAAATAACATGAATCGAGTTTTAATTGAGAACGTTGGAAAAGGAGCACAAACATTCGTTTTTATTTTGCAAATGCGATGCGAATAATTAATCATAAATGTTATTTGTTGGCTGTGATAGTTTCACTGAATTTTAATTTCAATAGTTACGAGATTAGTAAATCCTTTAAGGGAGAAAAAGTTGTGCGCATGCGATCTTTATTGCCTAGGAGTTGGACGGGGTTTTCTCCAATTTCTTACTTAGAGGTCTTTTGTACGGATTCCTCTAAAGCCTTCTTCAAGGGGTAAGTCGCTATTTTTGCGACGAGTCTTAATGAACAGTTGTTTTTACAAATTAATACAAGCACTATCACGTTTTGGCGTTTGTCAATATTTTGAAAGTTTGGGTATTCGGGAATCCCTCTAACCTTCCACATTGTGTTGACAGAGCACTACAATCACTGCGACGTATGTTAGGCAAATAATTTTTGGAAAAAAGTGCACTGTCATTGCAGCAGATGGCATACGCACACGAACTGCTTCACAGATTATCCAATTCGGTTGGAGCACTTCAAGTGGCTGGAGTGATTGGAGATTGAAATATTTGCTGCACGACTTTCGCCTTACAAGCTCAACGACTTCGCTGAACTAACGTAAGTAACTTTTCAAATACAGCGTAGAACCTTCAACGGCTGGTTCTCAAACTATAAAAAAAGTACAAATTCAATGAAAGCCGAAAAAAATTAAAACGCAGACAAAGCACGAACAAAAACGCAAGACGGCAGCGCAAAAACTTCAAATTTAAATATATTCGCCGAGAATTCCATGAAATTACCTGTAGTTGATTTTCATACATATTAAGTCGTTAGCGCATGTTCGCCTGAGACCGACGATCGTCGGTTTAATAGTCGATAGCATCTTCACGCTACCGCTGGCGATTGTTGTGTCTATTGACGGGTTGTTGTTGGGCAGTGGTGATGACTGATGCTGTTGCCGCAGTAAGGTGACGCCGCTGTCGACAATGACGGTGGCGGTGGCCGCAGGGTAACTGCGTCGTCGCTGAACGCTGACCAGGCCGCAGCGACTAATTGTCTCTAATCAGCTAAAATAATCTCGTGTATTTCATGTCTTATGTTGTTTCTCCAACCTCTCGCAATACTGCCATTTTTTGTTCCACCAATATGGTACATCACAACAAAACCTTTTTTTATTTATTCATAAATGTTTGAGAAGAATTTGCGCGGCTAACACTCGGCTGTTCTTGAGATTGATCCGCCGATATGGGGTTTTTATCTCGTCATTACTCAGCGGCTGTGTTGTATCTCGTAGTTTCTAGTAATTTTATTGTAGCGATTTTCGCACCGTTACAACAACATCAATGAAATGCAAATGGAGTACTTGCAGCAATTACATTGTTATTGCCATTTCGACACTTGGTGGGTGTTTGGTTTGTTGTTGCATTGCTGCTCGTCTGTCGGTCGGAACCGCTCTGCCGCCAAAGTGTGTCGCTCTGGTTCGAATGTGAGTGGCTGCGTGCTCGCATGTGTTGCTGCAGTACGTTTCACGGTCGTAACTGGCGCTAAGCGTTCGCATAAATTGCCAGAGCGACCATTGCCGGGTGACCGGTGGCCACAGACAGCCGAGTCAGCGCTTTGTGTTACAAGTCGCATTGCAATAAAAAATGGCAGGCGTAGCCTTTACTGGTCCGCACTTCCGCTGCAAAAAGTGGATGTTCAATTCCATTTCTTGATGTGAGGGTCATTGCCAATTAGAGTAGATGAGGCATTTTGCATTGCTGTAGGATGTGCCAAAGCGGCAGGCCAAAACCAAGCGCGATTTTGTGGCTGAAACTTCGCTTTTGGGTTTTAGTGTGTCGTCTCAAAATTAATGGACAGCGCAAGCAAAGTAAATATCACAACAACAAAAGCAAATCACAGATAGTCAGTTCAATCTATTTGGCATAAAGACAATTGAAATTAATACTCAGTGCAACAACGACAGCAATGAGTTGTGCGCGAACCATAAAAAACCGCTGATAACGGCCAAGTGAAATGAACATGCAGCGACATGACTTTGAGCAATGGACGCGAAGCGCTGTGATGTTCCAGCAGCACAAAGTGGCAAATGCGATTATGCCCGGTGGTTGCCGCAGAGTCGAACTGGGCGAGGATATGGAGCGGATGACGACCTTACCTTTTGCACACTCCACACTCGTCTACACACACATGCGGTGGCTGCCTTGCGTCTGCCACCCTCAGATGGACAACACGCCATTGTGGAAGGGGTGCCCGCTACCGCGTCCTTCATGCGTGATGAGCCAGTTGCAGAAACTACAAAGCATATTAAAGTGATGACATCGGAATCCATCTGCTTAATAGTGTTTTTCTACAAGAAAACAAGGGAAGAAACAACAACCAAAGTAGGAATTCGAAATCCAACAATCCTTAAGATTAAAAATGTAGACACGAACGAGTGCTTCCAGGAATATACCCCAGAGGGGGTAGAGTGAGTGTGTCAAAATCTGTCTGAACATAAGTATATGTAACCCCAGCCGCCCTTATCTCCGTCACAACAAAAGTATTGAGCTTAGCGCCGGGCACTGTGGGCGGCGAACAGCGATTTATCTGTTCGGGATTGAAATGCACTTTTCGTGCCCCCACAACAGCGCGGCTTTCCTAAAGGTCTTGTAAGAATTGCAACTGTGTGACCCCTGCACTTTTGCAGTCACAATGGCTGCACGATGGTTATTACGCAATCGATGTAATTTATGACTCGGCATTAGTGCGCTCGAGTGACGATTTTTGGGTTCGCCTTGCAGCCCAACCGTCTGACATAATAGAGTAGCGCTCAGCCTTTAATTATGGTGCAATTAAAAAAGGGCTATTGGCAATCAATGACGCACAAAGTTGCAGCTAACACTGTACTTTTGCAATTTGCAGCTTATGGCACATTCTGTGTACCACGAACGAACGAACTTTACGAGTGTGTAGAATGCAATAGAAAAATAGAATAGAATAGAAATAGAATACAATCAAAATTTAGAAAAATTGTCGATTATGAATTGCAGCGTGCTCAATGAATACAGTATATGTAACTGCATATACTATATGTACATATAAGATGTACAAATCCCATGTACTTTCACACCATTATTGCTATGAAATTCTTCTGAGATTTAAACTTTTCTAAACTTACTATATAGATAGTTTAGGTACAGTACACAGCAAGGTGAAACATTTATAAGAGTGAGAGTTCCCGCGTTCTTATAAGCGAGTAGTGCGGGTCGTACAGCGTAATTTAAGTGCCACCTGGCTGCCGGTAAGAATATATTATGTTGTCCGTGCGCGCATAACCGTATAATATTTGAATCTACAACGTAAATACAATACATTTGCGCATATTTAATTGGTCGATAAGGTTTCCAATATGCTAGTCATCCAGCCCAAAGCCAATTAAAGCGGCACTGCTACTGCATTTCCGGCAACATGTCAAAATAGCTTAAGCGACACTTTGCCGGGAGTCTACAGCTCGGCTCCTTCCAGCTTCTTTAACCCTCATCGGTCCCCTGTAAGCGCACGCATACAATTTTGATCTTTAACCTTGAATAAAATAAAAACGGTTCAGCGGAATGACCTTGTATTTTGCAAAGTAGAATTATTTTGCCTGAACAGCCAAAAAAACCCGTTTTTGAATTTGTACCCTTACTGTATTTGCCTGTGCAGTTATAGTTACGAATCGGTCCCTGTGTATGTGCGCGCATACACATAAGCAGATTTGTAGATTTATAGCACGCTCTTATTTTTTCGTTTTATGAAATTCAGTTTGTTCTGGAACACACATAAGTGAAGTTTGTTTGCGCATTTATTTGAATTTTGGTTGTGTTTCGAAGTATTTGATAAAAAATGGATAGAGTTTTACGTGAACGAAGGCAGCGAGATGAACTAGAAATGGATTTTGATTTGGAAAGCGAAGCGGGCGAATCTCCGTGCAATAGTGACGATGATTTTGCATTATCAGACGAGGAGAATGATGAAAGTGAAGTTAGCGTGCATTCGGATGAAGACGACATTGAGCCACTTGAGAAAATGCAGCAAATCCTGAAAAGAAATATTTTTCAAAAAATAAGAATATTGAATATTTATCGCAACCATTTGAAATAAATCGAAGAAATTCATTTCGACGTGCAGAAAATTTCACTTCAGGTAAAAACCTACCCTCTTTGTTATGGGTTCATGTTCATTATATGTTTCATTTTTGTTATAATTCAGGTCCAAAAGCATTAGCAGCTGCTAATATAGTTGGTGTTTCGTCTGCATTTCACATGTTCCTTCGACCGGTTGAGAATATTATTTTGAACATGACGAATTTATATGGTGTGCGAAAGTACAAAGACGAATGGGAAAACATTGATTTGGACACTCTGCACGCATACTTTGGATTGTTGCTGCTTTCTGGTGTGTATCGGTCATACGGTGAATGTGTCACTAAACTGTGGAATGAAGAAACTGGTCGGGCAATATTTAGAGCAACAATGTCTTTGAAAATGTTCAAGCGTATCCATGGTTGCATTCGATTTGATGACCGCGAACAACGTATGGCCAACACTGCATCTACAAGTACTTCTGTTCGTGACAAATTGGCACCGATTCGAAATGTATACGATAAATGGAATCATAATTTGAAAGCTGTATACACACCAGGAAAAAACATTACCGTAGATGAACAGTTAGTTCCGTATCGTGGGCGATGTCCGTTTCGTCAGTATATTCCATCCAAGCCGGCGAAATATGGCATCAAAATTTGCGACTCAAAAACCTGGTATGCATACAACACACAAATTTATGTTGGTCGGAATCGTAATGCCACTCCTGAACGCAATCTCGGACGGCGTGTTGTTTTGGATTTGGTAGAAGGACTTTCTGACAGAAATGTAACGTGTGACAACTTTTTCACTTCGTATGAATTGGTAGAAGATTTGCATAAGAATCGCATGACTATTTTGGGAACAATAAGGAAAAATAGGACTGAAATTCCTTCAGTTCTACTCGACATGCGTCAAAAGCCAATTTATCATAAAGAAGTTGTATATGAACATAAATTGCAAGCAGTTATGTTGTCATATGTTCCTCGCCGGTACCGATTTGTGACATTGCTCATTACATACCACAATGTTGTCAGCATAAATGAGAATAGTGAACAGAAGAAACCGAACATCATTGAAGACTACAACAAAACCAAGAGTGGAGTTGATACTGTAATACTCCACAGAAACAAGTTGTACAACACAGTTTATTTATATCTAATGTCTTTTATTTAGTTTATTCAATTTCTTTAGTAAGGCACAAAATACACATTACTTGTCAGTCACTGCAACTCAACGAAACAATAATCTCTCTACATCATGTTGCCACCTGTACTCAATCTCCCCACATAGATCAGTGCTGCCACAGATACTATGGATCAAATGGTGGCTACGTACACATGCAAACGAAAAGTCAATCGGTGGCCAATGGCAGTATTTTGTAACATGCTTGATGTTAGTGCGTTGAATGCATTCGTGACGTTCATTGCATTGTTCCCGAATTGGAAAAATTCTAAAACGAACCATAATATTCGTCGTCGCCTTTTTATCGAGCAGCTTGGATTGAATCTCGTTGAAAAACAGATCACTAAACGTAAAAAACAACCTCAAAGTAATGATGCTTTCAGTGTTATTCGAAGAATTCGGGGGATTCGCCATTTACCAAGTACATCAAAACGAGGCCGATGCTACATCTGCACATATAAAAATAACAAAAATCTTTTTGCCACACGCTGTGAAAAGTGTAGAAATTTCATTTGTGCTGAACATAATTTCAATTTATGCGAAAAATGTACAAATAATTGACAAAAGTTAAAAATTCAATTTTTTTTTCTAATATATGTAATATTCTAATTTTAATTTCATTCTAAATCTACCTTTATGAAGTTCAAATGTATTAATATGATAGTAAACAATATAATAAACATAAAAAATCACAAAACATAAATGGTTGTTAATTTTTTTTAGCTTTTTTACAATTAAAAATATATGTGTATGCGCGCGCATACAATGGGACCGATTAGATGTATTTCTCGAGGGACCGATGAGGGTTAAATGCATAATCAATCGTTTTGCATCGTTGTTATTACATTACTATCGTCTATTTCGTAACGCCATTACTAACCAAGGGTGTAATCCACCCACAACTTTTGATTATCCGTTTTACTTATCCATTGAGGTAAAATAAACAAAAACCAAATTTTTTCATAATCACAGCATCAAAACACACCCAGTTACTTTTTAAAAAAATTGTATAAAAGTATCAGCTTTATCCCTCGTCGAGACCAATGGGCCTGGCCAGGCATATTTCATTTTGACGCGTTAATTAAACATAGTTCTAATTTACCTAGCGACTTGTGCTTCCAGGTAGCTTCCTAAAATTTTATTGGCTATCGAATAATGATAAGGATAATTCTGAAAAAGACCTTGAATGGGACGAAAAAAGGATACCCAAATATTCCACCTTAGTCGAGACCAATGGTGCCTGGCCAGACCCTATATATTTTGTATGGAAATACATACATGTAATTTGAGCCTTTTATCTTTTTTTTTTGCATTATTCATTGTAAATATATACTTTTGTGCTCATATATGCGAAGCTGACTTTCATGTTAGTACCCTGTCGGACCTGAGACAACTAGTTTCCAAAATTCATTGGTCTTTCAACTGGTTTTTTGTAGTCAATTGGGCAACTAGTTGTCCAAGTGACTGTCAGCGGATGCAGAAGTCGGTCAGTTCGCGTCTAATCGTTCACGTTCTGCGTGCGCGTTCATAGGCGAGAAGAGACATGAAAATGAAATAATGAAAGATGTCTGTCTCTGCATTTTCACGATCGCGGCTCCAAAAGTATCTGCAAAAGGGCCAAAGCAGCATTGTTCGGCTACCTACTTTCGCGGCTTCAAAACTATTCGCAAAAGAGCCAAGGGACTACCGACTACCTAACATGAAGTAGCAGAAACGAACGGCCGCCGAGTGCTTGCGTTTTGTTTTCGTGCTGCGGCACCTGCTACTGCTATTTCATTTGTGATAGCAGTTGCAGGGAGACGAAATCAATGCTCCAAAAAAGCACAGCATTATCAAACGCTGAGAAGAGCACATGAAAATGAGAGACATGGAGCAGAGAGGAAATGATCAACAAAAATACCATTAGATGTGATGTATCCCTTTCATTTTATGATACTTTTCCTTTGAGCGCGCCATGGAAATTTCCTAAATAACTGCTCAAATTTCTGCGTCGTTGAGCAGGACTGATCCTTTTGCGTTTTTCAGTTTCAGTTGGATTTTTGCGTAGGTACGTGCAGTGTGATATTGCGGAATATTTTGGTTTGTGCTTCATATTAAACAAAAATGAGTAAAAGAACAATAACAGTAAGAGAAATAAAAAAGATAAAATATAATAAACATAAATAATATAACCAGAACTAATACAAAAACAAGAAATAAAAATAATATATAAAAAACAAAACAACAACAACATAATATATAAAATACCAACACAATGCATAAGCACACAATAAAAAAAATCCGCTTTGAGACAGATGTATCTACGCAATGTAAGTATAAATAATAAAGACTAATCAGAATTGCACAAATCTTTATTGAACATAAAAACTTTGTGAAATTTTGTTTGCGTATTTCTTAAATCTATATTTTGTCAAGCCATTTAATTTTTCTTCCAGCCAAAAATGCCGTAAGCAGCTGCGAGAACTGCCTGCTAGCAGTAGCTGAATTAAAGGAAATGAAAGGTATAGCTTTAAATATATAAACTGACTGCATGGTTATTCAAATTAATTTTCTTATTATGTAATAGAAACGATGCAACGACAAAACGCAGTAATTATGGACACACTTGCTGCTCAAACGGCCTTGATAAAAAGCCTCGTCAAGAAGGAGTGTAATGCGAATGCTTTAAAGACTGAATTTCCTGTCAACAATCGGACGGAACTGAAAGCCCTAAATGACAAAATAAACGACGAAAATAAGGATATATACTTGTATGTATGTATTGTTTTTGTTATGCCTTTTTGAACTTAAAAGTCTTAATTTTAATTAATTTATTATTGTAATTTTGTTTACAGGTGAAAACTGTTAAGTCACTCATAAGGGGATTGTTTAATAAAAACATAATTACGGTTCTCTCTATCGAGATAATTGTTGACTTCAATGTCGATGGAAGCCACGGGAAGGAACGACTAAAAGACTACGCAAGACTTTATGGCGTTTTGAAAGGTGTTTATTATTTCTTATTTCGTTCATTAATTGCGTATTCCTCTTTTTTATTATTATGTACTTTTTGTTCTTATTGTTATTATTTATTTTAAATGTTTCGTTATTTTAGTTATTTAATCTCTTTACATATTCTTTTATTTATCTATTTATTTTACTTATTTCTTTGTAAATTTTTTCCTGCTTTCCCATAAATTTAGATAAATTTAAATAGTTATTTATTTATTTTACTGTGTATATTTGGTATCTTATATAAAATTAATTAGTTCTTTATTATTAACTTATTGCAGACGCGGTGGAAGGCGATGATGACCCCGAGGCTGTTTTGCGCCATGCATTCAATGTTCAGAAAAAAAGTTTTTCCGACAAAAGAGTGCAATCAAAAAGAGTAGTCGCGTAGGAAGTAGTGTCGAGTAAGAATGTTTTTCTTACATTCATATATGTATTAAGACTGAATTTTGTATGCATTGCATTTATTGCATTTATATTTTGTTACTGTTTAATATGAATTGATTGTTTTTGTGTTTTGTTTGAGTTTTCTAGTACTTGTTGAATTAAACTACATGTTATTTTGAAAACGTTGTTGTTTCATTTTAACTGGTTAGGAAACTATTCCGAAATCAACTAGTCCTCAAACGCGTCACATGGCAACTAGTTGAAAAATTAGCTGACTAACAACTAGTTTGCAAACTAGTCGCTTTGCAACTAGTCTGCAAACTGGTTTGCTTCGGACTAACCTTGGACTAGTTGCAAATGGATGCAGACGGGGACAATTGACCCTCGCCTAGGACACCGCCATGTTAAAAGGGTGAGTTTGCTCCAAGAAAACGAGTGGATTCTGAGGTCATATATGACTGTCAAGCGACCAGTTGAAAAACTAGACTTGGACCAGTCCGATTTCCTGCAGGGTATGTACACACACGCACACATGGACGGACACATACAAATACGCACATAAACACGCGCGCTTATGTGTATTTTGGGTTTTTTTCTGTATCTTTTTTTGTGTTTGTATTGCTTTCGTCTTCTCTTTCTCCTATTCTCCTATTTTATTATTTGCGTCGTATTCCTTTCATCATAAAATCCATTGAAAACCCATTTTATATGCTTCAAACAACATGCACACATACAAAATAAAGGGGAAAAAAATTTCAACGAAAATGTGTTTTTCTTTACAAATCGGAAATTCCCAGGTCGTATTTTTACTTTTACAGCTTATTGAGGATTTGTCCTACACGAATGGGTAGGTAACAAACTCAAAATATGTGTTCAGCAGGTCAAAAAATGGCTTACAACACACTAGTAAAAACCCATTATTCCCATATAAATACATGTCTTTCGTTTTATGCGCGTCAGTTTCTCTCGAACCGTTGAACGCACAACAATTCACTGTGAAAAATACATTTTATTTCGCGCCAATTTTTAACGTGCCCTTTTGTTATTTGTGTTTTTTTATTTGTTCATAAAAATGAGTGATGAAATCGAGTTCGTATATAACACGCGATTACGTTCAAGAAGTATCAGTGCAGACTTTTATAGGCGCATAACATCGGCATTGGTGAACGACATTCAAAATGATAATAATGATGTTGAGCATGAGGAACACGATCCATTCGAAGACGACGACGATGAGAGAGATGTCGATTATGTGCCCGTCGATGATGCGTCCGACATTGAGAACGAAATTGACATCGAACCTAATGAAATTTTGGACAGCGATGAAGAGGTGGTGATCGATGGACAAGAAGAAGAGCAGCGTGAAATTCCAGCTTCTAATGCAACAACTTTGTATGGGAAAGACGGCACCGAATGGCAAAAAGAACCGAATTTGGCGATTCGTACTCGCGCTCACAATATTATGCGTTTCAGAGGTGGGCCGAAGCATACAACATCCGTTACAATCGAGGTATTCAAACAGTTTTTCACTCCAAACATTTCGTTCATTATAATTTCACAAACGAATCGATATGGACGTGATCAGTTCTTGAAATGGAGTGCTGAAAACCCAGAATCAAGTCCTAAAGTATGGACCGATTTGACTAGCACTGAACTCGATGCGTTTATCGGCATTCTCATTGCCGCGGGTGTAACTCATAATAATATGCAGTTCGCACCACTCTTATGGCAAACAGATGCTCTTCCTCTGTTTCGAGCGGCCATGCCTTTCAAGAGATTCAAGTTATTGACACGATACATTCGTTTCGATGATGGTCGAACACGCGAATTTCGCTTACAATCTGATAAAGCAGCTCCAATTAGAGATATCTGGAATTTCTTGAACGAAAATCTTGCCAAAAACTATGAGCCGTACGAAAATGTCACGATTGATGAGCAGTTGTTTCCATACAGAGGCAAGACACGGTTTACGCAATTCATTCCATCTAAACCAGCCAAATACGGCGTCAAAGTATGGTGGGCATGCGACTCGAGAACAAAATATCCATTGCAAGGTATTTTGTACACCGGAAAAGAAGATGGAGCACAACGAGAAGTGAACCAAGGAGAGAACATTTTGCTGAAACTTGCAAAGCGATACGAGCACAGTGGTAGAACAATCGTGGACGATAATTTTTTCACTACATTGGAGGGTGCGAAACGACTATCCACCATCGGTCTCTCATTCGTTGGAACGATTCGATCAAATAAAAGATGTTTGCCAGAGGAAATGAAAAAAAATCCGTCACGTCCGTTGCTATCAACGCTATTTGGTTTTCATAATAATCTCGTTTCAATTTGCAGCTATGTTCCAAAAAAGAATAAAGCAGTGAATCTAATATCAACCGTTCATTACACAACAAATTGCGTTGGAGAGGCACAAAAACCCGAAGCAATTTTATTTTATAATGCAACCAAGGCGGGTGTTGACAGTATGGATCAGATGGTGACTCATTACTCAACAAAAAGACCAACGAAACGTTGGACATTTGCTTTCTTTTGCAACATGCTTGACGTAATGGGGCTGGCTGCGTTCATCATATGCAAAGAACACGATCGTCTCGATAAAAAGGATGCTCGACGCAACTTTTTATACAATTTATCGAAAACATTGGTAATGCCCAACATCGAAAATCGTATGAATAATCCTAATGTTATCAAACACCTATCATGTCGCCTTGCATTCGAATCATTTTTCGGCCGTTCACTGAACATTCCCGAACAAATGATAGCAACAACTTCCAAAGGAGCCGACACGCTCAAAGGAAGAAAAGACTGCCGCATATGTTCACAAACAGGCGATAGGTTGCGTCGTAAAACTCGGTTTTTTTGTTCAAAATGTAAAAATCCAGTATGCCAACAGCACTCTAAAATTGATTATGTATGTTTTTCTTGCGTTGCTCAAGCTCCAGAATAAAAAATTCCACTTAAAACCCATTCAAAATGCTCTCAAAAACTATACATATGTTCAGAATAAAGTGAAAAAATAAGCGAGAGAAAAATGTGTTTTATTCGAAATTCACAAGTCGTATTTCTGTTTTTTTCTTGTTTAGGTTGTTTACAGATTGCCAAAACCGAATACATAGGTCAGAATTTAAAAATATGTATTGGGTGTACAACTTTGCTTCCGCCGTTTTTTTCCAAAATTAAAAGCTTTATTGCAAAAAAGTTCTTACAGATGTATTATTCAAAGTATTGTCCGTCGCTAGCGACAACTTTCTCCCATCTTTCCGGCAATTTTCGGATCCCGGCTCGAAAAAAGGAGTCCTCTTTTGACGCTATCCATGAAGCAATCCATTTTTCCAATTCTTCGAAGGATTGAAAATGTTGATCTGCCAGGCCGTGTGCCATCGAACGGAATAGGTGGAAGTCAGAAGGGGCGAGATCTGGGGAATACGGCGGGTGGGGCAAGACTTCCCATTTCAGCGTTTCCAGGTACTTTTTGACCACTTTTGCGACGTGAGGCCGAGCATTGTCGTGTTGGAGGATGACTTTGTCATGTCGCTCTTGATATTGTGGCCGCTTTTCTTTTAGCGCGCGACTAAGGCGCATCAGTTGCGTTCGGTAGCGATCTCCTGTGATGGTTTCACCCGGTTTTAAGAGCTCGTAGTAAATCACACCGAGCTGATCCCGCAAATGGCGAGAATTGGGCACATAAACGGACATTTTCGAGCGTGAATAATACGAAAACAAGAACAACTGTCACTGAAACGGCGATGACAATTCGTTAGGCACTGTCCACACTCACTTTAAAGGCATTACCATCTATGTATTTCAACCAGCCTCAGCCGGTACAGCCACCTATCGGAAAACGGCGGAAGCAAAGTTGTACACCCAATATTCCGATTGTTTATTTATGCGCTCAAAAATAGCGTATATTCCCATATAAAAACACGTAAGTATATGGGGCCTGGCCAGGCACCATTGGTCTCGAGTAAGTATAACAGACTGTCGGTCTCGACGGGGGTTATTTATGCAACTGCAATGTACTCTATAACCTTCCGAAATATGCAAATGTGGATTACATTATAACTTTATGTTGGTTTTGGTTAAAAAATCTATATTTTACTAAGAAATTAAACTCACAGGGTGGATTCCACCCTGACGATAGTAATGGAGGGTTAAGCGATGCGCAGGCGAATACTGCAGTCGTATTCTGCATTGCGAGCCATTGCATTGTAATACATAACATAAATTTGTACCTCATTTCCATATGACAACACAAACGTTTGCAGACGACACGCTCCGGTCGTCAGCCTAACAACCTTCCAAAGCGCTTTTCTGTTGCCCAACGCTAGACCAGAAAAGCAATCAGAGCAAATTGCATATGGTTTGGACCAAAAACAAAAAATTTATTTGTGGCATTTGTGGGATTTACGATATTTGCATTTCGTAAGCAAAACAAACGCACCCATGCAGGCGTGCAAGAATGCAACATGCTGCAATCAAACCGAACCAAACCACACTAAATCCCATGCATTGCTGACCAATCAGAAGGACTGCTGGCCATTGGCTGCAATTTGGATGCCAGCAAACTGCGATAAGAGTAAATACACGCACCCCCACAGATTCGTTTACACGTTGAATTCCTTTGATAAGAGCGAGGAAAGCACATAGAAGACCAAAGTACGTCGCTCCAACGGCACCTCATTCTATTCAAAATTGAATAAAACGAAGAAAGTGTTTGCACTTATCAACAGTGTCTGTGGCGGTTAGAAATGGAAAATTTTTATTGTTACTTGCACGATGTGCATTACGGAACAATAACCTCACTAATTGTCAAGGTTCGAGTGCGGTGCCTTCGATTTGGTCAATGTAGCTTTAGAAATTAGTATCACTCAATGTTGAGAGTTGCTCTAAATTTTACATACAGATGTATATGTAAACATATTTTCAAACGGGCATAAGTCGAAGGTCCTACTTTATACACCACACAATAGAATCTAGAATTATAATTATCTACTATAATTATCTATATCTTCATAATTGCACGTTGTTCTACATATTTAGCTGTAGTTCTTTAGTGGCCAAGTTTTTAAAGGTGTATTAATTTGTTAAGGTCTTTTGCTGACTAGTCCTCGTTTTTGCTGACTAGTTACGTCATAGATCATTTTGGCTGCTACAATGCGCTGTTCACGTTTTATCCATTAACACGTTCTACCCGGCGCATTTTTTCGATGTTTCTACGCATTGCGTGCACGAGATGACAAGTTGTTCGTATAGCGACACTTTTTTACTGCGCATCGCACATTTGTGGACCACCAGTGCTCCACGCCGCCAGATAAATGAATTTGCCTGTGGACCACCGGTGGTCCACGCCGCCAGATAAGCGCAGTGCCCGTGGACCACCGGTGGTCCACGCCGGGTAGAAGGTGTTAATTCATTATTTAATATTTGCCCAATATGAGGATTTAAATATCTTACATAGACATGCATTTTTGAAAACAATAAAAACAACAAAAGATTGCCAAATTTACGTTGCCAACAATGACCGGCAGATGTTTCATAAAACCATTAAAAGTGGTTCCAACTCGGTACAGTTCCAAAGGTAAGGTAAGGCCCATAAGACAACAGTCAAAATTTTAGTCCGCACACGAACGAGCCTACATAAATACATGTACATATATTCATTCCGGATCGTCAACTGAAAAACCGCATAAGCAGGAGTAAAATGAAAAGGAGCACAAATTGCGTATAATTTATGTATTGCAACGAGATTAGAAAGAAGTTTTAATTTCCCTCAAGAAGAAATACGAGGCCGGGGCTGCTGCTCCGAAACTCGAGCCCTTGGCACTCCTCCACACTCAATCGAGAGTACTCATAATGGTGAGAGCAGAATGAACTTAGATTGTACTTTATCAATTCCCGCTGGATTATCGGCATTTATGTCGCACTATAGCTAAATTTACGTCTGTCGCAGAAGGCGTTCGAGCGAGGCGAGAGCGTCGAACAAAGGCCGCAATCTTGTCCGCAATCGTGTTCATTGTCGCTGTCGATGCGGCAGGCAGCCGGGCAGGACACTTCACAGCATCCTTCGGCATTCTTATCCGATTGCTTGTAAAATTATTATTGTGTAGTTAGCACAGCACAAAAACGTACAAGTACCCTTCACACCAGCTTCAACGTCGTCGGCACAACCACCGACCAGGGTGCATCCAACATTTGGGCAGGGGCGAAACAATCAATTTCAGGCGCTGCATGGTGTTGCTGCTGCCAACGCGCTGCTCTACGATAAGTACCCGGCAGCGCCTGCCGCCACCCTCCGCGCCAAGTGCCAAACAGAATTGCAATCAGTGTTCGGTGTGCGCTGCTCGTAGTTGTTGTTCCGATGGCCGCGCGCATTGCTCCCTCATTGCCTATTCACACTCAAGTTTTTATTATTTATTTTTCGATTTTTATTGTATTTGTGTTTTCTTTTCGTTTTGTTGATTGTGTTTCGACGCGTCACGCAGCATTATCACATCTCTGTTCGCATGCATTGTCGCATTGTTGTTGTACAATAATTTTGACTGCTGCCACAACTACCACCGACACCATCACATCACACCGCACAACGGTGTAAATTGCTGTTTCTCATCTGCTGTTGGTACTGCGGTTTTCTACTGTTGCCTTCTGCTGTACGACCATCGGAACTGCTGCCACTAAAGGCAACAAGGGGACGCATCGTAGAATTGCAGTCGGAAATTTGATGCAGCGCGGCTGACTCTCCTCATTTTTCCGTTTTCCTATTTCCGCATTTTTCATGGACATTTTAGGAATAAGTTAAGTTGTTGTCGGTATTTGTTCGTATATTTCGCACCATGGATTGAGTCGTTTATTTCGGCAACAGGGGCCATAATTTGGCCCCTGAAGGTGTTCGTGTCGACTGACATTTTCGCAAATTACTCCGCCCATAAGCGGCGGCTGTCCGCCCAAAGTCATTTAGAATTTCACAGTTGCAATTGCGCCGCTGCGATGGCCTGCGTTTTGTAGCAGTTTTGCAAACATTCATCAGAAGGGATAATCCGATTATCGCTGCAATAATGAACGCATTTCACATGTGCTCGTCGCCAGCCAACTATTGACATTTGTGCCATCTGCATGCGCCTATCCCGTCATAGCCACACACGTACTTCGCGCATGCCCAGCAGTTGGCCTACACAAGGCCCACGTATCCCTCGTTGCTGTTGTTGCGGTGAAAAGCGTTGCTGCCGCGCTGTGGTAATTGGATTGCGATGGCTGCAAATTGGTGATAATTTTAACTATGGCCCATACACATGATTGACGCTATGGCGCTGGCTAGCGGCTTTGCAGTAAACATGCAGCGCACGTCTGGATGTGCAACAACTCGCGCGATATCCGCTTTTTTAGTGGGCGAACAATTTAAGCTATAAAACCTAAAAAACAAATAATATAGTGTAAATGAGCTGTAGAGTATCATTTGCGGTCGTTGGTATTGCGTTGTACACAATGCCAATGTCATTGCAGTCCACATCCAAGTCTAATTAAGGCTTCATACGGAACAGAAGATTGGAAGACACTGTGAGGACTCGCTTTGGAGCACCACAGAGGAAAAGAAGAAGGTCATATGTATGTTTTAGGAATACATCCGAACGGCTTCACTGTTCTACTCAAATAAAACAAGTCTTCCTAATTTTGCCTTAAAAGTACAGAAGAAAATGCCCGATTTATTTTAAGCAATTTCTTAATTGATTAATTCTCATTGCCGTAGAGTTTGTCTTATAACCCCTCTAAAAGATCAAACGTTGAATAATGTCTATAGTAAGTGTTTACAAGTTGTTTAAATGCGCCAATCGTGTTTTCTGTCTGATGAAACGTTGCATTTTGAATTGAAAACCTGGTGTTTGCGACTTGCCTTCAGTTGCCCCTTCCTTACTTCAGTTTACTATTGTACATTCGCAGAAATGGGGCTCACGATGCAATCGCCATAGCAACTTTCTGCGAAAATCTATTAAGATGCCAGTAAAGATGACAAAATAACCGTCGAGAAGAATTTTTTAAAACTGAAGGCATTTGGCACATGATTTAAGGGGACCATTGAGGGCGATAACATTAAACTACACATTGTCGAGTGTCCCTTTAGGGCACTTGACGACACCACACATCCGGCTGCAAGTGTATCTACTGGCGCGAATGGGCCCGACAAATGAAAAGGAGCATCGAAATTGCTTTAATATCACGAAAACTGCCGTGTGTATACTTAAATTGAAACGAACGCCCAAGGGCGCAATTTACCGCAATTCAGACACGCACACCATGTTTGTCGGTCATGTGCGGAAGAGGAAAGCGAAAGTTGATTTGCATTGAGCGCATCCTTGCAGTGCAGCACATCTTGGACAGCCCACCCTAATGAAGCAATAAAAATTGCCACTCTTGCAGTGCGGCAGGCGAGACGGACGTGATGCACATTCTTTACGGTTGCGCGAGCAAAGTGCGACGTGCCGCGTTCGGCCCGTGCCAACCGTACGCGGCGCAAGTGCAAATATGCGAATACGCGCGTTGCACGTTGTACGGGGCCGGCATATGCGAGTATGTTCTATGTGTTCGTACGCGTTTTTATCACGAACGAGCAAAATCCGGGAAGTGCAGATCGTTCGAATAAAATATAATTGCATATAAGATGCGAACCACATGCTGCCGAAGAACGCCTCGTTGTGGCGAGGTCTTATGTGATACACAGAAAGATTTTGGACGAAACTCAGGTTTGCCTATCAACTGAAACTACAATGGCTTCAAAATAGTTTTCACTGCGTTTAAAAATATTAAATTCCATTCCTAATCTACTTGCTCAACATGGATCTTATCGTTTAATCACCCACTAATTCAGAAATTATATGTCCAAGATCCAGCTAGCAATATTACTTTTCCCCTAAGTGACATATTACTATATTACTTTTTAACCAAAAAAAATTTATACAATTATATAAAAATGCAACACTTCGAACTTTTCTATTTTTTAGTCAGCATAAATACTTTACAGCACAAGTGAAGCCTTTTTCGGGAATCAAACGCTAAACTGGGTGATAAAATCGTTATGGGGAATCGTTTTTTTTTGTTAAATTCCAATGAATGAATAAATATCACAAGAGCTTGTAAGTAGTAAATAAAGGTTGAGGTATTCAGCAAGAATTGTTTCTATTAAATCAACACAGACAAAGCTGTGCATAATAGGTCCAATATTTGACATATTCGGCATTTTTGTAAGTCATATATAGGGTTTTTCATCATGAGCCGAAAAAGTAAATAAAGAAAAAAACCAATTAAAATTTGAATTTTGATGAAACTTTATTATCAAAATAATATTTGGTTTGTGCCATTAGTAATGGAATATGACATCATTCAAATGACCGTCACGAGCAGCCTGTCACACCTCGATTCTTTTTAGGTAATTTTCGATGACTTTTTTACATATAGCAGGCTGTAAGGCGCCAAGAACTGCACGTATGTTGTCCCTCAAATGCTCCAGAGTCTGCGGATTGTCTGCATAGACTTGGTCTTTCGCGTAGCCCCAAAGAAAAAAGTCCAAAGGGTTCAGATCGCACGATCTTGACGGCCAATTGGCATCACCAAAACGCGAAATTATGCGTTCATCGAACCTGGTTCGCAATTCTGTCATGTTCGGTCGTGTTGTGTGGCATGTAGCGCCGTCCTGTTGAAACCACATCTCCTCCACATCCATATCTTCGATCGCTGGCCAGAAATACTCGGTTATCATACGGCCATAACGTTCAGAATTGACGGTAACGGTCTGTCCTTCGTCATTTGCTACAGCAGCAATATTTTCGGCCGAACGAGCAGGGCGATTACGTATTGGCCTCTGTACATCTTGTACAGAACCAGTTCGTTCGAATTTCGCCAATAAATCCGAAATTTTTGACAAAACAGGCCTTCCGTGACGTCCGAAATCCTTCCTTAGTGCGCGAAAAGTGGTGCTCAAATTTTCACCATTTTTGTAGTGAATGTAGTGAGCGATGCTAAATCGGTCCATTTTCATAAATGGCAAACACTAAACTACAATATTAGGTCTGTTTGGCCAGATTTCCAGTAAAAATTATCCAGTAAAAAATATCAGGAGAGTAAGCGAGCTTACGCTCCCAAAAATGAAACTATCGAAAAATGTGAACAAACAGCAAATTGTAAGAATTTGCAAGTTTTAACTCTTGGTTACACCACTGGGACTTGGCCCACTCACAATACACAGTAAAAAGGGTGTAAACAGGAGGGTTAAAGAACGAAACAGCTGATCTAAAAGTTTCATTTGAGGTTTGAAGTGGTAAGGAAAATTAAGTTAAATCAGAAATTTAATGCAAAAGGCAAATAGTTCGTTTCGCTCAATCTGCAATTCTTCCCTTTCAGCTTCAGCGGGTAAAGCTGAGCAAGACGGTTGTGGGTCAGCGGACTTGCGAACGCACAATTTCTTTGCTGTTTCCATTTGCCTCCAAATGTTTGCAAAATTTATGTTTCTTTGCAGTCGATCATATGGCAGCCAGTCATATGTTTTTCTTGTTCTTATTCTTACTGGCAAAAAGTTACTGGACAAAATTTCTCCAGTAAAAACTTGCAAGTACTCACGAAATGAACTGTCACTTTACGCTCTCAGTTTCTCTCTCGTTACTGGAGATTTGGCGTCAACAAACAGGATCCAGTAAAAATTTGTACGAATTTGTATAAAGAAAAATATTTTTTGCAAACATTTGGAAGCAAATGGAAACAGCAAAGAAATTGTGCGTTCGCAAGTTTGCTGACCCACAACCGTCTTGCTAAGCTTTTCCTGCTGCAGCTGAAAAGGAAAAATCGCAGATTGAGCGCAACGAACCATTTGGCTTTTGCATTAAATGTCTGATTTAACTTAAGTTTCCCTTCAGCTTCAAATCTGAAACGAAACTTTTTAATCAGCTGTTTCTTCCTTTAACTCTCCTGTTTTCACCCTTTTTCCTGTGTATTATGAATGTGCGAAGTACCACTGGTGTACCCAAGAGTTAAAACTTGCAAATTCTTACAAATTGCTGTTTGTTCACATTTTTGGATAGTTTCATTTTTGGGAGCGTAAGCTCGCTTACTCTCCTGATATTTTTTACTGGATAATTTTTACTGGAAATCTGGCCAAACATACCTATTAACACAATGCAACGACAGATGACAGCTGCGGTTGTCGAACGCAGGGCTGTCAAAGTTTTCGGTTCGAAATGAAAACGCTGTATTATAATACTTTATAAGTAATATTACTAGTAGTATTGTTACTAAAATTTTCTATATCTCGCAAAAATTTTGAGTGGAACATGAGGTTTCAACTGGTATTGGCCCAAAAGTTGTTTACGGAATCCCCGCGCGCCCCAAATTGAATACTGTGTGCGCCACTGTAGTTAAAAACATTTCAATCAATAAAAAATTAATCATAGAATTTAATAGTTGTGGTGAGAGAATTTAATTGTTAGTGAATTCTGAGAGGTGATTTGTAATTTTTTAAGATCTGAAATGACTTTTAATTCTGTGCACCGTTTGGCACGAAAAGGGGATTCCCTTTACCATTGTTATCGCAGTCCAACAGCGCCGGATGGTAAATCAAACTTCAGCTCATGCTGAGCGGCGTGCAACCCTTCCTGTTGCACACAGTAACACCCGACAATGCAGCAAAAACCGAAACGCAAAATGACCTTCGCTGGGGGGAAAATAAGAATAGGGTTAAAGGGAATAATCGGAAGACGAGCAGCACAATGCAATAAAAAGCAAACGCAACGCCAACATCGGAACTAGAAAATCGCACTTTTAGGTCGAACTTAAGCTCACGCTGTGCAATACCCTTGGGACTATTTCATTTACAGAACCCACAGGAGATTACAATTTGCGAGCCCGACAACCCGCCAGCAGCGGGCGGTATACTTCGTCGCCGTGCTCGAGTGCCGCACACTTCATCTGCGGCGCTTTTTTGCGCAGACGTTGTCATATTGAGATGCAACTTCGATGTAGCCGCATCGGCGCGTAACGATCGCGACATTCACGCAATAAAACAGCCCAGCAGGTTCTAACCGCAGCAAACCCCCCTCTGTCCATCTGTCCGTCTGCACACCACACACGGTTGCCGGTAGCCAGTGCCACGCCAACTTTGCCAGCGGTGGCCGGCAATGGCTGCTGGTTGATAATAAGATTTTTTTGGGGAAATTATAAAACAGGATTTTTAAATGGGAATTTTCTTAATTAAGTCAAAAAGCGCAAAGTGTGCAGTTGATTTTGCGGCGATAGCAGCTCAGCCCGGCCCGGCGCGGTGCGGCGCTAGTTCAGAAGCTAGCGGGACTTATCACTTGGCGTGTGGGAGATGAACGCATGGATTGCGCTGCACTCAAATTAAATTTTACAATCTAAACAGCCATTGTTGGCCTTGTTGTTGCTGTTGCGGTTACTCTTGCCACCAACATTCGAAATTAATTTTTTTAAAAACCTTTTCTGGTTTATGTCGGACGGTCGTGGTCGATGGGCTGGCGGCGTGTGGAGGTCGTTTAATTTTTGGAAACACTCGCCGCAGTCGAACATGCAAAATCAAGTGCGGTCGCGCCACGCGTGAAGGGTGTGGAGGGTAGATTACTTGTGGGAAGATAAGGGCGCATACCCGTCTTGAGCCCTATTAAAAAATTCAGCACTGGCGCACATTCGTCAGTTGTTGGCTGGCGGATGGCGGCTGGTGTCAACACGAAAATCGCATTAGAAGGCAGTTTGATTTATAATGGTGTACTTTTAATTTGTGGCATTTTGTAGTAGTAGACAGTCAATTGCGCAGTTCACTGAATATTTAGACAACAGCACGTGGCCGCTTCACTGGGGCCATCTGTTGACGCTGTCTATGAGTACCTTTGCGTGTGTTTTATACGCAATTAAAATACATTTTGCTGGCTTAATAAATCATTATTTTGATTCTTGTTACCGTTGGCTCCATACAGTTGACCCTGTCCTATATATCAGCACAGCTGGCTTTCCAGTCGATAATTAGAGCCCAGAAAACCCTATGGTCTGAGCATTTACCGAAAACGAGTCTGAATAATAAAATATTCCTATAGTAACACAAAATATTATATGTAAGTATAGGCTTAAAATTGCCAACATTTTGATTGAAATCTGAAGTGGACTCCAAGGTTTATGTTATGCTTTCCAAGGTTTATGTTCATTTCAAATTTATTCGTACTGAGATAGATTGAAAAGAAATTAGAAACTATCGTCTAGAAAAACTAAACCTAACGATTTTTCCCCATACAAATGTTACTTTTTCCTATGCACAGCGGTTTTTCAATACAGCCTGCCGTCTGTCCTGTTCAGCTTTGGTCTTTTGACAATGCAGATAGAAAATGTTCATTGTATTTAATTGTATAGTATTTAATTTTAAATTAAATTTCTTTTTCTCTCAATGATTTCCTAATAGTTAATTTCCTTATACACACATATTTCCTACACCGATCCTTTTGTGGTCATTCCAGTTAAATTACAGGGCCGAGCACCCTAAATAAACCGGAATTCATTGTTATTGCATGAAGCGTGTAAAATCAGTCTCATCATAATTTATTGGTAAATGCATACGGCAGACGCAGCAACAGCGATGTAAAATATCAGCAAAAGGTTGCGTAGAATGAATGCAGCTGGAGAGGACGAGTGTTAGACACCCGCTCACACCTACAAGCAGGCATTGACATTTCCATTAACGAGTAAGTACCAGCAGCCGGCCAGCGGACGAGAGTGAGTGTTAAGAGTGGGATTGACAGGTCGCAGAGTGGTCGCCGCTGACAATGCGCTGCCAGCGCACAAAACTAACACCTCACTCTGTGACTGTCGGCAGATGTGCCAGACAAAGAGGTGAGCGAGTGTTGCGACGGATACATCCCTCTGCCTACTGCCATAATTGAAAGTATTTCAATGTTCCAACCGTCCGTGCAACGCGGAATGCAGCACCCGCAATTGCCCGGGGCATTGTTAGAAAATCAACAACTCGGCATCGCCGATGACTTTTTGATGTTATTGCAATTTACGTGCTGACCGGCTGTATCCCTCCGTTTTTTTCTGTGCTGCGTTTCGAATCGTCCTCAGGACAATAAAATTGATTTAACGATCTACGCTATGCCGTCGAAGTTGGTGACGCTACGATGCTGATGTTGTTGATGATGCCGACTGGCGTCCTCTAGGCTGTGATTTATCCGCACCGCTTTCATGGTCAACGCAACGATAGCGTTCAACTGCCGCGGGCAACACTTACATATGTATTTCAACGCCGTAGTCAAAGGCCAAACCAAACATCAAGTGGCAAACTGTGCGAGGTGGCAAGGTGCTAATTCAATAATTGGATATCCCCTGGCAAGCAAATCAACACGTTCGCAGACCACTCTGAGGTTGGGGCAACGGACGATAATACTGCAATTACCAGTGGTTGCGGAAGAATTGCAAAAATTCAAAATATGTATTTTATTTATTGTCCTACTTGAAGCTCTGACACCCGGCCACACTTTGTCATCGACAAATGCGATTTTTATCACACATTGGCCACATGGTAATTCCTTAGCGCCGCTTGCCACCGACGCCTTCACCGCCGCCAAACTCCGCAGTCCGCACTTGTCGCGACGAGAGGAGCGCAATTTGCTGGCATGAGCACGGATGGCCAGACGTCATATGCGATATTTTGTCCTTTTAACGGAGCAGCGACACTGGATGTAACAACAACAACAAAAATAGCTTCGGCGACGCAGCGGAAGTATTAAACCGTAAAGTGTAGTGGCGCTGGCTGCCGGGTGGCTGGCCAATACAGAAATGGCGTTAACCACTGCTCCACTCCGTCGCGCTGTTCAACTCGTTGCTGTTGTTACTGAGGCGGTTGGCAGTGCTGGCGCGCTCGGAGTGCCTCTTTGTCATTAATCACTGACAATAATGAACTTCCGCTACTGGCAGTTTAAATACTTCTTCTCGTACTCGCCGCCAATTGCGACGGCGGCGGCAGCGACAAACGCTGTCATGCACTACTACGGACTGCAGGCTGCTGCTGGTCGCGAGAGCAAGCACTGCCGCTGCCAGCATTGCTTTTGCTGTCATTGTACCGCGCTGTTGTGATTGTATGTCGTTGCGGCTGCTGTCATTAGCGCAATGTTGCGAAATTTATCGAGATATTCGAGACCGCTCGTAAATTCGTAAGATACTGCAGCTGGCTGCTGGTGCTGGCGCTGGCGCTGGCGCTCGAGCCATTAATACAGGGCTTCCGATTTTATCGCGTCGATTTACGATTTATATGTAAGTTCATGTAAATGTTTTTGCCCTCAGTATTCGATTAAAGGGGATATTTTTTTATATAATTCCATGTCTCAAAATTTTGTTTGGGTCATTTCAAGCGCAATTCTATGCCTAATAATCAGATAAGTATGCATTGTACAGTACATTCCGTTTAGCTGCCTATTCGCTTAGGTGCATTTTCTGCTTAGCTGCATTATTTGGCCAAAATACTACTTCGTAAACCGAATTTTCTTTGAAAATTTCACATTTAGCTGCATTTCACTTAGCTGCACTATTCCGTTTAACAGCCCTGTTTTTCAGCAAGTTTTCTTTGATTTGTATGAAAAATACTTCGTTTAGCAGCACTTGAAAATTTCGAAAGGTTTTTTTGGAAAATAGTATCGAAACAAATTTCCACATTTTCGAAATGGAGGCAATAGTTGTGAAATTGTCAAAAAAGAAATATTCGCAGGGTAAAATTACCGATTATTTTACATAAAAGCATATCAGTAAGAATATGTATATAAATATTTTCATTATATCCAGTGTATACATACATATTAGGTATGCATAAGCTATAAGATAGCGGTTAATTTGCTAATAAAAATTTGTTCAGTCTTACACTGGTGTAATCTTTTCAAGAATTCAATAGATTCGTTCATGCAAAATTTTTATATATGTATATACTCGTAATATATCAATATTTATATAATATATATATATATAATATATATTTTGATATTTTTATATAGGTGCGCCAAGGATCTACTTTAAAAAAATTTTTCTGTTTCCAAAAACTTTTCTAGATATTCCGCTTAGCTGCATTTTTCGCTTAAGTGCCCCAAATCATGTGCATCGAAGGTGAATGCAGCTAAACGGAATGTACTGTATATAGTTTGGAATCGGAAGAAGTGATGACATGAGAAGTGATGTCTGCAACTTTGTCATTCACAGCTGCGTTTTTAATTTTGTATTTAATCGACTTCAGAGACTTTTGCGAACGTGGGAGCAATTGTCCGTCCGTCAGTGCAGTCGATAACGCTGAATCGGATATTCGATTTTGCGCCTCTAAGTTCTGAGTGCACAGCGATTTCTCTGATTTGTCTACAACATTTATTGCGGCATTGTCAGCGCAACAACTGTCGGGCATAGTGGGGGTTGTTCTGGCAGCTGTCACATGTTGCTGGCAGGCTCGCCAAAAGGATTGTTGCACTATCGGTGGGCGCTGCATGGCAACCGAGAGCTTTGTCGCAACATTGCCGAGCTACATGTACATATGTGCCGCCGTCAGTCAACTGTTGAGACACCGGTACTGCCGGCAGAGCTGTCAGTGCAGGCAGGCGAATGCGATTTTCAACTTGTGAAAGGCCCGCCTGCAACTATTGGATTGCTTGAAATGGCAAATCTCTTCAGCCATGGAAGTCCGCACAAAAGCATTGACACAGGCAGACGCACAATGCACAGGTCCCTGCGCAAATGCCAATGCCGCTGCTTTTAGGACCACGCGGTGTGTCCGGATTATTAGAGAATTGCGCGAAAAAAGCGCCTATGTGTAATTTGGTTGAAAGCGCAACATCCGCCGCAGCTCAATAGTGGGCAGACCAAAAATAACCTCTATTTAAATACCGATGTCCCCGATCCCGTCTGAGCATCCAACACTATCGGCGCCCGGCCAAACACAAATATTCCACTCAAACAAATGTGTGGCGCTGCAACTGCTTATCAAATGTCCAACACCCGCCCGTGGTATCCAGCCGCTCGACACAACAGCAACAAATTATCAGAATATTGAATCTCGTATTGTCGCAATTTAATCGGCATGTGAAAGCGCTATTTGCATTGTGCCGTCAATTTAACTCGAACAACCAAATATTCGCCGGTCGGTTTTGTTGCGTCCGAGCTCATTGTAACTGATCGCCTGTCGCCTGTCTGGTCTGTTGTCATTTAAGAGATATGCAATTTTGTTGAGATTTTACGATAGCAAATTATACTGGCAAAAACTATTGATTGCTTAATTATGAGAAGAAACGACAAAAGAGAGGGCGCACGCTGTGCGAAGTATTACACCAAAGAATATGAAGTAATATAGAACGCGCATGTGGGCACAAAAGTGTTTTCGGCTGTTATGATGCGAGCGGCAAGAGCGAAGCGTAGGCATTGATTCTCTTTGAAACTCTAGCTTTATTAGTTCGAAAGTTATTAAATAAAAGGCGGAAGCTGCAATTCTAATGAAGTACAAAAATTCTAATTTATTTGAGTATCAGTATTTTAAATAATAAAAATATACAAAATCAATGAAGTGAGAATAATGAAATTTTGACACGTGATCAGGAGATTTGAGGTTTTAACATACTTACGTTTCAAGAAAATTCGATGTAAATTGTCAAGGATATAAAGGATTAAAATTTTCAAAGGACCTTTTTCATATCCTCATACAAATAGATAAAAAATTAATTTTATTTCAATTCTTGTGCCTTTCCGCTTTCATTTGATATACATATCGCCATATTATAACGAGGTTAAGTATTTTTTATATTTTTTTTATTTTTTATCCCATTCAAAATTTTGAAGTCCTTTTAAAAGGACAAAGGATGTAGAAATAAAAAACTGAGTACGCAGTATTATTATGTTTGGTCTCTAGTTTCACGCCCATATGGATTTTTTCCGGTGTGAAAATTTTTTTATTTTTGTCGCACGGTGTTATAAGCGCGAGATAGCTGGAAATGCAGTGAGCTGAAATTTGTTAGGGAATTTCTGAGCTGATGTTTTATTGTCTATGCTAGAATTTTGCGAACATGTTTTAATTAAATCAAGATTGAATCAACAACGGTGCCCTGCCCCCTTACCCACCGATGAACATTGGCTTTCTGGAAAAAAAGAAGCGGCCACTTTTATACGGTGGCCTAACAGTTGCAAAATATTACAAATATATGTTGTCAGAAAGAAGCCACCCCCACTTGATCAGACGCACTTTTGTGAGCTCTATATAGACTGCGTCGGGACCACAGGAATACATTGCATTACATTACATAAGTATACATATGTAAGTATTCGGCCAGCTTGTCCAGCTCTCCCGTTATTAAAGTAATTTCCAGCACAATTGTCCCCGTCGCACACTGTGTAATTTTGCATATCTAGCGGAACTTTATTCAAAAATTCGAATGTAAAAAAAAAAAAAAATTTAATAATTCAAAATTAGCTAACACATTGAGGGATTCGATTCTCGTAGTATTTTCTGTTTGGCAAAATCACATCGCGAACGATCATCTTGAATGTGCAGCTATTTGTATAAAAGAAAATTGTTGAAATTTGTGAGTCACTTGTGATTTAGATGTAATTCGAGATTATCACGGCCAACGCGCATATACAAACTCTGTTATTAGCTATCAGCACCTTTTTCGCCACCTTATCAGGTAAACTTGAATATCGTTATGTATATTATTAGTGGTTACAGAGCAATTTATTCGGACATATAAAAATTTTTCAAATGTTGTGATTTTGCTTTGAGATTACAAAATGTATCCGCGTGTATCCGATTTAAAATGTCTCTTAATAACTGCTTTGGTTCATGTTTTTGAAGATTCAGTTAAATTTGGCTGCCCATATTTGCCCCACTCATACAAAATTTTTTTTTTTCCTTGGTCTCTCCACGCTACCCGCGCTTTGAGTGATATATTACAATTTCATTGATTACAGTGAGTGATTCAATTGATTGAACATTATAAATAATTGATTAATAATTGATTAAACATTAAAATAGTAATTCTGTATCGAAATAATATTGCCTGCGAACTCATACTAAGTTATGTAGCAATATAAGTATATGTTTGTACTTAGTGTTAAACTGTAGTGGTATGCCACATTGCCCTGTATTTATATTGTAAGAATCCTGTGTAGTAAGAATATCACATTCTGTATTTATATTGCAAGAACCCTGTATTCATGTTCACAAAAAGACCTTAAACATAACTGTAAATGTTTGGCTGATGCAATCGTCAACATAAGCTTGCGTTTATATTGTAACTGATGTTCGATGATGATGCTGTCAGCGGCAGCGAGATCACAATAAAATTGACTGCGAAAGCTCGCGGAGGTGTTTTCCTTGTGTTGCGTCTATAGTTATTTATATATTGATTCAATAGGAGAGCGTATGATGAAAAGAAAATACATTTTTGAGATATGGCATAAAAGCAGTAAAGGGGAACGAGATAGCCGTATTTTAAGTTTGCTCATGCAAAATTATATGTTAGATGCGAACAGTCCACCCAGAGAACTGAAGACGTACGTCAGTAGTCTTAATGCCAAAATATCGTTGAAATGGGAACAAAGCAAGAGAACTTTGTCCAAATTTTGGGCTAACCATGGAGCATGGTTGGAAGAAGAGATGACGTTGCCGCCTAAGTTTCTCGCCATGTTGCCATCTGCTGATTGCTCAACACAATCAGAGCGTAAAAAATCGGGACGCCCTCAAAAGCCATTTGATGAATGCGCTACAAAGGTGAAGAAAAGAAAAATCAAAGAGTTTGTGTGCACTAAAACTCAGTCAGAACTAAAGCTCGCTGCTGAAGTTGCTCTGAGATCAGAAGGAAAAAGAGATGCAGCGAACATTGTAAAAGAACTAGCTACTGCTTCACCTTCACGGGCTACTGCGATAAAAAAAGCGAGAACAGTTTTGAACGCCCCGAAACCGAAGCTCACAGCAGAAGCGGCTTTGGGACTAATAGTCAATGCCCATTTGACCGTGCACCAGTATAACACGATGAGACAGCAGCTGAAGGGTATAAACTTAAACGTTTATCCATCCTACAATCTTGTTAAGAAGGCAAAAGAAGAATGTTACCCACCACAAGACGCAATCAATGTATCTGACGTATCTGCTGAAATTCAATTGCAGTCTTTGCTTGATCTTACAGTACAACGAATCTGCACATTACAAGAAGAAGTTTTTAAAGAGCTCCCCTCGCTAATAGCTGGCTCTAAGTCACTGCGACTTATTTCGAAATGGGGTTGTGACGGCAGTTGGGCACAAAGTCGTTATAAACAAAAACTGAAGGAAAACAACGCAGAATACAGTGACGAGCACTTGTTTTCTGTAATGCTTGTTCCTATTCGTTTAATCGAGGAACGGACAAAAAGTGTTATATGGCAAAATCCTCGTCCAAACTCGACCAGGTTTTGTAGACTTGTACGGTACGTTTTTAAAAAAGAAACCAAGGATGTTATCAAGACTGAGACATCCCAAATGCAACGTCAAATATCAAACTTAAGTTCCACTAAGTTGAAAATAAATAACTCTGTGGTGGAGTGCCACCATGAACTCCTATTTACTATGATTGACGGCAAAATTTGCAGCACTTTGTCACAGTATGATTCTTCCCAAAAGTGTTTCATTTGTGGAGCTACTCCCACGGAAATGAATGATACACTTAGCACAAGACTTGCAAACGAAGAAATGTATACTTTTGGTATATCACCCCTGCATTCATGGATACGCGCTTTCGAATTTTTGCTTCATATTGCGTATAAGTTGGAAATAAAGAAATGGCAAGCCAGATCAACGGATGATAAGAATTCAGTAACCAGAAAAAAATCAATCATACAAAGCAAATTTCGAAAAGAAATGGGTCTGCTGGTTGACATGCCAAAGCTGTCGGCAGGTAACACAAATGACGGTAATACGGCCCGCAGGTTTTTTCGAAATTCCGAACAAACAGCTGCGATTACGGGGCTAGATGTTGACTTAGTATATCGCTTTCGTGTCATACTAGAGACTTTATCTAGCGATCAAGAAATTGATTCGGGAAAGTTTGCGGCGTATGCGGAAGAAACAAAGAGGAAATATTTGCAGTTGTATCCTTGGTATTACCTGCCTACCAGCATCCACAAAATTTTAGTTCACGCTAAAAATATCATCGAAGCGTGTATACTTCCCCTAGGCCAGTTATCAGAAGAGGCTCAGGAAGCAAGCAACAAAGAATACAGACGCTTCCGTGAAAATTTCAGCCGTAAGGCCTCAAGAAAAGACACAAACACGGACGTATTAAACAGATTTTTGATTTCTTCCGATCCGTTGATATCCAGCATAAAAGCATCGCATCATCATCGCAAACACCGAACTCTTCCTCGAGAAACCATAATGCTACTGAAGGTTTCAGAAATTAACGAATGTAGCAGCTCAGATGAGGAAGAAAAAGAAGATATTGACAACGATATGTACGATGATATGGAAGATAGTTTTTAAACATGTATGTGCCACGCCTTTTGTCCAACGCCCATTAAATCTTACCAGTAGAATGACTCATCTATAGGACGACGCCATACTAAATTTCAATGCTGTGCACCTTACAATGTCGAAGATATTCCATTATTAAGGTTCGGCTTGTATGGATGGTGCCACGCCCCCTCGTCCAATACTCGCCAAATTCGCCCTGTCGAAGGACATGACTTAATAGTAACTTCTTAGTGAATTTCATTGATGTTTGACTAATGGTTCCAAAGTTATCGTCTGAAAATGTTCAGAATTCACGGCAATATGGCAGGGATTTTCCGACTTTTCCAATAGATTTTCCGGAAATTTCTTTTCGCACGAACCTGAACTGACTCAATACTAATTCAACAAAAAAAACTCCATGGAAATCGGCCGGTCGGTTTGAGCGTGATGTGCTTACACACATACATCCACTTTCTTTTATATATATAGATGGCAACCCTACTTGAAAGTAGGCGGACCATGCCCATATTCATACCAGTTCTCAGGTGAAACACCAGCAGTATCTGTACAAAATTTCACCACGATATCGTTACGCATTCAAGAGTTATTAATTTAGTTCCGCTAGATTGACCATTTCACACAGTGTGCGTCGGCTACTTTATCGTCTTTGGCACTACCAACGCTGTCAAGCACGCCCGCCGACGCCGCTAGAGTGGATTGAACGGAAGTTTTGAAGAGCATCACTTTCAAAAAATTAAAACATTTTGTACATTTTGTGAGGTTTGCATGAGTCATTTTTGCTGTTTTTTCGTGTCAGCCGGCCTGCGGGCGTATGTACGTGCGCGCGTAGTCAATGCCTGCCGCGGGCACGCGAAATGTATTTAAACCACAAAAATAAATTCGTGGCTGTTTTGTTTCTATATTTTAGTGGCGCAATAAAAATTCCTTTAAAATTTTGGGCTGTCATCGGATTTAACAGTGCAATTGACAAAAAAGTTTAATTTGTTTTGAATATGATAAAAGGTAATTAACAAAACATATACAAATGCGTGTATGTATGCATATATGTATGGATGTATGTATGAAAGAATGTATGCTTAGGCAAGGCTGCAAATATCTTTTTACGAGGGGCATTCCGTTGATTTCGCAGCGATTTAATAATATATAATTGGAGTGCTCACTTGGCGAGTTGTTGATTTTTGTTGGAATTTTAAAGTGAATGGCCAGTGATGTAATCAAGATTATACTATCGAGTTTGTATATAGTATGTAAATTCTTTGGGTAGAATAACGCGTGCTATAAAACTAGATTTTTCATTTTATAACTACCCAATTTCAAAGAAAAGTAACTATTATATACAAAGTGTTCAAACACAAATCAAGAGTCGCAATGTTACGCCCACTTTTACATGTTTAATGGCTCAGTCATGGGAACAACATCTCTTACGAACTAAGATTGTACATATGTATATGAAAAAATAGAAACAGCAATGAAAAAGTTATTGAAGTTTTCACTATTCGGTTCTGATTGCATCTGATTGATTGTATCAGAAACTATTCCGCACTCTTTGGACTCTGCTTTTCTCGGCGTCCCCAACCACATACCAATCGCCCTACCGACTTTGCGATCCGAGTTATTCGAATAACTCAAGCTGGAGTTGGGGTAGTTGCAGACAAATCCGGGTAATTAAAAGCGAAAAGTGGGTGGGCGCATGGAGCAGGACGAGGCAACGAGTAATTTTAAATGACTTTCATGCAGTATTGAAATTAATTAAACTGGGGCAGATTTTATTAAAGTCTTCTTTATTGCGTTCCCCATACGCGGCCAGCGCACGAGTGGGGTGAGGACAGATACATGGCGGAATGTAACCACCCACCTGCCGGTGGCGCTACAGTAACACGTCGTAAAATGTGTTAATGCGTCTGCTGAATAATTTGTATGGTAATGAAGAGCGGAGGGGCTCAGCAAACAGCAGAGGAAAAGGCCCGAAGAGCGGTGTGCCGATGCGACTGTTGGACGCTGCGAGGGTGCGAACGGAGTGTTGCAAGTGATAACAGAAGTGGCTGTGGCTGGAGGCTAAAGTTCAGTGTTTGTGTTTGGGTTTGCTTTCGGTAACCGCGGCGGAAGTACAGGAAAACATTTGTTTACTGTTGTTGAATTGAGCGTGTGTGTTTGCAATAGAGATGTTAGCACTTAAGATGGAGCTGGCAGATTCACACAATCATATTTGATTAACTACGGGCATAAATACGCTTTCAATACGGGAACGAGACGTGAACCGAGGATCGGAAGAGGGGGGTTAATATTTCAAATTTGCTGAGCTAAAAGCAAAATCGAAACGATGCGTTCAATGGCAAACGAATTGGAGAGTTTCTACTGAAATACAGGAACCAGTATTCTTCAATTCATACTCGCACATTCATATATAATGTATCTAATGTGTAATATAGTTAGGTGCCTACGTATGTAAGAAATATTCAGAAATGAATTGTTTACTGAAGCTAGATTATTGGAAACGCTTGTCTGGCGAAAAAGCTTAACACACACAAATAGCGAATACCCCGAGTGACGCCGACTGGCAGGTGGGCCAAAATTTAATTTAATTTGTGCTCAAGTCGAATTTAATTTTTTTTACAAAAGTATACATGTTTTTTTCTTTTTTACGTGTTGTTGACACGTTGTTGCTCTCTTCGCGGCTGCTTGTTGTTTATTACTCGTTGGGAGCCATCCAAAGGAATTGGTATTACAGGCGAAAGTTTGCTGCAGTGACGGAATTTTGGGTACCGCGTGTGGGGGAGTGCGCGCGGGCTGTAATGAATGTCATTCGATGGCGCCTCCCACTGGTAGCTCCTACGCCACAACACACATTGGGAGCTGTCACGTGACAATATGCCACTGCAGGGCCTGACGTACACACACTCACTGCAAAGTTTCCCGTTGTTAAGTTGACAGTTATGGGAATATTATTTGCTGGAGACGTCAAAGTGAATGTTGGTAGTTGGTGAA
The DNA here is from genome assembly GCA_964056695.1 of Melieria picta. Classification (NCBI taxonomy): domain Eukaryota; kingdom Metazoa; phylum Arthropoda; class Insecta; order Diptera; family Ulidiidae; genus Melieria; species Melieria picta. The sequence continues at coordinate 66,055,803 of OZ057399.1, forward strand.
TTTTGTGTGTTTTAGCGAAATCGAGGTTCAGTTGCCACGACAGTACAACATTATGTATACAAAAATATACGCACGTATGTATGTTTGTGTGTGTGTGTAAGGTATTCCACTAAAAATTACTAAAAAAAAAAAGTAGTATACCGAAAGTTGTGGTTTAAGGTTGTAATTAACCCGAATGTGCAGGAATTATTTTTCTTTCGAATTTGGCGAAAACATTTTATGAGCGATTTAACACATTGCTGACCGGCAACTTTTCTGAAATTTACCTCATGTGCCCGGCTATTGTTTTGAAAGCGGATGTGGAAGTAAAACAATATAAACTTTAATTAATTTTATTTATTATTCAACTCTTAATATGTCTTTTTCGTATGATAAAAAGTATAACAATCACCATCACAAATCAACAATCAAGCTTATCACATGTTTACTCGTGACCACGAAAACACGAGTTAACTCGTGACCGGTCAGCAAAGTGTTAATATGAAGCATACCTAATGGAATAATTACATTTTTGATTGCATGTTTAGTGTGACCATATGGTCACCCTAGGCGCTACCGAGTTAAGTTAAAAAGAAAAGTTTAACTAAAGTCGATACGGAAAAAGGTGAGAGCCGTTTTCAGATTGTCGTGTCTGATGTATTGAAAGCGATTTTCGACAGAAATTTTTCAATGTGTATCTACCACATTTCGGTGGAGCGTCTGCTGTGAGTGTCAGCAGTGCATAGTTTAAGGATAATCTTCCATGGCAGACGCCCAGACCTGTTTCGGTAGTCGTGATGGAATTTACGAAGCCAACTCCGCGCGCATCATTCGTCGTGACGCAGAAATGAAGATGACTGCACGTCTATGCAAGTGTCTCGTGACTGACTGTTTAATTACATGAATTTAGAATTAAATGCTCGTTGATTTTGAAAAATACTGCGACCGTGGTTAATGACTTCAACGAGGGAATTCTAAGATTTGCAACCGTAACACACGGAACATGATTGGCGTACAATTTGCATGAAACTCAATAAACAGAGTTCACAGTGCGATCCAGATCCAAATTAATTGTAGCTCTGTATATTATTGTGTAATAACTTAATAAATAAAAAAGCAATACGTGTTTAATGAAATTATATGTTAAATAAAAATAATCCAAAGACATGAATAGAATTGGTGGTTGGTGCGCATGTACCCCATATATGACGTCTACTTTCCTCCCTTCATCGAAATTTCCCTTCGTCGCTCGATGTTACACATACGGCAGCAAGTAAGAAGTTGCTGATGTCATAAATTTAACAAGTGGATCCAATTAAAAATAACTCGGTCGCTTAGCAGGCGGTCATAATTTACGAATGTTTCGCGCACTTTGCAGTGTTTGCGGCGTGCACTTAATGCATTAAATCCTTTTTGACTAATCCTTGGCGGCGGCGCAGCACAGCCGAATACATGCAGATGTCGGTAGAAGCGTCTTGCACACGCACACCCGCGCATACCGTTCACACGCGCAATTAATGCAATAATCGTGGTTACGCTAATCCAAAGCGCTTAAAGCGCGCGGGCCGACAGACATTGCATTCGCACAAGATAAATGACTAACCGCCCACATAAGTGCGGGCTACTTAAGGATGTAATGTGTTGCGTTGTGCGGAGTGTGACTGGCACGACGAAGGAGTGCTGCGTGGAGTTGTCTCTATCATTCAATGTGCGCACATACATTTTTGTATTGGGAAACATTTAAAAAAGTTGACAGCTGCACAGCCGAAGGATATTTCCGTTGCGGCTTTCCGGCTGCATCCAGCATTCCGTCGCTCCGCATTGTCCCCTGACGCCGTCAGCCACGGTGCGCAACTTGGCAATAATAATAAAAGTCACATCACACGTGCTCATTTGACATCTCCACATAAGTGCGTCAGCATCGGCGATCAAAAATGGCGTAGCAGCGCCACGCCACCAATCAACTAAGACTTCAATATCCAGCCGAAGACAATAGACACAACCGGAAATGTAAGCAGCGCTTGCTCGCGGAGGTGAGGTCACACGCTCGAACTGCGGTTGCAGCTACGGTGCAGCACTTGCCGCAAACACGCCCCTCATTCCGAATTCCTGCCCGAAACTCTCCCGGCGAAGGCCGCACGCAGAGGCAAAGTGTTCCCTGCAGCGGACGGTCCTTTTGTGTTTTTCCAGTCACCGTTTTGCTGGGCGCGCTGGTGCTGCCAATGTCGTTTCGGCGTGCTTTGTTTTCCCCTGAGCGTTTACGCCATTTAAGGACACCATAATCTTTTAAGTGGAGCACAATGTGAACGGCGCGTGCTATTGCATATGAATTATGAAAATTGTACACCAGCAGCCACACCAACAACGACATTGACGTGGTTGGCAGTGGTGACGCCACAGCTGGCCATTTTTTGCGGAAACTGAAAACAAGGCAAGACGAAGGTCTTCGGGTCTTTCAGTTTTAGTTTCCGAAATTTTAAGTTTTAAATTTTTTTATGTTTGATGACAGCGGAATGCAGCCTTAAGTATGTACAGTATGTCAAGAATGAGTTTACACACAGAAAATAAATTCAATTTTTCAACTTTATGATACAAAAATACTACTTTTTACATATGTAAATAAATTTTTTTTGATCAATTATAGTTATTTACATTGTTTGAAAAAGTTACGTGAAAAAAAACTGCAAGTTCAACGCAAAAGAAAGGAAAAGTACAACAAAATAAATTATTACTCCAATTTTTCAGTGTCAAGTAACTCTTTTCACAACAATTCCTGGAATTGGTTTTTGCACCAATTCAACGATGAACTGTACATTTAAGTTTTAAATTTTTTTATGTTTGATGACAGCGGAATGCAGCCTTAAGTATGTACAGTATGTCAAGAATGAGTTTACACACAGAAAATAAATTCAATTTTTCAACTTTATGATAAAAAGATACTACTTTTTACATATGTAAATAAATTTTTTTTGATCAATTATAGTTATTTACATTGTTTCAAAAAGTTACGTGAAAAAAAACTGCAAGTTCAACGCAAAAGAAAGGAAAAGTACAACAAAATAAATTATTACTCCAATTTTTCAGTGTCAAGTAACTCTTTTCACAACAATTCCTGGAATTGGTTTTTGCACCAATTCAACGATGAACTGTACATTTACCGCATAGTGAAATAAATAAAGTGAACCAGCTAGGGAGAGTCATGCTTAAAAAATGTCAATTGCTTTGAAAATTTGTTTCACGTCAATTCGTTTTGAATTAACCCATTTGAGTTTGCTGTTCTCGAACGCATGTGTGCCGAACTCAGTATTACAAATACTTTCCCACTTTCTTTTTTGCTGCACATTTAAATGTACTGAATACATGGGGATCGTGCCCCATGAGCAGTTCTACATAGTGCGCACGATTCCTTCGGCATTTCATTTCGGCCTCTTGGAAAAAAAAATTATTTTTTGAACAAAAAGAGTTAAGTATTTGACAAATTTGTTCATAGTGACATAAAATAAGCATGCCGATTCAAGAGAGTTGTCAGTATCTGGTTCACTTTATTTATTTCACTATGCATTTACCGTAATCTTTGCTCTGTGTTTTTAAATTCTATGAATTGGCTGTCATTTGTCATTGAGTCATTTGATGATAGAGTTTTGCTTTCTACGCATCATAAAATTGTGTTTTGTGTCAAATATTGTGTCACAGTTACCCCCACAGTTTCGCGTATGACCAGTTTACGCACGCCACCCACAATTGTGCTCAGCAACCGCTCCAAAAGTGACGGCCACAGCACTTATTGCTGCATCGGTGATTGTTCAAGGATTTCTGTTCCATTAGCGGCGCACTCGAGCGAGGGGCAGCGTTTTTAATTGTTCCCTTGGAATTGAATTTTTAAAGGCTTGTGCTCCACATGCAGGCGTTCACTCTTCTGTCAAATGCAACGCAACTTTTGGGTAGTCGACATCGGTAAGGAGCAAATGCAATATTGTTTGGTCGTCCTGCTGCTCAATCGATTGTGGTGGATCGACGTTATTAAATTTGGATTGCCCTTGTCTCCTCAGAACAGGAGAACGTGACCAGGATATTTGCTTTCATTGCTGCTGTGTCGTTTCTGCTGCCGCTTATGCGCCGCTTACATTAAGCGAACACGAAATCGTGTAATGCGGTGGGGTATTTGCAAGTGTTGCAAGCGTGCTCGTGTTATTTTTTGTATTGCTTCTGTGTAGCTGCGTAAATATTTAAAGCACAGTTTTGTGCTGGTCCTGCCGCCTGTCGCGGGTTGAGTGTTGGTTTTTGTTTGTTTGTTCATCCGTTGTTGTGTTTGTTTACGCACATAAGTGTTCCACACCATGATTCGCCCCACCGCACTTCATCACTTCCAACACCGCTCCGCAATGCACCGCCCCGGCCCCGAACTCGTTCGTTGCAACTTCCGATCCCTGCAGACATGCGATTCGTGTGACATGTCTGGTCTATAACGAGTGCCGCAGACTCATTTCATAATCCCTTTCTAATTAGTTTTCCATTATCCTTATTGTGCATGATGGATTTGAGGTTAATAATGAGATTCACTCGCGTTGTTGCCCTTCTTCAAAACACCTCCTGGCCACATTCTTGTAGGGTAATCTTAGGGGTGAGCAGCCGTCGTCTCAAACCTACCACTTTTTTTGTTTTGCTCTTGATTTACATAAATCAAGATTATAGCGCCGCCCTAATGAATGTGTTGCTGTTCACAATAATTTTATACAATTTATGGAATACAGATTTAAAATTCAGCAAAGCTGAGAAGCAGCAACGAAATTAATTCTGCATAGAAAGTTAAAAAGAGTCCTTTAGACTTTCAGCGCTATGACCACTAAAAGGACTCTATTCAAAGAATGGAAATAAGTTCACTCACCTGCGACCATGTCGAAGTCTTGCTGAATGTTTTAACATTTGCAGTAGTGGCGTTGGTGTCCTAACCTCAAAAGTGTTGCAGTTACAACCACTTCGCCTAGTTTTCAAATTAAAACTCAACGATTTCTAAAACTATTTTGCATCTGCTAACTGTTATACGGACGCATCCCATCGACGGTCCACACTCGCGCTCGTCTTTCATAGACTATTCTCCTTCACAAAGTAGTTGCACATACTGCCGCTGGAGGGCGCGTGGTTAGCATTGATGGGCGAATAGCATCCACAACTGGGAGTTGGCAGCACTGCGTCGCAACTGTCAAAAATTTTCATTTTTAGTTGACAGGGAATATTCGTGCGTGTAGGGTGTGCGTTCTGTTTCATAAATATTTCGACATTTTGGTTGCGGAGTCGAAAATTGTGACAAAGTTTTCCTAAAAAGAACTAAAAATATTAATGAAAACTTAAACCCGGGTAGTGCGCACGCGAATACAGGACCGATAGCCAACGGCCGCACACTCAACTTCGAAACGTTCGTCGTAAAGCGTAAATTGTTTACAATTATCAGCTACCTACTAATAACAACAACAAAACGTACACAGACCGTTTGTGCGGGCGTCTCGGAAAATAATTTGTTTACATTCCGGTGCAAAAAACCCCAACGAAAAAGCGAAATCGTGTTTTTTATATATTTGCCTGTGTTTTTGTTTGCGTTTTGCATGCAGCGTTGTTGTTGTGTACTGATCGCATGCGATTTTCGAGCCCAAGCAGCTGAGAATTTTGTTGAATTTGTGCCGCACAATTGACAAAATGGCCACAAACTACATGGGACATCGGTGGCTGCTTTTGGCGCTGGGACTGTTCGCGCTGTTGTGCTGCGGCCAGGCTCATTTGAATTTGTATCTGAATCCGCAGGAGGTGATGCGGTTGCTAGGTAAGTCGCGGTAATATTGTTCTCAAAACCAAAGAAGCTTCAATTCACGGGCGACCTTTTACTTTTTTTATACTTCTGCAATCGAATCAAAGGGGATCTATTACCTCCAACAAAATTTGTTTCATTTTTAAAAATAACTTTTTTTGCGTGAGTCCGATCGCGCCACAACCCTTTGCTTTGTGTACGCCCACAACGAAGCTTCGAGCCGCCGATCTCACATCGGTCCTCTCAGCTCCGGCAGAGCTTCATTAAAATATGGCAAAGTCCAGCTTGCATCGTGATGTCACCTCGTCCGCAGCAACGGTTGCCAGCGCCAGCGTTGGTGACGGCTGTCGCACTTGCTGTTTAGTTTCGAAGAAGTGCTGCGGAAAATGTTTTCCTCGTCTGGTTCCTTTTTAGACGTTCGTAGTTTTTGTTTTTAACTTATTTGTTGCTTATTGCATCCAGTACGGACACCTGATTGTGCGCACACCAGCGCCACCAATGCAAATTGGGGACACAAAAGCAACAACAGTGCCCGAACACTGCGGAGAGAAGGAATAAGAATAACACAAACTAACAACAATTTGAAGATACCCCAATGAGCAGCATAACGTCGGAAATTAAAGAAAAGCAAATAAAAAGCGGTATAAAATTCAAATTAAGCATGAATCGACGACAAATGAATGACAACAGCAATAACAGCAACACCATAACAGTTGCGTCCATAAAGCAACATCAAAATCCAAACACGCGGAATAAAAAATGCCGCATCACAGCCATTGAAGTATTCTAGTGAGGTGCTTTGGCATAAGCCAGCAGCCAGTGCAAGTACAATCTCCGTCGTTCGGTCGATTCTTCGGAAAATGTTACTTTAATTTGAAGTGCTGCGTGAGCAACACTTGAAAGTCGCGATCGCCATTGCATCTCTAAGATCAGAATAAACATTGTGCAGTTTTGGAGTCCTCTCAAAATGTTGATTATAAAAGCTCTCATCCACTGGATGCAAGCAATCGAATTTTTAATAAAAAATAACTATTAAAGCTGCTAGAGTAATTTGGTTAAAAAATCCGTAGAATTCAATTGCTCATAGTCGTAGGCCATAGTGCAAGGTGCAAATTTAATCAGCAGACGATATTTATCTTGGTCCAGCAAAATGTTGCGTTTCGCTAAATATTTGAATGCCGCAACCAGCTGAACGAGTTGAATGTGATACAATAACTAAAAAATAATTATTGTGATAGTATTAAAAATAGCAACAAAAAAAAAGAATTGAGATTAGCGCTGAGATGCTAGATAGAAGGCTTATTTGTACAGATTGTGATGTTTTTTTACGTGTAAGTATTGACTAACATCAACATAGCAGAGCATTTTAGGTATCAACATTGCGGCGTAGACAGAGCTCTTCCAAGTCACGACTTGTCCACTTTGCTAGCGTTTAATAGTTGTTATTGTGCGCTGGATTGAAAAGAACTTGCAAACAGTCGTCGATGTCGCATATGGCTGTAACTTGCCCAACTGACCACGGCAGCCACCTTGAATCGGTTTGCAACGCTGAACCGCTTACTCGAAATGATCAAATTGCCATAGTTTCATCCTCTGCCTCCAGCCAATTGGGCAATTGATTAACTGTGTTAGAGGATCGAACACGCACAGCACATAAAAATTCTGGCTATCTACTGCTTGTCGACCGGGTTGCGTGGCCTCAGATATGCGCCCATATGCACCCGAAAAGCAATTTGGCCACATGGCGATAGCCGATAAAGCGTCGCATTTGCATGCTTGCTTTCAGTGTGTGCGCGCGTGTGTGACATTTTGAAACTGACACCCATCTTTATGACTTGCTGCCTCGGTTTGAGTGGTGTTGGTTTTTTCCCGAAATTTATGACACTCTTGCATTCAACGCCCGAGCACACGCGGCGTCAAAAAGGAAAACATTTGAAATTCTTTTGTTCGTGGTTGTTGCCGTTGTAGCCGCTGATTGGTATTGTTGTTCGGTGGTGTTGGCGCACTAAAATTATTTGCTGCGTTCGTTGCTTTTGCTGTGTTGCTGTCAATTTTTTTATTGATTTGTTTAATGAAGTCGTAGTTAAATTTTGATGACAACTCCGCAGCGCTTCATCATCAACTGGGATGGATTTCATGCAAGCCTCCGCCATTCTGAGCCTGCGCTCACACTGTCAGCCCTCATTGAGCCATAAAGTATGCAACTAATTATACAGTTTAGTGTTTACCGCATTCCGAATTATTTAAATTCGTTCAATTCGTTTTATGACTTTTTTTATTACACATAAACAATAATTTTGTATTCTTTTCCAACTCTCTCTTAACCGAAAAGTAGCCTTAACGCAATTATGGAAAGTATTTTTAGTACGCCGCGACTTTCCATCATTCCAGTCACGTGCCCCTGTTTTTTTATTTGGTAAAATTGGTTGTCGATGTGCCGTAAAGTGTCTCAAAATTGTACCGCTAAAACTTATGCTATTGAAAAATTAAAGAAGAAATATTGAAGACTTCCAAAGGAATAAAACGTGGTAAAAACGACAACACGCAGACTGCTTTTCCACAGTGTAAGTTTCAATGAACTAGCAAAATACTGAGGAACGGAATGGAATTACCGCCGGCATTGTGACCACTCAATATTAAAATTTATTGCCACCTCTTAAATTTAACTTAACGCTGTTATGTGCCAATTGCTGTTCACGATGGTGTGCAGATTCACTAACAGCTACAGATTCTCAAAACAGCGAAAAACAAATAACAACAAGAACATTTCAAAGTGCAATGCCCTGCATTGAATTGCCAGCGCTGCGTCGCATTGCCGTCTGTACCACGGCCTGATAATTCGCCAGGCTTTATTTTTTGCTCGCCTTCCACTGATTTACAGCGAACTGACGTCTGTCAAGCTTATTGCGCACGTCGCCAGCGCCGACGGCAAACGGGCGCAACTGATAACCCTTTGCTGGCACGGTCGCCGCCGCTTACTCTCCTGCTGCAATCAAAATTGCAGAGAATAGCAGAAATCGAATTGAAATGAAACACGAAGCCGATAGAATTAAAGCAAACAGAACCATTCAACCCGAACTCAAAATAATGCGGTATTGTTTCAAAGAAGTGTATACATAATTCTCGAATGGTTTGGGGAAAGCATATATGTATTACATATATGGGGGAAAGCCACACATTAATTCAGTGCAAACAAATTCAAGCTCCTTTTAACTTCAACACCTTCCTAAGTAATATGCTGCGTCTCTTTCGATGTTTTGAATGCGTGAGTTGTCGGTAAATGCGAGCCTCCGATCTTACATGTGGCCCTGATCCCGAAATCTTGTCTCTAATTGCTGGAAGACGAAATAAACTACCAAAAGCATGTGACCTTTATCGGAGATATCTAAAGTATATAGGCCCTACATCACATATGAGTTTCCTATCCATATTGGTCTTTTAAAGGCATGTATGATGCACAAATGAGCGATTAGTAAACAACCCCACCAACAACAAAATATTAAATGAAACTGAGTAGTCAAAAGTGGCATACCAAAGCATTACAAACGGCAGTAAACCACTAACACATTCGTTCTGTAACACATAAATATGAATGTGTGCTTTTGTATGTGTGTGTGTCCCTATATGTGTAATTATGCGCTGTATGAGCAATGGCTGCCTCCTCCACAAGGAAAAGCACGTAGCAATACTGCAAACAAAAAACTTCGCATGCAGTGGACGAGAAAGCGACCGAGTGGCAGGGACAAAGTGGGGAACATGGGGCGGTTGGCGACGATGTAGCTGATGGCACCTGCCACACTTAGTCACCATTACTGCATTGGCTGCTGATGGTGTTGGATAAGCGCAGCGAGGTGCAGCGCTGCTATATTTGCCAGCGAGATGCCAACGCTAGAGATATGGACAAATGCCGCCGCCTCAGCGCAGCCATTAGTCTGTGTCAAAAGCAATTGACTTAAATCTCGTATTGCTTGGTTGTGCGCTCTGTAATGGCATGCGTAATTCATTAGATACAAATTTTCCCCCTCGCGTATGTATGCGGGGAGAGGGCGAGTATCTGTGGCCATTCACGCGTAAGTAGGCCAAGCAAATAGCGTTGGAAGTCGGCTTGCAAGTTGCAGCAACTGCCACTGGCTGATTGGTGGTTGCTGCCTTCTGCCTGCAGCCGCCTGACTATTTGGGGGCAATTTGTTTCACTCAGAGGTATGCCAAATCAGTTGTCACTCAAATGCATACATCAACGCAGCCTCACTCACACTAACGCACGTACAAAAACACCAACATGCAAACACCAACGTACTGAGATGTCACTATGGCAAAAGCCAAAGTAAACAAACCGAAATTAAAATACAAAAAATATACCGGAGGGAAATCTTTTTTCTCTTTAGTTTTTGGTGTTATTTTTGTTTTGTTTTTGCAAACATTTTCACATTGTCCAAAAGTGTTTGAAGAGCAGGGAGGAGCAGTGTGACGGAGGGACATGCGAGCGGGACGCATTAGCTGGCAACAGCCGCTCATCGTTTATCCAGGATATTCACGAGATAACGCACTGCGGCATTTTGATAAATTATCCTGTGCACATGTCACTCGGCAGAGAGAAAAGAAACATAAAGAAGGTATCAGTAGGATTGAGGGAAGCGCAGAAGATACGCAAGCTTGCGAATGTGCGTCCGTGTGCTACCTTTTGGCAATCGTTGCCACACACAAGAGCGCCACCAAATCGACAGACCCATAAATACGTACATGCATACATATGTGCATATTTATGTATGTGTCGAACAACTATCTTCTTGCCGTGGCTGCATCTCTGCGATACATATCAAATTTCAACTACGGCTCGGATGAATACACGTCCCCTTCCACAACCACGTGCGGCCCATGCCTCATGCCAGTACAGTGAGACATCTGGCCCAGCATATTTTCGTCGTTGTGGTGCTGCTACTGTTTTTGTTGTTTTCTATTAAATACCAATTCCTTTCCATTGCCATATTGTTGTATTTGCTGTTGCAGCTGATGTTGGTTGCTGGGTATTTATTGTTTTTACTGAAAATCGAAAAGCAAATAAAACAAATGATCGGGTCAGCAATTTGTGTAGAACAACATTACAACATTGAAAACATTGACATGGCATGAATATATTGGGTTCTTTTCAATGAATACACATACACACACGCACACACCGCCAAACATCAAAACATTTGGCAATCACAATCAATCGTCTCACATTTAGCATGAAATTCATTTTGGGTGGAGATAAATGTTGAATTCTTAAAGCGCCGGCCACGAGCTCAACATCAACACAAATACGCGCGCCACGTACACACGCGCGTGCACCCTCGGATACCAGTCGACGAGAACGAGTAAAGTCGGCCAGCGTGTACATATGTATTCGACCTGTTCCACCTCGTCTGGTCTGGCTTGGCCTGGCCCGGTTCGGAATGATGAGGCGATTCGGCGAAAAACGCCGCAGGTTGTCGCCGCTGATAAATGATCCTGTTGCTGCTGAGCTCGCATGATCGCGCAAGGGGCCCCATACAGTCAGTCGGTACACTGGAAGCGCCACAGGTTATCTTTATGGCCGAAAATACTAACAATAATAACAATAATAATAAATTTGGAAACCTACCCAACGCCATAACAACCAAATACGCATCGTCGAAAAGCATTAAAAATGAGAGGCGCGCGATCCGGTGTGGTGACGGTTGTTAATGTGTGTCTCATTTCACATGGTAATTGACCCCTGGCTATGCGTTTTGTGTCTGTTGAGAATAACTGGCGGCGGCAATGACGACGACGGCGCATGTTCATGAAGGTGGCCCTAATGATGGCGATAATGGTGCTCGCAATGCATTGTGGCAGCATTACTTTTAAGACCTTCAATTATTTCAAAACAAAACGACTTTTAACTAGACAGCAACAGCGTTTAGTGCGCTGAAGTGTCTCGTCAATGAGATCAGTAACTTGTAGACATTACAACACTTGTACTCTCGCGGCTGGACTTCATGTCAATGTGTCTCCAAGTTGATCTCGAAGTTGGTCTGTTTGGAAATAATTTTTCAAATGTTTTCGCCTTCTGCACGAGTGAAAATCGGTGTTTCCCATACGTCAAAGTATGGGGATATAGGTTAGGTTAGGTTATGGTGGCTGCCTCTATAAGAGACACACTCGGAGGCCTATTATGAGGCCCATTGTGATACCACATATTTCAACCGCTTTTGAAATGTGTATGCAACACTGTCTTTCCAACAGGGTGGGGAAAGGGAGGGGAGGGGACCTACAGTTTAACGCCGAATCCGACCGATTGGCAGTTTTTTCGTTCACACTTGGAGGTTTTGCCATTGCCTGCCAAGAGCGCACTTGTGCGATTCTTGTAAATCTCATCTGCTTCATGTGGATAGAAGTAGATGAGCGTTTTACCAGCCCGAGCCAGGAATCGAACCTTTGGCCTTCGGTATGAGAAGCCAGCGCGCTACCCGCTGGACTATCGAGGCCGGCAAGTATGGGGATATAGATCGAGCGAAAATATTGTTACATATTTTTATTTCCAATACCTAAAAAATTAATTATCTCATACAAGGGCATAAAACGCACGGAGTTTTCTTTGCTTCTGTTTTGGTCCTTTTCAACCCATGTCTTGCACTTTTTCCACTTTCGCATACTTATTCACTTCCACGTAGACGGCTGCCGTTGGCGCAATAGTTCTAAACAAAACAATTTCACAGCTAGTAATTTTTAATCACGCCCTGATGTCGTGCCACATATGTACGCGCCTCGTGAGGTGCCGCAACCGGTGGGAGTATCCCACTGCCGTAGCGTATTTGCACAAAGGCAAAGCACTCATTACACGCCTGTTACCGTTATTATTATGAAGCTGTCAAGCATAATGTGCTCGACTCTGCTTGATGAAAATCGCAATTTGCAAAGCGTACGCAAAGGGTGCCTGGAAGGGGAATGCGGATTTTTTCCCTTTTTGCACATTAACCTCAATTTTTGCTTTTCGGTGTTCACTACTCTGATTTTTCCTTTGTTGTGTTCAAAGTTTATTCCCATTGCGATAAGCAGGCCGCAGTAATTGTTATTCTTGTGCCTCGACCACTGCCTGCTGTAGATTGTGCTGAAATGCAGCCATATACTGCACATACACGTACATAGTTGCGAAGCGAGATAACACGCTGGCGTTCTAAGACTGCGGCAATTACCACCTGAAACCATATTAAATAGTTGCATGCGGCCGTTTACCTGGTGGCTGGAGAGTCGTGCCTTACACTCAGGTTCGATCCCTTCGCTTGCGTGCTCTTCTAAAGCCAAAGTCATAAATCAAGCTGCGATGTTGGCCAACGAACTAAACATTCCAGCAAAAAAACCTAATCGATATATTAAGATCTCTTTTGGAATCACTTTATCGATGCAGCGACGACGGGCGCGCAGGAGCAATGGCGGTGGTGGCAAGCCATGGAGGCGGCCGCCGCATAGCAGGGAGAAATCGAACGTGAAAAACGAAACATGTTTAACTTTTTAATTGATTGTGACCATCATTATCAGGACAACACATCACCGAAGCCTAACTGCGAGTACGCGTACCAGAACATTTCGTTCGTTTCGAGACTGCAGCGGCGCAGCGTGGTGGGGTCTGGGTGCGGGCACGGTTCGCTGAAGCCGTTAGCAGTGACCCATGGTAAACGTGATTGGATTTCTTATTTATGGAGCTCGGCCGGTGTATACAGAAAATCAGCGGGTCAGCCGAGGAACTCTTGTCGCTGTTAGTCGTTTGTTTGCTTGCCGGTTGGTTTCATTGTGTTCAGCCACGTAGGTTCAGCGCAGATAGTGATAAAGTTTAAAACGTTTTTTCTTACATTTCCCTCGTCTGTTGCCCTTTCGGAACACACGCTGTGCCGTCGTCTCGTGGTTGTTCACTGCAGATGCTGCAGAGCTGAGACAGCTGCGCGTGTGTGCGACAGTATATTTTTCCACTGTTGCTGTCGCCAATGCTACTGTGGCCGTGTAGCCTTTCCGTCTGATTATGAGATTTTATCAATTTCAGTATAAGATATTCCCCCCAAATGTATTTTACGTTAGTTGTACGTATGTATATACACACATATAGAATATATACTTTTTGGTTTTCATTACTGCCAATGCGTATCTCGATGGCCATCGATTTTAATTGTTTGTCGTTGTTGACATTGCGTTTCTGTGGAAAACAACACGGCATTGAGCATGTTCATCGACGCATTGGCTCGTCTTATCTCGCCATGCAGATGAAGTACTAACACTACGCTCTCGAAGAATGGATGGAGCTGGAAGAAAGAAGTGCAGCAGCATGCAGGGGACTCTGTGTGGTCAACGAAACAAATCGGCTGTAACCGAATACTGCCCAGTGACCATACTTTTACGTCATTTGTTATGGAACAACACCAGCTCTTGCACTCAGCCCTGGTTGTGATTTAGTTGGATTGAATTTCTATTTTGTTTCGATTCGTTGTGATGCTTATTTTTCATTCATTTCGCAACATGTTCGAGATAAGAAATTATTTGCATAATTTTCTGGTAACAGCTGGTGCGACGATAAGCAGCGGATGTGTGAGAGAGTGATGATTTTATCGGCGGTATTGTACCACGCTGTGACTTTTTCGCAGGCCAGGGGAGCAGTGAACAGGATTAGAAACCAAACCAGACTCACTTTTTCCAAAAGCTCTACAATGAACTATCACATTTTTTTCGTCCGTATTCAATTGAAGTTCGTTGTACGATCCGGGCATGCGACGCAACTAATCTGTGGTTATAGTGACTTGATTTCGAAGGTGATCAGTTAAAAATATGGCGTGCATGGCTCCTCGAATTACACTCAAGTTTGACAAATTAAGTGTCTGATTTGACAGTCGCACGCCCCCTCTATTTATGGCACCCTATTACAATAATTTACACAAATTTTTACAGCTGAAGCGCGCACACTCGAGTTCACGAAAAATCCAAACACTTGGACAACAGGCGCTCTTCATGTTTTAGTATCCCATTCATAAATCGTGCATCCGTAGAAATATGGGAAACTGTTTATTTTCTGCTTCCCTTCAGCCAACAATGCCACATGAGGCCCCCTTTTCGCCTGTTGACCTCGTCTTGCTGCTGGCTTAATGTGAAGTGCTAGCAGTAGCTAAAAAATATAAACACATTCATAAATTGTCCACCCGCCGCTCGGCGCATTACCGCCACCACTTAAGTGCATCCTTTCTGGCACGCTCCGCAGCGGCCAGCAGAACATTAACCGAAAATCAAATGCACACATTGCTCCCCTAATGGGATTTTTCATATTTTGCTTCACCACTTAAGAAATGAACAGAAAAAAAGAAAAAAGTAATATTAAAAAATGTTTAAGTTGGAAATATGTATGTATGTATATGCCTCTGTCCGCATCTCTATCCCACCTTAGCGGTTTCCACTCTTGTCATCCTTGTTTTGCCTGCGCAATATAAAAATAAACAAACACCATAATTAATTCGGTTGGGAACAGCTACAATAAAAACAACAAAAAAATAAAATACAACTTCATGGTAACAGCAGAGGAGGGAAGACCGAATCAGTAGTAAAACGGACGATGTGGCTGGGGAATCACTTAAAAATTCGTTCCTTTTGGTCTATGCGGTGTGTGAGCAGCTCCACTCGCAACTATCAGACTGGAGCGTAGCAAACCCCATCTGCATTTAATTAATGGCAAGAATCGTTTACTCAATAATCACAGCGGTGGAAGTTTGAGTCTAGAGGTGTTGCTCTGGCGGGCGTTTGTGAGACCAATGCACAGATGCCTTGCGGATTGTGGTCGTTCGTCGCTCGCCGCTCGGTGCAATAACATTCTGATTTTTTTTAGAAAGTAATAATTACACTGTGCGTGAAATTTACCCTAAAAAATTGAGACATGGGGGGGACCTACTGAGCGACTTTTCTATAGGTATACTGAGTTGAGATCCACCAGCCGTTTGGCTGGATTGGCTCTAGTTTAAGAGAAATCCGTCTTTGAAGTTTGCTCATTTTAGTCGAGTTCGTCGCTTAAGTCTTCGAACGTTTAAATGCTAATAGGTCCTAAATCGTTCCGAATATCGCTTTACTGTCTTCGGCAAGTTTGTAGATATTTTAACGACCAACAAATTTGCTTAAGACACCAATAAAAAAAAAATACATTCAAACTGTGTAATTGCGATATGTGCATTTTTTGCGCAGCGCAACGTGGCGTATGAGTGTCATTTAATTATAACACTCAACGTGGCGTATGACACTCATACGCCACGTTGCGCTGCGCAAAAAAATGCACATATCGCAATTACACAGTTTGAATGTTTTTTTTTGGATTGGTGTCTTAAGCAAATTTGTTGGTCGTTAAAATATCTACAAACTTGCCGAAGACAGAAAAGCGATATTCGAAACGATTTAGGACCTACTTAAGCGACGAACTCGACTAAAATGAGCAAACATCAAAGTCGGATTTATCTTAAACTAGAGCCAATCCAGCCAAACGGCTCCAATTCAAACCAAACGGTTTCAATTCAGTATACCTATAGAAAAGTCGCTCAGTATGTCCCCCCCATGCCTGAATTTTCGACTTGCACAGTGTTATTAATTGTTGGCTGCATGGGGAAACCAAATAAGGTCAAGTGGGGCAAAAGTCATGGCTGGAGAAGGTTTGATTTATGTGGCTGTGCCAATGAGCCTCTAATCGTAAATGCGACCGAACACAAATTATTGTAATTCCTCCGAATGAGTTTTCAGCAACTTTGGCAATTTATATAATTGCATCATTCCTGCCAGTTTAAAGTGACGGGTCTTCTCATCTGATGCTTTCTGGTAAATTTAGTCATTGTTTGGCTACTGAGTTCCATTATTTCTCTCCAAAAGTTCTTCATGTTTCTACACCAAGCATTCAGCTGTCATGGTCTCAAAAGTTTTAGCTGAAGATAGTATTTGCAAGTTTCATGGTACGAGACCATGGCTTAAGACCATTAGCAGAAAGTTAAGAAGAGCTTTCAATTACTACGACCCAACGTGAACTCTGGGCAACTATGTATGCATTAAAGTTTCATGACGTAGCAGCGTGCAGCACTTTATACGCGCGGCCAACTTGGCATCAGTATCGCTGCGGAGCGATGCAATTTCAACTATTAGCTCACCCATCCGCCCGCTCCTCTGCCCATTTACAACATGCAATTAAAGCGATTTTATAATGTTCAGCGTTCTTGACATCTTGACTGCTCTGCGCGCGCTACTAGTCCTCCACTTGCTACCTTCTCGCCGAAGTGTAAATGCAGCCACAACAAGCCACTTCAACAGCGCATTTCCCTACCATTCCGCCTTGAACCGTACCTAAAGTGGATTAACGTGAAGTGCAGTTTTTGCTACTTCGAACAGATTTCTCGAGGAGTAGCATAAACATAGCGCAGAGCAACAAAGCTGCCAAAAAACAAAACGCAATGTTTTGCAGCCACGATTTTCGCTTGGAGCGGGAAGCGTGCGTCGGACACCCCATTGTAATCTCCCCGCTTTCCTTCTCCAGAAGAGTCATTTATACGAAAGGTACAAAAAATTTCAAAACGTGCGATGCCACCAGGTGAGCAGCGTGATCCTGGAGCGGGCCGGAGGGGGTGTCAGCTAGTTGAGTCACTCACAGATGCTCAAAAAGATGCTGACGCTGATGACAACGATGACAAGCGCGTTTCTACAACGTGCTCACGGTGTTTCTTTCCGACGTCGGCTGTTGCTTTTGTCGTTGGTTTTAGCGTTGCTTCAAGCGTGGCCTCATCAAAAAGCCAATAGAGTGAAAAAGTACGCGGACGGGCGCACGACTGCACTGCGCGCCACACGGCATGAGCGCTCCCTCCAGCGTGTGACTGCAGTGCTGCTGTCAGCAACTCATTTGCGCCGCATGCTGATTCGCCTAATGCAGAATCGCTCGCTTTCTGCTTCTTACCGCTTTTGTTCTACGTTGTTATTGTTGTTGTGTTTGTTTTTATATTTAGCATTTTTTGTTATTTCGCAATTTGCACACACTCAAAGGGACGAAGGCGCCGCTTTGTCGCTGCGAAAATGAAGGCGAGTGAAGGGTTGGCGTGTGACAAACTCAAAAGCTCTGACGGCATCATCCAGTGCAGCTGCTTGAGCGTAGGAGGCAGGCAGGCAGCAGCAGCACAACCCAAAAGCACTTAAGCAGTGCAGCGCGTGCGAGACTTGTCGCAGCCGAGAACGTAGCAGTCGCTGGGTATGCGGCTGACATTCGCGCCGCCTTTGAAGTCCAGGCGACGGGCATGAACGCTTTCGCGCGCTCAAACAAAAAATATGAAAAGACTTATTTCAGTGGCCTTTGTCAGAAGGTGTACGAATGCAACGTATCCTCGTTTCCGCGGGTATTGAGCCTGTAGACGATGTGTACGATGTTGGACAAAGTGTATCGCGCGGCAAGTAGACTTTGTGCGGGAATTAGGAATGCATGAAAATGAATATAATCTCGAACTATTGCAGGATACGAGTATGTTTAGGTATATGGATTGAGGGTTACTAAAAGTATTTTACTTTTTGATTTTAAATTCTTTTAACTTACTGCCGCCATCGAACTTGACGACATAACTTAAACTTATACCAAAGGATTAGAATTTTCGTAGTTGATCCTAGTTTTCTACTAAAAAAAACCCAAGTGGGATGTAAGCAATAAATGTGAGCAATAAATATGTTCGGCAACATGCACTGACAAGATGACAAAAAGTTCACAGACTCGAAAGTACTCGCATGAACTCGAGACAGCGGCTGGCACTGCATCGGTGGATACGATGCAGGCTACTTGCGCTTATGGCGAGTCTCTTGTGGCTTGGGCTTTGTAACTCGTCCCATACTTTTCTACAGGCTTTAATGAGCCAAGCCCGCATCGGCGAACCGCCATCTAGCAAAGGTTGGCCGCAGGAAGAAAGCAACATGGCGTATAAAAAAATACTGTAGAAAGCGTGCAGCGTTGCCGTAATCGGAAAATATTCACTATCGTGAAAAGCAAAATCAAAGATTCCATATTTCATGGCTTTTACGCTGCTTGCGGCTTCGGGGTCAATTTAAGATTAATTGAAATGGCACGTTTAGCACCAGCGGCGGCGTCTGCCCTTAGAAATTTTTGTTGATAGCGCAAGAAGCGACATGCTGCCGATGCTGTGCAAGCGGGACACACAAACATTTCCATGGAAATAGGCAACGAGTGGGCGGTGTAAAGTGCCGGCCGAATTTAGTTCGGCCGGTTTTCGGCGGAAAATCATTCACGTTCATTCGTTTAGCATCCGCGCATGCAGCAACCAGAATAGTAGCAATAATGAAAACGACAACAACAACATTCTTTATGATGTTGACACAATTTACGAGTATGCGAGAGCCCGTCGCATGCAGCTTCGGCGACGTCAACTCCTACATCCGCAACACAACACACAACTTGAACACACACACAGCGCCTCTCGCCTGATCTGTGGCGAAAACTCTGCGCTCCTCTCGCCACCAATGTCACGCAACAGCGAAGGCGGCAACTGTGTGGAGCTCGTGGGCGAAATTTTGCGTAGCACCCACGCGTCTAGTGCAGCAAACGTCAAGTCGCGAAGCAGCGACCAAGACGAGCGTAAGAGGGGAAACACCAAATTAGAAAAAGTCAACAGATAAATTCAGCTCAAGTGCTGCGGACGATGACGCACGCGGCTTCGCCGTCCTATGTACTGTACCTGCGCATCCTGTACGCGCTGCTGTGCATTGCGCCCGGCATGTTTTGACAGATCGTTTGTCACTCGGTGCGAGGCAATTTGACTGCAAGGCACCCACCTTTCGCGCTTGCACGCTTGCAACCAATCATCCATCCAAACGTTCTGCGTCTTTGTAGCATCTGGCCCTCTCACAAATTTGTTTGTTTGCATATTTGGTTTTACATATATGTTTGTTTTAATTCGAAATTAATTGAAAAAAATTATTTCCAACATTTGTTGCTTTTCAGTGTTGCTGTAGTTATAGTTTGTCGCTCTTTGAAATGTTCCATTGAATATTTGCTGGAAGTTTTAGTAGAGGTAAATCTCAAGTGGAGAAAGGTGGCACGAATGTGCTGCGAATAGATCGGAATTGCCATAAGCCACACGCACTTCACATTATGATCGTTGCAGTGTATTCGGTTGTCTCTTTTCAGAGAGCTTTGCGCATCTGAGTGGCAAACGTGTGAATGGATTTATTGGAGTTTTCTGATGATTTAGTAATTGAGGCAGGCGTCTCTGTTTTTCCCATTCCACCATTTGAATTTTTGTATTCTGTTGGGTTGCAGAAAAAGTATTCGACGTTTTTAAAAAAGATATATACAAAATTGTTTATTCAAAAAACATTTTCCATATCCAGATATTTCGTGATAGGTGGACCAGAGCGGTGGACATCTTTTAATTCAAAATTTCCGGAACGAAAGCTAGCGAACCATTTCCAGGCAGTTGATGGGGATAAGGTACCTTCACCATAAACAGCACAAATCATTTCATCTTTTCCTAGCCACAACGCACCAATGTCAATACAACCTTACTCAGCTGATTTGTCTGCAGAGTTGCTAGATGCAGCTAACGGTTTAAAAGTTATGACACTTTAAAGTCAAGTGAACAGAAAAACGCGTAATACTTTTCCCCCAATCGAATATACAATAGGGCAGTTCAGGATAACGTGCAAATATTTGGGCAAATGCATGTCATTTCAAATATTTGCCATCAACACTGAGCACACTTTTTAAAATTTCATGGCAAATCGGTTGCAGAACAAATTCACAGCTGTTTTTGAAGAATAAATCAAGAAGAAGAAGAATAGAATATGTGCGCCGTGGGAGCCTGCGAGAATAAAGAGCATGCATAAGTTGCTGTCGCTGTGGAATCCGAAAACAATTCACACCTCTAACTCCAGCGCTTCTTGCAAATAACTCAAAATTGTACGAATCTCCTCCTCCGTCCATTTTTTATTCAGTTTTTCTCTTTTTATTTTCTTTTTCGTCTGCTTCATCTCGACAATTGTGACAGCTGATTGATTGTCAAATCTGTTTTGCCCATGCCGAAAAATATGCAATAGAGTTTCAGTGTGGGAAATTTGCCGCTGCTCGGCATGGGCAAATGTGTACATTTTGTTGTTGCGTTGAAAATATTTGCCATCACATTTTCCCCATTTAGAAATATTGGCGGTAAGCTAGCAACTACAGTTTTCACGAGGCAACCAGTCTAGAAGCCCATAGCCCATAGAATTGAGCCCACAGATCGTATTGCATCTCCGCGAACAACATCAGATAATGTGGCACCTTGCCGCTAACTATTTGCAACTTTTACTGCAAATTGAATTATGAACTGAAGAATAATTGGCTAGCCAGCATCGGTGAGCGTTCTGCCTCGTTTCGGTTATGCCTCGTCATGCGATTCGTCGCAGCAGTTAAATAAAAGAAGTGCGAATAGGCTCTTAGACAGGCGGCAGGCGACGGCAGCAGCATCTTCTGCTAATGTGCGTTTAAGTACGCTTTATTGCTGTCGAGCAGTGGTTGCTGCAGCAGCTTAGTGAGCGTGAGCGCCGCGTAAGCCAATCACTGTCAATTGAATGTTGCGCCATTAAGGTGCGCGCCGCAAACGGCGTTGTTGGCAGCGGGCCTAATTTATTTAAAAAAGTTGGCGGCAGCATTTCATGTGCTGCGGTGCCAGAAGATCTCGCCGCATCGTTTTGAAGTCGACGGTGGCACAGACGGCAAAGCCAATTTGGAGTAGTGCTACGTCCATCTGCATACTCGTATTGTGTTTGCGGCGCTGGCGGAATGCTTGGTGGCCTCCGGGGTGAAATCGTCATGCAGACTTGGCGGGCAGTGCTACTGCAGTCGCTGCGGAAACTTGCAGGGCGCGTTGCACATGCGGCGAAATTCGGAGGAATTGCTGGGGTGGCATTACGCTTGTTTTCAGTTTCGCCGGCTGCATACGTGTACCCGTTGAAGCTGGAGCATGATTTGGGCGCGCGTCGACAAGTTGCGCCGCTGGAGAGTCAGCACAAAGACACCATGCAATGCACACAGAGACATCAGCAGACAGCAATACATATACGATCCTAGGATGTGGTAAATGTTATCGACAACGGAAATTGATTTCAAGTTTGATGCGCCGCAGCACGCATCGGCGACCGGCAAAGATGCGCACAGTGTGCAAGAGCAGAGTGCAGAGTGAGGGGGACATAAAGGGACAGGGCCTAACGAAGGCGGCTACAAACTACAGCCAACTTGAGAGCTAAACGGGAGCCAGGTTCGTTTATTACTGACAAATTGTTGCACTCCACCGAAAGGGACAAGGACAGAAAGGGGCTGAAGCAGCTTTTAGGTGCTACAATTCGCCGTTTTCAACTGTTACTGTTCGTTGCCAGTGCAGCTGGCGACGGTGCTCAAGTGGTGATAGCGACGAGTCTTCTGTTTCTTTCTCACGCCATTCTTGGTGTGTTGCTTCTTTTCGCGTTTTTGCTGCTGCGTACGTGGGGATTTTAAAGTTTCCGCAACTTATTGAAACTCGGCGAGCGGAAATAAACTTTTCAAATGAACTAAAGTTCGAATAAAAAGTGTTCCGTAAGAAAAATAAAAGGAGCGCAGCAAAACAAATGAAAAAAGTGGCGCACTTATGGGCCAATTCAAGTGCCGTTATTGTTTTAGTTGCCGCTCTGGTGGTAAGGTGAAGGAATTGCGTTGATGTTGGTTGTTTGTCCGTCTTGGGTTTTGCCTTTTTTGCTCTTAATTGAAAGTTTTACTTCTTTACTCTGTAAGAAGTTGATTCGCGAGGTGTTTGATGCGTACGGGTCGGCAATGCTTATTAATTTATCCATTATCCGATTTGAGTTATTATTATGCTTTTTGAGAGCTACGGCTAGAGGACAAACGCAGATCTAAGGTACGACTGAAGAATTGTCGTTTGCGCTTTCGGGAATGCTGATTCAAGGTGGGAGAATTGCAAGCAGTGCCACTACATACATTTTTATATTTCGAGTCGGCATTACACAGTCACAGTTGTGACGCCGAAGATCAAATTCGTACCAAGTGGAATTTATAAGTATGAAACTGCTGGATTGCAGAACCGATGGTTCAGTTTTGTTATTGACGAACTTTAGCTATGACAGTTTGTGGGTTAGATTACGAATTAAAAAAAAATGGATAATACCGTTTAGAAGTAAAGCTTATCACATCGAATTAATTAATGGATGCAAGTGAATGTTTCCTGTACTTTCTAACTTTCTTGTAAGGGCTGCATTCAGACCCCAGAAACAAAGGACATGTCAAAAGCTAAATATCCGACAAAGACGACTTTGGGAGCGCATGCCAAGTAGAGTCACATCAGTGCGTCATTTCAGTGCTGCAATGTCACTGCAACAGCAGCCCACACGCGCGTCACATATTGGCAACGCGCTGCTGCATTACCGGCTATGATCGTCGTTGCTGTCGCTGGCCTGCAGTCGCGGGCTCAATTTAGCGTGTTTTTTGGATAATTACCCACGTGCCCAATGCGACCGCTTCATGCCACTTGTGCAAACTTCAGGTAATTGCACTCCTCCCGCGCGAACATAAATGAGGCAAATGTCACAAAGGCACAGCGGAAGCGCACAATGAGGGAGCCGTTCGATAGAGTCAACTTGAAAACGACGCAATTAGACATACATGTCATGTGTGTATGATGTGCGGGTGACGCGTTCGCCGCAATTCCGGCCAGACAGACGTGCGGAACGCAGCATAGGCATAAATAGGCATTTGTGCGAAAAATCACAATTGGAAATTGGCGTTTCCCAATGCAAAGAGTGGCCGTGATGGGCGTGCGGACTGCATTGTAGGAATTCCGCGAGCAGTAGAATGAATTGCTGGCAGCTTCCACAGCGAGCAGCGCGCAGTACAGTGGCTGCGGCCGTTGCACAATGAGCGCGTGTCGCGCTGTGCTGTCGCGAGCGCACCGAGGGCGCACATTCGCTGAAGCGCCGATCAATCAATGTGAATGCGAGTGGCGTGCGCGCCGTGCGTGGTGCAGCGTGTGGCGCAGCGTGTGGCGCGTCGTGTTCGTACGTATTTAGCGCAATTACTGTGCGCAAATGCAATTGACTTATTGCCACAAGCACAGTTGTGGCGCAGGAACGCGCCGCCGGTAATGAGCCACCGAGACCCAGACCGCAGCCCAAGTGGCAGGCTGCGAATTTGCATGCGCGCATTTTATTCGCGTTGAGCGACAAATGCGAGGGCGATTACAGCACAGCACACGCAGATAATCCAGCAAATGATTAAGTACCGTCGAAGCCGAAAAACATACACCCCCAAGAGAGCAATACGACAACTCGATGGAGTGCGCCGAGACGGCGGCGTTAAATAAAAATTTCAGCTCACATACAATGCCAACGAGCGCGGACACTTGAAGTTTTTCTCACGCATCAATTAGAGTCGATTAGTGCTATAGTAAAATGGTGTTTGGGCCAGTGGACGTGGATGTGGACGTGCGCCGCGGCGCGAAGAACTGAACTGAGCTGATGCCTAAATACCACTTAGCAGATATTGTGTCGCGTATAATACGATGGCAAACATGCGTAGCAAGAAAAAGACGCGGTGGCAGATGAGGCACGGCATCGGGAGCCTTTTATCGAGCGCTTGTCAAATAAACTCTCAATTTGTATTCCTTTTTATCCTATTTTGTTGCCGCTGCTGTTGTCCTTGTATATCGGCAAAAACAACAACCAAAACAACCACTGTAACTGAACGCAGAATCAACATCAGCTGTTATTGTACCGGCTGGCGTTGCTTAATGGAATGGCAAACCTCGACGTATAATATTTCGAGCATCTAACAAAGGGCGGGCGTGGAATGGAAAAAGGCGCGCCCTACGCCGTGCTGCGCAGGCGATATAATTCGTCGGCAGTGTAGTCGGCAATCAACTAGCCGGGGAATAATCTTTACAATGTATTTTGAATATTTGTATCGACTGTATGCTGAAGATGTTCACAATTACACAGATTGAAGAAATATTCATTTAAACCAATTTACCTCGAATCTATAACTGAAATTTTCAGGAGACGCCACGATCTCAACCATCCGAAAGTCCTTTTCCCACGCTTAGACGTCTAAGCGCTGGTTGTAGTGTGCACCAATAGGGGCTCTACTCAGGCGGAAGGCATTTTGCTTTCTGCGCTTGGTGCGCCTGCTTCGGTTGAGCACATCAGCAGTCATGCTGACAGGACGTACTGCAGTCATTGGGACTTTTGGTGGCTGGGTTGCTTAAGTGACTCGCAAGGCGTAAGAAAGTACCTGCATTGTTAGCCGCCTTTTATCTGCTTCCCATTTTGTTGCAAACGATATTTGTTATATAGAAATGTTGCATCGCAACGCAGACCAATGAGGTGGGGCTGGAGTGTGTAGCTTTGACACATATATGCACATGAATACACGATCCGTGCGAACAGTAGCTGGACATGTATCGCAACAGAACGTAATACAGCCCATCTTAAACTTTTTAGTGGAACATTTGAAATTGTCTTGCGCCTGTCGATATTCGGTTTAATTCTACTTTTTTTTTATTAATTCACACACATCATTATTCGCCTCGTCCGTTTGCTTTGGCCCGCTTATCTGGCCGCACGGTGCACCTTTCGTTCGCTTTTGAACCTCGTAAGACGGTGTGGAGATGGTTAGCGCTGTCCTGATGCCTTCTTGATAGCCCTTTTGCTGAAACATTCCATTTATCCACGTCCTGCCAGGGGCGCGGCGCTTGCGCCTACCGCAGAGGCGCTGCCAAATGAAAACGAAGTTGGCTCCAATTTTTGCACTAAAGTTGGAACAACAACACAGCAGCGAAACCAACGACGGAACCAAACAGCAAGGAACAGAGTGCAAAATCCCAAGTCGAGCACGCAACATTGAAATTGACTTCCGAGTAGGAAATTTAAACGCTGCCAAATGCAACATGGCCGCACATCATTTACGTGCCACTGCGGCACAGCAGGCAAATTGCTATCGTCATCGTCGTCGCAGTTGTTGCTGTTGCTATTGACAGTTACGTTGGTTTGTAATGGAATTGCCAGTTTAGTGCTATGGTGTGTTGGGATAGTCGGTGGGAAGCGAAGGAACGCTTAACCCTTTCGCTATTTTGTTGCCATATAGCAACATGCTACTTTGTGGACGTCTGCATCCTCTATGGTTGCAAGAATACATTTTTTTGTTGGTCTTCAGAATAGTTTGAAGTTTTAGGAAAAATACGAAATTTATAAACTGAATATTTAAGTTTAAAGAAGAGAAGTATACACGTTTTTTAATGGTATATCTTGACATAGTAAAGGAAGAAGAAGCAGACAAAATTAGAGAACTTTTTAATTTGACGTTTTCTTTCAATTTAGATACTTTTTTTTTATTTTGGCTGAAGTAAATGAACAAATATTCAAATTTTCGTTATGCGTAAAAAGTTTTATGTTTAAGTAATTATTACAGCCACAACGATGTGGTTGCTCTCATAGAAAAACACTATAAAATACAGGGTCCGAGTACAAAAATTAAAAAATTTCTTATGGAATATTGCTAATATAACCACATAGAAGCCTTAGACGTAAAATTTAAAATTTTAACTTTCCCCAGTAAAAACCTGTAGCGAAAGGGTTACACTTGGCTGCGCGCAACACCTTCGGCGGATGGCGTGCGGCCTGCTTGAGTGTCTGGCTGCCTATCGGGCCAGCTAACTGTCTGTCGGGTCCAGCCACTGCTCGCCGTGCCTCGCCTGCAGCCAAACTAATGAATGCGATAATTTGAAGTAAACTTTGACACTTTCGGTCCAGCCAGGTCGCCTGCGCTGTCGCTTGAACGTTCTTCGTCCAGCCGAGTTTTTTCAGGCACCATAACAATTTCACTACTACCGCTGCTGATGCCATGATTGTTTTTGTTATTATTATTGCTGCAAGTGCAGTCTTTATAGAGCCACTTGCCACTTCCTGTTTGTATTGTTCGGGCCGGCAGACCAATGGTACAAGGCTCTGCTTGGAATTGCAACCACGCGGGGCTGTGGCCAAGGTTGTTGCTGACATGCCAGTGTCGGTGCTGGTGCTTTTGAAGTTTAGTCAAATGCTGCATTGTATTGAAATCGCAGGCCGGAATGTGCTGAAAATAAAAATAGGAACGGGCGAGAGAAAGAAATCCTGGAAAAATTGCAAATGCACGGTGTGTTGAATGCTGCATGGAGCACTTGGCACCCTACATTTGCAGTGCGCAGTAAATTGCCCCAACTCGGGGGAAATCTTCTGTCAGTGTTGCTGTGCTGCCGCTGTCCGTGGCAAAGCGGCTGTGACCAAACCCCTTGCAACGACAGAGGCACAAGCCAAGTGGGCAGCGGCCGTTCGCATTGTTACGTAATCTTCGGAAAAATAATAATTAATTTTTTCTTTGCGAAACTTTGAAGTTTAATGCCGGCCCCGCCGGGCAATCCCACCCTGAACCAATCGAAACTCTTATCTTCTCTTACAGGTGAGTACCAGCAAATAAACGAAACACAGCGGAGCAACACACAATGCGGAGCAAAGTTAAACTGTTGCTACCAAAGTGTCAGACGTCGTGTTGCCACCGAAGGCGAAGTAGCTGCCAGACAATTTGATTGCAGCGTTTGTGGCGCATAATCAGCTTCGGGATTATGAAGCGTAGCAGCAAGGAGCGCAAGAACTTAACTTTTACTGCTTTTGAAATTTTTTCGCTCCACTTCCGGGTTCGTTTTTGTTGTCTTTCGTATTTTCTCCGCCAGCATTGCGGAAATTTAGCATCAAAAGTGATTTGTTCTTATTGTGTTGCTTATTTGCTGCGCGTAAAACAAAAACAAACACAAACTGTGCGCTTGAGCTGAGGAGGGACGGCAGTTGCCAGTTGAGTTTTTCCACAAGCACTTAGGGAGAAGCGAGCGAGGGGAAGCGACAACGACAGCGACAGCAGCCGCCACTTTTGTCGCCAGCATCAGGAGGCAAGTAGCAAGCGGCAGCATTTGGTTGGCGAACTGGGCTGCAGCTGCATTTCGCACATAATTGCGAATTATTGTTATAGTTTTTTGGCGTTACATTTATATTCTTCCTGTTTACTGCAAAAATGAGAGGACACTGACTGTACGGCCAGCAGAGAGTAGCGAGAATTTAAAAATTGACGATTTAACCCTTTTAGTCACAATGTCCAATATATTGGACTACAGCCCATACAATTCATACAGAACGGGTTTATTTTCATGTCGGAAAGGGTTAAGCAATGAAAAATGTTACACCAACTTGCGGAATCGAAAACTCAGATCTTATGATTTTTTGTTTTTTTTTCAGATTAAAAATACTTGCGCAGCTAGACAAATGTACATAGAGCTGTCCCAGCTTTGCCAAATCGTGGCGCCACAGCTTTATGGTTTGTAGTTTGATGATTTGGTTGTTATATTTAAAAGAACTAAAGACCTGTTTGCTGAAAAGGCGAAAGAAATGGTTTTGGTTAGCCGTCAAAGGCACAATAAAATAATAAATATGTATTTAAATAGCAAACTTGGACCACGAATGAAGTTATTTGTGCTGAACGTGTAGCACTTTCAGCCAAACACTGCAACTTATGCTATGAAAATGTGAGAAGCACTAAAAACGTTCGTCGGTCATTAAAATAAGCCACGACTGACTTGTTTCAATTTTGCTCCTCCCGCGGATCGGTCGTTTCCTCATTAGCGTTCGAGACGACAGGCACTAGGTGGCCCACACCGACAGCGGCCGCACCCATTTCGTGCTTGTCAGCGTTTCCGTTGGTTCTACAATACGCTGCGAGTGATCGATTGGGTGCTTCGGTTCCTTCAAATTGCTCTCGCAACGTACGAAATTTATAGGGTGTTATCACCAGCTGGTAAAATAAATTAACTACCGTTCTTATTTGACTGTTACGTTGTGGCGTTTGACGTCGCAAACATTTTCCACTGTCGCCCGGTCCCCCTTTGTCCGCGCCAACTGTGGTAACATTGGCCAAACAAAATTGGTTAAACATATCGAGCCCTTCCCGCGATTTTATCGTATGAGCCATTTTTACCGAAATTCATTTTTTTACCGGTAACGATAGCACTATAAATTTGTCGTCAGTCCCTAAAATCTTACATCTCTACGATGAACCCTTGCGAAGTTTGAGAAAAAACAATTTTATCGTATGTCCACTTCAAATTTTTCCTTCATTTTTTGTGCCTGCGACTAGCTATGCGATACGATAAAATTGCTTTACTTGCAAAAAGTTAATTTTTAACTTTATTAAAAAATTGTGTTAAATTTTAGAGAGAGAGTTAAAAAAGTGCTTGTTCTAAATAAATCGTACGATTGAGAACATTTGAATAGTGAAAAGTGAGTCTATATGCATATAAATGTTTATCCTGACTGACTGATTCATCATCGCCCAGCTCAAACCGCTAAAGCTACAAATATGAAATTTGAATTGTAGGTACATCTTGAAAAATCAACCTCCGCTAAGGCAGGATTTTTTGAAATTCGAGGTCTAAAGGGGCAAATTATGGGTTAAGGTGTTGTATAAAGACATGCGATTTAATGATTGATTGATTGATTGATTTAAAATTTGGTGAAAACACTTCAAATCAAAAATAATGCGAAATGTATTTTTTATTTTTTTTAATATCAAAATTTAACGGAGTGAGCCAAGGGTTAAGGTTCGTATACGGAAAGACTACGAAAAAACATGACTCGATAGGCCTTTTGACTTCAAAGTTGGTGAAAACACTTGAAATCAAAAATAATTTGACACGTGTTTCTCATCTTTTTCAAAATCAAAACATAACGGGGTGAACCAAGGGTTAAAAGTTTGAAATATGAAAGAAATATGAAGAAGTATGATTTCTACGCTTTTTGACTTCAAACTTGGTTAAATGCTTGTTTATTTCAAATGTGAAATAATTCGATACGTGTTTTTCATTTTTTCGAAAATCGATATCTGACGAGGTCAACGATGGGTTAAGACTTTGTATGGGGAAACATGATTTAATGCGCCAATTGCCTTCAAATATGGTAAAAGGTGAAAATATTTCTCAAATGAGAAATAATGCGATAAGTATTTTTTCATAAAAATCTAACGGGATCAACAAAGGGTTAAGAAGAACTTGATTTATTGGCCTCATTGACTTTAAAAGTGCGTGCAAAGCCACGGTGCCCGGCTAGTCATGAATATTTAGATTAAAAAATTGATTGAATGACAAAAGATGTACTAGTTCAAACAGATGAAGAAGATAGTATTAAATTTTTTCTGAAAGAATTTTTCGTATTTCATAAATAAAACTACACTATATCACCTATGAATTACACTATATCAATCTGAAAGTAACAATATTTTGTATTCAATAAATGAAAATATATTATACCAAGGAAAAAATTATTTTTTACTTAGAAACGATTTTATCGTATGTGCCACTGCAATATTTGAATCGCTTATAATAGTGCCCGTAAAAATTATCGTATGTCCAAAATAACGCCGTTCCGCTTTGGTGAAGTCACTAAAATTACCGATTCCAAGTGTGTAATCCTAAATAAAGTGTGTATACCAAAAATCATGCAACTATGTTGCGCCAATGCAGAGAAAACAAAAAAAAACGTCTCCTGTAAAATTTGGTTTTTGGCTCACACGATAAAAACGCGGGAAGGGCTCGATATGTAATTCATGTGGCCCGGTTTGAAGATGCCGTTTCTGAAGTGGCAGCCAAGTGTTCACACACACACGCTCAGAGCCGCGTCTTGGGCGAGTGCTGACCGACTGCGCCACTATTAGTAACAGCGGATAAGATACTTACACCAGATACTCTCTTAGGTCCCCTCAGAGGACGATTAGCGCGATCGGCTGAGCTGGTATGGTCTGGCTTGCATTCGAATTACAGGATTTGCAGCACCGCCGCGTGTATTGGTGTAAGCGAATTGAAGTTACACGCGCTAAAGCGTAATAGGAAAGCATTGGCGCGAATAATAATCGCTAACTGAAATATGACTAAATATTAGTGGTGATTAACCCTCCGATAACCGCAAAGTTTTTAAACGGTCAAAGCAATATTAATATTAATATTGCATATAAGATGTGTAATTTTATCATGTGGGGTTACAAAATGTGTTTGGAGAGCCAAAAAGTTAAGCTTCGTGTATATTTTTTAGTAAACACATGTGTATTTGTTACTACAAACAGATAGGCAGAAACGTATACAATACAAAATAATTGCATTTAGTTGCCTAACTTTGCTTTAGCAGCTCATGCATCTATGCCACTGCAAGTATGGCATTTTTTTTAGAGTAATGGGTTTTTATATGATATATATTTATTGAGATTTTTATTATGTTTTTCATCATTTTTATATATACTTCAGCAATACCCTCAGCCGTTATCAAATTGATAATGGAGTTTGATCATCGTCGTCGGAGTCAGCTTCAGACATTCAGTTCAACTTCAGCATCATATGTTTCATCGTATGGCAAGAAATCTTCGTAATTTGTCTCCTCAGTGAATGAATAAGGTTCTTCATTGTTTTCCAAATATCTGACCAATGTCTGCATTACTGCTTGTTGTTCACTCATGCTCAGTTGTTGAAAGCGCGTACGGTGGCATATCAATTTGATCCCAATCACCGTACGTATTTTAATTTCAACGATTTATTTGAAATTGTGCTGCTATCAATATTTGGCACTTACTATTTATAGTTACTAACAAAAAATAAGAGCAAATTACATGGAGCTACCAAAAAGGTCCCTGCGGACCTCGTCGGGCATCGACGCCCTAAATGACTTTAATGCGATAATTATGGTGGTAAAATACATGCAATCGTGCCGAAATCTATTTTAACAGCTTCTAAATATTCCATTTATAGAAGTCATAAAGTCTCCAGCTCATCACTCCCTCCGTATTGAAATGTCACGTATTTTAAAACGCCATAGGTCCCTACGGACCTTGTTGGGCATCGGAGGGTTAATAGAGAGACCAACGAAGAGTAGCATTTCATGTTAAGGGTGATTTTCACCAATTTTATGTGTTTTGCAAATTCTTCAATGCAATAAGTTTTAACATATTTTTACAAACGTGAAAACGTGGTCATGATTAAAAAATATAAGGCGCCTTAAACGCTACGAGGACAACACTGAAAACGCGATAAAATTGCAGCAGGAAAATTATCTAAAATACACTAAAAATTATTTATTTTGAGTCTATTATTTTTCGGCCATTGACGTTAATCACAAAGAAGAATGCGAATTGTTTTCGCTTCCATCCGCTCTCATTGGCATATAAATACTAGAGAGCTGCACAAAAGTTCTATTGGGCACACTTCACTACTGCACAGTACTGTCAAGTACTGTACTTCAGTGTCGCGGTGACAGCAAATTCAAATGCTCAATAGTTCTATTCTGCAACAAAGCAAGCACTGCATCATTTGAAAACCTTTTCGCTACAGCAGCGACAGTGCTTGTGTTCTGTTGTGAAGCAAAACATCAAAACAGAAAGCTATAATGAGGTTAAGTAACGGTAAATCACAACAAGCACACCGAGTGAAGTAGAACTTCTACTTCACACCGAGTGAAGCAGAACTTCTACTTCAGACCGAGTGAAATAGAGTTAAATAAATATAGAAAAAACATGTCTTAAACTTACGTTTTTTTTACATTAATGTTGTTGTAATGCTTGAAATGCAGCCCAGATTCCATACAAAATACCAAAACAAACATCAGCTACTCCGATCGTGCAAAACATAACACCGTATGCTTGAAAATGTTCTACTTCAGTGTTGTTCTACTTCCGTGTTGTTCCACTGCAGTATTGTTCTACTTCAGTGTCTGTTAAAATATAGAATCAGAACGTTCGTAAGGAAACGCCTATTTTGACGACTGCACGGCTATACGACAACCGATCGCAGTTGTCGTTGCCGCCAAACACAACTATTTTCTATTTCGTAGGCGACAAAACCAAAGCAATTGGCATGACTGCTTCAAAACAGATATTTTGAATGGCACTTTTCTTAGTTTTTCGGTGTGAATTAAACAACAATTACAAATTTGTTAGTATTTCAACTGAAATTTACTAGTCCTAAAAATTATTACACATTGCCATTTGTTTTAAATTGATTGTAACACGATTAAATAGATATAACCGAATGCTTAATAAAGGGAAGGCACAAGCATTTAAAACTTTGTGTTTAGGATCTCAAACTCTGATTGTGATGACGTTGCTGCCGCTTCCATTGTTATCACATAGTTGACTACACGGTGATGATGGAAGTCGACGCCATCTTGAAGTTGTGTGGCCGTGTCGCTGCCGTCTTGAATGTGTGCGGGCCGTGACTCGTCATTGCTGTGGCCGTTTGCATTTATAAATATTTTAATTTGACTGTGGTTGGTTTGTGGCTGGTTTGCTATGGCGACTACTTGGCACATTCCTAATTTTTCTCCAAGGTGCCGGTTGCTCAATTTCCTCGGGAGGGGACTGTGCAGTAGCATGCAGCAACTACTCGCGGCTGCATCGGTTGTCTGCGCCTGGCATTTGCTGTGTGGGCGACTCGTGTACGCGTCAGTCGCTTAGCACCTATGCAAATACGCTTAGTCGGCGCAATCGATGTCGGCGCGAGAGTGCGCCACGCTCCCGCAGGATGTGTCGGCCGAACGCCTCTGCATCAAGCTGTGCCCGCTTCGAAATGACAGCGAATGCTGGTGTTGTTAGTTGATTGTGTCAGCGCTTGAAAAAGCTGCACTGAGGTCGTCGCAGTTGTCGCTGTGCCAGGCACGACGCAGACTCTGGCCCAAGCTGCCATGGTTGCTGTTAATGTCGCCCATTATGACTGCAATCAATCTCGATGGTTGCGCCAGATAACCTCGAGCTATGAACGCACGGCGACGTACGAAACGGAGAGCAGCAACAGCGTGGTATGCGAATTTGCAATATGTGCCCCATTCTCGAGCGCCTTGCGTGTGTGTCTCCTTTTTTGGGCTGCAGCCAGACCGCGCACCATGCCGAGCCATGTTGCTGTACACTAACACTGTACCTGAATCTACGGTAGCATCAGTAGCAGCTCTGCTAGTCAGCACTGCTGTCATTCGTGGCCATGGTGTGTGTCCTTCAGAGTGCCCGCTCATCCGCCGCGCGCACACATGTTACTGGTGCTGCTGCATCTACCCATGTTACCATTGCCAGCGGCGGTTGTCATTGACTTCCTGTCACCAAAAGTGACTGCCACGACGGCTGACATCAACGCCATTATGCGCGCAAACGGAATCGGCCAACCGGAGCAGCGGCACTCACACGCCAACACGAATGCTAAAAACGCCGGTCCACATTTACGTCAGCAGTATCAAAATTCAAATCATTTGCAACTTGGTTGGTCGCCGTGCGACATTGACTGGTGCTCCGGCCGCGTACATGTAGTGGCTGCCCAACGGCGCTTCCTGCAACTGTTGCCATTGCCATGGCGTTTGCTGTTGTTCCGCCTGCTGCTGAGGCTGCTTATGATTAAGCGATTTCATATTCGCATCTTGATAGCACCGTGTTTACATAAAATGCTCATAATGCCGGATAACATTTCCTACTTTGCGACTGGTCATGCACCCGATCATGAAAATAATTACGCCCAATTGTGAGCAACAAAGCACAGACAGAATACTGCAGACGTAACTACACGCGCGCACACTGCGCTGCGTTCGTGCGGCCACCACACAAAAGACGTTGCCGTAATGACTTGTCGGATAAGTGCTGGCAAAATTTAGTATTTGCGGAAGCTGCACGGCGAACTCGCAAATTGAAGTCGTACGCTTTTGCGACTGCACGGCGCACAGTTCAGCCGAAGGCCGTACGCTTTTGCGACTGCACGGCGCACAGTGCGGCCGAAGGCCGCACTTTGCGGCCAAAACTCGAAAACTTTAACGATCGACCTGAAATCTTGTACTCGGGGGTTTTTGGGGTCGCTGATTACGAATCCATTGTCAGAATTACGAAATTCAAGATGGCGGGTCCAATATAGCATCATATCGCCACACCTAATACAGCCAAAAATGGAGAAATTAAAAAAACGATCTGTATGTATACATTGTAGAATGTAAAATATAATTTTTGTTTATTGTAAATAAAAGTTGATTATAAAATAGGGATTTTGTAAATTCACAACATTTACAGTTACAAGAATAAATATTTTAAAAATTATATTCCGAAATATTTTGTGCTAATGCTTTGAAGAAAAAATTGTAATCGAAGAAAATTCGTGGTTTGAGCTTTTATGTTATAAGGAAAGAAATATTTTTGAATATTGTTATAACAGTCTTTATTTCTATTGAGCATAAAAATATACAAAAAATTTTTAATTACAAATAATTGGTAGGTCAATTAAGTTATAATAAAAAATTGGTTTCGTAGGAATCCACATCTACGTCTGCTTCTGACTCTGAGGCAGAGGAACTGTTCAAACTGATGTTCGAAAAATAATCGTGCTGTGTTGCCATCGTTCGAAGTTCCACTACCTTGTTTTGGTTTGTCAACGTTCAAACCCAATTGGTTTTTAAATGCCACTTGGATTGCTGTTTTTCTTTTTCCAACTGATTCTTTTTCCCTTGTTGATCGAGCTTGCCATTTTTTTATTTCCAATTTATAGGATAAATGTAATAAAAATTCGAAGCAACGAATCCAACAATGTAGAGACGATAAGCCGAATTTTAAATTGTCGGAACAAACTTCTCCTTTGTCTTCGAAATAGTAAATATTTCAAACAGCTTCGAATTTTCCAAAAACATCTTTGTGCTTCTTCTTCGGTTTAGTTGCAGTGGCGGAGTTGAAGTGATGTTTAGTTCAAATTAAATTCGAAACTAACTTCACTTACTCCAAACTCCTTTATTTATAAGTAGGATTTGCATATGCATTCAAATAGCAGGTACTAAGCTTCTAGTACTAGCAGGTACGTAAACAGTTGTTAGGTTTTCCCGCGTTGTGGGATTTGTGGGGGTGGGTTTTAGACAGTGCACATATATATAAGTCTGCTTTTTGTTTTCAATAACTAATTGTTTCATTGGCGCGGTTCAACTCAAAGACTCAAATTAAAAAATTTTTGTGTCAGACATAGTGTTAGTATTTTGTTAAAAACAAAAGCATTACATCAAAGGATACATGATAGCTGATTGCCGGAAATGAAAGCCAACTTGTTTTTCGTACGTGCGAACTGCGCATCCAGTAAAAGTACTCTTTACTTCGAGCTTACAGCAATATACGCCTAAAAAAAGTCGACTTACACTATGATCAATAAGTACCGGGACTGTGTATTTTAAATTTTCCGCCGTTTTTTTTAGGTCGGTAGGACCTTAACTGATATCTGTGTCAAATTTTGAGCGGGATTGCATCATTAGTTTTTGTTTGGCAGCTGTTAGCGTCAGTCAACTTTTTGTACTTCGTCGCATTTTACAATGGATAATTTTGTTGATCAACGTATTTGTTTGAAATTTTGTCTTAAGAACGAAATTTCTTGTGCCAATGCGCTTACAATGTTGCAGAAAGCATTTGGGGAGTCTGCTCTATCAAGAACCAGAGCGTTCGAGTGGTAGAAAATGTTCAAAAGTGGTCGTGAAGTGGTCGAAGACTTTCCTCGTTCTGGACGTCCTTCAACATCGAATACCGACGAAAATGTTGAAATTGTGAAGAAAATCGTGCTTGAAAATCGTCATGTGAGCCTCAGAGAGATTTCTAACGATCTTAACATCTCTTATGGAAGCGCACAACACATTGTTGTCGATATTTTTCGCATGAAACGCGTCGCCGCACGGCTTGTTCCTCAAGACTTGAATTTCGTCCAAAAAGATCATCGGAAGCAAGTGGCTGAAGACATGATTTCCGAAGCTAAGAAGGACCCAACGTTCATGAAACGTATAATTACTGGTGATGAGACATGGGTCTATGAATTCGACGTGACAACTAGCCAGCAATCATCCGAATGGCGTGCTGAAGGCGAGCCAAAACCAAAAAAAGTGCGCCAAAGGCGATCAAAAATCAAGGTTATGCTCATTGTTTTCTTCGATTATCGTGGTGTGGTGCATTATGAATACGTTCCGACCGGTCAAAACGTTAATAAAGAGTATTACCTTGAAGTATTGAGGCGTTTGAGAGATGCTATTCGTAGAAAACGACCGGATTTGTGGGCTGATAACAGCTGGATTTTGCACCACGATAATGCGCCGTCTCACAAAGCACACATTATTCGCGATTATTTGAACAAACACAGTGTGAATATCATCGATCAGGCTCCCTATTCTCCAGATATGGCACCATGTGACTTTTTCCTGTTCTCCCGACTCAAGTTACCGCTTCGTGGAAAGAGATTTGAGTCCATAGAGGTCATAAAAGAAAATGCGACGCGAGAGCTGAAGGCCATACCTGCTTCGGCTTACCAGAAGTGCATGGACGATTGGATTAAGCGTTGGCATATGTGTATTGCTTCAGATGGGGCTTATTTTGAAGGGGATAAAATAAATTTACCAGAAGAATAAAACAATTTTGTTTTTTTGACACAGTCCCGGTACTTATTGATCATAGTGTAATATTGAATTGCAAGCTTGTATCACATCTTAAATGAAGCCAAAATCCAAATTTGCTTATAATCGCGTGTAATTGATTCACTATCAAAATCTTGACGAACTTGTTCGAACGCACGCACCCGAAAGCACAAAATTGCGCGAGGTGGCCACAGAAAAATCGCTGTAAAATCCAGTCGGGCAAAATCGGGCACCCGATCTCTTCAGGGCAGTACTCACAGAAGACTAGTGAACAATTTTCCCAAAGACGGAACCGTGGCAAGTATGGCCTTTTTTTTTAAAGTCTATCGAAAGTTCAAAAAGTGCGATAAAAACAGTGCTTCAAGTGAGTGCCTACAAAAAGACAACAACAACAACAACAACCAACTTTTTTTTCTATATTTAATTATTTACTACAAATGCCTTCTTTTACGATGCTGGTGCAAACAGTTTCAATTAATTTGCTCCTTTCCGTATTTTAAAACTTCAGCTTTGCTGATAAAGTGCAAATTACTGATATTATTTCACACTCTAAAAATTGCTCAACTTTGACGGGCTCTACAAGCAAAACTATTTGTCTAATTTAGTTAAGGTTTTCGGATTTCTTAGGTCCAAGCATTTATCTATCGGACAAGTATAACAGTTTTCCCCAAACTATAGGTAGCAGCCTCAGATAAAAGAGAAACGCACCATGTGTATATTTCGTTTCTCTCTCTCTGTCGCTCTCTATCAATTTGATTTCCAAAAAAGGCATAAAAGATGAATAGGCAGCTCTTGGCAGCTGAATCTTGTTTTATTTGGTAGATAATATATTTAATTATCATTTCAATAAGGTTTGAAAGCAGCGTTTTGCAGCGTTTTAATGCAGTATCATTTTAAAAGTCTAATTTTCGGAAAAATTATGTGAAAAAATGACACTATTGTTTATGTTTTCCCTAATTCACTACTTAACAATTGATAATTAGTACTTTTTTTACATGTTCTACTCACCTTCAGAAGTGGATTCCATTTGGTCTTATTTGATTTTCTTTATTACATAAAATTTTTCACCTGTATAACCGTTCTCAGTGTATTAACTGTAGAGTGACGCTCGAGCGAAGGCCACATTCCAACTGAGCCTAAGGAAGGGGCATGACGAATTAGTCATCACTATGAACGATTTTAGTTTCTTGAAGGATCATTGCAGCCAACTCAAGGGTGAAAAAACTCTAAATAGGAACTTGTTTTTTTGGACTTTTGGTCGCACTGTGCGGCGCTATCAAAACACATTTATTTTCTGTGTTGAGCCATTTCACTTATATAGCTGAACATGATAAAGAGAAACCTTAGGAAACTTTCATTAGTGAATCAGATAACCAGATATGGGTGCAAAATCTACTTTCATGTACATATATATCGCACAGTAAATCCAAATATCTCAAGTTTTCAAGAGATACAAAAACCGTTGATCCTACAGCAGCAACGCCATTAACACAAAAAATATGAAGAATGAAATTTTTGAAATAGAGATAAACTGTGAATTTATTTATTTGAAAAAAGCGGATTTTGGAAAATTTGGAGTTATGACTCTTTTCTATTTAGTGTGCGATATTTGAAGTGCCCGAGGTGATTGAACTTTTGCATATTTTGCGTTAATTTTTATTTTACTGAAGCAATTGAGCTTTCTTCCAAGTAAATAATTAGTGTCCGCGATAGCATGGAACTGTTGTTATTATTTGTAATTAAATGTTGTTCATAATTTCAAGTTCGGTTGAAAGTATTTAATTAAAACCACTGCAAGCGCCGGCAATTCATTCATTTAGCGCAAATGGTTGGAAGTTCGATTTAAAAGGCAATTGTGGGACTGTGCGCATCGGCGCTGCATTTTTCAAGCCAATGCATCTACTGCATATCTGGAACATGGCGGCGCGGGTACGGTACGGTCCAGGGAGAAAACGGCAGCAATTGCAAGCGACTGTCCATTAATTTAAGCCACGTTCGCAATTAATCCAGCAAAAAAACTGCCTCTGTACAGCACCGTGGGCGCCTTCGCGATTAGTGTGTGTTGCCCACATTTTGGCCGCCACCGCCTACGCCGCAACTCTCAAGCAGCGATAACATCGGCGGCACTAACAACAAGCGATGCAATTTAATAATGAAAGCTCATCAGGAAAAGCGCATTAAGTGCACAGGATTTTGTTCGCTTTCCTTTTCTCTAACGCGGAGTAAAAGTGGCCCGGAATACGTACGCCGGCGACGTTGATCGAATGACTGGATACACATGCGTACAGACGGCCCCAGCAACGAGTCTGCGAAATTGCGATAGTTATTGTTTTTCTCGCCGTTTGTCGGTTGGGCGAACGGGGCCGGGATGCCGTGCAGATTTGTGTAAACACGTGTGAATGTGCCGACTGGCGACTGTAATTTATTTCCTCAATGCAAACAAGGGGAATGCGGTGAACAGCGCAGCGCGAATTGCTTCTTAGTAGTCTTGTATTTGGCCTTCTTGAGCCGCCTCAGTTGCCACCTCCGCCGCTACACACGGCCCGTTCGTCAGTCATTTGAAATTTGTTGTGAAATGTGCTGGCGAACTCGCCTAACGACTCGCAGCCAGTGCTCGTCAGCGGGCCACAGGTTTCTTGTTCCTTGACTTATATGCGGCGCGGTGCGTACGGCAAAATGTCTATTACTGTGATGCTTATTATAACTTTTAGTTGGGCAACAACTTGAATGCGAGTGAACACCGGCGCGGATGCTGGGGCGACGACACCAAAACGCACTCAGTATATCACATCATCCTCCATTTATATATTTTGTCCAGCAGTATGTGTGTGTGAAAGAATCTCAGACTGCACAAACCGTCGGAGCTTTCCTGGAACTCTTAAATAGCGCGAAGGCGCAACTTTAAATGTGGCTAATGAAGTGGACATAAAACGCCACACAACTGTCTACGGCCACGCCGCCTTCCTCCGACAGCAGCGTGTTTGCTTACGAAGCCGCTGCAGGAAAGCCCCAGAGATGCGTTGCGCCTTCTTCAGGCAACTGGACAGCTGTGGCCATCAGCGTGTCAAGTGGAGTAGTTGGCGTGATTAGAGTGCCGCAAAGACAAACTTCGTGCTGCCGCAGACGTCCACTTGCGGTGACGTCGCGTACTTAGCACAAACAGTATCGTGAGCCACTCAACGAGCGCTCACTGCTTTCTATTCAGTTTGCCGGGAATATCCATACTGCCAGAACCTCGATACTCTGCCGATAAGTAAAATCACCGGCGAGACCGGCTAATGCATCTGTACTAATCTGTCCTGAAGACAGAATTTCAATACCGGCGCCGCTGCGTTAGTCACTCTTCTGTAGAGTTTGGCGCGCTTCAAGTTGGTCTGGGTTGTTTGGTTCATTATGTGTCACGCTCGATTAACTAACTTCCACTTTCTTCATTTAATCTTGTGCGCAGCGGGTATTTTATTTGTCCGCATTCGTTTATTTGCGTTTTTTGTGTTTGCCTTCGCTTCCACATGGTCAACCGAATTCCAATTCAATTTTTTGCTCCCTTCCTACCGCTTTCCCTGTTTGCGCCGCATTTTGGTTCATCCAAATCAGCAGCCCTTCTGCTGCGAGCCAGTGTCGGCGGGTAAACAATTGAAATGTGTCATCCCGAAAATGAGAAATTCGAGTAAATAAACATTGAATTTCCCTTGAGGATTTGCCATAATGCAGTGGACATCTTACGCAGAGAATCCATGTGAGTTGCATACGCTCTGATCTTTGGTAAGACGACAGTGGCGGTTTTACAAGCGGTAAAATTTTAATGGTTCGGAATGTCAGTTTTTGAAGACAGTTATTTATGGATGATTGCTGTTTGTGAAAAGCTACCTATGAATCGTTATGTGGTGCCTTTGGTGCAAAGTAGAGTTGAAATTTGTCGAGCAATTTCTTGATGGACATGTTACAAAAGCTTTGCAGCTCCTATGATATTCAAGTCAAGGTATCAAAATGAGTAGATCGGCCAACAGACGGGCATACTGTCGGAAATGACCAGACCAGCCAACGGGGTCTGGGCCGTATTGCATAACCGGCACTGTCACCATTAGTGCGCGCCGCTCACCTCCACATGTAGATATGTTTATTTATATACTGCAATGACACTTTAATGTACCATCGCATGCCGGTTGGCAACGCCAGTTGTACCCCTTTTGTTTTGGTTGCGTTTCTTCGTTAGGCGACGTGCACCTCGGCTCTTTGGTGTGTTGGCCACAGTGTAAATCCGCACATATCCTGTTGACTGCCAGCTGAGGCATGCGACTACATTTTTACTTCTGGCCATGATTCAAAGGCATTGGTCGGGGACGGGCCGAGACGAGAAAAACAGGAATGGCACAGAAAACGGCTTTAGTGCGGGGGGGGGGGGAGTTGGGGCGAAGGCAAATACTCGTAATTCATTGCTGGCGTCGCTGCCGCCATTTTTTTTTCGCTTTGTGCTGCGG
This sequence comes from Melieria picta, assembly GCA_964056695.1. NCBI lineage: Eukaryota > Metazoa > Arthropoda > Insecta > Diptera > Ulidiidae > Melieria > Melieria picta. The sequence goes on from OZ057399.1 coordinate 66,097,575, forward strand.
CGTGGCGGGGTGTGGATGTGCGGCGGTGTTTTTTTCTCAGCTTCATTGTATCTTCATTGCATATAAATTTTCTGTCGATTTGCCACTCGTTTAACCCTTGTGCACGCATCCAGACGCAGTAGTACTGCGCGAAGGCAGCGCACGCCATTGAGGCGAAAAAGCAAATTAGCGCAGCCGGAAACATTTGATTTACATCTTGTTTGCTCATAATTTTGCTACACATACACGATGCAGAAGTAACAACAGACGGCAACGAATGGCAAAATAAATGTGCACGTTGCACAGAAATCGAGGGGAAGCAGCGTGACGAGGCGGGCCGCTTGCGGAAGCGATGAAGCTAACGCCACTGACGTGTAATTCGAATGCACGCGCTCATACTGAGCAGCCCCGTGCGAAAAAACGCCTAAGCCGTGGCAGATTTGGGGGCGCTGCGCATACGTATCCATAAATGAAAAGCACAACAGCGCACAGCACGCATACCCGCCGTAAAGGCGGTAGGCAGCGTATGCGAATTGTATGCAGAGCACTGAACGCCGCGGAAAGACCGGCGAGGCTTCGACATGAACAAAGTGAAAAAGTGCATCCAGGACTCTGGTAGGTGGCATGAGAAGCGGCGCGGCAGCACGTATGTCGGCTGACAGTCTGTATTTTTATCCACTGCTTGCCGCAGACGGGCGTTGTTGCCACTGCTGTTCTCTGCTGCTCCTTCAATTCGTGCAAATCGCATTGTGACTTATTGTTGTTTTCATTGTTGTTGTTGTTGTTGACGCTGTTGTGTGAGTTGAAATATGGCTAAAGACCGACGCCATCGCTGTCGTTGGTGGTTCCTGTGTCGGTACACAACAAAACCATCGCCATCGTAACAACAACAGCACCGCAATGTAGGTCGAAGCACGCAGCAAGAATCCAGAGTCAAATTGAGAAAACCGCAAAGAAAGAACAAAGAAGTCAGCAAAAAAGCAGACCGGCAAAGAACGCTGAAGAGCTCAGGATAAAAACGTGCAGGGATCTTCGCAGAAATATAGACATTATGCGACTTATTCTGTGGGTTGTTTCGGTGTTTATAGTAATTGTTTTGTTTGTTGTTTCTGCTCCTTTTTTTACAGTCCACCTGTTGCAATGCTCATTCCAGGCTATGCACCGATTCCATTTCCCATATATTTCCTTATATATTCTATCCTTCATACGGCATCAGGGATCCTACCGAGTTTGGCCGCTTCATTAATACCATCTGGCGGCAGGAGCGGTCTTGTCCGATGACTCAACTTGGGGTGAAACCTGTTCCGGGTCTGAAGAGCTGAGTGTCAAACTTGTACTTGGGCTCACATTCTTCGGGCGCGGAATATAAAAATGTCAAAATAGATCCTTGCATCTACTTGAAATTGGGTACAGCAGCCAGTGCAATCTCTTCGGCCAGCGACAGCGCAACATCCTCACTGCAAACGGCAGCAGCGGCAATGGGCTGCCTGGCAGCAGCAACGAACATGTTTATGATAAATTACTTCCAAGCAAGATGATGACGAGACGTTTTATCTAACCTAACAAGAAACAAGCACGCACGCCGCTCGCGGCCGGCACCGTTGCATGCCACAAGACGCACGCGTATGCAGATGCAGCTGCATTTCTTCTGCCGCCTTTCGTCGGTGTTACGGCCGGCGCAGTTGATGCTGACGCTGCAAATGCAAATATGTCAAAAATTTGCATGCGTCTGTTAATTTATTGCCACGCAGAGGGAGAGAGCGGCGGCTGCTATACCAGCAGCGCGCAGCAAGTGCGCGCTTGTGAGACGTTTGGCTCTGTCTCTCCTGTCTGTCTTTCTGGCTGCCTGCTGTTTGCTGAATGTAGCCTGCCGGTGTTGCTGCAACAAGCGGCACAGCAGGGAGTTTTTCGCTTGCGTTTAACAAGCGATGCAGGTTATTTAATTATCGCGCTGCGCATGCAGTGTATCTAAATGCAGCTCCTACTCGCGCAACAAGGCACGACGACACATAAAAGGAATTTTTAACATGTCATATGAGTTTTTACAATAGTTGCAGCCTGTGAGCAGCAGCAGTTGTTGTTGCTGCCGCCGAGTCAAAGGTGTCATTGCACTTGGCCTGTAGCCAACCGCAGGGTGTGGTGGAGCGGGAAAAGCTGGCTAGGGCGGCCAGATTCAGACTTACATTGCTAATTACTGCAGTGCGAAGGTGTGAATTCTTAGGCCAGCGTGCTGATCCGTGCGGGATATCATTTTCATCACAACAATAAAAATCATTGAATTATAATTATGCGCTCATTTATGTTTGTGTGGCGTTGCCACGTTTTCCGCGGCCGGCCAGCCGCTAAAGCTCCTTGGAGCATCGTCGAAACGTGGCATGTGTGGTATTATTTTACCGATACTTTTTCGGTAATTGCTCAGTGGAGATGAGCAGCTTGATGCCATCACTCCGGGTATTCCCCCGGGCAACCCGTTTGAACACTGGCGCCCATGCATTCCACGTCGAAACGATGTTCCAGCGCACTACGCACTACAGAGAAAGTTCGTTTCTGGCCCGTACAGCGCGGTTGTGGAATGGTCTCCCTGCGGATATTTTCCCCAGTACTTATGATCTTGATGGGTTCAAGGCAAGAGTCCATAACCACTTCCCTCATAACCCTATCTCCTAACCTTTATATCCTTCCTGAACCCCTGAACCTGAGGGGTCATCCCCTGCGCGTTTGTTCGTGTTTAAAAAAAAAAAATATGAAATTTGAACAGTAGATACACCTTGAAAAATGAACCTCCACTAAGACGAGATTTTTTTAAATTCGGGGTACAAAGGGGCAAAGCATGGGTTAAGATGTTGTATGAAGAAACTTAATATAGTAGGCCTATTGATTTCAAACTTGGTGAAAATACTCCAAATCAAAAATAATTCGACAAGTATTTTAAAATTTTTCAAAAATCAAAAACTAACGGGGTAAACCAACGGTTCGTATACGGAAAGATTGGCCTATTGACTTCAAAGTTGGTGAAAACACTTGAACTCAAAAATAATTTTACACGCGTCTCTAATTTTTGTTTTAAATCAAAACTTAAAGAGGTGATCCAAGGGTTAAAAGTTTGTATGAAGATATATTTTTTTTTTTTTAACACGAACAAACGCGCAGGGGATGACCCCTATTAATGCGAGGCATTGCGCTGGTTCAGGAAGGATATAAAGGTTAGGAGATAGGATGTTGGGTGAAGAATTTGTGGACTCTTGCCTTGAACCCATCAAGATCATAAGTGCTGGGGAAAATATCTTCAGGGAGACCATTCCACAATCGCGCTGTACGGGCCAGGAACGAACTTTCTCTGTAGTGCGTAGTGCGCTGGAACATCGTTTCAACGTGGAATGCATGGGCGTCAGTGTTCAAACGGGTTGCCCTGGGGAATACCCGGAGTGATGGCAGCAAGCTGCTCATCTCCACTGAGCAATTACCGAAAAAGTACCGGTAAAATAACACCACACATGCCACGTTTCGACGATGTTCCAAGGAGTCAATAGAGCTGGATGCCCTACTGTCCCCTACAAGCTTGATCGCACGATTTTTTGATTTTTTACGCCTTTTGACTTCAAACTTGGTGAAAGCATAGTCTAATAAGAAAGTCGGATGGGTAGCAATGACAGCCTCTTTTCCATACCCATATTTTGGCATTTTTCCAACGATGGGTTAAGAGTTGACTCAATGCGCCAACTGACTTCAAATGTGGTGAAAGCACTTCAAATTAGAAATAATAGTAAGAATTTTTTTATAAAAATCAGTCGGGATCAACAAAGGGTTATGAAGAACTTGATTTATTGGCCTCATTGACTTGAAACTTGCGTGCAAAGCCGCGGGGCCCTGCTAGTCTTTTAGTTAATATTAAACAATAAAAAAGAGAGTGGCAACGGGCGCCTTTTTTCTAAATCAATATTGGGATGCCCATATGCTGACGTGTCCAACTACCCGTCAAAGACGTAGCTAAAAAGTGAGATATACATAACTGTCAGTGGTAATGAACCGAATGATGATTTTTTGTATTTGTATATTTTATTTTATGTACATATTCAATCCAAAATACTTTTTGTAAATTTTTAAAATGAAATCTAAAAACTGTGATTGTGAACTGTGAAACAAAACGGACACATCTGGCAACACTAACAGACGCAGCAACAATGTCCTGCCAGCAGCATTCGACTAACAGGATAATGCATTATGGAACGTGCTGTTGCTGGTATGGCGTGCAAATTTGCATTAATAATCATTAATTTTCAAATGCTATAAACATTGGCCGGCCTAGGGAAGGGCTGCAGTTTGCGCAGGAGGGGGGTTGGCAGCAGTTTGGCGTTGCCATTAATTGCCACAGCAGTGTAACTCGGCCAACAAAGCTTGCTGTAAAGTCTCTGGACCGCATTATCGCATGTGCGTTCGTGTGTGTGTGTGTGTGTGTGCATTTAATTTAATACATACGCATGTATGTGGTATTGGTATTGTGCCCCATAAACTAACTGCGTTATAATTTGAGAACTGCAATGTTTTAATTGTTTCCGTTCTTATTGCTGTTGCGGTAATCATTATCGTAAATTCTTGATGTGCCTGTGCTGGCGTGAACCCCACAAACTTTTAAAATTGTAATTTTCCATCAACTACTTCCAAACAATGTTATTTCAAATTGGAAAATTCCTGCCTTCTCTGACGTCTTCGTTCTCCAAGATTTCTTGTTATAAAGCACTGTTCACTCAAAATTGGTACGCACTTTAGCTATCCCTACGGAGTCATTTTTGGAATGTATTAAAAAAAGTAAGTTCGTATCAGTAGGCAATGAATGTACCGTTATCAGGTTGAAATTTTGTAGAACTTGCTTTTTATTAGTGAGTTTTATTCGCGATGGAGTTTGCTGCTCGGAAATTAATTGTGAACAAATTTGTGGAAAATCCGACATGGTCAGGATCAAAAATTGCTAAAATATTAAAGTTGTCCAAAACTACAGTTTGCAGAGTAATAAAACGATATAAGGACATCCTGAGCTTTGAAAGGAAGAAAAAAACAATTAAAAATAATACAAAAAATGACTCAAAACTAAAAAAAGTGTTCTAGCCTCAATTAAAAAGAATCCCGGCCAATCTGACAATGATCGCGCTAAAAAGCTTGGAACTAGCTTATCAACAGCTAGGCGAATACGCGTTAAAGCAGGACTGAAATCGTATCGAGCTATTAAATTCCCAAATCGGCCAGATAAACAAAATATAATAGCAAAACGACGCGCTCGTAAACTTTATAACAACATTTTGACCAAATTTAATGGGTGCGTTATAATGGATGATGAAACCTATGTAAAACTTGACTTTAAACAACTCCCAGGACAAAAGTTGTATGCTTCAAAGAAACGAGGCGATGTTCCTTCAAAATACAAATACAAAAAAGTTGATAAATTCGCCAAAAAAGTGATGATTTGGCAAGCTATTTGCAGCTGTGGCCTGAAGAGTAGGGCATATGTGGCTTTGAGCGCTATGACGTCCGAAGTATACAGGAAGGAATGCTTGGAGAAACGTTTACTGCCTTTTATTGATCATCATCGTTCTTCAGTAAAGTTTTGGCCAGATTTGGCGAGCATTCATTATTCACAGGCAACAATGAATTGGTATCAAGCCAACAGTGTCGATGTAGTGCCGAAAGATAGCAATCCACCAAATTGCCCAAATTTACGCCCAATCGAAAAATATTGGGCTATTGTTAAAAACAAAATGCGCAGAAATGGTGGTGCTATCAAAAACGCTGAATCAATGATTGTTAAGTGGAACAAGTTTGCTGCCCAGGTCACTAGAGCGGATGTTCAACGAGAAATGCCCGCAAATTCATACATTCAAATGAAACATAAAATTGTTGTCTCCTTATTTGAATAACTGAATAAATACCCTTTTGTTTGAGCTATAGAATATTATCGTGTGCTTGTTTTTTCAAAAGATAGAACCTCATTTGTGCGTACCAATTTTGAGTGAACAGTGCTTTAATAGTAATTTTATTTTAAATTTGATTAATGAAACACGACGGAAATTAGTTTTTGATTCTAATACCTCTTAACGTATTGTTACGAATATGAGTTTTAGTGGGCTAATACGTATCTCTGGATTGCGTAATTTGAAAATAAAACACACTTAGTTCCTCAACCGCAGTCAATAAAATAAACCAACAATCACTTTATTTCACAGGTTTACACTTTACTGTCTTTACACTTAATTATTTTCTTAATTACTCCGTGTGGCACCTTCACTAGTCAAAATCAGACTCACTCGCTGCGCCGCACCCGGCTGTCTTTTATACCTGTCCGGCCATCGCGCAGATCGTTCTCGCACATTCCGGAGTGGACTAAAGGTTTCCATGATGATCGCGACCATCATTGCCAGATTGGACTAAAAGTTGCCATCGTTGTCGCGGCCGTCGTTGCCAGATTGAATTATAGCACGGCGCGTAGCGACAGGGTTGCTTTGCACAGCGACAAACTGTCTTATCGTTACACTGCCCACCACTTAGACTTGTTCGCCCCGAACAAGTGCCGAGGTTCCGCTGTGATAAGGCGCCAGGCGCTGCAAATGGACTACCTTCAGCTTAGCGCCTTTATTGCTGCAACGTTGAATCCTGTATACCACGTCGTTTATCCTAGTCACGACTTCGTAAGGTCCTTCCCATGACGCTTGGTTTCGGAGACAAACCTTTCCTCCGCTGCGGGTTGTAGAGCATTACCAGATCGCCTTCTTGGAACCCTGCTGAGTTGGCCCGTAGATCATATCTGGCTTTCGCCTTATCGCTGACCAGTTTGGTGCGGCTCCTTATAAACTGGTGAATCTCCTCCAGTTCCGCCCGCTTATTGGCCACGTAGTCCGTCTTAGCGCCTCCCGTCGTGCTGACTACCCCGAACTTCAAGTCAGCGGGTAACCGCAATTCTGTGCCGAATACTGCTCGGGCTGGAGTGAGTGATGTCGTGTCGTGCGGGGCTGACCTATACGCCATTAGGAACAAGGGGATATGCGTGTCCCAATCCTTCTGATTCCTGCCTACCACTTTCCGCAGGTATTCCTCCAGTGTCCGGTTAAAGCGTTCCACCATGCCGTCGGTCTGTGGGTGCAAAGGGGTGGTACGCGTTTTCTTTATCCCCAGCAACTCACACACTTCCTTGAATACCGCAGACTCGAAATTCCGGCCTTGATCTGAGTGCAACTCCAACGGAACTCCGAACCTGGCTACCCAGTTGTTTACCAGCTTTTCCGAGATCGTAGTGGCCTCCTGGTTAGGAATTGGGTACACTTCGGGCCATTTGCTGAAGTAATCCATTACCACCAGCACATATTTGTTGCCTTGAGTGCTAGTTGGGAATGGGCCGGCGACGTCCATAGCAATCCGTTCGAAGGGCGCTCCCACGTTGTACTGCTGCATGCGGCCTCGAGATCTTCTTGTCGGCCCTTTCGCGGCTGAACATCGGTCACAGCTCTTAATCCACTCGGCTACAGACTCCTGACATCCTACCCAGTAGAATCGTCTTTTTATTTTGGCGACGGTTTTGGTGATGCCTAGGTGCCCTCCACTGGAGTCGTTATGGTATGCCTCGATGACCTCGTTGATTCTGCATTTCGGCACTACCATTAGGGAGTTGCTGGTTCGTCCATCCGCGCTCTCCCATTCGCGGTACAGGCATCCTTCCTTCAGCCGCAGACTTTTCCACTGTGCCCAGTAAGCCTTGGCGATCGGGCTTTCACCGGCCATCTCCTGCCAGTCTGGACGTGCGCTTTGCTCCTTACCTTCGACGATTTTTGCAAGATCCGCATCCTCACGCTGGTCCTTTTGTAGCCTCTCCGCAGACCACTCTTCCTCTGGCATAACGCTCACCAACCGGACGTCCACTATCTGTTCTTTGCTTTCGGCTCGCGAGCACTGCCTGCATTTGACTTTGCACGGACGGCGTGATAGGGCGTCAGCACATCTTGGTGACGCCTGTTCTCCGGAACGATTCTCTCGCAGATGGCAGTCTCGTGAAATGTGGCCTTGCTTGCCACATCGCCAGCAACTGATTCTAGATGCCATTGCCCGCAGCCTCGTCGGTACCTCTTGGCTTTGGGTGGCACGTCCAGATTGGACTCGACGCCTTTCCGCAGATGAATGTCTAAAACTTCCCCTCCAGGCAGCTTCATACATCAATGCACTTGTCACCGTCTCCTGGAACGTCGGCTTCATCATCATCAAGGTACTCACACGAGTCTCCGGGTCAAGAATGCCTTCGATAAACACCTCGATCTTCAGCCTTTCCAAAACTTCCATGCTGAATTCTGGGTAGGTCAGCGGTACCAGCCGCTCAATATCTGCCGCATACGCCTGCAGCGCCTCGTTGGCTCTTTGTCTACGGTTCTTCAGCTCGCAGTAATACACCATTTTGTTGTGCTCGTCACTGTATTTGGCTGCCAGCGCCCTTATGACGGTCTCGTAATCACCTCTCAAACTTTCCGGCACTGTTTTTATTACCTCAGCCGCAGGACCTCTTAGAGCCAGTATCAGTCTCCGACCTTTCCTGATATCGGTCCACTGATTTTCCAGAGCAGCCAGGTCGAACTGTAGTTTGAATGTGTCGAACGACGTAGTACCATCATAAGTAGGCACTTCTATGGCAAAACTTTCCTCAACAGACCGCACCCTTGCTCGAAGCTGAATCTCTCTAAGCCGCTCGTCCATTTTTCTGTTCATCGAATCTTCCAGACTGTCAACTCGTTTGTTCAGGGAATCGTCAAGATCGCCAACACGTTTGTTCAGGGAATCATCCAGGTCGTCGACTCGTTTATCCAAATGTTCCACTCGAGTTCCCAGGTGCTCCACCTTCACATTCAGCTGGTTGGCGATTTCTTCCACTTTCTGCTCCCAGCGCGCAGAATTTTCCTGAAGCTTGTTTTCCATTCGCTCTGCCATTTCCCGATTTGCAGTCTCGACTTTTGCCGAAATTTCGAGATTCGTAGTTTCCAGCTTCGCTGCCATCTCTTGATTCGCAGTTTCCATTTTCGCTGCCATCTGCTGATTCGCAGTTTCCATTTTCGCTGCCATCTGCGTCGACATTTCGCGATTTTCATTTTCCATTTTGGCTGCCATTTCACGGTTGGAAGTCTCGAACATGCCTTTAAGTGCAACCATTAGCTGGCTCATGTCCAATGCTTGTGGTGGCGCAGCCGCTGCAGCCGTACTTTGCATCGACGCAGCACCCGCGGGCGATTCCTCCACTTTGGCCGACGAATCTAGCTCCTGCGTCCCGAACTCGTGCGCAGTCCAATCAATGCCTCGTGATTCACACGCCTCTCGCAAGCGCAGCTGCAACTCCACCTTTCCGCCAGCAGTCGGCAAATTCCAAGCGGCCAGCTCCTTCTTCAGCTGGTCCACCTTCAGTTGCTCCAGTCTAACCATGTCTGCGTTTTATAATTAATTTTTATTTTTTTTTACTTTCAGTAACACAATCCCACTTCTGACACCAAATGTTACGAATATGAGTTTTAGTGGGCTAATACGTATCTCTGGATTGCGTAATTTGAAAATAAAACACACTTAGTTCCTCAACCGCAGTCAATAAAATAAACCAACAATCACTTTATTTCACAGGTTTACACTTTACTGTCTTTACACTTAATTATTTTCTTAATTACTCCGTGTGGCACCTTCACTAGTCAAAATCAGACTCACTCGCTGCGCCGCACCCGGCTGTCTTTTATACCTGTCCGGCCATCGCGCAGATCGTTCTCGCACATTCCGGAGTGGACTAAAGGTTTCCATGATGATCGCGACCATCATTGCCAGATTGGACTAAAAGTTGCCATCGTTGTCGCGGCCGTCGTTGCCAGATTGAATTATAGCACGGCGCGTAGCGACAGGGTTGCTTTGCACAGCGACAAACTGTCTTATCGTTACAGTATTTTCACTACCTATTTGTCATGGGGCATAGGCTTGTCTGTCGTTAAAAAGTGAATCCTCTCCGATTCGGAGAAAAAAGTAAAAATGTATGCAGAAACAGAATGGCTCGAATTTGTGTTGTGATATTTGCCTAACATTCTAATTTAGGAAAATAACGACTCAAATATACGACGAAGGCTCGTTGCCCGCCAAGCTGATCAGCCCTTTGAGCTTTCTGGTGCCCAACTCAAAGTTTCGTTTTCGGCAGACCTGTCAAAAGTATATCAGCTGTGCTTTTTTTATTATGAACACTGTAACTTTGACATTTTTAAACGTTTCTCATATTTCTCTGTGAAAATTAAGCTATTCGTGGAAGAGAAACGTCGAGTTAGTTCAAAAGCAGCCAGCGCCAGTCAAAAACATTCGAAATAATTGCATATTTGACATGTTTATGGCGGCGGAGAGGCGCGCGCTACTTGCAGGCAGTTAGGTTGAGTGCTACGTCGGGCATTGCTATACGAGCTCTCTTGCTTCGCATTATTCCAAGTCAAATTCAAATTCAAACTCGATCTGCCCGCTGTGTCCCCGAGCGCAGTCTAGTGGCATTGTGTTGCCGTATTTTGACATGTTTATGTCGACATGCTTCCCCCTTCGGACACCGTTTTTCGGGTAGGCTGAAAATGGAGAGAAAAATGCCAAAGATTCCCTTTGCGGTGTGCCGCATCGCGCTGGTTACAAATAGGTGAAAACTACCACAAAACAAAGAGATAAAAATTAAATATGTAAAACGTTTTAATTAATGGCAACCAGCGGCGACGACATTTTTTTTGCTGCGCCCGAAAGTGGCGACATTCGCCGCACATGGCGCTGGTGCAATGGGACCTGGCGACGAGCGTATCAGGCAACCAGGTAACGGTAGAATCCCTGCCCATGCCGTGTGTGCACATACATAAATTGCGGTTCGCGTTTCCAATGCATTCGATTTTCCATCGTTTGGTCGGGGATTGGAATGACTCTTCACGTCAAAACACGATAAAGGCGGTGCCGGTCTATAGTACGCTCGCTGTATGTCTGTACGCAGCAACTCCCTCAGTGCTGATACGCCCAGGTGTTCGCACTTCTACAAAACGATTCAGAAAACGGTGTAAAAAGACACACACAAGAGCACAACATCGTCGTTTATATAAATAAACCGAATATATTTCATAAGCTAATTCAAACGCATTTTTCTGATGCCGCATTCAGTACACCGAAGCCGCGTTAAAAGAACTTCGTCGTGGGCACTCGTTTTTGCCACCGTTGTTAGTTCTTTAAATTTAGGCCTTTTGTCAGGGTCATAGTTTGGATTGCTAAAATTTGTTTCGAAGAAGGTCATGTCATGCTTCCGATCTTTATTTGGGTGCCAGAAATTCACGCAAATTTGCCGATCTGCCCCTCGTCATCTGTTTAAATACAGTGACGGACAATAGTATTGACACAGCAACGATTGTTCAATAAAACAGCAAATTTCAGATAAACAAAAAATAAAATTCATTAATTTTTAATGTCAACTTATGCATTTATATCATATTCATTGCAGGGCATAACAAATTTACATGCTACTTCTTATATTTAGAAAAAATAAACAAAAATGCATTTCATAGTCGGTTTTGGCATGGACAAAAGTATTGACACAGCACACTTCAATGCCATCAATATTTATAAATTTTGTTCCAACTGGTACTACTATGTCCAGCTATCATTTGGGAGATACCGTTACTTATTATTGTCACATTTTTTACATTTGAAACTGGGCTGCTTGTGGCAAAAATTTTATAAAAACTAAAATATGGCCCGAAAACAAAATGAAACAACTGAAGCAGAGCGAAAAATCATTATACATTTGCAAAAACACAGTAAATCGTAAGCTGAAATTGGTGAAATTATGGAAAGAAGCCGATTTACCATCCGATACATTGCTAAGCAGTTTGGTGCCACAACGAACTTCGCAAGTAGACAACGCAGTGGCCGACCGCGTAAGCTAAGTGCTAGAGAAGAAGCTCAAATTCTGAGAAAAATTAAGAAAAACCCAAAAATTCCGTCCACCCAACTCGCAGCGGACGCAAAGGAAGAATTCGACAAGGAAGTTCACCCGAAAACTGTACGTAGAGTACTGTACCGTGCTGGGTATAAAGCCAGGGTAGCCAGGCGAAAACCTTTTATCAGCCTTATAAATCGAAAAAGGCGGAAAAAGTATGCCCAGCAATACAAAACTAAATCTGAAGACTTTTGGAACAATATTTTACTATCAGATGATAGTAAATTTAACATTTTTCGATCTGACGGCAAAATATTAGTATGAAGAAGACCGAACACAGAATACGACAAAAATAATACAGTGACTACATTGAAACAGAGTGGCGGAGGAGTTATGGTGTGGGGTTGTATGGCTGCATCGGGCGGGGGAGAGTTGGTATTTGTAGACGAAATAATGGACAAAAGCGTATACCTAAATATATTTAAAGAAAATTAAAAATGAAGCATTGAAAAATTGAATTTACAGACAATTTTTTATTTTCAACATGATAATGACCCTAAGCACACAGCTTTCGACGTCCGTATTTGGCTTATATACAATGTTCCACATATGGGTCATTCTTTTACAAACCGAACAACTTTTTTGACCCCATAATTTATATTCATCCCAAAATTTTTTTTTCACTTCTGGGCATAAAATTAACCGACACGTATATCAGAATTTATTCGAAAAAAAATTTTTTTTCTTTATATAATTATTTAAAATTTTGACGTGACGAGTCCCATCAAGTCGCGCGCGCTTGACTTGCGGTGGAAATTTTTTTCTATCTTATGATCTAATTAAGTCTCCACTTTTTTGAAATATGCGTTTTGTAGGTAATAACATTGCGAAAATAGCAGTATTTTTTTCAATCAAATTGATTTTGATGAACATCATCAAAAAATTGTTTAAACAATCAAATTGTTAATATACTTTTTTTATTAAAAATAAAAAAAATTTTAAAACATATTCCTCTAAAGTGCATACAATAAGCTAAAAAACGGTTTTGAAATTGTGTCGATAAGATAAGCCGAACCGGAGATATTGAATTTTAAACATGTTAGAATCTAGCAAAATACGCGTAACTTTCAAAATTTTAAATAATTATATAAAGAAAAAAAATTTTTTTTCGAATAAATTCTGATATACGTGTCGGTTAATTTTATGCCCAAAAGTGAAAAAAAAAGTTTGGGATGAATATAAATTATGGGGTCAAAAAAGTTGTTCGGTTTGTAAAAGAATGACCCATATTCTACCACATCCGCCACAATCCCCCGATCTAAATCCCATCGAACACCTTTGGGAAGAATTGGAAAGACGGGTTCGAAAGCACAATATAACTAATAAAAGCCAACTAATGAATATCCTTTCACTAGAATGGCAAAATATAGGAGCAGACATTACAAAAAATTTTGTAAAATCAATTCCCAAAAGACTTAACGAAGTATTGAAGAGAATGTGTTATGCTACAAAGTATTAATTATGCCATAACATAATGTTTCTTTAGTTTATAAGTAAGTGTGCCAATACTTTTGTCCATGCTAAAACCGACTATGAAATACATTTTTGCTTATTTTTTCTAAATATAAGAAGTAGTATGTGAATTTGTTATGCCCTGAAATGAATGTGATATAAATGCATAAGTTGACAATAAAAATTAATGAATTTTATGTTTTGTTTATCTGAAATTTGCTGTTTTATTGAACAATCGTTGCTGTGTCAATACTATTGTCCATCACTGTATGGCATAATTTGTTTCAATATGTCATAACTCTGTCATGGCACTGATACATTGTTTCTTACACCTGCGATTTAAATTGTGGCTACCTGATTTTCACTGTGTACAAATTCACAATGTGAAGTGGAAAAACTTGGGCCTAGACAGCGATTACATTAAATTTTCGTGGAGGTAATGCGATGTTGCAGATTACGCCTACAACCAGCTCTTAAACGTGCTGCAAGGAGACTGTTAGCCCCACTGCCAGCCAGCTGTGCGCAATACCAGAAAGTGTAGCTGAAAATCCTGTGAAATTAATAAAATTAATAGCCACGCCGCAGACTGCCAAAGCGAGGTCACATAGATGAGCTCGGCCTTTTTTAGCTTAGCTCGTCCTGCTTGAACGGCCTTAGCGTGTGAGATTTATGGCTTGGCTCAATTATGATTTCTTTCAAGAATTATCGGCCGCTCTCTTTGCCCACTCCGCACTCGAGTGTTTGCGGCGAACGCCAGTCTTTTGGCCCCAGGCGCAGGTAGTAACCAACAACAAATGGCTAATAATGGAGGTACGCAATTAGTTATTTACGCGATATCATACTGCGGCGCGTTAAATGCGCTCGGTTTGCTCTTCTTAAATTGCTGCGCCATTTGCGAAAACGCACAGCACTGAAAAAATCGCGGTTATCGTATCAGTTCATATATCAACAAAAAATATATAAGATTTTAAACTATCCGCTCTCAGCTTACAGCTTGCAAATCTCCTGATTGATCTGAATATACATCGTCCAGCAAGTTATCAAGCCGCTAGTGATTCTCCTAATACAAAAACCTTTTCCTACCAATCGTATAGTTGACTCCATTTCAGAGCTTCTACCTAAAGAACTTTGAATTGTAATTAGGCCATGTTGCACATAAACCTTGTGAATTCAACTATTTCCCTGACTGGAATTTTCCTCAGAATTTATACATTCCTCGTTCGTGTATTCGTAGAACTTTCGAATTGCAACAAAAGTTCTCAGAAAATCGACCCTGTTTGGTTTTATTCTGTATGCCTTCAAACAGTTGTATTCCCTTTCTCCTCATTTCCATGCAAGTCTTTCTAATTCGAAAGAATAAAAAAGGTTTTTGGCCAAATAACCCCAATAATCGGAAGAATGTGAACTGCTACTCGCATCCGCAGCATTTATTTATATCGGCTATAAATTTTGAAATACAAGTGCCGATTTTAATGGGCTGCCAAAACAATTCAGAACTTTAATTTATGCATTTCCGAAAACAAAAACAACACGATTGAAATAAAATTGTTAATTGTATTTGCTGAAAGCATTTGAAATAATAAAGGCCAAATAAATATCTCAACACCAGAGCCAGTGGAGGCTGAGATAGTCATGAGTAGAGGAGTCTGAGAGGGGGGATTCGCTTTCATTACTCGGTTGTTATTGGTAATTGTTGTTGCCGTTGTTAATGCTGATGTGCACACATGAACTACAACGGCGGGCCCCCATTCCCCGCCTACGCGCGTGGGAGGAGGTGGGGTTTGAAATCGAAGCTGGTGTTTATTTTCCTTTCAATAATAATTTTCGTCCAACGCAAATGAACTCTTTAAATTATGACCACCGCGCAACAAGAGCCCAGCGCATGCCTGGCGCGAAAGCGCATCGCGGCTGGCAAGCAGAAGCAGTGAGCGGGCGAGCAGGCACCCAGCGCCGCATTGCGACAAGCAACAAGTAAACAAACGCGCTGCAAAGCATTGCGCTCGCCCTAGCAGAGGGCAATTCCTCGAAACAATTGCTGCTGGTCAGTGGCGGCTTAAGGTGCTCGGGGGCCCGGGGCGGCGACGGCTGAGGGGCCCCCACAAACGGTGCAGAATAAGTTTGCGTACAAAACTAATAACTGGAATTTCCGGTTATGTTTTTTAATTTTTTTTTTTGAAAATTTGTATTCCATTGAACAGTAAATGGACAGTAAAGGGACAAATTATTTTGAAACGTATATGTGCTTGAAATTTTATAGAAAGCAATAGAATCCCAGAGAAAAAATGAAAAATGGATAAAAGGATAATCTTACTAAACCTTTCCAAATTTGATAAAAACTTTCGTGAAATTAGGGAAACTTTTGGGAGAGCAAACTCGTCATTTCAAATCAACTCGTCAAGAAAATCTTGCTTCGTTACTACGATCTGGCCATTATTTTAAGCAACCCGAGCAGGAGGATTAGATTGTTTTGCGATCAGTGCATCATTACACTACTCGACAAAAAATGGGCCAATCGCGTGCATAGATAAAGTGTTTTCTAGACTAACTTTGGCCGCTGAACACGAAACTGAAAATAAAAAAAAATTTTTAAGAAGCGTTTTAAAAAAATCTTCGAAAAACGAGTTTTTTTCCTGTTGTTTCAGTTATGAGCACATATCTCCTGAAAGAATTATCTGATTAACACGAGCTGTCCGTCGTTCAAGAAGAAGATAATACCTTAGCCTTTTTAGTGATACTGACAAGTAACTTCCCCAAAGGAAAGTTGTAACAAAGTGAATTTTTCGACCAAAAAATCATAAATTTTCGAATATTTTTTTTATGGATAAACAAAATGATCTCCCCTAGTTTTAAAATCTAAGATGAAAGATATATTATTATTGTTACGAAATACTAGTTCTAGTGGGCTAGTACGTATCTCTAGATTGCGCAATATAAATAAAAACACACTAAATTTCTCAACGCAGTCAATAAAATAAACCAACAGTCACTTTATTTCACAAATTTCACTCTTTACACTTAATTTGTCTTTGCACTTAATTATTCGCTTAATTATTCCGTGTGGCACCTTCACTAGTCAAACCAAGACTGACTCGCTGCGCCGCACCCGGCTGTCTTTTATACCTGTCCGGCCATCGCGCAGATCGTTCTCGCACATTCCGGAGTGGACTAAAGGTTTCCATGATGATCGCGACCATCATTGCCAGATTGGACTAAAAGTTGCCATCGTTGTCGCGGCCGTCGTTGCCAGATTGAATTATAGCACGGCGCGTAGCGACAGGGTTGCTTTGCACAGCGACAAACTGTCTTATCGTTACACTGCCCACCACTTAGACTTGTTCGCCCCGAACAAGTGCCGAGGTTCCGCTGTGATAAGGCGCCAGGCGCTGCAAATGGACTACCTTCAGCTTAGCGCCTTTATTGCTGCAACGTTGAATCCTGTATACCACGTCGTTTATCCTAGTCACGACTTCGTAAGGTCCTTCCCATGACGCTTGGTTTCGGAGACAAACCTTTCCTCCGCTGCGGGTTGTAGAGCATTACCAGATCGCCTTCTTGGAACCCTGCTGAGTTGGCCCGTAGATCATATCTGGCTTTCGCCTTATCGCTGACCAGTTTGGTGCGGCTCCTTATAAACTGGTGAATCTCCTCCAGTTCCGCCCGCTTATTGGCCACGTAGTCCGTCTTAGCGCCTCCCGTCGTGCTGACTACCCCGAACTTCAAGTCAGCGGGTAACCGCAATTCTGTGCCGAATACTGCTCGGGCTGGAGTGAGTGATGTCGTGTCGTGCGGGGCTGACCTATACGCCATTAGGAACAAGGGGATATGCGTGTCCCAATCCTTCTGATTCCTGCCTACCACTTTCCGCAGGTATTCCTCCAGTGTCCGGTTAAAGCGTTCCACCATGCCGTCGGTCTGTGGGTGCAAAGGGGTGGTACGCGTTTTCTTTATCCCCAGCAACTCACACACTTCCTTGAATACCGCAGACTCGAAATTCCGGCCTTGATCTGAGTGCAACTCCAACGGAACTCCGAACCTGGCTACCCAGTTGTTTACCAGCTTTTCCGAGATCGTAGTGGCCTCCTGGTTAGGAATTGGGTACACTTCGGGCCATTTGCTGAAGTAATCCATTACCACCAGCACATATTTGTTGCCTTGAGTGCTAGTTGGGAATGGGCCGGCGACGTCCATAGCAATCCGTTCGAAGGGCGCTCCCACGTTGTACTGCTGCATGCGGCCTCGAGATCTTCTTGTCGGCCCTTTCGCGGCTGAACATCGGTCACAGCTCTTAATCCACTCGGCTACAGACTCCTGACATCCTACCCAGTAGAATCGTCTTTTTATTTTGGCGACGGTTTTGGTGATGCCTAGGTGCCCTCCACTGGAGTCGTTATGGTATGCCTCGATGACCTCGTTGATTCTGCATTTCGGCACTACCATTAGGGAGTTGCTGGTTCGTCCATCCGCGCTCTCCCATTCGCGGTACAGGCATCCTTCCTTCAGCCGCAGACTTTTCCACTGTGCCCAGTAAGCCTTGGCGATCGGGCTTTCACCGGCCATCTCCTGCCAGTCTGGACGTGCGCTTTGCTCCTTACCTTCGACGATTTTTGCAAGATCCGCATCCTCACGCTGGTCCTTTTGTAGCCTCTCCGCAGACCACTCTTCCTCTGGCATAACGCTCACCAACCGGACGTCCACTATCTGTTCTTTGCTTTCGGCTCGCGAGCACTGCCTGCATTTGACTTTGCACGGACGGCGTGATAGGGCGTCAGCACATCTTGGTGACGCCTGTTCTCCGGAACGATTCTCTCGCAGATGGCAGTCTCGTGAAATGTGGCCTTGCTTGCCACATCGCCAGCAACTGATTCTAGATGCCATTGCCCGCAGCCTCGTCGGTACCTCTTGGCTTTGGGTGGCACGTCCAGATTGGACTCGACGCCTTTCCGCAGATGAATGTCTAAAACTTCCCCTCCAGGCAGCTTCATACATCAATGCACTTGTCACCGTCTCCTGGAACGTCGGCTTCATCATCATCAAGGTACTCACACGAGTCTCCGGGTCAAGAATGCCTTCGATAAACGCCTCGATCTTCAGCCTTTCCAAAACTTCCATGCTGAATTCTGGGTAGGTCAGCGGTACCAGCCGCTCAATATCTGCCGCATACGCCTGCAGCGCCTCGTTGGCTCTTTGTCTACGGTTCTTCAGCTCGCAGTAATACACCATTTTGTTGTGCTCGTCACTGTATTTGGCTGCCAGCGCCCTTATGACGGTCTCGTAATCACCTCTCAAACTTTCCGGCACTGTTTTTATTACCTCAGCCGCAGGACCTCTTAGAGCCAGTATCAGTCTCCGACCTTTCCTGATATCGGTCCACTGATTTTCCAGAGCAGCCAGGTCGAACTGTAGTTTGAATGTATCGAACGGCGTAGTCCCATCATAAGTAGGCACTTCTGCTCGGGTGGCAACACTTTCCGGAACGCGGCTGTACCTCCCTAAGCCGCTCGTCCATTTTTCTGTTCATCGAATCTTCCAGACTATCAACTCGTTTGTTCAGGGAATCGTCAAGATCGCCAACACGTTTGTTCAGGGAATCATCCAGGTCGTCGACTCGTTTATCCAAATGTTCCACTCGAGTTCCCAGGTGCTCCACCCTCACATTCAGCTGGTTGGCGATTTCTTCCACTTTCTGCTCCCAGCGCGCAGAATTTTCCTGAAGCTTGTTTTCCATTCGCTCTGCCATTTCCCGATTCGTAGTTTCCAATTTCGACATTTCGCGATTGACATTCTCGATTTTCGCAGAAGTTTCCTGAAACATGCTTTTCATTGCAACCATAAGCTGGCTCATGTCCATTGCTTGTGGTGGCGCAGCCGTTGCAGCCGTACTTTGCATCGACGCAGCACCCGCAGGCGATTCCTCCACTTTACCCGACGCCTCTAGCTCCTGCGTTCCGAACTCGTGCGCAGCCCAATCGATGCCTCGCGATTCACACGCCTCTCGCAAGCGCAGCTGCAACTCCACCTTTCCGCCAGCAGTCGGCAAATTCCAGGCAGCCAGCTCCGTTTTCAGCTGGTCCACCTTCAGTTGCTCGAGTTTAACCATGTCTGCGTTTTTGCAATTTTATTTAATTTTTTTTCTTTATTAATTCAGTAGCACAATCCCACTTCTGACACCAAATGTTACGAAATACTAGTTCTAGTGGGCTAGTACGTATCTCTGGATTGCGCAATATAAATAAAAACACACTAAATTTCTCAACGCAGTCAATAAAATAAACCAACAGTCACTTTATTTCACAAATTTCACTCTTTACACTTAATTTGTCTTTGCACTTAATTATTCGCTTAATTATTCCGTGTGGCACCTTCACTAGTCAAACCAAGACTGACTCGCTGCGCCGCACCCGGCTGTCTTTTATACCTGTCCGGCCATCGCGCAGATCGTTCTCGCACATTCCGGAGTGGACTAAAGGTTTCCATGATGATCGCGACCATCATTGCCAGATTGGACTAAAAGTTGCCATCATTGCCAGGTTGGACTAGAAGTTGCCATCATTGCCAGGTCGAATTATAGCACGGCGCGTAGCGACAGGGTTGCTTTGCACAGCGATAAACTGTCTTATCGTTACATTATTATATATTTTTTGAGCAAATATATTACTTGAGCAAATATTAACCCATTCGCTGCCAAGCCTAAATTATATGAAGTCATTCCCATTGTTATTTATATTTTGAGTGTTATTGTTTAATGTTTAAAGTAGGACGAGTATACTCGTCTTGGCAATGCATGACACCCGGCCAAAGACGAGTATACTCGTCCTTGGCCTTGGTTAAGCCTAACATCAATAGAATTGAAAGAAAAATGACAAAGTTATGATGCAGTGAGTAAAAACACCAACTTTACATTTATTACACTGTGCGAAAAATTTGGATAGAGACGTGAAACTAGATATCATTTATAATATAATAATCATTTATAATATAATATAATCATTTATATTTATAATCATTTATAATATAATCATTTATAATATAATAATAATATATTTATGTAATCTGGAATAGTCAGTTTTTCATTTTCTGGCCCAAAGTCCTTTTTAAAAAACTTAAAAATTTTAAGGACATACACATTTCAAATATTTTTTTTAATATATGTGGTTGTGCGATGATGGAAATATGGGTATCAAATGAATCCTTTTAACTAAATTTTCAATTTTGAAGTTTCAGGACCAAAATATGTCAGGTAGGGAAAACATACATGATTTGGATTTCAGTCTGTAGATTCATACATCTAAATTTTATTCTATTTCAAAGTTCTAGTCTAGAAAACACTTTTATTTTTAGGTGCATTTTTCGTGTCGAGTAGTTTAGAAATGTACAGAAATATTTTATAAAACCCAGTAGCAGTAGCTTACTTACAAGCTTACTTGCTTTCGTAAAAGAGTCTATCAAAGAAGAAAACCCGATTTCCGGGACGATGTGTTGTTATCCAACCAATAATTATAAAAATAATAATAACTGTAAATTTGTTTGACGTCTACAAAGTTTAATGAGGTTAAGTAATTGCTTAATTCGCACTAGTTTACAAGCAAACTCTAAGATTGCGATATTTCATTTTTAACTTAGAATATTGTATTTGCATACTTTGCCCAAAATTTTAAGTTAAAAATTAAATATTGCAATCTTCGAGGGAACATTTTTTGAAAATTTGCAAACAATTGTTATTTAGAAAGGATGTTTTCTTGCTTTTATTGAACTGAATTTGTTATTGCAATTTCAAAGTCAATTGTCGATACTGTGTCTCTTTCAATTAATAAAAGTGACAAACAACCTTTCAACAACCATTGTGGAGCGCAAAAAGTTTTTTACAAGTTTCAGTTCTTAAAAACATTACATTTTTATATACAAGCTTCTCTCGGGGGCCCCCCGCAGCCCGGGGCGGTCCGCCCCTCCCCCGTTAAGCCGCTACTGCTGCTGGTGTTTGCATCATTAATTCGTTTGTTTTTCTGACTGCAAGGAAAACATTTAAATCTATCGTCTGCAGCTGGAAGCGGAACGATTATGGGCTCACGGAAGCTTCTTTGCACCGTGACGCAAGCTGGCGTCTGTGGCATTTCTGCGTAGCATTGCAAACCGCAACTTCGCGCCGTTCACAGCTTTTAGTGTAAATCGTTCAAACCAACTACACGTGCACAGACATTTATAGGCGGTCGAGTGGTTAAAAATACGTGCAATACTTGTTTGAGCGAAGTCTGGGATGCGCATACGTTTCCCTTTGGTGTCCTTTGGCCGATTGCTTGGCGCCGTTAAAAACTTTCATACAAAATTAGTGAGTTGACGCGAACTGCCTTAATTTGTTTTAAGTTAGCATCGTTGCTGCTGGTTCTGGCAGTAAAAAATTAGGAGACAATAGATACGAGTACATGCGCATATTGCACCAACAACCACGACTTTGAGGGAGCAACGATCTGCTGCTCAGTTAGCCGTTCCGAAAGAAAGTTGGCAATTTGATGTCGTTATCTACATCGAATTACAAT
This sequence comes from Melieria picta, assembly GCA_964056695.1. Lineage (NCBI taxonomy): Eukaryota > Metazoa > Arthropoda > Insecta > Diptera > Ulidiidae > Melieria > Melieria picta. Next base: position 66,119,535 of record OZ057399.1, read on the forward strand.
ACAATGTACGCCCACGTTGCGGACACACTGAAGTTATAAAATTTGGAAGGCGATAAATATCCTAACAACCACACAAAACAAGATACAGCACCCAACTTTGCAAGCAGCCCAAGCAACAAGAAAATACACGCCAAAAGCCAATTTAACGGCTTGCGATTGTCCGCTTGACTGCCTACGCCCAACATGGCTTGCCGCGGAACTACTCTAGCCAGCATTGGGCGCCAGTGCCCACTCACTGGAGGGCCGCACGAACGAGCGTGGTCGGCATTTGGCGGCGCGCGTCTCAGGTTTGCGTTTGTTTGTAATTTGCTTATCTCGATTGGCGATAAAAAATGCGCGAGCGCACGACGCGCGCAAAAAGGAATCACTGCCGCACATACCCGCTAGCAGCTCCTATTTTTACCGCGACCCCTTCCTGGCTGCAGGTAAGTAATTTGTCGGGACCCGTAGTGCGTTGGTTTTGGCTTTCGCGCTCGGAAACTTGCGCGCGGAAAGTAACATCTTCGGTCCTATTGCGTTTACTTCTTCCTGATATTTGCCGCTGCCGTCGTTGCGAGTGGAAAGTGTAAACACAACAAGCACAATGACTGGCGATAATGCCATTACGATATCGCGGTGCCAGAAAATAAAGTAAATAAATTTATTGGCACTGCGATATTGCGTTGAGCGGGGACAATGATGACTTTATTTACATCAGCGGCAGTTGCTTATTTTGTGGTTTCATCTATCGCCAATGTCCTTAAAACCTCCAATTTATCGTCAAAGCGAGCCAAGCGGCCACAAATAAGCGTGAATAGCTCCCTAAAAATAGTACCATATTCCTAAACTCTTCTGTTTACTAAAGGAAAATGTTTTGCAATTCTGATTTCCACATGGTGTTAAAAATAGCACTGTAAATAATTAGAACTATACATATACGACTTTCGACTTTCAATATTAAAATTGATATAAACTCAATTTAATTTCTATATGATTTCAAATAAAAATGTGCCGAATTCACCGGTTGTACAGTAAATGAAGTGAATGAGAGAATTGCGGCGTAGAACATTTTGCTCAAGCGAATTCCAGGTGTGTGATTGTCGTTTTGACATCCACGTTAGCATTAGATTTAGATCGTCTGCACAATCAAATAACGATAAAGAAATGTGCAGACATTCCCTAAAATATGCCAGCCGAATTCAATACAAATGCTGTTCTTGATGTGTGGCATTGCGTGGTGTGGCTTGTGACAGTCATCGTAGTCAGCCAGAGTCACGGCAGATTAGGCATAAATCTCGACTTTTCACACAGCCGCAATTAAAATGTGGCCCAGTTAAGTCTCTCGCAAATCACCACCCGTGGCGAGCCGACGGCAGGACGTGAGGCCTACCTGCCCGGGTGTCCGAGCGCCGAGCGCGAACGTTGCACGTTTCGTGCACGCACGACCCCATACGAGATAACGGTTGGCTTCTTGCTGTGCCGGCGAGCAGGCAGGCGTAACCACCGTCGTATGAGTCTTTTAAATAATTCAAACAAAAACCAGGAAAGCTGGGAAAATTGCTTCATACCGTTTTGGATTTTCACTTTCCCGCACTCGCTTTTTTTACTCTTCAATGTCTAACTTTTCCTTCTACGGTGCTTGGCCTTGCTCTGCGTGTGTGCAGTGCTTGTTTTTGCTGTTGTCATTGTGTTGTTGTCTTCATGCCCTGACACCCATGAGCGTAAATATTTGGACACTGCCAAATGGCATTTTCATTCGGCGCGGGTATCCTGTCGAGCGGCAATCCTCTTGTGTGTAAGTCCCAGCCCCTATTATTCAACTAGGCTTGTTGCTGTTGTTTGCTTGCCAACACAATTTGATTTGCGAGAATTGCTGACCTGTTCCTCATGTTTTCTCGGTACAGCAACAACACAAAAAGGATCAAAAATAAAATCACAGAACCTCACAATGCAGCTCTAACTATAGCACAGCACAATGTGCGAGCGTATCCGTGTGCATATATGTGTGTGTGTGTGTGTCGTTGATGACTTTGTTGTTGCTGGCTGGATATTGCTTTTGTTGTGAGCGGAAGACAGAAATTGACAGAGGCAGCACAGTGTATTTAAGTCGTGTGATGTCTCAATGTATTTACTCGGAAGATAACATGAATTGAATTACGTCGTAATCACATTTCATTCATTCTACGAAACATAGCAGCCGCCAACCAAACATCCAACAACGACACACCGCCTTAGTGCTCGGTGTAGGCGGCAGCAACAATTAAATTATGGAAGCAACAAAACAGCAAATAGGATTTTCGTAGAGTTGCGAAGTGCAGTGTAGGCTGGAGGGAAGGTGCGTTAGGGCCGGTTTTGAGCCGAGGACGGCAGCAGCTGGCGACGATGGGGTGCTCGCATTTGCTGCTGTAAATAGTTCGGCTTTGTTGTTGTCCGATTACTGTTCATCGTCCAAATTATATTCGCTGATTTCTCTTTTTGCCACAATTCTACCATTTTGACCCAATTTGAATTAACGCAAGCGGCTCTTTACTCCTGTCTACGGCGTTCTGCCGCCTTGTGCACTGCCAAGGCATTCCCAAGAACTAAAGTTGTGTGGGAGCACGTTATGCGCTCACTTTTCGCTGCTGGCACCGCAGCGATAATAAAATTTCCCTGGCTACCCAAACGCTTTAATACGCTGCGAGAGTGATGCGAATGCGGCTGCAACAGTCGAGCAGCACCGAAAGCGGCAAATTCTTTCGGCCGATAACAGCATTTCTGCCACAGGCAGTTACGCTCGTAACGGCTAAAGTGGGGGTAAGTCTTGCGTAATATCGGCGTCACATCAAAAAGGCATATCTACTGCCTCCTTCTTCCTTGAAATGGACAATTGCCACAGTTGCCCACCACATTGTGCCCGATTTAAGCCTCTTCAAGTCCACTGAAAAAAATCTTCCAAACAAGTCAAAGCGAGGCGAGGGCCCATAGACGAACGAAAATTCAGACTCCCGAATTAAAGTATTGGCTAATGACAGAGAATGCCGACAACAACTTATGACATAAGAAAAGTTTCATCGGAGGTCCTTAACGCTCAGTTATTCTGACGCAATAGTTTAAAACTCACAATTCAGCGTCTAGGTCCAAGCATTGTCCTGCGCCTCGTTTTAGGTTAGGGATGTTAGCATCCGACATTAAAACTCCAATATATGGACCAAAAACAACTAAGTCTTAGTATTCTCACACATTGAAAAAACAACTATGACAATATATCAACTGCGCAGAATTCCCTTATCATGCGGGCTGTTTTCTTAAGTGTATGAACAATGAGGCAGGACATTGTTTGCGGGCGGGCGTGCTTCTTGTTTTGCCAGCAATGAAACTGTTATTTACTGCTACAGCCAGTCCCACCGGCGCTCCCACAGGAATATGCCGTTAAAAGAAGCGGAAGACTCGAGCAACACCGCAGCTGCAGTCGTCTGTCGCTCATCATGTAGTCTTACGCATGATTTAAATTGGGTTAGGCAAAGGTTACCAGCAGCAACAGCCCCAACCGCACCGTCACCATCTCGTAGCGCCATCAACGCAACCATTATGAGCGCCACCACTGGCAGCTGGCTGCAGCAGACATCTACAAGCTCTCAACACCATCGGTTTGGAATTGTCTGCTCTCCTGATGAATGCGTTTGTTTAACCACCCCGGCGCCTATCTGTTTGCGTTCTTGCTTTCCTTGCGCCTTCTCGGCGCCACACCTGGCACGCCCCCGGCCTTGCTGTTGTCGAATATTTATTTTTATTGCTTTGAAATTATTGTTGCTGTCACTTTAGCAAAATTTAACGTAAAATAATTAAGATCCCTTTTGAAGCGATGTAACAGCCGTAAAGAAAACATAACGAAACCCAAATAAATAAAATGTTGATTTTGCTGCTCGTCCGTTGCAAAATCAAAATGCGGTCAAAAAGAATTAAGACATATTTTTCTAATTCGCACAAAGCTATGTTTACAAGTAAAGCGAAGAAGCAGATGCGTATAAGAAAAAAGTCCTGGAACCGCAAATAGACTTAAATTGTTTTATCATATCATAGTTATATATGTAGGATCCGCAACTCGAATGGATTGAAACTCAAATGAACTGAACGATTTAACTGAACACTTTATTTATGGATAATTTGTACACAGAGCTGCGTAGTGGCAGCACGTCCGTTCGCTTTAAGTTTTTCGTCACGAATCAATGTTCTTCTCCTTCTTCTCTTCGTTTTTCCGTTTCTATTCCAAAAGGTCCGTCCGCTTCTTGTCATCTTTATGTCTGTCAGAGTTGTACTCGAAAGGTCTGTCCGCTCCTAATTGTCAGAGTTGTAATCAGAACGTCCGTCCGCTTCTTGTTGTCCTACGTCCGTTTGTCACCCCTACATATATTTGCTTTACTATAAAGTAGTTCGTAGTAGTATTTTAGACTAAAGTAAAAGCGGAGAAAGAATTCGAATCCAAAGAAATTCAAATTCAAATTGCAAAATTGCAGGGACTTTAAGCGGCTTTAGGCGGCACAAATTATGATGCGAGAATGGCAACAACGCCGACAAATTCGATGTAGTTTGCATAATTGTCAAATAAGTTGTCAATTAGTTGTTTGTTATCACGTGTACTCCTTTGGGTTCGTCCGCGCGCCGGCACCATTACAACCTCCCCGCTGTCGGTTGCTCGACGCGATTGTACGGACATATGGAAGAATGAGCGCGCCAGCGATTTGCACAGCTGTCATTTTTACAAGCCATATGTGTTGGCTTGGAATGACAACTCTTTCGCTTGGCAACGTGACATATGATTTACTGATTTGCACCATTCTCTGCGCACGGCCGACCCGACAATGGCGGATAATCTTATAGCATCGGTGGTGAAAGGCACGACGCGGGACCACGGTTGCAGCAGCTAAAAAGTTAAACTATAACATAGAGTGGGAGATCAAAGAGGAAAGATGCCAATAAATTATAACCTTAACCCGGCTATGACAACTGCGCTTTCTTGCAGTCTGCCGTCCGCTGGTGCGATGCCAAAGGGTGCACGCGTATGAATGGCAAAATGCGCAAATTCAATTTTAAACTTAAGTAGCAAATGAATTTGGGGTGATTTGGCGTATGAATAAATTATTGGGCCTGTGCCCTTCGCCAGCGGTTGCAGCCACCACTTCAGGCGCAAGGCATATGGAAATGAGCGGCGCGGTGTGCCAAAAAGTTAAGCAACGCTGGCGCGGAATTTGGCTGCTTGGCTGACTGGCAATGTAACACTTCCGCAGCCGGAAAAGTGCCCAAGAAGTAACAAGGAGCGAATGGGCGGTTAGGGGAGTCTGAAGTGGCAGCGGCGGTGGTGACAGTAGTAATAATTGTACTAAAACCCAGACGAGGGGACTGGAATTCTTGTTCTGACTTCGGGTACGCAGTTACCCCGCGCATTAAGAATGTGTGTGGGCTGCAGCTACTGTGCGCAGGGGACGGTGGGGCGCGTTGCGGCGAATTCGGCCGTCGTAGGGCTGACGATAATTCGGGTGGCAGCGGTGGTGGTTTCTCGCATACTCGCGCGGTCTAGCTCCATCCGAACTCGGGTTGGTGGCGCAGGGGACAATGTCAGTGATGGCATTGAAAGTGATTTCTTGATTCGCCACGGTTTTGTATATGAGGCGTTATGGAAATGTGTTAATATGACTATACAAAGGAGTCGACTTTGAGTCGTGAATTGCAGCGAATGAACGAGGGCGGCTCGCAGGGGTGCGCAACTTAATTAAACATTTATTGTGAGCACGGTTGGAAAATCGCTTTTTGGAGAGTGCCCTTCCCTTCCCTTCCCTTCCCAGTGGCAGCGAAATGTGTCAATTTGATTATGACATAATTTTTGACGATCTAACAAGCCGCTTTTATTGGACGCTGAAAAGTACGCGGGCTGAATGCAAGAGCAGAGCAATTTGGGCGACTCACATTTGGCGGGTGTACATGCCAATTAAACGCTGCGAAATGCTCGCTCGAAATTTGTTTCACTGACGACAGGTTTAGTGGGAGGACTTACTGTGGCTATCTTAAGGACTTCGAAACTTTAGTCGCTGCACATTAAGTCCTGCTTAAGTGCCACAACCAGAAATATCACTGACGTATTCAGAGTAGAGTGTGACAAGGCTGCAGTCGGAATATCGAAAGTTTGTAATGCCGCTCCTGTAAAAATGAAACTCTCATAATGGCGCATTCATGCAAGGAACGCAATCACAGGCGAAATTGAATAAAAAATTTCCCTCCCACAGGAGTAATTGTGAGCATTACTGTGCCAACATCGTACTCGGAAGTGCGCTGCTAACGCTACAGACCGCTACAGACCCACCCGAAAATATTCTGCACAGATTAAAACTTGCAAAATTTAATATTTTTTCTTATTTGTCCGTATTTTACTCAATTCAATGCGCCAATTAACTCATTGTTGAAAAATAAAACGCGGCATTCGCACAATAAAAATATCGCACCGTCGCGGATGTGTGAAGGCGAATCGAGCTGCTGCCCGGTTTCGGTACGTGCGGCGCGTTCATTCGTTTGAATTTTAAATTAAATTTTCAGTTAATCAGACATGCGCGCAGCCGGTACCGGCGCCGCAGCCACCGTCGACACTCGCACAACAATTGGCAACAAAGATGGCGGCAGCAGCGCGTGGTCCACAACGGAAATACGGTGAATATGGGACAGCATCCGCCCTGGCCTGGCCGACCACAAGCGGCCAGCTGCCGGCATCACTTATTCATTGTTTATTAAGTAATGAAAGCTTAAAAGCTTAAACCGGCCTCCGAAAATGAAGAGATGAAGATGCCTGCGCGGCACACAAACAACACCCAACAACACCAGAAGTCGGAAACGAAAAATGACTGCACTGTCGCCGTTTGCCTTTTTGTTTCATTTATTTGTAATTGTGCGCAGCGTGCGAAATGAATTGAACGGACAAACATTTTGACTAGACTGAAACGGGTTGTTACCGTAAGCGGGCAGTAAACGAGAATTACGAGCGCACTGCGGTGTTTGCCGGACCGTTAGACTCAGCTGCAACAAGAAAATTTCAGTTTGAAAATTGAAATCGAACGCTGGCAGCCAAATGGCAATTGCGATCTATGGTAACTAGGGCTCTTGATATTCGACTAATCGATTATTCGAATAAATCGAATAGCGTATTATTCGATTATTAATATTCGAATAGCGTTATTCGACTATTCGAAGGCAAACGAATATTCGATTAGTTGTTCATTTTAGACTATTCGATTGCCCGTTGGTATTCGATTATTCGAATAGCAATAATCACTACATAGTATAAAGCAAAGTCGCTGTCGCTGTCTGTCCCTATGTATGCTTAAATATTTAAAACTACGCAACGGTTTTTTAAGCGGTTTTTTTAAATGGATAGAGTGATTCAAGAGGAAGATTTGTATGAAAGAAAATTTTAGGAAAACGGGGCGTGGCACTTTTTCACCAGCCAACATTATCAGCCAATAATTTTGGACCCATAAGTCACACATCAATTAAATTCACTACGAACTTACTATTTAGTCATGTCCTTCGACAGAGGGAATGGGGCGAGTATTGGACGAGGGGGCGTGGCACCACCCATACAAGGCAAATCTTTATAATGGAATATCTTCGAAATTGTAACGTGCACAGCATTAAAATTTAGTGTAGCGTCGTCCTATAGATGTGTCATTCTACTGATAAGATTTGATGGGCGTTGGACAAGGGGCGTGGCACATTTTTTGTGACCCAATTATTTTGCTGAACTATGAGCCGCTCAGCAATGACAGTACGAACAGCTCAGTACGAACCTACCATTTTCTCCTTCGACAGAGGGCATTGTGCGGGTATTGAATAAGGGGGCGTGGCCCTGCTAATATAATATAAATCTGGTTCAAGCGCAATCCATTTCTTTACTGAAACTTAGCAGCAACATTGCTTATTTGAGGGCCTTGATTGCGTTAATCAGTAGTTCCCTCCTCTTCCTTTAGTTGGTTTTCTTCGTCAATTTGCATCGCAAAGAAAACAACAAATGTCGTGCGGGACGAAGTTCGCCGGGTCAGCTAGTGTATAATAAAGTCAACTTTGTTTAGCCACACAAACTCGAATTGTAAATAATTTATTGAAATTGTGAAGAATTTGTGAACAAAAACCAATAAGCATATAAAAGCAAAATTTATACAGAGTCAGTTACATTCATAAATCGTTTGTTTTGATAAAGGAATGTTAGCAAATGAACATTTTGTGGTAACAAACAACTTCTGCGGGGCGCGACAATATTTCCAGCAATAGAAAATGTTCTTTCCGACTCAGCCGAAGTAGCTGAGATGCATAAATAACGCTTCGCAAAGGCAAACAGATCAGGATAAATACCAGAGTGATTTTTCCACCATGTTAGCGGATTTATATTGTGACCAATTTGTGGTTCTGCCATATACAAATCTATTTGAGATGTAGCGTCATTTGCTACATTTTCTTGACTGAATAAAAAATCCATATCAGTGCTCTCAGTACTGTTGTTTGGTTCATTTGTAACTCTGGAATTTTGAACTAATGTCCTGATGAACGAATATACTTCATTTTTCGTTTGATCATTTTCATCATGAAGATTTTTATACCTTGGGTCAAAAAACTGTGATATTATAAGAGCAGAAATTTCATTTGTTTCAGTCCCAATATTAAATCGTTTACACAGTGAATTTCGAGCAGTTTCTTTAAACTTGCTTTCATTGCATCCATCTTCAAATGATGTGGCCATATGGCTGTGAACAAGGCGATTTATTAACGGGCGAACTAAAGAGACTGTTACCGAGCTTCCGCCACACAATACTGCAGTTGCTTTATCGAATGGTTTCAAAACTCGTACCATATTATCCATTTCAGTCCACTCATTCTCCGACATTTCTAGTTTAAGCGCATCACTAGTTTTGGTAACGCTTCTATCCGACAAAACTAGGGAAATCGGATTACGGTTAAAAAGCAGACTTTCGCACATATAAAATTTTGAGTTCCAACGAGTTTCGCATGATTGAACCAGCCGACTTTCTTTGATGCCCAGTTGAATTTGGCGAGCCGAAAGCGCGTTTTTGGCAATGTTTGAGCGGTGGAAATATGCAACTAAGTTTCTTCCTTTTTTGCATATTTTTTCGTACTGTGGTACTGCAGCTATTGAATCTTTAACAACAAGCTGCAATAGGTGGACATTGCACCGGATGCTATCGGGAACATTTAAAAGTTTCGCTGCAGCAATCATAACCGCTGCGTTATCGTGTGTTATTGCCTGAGTTTTCTCAGATATATTCCAATCTCCCAAAACTACTTCGACGGCGGCAGCTATGTTTTCTGCACTGGGTCTTTCTAAAAAAAATTTACTTTAAATAAAATCCTTCTTGCGACAATAAGAGTATGCCAATTATACCTTCTAATTTTTCGTTGCAAAGAGTAGCGCTGCATACATCGTTCTTCGCGTTTATATACTGCGCTTCTATTGAAATATAACTATCCTGCACCCGTGACGACCACTCGTCCACACAAATTGAGGTACTCACTGCTTGCGCCAGTTCATTTGACAGTTTTTCCTTTACGTCGTTATAAAGCAAGTGCAATCGCGAATAAATGCTTTGTTCGCAGGGCACCTTGTAACCTGGTTCCAAAACGTTCATAAAATCGCGAAAGCCACTAGAGGACACAAACGATATCGGCAGCATATTATTTGCAATTAAACGAGCAACAGCACGGGAGATAGTCTCCTGGCGCTCAGATGTGCATGTGTAATCCTCGTCTAATCTTTTTCGTCTTTTGCGGCTTGAAACAAGCGCAGGTGCATCCATGCTGTCATCGCTTGATTGTACATTACCAGTCGCGTTACTGCTAAGAGTTTGAAAATTTATAAGCAATCGGAAAAGTCGTTAACTTGTGCTTACATGACTTCTCCAGCAAATTTTTCCTTTTTGTGTAAAAACTTTAAATGCGTTGCCAATGACGTTGTCGAATTATGGAAGCTTACTGCGCCACAAATAGAGCAAGTCGCTTGTCGCTCGTCGCCAGACTTTTCAAAAAAGTCCCACACCCAACTTCCTTTTCGCACGCTCATTATCAACGTTCAAATTATTAATATTCCGCTTTTCAATTTCAATTTCAATTTGTTTATTCAGTCTAATGTTTTCGCAACCTTACAGACTATGAAACAATAAATTAAAATAACTTAAAACTAGTTAAAAATTTTACAAAGAAATAATTTAAATTGAGCTCTACTTATGCTAAAATCAAAATGATGATTAACACAAAGCAAGTTAAAATCCGAAAGCGCTCTATTGATTGGCTCATTAAGTGCATAATTAACTTTATGACCCTCAGTCCAAAATATTTGATGTCGCCGCAGCGACTTAGCTGGGACATGGAAGTTTATTAGACCAAGCAAATCAGGGCAATCGATGAATCCAGAAACAATATCAAATATAAAAGAGAGGGCCGAAATTCTTCTGCGCAACTCGAGTGACTGCAAATTTATTAATTTACATCGCGAAATATAGGGGGGAAGTGGAAGATCGAAGTTAAGAGAGTTAAGAGCAAATTTAACAAATTTACGCTGAACCCGCTCAAGGCGATAGATATGTACATCGTCGTGTGGGTTCCAAATAAAAGACCCATATTCCAATTTCGATCTTACGAACGCATTAAAGAGCAATTTTCGCGTATATGGATCCTTGAAACCCACACTATGCCGTTTAACAAAGGCAAGAGAGGAAAAAGCCTGAGGAATGACACGGTTCAAATGGCTGACAAACGTAAAACCCGAATCAAACACAACACCAAGATCCAACACCTCATCTAGGGACTTTAGCACACAATTAGAGATGGAGTAGGAAGTAGGACGAATATTACGGGATTTAGAAAAGGAAATAGAATTATATTTATTTATATTAACAGAAAGATTATTACGACAACACCAATCAAAAAAGTTGTTAACTTCGCATTGGAGAAGATAAGAGTCAGACTGATTAGGATTGGATTTTAGAAAATATTTTTAAATCATCTGCATATAGAAGAAAACAACAACTACTAAAACAACTACTAACATCATTCATATACAGCACAAAGAATAGAGGTCCCAGTATACTACCCTGAGGGACACCAAACGTAGCCACGTAAGATTTTGAGCAAACACCATCAACACGAACAACATTTACCCTATTAAACAAATAAGATCTAATCCAACTCAAAAAATTAGAGTAAAAACCCATCTTCTCCAGCTTCGATAACAAAGCCGAATGCGAAACCCTATCAAAAGCTTTAGTAATATCCGTATAAATAACATCAACCTGACCACCACCAACAAAAGAAGAAATACAGTAGTTAGTGAAGACAGCCAGATTAGTAACAGTAGAACGACCAGGGACGAAACCATGTTGGGACGGTGAGATATAACGCTTAACAACAAAAGACAATTTGGACATAACAACTTTCTCAAACAACTTAGAAATATTAGGGAGTTTAGAAATTGGCCTATAGCAGGACACATCATTCTTTTTGCCACTTTTAAACACCGGAGTAATATACGTGATTTTCCAAGCATCAATGAAGACTCCAGAGCTCAAAGACATATTAAATAAAAGCACCAAGGGACCAACAAAGGCCGACACACAATTTTTCAGCAAGAATGGTGAGATACCATGCACATCAGCCTGCTGAGAATTCTTCAGATTATTTATCCCAACCAAAATGTCCTCTTCAGAAAGTACTAAGGACCCAAAATCAATATTTGAATTAATATTATTGAGGGAGTCCTGGTCATGCCATGGACTATCTGCAACAAAATTGGCCTCAAAAAACTCCGCAAAAAAGTTTGCAGTCTGTAATGCAGAATTAGAAACCCTACCATTGAAGGACATCGCAACTGGAAAAGTCGAGGAGGACCGCTTGGACTGGATAAAAGTCCAAAACGAGTTGTCAATGCGAGTTGTCTGTTATCCCATAAGCGAGTCTCCTCACATCCCAACACATCCCTGGTTATGGGTGGTGTGGGTATTACGGAATCGGCAGCTCTTGATGTTCTGGGCATGTCCATTAAGAACGATCTTCGTTGGAATGATCATATTTTTGGCGTGTCGAAAGAAGCAGCCAAGTGCCTAGGCTTCCTAAAGCGGTGCAAAAAATATTTCACTCCGTCTGATCTCCGCATTATTTATACCACCTATATCCGACCTAAAATGGAGTTTAACTCGCACCTATGGGCGGGGGCTTCAAACACCCATTTGGAGCTCCTGGACCGGGTGCAAAACCGTGCGATCAAGCTTATAGGGGACAGTAGGGCATCCAGCTCTATTGACTCCTTGGAACATCGTCGAAACGTGGCATGTGTGGTGTTATTTTACCGATACTTTTTCGGTAATTGCTCAGTGGAGATGAGCAGCTTGCTGCCATCACTCCGGGTATTCCCCAGGGCAACCCGTTTGAACACTGGCGCCCATGCATTCCACGTTGAAACGATGTTCCAGCGCACTACGCACTACAGATAAAGTTCGTTCCTGGCCCGTACAGCGCGATTGTGGAATGGTCTCCCTGCGGTTATTTTCCCCAGCACTTATGATCTTGATGGGTTCAAGGCAAGAGTCCACAACTTCTTCACCCAACATCCTTTCTCCCAACCTATATATCCTTCCTGAACCAGCGCAATGCCTCGCATTTATAGGGGTATCCCCTGCGCGTTGGCTCGTATTTTAAAAAAAAAAAAAAAAAAACCACTTGGGATTTCTCGCCTGCTTGTCACCGACTGACTGTTTATTTGAATCATACATCTACTACCGCTTTAGGCTACAATGCTATTACATTACATTTCGATCTATTACTACTGTACACTACAATATGTATATTTCAGGAAAAAATTTCCAGCAACTTTGAAAGGAAACAAAAATATTCGATTTTAAAAACTTAAGTGTTTATTCGATTATTCGAAAATTGAACAATTATTCGACTATTCGAGGCACATCGACTATTCGAATAGCACTATTCGAATACTATTCGTACAAACAACTACTATTCGAATAATCGAATAATCGATTTTCAAACTACTCGATTACTTTTAAGAGCCCTAATGGTAACGCCCACACAGGATTCCCAGAACCTCCAATGCACAACTCACGAGGAACTCACGAAAAATTTCAGTTTGAAAATTGAAATCGAACGCTGGCAGCCAAATGGCAATTTCGATCTATGGTAACGCCCAGAGATTAGCAATGAGTACCGCAATTTTGGATACTACCGCATTAATACTCATTCTTTTTACTACCTACTACCACTAAGCAATAAACAATAAAATTATTTGCTTAGTGCTACTACTCATAAGCACCGCATAACATAAGTATCGCAACCGCACGAGTACAAAACCCGAACGAGTTTGCGATCATCGAATCATTACGAGTATTGTTCAAACGAATACTTTGTATTCGTTTGGATACCACCGCATTGATACTCATTCTTTTTACTGCCTATTACTCATAAGCACCGCATAACATAAGTATCCACCAAATCGAATCATTATAAGTATTGCTGACACGAATACTTTTTATCCGTCGGTATTCGTTGTTTACAGTGAATGAAAGCAATGAATACAAGTATACATAATGCACAATTCGCGAAGCGTATGAAGCAAGTGTACGCATTCGGAAGAAATATTTGCGGCATGGATTTTGCCACCTCAACTGCTGCTATTTTTTAAGCAAGTTGAAGTCTTAAAGTCATAGAATCATGCAAAACAAAAATGGTTAAATAAAAGGTTTAAAAACACGATGGAACTCCAAATATATGATGATTGAATCAATTATCGATAATTGGACCCACATCAATGAACAAAGTTAAATATCTTTGCATGTCGATATAGCATTAAATTTATTATTTGAAAAAATAATTTATTGGAAAAAATAAACAAAATTGGGTAGGTATATGCTAAAAATGCCTGTCATTTCTTTTCTTTTCTACGAATGCTTAATCACAATAAGAGTCAAAGAACAAGGGCGAAGCGATATGAAAATGCGGTGGTATGCGGTGTTTCCATCTTTCGTTTGGATCATTCGCACCACCGCATTCTCATATCACTTCGGAATGCGGTGGTGCGAATGATTCAAACGAATATTTCCATCTTTCGTTTGGATCATTGCCGATATTCGTTTGAATCATTCGCACCACCGCATTCCGAAGGGATATGAGAATGCGGTGGTGCGAATGATTCGAACGGATATTTGCATAGTTCGTTTGCATCATCGGCACCACCGCATAGCCGAAGTTAAATGAAGATGCGATAGTTTGCACTCGTTTAGTATTGCAAGCTGACAATGCACAATTCGCGAAGCGTATGAAGCAAGTGTACGCATTCGGAAGAAATATTTGCGGCATGGATTTTGCCACCTCAACTGCTGCTATTTTTTAAGCAAGTTGAAGTCTTAAAGTCATAGAATCATGCAAAACAAAAATGGTTAAATAAAAAGGTTTAAAAACACGATGGAACTCCAAATATATGATGATTGAATCAATTATCGATAATTGGACCCACATCAATGAACAAAGTTAAATATCTTTGCATGTCGATATAGCATTAAATTTATTATTTGAAAAAATAATTTATTGGAAAAAATAAACAAAATTGGGTAGGTATATGCTAAAAATGCCTGTCATTTCTTTTCTTTTCTACGAATGCTTAATCACAATAAGAGTCAAAGAACAAGGGCGAAGCGATATGAAAATGCGGTGGTATGCGGTGTTTCCATCTTTCGTTTGGATCATTCGCACCACCGCATTCTCATATCACTTCGGAATGCGGTGGTGCGAATGATTCAAACGAATATTTCCATCTTTCGTTTGGATCATTGCCGATATTCGTTTGAATCATTCGCACCACCGCATTCCGAAGGGATATGAGAATGCGGTGGTGCGAATGATTCGAACGGATATTTGCATAGTTCGTTTGCATCATCGGCACCACCGCATAGCCGAAGTTAAATGAAGATGCGATAGTTTGCACTCGTTTAGTATTGCAAGCTGATGATTCGTTCGTTCGGATTACTAGTATTCGGAATGAATGCTTCGTTTGCGGTGGGGATACATACTCATATCCGTTTTTTTGAGTAGTGGCACATATTCGCACCGCATTTTACTCGAATACATAATGAGTCATACAAATATGACCGCATGCAGATCTCTAGTAACGCCCACACAGGATTCCCAGCACCTCCAATGCACAACTCACGAGGAACTCACATTTCCAGAGAGCGCATATATAGCTCCGATTCAGGCGATTCGAAATAGTAAATTCCACAACCTAAAGTTTTGGTTGTATAAAATGGCATCACTTGTGAAGCACATTATGGTAAATAGGCGATGGACCCTGTTCCTATGCTATCATCAAGCAACGTGTCCACTATAGAGTTTTTTGCGCAGAGCTAGAGAAAACCATCGTGTAGAGCATCGTAGAGTAGTGTATACACCCCGTCTCAAAATTATAACCGCACTAGATTTTTACTAATATCTTTTGTTGTGGGTATCAGAACATGTTTCTACTTTTACCGTTAGATAAGTGGGTTGACAACAATTGTTGTATATAACGAACAAGAACAACAACAACATTCACACACACAAAAATTTACATACGGGAAATACCGTTGTTGCAAAATTATAACCGCACAAGACGTTTGTTAGTAAATCAGAAAAAGTAGCCCATTTCTTCCACTCATTTACAAAATGCCACGTGGCACAGAGTTGTAAGAGTGTGAAAAAGGGCAAATCGAAGCCTATTTTTCGGAAAAAAAGTCTTCGACAAATAAGTCGCTTAATCGGGAGAAGTGATCGAGTTGTGCGAAATTTTTTGCAAGATAAGGAAAATTATGGATCCAAAAACTATCAGCGTGGACGCAAAAAACTTCTCGGCGATTATGAAGTGCGTCGTGTTTTAAGAACTGCTAGCAACAGCACGAACATCTTGCGAGAAATAAAGGCAGAATGCGACTTTGGTGTTTCTCGAAGTACAATTCACCGCGTTTTAAAGAGTTCCGAGAACATTCAGTTTTCCAAAATGAAACCAGCACCTCCACTAACCAGCAAACATAAGAAGAAACGAAAACAATTCGCTCGTAGCAATATGGCACGTAATTGGAATCAAGTATTGTTTTCGTAAAAATTTTAGCTTTTTGTTCATTTACGATTTCTTAAAATTATCTTTTAAGATTATCTTTTCTGATGAGAAGAAGTTCAATCTGGATGGCCCAGATGGCTACAATGGATACTGGCGGGATATACGACACGAACCCCGATATTTTTCAAAAAGAAATTTCGGTGGTGGGTCACTAATGGTATGGGGTGCAGTTAGTGTCCTTGGAAAGCTCAATCTCCATTTTCCAACCACTCGGATAAACTCAAAAGGATACATTGGTGTGCTAAGTACAAATTTATTGCCATTTCTGAATGAACATGCGGACGAAACACTCGTATTTCAACAAGACAATGCGGCATGCTACGCATCACGAGCTACTTTGCGTTGGTTTCAAGGCCATAACACTAGCTTTCTTGAGTGGCCATCACTTTCTTCTGACTTCAATATAATGGAAAATGTGAGGGGTGCCTTAATACGCACTGTTTATGGAGGAAATACCCAATACTCAACGAAGGAAGAGCTGCAAGAAGCTATTTTGCAAGCTTAGGACTCATTCAGCCAGCAGCAAGTCCAAAATTTATTTGAGTCAATGTCAAATAGAATTTTTGAGGTTATAGAAAAAAATGGAAACATAACCCATTACTAAAATTTACAATAAAAATATATTCTGATAAAAAAATTAAATGCGGTTATAATTTTGCAACAGCGGTATTTCCCGTATGTAAATTTTTGTGTGTGTGAATGTTGTTGTTGTTCCTGTTCGTTATATACAACAATTGTTGTCATCCCACTTATCTAACGGTAAAAGTAGAAACATGTTCTGATACCCACAACAAAAGATATTAGTAAAAATCTAGTGCGGTTATAATTTTGAGACGGGGTGTACTCGTACCAGGGCACTATGGGTAATTTGACCCATTTTTGTGACAAAAATTAATAATAATAAATTAATAAGAGATAAGCTATGAAAAAAGTTTAAATTAAAAAGATTTTGAAATTTATAAAGTTGTAACCCACTTTTGCGAATTATTTTTTTTTATTTTATTTTTATATTATTTTTTTTTTATTTTGAATATACATATATATTTTGTTTTCAGTTTTATTTTACATTTCGCTATCTAAATTAATCGAATTTAATTCAGTTTCAAAAATATCGCCTAACCCTGTCTCCAAACTATTTTCGCATTTGCCAATACTGTCATTCAACTCCACAGATACTTCTGAAACACACAGCATATCTAGAACCTCTTGTGGCAGTTGCGCGCGTCTTCTCTGCTGCATTCGACTATTTAAGCATATTGACGAAATAACTGGATCAGACATGTCCATAGCCCTGTTAAAAACATCACATAAATTGTTTTTGCGGCTGTTCTTGCGGGCATGATGTAGTCTATCCGACTTGTATAATTTGTTCCGCGACTCAGCAGCATCTTCGCCGAAACAACCTACTGGCAGTAAGGTATTTTCAATAATTTCTCTTGAATGAATCAATACCTTGTGAACGGTCGCCGTCATTGGGAGCCAAGGGTATTTGGTTTGTATCATTTGGGCGGTATTGTGGCAAAAAGCTTGAAATTTCTGGGTATTCAATGGGAATTGACAGCAAATAGAAATGAGTATAATTTTAAGGGAATATATCAGCTCAACATCAATATCAACTATTTCCGAAAAGGTGGCATGGTCAGCAAAGGCTCTACGGGCTGTATTGCCATCATTGGTGTTTCCAAATCCACCCGTTTTTGGTTGGTCAACTTTAAGGCTCATTTTCGACCAAAATAATTGTTGTACAAGCTTTTTTTTTTCAGAAAGAGTTTTGCGATCGTCATCAGTTCGAATTTGCCATTTTTTAATACTGCTCTTGTATCCAGCATGCAAAACAAATTCAAAGAATCGTATCCAACAATGGAAAGGACTTATACCATACTTTAGAGTATCATTTTGTGGAAGAAATTTTTGGCTTTTGAAGTCTGTAATGGTCATAAAATCCTTTGGAGTTGCCTTGCAAATAGGACACGATTGACTAGATTTTGTATTTGTTAAAACGTTTAACACTTTACCATCAATCAACGTAAGAAATAGTTTAAAGTGTATTTCAATGATTTTTCCAACATCGATAACTATTTTTAAACTATTTAAGCCATTTATCTGTTGTTTTAAATCATTATCCTCAAGCAAAATTTTTTCTTTTGTTTCTTTACAAAACTCCAGTTTTATGGGACGACAAAACCTTATAGACTGAGGTGTGCGGTTATTCCAAAGTGGTCTACCGACCGAATCCACAAGTCTTAAAGGAGTCATTGTTGTTGCAAACAAGGAATAATCGGAATCATCGGATGTGGATGCTTCCTGAAATGTCTGCTTATAAGAGGAATGCCCAGTGCTGCCATCAAATCCATAGCTAACAATCAGATCAGCGTTTAGAAAATTAATATTTTCTGTCATTAATGAGACTATGACTTCCTTCTGCATTGCAACAATTCTATTTGCAGTGTGCGTTAACAATGATTGAAGGGAAACATTTGCCTGCCTCTCATTGACTTCAATACCAACTGGTCTGCAACTTTTCTTAGAATTGGCGACCTCGTTATAAAGTGGATATATGTCAGCATTTCGAATTTTACTTTCCCTTCTTGTATTCAAGTACTGTTCTTTTGTCAAATTGTTTTCTAACAAATATGCGAGTGCTTCATTTGCAGTGAAGCAAATTGGCTGATTATCAAAAGTGTGCGCTAATTTTCTCATCTTGCAAGCTCTTGTTGGACTAGCAATTGTCTGCCTGAGAACCACTGCCATATCTGCTTTATGTTGAACTCGAGCCGCTATCGAAGCTGCACGAACTAGCAATTCCGTTTCATTGTCTACTTTCTTTGCTAGGTCCTTTGCTTCTCTATTCTTTGCGCGTTCGGATTTATCCACAAACTTTATTTTTGGACGCCCTACTAAGCATTTCGAAGGGGTAATCTTAGTTGCCAAAATAAAATCAATTCTAAGCCAGTGAGCGTTTTGTTTTTGGAAGACCTCTATCTTTCTGTGGGACTTGTTCCATCTCTTAGCCAAATTTTTACAAAAAGTTCGGACTCTCTCTTTCAGAGATGATTCTTCCTCATTCAAAATGTTTATATTTCCAACTTGCCCAATAACAAAAGTGAATACAGCATCGTTCTTCTCCTCTTTGCATTTTACATCAATCCAAACTTTCGCTAGGTTGTTATACTGCAAACGAAGGTCGCCTACGAAAAAACGACATAACTCAAAAAACGAAAAAAATCGCAACGTGAAATTAATGAAATAAACTCAAAATGGTCCACTTAACATGTCTCTGATAGTCAAAACACGGCCAAATACGGCCAACATTTATAAAGCTTATTCAAACCGCATGTTTATGAAAAAAAATTTTTATTTGAGGTTAAGTCACAATAATGAGTTTTTCGCACTAAATCAAAAAGTAAACTCAAATCTGTCGACTAACCTGTAATGTGCATACCATCACTTTTATTTTCCATATTTAAATTGTATTATTATATTTTGTTTAACGTTTTTAGAACAGATTAAAAATTCACATTAAATACCACTGCATAGACTGCCTGTAACGCGTTGCTCGTAAACAATAACTTTGACGACGTAGAAATCACGTGTTACTCGATTGTTAGAAAAAGATAGTACACAGTCATTTAGTTTAAGGTTATGTTTCATCAAATTGTAACAAAAAATTCTTTTTGCTTAAAAGTGCAACAAATGACTTTTCGTCACAAAAATGGATCAAATTACCTATAGTGCAGGGGCGTAGCCAGAAAAAAAATTAAAAAAATTTTAACAAATTTTTTTTGCCAGTTTAGTATTACATGTTTTTTAAAGTAAAGTGCACTTTTCAAATAGGGCATTTGGTTGTGGCTTATGTGACTTAATGCATTAAAAACTAAATTTTTTACCCTGATTTTTAGTAAAAATTTCATGAAATTCGGTGGACTGAAAGCGAAGTTATTGCATCTGAAGTGGAAGTATGTTTGTGTCATCGTACAAAAATATGCATCGAACAAAGATCCAATATCAACTTTTGTTTTAAAAATATTTAAACTTTAACCGAAGCATTTAAATTGATGGACCAAGTTGATGGTGATTTTTGTTTATGCCGTGGTGGAGTTCATAAGTGGTAAAAGCGATATAAAAACGATTGTCAGAACATAAATGATGACCAAGGTGTTAGCCAACTGAATCCGCGATCACCGTAGATCAAAACTGGGCGGTAATTCATAAAAGATAAGCCAAAATCTTCATTGAAATTCTCGAAATTGGATTTAACCTTCGCTTCACTTATACCCACCCTGGTGATATTTTTAATATTCATGTTTAATATCTGCACAAATTTTGAGGTAATTTTCAATAACATGAAAATATATTTTTTTGAAATTTTGTTCATGTTTAAACTTGAATTTTGTCATTTTTTATACAAATGTACCTGGGTGATCCCAGGCGCTTTTGCTACCATTTTGAGTAAAACTCACGATAAATTTTTTTTTGCGTACCTCATTATGTGTTCAATAAACCCTCTGGAAAGAAATCTTCTAATATTTTCCATAGTCTCAAAATAAATCATTAAAGTTAGGCCTTTTTTCGAAATACGAACTATCGCCAGAGGAAGATACTAAATACTGAAGTATGAAAAAAATTATAAATTATTATATATTTATTGTGAGTTTTACTCAAAATAGCGGCTGAAGTGCCTGGGATCATCTTTAGTAAGGCGAAGGTTAAGCATCTCAATAGCATAAATTTATTGCATTTTAACTGAACATTTGGCTATCGAAGGATGCCATCCCATCTATTGACACTTGTTTTGACTGTTTTTTTGTTTTCACATGATGTGGCACCGTGCGAATTTCCCCTTTTCAAAGAATGCATTTGCCGATGAAAAAAGCGTTTTGAGAACGTAGAAACCATCCAAAAGGCCTGTACCTACATCCTGAAGGACATTCCGGTCGACGAACTAAACTACTCTTCAGACATGTTTTTAGAACATGCAAATCGCTGCATTAAGCCTAAACGTGACTATTAAAAAAACAAATTAGTTTCGGTAAAAAAAAGGGGTTTGTTAATATTCTTTTAAATATTTAAAGATGAAAAAACCTTTTTGCTAATGTGGGAACGTACATACGATGCATAGTGATTGAAAATGTTGACAAATTATATGCTATGGGGGGGTTCTGACACCCTAAACCCCCCCTTGGCTACGCCCCTGACTCGTACACCCCTTAGAGTTCTATGCTAGAGCTCTACACCCACTCTGTGGTAGAATTCTCTCGCCTAAAAAGCTCTACAGTGGATACACAATTTTTCCATATGGGCTAGAGCTCTACATCTGCTCTAAGCTCTATCAAACCTATTTGATGGAGTTTCGGTTTACTTGATTGCTGTTCTCTGTTTATCGCTTGGGGAAATATTAAATTCCACTACTGAGTGCGCTGCGGCTTATCGTAATTCTGTTATGATCTTTGTGCTGCTACCACTTTTTATCATCTCATTGAAATCTCGTACTTTAAAATGTACGGCACAAACTGACTGCTGTAATTTTTCGAAATTTTCAGTTTGCTTTTTGGAGCTGTTGTTGAAAATTTACATCCAAATGAACACAATTCAGACTCAATTTTAAGCCGAAAATTGTGGCAAAGTCAATTGTGCTCAATTTGGAATACGCGCGGCTCAAGGGCGTTGGGCTCGCGTCGCAATTGGTGGCCAGTGCAATGGGCTACGTGTGGTTGTATGGCAATGGCAGCAGCCATAGCAGCTGGTAAGGCTTGAATGTGCTCAGTGTGCATTTCCAGGTGCTCGCGAATCCGCAACGCCATTGTTGCGCGTGCACCGTACTCACAGACTCCGAATCGACGCGAGCGTGTATGTGGGCTGCAACGTGACACCGCGGCGTGTTAAAGTCGCGCAATGCATAAATCAAGAGTAATACCTTCTGAATTGGAAATCGAGTGCAATTGAGACTCGAAATTCGACAGGACTTCAGCGGCACTGGCCACCACCCTCCCACTGCCTCGCGCTAGTGCGCTGTGTTGAGCTGGAATTTGTTTAATGTTTACATGCTTCAATACGAATTTGAGGGTTTTACGACTGCGGAAAATGACGCAAAAATGCGCACGCACAAAAGACGTGCAAATGAGGGTGGAGTGGGGCGACAGTGGCGACGGAATTAAATTTTTAAGTTGCTGCAATTCGGCAATTTGTCCTCAACGCCGGGCAAGGACAGCTGTCGTGGGGTGTGGGCGGCGTGTCACACCCGCGGCAAACGAATGGGGTTGACAGGTTGTCATGCCTGTGCGGTAACCGAGGACTCAGGCTGCAGTTTTTGTTGCTGCTGCTACGTAGCAATAATGAAAAATGTAAATTTCTCCGTTGCTGCAGTTCTGTTCATCTGTTACATTTCTGTAGCCGGTGTAGTTGTTCGGAAAATTTAAAGCGGAAATGCGACATAATCCCATCAGTAGTCATTTTGTTGACGAAAATGTTTAAGCAAAATTTCCTTAAATACGCTCAAAATGCCCCTTTGTCTGCCCGCTTCAGCCTCAGCAGCTGGCAGTGAGCGCCCGTACGTAACATATAGCCGTGTGTGTAAGCTGGCTGCTCTGCGCCGGCCATTGTTGTGGATGTTGTTGCGCATGTCAGTCTGTGACATTTTTAGAGGGGTTTGGCAGCGACTGCAGCAGTCCGACTTAAGACAATTCAGGAGATTAAAATCTGTCTACTGACTTGTGCATCTCCGGGTTGGCTTCCTTCAGCCGTCGAATTGCTGAACCTTTCTCCAGTGTCAAACCATTTAACAGCAAAAACACATTTTTGTTGTCCTCTTAATTACTCGACAGTCTCCGGTTACGACCTCTACTGCCACCACACTACAGCCGCCTTGTGTTCCACCTCACCATTGAAACCTGCTGAAGCGTGAGGAGAATTTACTGAAAATAAGCGGCAGCGGCGGGAACGAAAAATGTATATTAAAAAATAAGAAAAGAATTTGAAAAAAAAGAGAATGGAAAATATTTCCAAAGCAATAAAAGAATCAATTTACTTAATTCCTACTTTTTGCTGGTTTGTCTTGCTTACTACTTTTTCATTTCAATTCGCTTCAGCGCTGCGTCCCTCGCTAGCAATCAGCCAACACTTCAGCCGACAACTTTACAGCTCGAGATCAGCGTCGAGCATGAATGAAAGTAGTGTCGAGTGTGGAAAAAGTGCGGCCCCTGTGCGTTTCCTTTATTCCTAAATCGCGTTTACATTTCGCCGCAGCTCTCCTCCAGTGTGGCCATTGTTCCAGCACGCGGCGCGGAAAAAAATCAAAGTAAGGCAGCAAAGGAGGCACTCGCCGTGCACAGGACGAGAAAAAGGATATTTGACACTTTTTAATGCGCTCCCCATTGTTGCATTGCCGACGCTGTGGAGCTTGTCAGCGCTGGTGTTTGTTGTCGAGGCCGATGTTAAACGAGGCTGCGCCCCGGGCACCGCCATTTGCTCCGTCGCCACCGTACGCCAGTTGAGTTTGATGCCTGATGTCTGCCTATCTGTCTGTCCGTCTATCCATATCTGTCATGCCGCGGCATACTGAACGTGCCAACCCGCTGCCCGCGAGCAGCTCCCTTCCGCCTCTGGCAGCCACTTTTATGCGTTTTTTATTCATTTGCCGCTTCTCGACGCCTTAGTTTTCCTTGTGCTCCGTGCGATGCGGAACGTTTCTTTGCAGAAATGTTGCCGTCTTCGGCCTTTGTTATTTTGCTCGCATTTTATTCGCAGCTATTGTGTGTTGCTTTTATGATTTTTCACTATATTTCTTTTCTTCCTGTTGTTTTTCTTTTATTTTCCCTAGTTTTCCTGCGCTCCACTGTCGGCCGGGCAGCCGCCCAAGGCAGCCACCAGTGAACGCGTGAACGCTTCAATTTTGTCCTGTCGCCGACAGAAGCGCTGTCGTCGCTTCCCTATCACCTTTATCTGCTATTTGCGCGCTGCTGTTATTGTTGCTGCCAACAATAAACGATTTTTTATTGGTTGTGCCATTGTTGCGCTATGGTCCTGCTGATGGTTTTATTATGCACGGGGCATGACTTAGCATAAATTTATAAAATTAACAGTTTCCACCGCTTTGCAGGCATACCAAGAAGCAAAGAACCACTTCGAAGTGGGCTGAGTGCGGGACTTCAGTTTCTGTTTCCGTAGGCGCAAAATGCTGACAGCTTCGTGGAACTGTGATTTTATAGTAAAGCTTTGCGCACACACATGCGATTTTGTCGGACCGATTTCGTTGCGATTTCGGAACGACACCATTTCGAATTTCGAAATCGCATTATCCCGATACAGCCAGATTCACTGTTAGTGCGTTCTATGTGATTATGAGAATGTCGTCTTCATCTGAGAATGTTTGGCAACGCACGCTGGGTATATGCTTATAAATAAAAAACAAAACCCTCACAGTTCATTCAGTTCCGCGGCGATTCCCTCGCTCTTCCCTGATGTTTTTATATTTTTGTTGAAAAACTTGGAAAAATAAACGAACAACCCTCAACCCTCTGGAGAGGTGCAAAACATTCTGCGAAATTGTCTAATTGCGAACCAGAATCAGGATAACGGCAATAGCGGACGCAAAGAAATACATTTAGCCGGAATTTGCGCTTACCGAGGCTGCCTTAGAGCACAGCGTGATCTGCAAAATTTTGTGCAGCTTCTTTGTGCATTTTGAAGTACATACTTTCCAAATGCGTTGTCGAGGTTTTTTGGTTGTAGCTCTTGTTTTCGCACAAAATTATGTGAATGGTGTGTGTGCGGTATACACAATGTGAATTAAAAATTCGAGTCCTTTGTTGTAGGCGGAAAGTGTCGAAAGGCGCCGCTACTTTAGATGATGCTTTGACGGTCGCGTGTTGCCTAGTTATATGTACGTAAGTAAAGCTCACAAATATCATTGCTACCTGTGCGGATTCTGCTGTCGCAGTGCCGCCACTTTGGCGCGCACAAACGCAAAGCGGAGCGATCTGCTTTGATGCGTACGCGAAAATTGACTTCCTGCGGACACCCCTCGTCGCACCGCTTACTGGTTGCTGTTGTAGTGGCGATAACGGCGCGCCGCTTGCTCTAGAGCGGGAAGCGTGCCGCCATGAAGCCGGCTTTATGTGTGTGTGGGTGTGACTGTGTGCGAGCATGGGATAAATGTGTGCGATAGATAATGCACTTTATGCGGAAATAAGGGCGCGTGAAATCACCTTTTCATCAGGTGAGGCTCAACGCCAGCGCGCTGGCCTGGTGGCCGTGGTGTGATGTAGTGCTGTGCGATGCGGGGACTACCGCGCCCGTCTCCCGGTTGGCTTGTCACAGGATATGCCAGCATGCCAATGCGAATGATGGCGCCTGACACTGGCAACGCTTCCAACGTTAATGTTGGCGTTGACTTTTTTCACTCGTGGATGATGTTCTCGGCGCTGTTGCTGGTGACTAAAACGCAAAAGGTGTGAATTTGCTAAAAGTACAACAACATTGCCCAGTCTCCGTTTCCGCTCCTCCTCGTCGAGATGCCTTTTCGGTGTTGATTCGCTTTTGATGCGTCTTTGGTGACGCGTTCGCAGTCGCCGCGTTCCTCGCTCTCTTGCTCTGTGTGACAGCCCGGGCTTAAAGCGGATTAAAAACGTAATAGACGTGCATAGCCGCGGAGACTGGCGGCCAACTCAAAGGTAAACGGGGCGTGCGGAACGGGCGAATGGGGGGATTGCGGCAGGGCACGCCACGTTGCCAACGTCTATCAACGCGCATTTTGCGGAAATTACTTTTCTTTATTAAGTGCGATAGGTGCGCATTTGTCTCGCCGTGCTGTCAGTCGAAGTGCTAAAAAATAATAAAATAGCAAACAGAGCGCGGGGAGTAAACACATGCATTCGGTGGGAATTGTAAACGCAATTGCAAAATTTTTTTACAATTTAACATTTATTGAATCTGCGGCACCCCCGTGCGTTTAGTTAGCCATATTTCACCGCTACCGCCTTGTTGGGCTGCCTTTGAGCCGCAACATAAGAAGCCTAAGCTGCTCATTATTATACATGCGCCGTGCGTCACCGCATCTTTTTCGTCTGCTGTGCTGTCCTGTTGCCGCCGTGAGCGAGTATTAATCAATTTAAATGCACTTTTTGTGGTATCTCAAGATACCCGTTTGAGAGGTTTCATTCTTCCGTTCCTGTGGGTTGGCCAAAATCAATCACACGCCTCCCCTGCACAGATGCGGGCGCTTGCGGATTACTTTGTACTTCATGTTCGCAGTATGCCCCCCGTGTTCGTGCTGTATGCACTCCTCAAGTTGTATTTCGTGCAGTTTCTTTTTTCAAGGATTTCTTCCATTCATTATACATGGATTTGCTCTTCAATTTTGGCTCTCCATCATTGCAAATACTTTTCACTTTGACTACTTACAACATTTTCGCTGTGGTTGAATCTAATTTCGTTCGCGGTAGCTGGCTTCTCCATGTTTACCACAGTTTTCTGTGTGTCGCCTCTGAAAACTGCTCTTAAGTATGCTTAATATTGTCCTTTGAAACGATTTTTTTCTGCACACTACCACACTGGTTCAGGCTCATTTTCCATTCATACTCGCTCATTAAACAAGGTTTTTAAAGCTTCACGTCCGCCCAGTGCCACTGGCACATTTCCACTCTTAAGTGCTTAATTGTTGTGCTACAAAATTGCTTTGTCAATATTTTCTTATGAGCGCTGCGGCCTTTACATCACTCACACACCGTACACCATCTCTCCATCAACGGACAAGTAAAGCATTTCAAATTACCTTCGAGCTAACGTCGCCTACCCCTTCCACATACGAGAACGGCGCAGTGTGGGCAAATATGCTGAGTCATGTACAAAAAGTATCTTCATCCACCTAAATTTTGAATGCCGCCCTACACATTTCACTATATTAAACCTTTTCATATGCACTTCGCACTGATTTGCAAAAATATATTGAGACGGAAAGACTGCTGGGCCTATACTTAGGGGATATCTTAAGGCCAGCGCCTGGTTTAGACAGTGTGTTTTTGTTTATTTTTTTTTCAAGGAAGGAGTAGATTGGTTGTCAAAAACTCTTTTGGTATAAATGTTTTATTGTTTGAACATGTACAAAAAAATTTTTTTGTCCGCTGTTACAAAATGGCCGCCGTATCGCGGCGTGAAGTTGGGGTTCATTTTGCATGGTTCCCAGCGTGCAGTTCGCAAATCTCGTCAGATTTGAAAAAATCGATTGGCATCCTGTTAAGAACTAATTTGTCTGTAAACTGAACCTAAATTGAGTGAAAAGTAATGAAAATTCCGGAAATGGTGGCATAAGTCGGAAAATGGTACTTTTTGGGTACGCTCACAATGAGCGTACTTTTTTTGTTTGTTTAACGATGTGCCTCAAAATGGTCCAGTTTACGCGAACCCATCTGAAGAGTGTGTGTGCCAATTTTTATTAAATTCGATTCATAAGTTTACGAGTAATGATGTGAACCGATGGAAAAACACTAACTTTTCAGGAAACGAGTTTAAAGTTTCGAAGGCGGAGGAGTTGCACAGTGGCTCAATTTGTCATTTCAGGTTGCAAAATTAATAACTCCTGAACGAATAGAGATAATTGGAAAATTGTTTTTGCTGTTGATTAGAAATTCATCAGTATTCTCAAAAATAAACTCAATCGAAGTACAGGGTGCTACGTAATACTTTGTCAAAGTTCGGCTTACTGTAAATAAGAATAATGCGAGCAACAATGATAAGTTTTAGTTGCAAAATTAATGAAAATGCATTAAAAAAGATGACAAGTAATAAGAAATTTAAGAAATAAGCTGAAAGAGTCAAATTTAAAGATAAAAATTAATAAAAAGTCAATTTTTCTTTGGACAAAAACAGTGCTAAAGTTTTATTATGACTATATTTGATGTGTAGCACATTGGGTGGGGTGGGAATACTGTTTTTTATTCTTTTAAAACGACCCGGGCTTGCTGGTAAAACTGCTTCCACTATAACGCCTTTCTTTTTCTCCTGATCCTTATTTTATTTTATGATCAAAGCTTCTGACAGGTGGGTGGTAGTTATTGTTTCCGTTGCCTCCATAAGCTTCCTTTTTTTATTAAATGACGCACGGTCCTGAATTGACTTTTTCGGCCTTCCGATTGCCGCCTTTTATGTCGATGGTTGGTCATCGCTTATGCTACATGCATCTCCTGCATCGAAGTAAATTGTTTTTTCCAACCACTCCTCATTATTCTGGACAAAATTGAATTTGGTACGGTTTGCCGCAATCCATTTCAACTTTGTAGTGCGATAAGTCCTGGATATCTTCTCTTTAGTCATAGATATGTTGGCTGCAGGCAAACTTCCTTCGACGTAACCAATTTCTTTAGTGACAGCCAGAACAAACTTCTCCTTTGTCTTCGAAATAGTAAATATTTCAAACAGCTTCGAATTTTTCAAAAACATCTTTGTGCTTCTTCTTCGGTTTAGTTGCAGTGGCGGAGTTGAAGTGATGTTTAGTTCAAATTAAATTCGAAACTAACTTCACTTACTCCAAACTCCTTTATTTATAAGTAGGATTTGCATATGCATTCAAATAGCAGGTACTAAGCTTCTAGTACTAGCAGCTACCTAAACAGTGGTTAGGTTTTCCCGCGTTGTGGGCGTTGAACAGCCCAGACACTTAAGTGAGTTTTAGACAGTGCACATAGATACTTATAAGTCTGCTTTTTGTTTTTCAATAACTAATTGTTTCATTGGCGCGGTTCAACTCAAAGACTAATGGCGACTGACTGAGTTTTGCTCAAATAAAAAAAAATGTTATGCCAGACACAGTGTTAGTATTTTATTAAAAACAAAAACATTACATCAAAGGATACATGACAGCTAATTGCCGGAAATGAAAGCCAACTTGTTTTTCGTACGTGCGAACTGCGCATCCAGCAAAAGTACTCTTTAATTCGAGCTTACAGCAATATACGCCAAAAAAAGTCGACTTAATATGGAGTTGCAAGCTTGTATCACATCTTAAATGAAGCCAAAATCCAAATTTGCATGCCCTGGCAACGATTATAATCGCGTGTAAGTGATTCACTATCAAAATCTTGACGAACTTGTTCGAACGCACGCACCCGAAAGCACAAAATTGCGCGAGGTGGCCACAGAAAAATCGCTGTAAAATCCAGTCGGGCAAAATCGGGCACCCGATCTCTTCAGGGCAGTACTCACAGAAGACTAATGAACAATTTTCCCAAAGACGGAACCGTGGCAAGTATGGCCTTTTTTTTGAAAGTCTATCGAAAGTTCAAAAAGTGCGATAAAAACAGTGCTTCAAGTGAGTGCCTACGAAAAGACAACAAAAACAACAACCAACTTTTTTTTTTCTATATTTAATTATTTACTACAAATACCTTCTTTTACGATGCTGGTGCAAAAAGTTTCAATCAATTTGCTCTTTTCCGTATTTTAAAACTTCAGCTTTGCCGAAAAAGTGCAAATTGCTGATATTATTTCACACTCTAAAAATTGCTCAACTTTGACGGGCTCTACAAGCTAAACTATTTGTCCAATTTAGTTAAGGTTTTCGGATTTCTTAGGTCCAAGCATTTATCTATCGGACAAGTATAACAGTTTCCCCCAAATCGAACATGGCAAAATCGAGTTTTGCAACCTACGTCGGCAGAATCAGCCACTGTGAGTTGTAGGCGGAGCGCGGTGCTTTATTCCTGAATTTGGACGTGAAGGAGTTCGAGTAGAGACAAAATATTTTAGGACATAATTCCAAATATTCATATTCTGGAAAAAAAAAACTTTTCCAAAATTTCAAATTTCTAAACCAGGCGCTGGCCTTAAGAGCCATTACTTACTGTATTGGCCACAATAGTCCGTAGTCCCGTTTGACCTCTCTCTGGGTGCCTCTTCCCCCAGTCACATCTTTGCAGTTCATTACAATAATCATGAACATGCTTCCTCGAGATGTGTCTTCCGACAAAGATACAGTCTTCGTCTTTGTTATTGAGCCTCGACTTCCGTGTCAAACCCGTTTTTCCTAAAGTAGCATCAGCTATCTAAAAACATGACCGAGTCCGCGCAGACAGAACTACAAACGTCCATGTCGTTATCCGACATCTGCACACATCCGTCGACGGTGTTAAACAAAATCTTGTTATCACTTAAGCAATTACGCGACTTGATGCTCCACAGCTCGAATACAAATTCGCTTTGAGCGTGACACTGTCGGAATGAGGCAAGTATTCCTCTTCTTCTTTATGAACCGCAACAAGTTGTGGCAGAAATTTCATGTTCGATGAGGATATTTTTCGACTTGCACGACTTCGGGTTGTGTACAACTTACACTTTGCCCGTCCGCGCTGTCATTTCAGTTTTCAAGACGAGAGACAAATCGTTCGTTACTTTCACAAGAGTGGCAAAGTGAAACAAATAAAGCATTTGCTGTTGCCGCCAGAGCGGCCCTCCTTATCACCGCCATAACAACAACACCACGCCGTCACGTCCAAAGCGACTACCGAGACGGGTGCGGCCATGGACCAGCGAGGGTGCAGACAAAATACAGCGGTCGCCAGCGCTGGAAATGAAATTGCAAAATAGTCGAAATTTATACGCGGCAATAACGCGCTACGAGCCGCTTGCAGGTGCGTTGGGTATTTTTAATTAGTTTGTGAAAAATCGCTGCAACCAATGACTAAAACAATGGCGCAAATAAAGTCGTTTCGGCGATGGTGAGCGCGTAGTTGAGGCAAGGCAACAATTAAAAATTGTCGGCAGTAAAACTGAAAGTTTGCAGAAAACGGTGGGGCACGATTGTCGATTGTGGAAATTGCAAGTGAGATTTGCGCGGCACAAGCGGCGCAGCGGGCCCTGCAGCAACAACGATGCCACAGCCAACGTGAAACAGCAATCGATGTTGTGTTGCAGCGCTGCAATTGGAAGTTGTTGAGATTCCGGTGGCATGCGCGCGTGCACCGCTTCAATCACTCCGCAGGGATGGGACACCGAAAGCTGGGATTCGCTCAAAATCCCGTCGACCTCAGTCAGGAATCACTCCAAATCATCAAAAACTTAGTTAAAGTTAATCGATTGATTTGACATATTAATTGGGAAAAGACAGTTTCAACGGTTTCAAGACTTCGATGACAGTAATTTGGCATTGAAAACAAAACTGCGAAGCATCTCGAATTTCCTTTTCCTTTCCCGCTATTCGCTGCCAAATAACGAACTTTTTACTTCGTGCTTTTACCTCGTCGTTACAAGTGTCCCAATCCCGATTCGTTGACCCTGGGATTGTCCATGAATTTTTCGGGATTTCCATCGCTGCACGTACATACTTGCTTGTGTATTTATTTATAAAGATAGCGTTACCATCTTCTTTAGACACTAATGAAGCGTGTGTGTGTGCAATGCAACCACAACGACAACAGAGTACCTCAAATGCGGCCCTAACTGGCACACTCGAGCAACGAACCAACTAACGCTGTGGCGTTACGGCCGGCAAGCCAGCAGCAACGCGACGCTGCGCTCAAATTGGTGACGGCAATCAGCGTGCGACATGCGGCATATGCACGCGCGGGTGAGTGTCGGCATTCCGCAAGCGGCACGAGGCAGCCCCCATACTTTGACAATCACATCGAATGAACTTCCCCAATTATATTACCGAAATTTCTTGTCTGCTTGTTGTTTATTGCTGCAGTCGGTACCGCTGTCGGTGTTAGTGTTGGTGCATGTCACATTACGTGGTTGACTTGATGGCTGCGCACTTTTCAAGCAGTGCGGTGCTAGCACATCACAAGCATTTGAAAAAAACAAATGAAATTAGGCAGACGTGCTTTTGTCGCGCATTCATCGCTATGGCGCACTGTAGCGGTATTTGCTAGTCAACAATTTCTAAGTTGTTGTCTGATTGTTGTTGCACTTTATTGGGTGGCATCACTTAAATTTCCAAATTTTCTCACGACTGCCCCCCCCCCCCATGCCCTTACTTGTTATTTATTTTCTTAATACTACGTTTACACAGCGAGATTAACTCATCGAGATTACGATAATCTCGTTGCCCTTTTACATAGAGATTAACTTGAATACGATTAATCCAACACACAAACCTTTTCGCGCTACATGCCCTTCGCCAACAAAGAAACGCATTATTCCTTGCAATGATTAATCCAACACACAAACCTTTTCGCGCTACAATTCATTTTTTTGTTTAGTGATGATACAAAAATAATCGATTTCAGCCAAATTTGCAGAGTTGCTTTGGGGAAATACGAGATTACTTTGTGAGATTAAATATCAATCGCGCTTTTTGCGAGGTTAACTTTGTATGGGTAATCGCGCATTTTGATACGAGATTAGGGGAACTTCGGGTATTGTGGAATACCCTTTTCTATTTTGGAATTTACGGCCAAAGTTAAAGTCCAATTTTAACCGGTCTCAGCTCATTTTGATTTGTGATGTATTACGTAGCGGATACTTTGCCAAGAGAAATGTACGATAGTTAGTAAAAAAGTAATATCACAAAATCTGGACAAACCCAAAGCGCACCTTCCTCAGAAATTGGAGGGTAATGTGGTACAGATACGTAGTTTATTGTGGTATACTGTACCATTTTACCCGAAGCATAATCTAATCAGTTTTATTAATGCGGATATCAAAAAAGTAGATAGATAAGTGACTTGCCTTAACAAATTGCATTTTTTATTTCAATTGAATCAATACAAAAAAGGTTACATAAAACGTTAAAAAAAAGGTAAGGATAACATAAAAGGCCTCCTTGGCATCACATATGTATGTTGAGATCAAGAAAAAGTACATTAATTAATAAAATAGATAATATGTATCTTAATCATTTTAAAACTTTAATCTGCACAAGACTCGCAAATAAAAATTGGGTTTTTCCTGGGTATACAAACTATGTGGGCCCAAACCATGTCGCATTGTAAGCATGGACTCCACTCGGATGTGTTGTTTTCACCCTTCCAGGTTTTTGTGCAAAAGGTTAGGTTAGGTTAGGTTAAAGTGGCTGCCTAGGCACGGGACTTGCCGAAAGACACACTTAGGCCGCGAAAAGGGCCCATTGTGATACCACAAAGAGTGAGTGATCTGACTTACTGCAAGTTAGGTGCCCATACGAGCCAATTTGTTTTGTGGATAAAACCCAGCAAGTCCCTAATGTTGACTGATCTGAGGTCATCCAGGTTATCGAAGAAGAAGGAGCCCAGGGCTTTCCAACTTCGCGTAGAGAGAGCCGGGCAATGACAGAGAAAGTGACTTATAGTCTCTTTCTCCTCCACATTATGACAGCTACGGCAGAAGTCCCGACTGTCAAGACCTAATCTGTAGGCATGACGACCAAAGGTACAATGTCCCGTAAGGATCGAGACGATCGTATTGATATGTTGTCTACCGAGCGAGACAAGAGTTCTAGTGCGCCCGGGGTTTAGGGTGGGCCAAAGTTGCTTTGTGATTGAGCAAGTACTCTCATCCTGCCATCGCTTGTTGGCTGTGTTGAGGAAAGAAGATCGAATGATAAGTTTACATGTGGCGAGAGGGATGCCTACTGTAATATCAACGTTGTCATCTGAAAGGGTGGTGCCACGTCTAGCGAGCTCATCGGCTATGCAGTTTTCTCTAATATCACTGTGGCCCGGTACCCAAGTCAGAGTGATGTTGTACACCCGCCCTAGCTCATTCAGCAGGGATCGGCAGTGAGAGACCACTTTGGATGTGGTAAAGGCCTTCTTGAGGGCCTTGATTGCTGCCTGACTGTCCGTGAAGATCCTAACGGTTTCACCAGGAAGGTTATGCTGTTTTAGCAAAGACAGGGCTTTAAAAATTGCTAGTACCTCCGCTTGGAAGACACTGCAGAAGTTTGGAAGGCGAAAACAATCCTCCATGGGAGGGTCAACACACAATACACCACCCCCTACCCTACCATCCAACTTGGAGCCGTCTGTGTAGAAACATACTCCAGTTCTAGACACCGTATCTTGTACCCACTCCAATCTTTGGGGTATGTGGGTTGAGAATTTGGAGTCAAAGAGGTATGACGGTAGGGAGTGATCTATGTTGTTGGGAAGGTCGATTACTTTACCTAGGATACGGCAATGACCGAAATCAGTGCGCGCCCATCCCCAGATAGTGTTCAATCTTACTGCGGAGAGGGTTGCAGCTTGTTTCCCGTAAAGGTCAACGGGGAGAAGGTGGAGCAAGGTGTAGAGCCCCTTGGATGGTGTTGATCGAATGGCGCCGGTTACGATGAGCGCCGCCGACCTTTGAACCGAGTCCAATGGCTTCTGATAGGCCCTCTTATCTAGGGCCGTCCACCAGACTATCACTCCATAGAAGAGAATGGGCCTGATCACTGAAATAAAGATCCAGTACATTATTCGTGGTTGCAGGCCCCATTTTTTACCAACTGCTCTTTTGCAGGAATACAATGCGACCGTAGCCTTGCGAACCCTATCCAGTATGTTCGCTTTCCAGCTGAGTTTTCTGTCCAGCAGTATGCCAAGATACTTGGCCTGCGATTTAATGCTTAAAGCTGTACCACTAAGAATAGGAGGACTAAAAGCAGGAATAACGTGTTTTCTAGTGAAGAGAACCAGATCGGTTTTGGAAGGATTAACACCCAAACCGTTCTGATTGCACCATGATACGAGTAGGTTGAGGGCTCCCTGGAGAAGGTCGACCAATGTCGGAAGATCCTTCCCTGATACCGCAATCGCTACATCGTCGGCGTATGCAACCACATTACACCCTGTTTTGTTTAGTTGCAGAAGAAGTTCATTTAGTGCCAAGTTCCAAAGGAGGGGGGAGAGGACACCTCCTTGCGGGGTGCCCCTTCTTACCCGCCTTTTTACAGAGGAGGCCCCTAGTGAAGAATTGATAACCCTATTGGTTAAGAGTTTGTGGACTACGTCAACCAGCGGTTTACGTAGCTCCACGTTGACTAGCGAGCCTGTAATGGCCGACGGAGTTATGTTGTTGAAGGCTCCCTCAATATCAAGGAAGGTCACCAGAGTGAATTCCTTGTACAGTAGGGAGTATTCAATCTGTTGCACAAGTGCGTGAAGAGCTGTCTCTATGGATTTGCCCTTTGTGTAAGCGTGCTGATTAGGGGATAGTAGATGACCTACTTTTTCCCTAATATAGATATCAATGAGCCTTT
Source organism: Melieria picta (assembly GCA_964056695.1). Lineage (NCBI taxonomy): Eukaryota > Metazoa > Arthropoda > Insecta > Diptera > Ulidiidae > Melieria > Melieria picta. The sequence goes on from OZ057399.1 coordinate 66,154,844, forward strand.
CTAGGGTTTTAAGTAGAAAAGAGGACAGACTTATTGGTCTGTAGTCTTTTGCTTTGGAATGAGAGGATTTCCCAGCCTTAGGAATGAAGATCACATTTACTACAGTCCATATGGATGGGATGTAAGCCAAATGAAAAATGGCTAAGAAGATTTCCAAGAGCCATGGTATCACCAGGCTTGATGTGTTTTGCAGATCAGCTGGGATAATACCATCAGGGCCTGGAGATTTAAAGGGCAGAAAGCTATCTATTGCCCAGTGTAGTTTTTCACTACTAACTATGTCCTGTCCGCTGGTATTGTGTGGCAAACAGGGAAGGTTATCTATGTCCTGGGCCCCAGCGTCAAAGAAACTGTTGCCCGGAAAATGAGTGTCTACTAGGAGTTCTATGGTTTCCTGACTAGACGATGTCCAGCTGCCGTCTTCCCTTTGTAGGAAGCCAGGGACTGACGGGCAGGAAGCGAGGATCTTGCGCAGGCGACTAGCCTCTGAGTAGCTGCCTATATCCTGGCAGAATTGTCTCCAGGAGGAGCGCTTAGCTGATCTCACCGCTTTTTTGAAGAGCCTAAGTTTATCCTTGTACTCAGACCAGTTGTTTGTCGTTTTAGCACGATTAAAAAGTTTGCGGCAGTCCCTTCTCAGTACAGCCACCTCAGAAGTCCACCACTTGGGCTTGGTTTTGCCCCAGAGGACTCTCGCAGGGCATGACTCTACAGTGGCGACCTTAAAGGCAGTGGTGAGGGATGATACCGCTTTATCAAGTTGCTGAGTGGATCCAATTTTTGGAGGGCCTTCAGCTGGAAGAGATCTCGTGAAGACTGCTTTAAACTTGTCCCAGTCAGTGCGTTTCCTATTCCAGTAGGGAGTGACCTGAGGGCTTTCAACTTCTATGCAGAAGTCAATATACCTATGGTCAGAAAAAGAGTGCTCATAGGAGACCTTCCACCCTCTGAGAAAATTGGTGGCAAATGTATTTGCCAGAGGAATATCGAGGACCTCTTTACGAATAGAGGTGATGAAAGTAGGCTCATGACCAGTATTGGCAATACTTAGGTTAGTACTAATGATGAACTCAAAAACTGACTCACCTCGCGGGTTGATGTCGGAGCTACCCCAAACGGTGTGGTGCGCATTGGCGTCTGCCCCGATGACCAATGGCATTCTGTGATTGCTCGCTGCCTCCACCAGCCTTTTCAGAAGTCGCGGTGGGGGGTCCTCAGGGTCGTCATGTGCCATATACGTGGATGAGATCCACAACGTGAGCCCCGGAAGTTCCACCGCAGCAGCTACGTTGTCTGCGTCGCTGAAGCTATTAAGAAGAAACGCATTAATATTTTTCTTAATGAGGATACAGGATCTGCTTTTACCTCCATCATTGGCATGCAGAATCCTGTACCCTGGAAGATTGAGACCGCGAATGCGCCCGTGACAGACCCAAGGTTCTTGCACGAGCGCTATCTCCTCTCCTTTGTTTGATAGGCGGAGGAGAAGTGCGGCGGATGCCGCTTTGGAGTGGTGCAGGTTAATCTGCACGACTCTCATGTTCACCTGATGGTGGGTCCGACAATGCGATCATGGTGTTGTCGGCATCTTCGGAGTGGGGGGACAGCAGCAGTTCGTCCTCGGAGGGTCCGCCGAACAGGTCCCGGACCATGCACGACGTTGACTCCCCGGACGTGATGCTCTCTGTTTCCTCCGCCTCTGATACCACCATGGCCTGAGTGTCAGCTACCACGTTGGTATCTTGTCGGTAGACGCGCAAGATAAGGTGGGAGAAACAGAAATTTATTTCGCCCTTTCTAGCGGCCAGGGGGGCTAAGGATTCCTCGTTTAGGACAATGGTAACCTGACGCGAGTTGCCTACAACCTCACCCAGCTTCACTACTCTCCAGTCAGCAGTAGAAAGGTCAGGGTTGCCAAGCCTGATCAGCTGAAGGATGGTACCCGGGTCGGAGTAGATGGCCGGAACCCAAGCTCTAGAGCGAGGACGGTTCGGGATTTTGTCCCTGGTCACGGCTTCAAGTCGTGCACCAGGCCAGACTTCACCAATGCCTGCGATTGCCAGCTTATACAGCTCGGCAGAGCGCTGATCGGCACAGGAGGTCAGTTTGATGCGACTCTGGAACCAACCAGAGTCGCGGCAACAGGGTGGCGGACCAGGATGTTTGGCCAGCACATCGATGTAAGCTGGCCAGAGTTTCTGCTCAACCAGTGCCCAGTTTTTTGGCAGGATAGAGCCGTCAGTACTACTGCGATCGATAACCGCCAAGGTAAGATTATCTTTCGCAGCATCGCTAAAAGAGCGAAAATTACGATTGGGGACCGTGGAGGTCCGAGAGGTCCTGGGGCGTTTAGCCGCAGCCGGAGATTCCTCCACTGATCGCTGCCGTTTAGAGACCAATTTTTTGGTCTCGTGTCCAGCGATCACGGAAATGGCCCAATCACGGGAGGCCTTGTCCTTATCCGTGAGGGCGTCCTCATTGACGGCGTTTAGCCTATCGAGGATCTTGTAGGCCGCTCTTCTGTCGCGGTACGCCAACGTTGAAGCGCTAACAGCGCGCGCTGAAGAGGGCCTAGCCGACGTCAGTTGCTGCTTCACTGCAGCCTGGCTGTGCGAGGGTTTTTCACCTGTCGACACAGCCTGGCCATGCGAGGGCTTTGCGCCTGTCAACACGACCTGTTTTTGTTGAGGGACCCCTCTAGATGGATTGGATGACGGGGGGTGAGCACTCTGTCCCGATTTACTCGAGGACGACATGCTACCCGAAAAATTGCTGCAGCTGGGCGTTGAACCCTTTTCTACCCCCCGTAGAAAGGGGCGTATGCTGGACCTGGGCTGAACCGAACGCCCAGCACCGCCCCTAGACACAGTTGCACCCGCTCGACTTTGGACTGGGGAGCTTGAATGTATGACTGTGCCAAATTTGCCATCAGCACAGTCATCCTTGTTCGTAGTAGCTGCGCCTTTATTCGAGCCAGCAAACTTCGAAAGGCTGCGCTCCGTTGCACCACTAGTCTCGGGATTATTTTTATTCCCCTGTGGCATCACCCCGAGTATCGAAACGCAAAACAGGTACTTATCTTAAAAAAAAAATGGCCAGCGGAGTCCCAGGATCGGGCTCGGCAGTCCCAGTCTCAGCTCGAGTCGATGAGCACAGCGACGGGCCGCAGCCCGGAGCAGCAGCACCCGGAAAACAGCCAGTCGAAGTCACAGCAGCACAGCAGCAGTGGAAACAAAAACCTGCCAAAAGCCGGCACAACAGCAGCAGCGGCAGCAGGCGAAGAAGAAGCATCCAGCACCAGCCTCAACCAAAAGCTGCGAAAAAGCACCACAGCCACTCCAAAATGCAGTTGTCGATGTCCACAATAGCACAGTAAGAAAACTCGCGAAAATCCGCAACAATAACAGCAAAAACGCAGTAAAAGTTCGCAAAAACTGTCGAAAGTTTGCAAAAAAGTCACGAGCTGCAAAAACTTTGTGTGTGTAGCAGAGCAGTGCTGCCAGATCTGCAAAAGGGGCAAATCGCTTCTTTCGGCGGAGTGTCTTGGTCCGATTCTGCATAAACCACGCTAACTTCGGAGTCACTGGTTAAGTCCTCAGTTTCTGGTTGCCGAGCATGTTTTTTTGGTTTTTGTGAAGCTTTTGTCTCTTTTTTAACTTTTGGCTTTGCTTGTTTCTGTTTCCTGCTAATACTTTCTTCCAACTAGCTTTTATAGGGTGATTTGGTTAATACTGTAGCTCTTATTTTTGGCAATGGCGAGATCTGCCACGGTGACACGACTCCCTTGCTCGTTGATGCCACGGGTTCCGGCGCAGTTACTGGGTTTGTTAGAGGCTATGGCGTCTGGCGACACTGCGGCGACACTGACAATATTACCTGCGACGTTGCTGACTCGGAAATTACATCTGCATTTTGCTCGAGATCTCCAAAAGTTTCGGCAGTTACGTGTTCATACATAGTTTCCGCGGCAATAAAGTCTGCGTCCGTAAAAATAACACGGTCGAAGGGGTATATGCCAGTACACCTGAAGCCGTTCACTGCAATCTGGCCAGACTGAACCTTATGATATGCTTTAGAAAAGAGACCAACTAAATCAAATTGGGTGACTTTTCGACCATTTTCTCTGATAAAACGTTTTATTTCGTTATTGTAATAAGTTTTAAGTGGACTCATAAAAGCTCTATCTAGCGGCTGCATTTTATGAGTGGAATGTGGTGGCAATGAAATTATAACCACCCCATTTTGACGTGCTAAGTTGATCACTTCAATATTTCGGGTATGACTGTAATGCCCATCTAATACCAACAGTACAGGGTCTTCCTTTGACGGTTTTACAAATTGAAGAAAATGTAAAAACCATTTGGTGAATATTTCAACTTGTACCCAACCTGACAGGTGGCAAGAAGATTGGGAACCTGGCGGCGCGTCTTTCATCAGCTGAACGTTATGATTTTTTCTGGGAAATATAAACTACGGCGGTACAAAATTTCCAGCAGCGCTCATGCAAGTTATTACGGTTATGAGCGAACCTCGTTCGGCCGAAGTCATAGACCCAATTTGCCTTTTGCCTTTCTTGCCTATAACTTTTGAGATTTTGTTTTGCACGACAGAAAGCCCAGTTTCGTCTACGTTATAAATGTGCGTAGGTGGGAATTTATGCTCCTCAAATTCTTCTTCAAGCAGATCAAAAAACAGCTTGACATTTTCTTGATTAAAACCTTTTGCCCGGTCAAATGAAGTTCCTGTTGGAGTGCGGATACTTAACTTATCTTTGTGGCGTTGGCAGAAAGCGTACAACCAGTCCTTTCCAGCGCAATTATTTAGCATGGAAAAATTATTTGGGATGCTGTTTTGTTTTGCCAGCTGAAATGCTAGTGAACGTCTTGTCAAACCCCAGTATAAAAATTTTACCCAAATAATCAAGAGATAAAACTGGAAAAACACACTATATTTTTGGAGGGTAATGTGGTATTATACCATATTAGCCGCCATCAAGTGTACCACAAAAGCCGATTTGTGACACTCGGATAAAGAAACATATAAAATCACAAACATTGCACATTTTCACAAATTATCACTTATTTAGTGAAATATTACACTTACTTTGTCAGTATTCAACTTCTAAATATACGAAAACACGCTTCTTTTTGAAAATAATTCACGAAATATTATGCGCAAAAACAGTCGACCACACACGCTTACATGTTTTGTTCAACTGATCAGAAACATGTTTTCTCATGAAGTAAAACCAAACGTCATATCAATTTTTTTTAAGTTCCACACCATTTGTCATAAATGGCAACTTCATAAGCTTATTACAACGGGATATATGACCCTGTACCACATTAGCCTCCTATACCACAATACCCGAAGTTCCTCTAACGACTTAATCGCGCAAATCGGGATAATCTCATCTGTGTAAACGTAGTATAACACTTATTTCTTTCAGGGGTTTCGGCGGAAGTCTACTACGTACGGGAGGGCCACGTCAACAACTACGCCCTCAACTTCATAGTGCCGGTGCCGGCGAACGTGCGCGATATAACTTTCACGTGGCAAAGCCTGGCTGGCCGTCCCCTGCCCTACAGCATCAATGTGGTCACCTCGGACCAGACCGTACTACCGCGCCCCGTCATGAACATCTCGCAAATCGGTGAAATACCCACCGCCGTGCAAACTTTCGCCATCGGCCTGAAGTGCTCCGGCACACGGGCCACTGAAGTGGACGTTACCATTTCCATCGAAGTGATACTCAACCGCGCTTTGAACAATGTCACGCACTTGGTCTTCCGTCGCAAGAAGATCTGCCTTGTGGCCGAGCCGGAGGAAAACGCCGTGGATGGGCCACTGCTACTGGAAACAGTTGTGCCACCGCCCACCGGCCTCATCACCCTGATCGTGGGCAGCATCCTGGCCCTGGCGCTGGTGGTTATTCTCCTTGTGATCGCCTACTGTGTGCGCGGCTCGGCGAAACGACAGAACCACGGACAGCCGATGCGAACATCCAGCTTCCAGCGCCTGAACACAAATCCGCCGTGCCAACAGGCACCCACCGCCTACACCACGCCCTCCATAATCGCGCCCATCCACAGCACGCTGCCACGCAAAATCGAGCCACAGCAACCGGAGGAGCTGCATCGCCGTATTTCGGAGCTGACCGTGGAACGTTGTCGCGTGCGCCTATCCAGCCTGCTGCAGGAAGGCACGTTTGGCCGGGTCTATCGCGGCACCTACAACGACAACCAGGAAGTGCTGGTGAAGACGGTGGCCCAGCACGCCAGCCAGATGCAGGTCTCGCTGCTGCTGCAGGAGGGCATGTCGTTGTACGGCGCCTCGCATCAGGGCATCCTGTCCGTTTTGGGCGTGTCCATCGAGGACCATACGACGCCGTTCGTCCTCTATCCAGCCGTCAATAATACACGCAACCTAAAGCTCTTTCTACTCGAGCCGTCGTGCGCGCGTACAATCACCACCATACAGATAGTGATGATGTCGTCGCAGCTGGCAATGGCGCTGGTTCATCTGCATAGCCACGGCGTGGTACACAGGGATATCGCGACCCGAAACTGCGTGTAAGTAAATAGCCCGTCCCATCCTGATCTGTACTGTGCACTGCTGCCGCCTACCAATTCTCTTAAAAATTTATTGTTGTTTTCTCTTAAAATCCCGCACAGCATCGACGATCAGTTGCGTGTGAAACTGTCGGACAGTTCGTTGTCGCGCGACCTCTTTCCGGCCGACTACAACTGCCTGGGCGACAGCGAGAATAGGCCGATAAAGTGGCTATCGCTGGAAGCTCTCCAGCACAAACAGTTTTCGGAGGCGAGCGACTCTTGGGCCTTCGGAGTGCTTATGTGGGAGCTCTGCACGTACTCCAAGCAACCCTACGCCGAGGTAGACCCTTTCGAAATGGAGCATTATCTGAAGGACGGCTATCGACTGGCGCAGCCGTTCAACTGTCCAGACGAGCTGTGAGTAGAGCAACTTTTGACCACCTTTTTACAAATCAAGTATTGCCATGGGTCTACTGAAAAGCCTATCTCGCACTCTGTCTTTATTCGTTTTTCGTATTCTTCTATTTGCAGCTTCACCATCATGGCTTATTGCTGGGCACTGCTGCCGGTTGAGCGGCCCTCCTTCGGGCAGCTGCACGCATGCCTATCCGATTTCTATGCGCAAATTACGCGGTACGTGTAGACTGATCAGCTCGCCACTTCGGACGTCACCCCGAATATCGACTGTTTTCCGATTCCTGAGTCCCCATAGTTAGTTACGGAGGTTTTATAGATTGCCAAATTTAATATTTACGTACACGTAAGTTCTTCTCGTACTGTTAAGTTTTGTACTCCTAGGTTAACAGGGACAGCGGTTTTATCGCACGTTTACAAAACGTAATTCTGTACATACGGAGTTGTGAATGCATAACGCGTTTAGAAGCAACGCATTGTGTAAGTCTATGTGTAGAAATATTTATTGTATTGTAAATGTTCAGTGAACTACCCGATCCATGTATGTTTTTATGTATAATCGTTTTTACATCAAAGACTCGTATTTACACCGACTCGTTTGTTCTAAGTAAGCAACAGGTTTGCATAAGTTTTGTGTAAGGTACTTTAAAGTGAAAGAAGGTTCTAATAGTGATAATTAGGCTAAATGCAATTTTGTAATTTACAAGTGAAATTATAGATTATGTGTACGCGAGATTGAATCTTTTATGGAGAGAAGCAGTCGATAGTTTTTTATAGAAATATTCAAATCTTTTATGAGCTGCTTCAATAAATTAAAAAAAAATGACAGTCATGTGTGTTATTGGTGGTCGATCGCATCGGGCCAGTAAAGTTCGATTTAGCATGTCACCGAACTCTAGTCTAGCGCCTCAAAATGTATGAAATGATGACAGGTAAGTTTAAATTGCAGTGAATATGATTATTGGTCCACTTTTCGAGGTATCCGCATTGCACTTCTGTGGGCAATAAATTGAAATTGGAAATAAATTTAAATCACCATCTTAATGCCAAACGTTAATTGACTATCCCACGGAAATGTTTGTGTATCTTTCAAGCGGGAAAACATTTTAATTTTGTGCTGGGCGCGCATGACTATTGCGATGCTTTCAATAATATTGATTCGGTTGTGTAAGAAACAGTCCAAACAGCTCCAGTCGGAACAGAGTGATAGTGGATGGCAGATTCGGGGCGTGATTGTAAGAATATGGATTCGGTATTCTAAGCACAGCAAACCCTAATCTTCGAAATAAAAAGTTTCTCTATTAAAAATTAGGGATTAACGTGCCAGGAGGAATAATGGTCAAGCGATAGTGTCGCTGATGCAAAAGTTGGTTTCCTTGTACTCACCCGACATTGGTAACTAAATAAAACGAATTTTGTTTGTTTTCTTTACGTTTATTTCGCTGATTGCTCTATTAAAGTTCTTGTGTTAGCAGTGGAGGCAACTACCTAGGACTTTGTATTGACTGACGGAAAACAAAAGATGGGTATAACTAGACCTGAGTGAGAGGAATGGTAATAATGCGATTTCTCAAACTTAAACACTACTTACACCTAGATGCCTAATGCGAATTGTCATCGAAGTTTGTTCACGGTTGAGTGACGCCACGTACATTAAGTTTCTTATGCTATTTACACATACGCTATACGTTCATCTCATAGTCAAAGTGAAACAAAAGACCAAAACGAAAAACGGGTTTTTATGGGTTTCTTAAGGTTATAGTTTCTTATTTTTATGTTTCGTTTTAAAGCTCAATGCCCGAAAGTGAGAAGATTCTAGAAGAAAATTAATACGACCACTACACTAGATGTCTCTTATGCCGCATTGATTCGTAAGATTACACACAAGCCATCGATACTTGGAGCGGATCGTTCCTACTTACTGTCTAAATACCTAAGGGCAGTTGATACAACGTTAACTAGTTTTTTGCATTGAAGAAGTCACTACGCACGCTCCCGGCAGTGCCGCGCCATGCTTACTTACAACATAAATCTTTCATCTCGCTTACTCCTGACCATTGGACTTTTCCATACATAACTACATTGTCCGTCTTTGGGTTAATGCGCTTCCGACGACGCGTTGACGCCCGGAAACGCCAGTGCCTAATTAGGTATATACAACAACATGCGTACGCTTTCTTCCCCACTGGCGAAGCAGCTCGTGACTTGGGCGTGAGAGCGCAGCGTGTGGCGCATTAGACGTATCTGGTTATTTGCGTGTGAAACTCAGAGAGACAGATCTGGAGTTGGCTGAACGTCGGGCGCTCCGTTGGCAGCGATGCCCAGCAATACGCCATTATTGTGAAGCTGCAAAGAAACGAAAATTGGCTTCGTTAGCATCCGTGGGATTCCGACGACCTTGATAGTGCGGCGCACTTACAGTTCATCGGGACAGTTATAAGGCTGTGCCAGGCGGTAGCCATCCTTCAGGTAGTGCTCCATCTCGTAGGGGTCGATCTCGGCATAGGGTAGCTTGCCGAGAGTACACATTTCCCACATCAGCACGCCAAAGGACCAGACATCACTGCCCTCATTAAAGTGCTTCTTCTGTATGGCCTCCAGGGACATCCACTTGATGGGGCGATTTTCGCCGTCGCCAAGGCAGTTATAATCGCCCGGAAAAAGGTCGCGCGATAGCGAACTATCTGTAAGCTTGACACGCAACTGATCGTCAATGCTGCAATTGAAAGAATGCTCAATGCCTACGCAAACCTGACTTCTTTAAATATTGTACACTGGTTCATAAACACACCAAACATACAAGTATTTATGTATGTGCTTTCATAAACGATGGACTGAGAAGAAAGAAGTTACAAGGAATGAAGCTGAGCCACTTACACGCAATTCCTGGCGGCGACGTCCTTGTGTATTACTCCGTGGTTGTGCAAGTGCTCCATGGCCATGGCCAGCTGCGACGACATGAGCACGGTCTGGATGGTGGTGACGCTACGCGCGTACGCCGGCTCCTGCAGGAACAGCTTCAGGTTGCGCGTGTTGCTGCCCGCCGGATACAGCACGAACGGCGTCGAGTAGTCCTCGATGGAAACGCCGAGCACAGAGAGAACGTTCGGGTGGGCGGCATCATACAGCATCATGCCCTCCTGCAGCAACAGCGACACCTGTATCTGATTGGAGTGCTGGGCCACCGTCTTCACAAGCACCTCCTGGCACTCGCTGTAGGTGCCCTTGTAAATGCGGCCGTAGGTGCCCTCCTGCACGAGACTGGATAGCCGCACGCGGCACTTTTGCACGGTAAGCTCCGTCAGGCGCCGGTTGAATTCCTCCGGCTCGTGTTCGTACTCGCGAAAGGGGCGCGTCAGCGTCGCGTAAGTGGGCGTGATGGTCGACGGGCAGACGTAAATAGAATTGTGCGCTGTGGAGGAGATAGTGGGCAGACGCTGGAAGCTGGACGTCTTTATGAGGTGCACGCCATGATTTTGGCGCTTCGTCGGACCTTTGGCGCAGTAGGCGATGAGTATGAGCGAGGTGACCAGCACCAGTGCCAGAATGCCGCCAATTATTAGAGTCACGAGACCACTCGTCGGCGGCGCAATTGTCTCCTTCAGCATAGGATCGAATTCGTGCAGCACCCCGCCGACTGCCACGCCGCCTAGCACATTCTGATCCACCGAGTGCTCGTCGGATACATGCTCGCCGGCGTCACCACCCGTACCATCCCGCAATGCCGTGCCTCTCTTGTCCACCTCGCCGCCGTTATTGGCCACGTTCTTATGATTGTTGTTGTTGTTATTGCTATTATTGTGGCCGTCATCCTGTACACCAGCCAAGCAGATTTTTTTGCGCCGGAACATGAGGTCTGTGATGTTATTCGTGTGTGGATCGAGAATTACCTCAATAGCGATGGTCACCTCCACCTCGGCGGCACGCCTGCCCGAGCATTTAAGGCCGACGGAGAAAGTCTGCGGTTCGACGGGAATCTCGCCGATGTGCGAAATGTTGAGCATGGGCCGCGGCAACACTAGCGGCTCCGAAGTGATTATGTTGATGCTGTACGGCAGCGGATGGTGCGCCAGGCTCTGCCATGTGAAGGAGATCTCGTTGACGTTCGCTGGCACCGGGACGGCGAAGTTGAGCGCGTAGTCATTCACCTGGCCATCGCGCACGTAGTACAGCTCGGCGGAGACACCTGCGAAGCGGAAGATAACGTAAGTCGTTAAAATTACTGCTGATGCCTGTTGCTTGTGGGTGACATTAAAGCGAGCGATATTAATAAGGAATGGTCTGCCGATACAGTGTCAACTGAAATTTAAGGGACGAGTGCCAGCGTGCGGTCTGGCCGTCCGTGTCGTTATTGCAACAGCACACAAAGAGATTATGTGCAACTTGATATGGCGACGAAGTCGCTGAACGCGCTGGTGGTCCAGTGCATTCATTGAATATGTTGATGTGTGGCTAACAGAAGGCTACGGTCATCCATAGGAACGACGGGTAAAAACGAGGATGTGGATGTTACAAATTTGCTGTATATGGGCTTACAATTTGTGTAGACCAGCGGAACTTGGTTTAATCGTATTAAAAATTATTAATAAAAATTGCAATACTTATGTAAAAGTTATTTATGAAAGTTGAAGCGCTGGAGTGCAAGCCAGGCTTGAATCGCTGCCCGATTGCTATGTTTGACCAACTGGAAAGCGAGAAGCGAGGCTTAGTCAACTATTAGCGAAAGAAAAATGTTGAATCGCCAGTTCGCGATCCCATAGATGCGCAGCTTTTATGCGTTTATAATTCTTCTTTTGCCCAGTGTAACCCGGGCGAATCATATGGCAATTTGCCGCTGTGCCGGAGTGAGCCACCACGAGCCATAATAATAAAAGGAAGCACAGATGGCGCTAACACTTCATGGGGAATTTAAATCAACGATTACAGCGCGAAAGAAAAAAATTTGCTACACCGCAGCGACGGCAACAGCGACAACGACAATGGCAAGTCCTGCACCGCGGCATCGCTGGTGGACTCGATTTCAATTTTAAAAAATCCACAAAAAGCCTCCAACATTTTGGTGTTGCCAGGCCAAACCACGTCTGACTGGGCCAATCACCAAATGAGCGTCTGCAGCATGAAACGCGTATAGATTGCGGTTCATTTTGCCAGCGACATTGCATTTATTGTACTGTTGTATTTCTAGTTGTTCTTGCTGTTACTGTTACTGCTGCCGTCGCCGTTGCCATGTCCATTACCATTGCGCTGGCTATTACTGGGGCATGTAGTTATCGCAGTTGCTGGCAGCAGCAGCAGCTGTTGTTGCTGCACGGCTCACAACATCGATGACAGCGGAAGCAACTCTTGCTCTGCGCGTTTGCGCTGGCCACAACCGGCGGGCGTGCGGGTGCAACTTTATAGGATTCTAATTCAGCGCAATATGTGCCAACAGCGTCGGCATATGATGGCGACATGAGTTGGTCGCGCGTCGAAATGGCCACTAACGAAGTGCGCCAATGAAACGGGCATTCGCATGTCGAGCGCGGCTCTTACACGGCGATAACTCGCACTCACGTATTGCATTACTGCATGTGTGTGCAGCGGTGAGCGAGATGTAAACGCAGAGGAAAAACTCGCGCGAAAACAAATAAAATTACACCCAATAACCACGACTGTGCTTGTGAATCGCAGTACGTGTAATGAGCGCAGCCAGCTCCGCCTCCGACCCCTTCGACGACCGAATTCGTCGAATTGCGAATTGAATTGAATTTCACTCATGTATTGCGCGATTAAAGTCTCGCAATGAAATCGAAACGTAGTCGAATTGAATGTCTTTCCTTTATTTTCACGTCCGCCGCCCGCTCCCTTCATGTTGTTTTGTGTTTCCTGCAATGTTCGCTGTTTCTGCTATTACTTCTTGTTTTAGTGCCAACTGCACAATACCAACAACAAGCGGCCACAAATAAATAAAAACTTATTTTCACAAATTTGTATTTGCCAAGTGATACAAAAACGACACGCACACATGCCGGGCATGACATACCTACACACAGAAAGCACGCATGGCAGTCCGAAAGCCGCCACCGACTCGCGTACACACAGCCAAGGAGGGAAGCGGTGGCAGGGAAAAAGCTAAACACAACATTTTCTCAGGCTCTGCCAATTTCCCATTATTGTAATGCAACCATTCGTACCAGCAGCACCGACCGCTGCAGTACAGCGCCAGCAAAGACATCGACAAAACAAGGGCAGACTGCTCCACATTCAAATAAGCCTGAAACTGTCCGCTCAGCATATTTCGGCACTTTGCACATCTCCTGCCGAGCGTCCTGCCGCCTCGGGACCCAACCACCGACCGCCGACACGCTGATGGCGCGCAGCGAGGTACGACGGTGCTGAGCTATGAATCGCAGCAATCAAATATTAACAGCGACGTCAGCGTCACCTTCAAATATCTAGAAACATATCAAATTTACCGGTCGATTTAAGGAAATCAATTCGACTGCCCTCAGATTTAATTATTAACTCAAAATGTTTGCCACAAAAAAAACCTTTTACATCAAACTAAATAACGTAAAGTAACAAGAAATAAAGATTTTTGGATCAAATTGAAATACAATTTTAATTTTATTTAATTTTAACACAATTTTAAATTATGTAGGGGAATTCTTTGTAATGTGTCACCCCGTGGCTTTTTTGCGTATAACTCGTTAGAAAATTAACTTATCGCCAATGTTAATATACCGTTGGAAAGAGGGTTTAAAGAGCTATAATCCAAGGAAACACCTCATTTGAATTTTTCGTAAATACTAATTTTACAGCCAATTTCGCAAAGTGTTAAAAATCGACACCCTAAACTTTTTTAATGTAAAGTGCCACCCCCTAAAAAAATCGCTAAAAACGTAGAAATCTCAAGTAAAAACGCATGATTTAGAAAATTTACGAAAGATTATTGAATTTAATTTGAACTGAATAGAAAATGACCGAAAGCGAAATGCAAATTCAATGGTAACGAATAAAACGAATAATTATATGGAAATTAATAACCAAAACTGAACTCATTTATTCCTCATGATAGGATTAGAGAAAAATTGACTAAGAATTCATTTCATTTCATAATAAATTCATTTTAATGACGATTCCGAGCAACAAAAAGTCATTTTACCGATATAGGACCACAAAACAATGAAAAAAGACGGGTGGCACTTTACAAAGAAAAAAGGTGGCACTTTACATTTTCACGCCATTTTGGAAATCATTGAATAAATGTTCCCCTCTTACGATATGCTCGGATATCATTTGGGATTATGAAAAAGCATTAAAAATTAAGTCCAACACTGATATTTACCTTAGTTTTGATTTATTTTTTACCGCAAGAAAAACCTTCGATTTTTATTTTTAAGTTTTTTCTTAACCAAATGTGGCACACCGTGTTATTGCGTCTGTTCCCTCAAAAACCACATTAAAATTGATGTTGTCATACCAGGTGTATAAGCTTAAATCCGCTGTTTGCTCATAGGTGACGTTAGTGAGCGTATTACCAAATACCATGGAAATGTCTTAGCATTTTAGTATGAGTTCGACATCTGTTCACATCATTTAGTGTACATCATAAGCGATTTCATACAACAACATACATTTTTCTTTGTGTAATCATGTCTAGTTTTGTGCCAAAAAAAGAGCATATGCGGGAAGCTCTGCTTTTCTGTTTCAATTTAAAGAAATCAGCTGCCGAATCACATCGAATGCTTGTGGAAGCCTATGGTGACAGTGCTTTATCGGAAACAACTTGCAGAGACTGGTTTCGTCGGTTCAAAGACGGCCGTTTTGACTTGAGTGACAAGGAGCGTGAAAATCGGCCCAGAAAGGTTGAGGACCATGAATTCGTCTTCTACGAGCTGTTCAAACCTGGTGAAACTGTAGATGCCCACCGCTACCACCAACAGTTGATCAAATTGAATCGTGCTTTACGTGAAAAAAGGCCCAACTATCAACAAAGACATGACAAACTGATTTTCCTCCACGATAATGCACCATCGCACACATCGAAATTGGTCCGAAATTACCTGGAAACACTCAACTGGGAGGTGTTACCCCATCCCGCTTATTCACCAGACCTGGCTCCTTCCGACTATCACCTGTTTTCGTCGATGGGCCACGCACTCGCCGAACAGCATTTCGATTCTTACGAAGACGTTCGAAAATGGCTAGACGAATGGTTTGCCTCGAAAGATAAGGAATTCTTTTGGCGTGGTATTCACAAATTGCCCGAGAGATGGACAAAATGTATAGCTAGCGAGGGCAAGTACTTTGAATAAAATTCTTTTTTGCTTTCTACACAAAACAAATGTGTTTTTATAACCAAAAAACAGCGGATTTAAGCTTATACACCTGGTATATACCAGGTATGCGCCTATGAAACCGGTAATTATTTTTGAAAAAAACACGTTTATTGTGAGGAAATGATTACAATTTTATTCTTCAAAGTAATGACCATCGCTAGCTACACATTTTTCCCATCTCTCAGGCAATTTATGGATGCCTCGCCAAAAAAATGTTTCGTCTTTTGCCTGAAACCAATCATCGATCCATTTTTTGGCTTCTGCGTGAGAATTGAAGCGCCGTTCCGTTAATGCGTGGCCCATCGATGCGAACATGTGATAATCCGAAGGCGCCAAGTCTGGTGAGTAAGCCGCATGAGCAAGAGCTTCCCAGTTGTACGATGCAACCAATTCTTTGGTGGCTCTAGTGCGGTGTGGTGGTGCGTTGTCATCGAGGAAAATCACTTTGTGTTGCCTGGCTTCATATTCTGGGCGTTTTTGGCGTATAGCACGGTTCAAATCGGCCAATTGTTGTTGGTAACGTTCAGCGTTAACCGTTTCACCAGGTTTTAGAAGGTCATACCATATGACACCACGCTGGTCCCAGAAAACACATAGCATGGCCTTCTTTCCGAAGCGATCTGGCCTTGCGGTCGATTGCGCACTTTCGCCGCGGTTAACAAACGATCTTTTTCGTTTGGGATTCCTGAAATAGACCCACTTTTCATCACCAGTTACGATTCGATGCAAAAACGACTTTCTTTTGTACCGGGCGAGCAGCATTTCACAAGTGGTTTTTCGGTTTTCTTGCTGCCTTTCAGTCAGTTCATGTGGCACCCATCTACCGACCTTTAAAATTTGTCCCATTGCTTTTAAACGTTTTCCGACGGTCCGACGGTCAACACCCAATTGTTCTGCGAGCTGTTCTTGCGTTTGGCCATCATCTTCATCGAGCAATGCTTGCAATTCGGCGTCTTCAAACTTTTTTGGTGGCCGGCCACGCTCCTCGTTTCTCACATCAAAATCACCACTTTTAAATTTATTGAACCACTCGTTACACTGTGTGCGACCAAGAGCATGCTCGCCGTAAGCTTCCACAAGCATTCGATGCGATTCAGAAGCGTTTTTCTTCAAATGGTAACACAAAATTAACTGTGTCCGCAAATCGTAATTTGTAGGCACGTAATCCGACATTTTCCGGAGCGTCAAACAATGCGTTGTTGGATGAAACTTGACAAATTGTGAACTGAATATTGTTAACATATGACAGAAGAAGTAAACATGACATTTGGTACGGTTCCGAAGTTTATAAATATTCGGCTATTTTCCGCTAGATGTCGTTACCGGTTTCATAGGCGCATACCTGGTACCTTAAATGACGGTAGGAATTTTTTTGCTTGGATTGCTGGAACGTCAAAATCAAGCAGGGGTGGCACATTACAAAGAGTGCCACCTTACAAAGAATTCCCCTACAAAATTAAATAAAACATAAACCAATAAACCAGCATACTCCTATTTATGGTCTTTGATCCCTTTAATCGCAATGTCTGTCAATTAAGCGTCTTCATCTAATCCTGCTTGACATGCGCAGTTTCAACAGTTTTCAGTGTTTCGAACGTGTTCGATACTGAGCAAAAAATTTAAATCATCGATGAATATTTTGTTTACAAATTCGCTCAAAGTAAATTCTATGCTTTTTGCTCAGTTTAGTCCTTCGCAATGCTGAAATTTACTTGGCAGACAAAGTAAACAAACGATTTTGGTAATCGTGTAGACAATGCGACACCGCACAGCACTCTGCTCTTTGTTTACGGATGACAACGGGCCACGGAGGTATCTGGTGCCGCGGAATGGCCCGAAGTGCCCTGTCCCTGAGGCGGCGGCACAGCGTGCGGCGGTAAGGTGCGGCATCAAATGCCGTTATGTAACGAACACGGCAAACTCTTTTATTGAATTCTTGCGGTGTGTGACAATTTCGGCAAGAAATCAAAATCCCACCCGTA
Source organism: Melieria picta (assembly GCA_964056695.1). Classification (NCBI taxonomy): domain Eukaryota; kingdom Metazoa; phylum Arthropoda; class Insecta; order Diptera; family Ulidiidae; genus Melieria; species Melieria picta. Next base: position 66,172,115 of record OZ057399.1, read on the forward strand.
GATGTGATGCGGCGCCACGGCCGACTGCAGCAGATGCTGGCGCTTCTGCAGCTCCCGCTGCCAGCGAGCAAATTGAATATGTGCGAGAACCCAACCAACCAGCAGCATTAGCAGCGTTACTGCAGCAAACGGCACGAGCAGAAGAACGAAGAGGCGAAGCAACAACTGGAGCTATCCCTACGCTGTGCAACGGCTGTGGCGTTTGGCTACGGATTGTCCTCCTCCAGGTTGTCAGCGCTTTTACAGTTTCGCTGGGCGGCAGCATGTTTGCATGTGTGTGGCTGTGTGTCGAAAATCAAAATGTCCTGATAAAATAATTATCTCTTGTTCGAGCTGGATTATCCCGACATTCATCTGCCAGCGTCATCGCAGTCGTGCCCGCTGCCGTTGCCGGCGTCTTGGTCTTCATCGTCGACATTGTCGGCTGAAGGCGGTGCTCGCAAATAAAGCGAGCATCCTTGTAAAAATAAAATTAAGGTTTATTTGTACTATTTGTAGCGCCTGCTGATTTCGTCAGTCACTTTGATTTGTATTTTATTTATTTATTTTTTGCTTTGCTTTCCTTTAGTCTGTTTGGCCTTTTAATGATGTTCGTTTTTCTTTTTGAAGTTTCGATTAAGATTGATATTGAATTTATGGCGGTGTGTGTGTGTCGAATTGTTCGATAGCCGAACAGACGCAATTTCCATGTGAAATTTTCTAGTTCAAATGCTCGCTGCTCACCAGTTCGGGTGTTCAACGGCGGCCCCAAATAATGACTGACTGCGCTTGACTTGCCACTTAGGACAGATGAGCTTATGGGCTCACTGCAGCAACTCAGACGGCAGCAGACAAATTTGAATTTGTAATACCTAATGTTGGACACAACTACATCGACTTCAAGTTTGATTTAACAAATATGGTTCTCACAAGCGTAAATAATCTATCGGAAAGACCGCTTCATGGAGTACCTAAAGAAGGCAAATGCAAGGTATGTTGCAATGTGGCGATCCATTCTTCGCAAGGAAGACAAAATTAAAGAAAGAGAAAAAGTATTCAACGGAAATCGGAGTATTTTTCAAAGAAGTTTTGAAATATATTTTGGATAAACTTCTTTGCACTACTCATCCACCCAACATAGACCAATACATTTTATATTAAAAATCAAACTCAATCAAAAGGTAAAACAGCCCAACTTCTATATAACTCATTGTTTGATGAGTAGTTTAGGGTCTTTCCCTTTTTCTGTGGTAACACAACGAGCCAAATCTGTCCTACGTGAGTGCCCTTAATGGCTACCCTAATTTAAACCTAAATAATGTGTTAAACCTAGTATGTGTATGGTTAGTGAAGTTAAATGATGTTGACTTTTTTAAAAAGAATTTGTCCAATATACATTCATATATTTTATATTTCCAAATTATCGATGGCAGGGCAACAGTTGATGTTTGTTGTCAGTGGGATCCCAAAGTATTTCGCAATTTGTAAGTAAAAGAAGCATAACATTTATTGTCTTCATCTCAGTCAAATAGCTGTGCCATAAAACAAAATTAGAAGCGTGTATGCAGCAAAACTCTGACATTCGGAAAACAAATCAATTGCGAACTGCAGATGTAAAAACCAGAGCAGCCGGTGCGCCACCGTCCGCTGTACCAAGCCACGCACGGAGTACGCAAAACATTCCTACCATAATGGCTCGTAAATATTCGTGAAAGCGAAATGAATAATGACATTCAATTATGAATAAATTTTCAACATCTGATAACAACGCAGCGCACTTCGTTGTGCCACCTGCCAGCCGCTGCAAGTGCTCCTGTGAGTGTGCGAAGGACATAATGTGCCTCCGGAGAACGACGCAGCGAATGTCTATTGGAGTGCCGATGCGGAAAAGTGGAGATAAAAAATTATCCACCACAAATACAGCCACATTAACAGAAGCAGCGGCTGCGGCAGCAGCTCAGTGAAGAAGACAAATCAATGCAGGTGCGACAAATGCCTCGTGTTGACTTGCTGATGCTGTCGATGCGGCTCAGCGCTGATTCAGAGGCCGTCGATGTCACTGCAAAAAGCCAATCACATCGGCCGACGCTATCGGTGCCACTACTCTGATACCAGTGGCGGTTCGGCTGTCCTCAGCCAAGGTGCGGCGGCAAATATGTGATCCCCACGAGCGACATGCCTGCTCCCGGTGGCTGCTGCTGTTGCCGATGTCGTCGTTGTCGTTGTCGATGCCAATGTCGGTTACAGGACTGCGCCACCGCTAAATCAAAACACAAAATCCATGCAACTCAAGTTAAGTGCTGGCTGCCATCGGCCCGTTGCCTGCCGCTCCGTCCCACAGCCATCATCATAATAAATCGAAAACTTGAGAAAAATGAATCGCATCAACGGGAATAAAGCGGGGCGAGGCGAAGCGAAATCGAATGAAATGAAATGTACGACATTTTTATTGTGATGTGCGCCTTGGCACCCTCCCGCCGCTCGCTCTTTGTCGTTTGCTTTTGGCACTGCTCGTGTCGCTGTTTAGTCAATTCAGACCATAATAAAAACCCCTAATAGGCTTACTTTTATTGTGTACTAGGCGCAATTGCACAGCGTATCATCTTGTCACGGCTTTGCATCCAACTCGCAAATGCTGGGTGCGCCGGGCACCGCACTCTGCAAAAGTTTTGCTGAACTGCAGCAGCAACAGGATATGCATTGCCAGCTGCGGGCGGCGAGATGCCAGCGATAAGTTCTTTCAATTCATTGAGCAGAGAAGAATACAAGGCACACACGAAATTGAAAAAAGTAAATGCGCTAAGAAGATAATTTTTAGCCTCGAGCCCATTATGCAAGCACAATAGTTACGCCTATTACTGTTATAAAGATATACATGTAATATTGCTAACTGTATGTACTATATGCTATTGAACAGCCGGGCTATTCATAATCGCGTCTGCAAATCGAACGAAATATTTCGAAATATGAAACGCACAAAATTGAAAGTGTGAATTACAATTTAATTCAACTGCAGATTTCATTACATGAGAAGCTTTCTCAGCTCGATCGGGACTTGGCTAGCCTTCCTCACTGAAATCAAAATGGACCTGTGACAAAACAATGGGGCTCTTACATTCATCGATCAATCAACCTTGACCAGGACGAATTTGACACATAACAACACATAAAATCAACCTAAAACTTTCATTTATATTACCTTTGTGAATGGCTTTATATTCTACACGAATCGGCCAAAAAATTCTCTGTTCAGAGTAACTTAAACCAATAAAAAAAGTGTGAAGTGAGCACGGCACAAATGTCTGAAGAATAGTAAGTGACAAATTCGCAATTTTTGGAGCACTCGCGGTGAAAGAGACCTCCTTCAAATTTGTAGATCCTGATCCAGCTATCCGACTGCAGGAATCACCATCACCAATGTCTGTACCTTTGTCTTTCACATACCTATCACAGAGCACTTGTATCTAGTTCGACCATTGTCCTGCCTTTTCCAGACTTTATTCGACATTTCCACAACATTGAGCAACAAACCTACATTCACACTTACTCGCCACACCTCTAAGGAACCTGAACGGATCGGAGTATGTCGCGGGATACGAATTTTACTCGCAAGAAGTGGCTGTCGTCCGTACCCGTACAGTCTTAGAAAATTTCATTTGTCAAAAACAACAAACTTTCGAGTGCGGCCTTTTTCGCTCGGCTCCGGAAGGAATGTTATGCTATAAAAGTTACATAAATAAATACAAAAATAATTAAATTGCATCCTCAAAACTTACAAAAGTGAGAAAATTAAAAGTGTCAAAGAGACATAAACTTCATAATAAAATTCCAAAAGTATCTGTCGACACGTACCCTTAATTAACAACAACAACAACAAAAAATAGTCACAATAATTCAACAACAAACAAACGCAACAACAAAAACAATGTACAAATACAAATACGGCAGCCAACAGTACATCCCAACATCAACAGAACCGACAGCGGCAACACCAACAAAAACAATGAAGTAATTAAAAACTTTGAATGTGACGAAAGAAAAATAACTCAACTCAAATAAGAGCCGAGGACTGGCGAGAAAGCAAGCAACAAATATGCAGTAGATGATGAGTGGATGTGGATGGGAAAGAAATGTAAGTACTTGTGGCGACGGCAATTCGATCCGCGGCGTATGTTAGGTTAAGGCAAGTCCTGGCAGGCAGGTATAGGTGTAGAAAATACGTGCGCATTGGTAAAATGTGATACCGACTTATGAGACGGCGCGTCCTTTAAGTGATCCCTGAGATGATCACCGACTGCAAACAGGCCTTAAGAAGTCTGATTAGCGTAAGACATCAGACAGCCTCATTAACATTATCGTTAGCAGCAATCCGGTGCTCCGCCCACCTAACGACGGCAGAGAATTCAGACAGCGAATTCGGCCGCAGCGACGTGGCAGCGACAGTCACTGGCAATCAGCAAACCTTTGACTCATTATTGTCAATTGCCACGCAATCACAAAATCCGTCCCTTTCACTTGATTCCATCCCCTGCTGGTCCCATCCGGCTGCTGTGGCAGTTAGGGCCGGACGGGTACTGGTATGAGGGCGAACGTCTGTACTGCAACCCTTTGTTTTTCGCCTCTGCCCCACTTCTCTGTTTTGCATTTCATTTCAATCATTTTTCATTTACGACTCTTTTTTGCGATTGCAAACAAATTTCGACGACTGCCTGAATAATCCAATAAAACTTTACGACAAATGATGTGCACCGCCATGGAATCACAATTACCCAAAAGCCGAGCCCGCTTCCCCTCACCCTGTCAGCCAGCTTGGCGGCAGAAAGCTAAATTTCCTAAGAAAAAACCAACGGACACAAATGAAAAGTCTTCTGACAATTACTACAGATGTCAGGGGGGACGGGGAAAAGAATGTAAATTGCGCAAAACTGTGCCACATTTCCTCGGGCAGGCATACACGCAGAGCGAAAATTTTGATACAAATGTTCCACATAATACGCGAAAATATGCGTATGTGTGTGTCTTTTATGGATTCGACTCGTATTTCAATTTCGTCGTCAGCCTCGTCAACATTCAACACATGGTTTCGGGACCTCGCTTTAGAGTACATGTCAGAAAATAATAAACTTTTTAGACATATGTGAACTACGTTACGTTGCACGTTACGTTATTCTATATAGGTAAGTCCACTCGCCATGAGTTTGTTGTGGCAGGAAACTAAATCCTACTTCCATGGCTTGCATTAATCCCTTCGAAATAGAGTAAATACGTTCGACATTGATTTCGAGAACAGACTAAAACGCAGTTGTTGATATTACAAAATACTTTCCATATTTCTACAAATCGTAAGCAAGGAATTGAGTCTCTGATCCTCTGACTTCTAATTCATCCACTTGAACGACCACCGAACCCGAAAAAAATTGTTTTATATATCTAATAACCGCACTACTACAATTCCCCCAAATATATATGCTCAAGGCCTAAAATACCAATTGCCTCTTGCCGATTTACCATTGTTGTATTATGCCGCAAAATGTTGCAGTGAGTCGCAGTAGCAGTAGTGTGTCAACATTGACTTCACAACACTTGCCCCAATGTATGCGTAATTTTCCCTTATTGTCACATACAATTTGGCCAAGTCTTTAATATTCAAATAAGTATGTATGCCGCCAACTGTCTGTCCGTTGCTCGCGGCATATTTTTGCCTTCGCTCTGACGGGTTTTTCGCCTCTCGACCATATTTAAAAAATTTGCTCGCACACCCAGGCGCCGAGTGAAAGATGGGATGCTAACCCTTCCCTCCATCGTTGTCATCCCCAAGCGCTCAGCGCTTCCCACCGCGTTCTGTCGCAATTTTCCTCCAGTTTTCCTCTATTTTCAGCTTTCTACCCGTTTCGGTGTTGTCTTGTCTTGTATTATTTTAACATAAATTTTTATATGCGAATTGAATCAACAAATCCATTCGCAGTCGACTGCCGCTTCCTTCGAGCGAACATCGGCCTCCACAGCGTGCAGCACGGTCGCCGAGCTCCAGCTCATAAATCCCGAAATGTCTTTTGACACATGAATATGTGGAGCATTAAAACTGCCAGACGACATTATTTTATTATCATGCCGAATGGGTGGGCTGTCTGCGGCTCTGGCCTAGCTGGGGCTGAGGATGAGAGGGGTCTGAAGCCGAGCTCGTTGGAATGCGGAGTTAGCTGCTCGACTGTGGCCAATAGTTTCGACTGCAGCCACCACACTCACTTCATCGCATCGGCACATGCTGGCTGGGGCGCTTCTTACTTTCTGGGGCAGAAAGGAAGCTTGCCACTGCGGGGAAGGAAATGCGTGTACGAGTTTCTTGATTTTTGTTTTTTATTTTGTGAGCCAAATTGGAGTTTCCTTTATTCCACATTTTTTGGTTTTCCTATTTGCTTTATGAATGTGTTGATGCCTGCTGTCGCAGACATTATTGTTGTTGTCGTTCGCTGATTTTGTTGTTCTCACAGTTGCTAACTTTATTGTTGATGTTGCAGTTATGTATGTTTCGCTGTTGCGGTACTGATGTGTTTTGGGATCATTTATACGCATTTAGTGTGTTAGCTGCTGGCTAGAGTCCGTGTAAAGGAAGGATTTTTTTATTGAACACAAAATGAATGCGTACAATCTTGTCTAAACGTACGTGGATGTGTCTCGGAAGTTTGTATATAATTATGCACATACATACTAGTATCAGGGCATTTTTTAAGGATTTTTCACTAGGTGGCCAAAATCCCTCCCTAGAGGTGTCACCCCCTCCAAATATACATACAAAGGAAATTATTATTTCAATAGGAATCAAAGATTCACTTAACAGGTATTAATTAAAAAGAAATTAATAGGAATTCTTGTATTTCTTGCAATATCTTGCAATCTTGCCGAAACCGAAACCGAGTTTCGGTTTTGTTTTTAATATTCGGCCGAAACCGAAACCGATACAGAAACTTTCTAGTTAAAATAAAAATCACTATTTACATTAAGTAAATAAAGAACAAACAAACAAACATAACATAAATAAATAAATACTTATTAATAAAAACAATGTATTCATTTTTTAAAAACATAAACATGAAAAAATCACCCTTCATACCTTACTCGCTAATATTCAAAATTAAATCATTTAATATTATATGCTAAAAAAAGTTTATTTACATTGGTGGCATCCAAATTCCTCCTCCTTTCACTATATATCTGCTACACAATAAAATGTCAAAAAATTTTCTAGAAAGTTTCGGTTTCGGCTTTTCGGCCATTTTTTGGCCGAAACTGAAACCGAAACCGAAACCACTTATTTGGGCCGAAACCGAAACCGAATATTCGGTCGGACACTACTTACAAGTCTATATCAGAAAAATGTATTCTCTTTTTTTTTTTTAGACAAATTCGAAATACAAATTAGGAAACAGAATTTTTCAGCAATTTTATGCATTTGATGCTGAAAAATTATTCTTGTCGTTCTTCTATAGCACAGGTCAACATTTAGTATGAAAAAAATCAGCGACCCCAAAAAACCCTTGGGTACCTACGTAAAGTCTGATGATTTTTTCCATAGTAAGGGGGTAGTCAGGTAGATTTTTTTCAAAAAATCGAAAATTTTTTCTTTGCAGTTTTGGTCTATTTAAACCCTTAGGAATCATGTAGAAACCTTCCTTTACCTCGGATAGTATCCGAAAGCGATTGAAAATGAGATTAGCTGTAAGGGCTCGCGCGCTCGAATCGCACACCTGGCGCGTGAAGTAGATGCTGTTGTTTTGAGCTGGCTGACACGATTACGGCCGATCTACTGCACCGATTTGCTTAAACTTTTTTTTTATATTTTCAGAAAAGGTTTTTCTATCGCGTGAACTACGATCATTATTGTGCATTTCTATGTAACAACGTTATGACACAATTATTAACAAGAAACAAGCAAAAAAAGAGGAAAAAACTTTACAATTGCACTAAATGTTTATTTATTAATATTTTTTACAGTTATAGTTCAAACGAGAGCCATTCATTTGTTTGGTATGTTTCAGATCATCCAAAATGGAGAAATCGTGTCAGCCAGATTTCAAAATGGTGTCTTCCTTCTTTATAAAAAAAATTTTGTTCAGTACTCAAAACAATGTACAATAACATAGGTATACAAAAATTTTTTATGTGGAATAAAAATTTGTATGAAAAAAAAATTACTTAAAAACATGGTCGATCCTACTTGACTACCCCCTTAAATGTTGACCTGTGTAATCATTGAAAAAACCGCAAACTAAGAATACCAGTTTTTTAAAACTGGCAATTTATTACCCTAGGCCAGCTGTAGCAGAGTTTATTCACAAGAAAGAAAGAAGTTACCGTGAGCCCGATTTCACTTTGTACTCGGAAAGAGTTTCATACAAAAATTTTTTCGAAAAGATTCTGGTTTGTAATTTCATTCCATCATTCGTTATATGTATATGTCGTTCGTAATCTGTAACTAATGTGTATCATCTTAATGTTGGTAATAACAAATTTAACTCAAAAAATAGTACTCATCGATTCTCTGTACTTGGTAATTGCCCTATGAATTCTGGATTGTATACTATTGACAAATCCCATACGTCGCCCTCGTTTTTATTTTATTCAAAATTTTCACATTTCGCATGTTCCTTTTCAACAAACATTTTTATTGTGGCCAAATTCTTGTAACTACGTGGCCACTTCGAACTACTACGTGGCCATTTGGCCACATCTATCCTACTTAAAAAATGCCCTGACTAGTATATATAAGCGAGACTACAACTTGCCTATGAATGGTGAAAATGTTGTGGAAGTTTTTCTGGAATTCATATGCCAGCTCCGAACTAATGAAATCGTGTTTGTTATTTAGGGCTCTCGTTCCAGCTGCGGCGGTTCCAGTTGAAGCCGTCTTAAGACATTTGACGAAATGCTAAGGCGTGGAAACTGTGCCTCATACTAAATTCGATTGTTTGTAGATACAAAATTTAATAAAAACGGTTTTGTGCTTCACACTTATGAAAAAAGCGTATACGATCCTCGCTGTGCATACCTACGTTTTTAAAGTTATACCTACATTTTTAAATTACTAATAAAAAAACATAATCCAAAACTTTTATCTAATCCTTACGTAGCACTACCAAACCTATCGCTCAAAATATGCTACCCCCATGCACACACACAAGCACACGCATACACAATACCGCCTCTCCCAAGTCGTGATTTGAAAAAAAATTGTATTTTCACTCGATTCATTCAATTGAATTGAATTGAAATTGAATTTGTATTTGCTATTATTTCTCCTTCCACATACCCCAAGCCCAACAACCTATTACTGCGTTATTCCGTTTATGCTTTCCGTGTTTCCGGCTCTCCCTTCCGCTGCTTACTATTTTTCCGAACGCGCCGTTCGTCGTTCGACCAATCAGATTATGTTACTTGAACTGTCAAAACTTTTTCTTAAAATAATCATTTTCGTAACTTTTATAATTTGTAAAATAAATATTTGCCTTTGTTGCTTTGTTGCCGCCGGTGTTGCCGCAGTGATTATTGTGCGAGGCACTGTTATTGCTGTTGTTGCACTAATGCCAATGGCAAGAATCAACAGCGCCCAAACCAGAGCGCACCAAGCAAACAAACAACAACACCAGCAGCCACAATAAAACCAAACCAAACTTTTGCAGCAGAGTAATCAAATTTAGCGACCAGCCAGCACCGGTCCACTTGTCAAAACTTGTGCACAGCGCGTAAGCGTCAACAATACGGACACCTGACGGCCTGAAGACCTGCCAGTCTGTCCTCCTCCTGTCGACTGCTGCCACTTTACTCGCGAGTCTGTAGCCATGTAACTGCTGAGGGCAATGCTACTTCAAATGCTTTAAAGGATACTAGGTAGCATCGTTGGCGTTGTTTTTGTTGTTCCTTTTCCTCGTTGTCTATCAAATTTGTTTATTCATTTCGGAGCTTTTAGCATTTGGCCTTCAGGTTTGAACTTTCCAGTACTTTTGGCCTATTTTAATGTTTACGGTATAACAATTTCAGGAATAGCATTGCAGAACGCAACAGCAGCAGAAACGTTTATTAATTGTTGGCAGTGCCAACCAACACATCGCACTGGAGGAAGTTTCATACAATCCGCTAGTCCTGTGATTTTAAAGTTATCTTAAATACCTGAGAATGGAGATATTCAGACCTAAAACTTTTCGTCTGAAGTTATTTCGAAGCTAAATACAGCAAATCCGTTTCATACAGAAAAAAATGCCTAACAAACGGCAGCTCGATCCCGTTGGTATCCAGTACTAAATAAAAGCCTTTGCTTTGATACTGGCAGTTTGCTTCCTCTAATTTGTCGCCTGTTTACAACAATGTGGCAGATGCCAGCGACATATTCCATTATTTTATGGACTCGTGATTCAGTAGAAGCTCTTCGTGCATTTCATAATTCAACCTTGAACTTCGGCAGTAATTTGATCGAATTTCGCTACCGCCTACACGGCTGAACGTGTCCTTATCCCCAAACGCCATTCGGCAGGGAGACAGCCGTTCGAGCATTTATAACTGTCACGTTTCTTGCTGCGCCGCATACGTGCATTTCAGCGTTTCAGCGGATGGGTTTAATTTATAAAGTCGACGTGCTGGTTTTGCTGCTCGGCCAGTACCCTTGCAACATGAGGAATTTTCGACAGCGACGACAACGACCAACTATGTAGGTGTCATTTGTCAAATGCCGCTCTCGGGATACATTGACATATTCGAGTGGTCACTATGCGTTTCACGCGCTGTCAAACGCATGTGACGCTAACAACGGCTTCAGCATTGATTAATCATGTGAGAGCGAAAGTTGTACTTGCAGTCATTTAATTAAACAGCAGTCACGTCAGCTCATAAGATCGCGGTACATCATTGTGTCCATCGTGCGCGGACGAACAATGCAACAAGTAAGAATCCGCATGCCAGGGAGGATGGCGTAAAAAATGCTGGCGTCGTATTCATACCATATGGGAAATGTGGTGAGAACAAAAGTGCTGCTGCCATTCTTCGCCAACTCGGGCGTCCAATAGGCACCGTCCTTGGGCATCTACTTCAGAGATGTTAATAACTTTAACACCTTTTTGGTTTTATGCAATTTACAAATGGTGGGACGGCAATGCGGCAAACGTTGAAATAATGTCGCTCTTGCGCGTACTGGTTGCATTTTAACTGCTGAAAATGGCAACGTATGCCGCATCAAGACTGGTTGAACGGTTTCTGTCACACGCACTGTTGCGGCGGCACAGGGGCAACAGTAATAGCTCTGCCCTTGCCGCAACCGCACACCCTTAAGGCATTAAAGACGCATTTACAAAATGTAATTAAATGTCAGAGCTGGCGCATATCCTCATTAAGGATCCTGATGCACTCATGGCGCTCGGGTGCGCACACAGACGCACATACGCCGAACGCGTCGGGAAAACGGCGAGTGAAGGTGCAAATCAATTAAACGCAGCCAGACAGCGCACAGTCAACCACGCTAGCATGCAGAAGCTCAGGCTAACTGGTTGATGTGTTGCACAGCGCGCTGTGCTGCTGTGCCGGTTGTGGAAAAACTAATGAGAACGCATCCAGCACGTGGTAGCACTTGTGGACGCCCAACTGTAGGGACGTGGAGCTAGCCGTCTCTGGCGTCTGCTGCCGCTCAGATAAAAGATAAAGGAGTTATAGTACATTTCTCAATCTGGGCTTGTTTGAAAGGTATTTTTATCACCTTTCAGAATCTGTATTGATACCTGTAGAATAAGTCGTCAATGGCAGGATTGTTCAATTGAACAACTTTGTAACACTGAATAATGACGTTACAAAATAATAACGTCGAATGGAAAGTAAAAAGGACCTTAAAAAATAATATTACCACGTTAAAACATTAAATTGTAGGTCGAGAATAATATTTAAAAATAAATTGAATTAAAAATGAAAAAATAGTGTTTTTTTGTTGAAAAATGTTGATTTTTTCAGATCGATTTTCCTACAAAAAGGAGTTCGAAAACAAAAAAATTGATCGTAATAAAAGTTGTTGGAAATTATCTGAACTTTCATAATCTGAAAAAAAAAATTATCGAAAAAAATCGAAGAAAATTCGGAATTTATTAGTTAAAAGTTCACTTTAGGCCATTTTTCGACAAAAAATTCCTAATATGTCAACTAAAAATAAAAAAAATATTGGTATCAATACAGATTCTGAAAGGTGATAAAAATACCTTTCACACAAGCCCACATTGAGAAATCTACTATAACTCTATCCGATTTTATGACGAATTTAATTAAATTATTCTATGTATATATTGAAAAATATCTATTTTGAAATTTTGGGGGGCTCCAAATCCGACTTAGAGCTATGGTCTCTTGAGCAAAATTTCTCAGAATCACCTATAGATTACGTTTTTGCTATACGCTTCATAAAAAAAAAAATTAACCCGCCCTAATGCATATGTATGTTTATGTGTTCATAAACATATTTGTACGAATGAAGGTGTGTGCATGTAGAGCGTAGAGCTCTGTATACGATGCACAGCTTCCAACTTGCATGCAGTATAAATACAGGGTTTTCCAACAAGAGGTGTTATTTTGGTATTCACAGAAAAATGCAATTTTTGAGATAAATGATCGGATGTTTATTTCATAATAAAGAGGAAGGTATGCAGGACCATATCCTTTTCATGATATTTTCCATAACCAAATCGCAAAGTGGCTGCCCTATGTCCTCGATAGCCTCACGAATTCTATCTTTGAGGTCTTGAATCGACGCTGGGCTGTTGGCGTACACCTTATCTTTCACGTGGCCCCAAAGGAAGAAGTCGCAAGGTGTTAAATCACAAGATCTCGGTGGCCAATTGTGATCACCTCTTCCAGAGATAACACGGTCCGGAAACTTTTCCCGTAAAAGAGCAATGGTTTCGTTGCTTGTGTGGCACGTAGCGCCGTCTTGTTGAAAGTAAACGTTGTCCAGATCAATACCATCCAACTCCGACCATAAAAAATCATTAATCATCTCTCGATGGCGCAATCCATTCACCGTAACTGTTGATCCAACCTCATTTTCGAAAAAGTAAGGTCCAATGACCCCGCCGGACCATAAACCGCACCAAACAGTCACACGTTGAGGATGGAGAGGCTTCTCAACAATAAGTCTTGGGTTTTCCGAGCCACAGATGCGACAATTTTGCTTGTTGACGTAGCCACCGAGGTGGAAATGGGCCTCATCAGTCAAGATGATTTTTCGATGGAATTCCGGATCATTTTCATGCATTTCAAGGCCCCAATCAGCAAACACACGACGTTGTTGATGATCGGTCGGCTTGAGTTCTTGTGTTAACTGAACTTTATAAGCCTTAAGACCCAAGTCTTTATGCAAAATACGGTGTAATGACGTTTTTGGAATGCTCAATTCCAAAGAACGACGAGGAATCGACAAACCTGGGTTTTTTTCAACACTTTGGGCTACAGCAGCAATATTCTCAGTTGTTCTTGAGCGACGTGCACGGGTTTTATTCTTCACATCACTAACTTGTCCCAACAGCTCGAATTTTTCCACCAATTTCTGTATTGCGGTCCGACAAGGTGCTTCACGACGACCCAAAAATGCTTTAGTTTTGCGAACTGTGACTGCAGGATTTTCACCATTTTTGCAGTGAATTTTAATAATTTCAATGCGTTGTTGAAGCGTGTATCGTTCCATTTTTAGTAATGGCGTAGTTTCTACTTGTCAAATGTCAAAGAATAAAAGCTTCAAAAGTGACAGCTACCGAAATACCGGGTGATTCAAAATAACACCTCGTGTTGGAAAACCCTATAGAAGTGACACCAAGCTGAATTTCAATTATGGGGTGGCGAAACGATGCGGCAGGAAACTCCGCACCAACTATGTATTCTCTTTTGGCATGTTCAAGTTGCACGCTAACACGCCGTTCAGCGAGCTACTATAACCAACGAAAGTCTCGCACTTGCAATGTCAGACCTGAGACAATTTTCAGAGGTTGTTATAACTGAACGTATGTTTATATATATTTTAACTTCAATTCATTATCAAACAATTGAATACTTCTTTCTAAATAGTTAAGAGGGGTCTCCCACCGAAATCAACATCAAAATTTGCTCATATCTGAATCACTAACTAAAGTCCACTTTGATTTGCACTCATCGACGCTTCAATGCCCCGACTTGCAGGCGACTGTATCGTAATTAAATTTAGTGCGTAATTTGAGCCAATTAGCGTTTGCGCTCATTACACGACGATGGGTGGGAGTTCATATAGATACCACCACTTGAGACACCAGCTGCAGCAACAGCTAATTCACCAGCTCAGCGGTGCATTCACTTGATTTACCTAAATCCACTTTACAAGACGCTTCAAACCGTTCTCAGAACTTTAATACAGCAGCAACAGCAACAATAGCAGTTGATGTTCGACCGCTGCTGGCAGCTTCACGCACACTGATACACCTACTCACTGCGCCAGGGGAAGATTTCAACGTTTGCACTGCATTCTTCGTCCTGAAACTTCACCACTTGCGCTAATTAGCGGTTTGTCTTGCAACTTACCTGCAATGAAAAGCACAGAAAAGCGAAAAGATTGGATTAAAAAAATTAAGCCCATAAATTAAGCTCATTAGTTAAATTGAGGGAAATATCGCGGATGTGACTGATTTTTCGCCTCTTCTAAAAAGTCAAGAGGAATATTTAACACGAATAAACATGCATGAATGTAGGTATGTTTAAATGCATTAAGTGCTGTATCAGTAAAATTACGGGAGACAAAGAATTTGTGTTTTAGACATTTTTAATGTTTTTGGCACAACTCTACACAACCAACAAGGGCTGGGACAGCGTTGACTTTTCTCTTTTCACATTCTGCGAAATGCATTCAAATCACAAAAATACGCATTATTGTGAGCATTAGCAATGCCTGCCAAACGATGAACATTTACAGGGAGGCACTGAATAGTGACTAAAATCTGAAAGGCGAGCGCGCGCATTCCTCGGGCCGTGCCCCTGTGGCCATGGTCAGTTCTCTTAAATTCACAACCTCTCAGGCATATTCGGCACGCTCGATGGACACTTAGTATGCAACGTGGAAAGGGCTAGCCGAACGCAATTGCAATGCCCGGCCGAATGATAAACGTGCTGCCAATAAATATTGCCCAACGCTACAGCCGCAACTCAAACTCGAACTGATGGCGCTGGCCTAGTCTCAGGTCGCATTCCATTTCATATTTGCACAGAGCTGCCTCACGCAGTGCCCGACAGTGGCGCATCCTGGAGTTGTGCACATTTGCTTCCTCCCGTGTGCAAATTATAAATTGCTGTTTGGCGGTCGCGAAAATAAAAATAATCAGCCAACTGCCGAAATAAAATACGACCGACTCGCTTGAATTCCAAATCAGAACTAACTCTTTATTTCCATTATTATTCTTAATTCATAGTTACAATTATTGCTTACATTAAAGCATCTCTCAACACTGATGCTAATAGCTTTAGTCAATTAAAGAAAGATTGAATTGTTTATATTAAACATTTGGAATCTAATAGATTCCAAAGAATTCGCATCACTTTAAGTGCTCATAAGTGCTCCGCCTTAATTACCACAAACCGCGAATTCTGGCATTAATTGTTTATAAATGGCATTTACCGCTAATGCCATGGGGTGTCATAACTTCCTTCTTTGTTTAAGATGAAACGTCCCCGTTTCATGAGCTGGTATTGTTAAATTTTCAATTTTGGTTATTATGCTATTAAAAGCATTTTCCATTCTTTCAATCTTTTTTTCATTGTTCTTGTTCTTTAAAATTTTGTATAATTTAATAAAAATATATATTGAAATGCTTAGTATTATTATTACAAACATTACCCACAAAATAGGATGTGAGTTTATTTCTTCTTTAACCTTACTTAACACATTAACATTTTCAAATTGTAGATCTTTATCTTCTGATTCAATAACGTCATATCTGTTCTTAACATAGTTCAAAATTTTTGCATTTAAGTTTTCATAAGTTACATTATCAATACTTATTTTACTGTCGAAAGTTATTAAATATGTTCCATTCAAAAATTGTTCTTCAACAATGTGTTTTCCTGATATTAATATAACACCCTCCTTTATTTGTTCGAATTTTTTATTTTGTTCTCCAATCTTCCTACAAGTTCCTTTCTCTTTGTTCAATATTTCTGTAAGACATCCTTTTCCGTTATCAATTTCACAATAATCGCTTATTAACTCTTTCTTGCAGTTCTTTACATCATAATACTCATTATTGCATTTTGCGACATGTTCCTTTATTATTAATTTGCCATCAAATTGAGCGATAGCTCGTGTTTCAAAAAACTTACAATCCAATTTTATTATGGGGTATTTAATATAAATTACGATTATATTCTTATTCTGCAATACTTTAAATTTCGATGCGTCTATTAAGTCAGTTATTGTCAATCGTCCATGTTCATGTTCTGTTATATTCTTAAGTTCGTCTAGATGCAAAATGGCTGGATTTAAAATTCCTATTTTTGCTAATGTTATTGTTTGTAAAACATTCTGAAGTTCATTTACCAAGAATGTATTCCTTTGTTTAAAAAGTACTCTGGCTTGAGAGTTCCCGTTAATATTTCTTACCGTGTCGGTTAATTGGTGTCGAATTTGTAGTAAACTGCTTATTATTATTTTCAACTAATTCATCCAATTTATTGTTTACCAAAACTATATCATCATGGTCGGGAGTACCTGCAATCCATTTCCATAATGTTCCTATTTCGTTAATTCCTCTTTTAAGTCTTAAATGTTTCCTATGCAATTGTTCAAGTAAAGTTTCGATTAAAGTTAATTCAGCTTCTGATTCCGCATGATCAATGTCAAAATGTTCTTGTACCTGTCTACTTCCCTTTACACTAACATACTTCAATCTATCGCTAAAATATTTCTTTGTGTCTGAAACTAATTCCTCAAAATACGTTAAATTTGTTATATGAAAGATATTTCCGTAATTTTCATATATAGCAACTTCACCGTTTCCAATTAATACGTAGTCTTCCCTTGTGTAGGCCACGATGTCGGTATTTGCCAACCCAGCAAATATTAAAATTCCGATTAAAATTTCCATTCTGAAATTAAGATTTACGACTTAATATTATCCTTATGAATTACTCTGTCCTTATTTCGTATCCTAATACGGTGACCTAAATCTTCCTTAACCTTTTGTTTCTTATACCTTGGTTTTAATTTATTTCTTTCCCCGATGACCTTTTCATAAACTGTATCATCAACATTATAATTCCTCTCTATTCTTTTCTTATTGTGGGTTTCCAACATTTTTTCTTGCGCCTTCTTTAATTTGTCCTCCATTCCATCGTGAGGTTTCTTATTATATAATATATTGTTTGGTCTTTCCTTTATTACCGAATGAATCGTTTTATTGTATTGCTGCGCCGCTCTTATAATTGTTTCTAAATCGCTTGTCAATTTGAATTCATCCTTTAAACACCTTGCTATTTCAATTATTGTGGAATGTACTCTTTCCACCTGACCATTCGTCGTTGAATGTCTTGGGTCACAATAAAATATTTCAATGCCTATTCTTTGTGCAAACGCTTTAAATTGCGCTGATATAAAACTCGGCTCGTTATCTACTGTAATTTTCTTTACTTCCGGAAAGCTTTGTAAAGCTTCTAAAACTTTTTCAATCATATTACTTTTATCCTCAATATGTTTAACTATCAAAAACTTTGA
The DNA here is from genome assembly GCA_964056695.1 of Melieria picta. NCBI lineage: Eukaryota > Metazoa > Arthropoda > Insecta > Diptera > Ulidiidae > Melieria > Melieria picta. Next base: position 66,189,840 of record OZ057399.1, read on the forward strand.
ATATGAATCGATTAAGGTTAAAAATTTTAATTTTTGAGCATAAAAAACGTCGATGTGTATCTGTCCCCCCCTCTTTGTTTGGAATTGGAGCCTCTCCAATTGGTACCTGCTTTGGATGTCGATCATATTTATTTTTGTTGCAATTGTCACAATTTCTTACATATTCCTTAAATTGTCTTGCCATTTCAGGCCAGTAATATTTACTGCAAACTTGATCCAAATTTTCTCGGTAATTTCTATGTGCTCTGTTATTAGTTTGTTTAATTACCTTGATACCTTGATCTTCTGTGTTATCTATATCAATTGGAAAATTTTTTGTGTACACGAATTTATTCGTGAATGTTTCCTTTAATTTCTCTCGTACTTCATATAGATCTTCTACTGTACAATAGATTCCTGTAACTATATGTGCTGGAAGATATTCTCTCAATATTGTGATTAAATTTTCTACAGTGTCATATTCAATTAAATGTCTTGTTTTACCGAATATCTGAAATTGTTCATGAATTGTGAATCTATTTTTACTAAGCAAAATTTGTTGCTTAAATTGATTTAATTGATTTAGTCTCTGCTATTTGAAAATGATCGCTACTTTCAGCGGAATGTTGCGTTACCGTAGTTGAAGATTCATCAGACAAATTATTAAGAATTTGTCGTGAAAGTGCATCTGCTACCACATTTGTTTTACCCGGTTTAAATATAATTTTGGCTCCGTATTCCCCAATTATTGCGTGCCATCGCTTCATTTTTACATTTGGATTCCTAGGCGAAACTGCAAATGTTAATGGTTGGTGATCGGTGTGAATTTCTAAGTCCGAGACTCCATACAAATAATTCCTCAAATTCTTTAATGCCCACACAATGGCGTATAACTCTTTTTCATTAGTTGCATAATTTCTTTCCGTTGAGTTTAATGTTTTTGAAATAAATGTAATAGGTCTACCCCCTTGGCTTAAGACTCCACCTATAGCTTCATTCGATGCATCCGTTGTTAAAATAAACTTTACATTAAAGTTTGGTTGAATCAGTTCTACCTGATTTATTAATAAAGACTTTAATTTTTGAATTGCCAAAATTCCTTCTTGTTCTATTGTAATTTTAATTTTCTTAGACATGTATTGCGAAACTCTTCCATTTCCACCCGATAAATGTTTCGTTAACCCTTTAATGTCAGAATTAAAGTGGGCGTGGTTAAAAATATTTTTAATATATTAGGTTATTGGTTGAGCCTTGAATATGAACTGATATCAATTTCAAACCTCTATCACTTCTGGTTTTACCGTTATGAAATGTTGCTTATAGGCAACATTGAGCCATGGTGGTACATTTTAAAACACAAACGAGTATTGATATTTTATGCTATTTTTATTCATTTTTGATACATTTCATGTGTGATATGAAACAAAACAATTATTTTGTGGGTTACAACATAAATGTACCTTACATTTTGAACATGTTGATTTTGGAATACCGGTTTGGCATAGTCTACACCTTCCTTTTGCTCCCCATTTAACCCAATGACCGGCTTGATCCATACGCATGGATTTTGGAGGTTCTGATATGTATGATCGTTTTGTTGACGTCGATGAACTTTGTGATGAAACGGTTGAAGTGTTAGATGGTGAATCTGATTGCATGCTTGCCGACGGACGACCTCTTTTACGTGGGTTTACTGGCGTAATATCAGACGCGTGTAGAAGCTCGTTTGCTATCATCAATTGAAAATTCAACAATGACATATGTTTTGTTATTCCGTCTTGATTTTTTAGGTCTCTTCTACACAACAACCAGCTATTGACTACTGCTGTGCTGAGGCACCAGTATACTATACGCATATACCATTTCTTAGAACGGTGGTTGATTTTATACAACTCTAACAACATGTCAGCCAAGTCTACGCCTCCCATATGCTTGTTATAACACTCGACAATAGCAGGTCTAGGTATATTCATATACTTATTTTGTTTACCACACCAGCGTTTGCATTCTGACACTGGATTTTCAGCTATATAATTTGAGACTAGTTGAACACTCTTGTTGTCGTACCAGCGGCATTCAACTAAATTATGGACTGCCTCAAATTTAAAATCATAAGATCCACGACCTTTTTTCATGAGCTCTTTTTCATTCATAAGGCAACAGTTTTTCATTCGGTTGCTTCGAATTGTTGCTGCTGCTAAAATGCCTTTTTCTTTTAGCGCACTCATCAGGCTTATGGAAGCGAACCAATTATCGAAAAACAATTTCTAATTCTTGTTTTGTGGTACATTAGAAGTTAAGTGCAACACAATATCTGATGAGATCCCTAATCCAAAAGATTGACACGTTCCTTCTCCTACATAGAGCGCAAAATCGTATACGATACCTGAAACCCCAGCTCTTGTGAACATTTTAAAACCCCACTTATTGGGCTTCATTGGAAGGTATTGTTTTAGACTGTGACGTCCTTTATATTTAATCATTTGTTCATCAATGCTCTGGTGTTCCTCCTGGTCTATTTTGTGGCATTTTTCTTTCATTTTTTCCAGTAATGGACGTATTTTATAAAGTTTGTCGTAAGAAGTTGATCCACGTTCCGGCTGTTGAGTATCATCATTTATGTGAAAAGCTTCTTTGATTTTCTCAAAGCGTACTCTTGATAAAGAATCTGCAACAGCTGATAATCTGAAGTTAGGCATCCAAGCCATTCGTAAATTTGGAACTTGTATTACGCCTAAATAAAGAAGTACGCCAAATAATCGTCTGAAACTCACTGAAATATTGTATTGGTTCTTTGACTTCTCCACAAACTGTTTCTTCTTTCCAAGCAGTTTCGCAATCGGGTAGGCTCGTGCTCCTCCATCTCAAACTTTCCAGATTGATTTTCTCAAATCTTTCTGTGACGATGTTTTCTGTATCCACTTCATTATCAACTTCTTCATCAGCATGTACATCTTGTTCAAGAATTCTGGTGATCAAATTTATTTCAACGTTTTCTCCTCTTTCCCTTACCTGAACGGGATTTCAATAGACTCAATAGAACTAAAATGTAATGAAATGTCATAACACTTACCTCATCAATTGTTTCTTCAATGACTCTCTCAATATTGGAATCACATAACTCTTCTTCACCTTCTTCAGAATTATTCCAGTCGAAATTGATTATTTTGTTTATTTCTGATTCTGTGAGACCTTTTGGACGCATTTCTAACAAAAAAAAAGCAAAAACATGGAACAAAACAAAAAGCAAAAATTATAACCACTATGGACAGATGTTAACTATAAGCAACATTGTGTTCATGAAATTCCTGACATAACAACAAAAACTTTTTTTAAGTTTTGCAAACTTTATTTTATATTCTTACCTGTTATTTGTAATAAAATTCACTTTTTATAAAAAAATTCTTGCGTGTTTAACTTTTATTTGAATTTTTGTTGACCAACTTTTCCCACTTTTTTTTTCACACGCCTGATCGCCACTTCAACTAGCTCGCAAATGATCACTTGTAAAGATTTTAACAATGTGACTTCGTCAACCAATGCTCACACATATTAATTTCAGCTGAAAAATAACCGTTAGCAAAAATAACAAAAACAAAAGGAAGTATGACCGAAAATATACAATGTTGCCTTTAGGCAACATTTGACATCAAAGGGTTAATGGTTTTGCTATTTTTGCGTAATTCTTAATGAATTTCCTGTAATATCCTATCATACCCAAAAAACTTCTTAACTGTCGTAAGGTTGTAGGGACCGGAAAATTTAAAATTGTCTCCACTTTTTTTGAATCTGTTTTAATAACATTATTTGCAACAATGTATCCCAAAAATTCAACTTCCTCCTGATAAAATTTTGATTTTTCCAATGAGATTTTCATACTCGCATTCTTTAATACCTCTATTATTTTACTCAAGTGTCTTTTGTGTTCCTCCAAACTTTTTGAAAAAATGATAATGTCATCAATATAAACGTGAAAAAACTTTCCTATTTAATTCCTCAAAACATTATCCATTGCTCTTTGAAAAATACTTGGTGCGTTTTTTAATCCAAATGGCATTCTTAAGAATTCATATTTGCCATTATTTACAGAAAAAGCTGTTTTCTCTATGTCGCTTTCCTTAATTAAGATCTGATGGAATCCTGATTCCAGATCAATTGTTGAAAAATATTTTGACCCTCCTAGATTCGAAAGTATAACACTACTATCAGGTATTGGATATTTATCCGCCTTCGTTTCTTCGTTTATTTTTTTATAGTCGATTACCATTCGTAATTTCGGTGTTCCATCCTCATTCGTACCTTTCTTTGGCACAACCCATATTGGTGAATTGTATGGGCTCTTACTTGGCCTTATTATTCCTTCCTTCAACATTTTATCTACTTCCTTGTTCACAAACGAATTGACAGAAAATGGATAGGGATATTGTTTACTCCATATAGGAGTTTCAACAATTGTACATATTTCTGCTTTTATGTCCGTTCGGAAAGGTATACTCATATTTACATTGGAATGTATTCTATTTATTTCACCTTTAATTTCCTCTCTCAAATTTTCGACTTCTTCATTATATATGCCGGTATTCCCTTCGGCTGGCGTCCCAGGACCCCGTCCCGAGTAATTTGTCTCATTTTCATAACTTATTATATTACCGGTAAATTCGTCGGCGGGCGCTTTAGGAATTTTTCTTCCCAAAGTTTTATTCTGTTTTTGATGATTCTCCTGTATTTGGTTTATTCTTTGGTATTTATTAGGTGGCTGTGCCGATTGTTGCACACTTCCGCTTATTGGCCTTTCCTTCCGACTATGTGGACTTGTTGTCCAAAGGATGATTTATACTGTGGTCTACCTGGTGAAATCCTTGCATCAGTTAAAGAAGGATCAACTTCCATTGGAATAGGTTTTTGCTGAAAATGTCTATTTGTATATGGTTGTCTATTCCCATACGTAAAATTATTCGGAACATTATTTTGCGTAGGTCTAAAATTGTTACTCCTTGGGAAACGCAAATTGTTGTTATTATTATTATTGTAATTGTAATTTTTACTAGGGTTGATTTGCCCTTTATTGAATTGTAAAGCAAAGTTCGCTCTTACATTATTTGATTATAATTCCTGTGCCTTGGCCAATGCATTTGGCAAGTCCGTGGGCTCTAACGAAAACAAAACGTTTGACAAATTTCCGTTCAAACCCGTTATGAATACCCTGAGAGCGTTCCTTCTATTTTTCTCATTCATTTCTTTGGTGATTCGATTTCCAGTACCATATGTCATTATCGTTTTATTTACAAGTAACGTCAGTTTCCTATTAACGTCGTTATAGTAGTCGATTATAGTCATATTACCCTGTCGTAATATACTCAACTCTTGTTCGATTATGTGAATGGGGCGCTTATCCGCATAAGCGAAATCCAACCTACTCGATATTGCCTCAAAATTCAAAACCGTGCCATGGTTAGTCAAAACACTATTCGCCTCGTCAGTTACCTTATTTCTTAAAATAGTAAGAGCCGCAAAATACCTCTTACTTTCCCTTAGGTATAAACTCAATGAACTGTTGGCAGCCTCGCGCCAACTTACGTAATTATCTGCTTTACCGCTAAATCCCGGCAAAGATTTTATAACGTCTAGACTTTCTTCACACACTAGACTTTCATCGATTGTTTGCCTCACATACTCTGTCACACTATTTGTATTTACCACGGCTTCGAGCTGCCTCCGCAGCGCTTCTACTGCAGCTGCCACTATCCTAGCCACTAAATCCGTATTTGCCATATTTGCACCACTCGTTGTCATTTTTTTAAAACTTTTAATTAAGTCGTCCAGTTTGGTTTTGTACAGTCCTTTGTCTTATGGGTTCCCCCACACTTCCTACAGTCGTATAATCTTATATAACCCTTCTTTTTATAAAATATATCCTTAACTATGTCCATAAGCTTATCTTAACTTACTTAACTTTTCTGCTTCCTGCTACTCTCAAACCGCCTCCTCGGTTGCTGCTGTCTCCAAATTGCTGCTTCTCCTTATCGTCAAACTGCCTCTTCGGTCGCTGCTTCAGTTGTCTTCAAATTGCTGCTTCTTTTTATCGTTAAGCTGCCTCTTCGGTCGCTGCTTCAGTTGTCTTCAAATTGCTGCTTCTCTTGTCTTCAAATTGCTGCTTCTTTTGTGGTGTTTTTATGCTTTTCTCCGTTTCTTACGGATACTGGCTTTTTCCGAGTGGCCCCAAATCCTGTAACTTTTTTTTTGTCGTTACTTTCCTGGATTTGAGTACTCCACGCGCACTTTCCTTCGCGACGTCCGTACTTTTTGATTCCGGAGCTATAAATCGCACTTCTGTGTGGACGCGTTGTGGCCACAATTATTCCCGACGTTCAACAAACTTCACATCAACTTGTTGCGTCAGGTCCCTGCTCGGGCGCCAATTATAAATTGCTGTTTGCCGGTCGCGAAAACAAAAATAATCAGCCAACTGCCGAAATAAAATACGACCGACTCGCTTGAATTCCAAATCAGAACTAACTCTTTATTTCCATTATTATTCTTAATTCATAGTTACAATTATTGCTTACATTAAAGCATCTCTCAACACTGATGCTAATAGCTTTAGTCAATTAAAGAAAGATTGAATTGCTTATATTAAACATTTGGAATCTAATAGATTCCAAAGAATACGCATCACTTTAAGTGCTCATAAGTGCTCCGCCTTAATTACCACAAACCGCGAATTCTGGCATTAATTGTTTATAAATGGCATTTATCGCTAATGCCATGGGGTGTCATAACTTGCACGGAGCGGCGCGCTGAGTGGACGGACAGATGTACGCATTGGTCTGGCTGTGTGCTTGCACTCCTGCAGGCTCGTGCTTACAACCCGAGCGAAAGATCAACATTTTATGCAGAGTGTTTTTCAACATGAATTATCTGCGATATAATTCTCTTTTGAAGTGGAGGGTGCCTAGGGGCCGTACGAGCGGTAAGTCTGCTAGGCTCTTGCAAAGGCGTCGTGCGCTTTTAGTTACTCGTACATTTTATCTGTGGCGTAATGCAAGCGACTGCATAAATAAAAGGTGGGTGGATGTACAGCCCGGCTCCGAGGTATATCCTTTAGATATGTATGTGTTTACTGGCTGAGTAATAGTGACGACACAAATCATCCATTCATGGTCTCAGCGAATTTGGTGCGTGAGTGGCAACTGACGATGCGGCAGATCAGGGCAAATAACATTGCAACGATTCGACTTTCGTTGGGACACAGCCAGGCCAAAAATCAAAATGAGAAACAATTTTATATTTGTTTTTTATCAACGATTTTCACGGTATTTTGTAGTGCTAGGCTTCAATGCTTACCGTTGCATTTTATTCAAAAAGGTTGTTTGTTACTATTTTAGTATGTAGAGCCGTACAAGTCGACCTACATGTTTCCACTGAACTAAGTCGCAACTACAGTTGTGATGTGCGGCCAGTACGCCTGTTAGTTTAGCATTCGATTTGCTCCGTGCATCCTGCGCCACCAACACTCGGGTATGCCGCGCTCGACAGCGCCCTCTGCTATGCTGCATGCAACTGAGATTACCCGCACTTGAGATTTGACCCTAATTTCCAAGCTGCTGCAGCGCCAGAAATACTCTCAACAACATTTCGTACAACGGCCGCCACGTTCATAACCGCAACTACTGCCGGCAGAGCAACCGCGGCGGCACAGCACGAGCAGCGCAACTCAACCGAACTGCTTGCCACGTACATGCAGCACATTCACACTTACATATACGAGTATCTGCACCGTGCAGTGCGGCGGCAGTTCTGGCCCGGTGGCGCAGAGGCAAGCAACGGAGCATATAGAACGCACTCGCTGGTGCACCAGAGAAAAGGAAGCAGCTCACAACACACAGCACACCAAACCATTAATCTTCGACCACATTCAATAATCATGTTGGATCTCTTTTAAATTATGCCATGATTTTGTGCTGCTGCTGCTGCTCAATCGAAATAACGAACCGACAATTTATGGCCATTTTATGCAACTCAGATGCACAGCAGACAGACAAACACAGACTCGTACATACAACGCACACGAGCGCAATCTGGAGCTCTAATTCAAGCGGAGATCAATTGGAACCAGTGGTGGCACGTACAAGCAGTGACTCAATGCGCGCTGTCGACGTTGGTGGGAAAGGCGATTGCGGCGAGCCGTTTATTATTTATATTCTGTGAATGTACCCGCTTGCAGAGGATGATTAAGTTGCTTATGGGACAAATTGATGATGGCAAATGTGGCAGGATTCTTTCCCTTTATCCGGCATCATTCAATCGGTCGGCGGACAACCATTCTTTAGATGTTGCTACGAGTGTTCATTTCGGCCAATGTGCACACGCATACTACTGTGTCCAAAAAATAAGGTGAAATTTTAATTTAAACTGCGCGCGTCGAAGGATTCGGAGAATTATTTTTTTTTTAGTCAACAGTCAACAAGGAATATTATTTGAACGTTATGCGTCGTTTGCGTAACGCTATCCGCCTAAAAAGGCCGGAATTGTGGAAAGACAATTCTTGGTTTTTACACCACGATAATGCACCATCCCAACTGCACTCGTAATTCGTGATCATTGCGCCAAAAACTCAACCCATATCGTTCCGCAACCACCGTATTCACCTGATCTGGCGCCGTGCGACTTCTGGCTGTTCAGCAAGCTCAAAAGACCGCTCCGGGGACACAGTTTTGATACGATAGAGGAGATTCAAGCCGCAGCGAAGACGGAACTGAAGGCCATCCCGGAAAGTGACTACAATCAGTGTTTCGAAGATTGGAAAATCCGTTGGCATAAGTGCATTGCATCGGGGGGGAGGATTACTTTGAAGGGGATGAAATTGATTTGGAAGAATAAATAAAGAATTTTCACAAACAATGTCACTTTATTTTTTGGACACAGTAGTACATAGATGTGCGGTATTTTGTACTTGTGTGGGCGCGTGGATTACCGTCGCAATTGATTGCACTACACTTTTGGCAGGTTTATTAATGATTGCTTGATACAAACATTTAGTAAAATCGACATTTTACAGAGTTGAAGTATGTTGGCCATGGCTGTCGTCTAAAAGCCCACATTTTGAAAGCTACAAAATTTTAAACGCATACGCATGAGCCGGGCACTAGTTTTAATTCAATAATGAATCCGTCCAGTGCCATTTCGTGTTTATTTTTCTCTTTAGCCGGACAGTCCCTCCAGTTGCTGCCACATCAAATCGGTACCGCTGAGCTGCTGCAACCTTTGGCAGCGAACCTGATTTTGCATGTGATTTGGTGATTATACGTTCCCTAAAGACAGACACTGAATACAAGGCGATGAGCTGCTAAGTGAATTCCCGCTTCAGTGGCCGACAGACAGCCGAATGTGCAAACAAACACAAAAGAGAACGACAAGCAGGCGGCCGGCGAGCAGAGGGTCAAGGCGGAGCCCGGAGCGACTTAGGGAGCAAAAGCCTTAAAGTGCCCCAACGAATAAACGGAACAATGTGTTAACAAAACAAGTGGAAGCGCCAGGAGAGCGCGAGGAGGGAGTGCGGTGCGCCAACCAGCTCTACAGACAGGCCGGCAGACAGACCAAGCGAGCGCGGAACCAGCGCGAGCAACAAGTGCAAAACAAGCAGAACTTCGTTCCGGGATGGCAAACAAAATCAAGCTGAAGACGTCTAAGCAAACGGATTGGTATGCAGAAGTGGTACGAATCGATTGCAAATAAGTTTAACGAAATGGCGAAGACGGCACTACCGCTACGGCAGCAGAGCAGCAGCTCCAACCGGCAGTAAGACGGCAAAAACGCTTGTAGCTGATGACGACGGCTACGGCGATGATGGTAAAGGTAATGATTATATCACCGGCAAAGGCGATGACCATGCAAGGAGGACGGCCATCGACGGGGGCCACTGCACGTTGCATAGCGATGAAAGGCAAATACAAGCAGTTGACTGCTCGTTAAAGCGCGCTGCGCCGATGAGCAGCTGTCGGGCAATGTTGCAGCGCCCGTCAGAAACGATTTCGCCAAAAGAACGGGAAGAATCGCAAATACAAATTCACAAACCAAAATCGAATTACGACTCCGCGGGTAGGACGCCGCTTGCGATTGCCGCTAAACAGTGTAGTGTGACCATCAATGCACATTGCATTGCAGCCGTGCTTTGGCACGTTATGTGCTGTCCACAAAGGTGCAGAGATTGCAATTGTCAGGCTTTGCTTCGTCTCGTTTTACTGGCGAAGATGAATTTATTAAGCAGAGCTGACAAAAAGCTTCACATGGCAGCAGAGTTTCCAAAGCAACTCGAACAAAGAAACAGACAATAAATATGTATTAACAGGTAAATGACGAGGAAACAGTAAAACGCTTTTCACCCAAGAACAGTGGCGGATTGGGGGTTGAAACCCCCCGAAATATTAGAGTCTACTTTAAAACTACATAAGTAAATACAAATTAAAAGGAATTTTTTTTGGGCATTTTATGAATATTAAAGAATTACTTCTTGGAACCCCCCTAAAATATTTTTCTGAATCCGACCCTGCCCAAGAACAATTTACATAACTCAATAAAATATAAAATTTTAATAACAATTTGTATATTCATACGAAAGTATCTGGGGTATAACCAGGAAATAACTAATAACGCCTTTTGAAATCGATCGGATTGACATTTCTGGACTCACATTGAAATTATTGTTTAATTTTAAAAGAGTTAGCAACCCCGATGCTCGCATTCACACACACGTCCCATGAATACAAAACTCATTCATTGCAATGCTTGCAATTCTTCGAATTCCCTTATTGTCTTTGCATTTATTGTTTTCCAATCTGTCTGTCGCTCGTTGTGCAATGTTGCTTCCTCGTATGTATTTTTCAGTTTAGCACTTGTTGGCCGCATCAGTGCCCCGAAGACAGTAGTTGTTTTTGCGCGTAGTTTGTATAATTGTGTGGTTCCTAACTCTGTTTGTCCTCCGTCTGAATATTAAATTTTTTAAATGGAACTATGTATTAGCGCACTTAAGCGCTCCGATTGCTCGAATCAGGAATGTCAACATGGACGTGCATTGCATTTTTCTGTGGAAATCACTCGAGTGATGTAATCACTCAGTGGCCAGCACACCGAAGACAATCTGATCATGCCTTTTTTGTCCATGCACAGCCAATCGTTCTGCGCGGGCAGGACGTTTTTGATACAATTTGGATTCTGGTGCGCGTTTTCTGTTCTGTGGTCTGCTTTCCGCTGTTCGGTTTTGTTTGCGTTTCGTTTTCGTTTTTTTGAGTCGCCATTGACAACGACTTTGTTCAATTAATTGTTGCACAACGGGAGGCAGGTCTGACTCAAAGTCAGACGCCCACACTTTAATTGTCAAAGCCACAATTTTCGGTATCCACAGCTTATAGGAGCGCGCAATCAAATTGGAAGCCAACATTGTGGAAGCAAGCTGTGGGAATTTATTGATGAATAAATATTATACGTTGCGAAGCATGTTAAGAATCATGTTTTCATTGTGTTAGTTGACCCGTCTTCGAAATGCGGCTCTTAAAAATGAAATCTTTCTGCGGTGCGTGTCGAATGCAGCTACTGATCTGCCATGTGCACTATAACTGTAGCAGAGCTACAATTGCAGCAGTTGCTTAAGTCGTGCTACACCACCAACATTGCCGCCCCCTACTGGAGGAGGGTGGAGCAATCAAAGTCCTTTTATGTATTTTACGCAATGGCGTAAATTATGCACACAATAAAAAGAAATTCCAATGTGTCTCATAATTTTTAAAGATTCAATTTGCATAAGTCTCACGCCACACATACACTGACACACACACACCACATCACACCGCACAAGCTAACAGTCGCACACACATCCGATTGCAACTCACGTGCTGACGCGGGAGTAAGCAAATCGGTTGCGTTGTGTACGCGTACGACGTTCCGTCAAATATTGCATGTGCCATGTGGCAGCGAGCTCGTGCGATAAAAACAATTTTTCATTACGTTGCGAAAAATACGAAGTAGTCGCACACAGCCCACCGCGACCAATGATCCAGCCCTCAGAAAACCGTACACGCATTCGCGACGAAAACTCAGCAGAAACAGGAAAAATTATTTTCCACAGTTGAGCGGGCAATGGAAACGACAGGGATGGAGCTGCCATCGGTCCTGTGTGCCAAGGACGATACCGAAAAATGATACATAGAATAATATCCTGAGATGTGCTTATACACTCCTCCTGCTCCCTGCCTTTGCGTACCTGCTGTTTGTGAGTGGGGGAGGGTATTTAAATAGTGGGTGTGATAAAACTCGAGGATTATACCGTATTATGGTATTTATAATTGTGACGCTTATTCATTTCATGCTGCAATAACGCGGCAGTGAGGCATGAGGACTCGGGCCATGGGGCAGCGGGAGGGAACAGAACGAAATGAAATTTCTGCATGCTTTATCTAAACCACACACATGCACAAATTGGAAAATACATCCTCGCACACATTTAAACTCACACTGCTCATCGTAGCGTTGTAAGGTTGCTGTTTAGTGTGTTGCCACCGGTTGGGATTACGATTTATGAGCTCATGCAATGAATTAGCTTCGCTGCGGGCCGGCGCCAAGCTGAAGTAGGCTGACGACGTGCAAATTTTTAATTTGATAAGCAAATAAAAAGGAAACAACGCAGACGAGGCGGAGGGGCGGCAGGGTGACAATTGCGCTCTGCGCAACACTCTGTCGCCCTGGCCGGATAGAGAGGTGCAAAGCTGGGGGAAGCTTAGAGAAAAGCGCAAGCGAGTGATTTTTAAATGCTGTCATTGTCGGAGCACTGATGACAACAATTACTCGCAATGACGCTGCGGCGGAGCCGTGGTGTGGCCCAACAACTCCTCTGCGCTGGGCTAAAATTTAAGTAAAACGAAATGAGCGCCATGAAGTCGCGGCGGCAGCAGTATATGTATGCAATGCATATAACCGATTCATTAAGTGCGGCGACAACGCAACCCAACAACGCGCCACATCGCACCCGGCAGTTGCAATGCTCAACAGACTACGCTTGCGCGCCACCGCATCTGTGTTTCCGCAGTGTGTTGCAGCCGATGCTGTTAATGTTTACGCTGCGCCGATAACGAAGCAGCAGGCGAGCAGGAAGCTGTAAAGGCATTAATTAGGCAGTATCGTCTTTAAAGCGGGTACCATTCAAAGACTAAACTAAAGACCATACTTATATGAAAGTAAAAGCTTTCGATATCTGCCTTCTACGAGCGTAATTTGGAGTTTGACCCCATATGTGATGCGTTTTTTACTGTTATTATATGTAGATATAGGGAGCTTCTAATGGATTCGAGTACTTGAATTTCTCAACAACTCGCACTGCCACCTTGTAAGGCTTTTTTACTTCAAGGGCTTTCAGGTGCCACGTTTTGATACTCAAAAGAGAACAATCTACCACGCAGTTAGGAAGTGTCTTTGCCACTAAATTAAACACGATTGGAATTTTTGGGTTTTCCAATACGCAAACAGTAATACCTACATAGGTGTAGTGATTTATAACACTGCTAAGGAAAAACGTGATAATTTGTTGCGATATTGAAACTTTCCAAGTGCTCATTCGTATCTTCAAATTTATCATCACCCACCCACACAAAAATATGTATAATACAATATATATGTATGTACAGTGCAAGCTCGGTATTCGCGACTACCCATTATCGCGACGGCCCGGTTATCGCGACGGCCCGGTTATCGCGACGGCTTAATTTTTAACATTGCAGGTTCTATAATCGCGACAGTTTACGAAAAACGAGGTTCTATTTTCGCGACTTTTATCTGTTTTTCTAAATATCATTACAATGTCTATAACCAACAAAGGGAAATCCCCGCCTTTTGGTATATTAACCTTTTTGGATTTTTAAGCCGACAACAGCACTATATGAACTACGTGATTCAGCTGTTATTTTAAAAAATTATTTGCCAAAAAATCAACTAAAAATCTCCAACTTCTTTAAAAATGTTTAAAATATAAATATATCAGTTAAAACAATTGTAATTTTAAAAATTTTTCAACAAAATTTTGGGTTCTGTTATCGCGAAAATTCGGTTTTCGCGACATGTCTGGTTTTTAATTAGTCGCGAAAATCGAGCTTGCACTGTATAATATAATATATATATTTGTGTACACATTTAAACACATATGTTTGTTATCTATGCCATATATGTACATACAGTCGTGTCTGGGTATAGTGAACACCTCGATATAGTGAACGCCCAAATTTTTACATGGAGTACTCTAAATAGTGAACAATCGAAAACCTCTAAATAGTTAAAAAAATTGTGCAAGCAATTTCAAGCAAAAAGCTATCGCATGGGCTGAGGACAACAGTACTGATGATGCTGGTATACAAGCACTGCGTAGTCTACGCGAAAAAGCGGTTCAAAAGTCTATTCGCCAATACTTTCAATAAGCATACATTTATGTTTTCCTACTAATTTATTTCAATGATCTCTTGAATTTATATACACAAAGTATATTTTGAGCAAATAAAACGAGTTTTTAAACAAAAATTGTAACCTTGATATAGTGAACAACCTCAATACTGTGAACAGGCCTTGCAATAATTAGTTCACTATATCCAGACACGACTGTATAATCAAAACAAGAACATACAACAGTTTACGAGAGCAGAAGTGCGAGTTCATAAAACTTTCATTTTTAATTTGACATTAACCCCCGACACGACGCCCGCTCACTCTATCTTTTTTGGCGAAAACGAAAACGACGCACAGCACCGCCAATAACAATCACAATAACCATAACAAAGCAAACAGCAACCACGCCGGCGACAACAACAGCAATAAAAGCGGCAAGCAAACTTTTCGGAAAAATGTGCTCGCAACTTTTTGGCATTTGTGCGGCATGCGAAAATGAAAATTAATCCGATTAAATCTGTCACTAATTAGGGTAACGCCGGGAGTTCGTTTCACACTTGCTCGCCTGCCCGCTCAACCGCTCACCTTCCGCGACCGCCGACGCGACAATATGAGCATCCAAGCAGTCGCGTTCTCCCATGTGTATTTAACAGTCGACAAAAGCTAATTGTTAACTAGTAAAAAAAAGACGGACCAAAAATTTTGCGGCTGGCAGCAACACGACATGACTGCGCCGTTCATTAACACACGCAGAATGTGTGTTTAACACACAATACGCCAGTAATTCGAAAATTGGTTTAGGATATAATTTTAAGCTGCGCAGCAATCCAGAAAGCGTGAATGAAAAAACTACTCACCAAAACGCAAAAAATGCATTAACGCTTCACTGAAGGATCATTCGAAAGAAAAAAAACACACAAAATTCAATATTCAGTCTCCTTTTCAATAGTTGGATAGTTGAAACCCGAACACGGAACCACCCAGATGTAAAATTATTATTGGTGTTGAGTTACGGGCAGACCAAGAAGAGTGTTTCTTCCATTTCTGGCGTTCTCCTATCGTGCAGAAGAGGCTTAGTATTAGTTTCAAATATGGAAGGCGCAGACAGACGTGGGCGCAAACCGAATACGGGACAGACAGCCAGACAGTCAGACCCGTCGGTGTAGATATGTGCTAACGAGTAGCACAGCACTACACGTATAGTGCACTGTTCCGTCATTCAGATCTCTTTCCTTTCGTCTTCCTTATCCTTTTAACCGCAAATCCAATTCCCAGACAGAGTTCATGTTAATTGGGTTGTCGCTATTCAATTCCATTGTTGCTAGTCCAATTCAAATGGTAGGCATTTCTTTCGTTTTGCTGCGCTGTCGACAGATTATTCATCATTATCAGTGGATCAGACATGTGGGATATGCGCATTAGACATATGTTAAGGTGGCGACAACAAATGCATATTCATCATTGAAATACATACCCTTAAAATTGAAAGGACGTATCTCACATTTTCAATATTTTACAGGACAAAAACACTTAATAACTTTTTAAAATTGTATGTAGTAACTAATTGTTTAATGCAAACTGCAATAAAATCTTCAACATATTTAGCATTGAAAACCATATTAATTTTCTTTAGTTTCATGGAAGTTATATAAGATAGAACTTTTCGCATCAAGTTTTATTGGAAAAACACTACTTACAATAAGATTCAAGATTTCAAGCTCAGGGTGCAAGCTGCAAGTAATATAAAACACATATTTAAACGTTGTTGAAATTTGTTCACACAGAGAAATCCGGAGTGAAAGGGTTTTAATTTCAACTATGTATTGTTAATAACAAGTGATTGATCGATTAGGTCTCAACGTAAAAGTTGAAGTGATAACTAACGAATACAAAATATTGTAAAATTGTGTAACAACAAATATATAATCAAGTTGGTCACTCCCGATCCCCCATGGGTTTTTAATAAGCTGCCTAACAGGTGCGAAAATGTCCGCTTGATATACGTTTTCTCACATAACAGATTAAATCGGTCTTTGGGCACAAATCCTTCACTGTTTGAAGCCTTTATTAATCTTCCCATTTCCATCTGGCGGTGTATTTAATTTTGTAGATTGCCTGCGCAGGTTTTAGAGTGATTATTCCAGTCCACTAAGCATTCAATTTGGATTTACGTCTTCGCGTCTAAATTGTAAATCAATACTAATTTCGTCCACTCACTACCCCTCCAGATTAATCTTTATTTGCTTTTGACATGCTTGCTTCTTTTTCCCCCTCGCCGAGACCACTTCTTTGGAACTTCATTGAGTGCTATGTGCAACGGGTAGGTCGCCGAATTGTCAACCACCGCTATGTGGTGGGTGGTATTTACAACATCGGTGCTAATGGAAAGCAAATCACCAGAAGCCAGACGCTTGCAATTCAACACCAGCCCACATGCGCAGGACAACCACGGCTTCGCACACATCGGACGCGATGTACACTTAATCCCCAAATACTATTCGTATGCGTCGATGTGCCACCTATGCGTGCATGTCTGTGCAGACAATAGAGTGTCGGAATACGGTCTGAGCTCAGCACCTTTTCAATTGAAGCAGGGCCGCCTGCCCTCCGACATCCTACAGAAGGAGCAGGCAGCGCGCGTGTGGTCAAGTTAGACGGGCCATCAAAACACACCCCGCACACACAGAAACGCCAGCGTATTGCATAAACAAATAATCGCAACCCGTGCCAGGCAGCATGCTCGAGAGGAAGATTTTATGGGCGGACGTGCTAAACCAAACATATGTTCAACTTCATGTCAAGCAAATAATTTTCAAATTTATTACCAATTTGCGTCGAACTCTTGAAATTGGAAATCAGCAGCCGCATAGTGCTGGCTAACACGGCTCGATTCGTTTTTCACTTTAGCGTAATTTATGAGCTGTGCATTTCGTGCATTTCGTGAAGTGAGGTAAACAAATGAAGGAAGCGTTGTGCAGACTTGCTGCATAGCAGTGCCACTTGTGTCAAGCCAGCATCTTTGCACAAATCGCGCACCACGTCTGTTTACGGGGCCGCTCGTTAGGTCAATTCTTTAAGCTGCGTAGCGCAATTGTTACGTTCACGGCTGCTAGCTTCGCTGTCATGGCGCCGTCGATGTAATTCCGTGAACTGAGAAAACGCCAAAACGCCGCATAGCACCGGCGACGGATGTCTGCTGGGCTAAATGCGGGTGAGTTGTGCCGCAATTGTCTCAATTTTCAGCCGAGCCCCTTTCAACTTCTTTTCTTAGATCGAGATGTGTAAGTCTGTGCGGCATTTAGTGAAATGCGACGTGTCGAATTGCAATTGAACGATCGAATTACAAGAAATTCTTCGCTCATTGTTCCGTATGTAATTGTCGAATTTGTAAAAAATGTTGACACATTTAATTCATGCTTTGTAAATTCCGCACTACCTATAGCTATATTTGAAGTATTGAAGAAAATGTGCCAGATTAACACTAGGAACGAAAGCAATAAGTAGAATAAATTAAAATAATTACAAGCTGATGGTATAAGAAAAATTACCCATGTCGCAAAAATTGACAAAGTTAAGCCCATTTCTGAAAAGCTGTGGAGTTCAACAACAAAATGAGCTATAATTCAAGTTACTTCTTCTTCCCTTCTTCTGCCCTTGTGATTTAGAAACTGCAGCCGTTTAAATGAATTTGAAAAAATGATTTTGAAAAAGTCAACTTTTTTAAAGCCACACTTCAACTGATTCATGTAGCTTCAAAGTTGATGTTAAAAAATACGCATTCGTTCCAAGTTTGTGGGTAATTCTTTATGCTGAATGAAAAATCAAATAAAAATATATTTTATGTACTTATGTACGCAAAAATTGACAAAGTTAAGCCCATTTCTGAAAAGCTGTGGAGTTCAACAACAAAATGAGCTATAATTCAAGTTACTTCTTCTTCCCTTCTTCTGCCCTTGTGATTTAGAAACTGCAGCCGTTTAAATGAATTTGAAAAAATGATTTTGAAAAAGTCAACTTTTTTAAAGCCACACTTCAACTGCGATTTCATCGGGCTGTGGACGACGTTTGGCCCATATTTGGAAAGCTGCAAAATTAGCAATTTTTTACTACCTTAGCCATACGGGCATAGAAATTAGGGCTTCCGCCTTAGACTTTGATCGACCACTTTATAATCGCAGATTTCCTGCCAAGGATTTCTTTTCTACGTCATTAAATTGATTTGAATATCGACTTTTTTGTTTTGAATTCAGTAATCTACTCTGATAACTCAGTTTGTTAGTCTCCAATGAAACACATTAGGTGTGTTCAATATTAAATAGTTTTTGATAAGTTACAAGTTTTTAATGGCAAAGCATTCACGAGATCAAAAAACTTGCAAGAGAGAGCAGAAACAAAACATCAGAAACAAAAAGTTTCTGCCGGTAAAATGTTTACTCATGAAACAAAAGTATCAGATGTCAAATTGTCACATAAACAAAACAAATTTGTTAATTTAAAATATATATGTAAGCGAAAAAATGAACATTGGCGACATTTTGGTAAATTTAAGTATTTGCAATTTCGTCCGGCTAAATATTTTATGAGGACAATCGAACGGCAAACAAGCGACGAGACCAATCGAAGAACAATTGTTAATGCTTTTATTTTCACAATTGTATAATTTTCGTTCAAGTTAGCTGTCAAATAAGTCAATTCCCTACAAACAATTTCTCGATATACATTTTTAGCGACTAATTCTCGAAATAATCGCGATAATGCTTGAATTTTTTGCCTTGAAGATTTTGAATATTTTCAAGTCAAATTAAATATTTTTTTGTCAATCGAAAAATTGTGATTTCGTGCACGTGCGCGCATTTCAAACGAAGTTTACGTGTACTTATAATCGTTATTTGATTTGAATAATGGACCGGCCATGCGACAGTACCGCAAAATATGCGTTTTATTTCAATTTTCAGAAAGAAAATAAGTTTTCGTAATACCATGAGAACAAGAAAAATTACGCTGTCGAAATGATATCGAAATTTTCAAAATTTTCGACATCGTTACGATACCTCGGATAAGATAATTTCAATACCGCAACGATATCGAGATTTTCGAAGTTCTCGACATCGTTACTATAGTGTAATTTTTCTCGTTCTCGATATATTTTTAGACACTTTAGCAATACTCGAAAACGAGAAAAATTCTCGCTTTAACGATATCGTTTCTATATCGTTTCGATATCGTTTGGTTTGCTGGGTAATTATCAAGTAAGCGATAATTTGTACTGGTTTTCTGTGCATTTCTGAGATCATTTCTCTCAAATTCTTTCTTACGCTCTTCTGCAAGTTATTACTGGGAAAATTCGTGAACAAACCCATTTTTTGTTTTGTAGCAGTTTTTCCAAATACCGAACCCTGACAAGTTCGAGCTACTCGTGAGTATGTAAATGCTTAAAATTATTTTCTTAATTTTATTTTTTTAAATTATTAGGGTTGGCAATGGCCAACATGCAACAGAAAATAGCAATCGTACCAACACAAAGCAAGCCATGCTCCAAGATAAAATTGTGCACCCAGTCGCCAGGCACACATCCGCACCGATGTTCCTTACGTGGAGCACACATCCTTCGCCCATTCATCATAACAGCAACTTCGCACGTACGTTTGAGCTGCCGCTGCCCGCTGCACAATATCAAACAATTTAATTTACGCAACTTTTGCATGAAACTCCGTTGTCTTTCGCTCCCGGAGCTTGCAGCTTGCAGTTGCGCAGCCAGCAAAATGCCGAATGACAAAAAGCTGCCGCATGCAGCATGCAATAAAATGCCGCAAGAAACTACATCATAATTCATTATGCTGCTGCCATTGCCGACGTCGGCCCACCTCACTTAATGTTGCTGCCGTTTCGATTGGTGCTGCGGCCGTCGCACAGTGTCGCGAGTGTGGCCAAAAATGCTAAAAATCAGTGTTACAAAGTGACTAAAATGAATATGACAGTCGACAGATAATATCTCAACTAAGAAAAATCCGTTTTCCGATCTTCAATATCCGTCTCCGTTTCATTTTTATGTAGCTTCAAAGTTGATGTTAAAAAATACGCATTCGTCCCAAGTTTGTGGGTAATTCTTTATGCTGAATGAAAAATCAAATAAAAATATATTTTATGTACTAATATAGTCGTCATATACAAAATAAAACGTTGGAATTTTTCCTGTATGGCAGCACTATTTATTGGTTTGTGCTTTGAAATAACTGTGAAATCTCGTTACATTAAACAATTACGTTTTTCGGTTTGCTTCTAACAAAGAACCAAAAGTTTGGTGGAAAAAAGTTTAAAAAACGCCAAAAAACACTTTTTTAGTTCCAACCCTAAAGTACTAAAAAAAGGATGTATTAACATAATCCGTAGTAATTTTTTGGTTATAAGTGCTTATTTTGTTATTATTCGCATTTTTACAGTGACACCTCCACTAAAATTACGTGAATGTGGCGTAAAGCTGAATCCAGAAAGCGGTCAATAAAACTTGATTTTCTTATAAATTTACTTAAATATAAGACGGGCGTTGATGGTAATCATGGACAAAAGCAAAGTTTGCGTCCCCACCTAAACATTTACTTTTTGTAGTTACACCTTCAGTCAACAATTGTGATTTTTTCGAAGTATGGCTTCCGACGCACAATTAAAGTAGCGGCAAAGCAGCTGCTGCAATGATGAGCTATCTAAAGGACAAGGTTGGCACATTGTTGGTATCATCAAAAGTAGGCAGAATGCCACGCCCACTTTAAAAATCTAAACATTTATACCAAAATATGGTATCACAAGCTGAAAAAATTAATACACGAATTCATAAAGGAAAAGTTTTGGACACTTAGTAAATATGCTCCAGCTGCCACGCCCACTTTTAAAGTTTTAGAACGCTTACCAATTAAAAACACATCGTAGAACGAGTATCGTAAACAGCCTTCTAACAATACAGGTTTAGTTTTAGTGAAATACGAATATTGAATATTTGAAAGTGGGCGTGGCAGAGCGCCCATTTTTAGTGTGAGCATTTAAGTCGTTATTTTAAGCTCAAATACAAAATTTTATAATGCTATCACTAATATTAAGCAAATTATTTCAATATTACAGTTCCTTTCGTATGGGAGGTGGGCGTGGCAGTAATCCAATTTCAATGATTTTTTGTAAATTTCTTAATTTCGACCACAAAAATAATATCACCAAGTTTCATCGAGACAACGCTAAGTATTTTTGGCCACGGCTTATATGGGATCGCGACACTGTGCGTCGTTGCTCGCTATCAGCAACACAAACTTTTGTCTACACAAACAACTCACACACTCGCACATGCTGCCAGCAGGCCCATGAGTGAGTGCTAAGTGAATTGTGAAAATAAAACGGTTGCATAGAATGTACGTACCGCTTTGCAACTTTATCTAAATTGCCAAAAACAACTTTAACAAAAACAACAGCAGCGATAAAAAATATAAATAAGCAACAGAATAAGGTAAAAGCAGCAAAAGTGGACGGCTGGCCGGCGACGAAAACAGCAGCGACGCAGAAATATTTCACAATTTGCAAATGGCCATGAAGACGCACACAGGCTGGCGGTCTGGCGAGCCGACAGACAGACGCACGTTCCATATACCACAAGTCCGCATGTACCAAAAAGTAATAAAGCGACCGTTAGCGCAAGTGCCGTTAGTGCTGGCATGTTGCGCGACAATACAGCGACTTGGACGGCGGCATAAGGCAGGACGAGCTGCAGCAAGAGCTAGAACTGAGGCTGGCCAGAGGAGAAGCCCTGAAGAATTTTCACCTATGCAAATTACACTCAGGCAACTCATTTGGGGGGAAAATACCTGCAACACTATAAAAACGGCTGGAAACTGGAGAGGGAAGGCGACTGAACTGCGTGCGTACCGCCATATGCGGCGAGTACGTTTTCGACGATCAGAATTGGGCGGCAACTGCTGCTGCTAACACCCAACGAACGGTAGTTGCCGTAGTTAAATGAAGAAGACACAATTTTTCGAATACTCTGTAATGTTGGACTGTGCGGCAGCCACCCGGGACGTGGCAATTTATAGCACCAACAATGGCTGCAGAAACGTAACAAAAAATTCCTTTTCTTGGGTACAACTACGGCGCAGCGCGGCGATCACTTAAATCACGTTGACATAAAACAGCAACATTTAACAAATTTCCAAGCCACTGCCCCGCTTCACAAGTGACGCAACGCCGCACAGTGTCGCGAGTGGGGACAAAAATCAAAAAAATGAATGTCGTAAATGTAGAAAAATAAGTTTGTAGTACAAAAGTAAATACTTAATTTACTAAAATGTGAAAACGAATTTTAAAAATATCAATTTATATACCGATGGCAGGCCACCAAACTTGCACTTTGTGAAGGTTGGTGACTTGGGTAGAAATTATTGCACTTTGTTGAATGTAAGTTCGAGGCCTCTTATTGAAAAATTTCCCATGGAACCTTATGTTAAGTAAATATATTCTATAAATATATTATTTTTGCAACTTTGTGGAAGCTTTCCCTCTTTTGTTTTGCTTTCCATATTCCTTGTACCGCTACTTGAAGAAACGTCAATTCGTAGGAATAAAAGTGCAGTGTCATCAAACTTTAGGTAAACTTTAAAAAAAACTACTTCTTACTACTTCGAGATTTTACAGTTTGATATAGCTGAAAGTATGTATTAATAGAAACCATGGACTTTAGCTGCACAAACTTGCACGTTTTTAAGAAATTCAACATTTTCAGTGACGTATGCAGTCAAAATAGGGTCCTTTTTGCAGCATGGCAGGAAAACATATCGACCACTGTTGCGCTTCGATTGAGCTATAAATTTTTGTTTGTAATAATATGCAAACACCACTTGATTTAGAAAAATTACAAAAAAAAGGTAGATTCGATGAAAGGCTTCGGTAATACTGGGTGGCTTGCCATCGAATTAAGGCAACTTTCGAAAAGAAGCAAAACTTGTTAATGCCTGCAGAAGCAATTATATCAGTTAATAGGAAAATTAAAGGTAAACATGAAAACCGAAACTCCAATATAATGCAATATTTAAAAAAATTTAATTTAAAATTTTGTCAAAAATAGATGTAGAGGGTTTAATTTGAATAATTCATCACCGGAAACCGATTGTCCTAGCAGTACAGATTAACAAACTGTAATTTTTAATGGAAATACATATATACTCTACTGAGTTTAATAAGAGGTGTTATTATTTTTTATTATTTATTTTTCTCTTATTTTTTATTTACTAAATTACTTACTTACAAATTACTTAGTTTCCTTTTCCTTTCCTTTTTTATGACAAGCGTATTTGTAGGTTGATTTTTGATATATACCTTTATATTGATGATATGAGTTGCTGTACTAAATTTCATCAATATATCTTATATAGTTTCCGAGATACTGTCAACTTAGTATTTGATTTGTATGGGAGGTGGGCGTGTCCGTAACGCGATTGAAGTAATTTTTGGCGTATTAACTTCTCTTTATAACAAAATCATTAGTACAAAATTTTATTGTCGTACGACTATTCCTTCTACTTTTGTCCCTCGCTACTATGGACTCGCGACACTGTGCGCCGCTCCAAACGAACGCTGCTTAGCAATTTTTTCGCGTTTCTCTGTTCAACTTTCGGTCTGTTCTTGCTGTATGGAAAAATATGCGCAACTTTTATTGAAATTTATTGTAAATCCTTTTTTATAATTGCGAAAGGTACATGCCGGTGGAGAAAGTGCGCCAAATTGTTTACTACTCGTACCTATACTAAAGATTTTAATTTTATAATTACGTCCTTTACTACCCGCGATATGTTTGGTACATATAATAAATATTTTTTCCCAATAAATATATTCATTTCAAATATCTCGCAGTTCTTTCACACCATGGCGACAATCATGATGGTGTCTATTGTAATTAAAAACAATTATGAGCCTCATTAAGGCAGCGGAGTGCGTGAAGGTGGCGCGGAGTGACAAAGGGCATCCCCAGCACGCCCGCTTACGCGGCGTCTCATTCATTGCCGCCAATGGTGACAGCACGCCAAAGAAAACAAACAACAGACGAAATTGTACGGAAAATTCACACGCCATAATCCGCATAATTCCTCCTATCCCCCATGCAGTGAACCGCAGAAGAACTTAAGCTATAGTCGAAATAATTCCATGGCCTCCATCTTCATGGACCAACTCCTACGCAGCAGATTCACACAATTAAATTTTGACAGTCGCAAGTGCTGCAAATGAAAATGGTAAACGGAAAATTGAACAGAAACTTTCCGATGCACTCGAGAGTCGTTGCTGCGCGCAGAAGAAATAGCCTCGTCGCTGCTGCATCGGAATATTCATTCATATTAGCCCCTGCTGCCGCCCTCGTTGCCGCTGTTTCGAAATTAGTCGAAACAATAATAATTATAGAGACAATTTAGCATTATTTAGGCAAGCAGCAAGCTAGAGAAAATAACTGAGAGGGGAACGCGTCGCGTCGAATGCCAAGATATGCATCGGCGACCGCCGTGCCAGCGCCACATATAATTGGGTTAATGTGATTATCACTCGAAAAGCACGGCAGCATTGCCGAATACCCAGCGCTGCGTTTTCTCAAATCAGATGCCCGCCCCTGCACTGCGCTCGTTGTTGTGCTGCTGTTGTTGGTGGTATGTATTTCAAATTCCATTGCTGACATTTTTTATTTATTGTGCCTCAGTGGCGGATATAGAATTTCATTTGGGGGCTACGTCCCAACTTTTGAGCCCAATGCCATTTGAAGCCAGTTTGAAGCCAGTTTGAACCCCCAAAATCCCCCTTGCATGCGCATACATCTCAACTCGCAACTCTGCGTTCTTCAGCCGTTGAAAATGGAAAATGTATCTCTTGCCAAATCAATCAAACTGAAATTGTCGCCTACCAGCGGGGTCAACGGTCGCTTGCAACATGCCGACGCTGTTGACACAAAGATTGAAGATTGAATATCGTAGAGCGCAGTCTGTCGTCTGTGACGCGTTCTCAATCACGCGAGATGAAAAATTGAACGACTGCCTCTAGTGATCGAAACCGAAGTGCATGTCATGCATCATGTAATGCCGCCGACAGGATTAAATCTCAGTTTAGTTCTAATTTTGTGCAGTATTCTCCGCAGAAGGACAAATCGAAACAGTCAAATATTTCCACGTTGTACGAATAAGGAAACAGCCTGCACGCACGAGACTCGGAAGACGCAAGTTCGCTAAGCTCTCTACGCGAAAAGCACTCATGATATTTGTCAGCCAACACTGTCACTCGCAACACTGCTCCAACCGCTCTGGCTGGATACTACAAAATTGAAAATAAATTTAGTTGACAGCAGCAATTGAGATCGGCCAGCTTGAGAAGTTCGAAACGTTCTTTCTCGTCTTGAACGACATGCCGGTCGGCCGCAAGATCCACAGTGTCGACGGCGCAACGAAACGTTTTAATGTTCCGACATAATTTTCCTGTCATGCTCAATATACAATATAAAATTCGTATTTCTCGCCAGATAGTGGCTGCACGCGAACGATCGGGCAAACTGTTTGTCTTGGCATAGGCAGTAATTCATTGCTGGCGAACGTTCTGTCGCGTAGCGAAGATAAAGTTTATGCACCTCAAATAAGCAATGTCACAGAACCATTTATATACATACATATATGTATGTATGTATACAAATTGGCATGCCGGCGATGTGGCCGCGGCAATTTTTAAATAAAGATACGTATGCATGTTCAGCCGTATGGCATTAGATATCTAACACGAAAACGTTTATCGTTTCAAAGTACTTCTTGAATAAAGCGGAATTAACATCGTGAATTGCTCTTGGCGACATTCGTGTTGTTAGATTTCAAACTATAGTCTATAGTTTTTGCTTCAGTGTTCGAAGAGTTTTGTGTTGTACGAAAAGTGTTATCCGTACTTGAGTACTTGTGAAATGCTTCAATTGGAACTTCAGTATTGCTTTTATTTCACTCCTTCCAAACGCAATCTCCTGCATATTCATAGCAGTATTTTTAAGTATTCATAGAAAATTTGAAATGTCTTTTTGGACATTTGATCCAAAGCGATTGAAAAGCTGGCAATCTTTGTCTACAATCACCAATAGCGAAGCTCTTAATGGTGTGAATACTTCAGCAACATATTTCGGTAGCTCGCATCGCTGCATTGATATTAATTACACAAATGTTCTTGCTCCCCTTGAAAGCCAATAAACAGCAGGCAACCAGTTAACACTTTCACGAGAATTGGAAAAGTTACCCGCGCACACAGCGTTCGTGCGAGTAAGAATATTTAATAATTTCAGAAAATCGCAACCAAAAACAAATTCAAGTTTCAAGATGCACTTGAAAGTTTGCAAATTTTGCATCACCATCGCCATCATCGTAGTAATTATAGCACCGATGATCATTGTCGTCATAATTAATTGAAAAATACTTATAAGCCACTTAGGAAAAGATCGTTTTTCCGTCTCTACGAAACTTTGTGCGCAACTAATTTGCATAAACACTCTTGGGCTGCGGTCCCCTTTCGATGGGTACCGGTTACTGGAAAATTTACACAGTGAATGACACACGTAGGTGCAAGGCTTTCCACATCGCCCTCGGCGCAACCTGCCACCCACCACCAGCCACCTTAGCACATAGACGCACTCAGATCTGAAATTAAAAATGTTAAATCACAACGATTTCTTACACTCCCGCCGAGTGGGCGAGCGCAAGGGCCGCGGGGAACCGAGAAGAAAAAGTGGAATCTTAATTAAAAAGTTAATTTGAATATTCACAGGCGTCAGGCATCAGCAACGCAACTGAACGGCACTGAGTGGATAGGCGAACGGCACGAGAACGACAAAAGGGCGCTTGGCATATGGCACCGAATGGAACTCCGTCATTTGGACGCACGGTGTTGCGGTGCTGGCAGGCACTCAACCACACGCTTCACTGATTGTTCTTGATGTTGTTTGTTTGCTGGGTTGTTCGCTTACTCGTTCGTTTGTTTGTTTATCGTGCCCGAGTGGCAACTTAATTTTAAAAACATTTTCGTGTAAATACACCAAAGTGCCAAATACCACACCGCCACCGCCGATGTGGATGTGGATGCGGAAGCGGAAGCGAGTTCACAAAGCTCCCTTGCACGACCCAGCCGTCTGTCCACGCGCGTTCCAGAGGTGCCATTTAACTGGGTCTTTATTGTTGTAGTTGTAGTAGGGTCTGTTGTCGCTGTTGTCGGCGTCAAACGATTTCTATGCAAATTTGTTGACAATACGACTTGCAAATGAGTCGTAACAAAAGTTATACACATCCTCCCCCCACCACCACCGTCAACGCTTGTATCGCTTCGCTGGCAAAATCCACAGCATCCATTGCAAGTGGCGCGTATCGCTGCAAAAGCATTAATTATACAATTCAAAGCAGAGAAGGTGCAAACGCGAGCATGCAGTCAGCATGGGATAGTCAGGAGGGTGGGATAGCGCCACCGATAAGCCGTCAACAGCATTAACGCCAGCATAGTTTCAGCGTTTTTGCTGATGGAATTGGTGTGTACTCGCTCCGATTTTCAGCATGCGTTTATCTGCCTCCATGTCCGTCCGCAGCATCGGCAGGTTATTCGCGTTCAGCGTATTGTAGCGAAATGCTAAATGAATGCGAATGAATGCAGCCCCAGCTTACAGTGCATAATCTGGTGTTTTAATTCTAAATCACTCGCGTCGAAATTAAGATCACAAGCTTTCCTGCAGTCAACGCTCCCTTCTTGCAAACTCCTTTAAAGAGCAGAGGTCCTGGCCACGTTGCTTGGTTGGTAATTAACGTATATTGTATTTATCTATCCTCGCATCACCCAATCTAATACACCACGAAGCCGTGGACCCAGTGCAAGATCAGATTTTCCTTTGCCTACTCAATCATAAAAATGTTTTAGTTCTTGTAAAAATTTGTCGAACGGCAACTGATAAAATTTGATTGACTGATAGTAAGCTCATCTAAACATATTTTTTAGCTCTAGAATCTAATCCCACTTTTCCTACATCCTTGTACTGTCTTTCTTCACAGCCAGCTGGTCATAAATTCGTTCCAAGCATCTCTGTCCTATTACATGCTATAATAAAAATCCTGATGTCAAAGTCAATGACTTGATGCAATTACTGCATTCACTGCACACCATATTATTTCGTGTACTTTTCTCTGAGTGATCCAGCGTCCAATCTGTGTCAATCTGTAACTGTATCTACTTAACTTAACATGAAGTGCAGCCAGTATCTTTGCATTAGCGCCAATGCTATGTATGTAGTATTGGTCCCTTTATCAGCAGTGGAGTATAGTGTGGTGTGGGACATTAAACGCTTTAATCTCCGCAAACTCAATATCTCAATTGTTGTGGTAAACAACACAATAATGACATATTGATACCTTTGTTAACTGCTCTGAACACCGAGCAGACTTCCTAATGAGGCGTGCCATTGTTTGGATTCGCCTTGCCCGTCTCTGATAGGTGACTGCCACAACAGCGCGTATGCCGGCCGCGCATTCAATGTGTCCCCAATTCGTTCCGTTTCGAATTGATCTGTTATGCGTTTTCGAGTATACATTTCGACGGTCACGGACGCTCATAACATACATTTGCAGCATGTCATGATTAACAACGCTTTTAGTTTTGGTCGTTTAGCGCGGCGCACAGTGTCGCGAGTAGGGACAAAAATCAAAAAAATGAATGTCGCAAATGTAGAAATATAAGTTTGTAGTACTGAAGTAAATACCTCAATTTACTAAAATGTGAAAACGAATTTTAAAAATATCAATTTATATACCGATGGCAGGCCACCAAACTTGCACTTTGTGAAGGTTGGTGGCTTGGGTAGAAATTATTGAAATTTGTTGAATGTAAGTTCGAGGACTTTTATTGAAAAATTTCCCATAGAACCTTATGTTAAGTACATATATTCTATAAATATATTATTTTTGCAACTCTGGAGAAGCTTTCCCTCTTTTATTTTTCTTTCCATATTCATTGTACCGCTACTTGAAGAAACGTCAATTCGTAGGAATAAAAGTGCAGTGTCATCAAACTTTAGATAAGCTTTTAAAAACAACTACTTCTTACTACTTCGAGATTTTACAGTGTGATATAGCTGAAAGTATGTATTAATAGAAACCATGGACTTTAGCTGCACAAACTTGCACGTTTTCAAGAAATTCAACATTTTCATTGACGTATGCAGTCAAAAATAGGGACCTTTTTTGCAGCATGGTTGGCAGGAAAACGTAGCGACCACTGCTGCGCTTCGCTTAAGCTATTAATTTTTGTTTGTAATAATATGCAAACACCACTTGATTTAAAAAAATTACAAAAAAAAAGGTAGATTCGATGGAAGGTTCGGTAATTCGGCTTGCCATCGAATTAAGGCAACTTTCGAAAAGAAGAAAAACTTGTTAATGCCTGTAGAACCAATTATATCAGTTAATAGGAAAATTAAAGGTAAACATGAAAAACGAAACTCTGATATAATGCAATATTAAAAAAAATTTAATTTAAAATTTTGTCGAAAATAGATGTAGAGGGTTTAATTTGAATAATTCATCATCGGAAACCGATTATCCTAGCAGTACAGATTAACAAATTGTAATTTTTAATGAAAATATATGCTTTACTGAATTTAATAAAAGGTATTATTATTTTCTATTTGGGTTTGAAATTACTTAGGATACTTGATGATATGAGTGGCTGTACCAAATTTCATCAATATATCTTTTATAGTTTTCGAGATACTGTCACCTTAGTATTTGGTTTGTATGGGAGGTGGGCGTGTCCGTAAGGCGATTGAAGTAATTTTTGGCGTATTAACTTCTCTTTATAACAAAATCATATGTACAAAATTGGATTGTCGTACGACTATTCCTTCTATTTTTGTCCCTCGCTACTATGGACTCGCGACACTGTGCAGCGTCTAGTGGTGCTGGCGATTCAAAACAAATGCCTTTTGCACTTTCGAGCGCGGTTTATTGCTGTAGACAATCGATCATTACCATCATTTTTCGGGAAAAATCAGAGCGAAGTGGGGGATCATCTGCAGTCCGTCTGCGCGTTACAAACGCATAGAAAATCGGGAATTTAAGTATTTAAAGTGGTTAAATGTGGTTCATATTCGGATTCGGAATCACGTACAGTGATTAGTGTATCAGCTAAAGCGTTATAAGCTCAAGTCCTAGTCCTTCATTCGGCGGGGTCTGGCCAGCTAAAGCTCCGAAAATAAAACAAGTGCCACTGAGGCCACTTTTCTAAAAAAAAATAATAATTTCTCTGTTTTCCCAAAACCAAATTAAATACGCTGAAAGTCGTCAGTTGGTTATTAAGTCGTCTTCTCTTCGTATTCGCAGCGTAATGTTTTGATGCAAATTTTATTACAATCACACCTCCCAAGTTGCTGTTAGTTTATTGCCTGTACTGAACTCCGCGCAAGAGACGTGTCGCCACAGGCGACATGGAAAGTAAAATGCTGCTGCAGCGCTCACAAGCTGGGAGAATACAGCAATAAAGCCGCGTGTACGCGAGCGAATACCAAATTAATGTGTTTGCGTATTTGCAGTGCTTGGGCTTACGTCTTGCCACCAACGGTTGCACAAAGCGGGAACAGACGCACTGCAACGCGTCATTAATCTTGCCATTAAGTAATCGCGCGTCAAATGCGGCGCCGCTGCCACGGACAACCGCAGCAACGACAACGGCAGCAGCATCGGTAATGACACCAACCGCCGTGTTGAAGCAGACGCCAACGACAGCGCCGAAGCATTTTACGCGTTTCACGTGGCAGTCACGCAAACACGCACTTTCCCATCGTCGCGTAAACTTTTCCGCCGCTAAACCGGATAAAGTGTTCGAGTGAGAAACCCCCACTCGCGTGCATTAACTCGCTCTCCGAGTTCTCATAATTTTATGCACATCCTGACAGCTTGCGCTCAGTGGCCGCTTTAATTCAAAAGTGACAATAAATGGAATCTATAAATAAATAATAACTTGGAAAACGACTGCGGATCGACGTAGAAAAAGGAAAATATTGAAAATGTAATTGTATGCCATGGACTCGGCGCGTGGTCGCAACACGTGGCCGTGAGCAGTGGGAAGAGCAAACGAAAGTGGGAAAAGTCAGCGACGGCTGGGCGCACATCAGTGCCGCTGCAGTCGTGGCCGTCCTGCTTAATCGACCAGAATTCCAGATGCAAGCCAAATAGCGCACGGGGATGGCAAACAAATAAACAAACAAGCAAGTACAGCAACACCAATAACAACAATGAATGACGAGAGCAGAACGAACAATCGCCGTCGGGAAACACTCCGTGGCTGTTTGAGCCTCAGCCGTGCGGTGAGGCGGTGCACAACGGACTATCGTTCGAGAGAGCCGGACGGGGTGGAAAGTGAGGTAGCGCAAATAATTCCGGAAGTAAATAACAGCGCACTCACCGCCAACGCAAGCTGCGCGCACACTTGGACCCGCGGGCCTGAGCTGCACTCGCAGAATTTCGGAATTCCATTTTGCTTTCTATGATATCCTTTTCAAAGGGACATACTCGAGTGCATCACAAACACACACACGCGCACACGAACTCAAGTACTCGGCTGTACTCTAACAGCGACAGCGAAAGGAAGCGCAACTCGCTTTTATAGCGAAAGCACACGTCATGGCCGCCGCGCAACGTAGAGCAGAGTGAGCGCATGTGTTCGCCGCGTCAAAAGGGTAGCGCGCGCGTTACGTCGCACCGTGTCGTGACAATGTCTATATTGTTGCAGTCGCGCTTTGCAACAATTTATTGCAGCGAATGCACACAATGCAAATGCGTAACGACACCATAAATTATTTCGGCATTAACCCATTGATTGCTTTGCATTGCTGCTGCATCCAACGGACGTACAGGCACATTTGGCTGCATATATATGCACGTGCACATAGTCCCAGCGGAGGCTTTCAGCTTCCTTCCACATTTTTCCGATTTTGTCACATCGAAAGTGCTTTCCTGCTAACGTTTATGGATGCAATGGCAATTTTGCGTTTTCATAAAACGCAGCCACATACATACATATACAGTTGAACCTCGATTATCCGGGCCTCCATAAACCGGGAACATCTATTAACCGGGATGCTGAGTGGTTGATTTTATACCTCTATTAACCGTGATTTACCTCTATTATCCGTGAAGCACATGTACTTGTGTTTGTTTTTTCCGTATAATACACATACAGTGACGGGTAATACTTAGTATTGGCACAGCAACGATTGTTCAATAAAACAGCAAATTTCAAGTAAACAAAACATAAAATTCATTAATTTTTAATGTCAACTTATGCATTTATATCACATTCATTTCAGGCAATGCCAAAACCGACTATGAAATTCATTTTTGTTTATTTTTTCTAAATATAAGAAGTAGCATGTAAATTTGTTTATGCCCTGCAATGAATGTGATATAAATGCATAAGTTGACATTAAAAATGAATGAATTTTATGTTTTGTTTATCTGAAATTTGCTGTTTTATTGAACAATCGTTGCTGTGTCAATACTATTGTCCGTCACTGTATAAATATGTATACATATTGATTTTAAATAAATGCATGTTTTTAAATAGAATAAGATTTATTGATGCAAATGTACCTTTATAGAAGCAGTTTCACATGTTCTTATCAAAAATAAAAATAATACAATTTATAAACGATTATATGTAACCTCTTTTAACCGGGTTTTTCGATTATCCGTGATGAGCCCAGTCCCGAGCAACCCGGATAATCGAGGTTCAACTGTATCTGCATAATATGTGATTCGCTTAATTGCGCTGCAAATTGCTGCCGTAATTCCGAAGAAAGGGATTTGGCGTTATAAACATCTCGGAACACACCAATGGCATTGCTTGATCGAGATTTCCTGTAGCCGCTTAGGTAAAAATAAGCATCAAAGTTGTTGTCTTGTAACTTGAAAAGTCAACACTTTCTTCTTTATTGTGGAAACACACCCTGATGATCCGACACCTTTAACTATGTGTCACGTCGAAAAGTTGCAAGTGCAAACAAGCGTGTAGCATGTTAAAACATTGTCAAGTTAGCATTTTCATAACGAGCAATGTTTTCAAAAGTGCAACTCCAGATAATGTTTCCACGCACTTACAGGCGTATGCCGTTAATTAGGGGCTTGTTTCTCCGCGCACTCCATTAATTACCCATGCCACAGTCCGCGAGGAAGTGGCACTGCTTTTAAGGGTACCCGGCACATAGCGCCGCCACTGCCGCCACCAGCACTTAACCTGCTTCTGCCGCTGCCGCTGCTTGACAACTGCAACTGAATGCAATTACTGAGCGCTGCAGCGTAATGCGACATTAGTGCAAAGCATTTGGCTGCATTTGTGCGGTGGGCGACTGCCGATATTCCCATGCGTGCAGCAGCTCGAATGCAACTCGATAGTAACACCAATTCGCAATTTCTTTGCGTGTTTTCTGTGCGCCTTCGCCCTCCGCCTGCGCCGCCACACCGCTGCGTTTCAAACATGGCTGAATGTTGGTTCGTTGTGGGATGTGTACCGCAGCCACCAGCAAATGCAACGTCAGCGCAGCATCACACCGCATTCAAGTGCAACAATGTGGCAAGTTCTCTCACCCATGCAACTCACTGAGAAAGTTAATTACTGCCATTAAAGCCACACTCACCAGTACTGCCACCAACGACGCTACCATACGTTCGAGCCGCTAGCAGCAGCAGGAGAGCGTGCTGGCCTGTGCAGTGCGCGTGGCGCACCAATATGATCTCTCTCCTCTGTTCCGGGCAACGGAAATGTAAACAACTCGACGGATTTCTGCTGGCATCTGACAACGCTGCTTCGCACGAGTGTGCGAATCCACCCTCGCGTCCCGCAAGTGTGTGTGCACCAGTCGCTTTTAAAGTCGATGCATCATCAAGTTTAATTAAGAGGGCGGGTGATAACTGTCACCACACCGCCCCACACCATCACCATCACCATCACTGCAAACCACCAACACGCCATGTGCGTCACTTCCGCTTCCTGTTCCCCATCTGCGCGCTTTTTGCCACGACAGCGCGCTACTGTGAGACGCACTTTGTAACAAGCCAGAAATGGCGAAGGGCGTGTCTAATGCAACCGACAACCGCTGGCGATGATCGTGTGTAATTACTGTGGCCAACCTGCCACAAGACAGCGCACTGCGTGCAACGTTCTCTGTGCAATGCATCAAACGAGCCGCACGTGTCGGCAAAGCGCGCCAATATTGCAGAATCAACAACACGCACAAGTGGCAAACGGCAGTCGCCCGACGAAGTGCTGGGATAGCGCGCGGTCACCGCCCACCCGGCGCTCATTCACTCCTTCACGACTTGATTAAATTGCAGAACGCGCGCACATGGCGCACCTACTGCCGGCCGCAGCCGTCAACCGCTCAACTGCTTTGAGGCTTCCGCGCGAAAGCGAGAAGAACAACGAATAAAACTTCAGGCTGAAAAAGGCAGCGGCCGGTTCGGCAACAACATCACGAATTAAGTGCGCGCATAATTCGATTCGTTTGTCTTTTTGCGCCTTGCAATCAAATTAAGCGCGAAATGCCTATCACAAAAGGCAAAAGAACAACAACAATAACAACAACAGACATTCAGCACAATCAATCGACGATGGTCATTAAGACGGGTCGCTATGCGCCCCGCTCCAACACCGGCCAACGGCACACAGCACGCAAAATGAATAACTACGATCGACTCTAGACGCAGGACGAGTGGTAGTTTCACTGTTTGTTGCCTCTACCGCCGTTGTTTTTGTAAAGAGTTTTCAAATACCCGAAATGGGACTCAAAAACTTCTAGGGCTCGAATGATACCGAAAACCACAAGTAACATCCGATCCGCCTGCCGCTTACCGACTACCTCGGTTGCTCGTTTTCCAGCCCATCAAAATTAAAGCACGGCATCCTTGGAGGCGGCGTGCTTGCATATTTGTTTACTTAATTTAATTTAATCGGTTTCAATTGTTCATGTCTCACTATGGCCCAACGGTCGGCAAAACGTTGCAAAAAATCAAAAATTTCATGAAAGCATTCGATAAAATGAATACACGTATCTTATTGAGAATTTTCCAGGGATTACGAATATGTAGCTTTCATTAAATTCGGATTAGTAGTTTGGGAGGTAGAGCCGCTCAAAGTTGACAATTTTTCCACATCGAGAAAAATTTGTATTTTTGGTTTTTTTTTCATCTTTAAGATTGATTTGTATGTAAATGAAGCGACCAATCGATAACTTGTTGGTTTTTTCTAAAAGGTACGTTAATTGTTAATATAATAAAAATAAAAAATGTTTATTTTGTTTTAAAAGTTGTTCGATCTACCGATTGCTCGAAAAGTCTATATTTCGACCTTTTTTTCAACTTTGATCGAAAATAAAAAAAATATACCAAAAATAACCTCCGCGAAATTGAGGGTGGTTATTTATTATTCAATTATTTACCTAACTTCCAAAACTCAGCTGCCGCTTTTTGCCGCTTTACTTTCTAGAGCAATAAAAGTGAAACAACCTCGGGTCGAAAAACACGCAAGTATACGAAAAATCGCGCACATTTAGTACGGTCGACAACCCATTTTGTGTTGCTGGCATCTATCTAAACCTATATATCTAATCACGCTCAAACGGACTGGCCGATTTCAATGAAGTTTTCTTTGTTGGATTCGTCTTGAGTCAGTTCAGGTTTGTGCGAAAAGAAAATTCAGGAAAATCTATTGAAAAAGTCGGAAAATCCCTCTCATTTTTGACCGTGAATTCTGAAAATTTTCAGACGATAACGTTGGAACCATAAGTCACACATCAATTAAATTCACTACGAACTTACTATTTAGTCATGTCCTTCGACATAGGGAATGGGGCGGGTATTGGACAGTGGGGTGTGGCACCGCCCATAAAAGCCAAATCTTTATAAATGAATATCTTCGAAATTGTAAGGTGCACAGCATTGAAATTTAGTATTGTGTCGTCCCATAGATGAGTCGTTCTACTGGTAAGATTTGATGGGCGTGGCACATTTTTTGTGACCCAAATATTTTGTATGTATTATACAAAATGTCGTATTTATATGTCGCACAGCAATGAAACTAAGTACGAACATACCATTTATTCATATCTTTCGACAGAGGGAAAGGTGCGGGTATTAAACAAGGAGGCGTGGCACCGCCTATTTAACTTAACCCTTTCAATACTGCGGGGATATATAAGTCCCAGAATGTTCAAAAGTCTGAAATCTGAAATTATGTAAACATGTTCTTTTACTTATTTACAGCACATTTAGTTCAATTATACAGAAATATCTTCACTGGCCAAAAGTCGTATTGAAAAGGTTAAATCTGGTTCAAGCGCAGTCCATTTCTTTACTGAAACTTAGCAGACTCGATTGCAGCCTCGATTGAGTTAATCAGAGAAGATACTTACTCCTACGGTACATAAAATTTTAGCACATGGAAAGGATTTAATAGAATACCAGTTCTTACCAATTGGGGAATTGTCTGAAGAAGCTCAAGAATGCTAAAATAAGGACTACAAAAAGTATAGATGTATGAACACTTGCAAAATATCACGAGCTAGACAAAATGAAGACCTTTTCAACATGTTAGCAGTTTCTTCTGATCCAGTTATTTCATCTATAAGATCTGTAAGATCACAAAAAGAACTTATAGATACTTATAGCTTAGAAATGGTTTCATTATTAGATATTCGTTCCAGCGATTAAAAAAAAAAGAAACTTAAAAAAAAAAATTTTTTTTGGAAAAAATATGTATGAATCAAGAAATTATATTAATTTATTAGAAAAAATATATAAAAAAATTAATTTTTAATGCAAACAAGAAAGTAATTTCATTGTAGTATAAAGTTTTAGTAAATCTTAATTTTGGCAACAAATTTTAAAGCCCCCTGTTACTGTGGCACCCTGTTGCTCATTTTAAAGCTTGGATATTACACTTTCAGATGCAATTTAAATTTTTTAAATATCTTTATTGGGTCAGAAGTTATGATTTTTGCAACGAAAAATGGCAAACCGATCCACAGTGCGTCTGTCAGTGCCGCTATATGATTCGCGGCCACTTGACTTAAAAGCCACCCGCTTTTGTGACCACGTGGGGACCAATATTCGAAGGTCCATTTACGAGTCGAGCATTCGCAGATAAATCAAAAGTCGCCAGCGTTTCCGCCTTGCTTCTCTGGTGCTCTATGTTTTCGCGTTTAGGCGGCTACATGCATTTAATTTCTTTCAACACTTGGAAATTTTTCCTTTCATGCATAATTGAATAAAAGCGTTCTTATCGTCAATTGGGGTAAATGTTGTAATGTCATTAAAGAAGTTGAGAATTTATTTATTTCGCTTTTTCGCATGGAACCATGAGGTGAGAGGGGAGACGATGAATTACTATGATGGAGCTGAACTTGATCAAATGGAGAATGAAAATTCTGGCGAAATTGGGTGTGTTGTAAGTAGTGTCCGACCGAAACCACTTTTTTGGGCCGAAACCGAAACCGAAACCGAGTTTCGGTTTTTTTTTAATATTCGGCCGAAACCGAAACCGAACCGAAACTTTCTAGTTAAAATAAAAATCACCATATCAAGCATTATTTCTCAACAAACGAATTTTACATTAAGTAAATAAAGAACAAACATAACATAAATAAATAAATACTTATTAATAAAAACAATTTATTCATATTTTAAAAACATAAACATGAAAAAATCACCCTTTCATACCTTACTCCCTAATATTCAAAATTAAATAATTTAATATTATATGCTAAGAAAAAAGTTTATTTACATTGGGGGCATCCAAATTACTCCTCCTTTCACTATATATCTGCTACACAATAAAATGTAAAAAAATTTTGTAGAAAGTTTCGGTTTCGGCTTTTCGGCCATTTTTTGGCCGAAACTGAAACCGAAACCGAAACCACTTATTTGGGCCGAAACCGAAACCGAAACCGAATATTCGGTCGGACACTAGTTTTTTCTAAAAGGTACGTTAATTGTTAATATAATAAAAATAAAAAATGTTTATTTTGTTTTAAAAGTTCTTCGATCTACCGATTGCTCGAAAAGTCTATATTTCGACCTTTTTTTCAACTTTGATCGAAAATAAAAAAAATATACCAAAAATAACCTCCGCGAAATTGAGGGTGGTTATTTATTATTCAATTATTTACCTAACTTCCAAAACTCAGCTGCCGCTTTTTGCCGCTTTACTTTCTAGAGCAATAAAAGTGAAACAACCTCGGGTCGAAAAACACGCAAGTATACGAAAAATCGCGCACATTTAGTACGGTCGACAACCCATTTTGTGTTGCTGGCATCTATCTAAACCTATATATCTAATCACGCTCAAACGGACTGGCCGATTTCAATGAAGTTTTCTTTGTTGGATTCGTCTTGAGTCAGTTCAGGTTTGTGCGAAAAGAAAATTCCGGAAAATCTATTGGAAAAGTCGGAAAATCCCTCTCATTTTTGACCGTGAATTCTGAAAATTTTCAGACGATAACGTTGGAACCATAAGTCACACATCAATTAAATTTACTACGAACTTACTATTTAGTCATGTCCTTCGACATAGGGAATGGGGCGGGTATTGGACAGTGGGGTGTGGCACCGCCCATAAAAGCCAAATCTTTATAAATGAATATCTTCGAAATTGTAAGGTGCACAGCATTGAAATTTAGTATTGTGTCGTCCCATAGATGAGTCGTTCTACTGGTAAGATTTGATGGGCGTGGCACATTTTTTGTGACCCAAATATTTTGTATGTATTATACAAAATGTCGTATTTATATGTCGCACAGCAATGAAACTAAGTACGAACATACCATTTATTCATATCTTTCGACAGAGGGAAAGGTGCGGGTATTAAACAAGGAGGCGTGGCACCGCCTATTTAACTTAACCCTTTCAATACTGCGGGGATATATAAGTCCCAGAATGTTCAAAAGTCTGAAATCTGAAATTATGTAAACATGTTCTTTTACTTATTTACAGCACATTTAGTTCAATTATACAGAAATATCTTCACTGGCCAAAAGTCGTATTGAAAAGGTTAAATCTGGTTCAAGCGCAGTCCATTTCTTTACTGAAACTTAGCAGACTCGATTGCAGCCTCGATTGAGTTAATCAGAGAAGATACTTACTCCTACGGTACATAAAATTTTAGCACATGGAAAGGATTTAATAGAATACCAGTTCTTACCAATTGGGGAATTGTCTGAAGAAGCTCAAGAATGCTAAAATAAGGACTACAAAAAGTATAGATGTATGAACACTTGCAAAATATCACGAGCTAGACAAAATGAAGACCTTTTCAACATGTTAGCAGTTTCTTCTGATCCAGTTATTTCATCTATAAGATCTGTAAGATCACAAAAAGAACTTATAGATACTTATAGCTTAGAAATGGTTTCATTATTAGATATTCGTTCCAGCGATTAAAAAAAAAAGAAACTTAAAAAAAAAAATTTTTTTTGGAAAAAATATGTATGAATCAAGAAATTATATTAATTTATTAGAAAAAATATATAAAAAAATTAATTTTTAATGCAAACAAGAAAGTAATTTCATTGTAGTATAAAGTTTTAGTAAATCTTAATTTTGGCAACAAATTTTAAAGCCCCCTGTTACTGTGGCACCCTGTTGCTCATTTTAAAGCTTGGATATTACACTTTCAGATGCAATTTAAATTTTTTAAATATCTTTATTGGGTCAGAAGTTATGATTTTTGCAACGAAAAATGGCAAACCGATCCACAGTGCGTCTGTCAGTGCCGCTATATGATTCGCGGCCACTTGACTTAAAAGCCACCCGCTTTTGTGACCACGTGGGGACCAATATTCGAAGGTCCATTTACGAGTCGAGCATTCGCAGATAAATCAAAAGTCGCCAGCGTTTCCGCCTTGCTTCTCTGGTGCTCTATGTTTTCGCGTTTAGGCGGCTACATGCATTTAATTTCTTTCAACACTTGGAAATTTTTCCTTTCATGCATAATTGAATAAAAGCGTTCTTATCGTCAATTGGGGTAAATGTTGTAATGTCATTAAAGAAGTTGAGAATTTATTTATTTCGCTTTTTCGCATGGAACCATGAGGTGAGAGGGGAGACGATGAATTACTATGATGGAGCTGAACTTGATCAAATGGAGAATGAAAATTCTGGCGAAATTGGGTGTGTTGTAAGTAGTGTCCGACCGAAACCACTTTTTTGGGCCGAAACCGAAACCGAGTTTCGGTTTTTTTTTAATATTCGGCCGAAACCGAAACCGAACCGAAACTTTCTAGTTAAAATAAAAATCACCATATCAAGCATTATTTCTCAACAAACGAATTTTACATTAAGTAAATAAAGAACAAACATAACATAAATAAATAAATACTTATTAATAAAAACAATTTATTCATATTTTAAAAACATAAACATGAAAAAATCACCCTTTCATACCTTACTCCCTAATATTCAAAATTAAATAATTTAATATTATATGCTAAGAAAAAAGTTTATTTACATTGGGGGCATCCAAATTACTCCTCCTTTCACTATATATCTGCTACACAATAAAATGTAAAAAAATTTTGTAGAAAGTTTCGGTTTCGGCTTTTCGGCCATTTTTTGGCCGAAACTGAAACCGAAACCGAAACCACTTATTTGGGCCGAAACCGAAACCGAAACCGAATATTCGGTCGGACACTAGTTGTAAGTATACATTGTATAAACAATTTTTGAATCATTTGATAATCATAAATCATGAATCATGAAACCGTGAAAATCATTTACACTTTGTAGCACGGTTTCAGTGAGGAAAAAATAGACTGCAAGACTTTTCTCAAGCTTAAGTTCTTCCTTTGAAGTCCCTTCTCGCAAAATAACTTTGTGATGCAAAAATTTAGCAAGCACCCAATGTCCATCTTCCTTCTTATTGCTGTCAAAGCCAACAAAAATCAGTCAAACTGAACTAACTTCCCTTTTCTCCACACATCTTAACCCTCTACTGCCCCAATTTTTTTTAAGTCGAAAAATTGATGAACAGTTTCATGTTTTATTGATTACACTTAGTGTCCGACCGAAACCGCTTTTTTGGGCCGAAACCGAAACTTTCTAGTTAAAATAAAAATCACCATATCAAGCATTTTTTTTCAACAAACGAATTTTACATTAAGTAAATAAAGAACAAACAAACAAACAACATAAATAAATACTTATTAATAAAAACAATTTATTCATTTTTTAAAAACATAAAAATGAAAAAATCACCCTTTCATACCTTACTCGCTAATATTTAAAATAAAATCATTTACTCTGATACTACTGTGTACAAAGAATACCCGGAATTTGTTTATAATTCAAAAAATCTTTATTTATTCTTCCAAATCAATTTCATCGCCTTCAAAGTCCCCCCCCCCCCCCCCCGATGCAATGCACTTATGCCAACGGACTTTCCAATCTTCGAAGCATGCCAAATAGTCACCTTCCGGTATGACCTTCAATGCGCGCGGCGATTCACGTTGAATCTCTTCAATCGATTCAAAACGGTGTCCTCGAAGTAGTCTTTTGAGTTTGGAGAATAGCCAGAAGTCACAAGGAGCTAAATCAGGCGAATACGGTGGCTGTGGAACGATATGAGTTGGCGAAATGCTCACGAAGAACCAATGCCGTGTGAGATGGTGCATTATCGTGATGCAAAAACCAAGAGTTGTCTCTCCATAAATCCGGCCTCTTTTTGCGAATAGCTTCACGCAAACGACGCATAACGCTCAAGTATCATAATATTCCTTGTTGACAGTTTGGCCCGGCGGAAGGAACTCATAATGCACAACACCACGATAATCGAAGAAATCGAATTCCGGGTATTCTTTGTACACAGTAGTATGCAAAAAAAAAAGGTTTATTTACATTGGCGGCATCCAAATTACTCCTCCTTTCACTATATATGTATCTGTTACACAATAAAATGTAAACAAATTTTTTAGAAAGTTTTGGTTTCGGCTTTTCGGCCATTTTTTGGCCGAAACTGAAACCGAAACCGAAACCACTTATTTGGGCCGAAACCGAAACCGAATATTCGGTCGGACACTAATTACACTACTCGACACGAAAAACGCACCTAAAAATAAAAGTGTTTTCTAGACTTACTTTAGGCCGCTGAACACGAAACTAAAAATCAAAAAATTTTCGTAACAAGCGGTTTCGAAATATCTTCGAAAAACGAGTTTTTTCACTGTTGGTTCAGTTATGAGCACATATCTCGCAAACGAATCATCCGACTAACACAAGCTGTCGCCGGCCTCGGTAGCTCAGCGGGTAGCGCGCTGGCTTCTCATACCGAGCGCCCCAGGTTCGATTCCTGGCTCGGGCTGGAAAAAAACGCTCATCTACTTCTATCGCTATCCACATGAAGGAGATGAGAATTACAAGAATCGCATAAGTGCGCTCTGGGCAGGCAATGGCAAAACCTCCAAGTGTGACCGAAAAAACTGCCAATCGCCGTTCGGATTCGGCGTTAAACTGTAGGTCCCCTTCCCTCCCTTTCCCCATCCGTTTGTAATGTGTGTTGTATCACATGTTGGAAAAAACAGTGTTGCATACGCATTTCAAACGGGTGGAATTTGTGGTATCACAACGGGCCTGTTAAGAGGCCTAAGTGTGTCATACAGAGGCAGCCACCGCAACCTAACCTAACCTAACACAAGCTGTCCAGCGGTCAGAAGATAATCAGCCCTGTTCCAGAATCCGAATCGGATCGGAAATGGATTTGATTCCGACCGTCGCACAGTGGCCGGAATAGCATAGCTAGGGTCATTAAAATAAAAAAATAGTCATCGAATTTTCGACGAATTTTTTTAGCAACCTTGTCGCCAAATGTCTAATTATGAAGTAAATCTAAAAA
Source organism: Melieria picta (assembly GCA_964056695.1). NCBI lineage: Eukaryota > Metazoa > Arthropoda > Insecta > Diptera > Ulidiidae > Melieria > Melieria picta. Next base: position 66,233,181 of record OZ057399.1, read on the forward strand.
CATGTGTCAATATGCGAGGGCATATGACGTTTACAGTGCTCCAAACGTTACAGAAAAAAGAGTTGAAAAAATACGTGCGCATGCGAGTTTAAGTAGTGCATTTTGAAAGCTTAATAACTTTTTGCAGAAGCAATATTTTTCTGTAATTTTTTTTTCAACAAAACGCTAGACTGTGAAAATTTGTTGGTAATCAAAATTTTGACAATTTAAGAAACGACGAGCTGGATTTTTAGTTACAAAGACGTTGGTTTTATTTGTAAGTATAATGATTATAATGATTTCAGATTTTTCGTAGACAAAATCTTTTTTTTATGAACGAGTATGAAAGCCAAACTATACCCAGGCTTAAACCTGATCTGTATGCTAATAGATTCTGTAAAAATCTTCTGCTCCTAGGTGCTGCACCCATACACATATTTTCATTTTTCGAAAATGACTCCAAAAATTTCACTCAAAGAAATATTTGATGTTTGGCTGCAGACGGCTAGAAATGAACGATTAGATCATATCACAGATTTCGTTTCGGGCAATATAGCCTTGGGGTCACGTAGCCAAATTGATATCGAAAAATTAAAGGTTTTTTTGAAAGGCTTTAATCAGCAAATGGAAATTAAATGGGCTAAATCACGAAGAATAAAGTCTCGATTTATCGTAGCGAATCAAAATTGGCTAGAAGTTGAAATTGACTTGACACAATTTGTCTGCAAAAAAGGTTGCCACCATCTAATGGTAGGCCTACTAAACGTTTTGAAGATTGTTGTGAAAGAACAAAAATGAAAAAAGCTAACGAAGTTGCGAAATCCACTGAAGAAGAAGCATTATTTTTTGCATTGAAATTGAAATTGCATTCTGAAGGAAAAAGGAATTCAGCTGCTCTTGTGAATGAACTTATTTATGCTTCCCCCAATAGAGGTACTAATATCAAGAAGGCTAGATTGATTAATGATGAACGCAAGAGTCTTTCACCAGAGGAAGCCTTAGCACTAATGATCGATACAAATTTATCAAAGCATCAATATTGCGTGCTCAGACAATATTCTATTAGTATAAGCCGAAAGTTGTACCCAAGTTATCACCGAGTTTCCTTTGCAAAGCGTGCTTGTTATCCAGATAGCATTACTATTACTGAAAGTTTCGCTGAAAATAAATTGCAATCGTTGATTGACCATACAGTGGCCAGGCTATGTCAAGTTTATGAGGAAGCTTTTGTCGCAGCCGAAGATTTCTGCCAAGACGTAAACATAATTATAAAATGGGGTTGTGATGGCGCTGAACAAAGCCGCTATAAGCAGAAATTTCGATCTGAAACCGTATCAGATGAAAGCCTGTTTTGCATTTCGATGGTACCCATTCAAATCTATGGTGCCAAAAATACTAATAGCTTTGTGTTTTGGCAAAACCCAGCAACATCCTCAACCAGGTTCTGTCGTCCCATAAAATTTTTGTTTACGAAGGAAACTCCAGAAACGATTGTCAGAGAAGTTGAAAACATAGAAAATCAAATTTCTACTCTCGTTCCAACAACAATAACCACAAGTCGGCTTAATATAATCATTAAACCGATACTTATTTTGTGCATGGTGGACGGCAAAGTGTGCAATGCACTTTCCGCTTATAACTCTTCTCAAACTTGCTATATATATGGAGCAACACCAACTTCTATGAGCAATCCGGATGCCTTGTCGCAAAATAAAACCGATCCCAAAATGTTATCTTTGGGACTTTCACCTTTGCATGCATACATTCGATTCATGGAGTGCTTGCTGCACATTTCATATCGCTTAGAGATACGAAAATGGCAAGCAAGCGGTGAATACAAAGAAAATGGTTTGCAAAGAAAGTTGCACATCCAAAAAAAATTTAAAGATGAAACAGGATTATTAATAGATGTACCGAAACATAATTGTGGAAAGCGAGGCGCTTTTCCCACAATTCCGAAGTATCAGCCGCCATAACTGGCATCGATTTGGAGCTAATAAACCGCTTTCGCACTCTACTCGAAAGTTTAAACTCTGGTCTTCCGATCAATGTGGACGCCTTCAAAAAGTACGCTGCAAATACTGCAAAATTATATTTAAAATTGTACTCGTGGTACTATATGCCCGTAAGCGTACACAAGGTGCTCTACCATGGCAGCGACATTATCGACAGTTGCATCCTTCCGATTGGGCAACTGTCCGAAGAGGCACAAGAAGCGCGTAACAAGGACGTTAGGCGATATCGAGAGCTATACACCCGGAAGACATCAAGGGAAGACAACAATGCGGACTTAATGAATCGTCTTTTAATATCATCAGATCCATATATTACTACTTTGCGAAAAATTTCTAAAAAAAAAAGCGTAAAGAACTGACTATAGAAGCTCAAAAACTAATTGTAATTCCTATAATCAATGAAAATGAAATAAATGTAAATTCAGACAGTTTTTCTGATTCTGAATAATTCATTTTACAAATTAAAGCTGTTTTAATAATTCTGATTGGAATGCGTGGTTTTTTCATCAATATTAGTCGACATTTTTAGCTACATACAAGGAGGAGTAGCAAAATTCAGTGATTTTATAATTCAGCGTATATATAAAGTAGGCGTGAGAGTTATCCGATTTTCACAATTTTTTCCCCAAATAACAATTATCATTTGGTAATACTTTCTACAAAATTTCATTTCTCTATCTCTCATAGTTCGAGAGATAGAGAGTTAAATGACGCTATGGTCGCAATTCGAGCCACTGTGCGTCGGTGTTCTACATTCCGATCATCGGAAATATTTTCCGATGCAACCCTGTTCTCAAATCCGATTAAGTTCGAACGAATTTGGTTCGGGAATTTGGTGTTCTGCATTCCGATTATCGGAAATTTTTGTCCAAAATATTCCGTTAAACAAAAAGCTGGTGGAATTGAAATCGGAAAGCAGCAAAACGAAAACAAATAACGAAAATGTAAGCAAATAAATTAAACATCGTGTTGAATAAAACTAATAAATTAATTTTTTAACCAAGGGAAAGCATACGACTGCTGACCAGAGCAAAATGCTCTTGGATTTTATGGAGGAGAATGCGGACATCGCGAAAGGTTTCTGCAAAGGCGACAAAGTCGAATTTGAAAATAAATAGAAGCATTTAACCCAGTCGCTGAACGGGCAAGGACCACCAACAAAAAGTGTAACGGGGTGGAAAAAGGTGACAAGTAAATTAAATCAATTCATTTTGTAAAATTTCCTCAATCATAGACCTGGGTTGATTGGAAAAGTGAGGTAAGAAGGAAGCTGGCGCATAATAGAAGAGAAGCTTTAGAGACCGGCGGTGGACCTTTTAAGAAGCACACACTTTCCGAAATGGAAGAGGCGGTTGCCTTTTCTACCGATCGTTGATAGCCTCCTTCGGCATGAAATCGCAAAGCCGTCGCCAATTTCAATTCTGGCGGAATGGAGCATTGCCGAAGAAAACGTTTCACTTCGGTCAAGATCATGTTGAATGCTGCTTTGCTAAGGCGGTACTGAGCAATAAACCTTAAATAGGAAATTTTGAACATAACTGAAATAACTTGTACTAGTTACGAAGAATCTGGCAATTCCATCGGATTGCTGTGGGCTCGCAAAATTCTACGCTTTACTTTTTCAACGGCGGACTGCTCGTTCTCATGCAATAAAATAACCGAACTCATTTAATAAAATAAAAAATCTCACAAAATTTTACAATTGCCTTTTTCATTTGAACATTTCAAGCAAACAGCTGACTGAAGGTTTGTTTAATTTGCTAACAATCGGATTCGAAATAAACTTCGAATGTGACAATTCCGCTCGGATTGCAGAACACCTCTTCAAATCGGAATCGGATTTCATTTCGATTTGAATCCGATTCCGATTCGGATTCTGGAACAGGGCTGAATACCTTAGCCTTTGCAGCAATATATAGTTAGTTAAAGTTAAAGTTACTGACGGTGAAAGTTGTAAAAAGTGAATTTTCGACCATTTCAAAAATCAAAACTTTTCGAATGATTTTTTTATGGATAAAATAAATTATCTCCTCTGGTTTTAAAATTTAGGATGACACATATATTATTTGAGCAAATATTAAGAATAACATCAATAGAATCGAAAGAAAAGTGACAAAGTTATGAAGCAATGAGTGATAACACCAACTTTACATTTATTACACCGTGCGACAAAAAAAAATTTTTTGCCGAGACCCATCCAAATGTTGATATAGACGGTCATTTATAGTAACTTGGCATAGTCAGTTTTTCATTTTCTGTCCCAAAGTCCTTTTTAAAGAAACCACATACAAGACCAAATGCATTAAATCTTTTCGCTTTGGTGCCTGATGCAGCCTACAGGCAGTCTGCTTTCCCAAGCCGAAAAAGTAACTGTAAATCCTTTTTTTCACTATAAAACACTTCAAATCAATAAATTACATTACAAGGTACTCACTCATAATTTTCTTGTTTTAATCTTTTAACGAAAAGTATTTTTAATATATTTTTTTCTTTTCTTTACTTTTCACGAAATAATTATTTCTACTAATTTCCACGAAGTTCAAATTTCAACTTATAATAATGGGAAACATGTGATGCTTACAGCCGTGCTACATTAAAGAAATGACAACTTAATTTATCTATAACATGTCCTAAAAATTTCATTTAAAAACATTAAAATTTATGTGGACTTTTCTAGGTTTTGGTGGACGCTTCCTTAAGGCCGTATGGGCAGTAGAGGGTTAAAGTCGATATCGGATCACAACAAAAAATTAAGAACCAAAAAAACGTCTATAATTAAACATATAACATGGTCTTCCATGAATCAAAAACTCAAAGCACACCGTCATAATTCGTGCCGAATGTCTTCATATTTTCCAGCCTTTTTACTCGCCCTCACTCAAAGCAATATCCGCTTATCATTATGAGCAAAGTAAATTTGCCAAAGATACTAACAATTTAAATTTCAGTGCTTCCTTCCACTCTTCGGCGCGGGACGTGCCTGCCTTAGTGGCGGAGTCCGACGAGTGGAGTTGCCTAATCCCCGGCATTTGTGCATTTTCAGGCCAAGCACTAGAGCAGCTGTGGCGGCAACAGCGCGCAAAGGAGCTCCAGTATGAAAATCACGTTCTGTCAATGCGCTTCGTTGTTTTGAAATCCGTCACTGAATCAATATGTACGACAGCCGTTGACGACGAATGATGTCAACGATGTCGTTCGCGTATGTTGCTGCCTGCAGTGGAGATGGCACTACGGCTACTGCAACCACCTGCTTCTGCGAACGTTGCTGCGGCGCCTTTCACAGCGGCGCTCTTCGGCTCGGAGCAGTTCAGTTCATTTGTGTGTGTCGTTGCGCTGGTTTGTTTTGGAATTTTTAGCAGATGCCAAAAAGCCAAGCCAATAATTTATTTCGAATACGGCGGCACCGGCGAATATACGATGCGGCCCAGTAGCGTTCAACTTGAAACCGCAGACAGACACTGCCGACCACAAAACAAAATACAATAAAATTTGCACAAAACCAAATAAACAAATTTTCCACCGCTTTTTTCTGTTTGCAGCAATTTTTGTTGTTGCAACATAAATTGCGTTGTTCGTAAATATGAAAATCAGACAGAACTTGTTTGTACAGGACATGTAAACTATTTCGAGCGTTTCAGACTGGCCTGTTGCTGACTCGGTTTAAAGCTTCGTTGTGCGGAGCCGGAAGAACCGAAAAATTTTAATATCAATGCGGTACTAGTAGTGCCACCGTGCGTCCTGTTGCCCACTTGTTACTACCGTCACGTATACATTAACACAAACACACACACAGCCGCACACTTAGTAGAGCATGCAAATAAACGCACAACAACAGCAAAGAACTTTGACATGACAGTGACATTTTGCCTTAACTAAATTACCACACGTTGACAATATGCTTCCATGCGTTCTTGCGTTCATTCCTGATTCTGCGTCTGCCCCGGCTTCTACAGCCGCCATTCTGTCACCATTCTGCGCGCACACACACTCATACCCAATCTACCGCCAATCTACCGAACCAAAGTCAAAAGTTTGTCATGCCTTTTTGATTTTCGTTCCTCACCTCTCCGACGCCCACGCCCATACATATACCTACATATGCGCACGCGTATGTCAAGTGCGTGTGTGTGTGTTATCAAAAGTTTTCGCATTTCGTCTGCCTCCTGCTGCCCACCACATTTCCGCAGTCCTAATTTACAAGTTGCAAAATTATCATGACAATCACGCCCGATTTCTAACTTCATAATCGCCGAAATCCAATTTAAATATGAATGGAAACGCTCTTTGATTAAGTAAGCAGCGGAAGATCTCCGAATTTCTCGACGGTTAAGACGGCTACCTGCCACCCGCCTGCTTCTGTCACCAGCAGCTTCACGTCCCCTTCACTGCCGGGTGCGATAGCTACGTCTCTGGATTGTTGTCGTTGTGGCGGATGCACTACCCGCGCTGTGTGCCGTAAGTTGCGCTATTGAACTCCGGCATTGCATGCAGTGCAATATGGTGTGTGTGACAAGCCATGTCCGTTGCGCCGTACAAATTCAACAATTAAGTCTCATAGTAATTCGGAGCATTACTACTAATTGCTACACGGCAGACCTTAAGAAATCTTAGCCATGTTGGCGAATGATCCAAATACCTATGAACATCTTGAAGCTAATAAATACGTACCGGCAGTTGACCACAGCGATACCGTCGGTGCACACCCGAACAACTTTGATTAAAAACTAAATAAAAGTACAATATTTAGGACGTTTCTTATCATATATCAATCAAAAGTCACTTTTGAAGCAACACATACATACAAACAAGGTTTCTAGTCGGGTATAACTAATATATTATGACTAACTTCATATCTTGGTTTCGTAAATACTTCTTGAGTGGATTGATTTTGTATTCAGATTACTCTTGGCAATTGGAATTATTCTTTTCTTTATCTGAAGTATAAGCTACCAGGATCTTGCGCATCACTCAGATGAAAGACGAACACAGTTTAATTAATCTTTCAGTCATGCTTAACCATGCCATCTATCCTTTTTTTCGCGGGATACTCCTTTTTTTCAGCTTCTAAAACCCGATCCCGCGAAAATTTTCTAAATCCTTTTTTTTCTATATAAATCCTTCTTTTCTCATACAAAATTCCAAACGTATACTGTTGGAAAACAAATGACAAGGATATGGCACTTCACAGCTTTTGAGTGTTGCCACCATCTTAGCGCCTACTGTAAACCACTTTCATATGCTGACAGAGATACAGAGGGCGCCTTTGGCTTTACAAAACAGATGTGAGGTCAGCGGCGTGCAACACTGTTTTTTGAAATGGTTCTGTATCGGTTTTTTTGAATTTCTGTTTGTCGTACATAAAAAAAAACAAAAAAAAAATGCCTAAAGGAAAATGCGTCTTTAACGCAAAACTTTGCGAAAAATATCCGTTTTTAGAAAAGACAAAATCGGAAAGTGATGTTGTGTGCAAAAAGTGCCACAGTCGTTTCTCCATTGCCGGCGGCGGTAATTCGGATATCGTTCGACATTTAAAAACATCGAAGCATATCTCTTCTTTGAATGCGGCTTCTTCGAGCAAAAGTATTACTATTAGCATTAGTATTATTATTATTATTACGCATTTTTCATTAGCATTGGATACACAAAAAACGGCAATGGAAGGCGTCTGGGCGTACCACACCATCAACGCTAACCACAGTTTTATGTCATCGGTTTGTGCGACCCAAATCTTTAAAAATTGCTTCAATCTAACAAATTTTTCGTGTTCGCGAACGAAATGCCATGCTATTGTCACCGGTGTCTTTGCGCCGTATGCAAAACAAACGCTCAAAAACGAATTAAAACAGTGCAACTATGTATCAATTTACACCGACTCCTCGAACCACGGAAACGTTAAACTGTTCCCTATCCTCGTCCGATATTTCTTGCCCAGATTCGGTGTACGTGTCAAAGTGTAGGAGATTTCATCTGAACCTGGTGAAACATCGTTGATAATATCCGACCTTATCAGATCTGTTGCACGTGAATTTGACCTGGAAAAGAAAGTCATCGCTTTCTGTGGCGATAATGCCAAAGTAAACTTTGGCGGAATTACTCGCGGTGGCGAAAACAACGTATACCGCAGATTGCGAGAGTCATTTCCACATTTACTTGGCATCGGCTGTACTGCTCATATCGCACACAAAAAAGCATGTGATGCACTTCCATTCGACGTCGAACATATTGTCGTAAAGATTTACTCGCATTTTTATCTGTACACCGTTAGAACCGAAGCATTGAAAGCATTTTGCGATGAAGCGGACCTTCAATACCAGAAGCTGTTGGGCTACGCAAAAACAAGATTTCTTGCTCTCGGACCAGCCATCAAGCGCATTTTGCAACTTTTCGATGCACTGAAAATGTACTTCGTTGCACTACCGAAAGGGGAAGGATTCTGAAGGAATTCTTTCAGAATCCAGAATCAAAATTCTGGTTACTTTTCGTGCAAGACCAGGGACACTGTTTAAACGTTCTTGTAATTTCAATTTAATTTTATCAGTTCTCATCTATTATATTAGGCCGAATTATTCGCGGAAATGGTTTTAAAAATTGAAGGCGATACTGTCACGGCGATTGAAGTCATGAAATATTTGAACGAGCTTGGGGATGCAATGAAACGCCGTAAAAGAGACGAATTTTGAACACCAGCAGCTGCAGAGGCGAAGCAAAAACTTATTGAATCTGAATGTGATTTAGATTTGATCACTGTCACATGCAACGAATTTTTTAGTAATTTCTTTTTCTATTTTGTCTTCACAATATGGTTGAATACAAGTGAAATTTTATTTTCAGCCGACGCTTGTACTTATATGAATTCTTGGACGGAGCCATTACAGCAGCTGAAGATATTTGAGTGGGCAATGTTGATGAGGACGCCAACATGGGAGGATGTTAAAGTGGTGATGCTAAAATTGGATGGGCTCAACTTGTACGACGCAAAACAAACAGCAGCGAAATTGCACGCACAATATGGATACGTACAATCGTACATTGAAAATTACTGCAGTGATGATAAAATTAAACAGTGGAGAAATGACAATGTCTGCATTCTGGATCGATGGACAGAAATATTCAATCATTTGTATGCTGAAAACTGCGACTACACCGAGATAGCCAGTTTGATTGAGTATATTTTGTGTTTGCCAGGGACGAGTGCTTCAGTTGAGAGAGTGTTTTCTGCCGTCAATAAGTCTTGGACGGAAGAAAAGTCCCGACTAAAACTCGACACTCTGAAAGCTATGCTTATGGTGAAATGCAACCTGACATATTCATGTGTAGAGTTCTACCACATTTTTAAAACGAAATCTGATTTACTCCGCCAAATTGCTAAAAAGGGGAAATATTCCACAATATGTGATGCCAATGCGTCTGCGATTGAGTTTGAAGACGATGATGACGACGACGACAACGATGAAGTTGTAGCAATGCTAGTTGATATCGATAAATAAAATATGTATTGTTTTTAAGAAAATTTTTAAATTTTGTATTTCCTTTTTTTATGCTTTTTTTCCAATACGATATCCCGCGAAATCGTCAAACCTAGTGGGTTTATCCTTCTTTTCAGCCAAAAAGAGATGGCATGGTTAGTCATGCTAGATGCTTCCACATTTATAGACCTTTCTGTCAATTATAGACCGTCTCTGAGCATAAAATCAAATTCACCAATATTTCAAAGCATCCCAAACACTATTAAGATCTTACAAATAGGTTAACCATTTCCAGTTCCCTTGAGCACAAAATGTAACTCGCATTCGACCAACTGGAGAAGGCGAGCGAAAAGCAAAGGCGCCTGGAGCGAACTTTTGCAGCAGGTCGTAACCCGCTAACGGGTTGTTATGGCCAGTAAGTAAGTAAGTAATGACAAAATCTTTCATCCACTTGTTGACCACCCATTATTGCTAGGATTCAATATAATTAAAAACAATATTCTTGAGTGCGCTCACGTACAGAGTCGCGATGACAGACGGTGGTCAAACTCCGCCGAGTAATGCCCTGAACGCTTAGATGACGGCGGCGACACGACACACAGTGCTCCGAAGTGGGACAAAAATATACAAATTTTATGGCACCGATTTCAAAGAAATTGGTAGCATTTGAAAGACAATACTTTCATTAAGCAAGATCTCAAACTATATCTTAATCGGGTAAATTTTGAGAGAGCTATAGCATTTACAAGTTGATCAAAATCAAGACATATGATTTTGTGATAAAATGCAGTTTTGAGCGTCAACAATTGAAAACGAAACCAAAACACTATTTTCGCTGCAATCGGAGAAAATATTGCTTCTGTGCACCTATAAGAGTCCAAAACATCATTTCATGAGCTATATTGAATAGAAAAGTTAAATAATAACGGGGTTGTACGTTATTTAAACCAAAAATTTTTTTTTATTTAAAACTATAAAAACGATATATTTTTGTGGATCGAAAATGTTGAATTGCACATTATTACACCTACTTTTTTACGTAATCCTCTAGAATGGGCTTTCTTCTTTTTGATCATGAAAAAAAATCTGCGATATTTTGCGATCTTGGAAAATAATAGAATTTTTGTAAACTACTCTAACTAAAAAAATTGGATTTTTGTACCCTACATTGTGGTGCCCACCGGTACATTCACTGTGGTACGGAGCTTGTAACGCCCAGAAAGTGATGTAACTGGTAAGATAAAGTATAGTGGCACTGTCGCTATTTAAAATGGGCATGGTTTGCCCACTAAAGGCAGAGTGGCCATAGGGAAGTCTTTCATAAAATATGAAAACTTCTATATTAACAAAGCCAGTGTCACAAATTATTAACGTTTTATAAAAAAATGGGGTTTGCTTACCCGTTTAGAGCCATATTATCCTACTTTTGTTTTCATTATTATGAAATTTTTTGTTAAAATGTGATTTAATGTTAATATTTTCTGAGAATAAGAAGGAAAGTTAAGGAAGCCAATTTTGTTAAAATTACGTTGCATTATTTAAACTTGTTTACAATAAAGAAGAAAACGATGGGAGAAAACTATTTGTAAAATAGTTGTATTTCAATTAAACTGTTTGTGTGGGATTAAAAATATCATTATTGATAATAATGATACTGAATACACTGAACTTTTTATTTTCTTTCATCCTGGAAATTTTACTATACCATTGTATCTTCATAGCTGAGTCATCTCTATGTTAAGTTCTACGGAAATAAAAACAAAAAAGCTTTCTTTCAAGCAACTTCATCGCCCTCTTACCACCCTTTAAAGGTCGAAACGCTGAAATACGTATTTCGTTATTTTTCTTTAAGTATATACATATATACAAAATTTTAAAACAATCCGACCAAAAAACAATATCCGTCTATATAAGCTTAACCACCCCGTTTCCGGCCTCTCAAGGTCGAATTTTTTAAAATCGCTTCTTTTTTAAGGTTGACTTTTTAAAATACAACTATTGACCAAATTTCATCATTATAGTTCCAGCGGTTTGGGCTCGGTGGTGATGGCATACTTGGTTATAATATTCGATTTTTTTTAAACTATATATTTTTTTGGAAAACAAACATCATTTTTGAAGTCAGTAGCCCCTAATAATTCAGATTGCAAATTTTCAGCGAATTTTGAGCACTCCTTCTATTTTTGTCCCAATTTTGTATGGAGTCGGAGCACTGTGCGACAGCGCGACTTCACGAACACCGAACACAGTTGATACTGTAAACATCATGGGCGTACCCAAGTATGGGCAGGGAAGGACATTTCGAAACTCTCTATATATATGATATATGTATATATTTATATTATATTGGTAATATGATAATTCTAGTTATGCCCTCCCCTCCCTAAATTTGTTTCTGGGTACGACCATGTTAAACATCGATTTTTTAAGGGGCAAACCAAAACAATTGGCATCACTGCTTCAAAACAGATATTTTTTTAATGGAATATTCTTAATTTTTCGGTGTGCTTTGAACAATTACAAATTTCTTAGTATTTCAGATAAAATTTAATACTTAGTCCTAGAAATTATTACACATTGCCATTTGTTTAGACTATAGATGAGTAGACTATAGACGAATGGTTAATTAAGGGAGTGCGGAAGCACTTTAAAATCTGTGTTTAGGAGCTCAAAAATATGATTCTGATGATGTAGTGGACTACACGGCGACGGTCGAAGTCGACGCCATCTTAAAGTTGTGTGGCCGTTTCGCTGCCGTCTTGAATGTGTCCGGGCCATAAGTAGGGACAACCCATGTACAGAAAATATTTGTATCACTATATTCTGTGCGTCTCTTTTGATGTGTACAAAACATAAATTCCAAACCATAAAGTCCCATATGCGTACCCATACGACGAGTACTAGATATAGACATGTTATGCAGACATCCGCAACACATCTGCACGGCATTTGCTGAAAGATAAAAACCGCAACACAAATGCACCAGCAACAGCAGCACGAGAAAACAACAAACAGTGATAAGGAAAATGTCACTCAAAGCATAAATGGTAACCACCGAAAGCAGAGCAACGCTAAACAAATGGCAGGGCCCTCGCTGAGTGGAGAGAGAATGCCGCATGTTTTTTTTTTGTTAAATTAGTAGAAATTTTCAAAAGCAGCGGGTAAATAAACCAACAAATACATAAACAAACATTGGGTAAGAAGTGATTGATTGATCGGCCGATCGTTGTGGTGCGATACGATGTGGTATGGTGCGGTGGAGTGAAGTGGTGTAGGTGCTGTTTTAAGTGGTGAGTAGTAACTGATTGAATGGTGTATGAAGTGATTTTACTGACATAAACAGTGCAAAACGGGCGACACAGTCTTTACACTGGCATCAGGCTTTCCTAAGCCCTACCTGCCAGGAGGTAAGTTGGCCCCATTCCAGACGTTATTGGAGGACACGGGAAGGGCTGGGAAATGGCTGGATGCGCTTATCGGCGGCATCACTAACCCAAAGGACCGCTGACACCGCGCCAAGCCACACGTGACTTGTGGCGCGTTAGATACGTTTACTTATTGCTTCACGTCTTCATTTGTTGCTTATCAGCTGATGAGTCGGTGGTTTAGTGACTGGCGGTTGTGCAACCTTATCGACGCTTGCCAACATATGTTATTGGTAATTTACTATTTACGCGCGCATCAGCGCCGCAAACACTGCCGACGCACAATCTAAAAACTTCATGCCTCTTCCTTATATTTTTCTTTTTCTCTATTTATTTATTTCTGATTTTATTGGGTGATTTGGATTCGGCTGGTTGTTGTATTTATGTATCTACTGCCACTGGTGCTTGGTTGCAACTGTGCTAATTGAGTAGCGCTGCCGCCGTTATTATCGCCAACGCCGTCAAGCCACAAAGGGACTTGATGTGTTGACTCCCGCTCTGACGTGCACACAATTAAATCTGTCGTATTTCATTAGAGTTGTCACTCATTTCAATTTTATTGTGATTGCAATCGATGAATGCCATCCATCGATCAATCATGCACCCGTTACATTTTTCCTATTTAAGCCGAGTAGGTGACGCTGACGGGTATATCAGGCGCGTCGCTGTCTGTCTGCTGGTTTGTCATATTTAAATTTATGGCATGTCACTCAAAGCACTGCGTGCTCTTCCCACCACCGCGTCCATATCCAACATCCACGCGCTCATTCATCAGGCGCGCCATTTTCACCGGCCGCTTTAACCGCAGCATTAAACCGTCTAAACGGCGACAGCAGGTGTCTACCGGTCCGCCGCTGCCGCACTTGCGACCAAAACTGCGTTCACATTGCGGCTCGCTATGATGGATGTGCATTGCTCACAGGAATAAAACAAATTAGGTAAATGCAGGCACTGCAGAGAAAGTACGATCATTTGCAAGCAATTCAGCTCTGTTGACTTGACGGCAAAAACGATCCCGGTAAGGAGAGCTATTTTATTTTGTGTGTTCGTCCACACAAAGAACTAGTGTGAAAAAGCGCATGTAGATTTTGTTTGCTACACACGATTGTTGTTACCACACAAGGAGGAGAGACGGTATTAACCAGGGAAAATCAAGGTCCTCGCGCAGCTAACAGGAAGTTGTCGTTAGAGGTCCAACTGCACTGTATCCGAAAGCAAACTGCATATTACGTTAAGTTGTAAGATATATAAAATTGTTAATGAGAGGGACGTCAGTATTTCCGTTCCGTAATAGATACTTCAAGCAATTTTTTATATAAACTGGACGCTATATATATCCGATATATATCAAGAAAAGCGGTACATAAATATTTCTTAAAAACCTCATACAAGAACAGATCAGAAAACGGTAACAAAACATATCAAGAGCTAATAAACTGCCCAAACATTATTTCTGGAAGTTTTCATTAAATTTCACTAATTTCGCATTGCTTCTGTAAATGTTTGTTTATCTATCACGAGCAATTGCACTAACTGCAATAAAACTAAATAGTTTGAGAAACAGTGACTGCAAAAATGCCAGCAGAAATGAGACCAACCATTTCTTTTAAATAAAAAAAAAAATAAGCCACAATTATTCTCCAACTTTCCCCGTTGTTGTCACCGAGTTTAATCATTGAATGTTGGTTACGAAGCCAAATAGAGCGACAGATGCTTTGTTGCTTTTTTAATCAAAACGGTCCTTTTGCATTGGCAACAGAATATTCTACGTGCCCTAAATTCCTCCAATGACGCACTCACCTATTAGTCGCATCACCTCGTGCAGGTTCAGGTAGACGTTAAGGTGGCAGTGCACCGCGACCCCACACAGCAAAAGTAATCCAACTATGAGCGCGGAATCGGCTAGAACGAGCATTTTAAGCCTTTGCTTTCGGTTATTTTGGGCAGGCGCTTTTATTTTAGTGATTGCTGTTCGCCGATGTCCTGGCACTGATTTTTAATATTTTTTTCCAATTTCCACTAATAATCATAAATCATCACTGTATGGCTTGGTTGCTTCACAAATGCATTTCCTTTATTATATATTCATTTTTCAACAAATTAATTCATTAAGCGAGCTGATTGTTGTTTTAATTTGCAAAATGCGCTGTGATATTAAATACGCGCGGCCATGCATGCGTGTGGGTGTGTTTAGCAGACGACTTTCCGTTTTCCGCGCAACAGCCTTCCGCGCGTTCACCGTGACGATTTCCCAGAAACTGTCAACTGGATAAATAAACAAACTGCATTGAGCTGCCGTCGCAGCTGCAACCTCAACCGGAGCCGGAATAACAAAAACGATGGCAGCGCAGCACCGCTATTCGTAAGTTCAGCGCGAAATGTCTTGAGTTGGCAGCACTGGCGGCAGTGTACTCCTAATTGGACAGTGGACTGCAAGTGATGCGCCCTCTAACGGGCATGAATAAAAGAAAAACTTAGGGGAATGAAATGAAGCCGGCCATGATGTATGACAGTTGGGTAGATTATGTTGTGGAATGCGATTGTTGAGAAAGGGACGGCTGTTGTGAACAATCTGAAGAACTTTTATGTAGAGGAATATGAAATCAATTGAAATTGTTCTATAATTCTAATAATTTCCCGCTAATTCCACAGACCAAATACAAAGTTTGTTGTATTTTAATTTTTTTATATTATTTCCATTCTCCTTAAAAATTATAAATACATAATACGTTAAAGCGAAAGCGAATTAATAATAATTGTACTAATTCAATAAACGATACCAAAATCGGTTATCACAAATAACAAAGTAGGTAGCGCTTAAATATGTTGCTAGAGAAATTTGATTACACTGAAGTATTCAATACATGTATGTATATAAGCATGTTTATACATATGTATGTATGTATGCGTACCCTAGAGGGTCAACTTTGATTATGTTGAGCGCTCTATATAGATATAGATACAAGGTCTCGTATATATAAATATGTAAGCCTCGTTTCAACTGATCTCGACTATCCACATGGCACAGCAAATATTGATTGGGATTGCTTCCGATCAATTGTCTTCAATTGCCAATATTTAGCTGCTCCATAGAGGCCACCGTAGTCTCAATCAGCAAATTGTAATCCAATTCATTCAGACTCGCTTTTGCCGTCAAAAGATCCAGAAATGAGTCCAGTGGTGAAAGTTTGTCCGCTGCGATTCCTTGAAATATTAAAACACAGATAGTGAGCAACATACCATGGACGAGTCTAATGAATTACACAACAAAAACCACAAATCATAAGAAAAGAAATAATAAACACAAATGAAAATAGTTAAATGAAGCTGTTAATAGTTTTGATAACATCCCGCAACAATAATAACTAGGGATCGGAATTATATGCAAGTGCATATTTTTTTGGAGCTTCTGGTTTGAACGGGACCAAGACAGAAACTATTTTTATTGAAAAATATTAAGAATGAGCTAACATATGCACTGCATATTTGCAAATGTTTGCATATTTTGCATATTTTTGCATTTTTTGCATAGTTTTTGCATATAAATCCGATACCTAATAATAACAATTTCAACAAATTGACACGGATTGCGTCCCCCCAAGGATTATTCATTGGATTTGGCTATCACAGAGTAGAAATCTTGGATTGGATATCACAGAGTAGAAATCTTGCTCAAAATCGACTGATCATTTTCAACCTTGCTTTGAGCTACAACACTGGACTATACGCGGACGCCACTTCTTCATAACGAACACTTCGATGATGCTTACCCAGTGAATACATGCCGCCAATTAGAAAATTCAATTCCTAAGTTGTTTGCATACCTAAACAAAATGACTGCGCATAAGGCAGCAACTGCGAAAATGGCAAACATGCCAAACAAGAGCCCACATAGAAATGAAGATGCACTTTTTAGCAAGTCTTGCAGTGCGCGCAAACGATCAAAATCACAAAATTTAAATGAAACAGAAAATTAGTTACCGGTAACGGCAATACCCAACTGAGCAAAATATGAAAAAGCATATTGCGAGTAAAATTGTAAATATTCTTTTTACCACTTCGGGTGTTAGAGCGCGTCTGAGCATTTCCGCCCATCGCATTGCCACCGCGCTGCTGAACTGGGTTTCCCGAAAGAATGTTGGCGGCATGCTCGCGACCGCGTATCATTAAACTCTCTGGATGGTTCCAATTCTTGAGTAGGCGCTGCGCACGTGATTTGGGCAATGCCGACAGCAACGAGAGTTTACGCTCGATTCCTTCCTGCGAGTCATCAATATCTACCGAAAGAAAGCCAGGAGACAATAGAGCAAAGCCATAATTTCAATGATCACACGGTACCATTTATGATGGTTTTCATAACGTCCACTTGCAGTTCGAATACATAATTCTCCACGTACTGCAGAAACATCTCGAAAGCCAGCGCACGATATCCCAAATAGGTGAAGAACGATGCAAAGCCCTGTGGTAGGGGAAATGCGATCGAGTCAACTGCCAGGCAATAACGCTCCAAAATCAAAAACAGTGAGTGCTGCTGATTGTTGCTCATCTGATCACTGCAGCGAGAAGTAAACGATTCGATTGGATATGATACGACTTACTTATTTTGGATTTGCACTTACATCAGTTGGAATCCGCGCAAAGTCTCGTTGCGCGCGTCCAAGCCTGCAGCACGACAGACCAGAGAACAAAGTGCGCGCGACAGTTCCAACTGCGCGCTTACGTACTGCGAGGCTACAGCATGAACATGTGCCGGCGCCTGTGAGCGCTCGAAGAACGTCTCCTTTAGCCAGCGGAAGCCAGTATTCGGCTTAGCCGAGTTCTTCACTAGATGTACACTAAGCTCGCGCATATTCTAGCACAAGAAAAAAGCATGCATAAGCAACTCAACGCCTGACTCAACTGCCAATTACCACGGATATGACGTGTTCCTGTTTGGTGGCCGTGCACGATTCTAATTCGACGAACGGTAACACTTCGTTGCAATTGCGCCGATTGACACCTGAGAAGTCACCGAAGCTGTTACCGCCGGCTCCACTAGGGGTCAGTGGCGTGGTGCAGCGCGACAACGCTTCGGGTTGGTAACAGGACAACGAGAACATAAGCTTCTCGCTAACCTGCTCCGCGCCAAAGCGCCGGTGCTCCTTCTGGCCAGCCTCGTTCAAGTGCTCCCACAGGCGCGTCCAGATGTCTGAACGGTACGGCGAAAGACGCTGTTGCGGCGACAGCAGCATCATACTCGTGTTCCACAGGCTCTCGTGTGAAAGACCAACACTGATCTCTGCCACTCGCGCCTGGATAGGACGCGCTGCGTCGGCGGTAGTCAACGGCAGAAAGCGTGCCAGTGATTGCGCGTCGGCGGGCAAGCCCCGCAGCGTGGCTGCGTAGCTGCCAGCGACAAGGGCCTCTTTAAGCAGCGCCACTGTGTCCAGCGATAGCGGACGCTCCATAATGGTACTAAGAAGCTCAGCCAGCACGTCCAGATCATTTGAATGTAGCAGAAAATAGTGAATTATGCTCAGGCGGTTATCCACCGAGGTGTCGTTGCGGAAAGCGTCAATGAGGTGAGCGCGAGGCACAGTTAACGAGACGAGATCAAGCGTGGCAGCGTCGTAGGCCAGAGAACCCCACTTTCGGCAGGGTACCAGCTGGGTTAGCGGATTCCGATTATGGGCAGGGCACACAATGTGACAGCATGGCTCGTGCATCAAGCCCACGTCCAGTAGGTGCACAAACAAGTCAGGTTGAAAGACGAGCAAATGATGTGCCCCATGCAGAGCAAACGTGGGCTTCAGCATGCGCGCCCTCTCCCACGGCACGCCTGGCATGACGCAATGTACCACACAGCCGTGATGTAGCAGTGTCACCGAATAGGCAAAGTGCACGTCCACCTTCTGCATGGACCCAGCACCTTCGCCTGGTGTTTCGTCCACGTTCTTTGGCTGTATAGGCTGGTAGAGATAGTGATGGCACACAAAAAGCATACCCGCGGCGTCCGCCAGAATAATCAGATTCAATGAGGAGTCGTGAACACGCAGCGGTACGGCATCGTCCTCATAGAGTGGTTCGTCATCAAAAGAACCAGTTGGAACTTTAGGCAAATTCAGTGGAATATTTAGCTGAAATGGAATATTTAGGAGAGGCTGCACACACTTCACCTGACGAAGGACTTACCACAGTCTCTGTGGGCAGTTTCTCATTGAACTGGAATGCGGACAATGTCGGACTCAGCTCGTTATCGCTACTCATGTCTGCATCGTCGCGCTCCATAAGACTCAGGCTCTTTGTCTTCGGTTTTAAGTGGATATAATACAACACCTGGTTGTCCGCATCCCATTGCGCCCACTTAAAGTTCTTAGCCAGCATTTCGGATACTAGCATACCGGTGTCCAGATACCAAGCCTCATCGAGGAGGCTATTACCACCGATTGTGATCGAGCTGTCAACATAGCCGCGTTGCTTAATAGCGCATGTGAACTGTAATATAGCTATCGAAATTCGAATGAGTGCGAAACTACTTGCATTGATATCCGAAGCAGCATTTACTTACATGTTTCGTGCGTTAAGAGGAGAAATTTCTCCTGACCCTTTATCTCTGTTCGCTTTTCGCTGCGCCACAAGAACTGCGTCATCACCTGGCGGCGCGTTGGTTGCGGCAGCAAAGGCGATGTCTCTGCGCGACCATCTGCGCACACCTCCGTAATGTACGCCTGATAATGCGGAAGCGACGTCTCACCACCCGAAACAGTCGATAACTTCTTTGACACGTACACTAGCAGCGAGCCACTACTATTGACCGTCGCCTGTATCACCTCCTCGCAGCCGGCGTCGAAGCGGTGCAGCAGGCGCAGCGTTTTCGCTGTGGCGTCGAACTGACCAACGCACGTCTCGCGGAGCCCCGTCTCTAGCTCCTCGAATATCCACGACGTGAGCATCGACCCATCTTGCTCCTGGCCCAATATGCGCCATTCAACCGCCTTCTCTGCGTAGTTACACAATCAAACAAGTTTTCAGACACTGCAACTCGTGCCAATCACGCCGTGTTACCTTTGAATCCCTGCGCTGCCAGCAGCCCACAAAAATTTGCTGCCAGGTTCTCTTGTCGCAACATATCCCCGCTAGTGCTGTTCCATGCGAGTCTTGCTCGCTTTCACCGCTCAACAAATTTTCACAAAAATCAATACTGCCTGTCGGTGGATTTACTTTGGGGTTGCTGTTTACATCTGCGCCGAGAGGAAATGTCAAGCAGAGACAATTGTCTCTGATGTCAAGTGCCGCGTTCGCAGACGCAAGTAATACGCCTTCAGCGGGTGCAGCCATTACGTTGTTTCACTATTTCGAATGAATCAATGGCCGAAGCCCAAGTTCGGTCAAATGTTAAATGTGTGAAGCTAGTAAATGTGAGAAACTCGTACCGAGTTTAATTAGATTTAAAGTCCGGGGAAACAAAACTTTCCTACTTATTTAACTCATATTTAAAATAAGGAGTGCCTTCCTGTTTGAAGCATTCCGCACGGATCGGAGAACAAAGATCTCCATAAAAAACGTCGCTCGTAGTTATAGGCTCTTTCAGATTTGTATTTCCAAAATATAACATGAATACATTCAATTATTCGATATATAAAACCAATCTTGAAAAAACTGCTCCATTTCATTTTTTACAAACTATGTTACACAGTATGAATTGATGAAATTCCTCAATCATTTCCTGATTATCCTTGAACTCGACAATTCGTTTTGCATCGTCCTTTGTCAGCCACTTCAGTTCCTTGTGTTCCTCCGACAGCACTGGCTCCTTCTGGGGATCCCTAACCTCAGCCAGCCAATATGTGACTACTTTCGGCTTCCCCTTGACTTCATAATTCAGCACCTTCGGCATATCCTTGTAAATTATGAGGTCACTCTCTTCATAACTAGAATAGAAGAGCAAAAACGCAATGTTAAGCCCCAAAATTGCACTCATAGGTAGATCACTTACTTGGTTTCCTCCATAGTTTCACGTAATGCGGTGGTGTAGTCGTCTTCTCCCTTATCGACATGACCTTTCGGCGAGCTCCAATGGAAGCTGCCATAGTTTGCACGCAGCAGCAAATATTGGATCTCATTGCACACCCGGCGAAAAACAACGAAACCTGCAGCACGTACCGCCATTAACTAAGCCGATTCCTTCTGCACTCTACCACAAATCTAATTTGGTTGTTTTTTCTTCGTTTTAAGTTACTTCCCAATAATAAAAATCACCTGTTTATTGCCGGCAAACGCCTCAATTTTGTTGCTTTGCCAGTGCTGCAGTCACACAGAACATCTTAAGGTCAAACTCCATAAAGTGCGTTTCAAGCTTTTCGTTGTGTTTTGCGTTTCTCGCGTTGCAAAAAAAAGTTGAATCAGTGTATTTGTATGAAGCAAACTCCATGACTTGACGTCGATACCCGCGAAACGCATCATTTTTTTTTTTTTTTTGAACTATCGATAGCACCAAGACGTCAGTGCTTGATGGCAAGGAGCCTAAAAGGGCCCTTAAAATGCCAGGTTCTCCTTCAACTAGTCGATTGGACTTCACAATCCCAGTATGTTGTATCTCGCTGTTTTACCCTCCCATAATACTACGAGGGGTTTATGTGCAACATAATATCCTTTCCACTCCTTTTTATCGAGCGCTACAGCTTGTCGAGAACACCTCCAGGGTGTGGGATGAACCCCTCTCACTGATGGATGTCCAGTTCGCTTGTCCAACGCAGCGCCCCCAAACGCCGCAAGCAAGCGTAGACTCAGCGAGGAAGACAAAAAACGAAAAAAAACATTGATAAAACCAACACCTTCCACGAGCACTTGGAAAACATTGAGCACATGAACATCAAATATTTACGAGGGGACTTTTCACAAATGTTCCACTTACCAGTGACGACAGCGTCTTGCCAGCTCACAAGGACTTTTCTATATCAGCTGCTTTTATATATTGCAATAAGGCTTTGTAAACCAACAGGTTTTCTGATTTCATTAGCTCCATGAGATTGTCATATTTATCGAAAAAGTCAAAACCGTTTCTTACCCGGCTAAGGGCCCGGCACTCAAAGATCAAATGATTAGGGGTTTCCGGCGAGTCACAGCGGGTGCAGAGGCCGCTGCAATTGGGAACAAATTTACTGAGGTAGGCTCTACAATATGTATGTCCAGTCAGAAGTCTATTAAGCAGTTTCGTTTCCTGCGGCGTCATATCGCAGTTCCGGTTTCTGTACCAAGGCTTCCTCTTTACATCCCCAATTATCTCCGCTAACACCTTACCCTTACTTATACTTAACACTTGGAACTCTCTGTTCCACTCCTCCCAAATCTTGTTCTCTAGTCGGATTAAGGCTTCATAAGAAGTCAAGTCAACGTTTAGGCATCGGCCATGTACCGTGGCAGTCTTGGCAGCCTCGTCCGCTTTTTCGTTAAGACGGATGCCAACATGACTTGGCACCCATACTAAACGGACTTCATGCGTTATGCTCCTCATAGCATACAATAAGTTGTGAATCTCAGCCGCCAAGTAATTTTTGGTTTTGTCCAGAGCCAGGACTTGTAAGGCTGACCGGCTGTCCGTCAAGACCGCCAGTTTTGTAACTCCGTGCTCCGCGGCCATAGCTATCGCCTGCCGGATCGCAACCAGTTCCCCCGTCATTGACGTGTACCCCTCTCCAAGCTTAAAGAGAAGCGAAAAATTATTTAGTTCATTATAAACGGCACAGCCAACCGAGCTCCCAGCTACCGACGCATCAGTAGCCAGAATCAGAAAACTCTCCTGCCTCAATCTGTCAATTTTCTCACTGTATATTGCTGCTAACTTCGCTTTAGCCCAATTTCTTTTAGCCCCTTCTATATTGGACAGTTCTAACCTTAATCTTGGATGCCTATCAAACTGTGTGTGGGTGTTGATCCGGTCGAAGATCTCCTTGTAGTTTAAGTAGGCTGTGCCGTAGCTTGTGTTTAGCGGGATCGCCTCCTGTAAATGCTCCTTTAACGTAACATTAGTGAACCACTGTGAAACTAACTCTTTACACGTTAACCATAAAGCCCTGTGTCTGGGGGGCAGCTCTCCAGCTAGCGCATACCTGGAATGGGTAGGCGTGCTAGGGGGCACTCCGACGCACCTTCTGATCGTGTCGTTTACTATGGTTTGCAGTTTTTTGCCGTACCCCGCAGGCGCATTGGCAAAGGTGGTGCAACCGTATTCCAGCTTGGATCTTACAAAGGCTTTGTATAAGTTTAAGGCGGTCTTGGGCGCAAGACCGGCCTTAATCGTGGTCAGTCTGGTGATGAGATTCTTGGCAGGAACAATTTCCTGTTTGACCTTGTTAATGTGGTCTCTTACAGTGGAACTGGCGTTGATTACCCTCCCCAGAAACTTGATCAGTGATACCTGATCCACTGACCCTTGCCCTATCGAGAGCTGAAAAGCCTTCTTACACCCCCTGGCCATGTGCATAAACTTGGACTTGTTTGCCTTCAGGCTCAAACCCAAAGCCCTACATCGCTCCTCAAAAACATGTATTTTGCTTTGTAAATTTCGCAAACTATTCTCAGCCGTGCAATCAGCAGAAATAAACAGAAAATCATCAGCAAATTGGTATAACTGCGTTTTGCTGTCCGACAAGTCGTGCAAGGCAGCGGTATAAATATTAAACAGCAAGGGAGACAGGCAGCTTCCCTGCGGCAGACCGTTGTTTACTTCTATCCTACAACTCCCTAACTTCAACACTCTCTTGTACAGAAAATTATAAATCCAGTTATAAATCGTAGGTTGAACCTTTAAGCTGTGAAGTACCTCAGTGAGTCGCACAATGTCCACACAATTATACGCATCCGCTAAATCCAGCACACATACGAACACTTTCTTTTTCCTGTGCTTTGCCACCTCAATAGAGTGAAGCACTTCATTGATGCACATAGCCGCTGATTTTCCCTTCCTATAAGCAAAACACCTAGGGCTGATTATGCCTTTCTCTTCAACAAAGTCAGACAAACGATCCTTTACCACCATGTTGAGACTTTTGACCAACACCGAGATAAGCGATATTGGCCTATAATCTATGATGTTGTCACGACAACCGCTGGCCTTGGGTATGGGCACGATCGAAATAAGCCTCCAATTGTCACTGAAGCAATTGGAGTTAACACAGTTTTCAAGCATTTTAGCCAGCTTCTGAATAACCTCCATAGGCAGGGCATTCAGCATGCTATAAGTGATTCCATCCGCTCCACCAGCAGTCGACTTTTTCTTTCCTAACGCACTTGCATACTCATTCACCGAAAGCAGAAAGGGGGTGCGCTCGCAGACTGCCTGCGTCTCAAGGCTGCTCAAAAAAACCTGAGGAGGGGGAGCCGACTGGTTACTTATTTGTGCCTTCAAATGTTGCAGACAAGTTAAGTTGTCCTCCTCTGTCCACCTGCAACTGCGCTCCTCGCCAACCTTTCTCATGTTATTGACAAAAAGCCAAGCCTTCTTAGTATTCGGGTTGCTGCTGAGGTCCTCTATCGCCTCCAGGAAGTTGATTTTCTTCGCCTCCTTCACCGCTTTCTCCCACCTGACCTGCTCCTGCCATGCCTCTTCCAGGTCATCGCACCTTCCCGTCAATCTTGCTTTGCATCTTTTGGCAGACAGTACCCTGTACTGTCTGGTGAGCTCACTGCTCCACCAGTTTTTTGGAGAGTGTCTGAAATTATTCAGGTCAAACGTGCAACTTTTCCTGGCAGAGCTAAACTTGCTTTCCAGATCGGACAATTGGTCTATTTCCGAGGCCTTAATCCTCGCCAGCATCCTGTGCAGCATGTTCCTGGAGGTGAAAGGTCGTGGTCGCATCGTACAGTTTGCTACTTTTATGACTATAGGGCAATGGTGACTCCCCCCTATAAAGGACTTGTCACACTTCCATTCCACTCCCTCCTGCACACTCGTGAAAGACAAGTCGAGCACACTGCCCCCATCTGCCTCCACAAACATCGGGTTCCTGAAGAAGGTCCTTGAGCCATCATTCAAACACCTCAAACTCGAGGTGTCCATCAGCCGGCTCAAAAATCCTCCTCTACCCGAGCTTACGGAGTCCCCCCAAGCCGTGCACCTGGCATTGAAATCCCCCAGAAGCAAAACATTTTCTTGTGTATTCAAAAAGGAGATAAGTTTAGCAACTTCATTTTCAAAAGTAGCAACATTGATACTAGGTTGCAGATATACCGAACATACAGTTACATTTTTAATCAAATTCGTCGTTCTCGCAATTATAATGTCCAACTGCGATTGGAACCTTACCCTCACAAAAGCCAGACCCCGCCTGAACCCTATGGCCACACCCCCATAGCCGTCCGACCGAGTCTTCCTCACCATATGAAACCCAGTCAACTTATGGTTAACTATGGCCTCATCGTGCGAGAATATTTCCTGCAAACATACAATGTCAATCTGATGGGTTTGATTGAATATGTCGATGACATTTTTATTCGCTTTCAGGCTCTGGCAGTTGTACTGGAGTATGCTTAACATTCGGATTTCTAATTCTATTTAACCTCTCATCGAGGGCAGAACGATACGAGATTCCACTCACGATCCCTTGTATCAATGTAGCTATAGGATCATCCCTGTCCAGCCCAAACCTGTCCCCCAATAGGGTTAGCACCTTTTCCAGGTCCGACACCGTCGACCAGCCTGGTCGCTCAAAACACGGGACCCCATTCTTTTCTCTTGTCGTTTTCGGGGGCGGCTGAGCCACCCAGCGCTGAGCGACCCTGGCTTCAGAGGCTACCCTGTTGTAGGACCTCGTCGTCAGTCGCCTATTAGTTTCCGCATCTGCATTGACCATAGGGGGAGCTGCTCGTTGCAGCGGGGGGAAATTCTCCTCATAATCAGTAAGTAAGGCGAACCTATTGTCTGCACCTAAATGCGAGTACGTCTCAAATGCTTCCCTCCTGCTAATCTTCTTGATCGTCATAATTTCCAGCACATTTTTCTCCTTTTGCCACTTTGGGCATGCGTCTCTGTTCAAAGCTGAGTGCTCTCGGTTGCCGCAAAGAATGCACGCTCTGTTACTGCATTCTTCGTTGCACCCTCCCTCCTTACCACAAAGAATGCACCTTTTCTTTGCCCTGCAGCTCAGCTTTGTGTGCCCCAGTCGCCCACAGTTATAGCACTGCCTTGATGGGGGAAAGAAGTGCGTGATCTTAAAATTCGTGTAGAATATCTGTACCATCTGTGGCAACTCACTGCCCGCAAAAGCAATTTTGAAAGTTTCTGTAGGTACAAGCTTTTCCTTGTCGTCTCTGTCCCTCCGTAATATTCTATGGGCCGACACCACCTTAATGCTAGACTCGATGTTGTTCAACACCTCCTCATCCGAGAAACCGACAGGAATGTGTCTTGCAACCCCATACGTCTCCACAAAGCTTCTAGGTATAAAGGCTCTAATGTTCGCCATCCCTAAGCCTTGGTTTTCAACACACTTATTTGCATCACGCGCAGACACGAAAAAAATTTTATACAGGGTTTTCCCCACCGCCTTAATGTTTTTGATGCCCCCTATTTGCATCCTTCTTATTTTCTCCCACAAGTACAGCCCATTTCTCATCGTTTTATTTTCGAAAAGCTCAGACGCAGACGTATCCAAAAGAACCGCAAAATCGCCTCTGTGGTTTTCTTGGTACGCCATCGACTGCCTACTGACTTCACTGCTCGCAGTTGCCATTCCCGTTGTATTCTTCCCGTTACTCTCAACAGTCGTCATGTCTGCGCAGACTTCACTATTCACTTTCGCACCTAACGGGTTTTCAACCGCTAACTTAGCATAAGTGCCCTTGGTTACAAGCATACCTTGTAACGGGATCTTTCCGTTAGTTCCATTTTCACTTTCGTTGCCGCTTTCCAACTTACTTTTTTTCTTAGCTTTTTCGTTGCCAACCGTCCTACTTACGCAGTCATTGCAATTTTTTGGACGCATATCAGAGCCTACCTCAGTATTTGCAGCGTCGGCCATCGCAATTGGCCTCTTACTGCCTTTTCTCATGGTTTTCCCACTCACCTTCGTGACGTACTCCTCCACCCCCTCATGAGTCGCCCGAAGCCAGTCCCCTATTTCCGTTGTGGCGCCAGACGCCGAAGCGTCGGCCATCCCAACCACCTCAGTAATTTCTTACCTCGCCACTTGAAAAATATTCGATCCCACTTGCCAATAAAAATCCCTCGTTGGTGCCTTGTTCCGCTGGCGATCACCGTCTCACTGGTAGTTGTAATAAAAATTTATGTCCTCGTGTAATTTTTTGTTCCGCTACTCTTTGCTAACACGATCTGCTCTGTTCGGTGGTTCAAGCGCGAGTGGCGAAACGCATCAAAAGTTGAACTATTTTCAACTTTCTCTTGCGTTTCTTGCGTTAACGCCGTCAAACAGCTGACAGAGCTCCTAAAGATGTCATAAATTATGTGGCATGAATGTGGATGTGAATGGTAAAGTCGATAACAAACTTGTGTTATCGAAAAAGTCGAATGCATTTAATTTACATGAAAGCTATTAAATACAGTTAAGAAACATTTTAAATTCTTTGACAGACGAAACTTAATCTTCGCTGTATTGGAAATTCGATAGCTTATTCGTTGTATATCGCATTTTGCTCATTCCTGTGAAATAAATTGCTACAAATTGAATTCAACTGAATTTCTTTTTTCATTTTTTGCAATGCTCGATATGCATTTATTGTGTTTAAAATGAAATCAGTCTAAAGTCTATAACGTCGTTTAGCGATTCCATTTCGTTTTTTTCACAATTTTCCTTGTCTTCTCCCAATGCACAACGAAATCAATCAGCAGTTTGACAGCATCAGCTGACGTAAGAAGAAGAAGCTGACGCATGAAACGCACTTTATGGAGTTTGACCATTTGCAACGCGAATAACGCAAGAAAAGCAATAACGCAACAAACCCCGAATGCATGAAACGCAATTTATGGAGTTTGACCTTAATACTTGTTACTTACTGTGCAACCCTGAGTACTTATTTTAGTGCGGGCACATGTCGTTTTTAATATTTTCCTTATAAAATTACATAAAGAAAATACCAAGTTCTAAACAAATAAATTTTGTCATGTTTAACATCTTCTTGCGGGCAGCAAACCGGTGCCTACCCTTGGCTGAGCAGTATCCAGATCACCTAGTACGCATTTTACAGCGGTTTGCCTCGTTCAGTGCGCGCGAAGTGCTACAAGAAATCTCTGATGAAACCGGTACCTTGCTCACACGCTTCGCGAAGCACATCGCCCTGGAGAGTCACGGTGTGAAGACACCACTTGTGCCCACCACCATACGGTATGCCGACTTCTTTCCCATCACAGATCAGCGCTATTTCCAGAAGGAGCTCAGCTGCACGGCTGCCGACCAATTGCCTGCCCTCATAATCTTTGCGTCCACCTATCGCTCAAATGCCGATCCTGGCAAATACGCAAATCTTCTGAATGATCTGGACGCCACCGCACTTAGATGTTTATCTGACATGAGTGAAGACACGGTGTTTCGTACCCTGTCAGCACTACTATTTCTCATGCCGAACTGGATAATGCGCACCGATTTTTATCGCGCGGCGGTACATCGCCTGGTTGAGCAAGATTTTACGCCAGACGCACCGAAACAGAAATTCGTACAGTTGTGCTTCTTTTTGGGTTTGGACAAAAAACGCATGTCGTCGTTGATGAACAGTCTGTTGGAAAAGCACCTGGAGTTCTATTTGCCAGAACTGAGTACCATGGATCTGGCGGTTGTCGCAAACGCTGCATATAAGTCTTCAGCACACATGCGGTGTCCAGCATACAATTTGCGACTAGAGGAGGAGGTGGAAAAGATGCCGCTGGACAATGGTGCAGAAGATGCCTTGCTCGTCACCTTTGTGAAGGCTTTACGCTTTCAGCGCGTTCATTCGGAAACGGTGTGCAGGCAGCTGAAAGCCATATGCTCACAGCCAAGCAGATTGGAGAAAATACAGCCGCGCGGCCTGGTGCATTTGTTCGCATATTTCGCAGAAAACTTGTGGGATAACAGCGAATGCGTTAGCTCGATCATCGCCAAGTTCTTGCACTTCTTAAAGGAAAGCCAAGGATTCCACGCGCCAGAGCAAAACCTGCGCGGCAAAGACATCGCCACGTTTCTATGGTGTTGCGCTCAGTTAAATTGCACACTACCTGCAACCGATCTGAAACTGGTCGAATCGGTGTTACTGCACAAGATTGATTGCAATGAGTTCCGTTATTTTGCCGATCAGCTAGTTGATAGTTGTCTTTCGCTATGGATGCTCGGCTACAAATCACGTGATCTATTCCGCAAAGCAGTGGAGCTGAAGTCGCGGGTGACACCTGGTGGTAAACACAAACGAGAACAGCCAAAAGTGGATAGCAGACTGACAGTGTTGACCACTGCGGTTGAAATCGAGGCACCAACGTGGACATTCAAGGCTGCACCAACAGCGTCGAGTGCACTGAATGTAAGCGCTACTGCACCCACATACCTACTGAAGGAGCGCAACGACTTGAAGACATACGTTAAGCGGCTATCTGAAGAGGGTTTAACCGACGTAAAGCTTGTTTGCCCAATCAACGGCATCAACATACCCAGCGTACTGGCTCACTTCTGCGACACGAAAGTATTCGTGGAACTAATCACTGAGCAGCAGACGTTGCGTTTTAGCAAGACACCATCAGGACTACTGCGGCTAAAAATGCGTCTGCTGACTGCACAGGGCTACAAGGTTATTGTCGTAAGTATAAGAGGAGGCTTACAAATTGCCTGAAATTAAACCGATGTCTTTACAGTTGGGGACCGCCG
Source organism: Melieria picta (assembly GCA_964056695.1). Taxonomy (NCBI): domain Eukaryota; kingdom Metazoa; phylum Arthropoda; class Insecta; order Diptera; family Ulidiidae; genus Melieria; species Melieria picta. The sequence goes on from OZ057399.1 coordinate 66,262,889, forward strand.
ATTTGCAAGACAACTACACTTGCTTGAAGCACTTGGCGTTTGGTCCCGAAACAGACATCCAACCCAAGGAGGAATCGATAAGCAGTATTTAGGTATAACTTTTGCTAGATACACTCCAATAGAAAATGTCAGTAGTGATTATGTATGTTAAATATTTTTGTTAAAGAACTTAAATAAACGAATCTAACTAGAAGTGTGCGCATCAAATTTAATAACACTTACATAAGTATTTTTTTATTTTTGAAATTTGTTCTCGATCATGATACGCTCTCGGTATTGCTTGACATGTTTGACAACATGTCAAGAGTCTTAAAACTACGGGTAAATACTATTAAAAAAATAGCAAAAACATTGTTGCAAATAAAATCATTTAACGGAATGAATCTTGGCTTTTAGCACAATGAAAGCTACTACTCGGAAAAGCAGCGTAATAACGCACAGCGCCATAAAGTCATTCCAGAACTGATCGCCAGTCATTGTAATCTCCTCCAGGAATTTCTTAGGGTATCTGAAATGGGATAATGTTCTTCAGTGCGTAATGTTAAATGCAATGTGCAAGTATAGTGTACCTATAGTGGCAGTAGGGTGCCTCGTTGCAGTCAAGCACGCCCCGGTTCTCGCCGTAGATAGCACCAACAAAGCCCTCTAGACCATAACGCAGGTACGATATGGAGCTACCCCACTTCAAATAGCTCGGCAGGTCGCGCAATGTCACACCGAAGCCGGCAAACATCATCATGGGTATGGTCAGTACTGGAGCTAGGAATGTGCCGTTCTGCAAAACCGACCAGTGAGAAATTCGTTATATCTGGCTCCGCTACCGCAATCGCATCTACACTACTTACGACTACACTAAACCAAGCGCCAACCATCAGACCGAAGCTCTGCCCTACAAATACCGTCATCAAGCTGATGACGAAGAACATCCAAAACCGTGGCCACTCCATCGGCTGATAGCTCCAGCAGTAGATGATGATGGAGAACAGCATGCAACCAACTATCTGTTTGTGTAGACACATCACGAACCGTCAAAAGTCATGCAGTCCCAGCAATTTTCTTACTCACCGAAATAGGAAGATCGATCAGCGTGATGGAGGTGTAGTAGGCCTTCAGGGAATACCATCGATTAAAGTGCTCCTTCAACAATATCGACATCTCAATGGGAACTGTGGCGAACAGACATTGCAGTGAGTGTTTTAAAGATTACCTCGTCGGATGCGAGCACTTACATGTTAGCACCGTCAGCATCATGGTGGTCATGGAGTGGTGAATCAGAATGGCGAACAGCAGGTTGTAATTGTCTAACACACGCGAGCCCTCTCTGCCGGAACTGGTGTAAAGTGCTCCGAGTATTATGGCAACAAACACATTGACGACTATGCGCAGATGAGTCAGAGTTGTGTCGCGCTTCGCCTTTATGTAACCGCGCCGCATCAGCACGGACAGTTGGTTTGTGTAACTGGTGTCCTCGAGAGATCGCTTTTTCGACTTCTTGGGTATGGGATACTTGCGCATCAACGCCTCGGCGCGCAGAATAGAGGCCGGATTTTCGAACCATGACAAGCAGCTGCCGTTCTCTGAGGCTACCTTGAGAATGTCAACTTTATCGTATCCGTACTCACCGCAGGCCAGCTCAATAACTGCGCGTGCCGAAAGAGAAAAGTTAGTAGTATCCGTCAACAATACGCTACTAATTCGACTTACTGTAGTCCGCCGGATTATGATACATGGGGCAGGGCAAGTCGACTGTCTGCAAAAATGGCACGAGCTTCTCCGTACTACCCTGGTACACGCAGTTTCCCGCCGATAGCACGTATACCAGATCGAATATCTGGAAGAGCTTCGCTGTCGGCTGATGAATCGTGCAGATTATGGTTCGGCCCTGGAGTGCTAATTTTTTAAGCAATTCCAAAACTTTAGTGCAGGAACTACTGTCTAAGCCCCTATTGGAGGGAACACACAAATTCCGGTTACATATCTATTTATCTATGTCGTGGTACTTACGTCGTCGGTTCGTCTAAAAACATCACAGTCGGATTATTTATGAGCTCCATGGCAATCGAAAGCCTCTTCTTCTGTCCACCCGAAAGGCGCTTTGTCATGGTCTGGTCATGCTCATACAAGCCAAGCAAAAGGAGTATATCCTCGATCTAGTAGCAAAATCAACAAGTACAAAAAGTTATACACTGCCTAAAAATGCTTGGAGTGGGACTACGTACTCTGCCTTCTTTATCCTCATAAGACACATGCGGACCCAGTTTCAGATCTGCGGCAATATGCATATTTTCGTTGACTGTAAGCAGAGGCTGCAAACGATCATCCTGCGTTATGTAACACGACATTCGCCTAAATGAAGCTGTAAAAGATTCTCGGGATCAGTAAATGTGACTGAGACTTTGCCCTAAGATGCCATACTTAAATCTCTGCGCCTGCCGTTTAAAAGAATGGAACCGTCCACACCAGTTGTCTTAAAGCCCGAAAGTGCGTCCAGTAGAGTTGACTTTCCAGCACCAGAAGGACCCATTATGGCAATTAGCTGACTTCCGGGGAACTTACCACAAATATTGTGCAGAATTTCTTTCGATTCTGTAGAGTGTAAAGAAGATTTAAAAAATAAATTCAGACGATGTATAATCATGAAATCGAATTATGTATTATACATAAATACAATAAAAAATTGTACTGAAACAGAACTAAGAATGTTAAAAACTTTGCTTCAGAATGCTTCAAGTCAAAGTTAGTTATTGAGTTAAATTTGTAAAAGTTTACACAAAAAAACTACAATGTTTTGAACAGAATACTACTTATTTACGCCGATCTCTAGTTAAAACCACGTTGATTTTATCATTCCAGATAAATTAATTAAATAATGACTTAATTGAATAACATTGAAACATCCTTTCATAAATGGCGACTAAAATGTTATTTTACTAAAAAAAAAGTTGTGTTTTACATATGGACACTATTTAAAGAAAGCTCTCATTATCAAAGTAATCGTTCGTGTTCAAGTCTGTTTACGTCAGTTAAATTCCGATTACAAGCCTAGTCCAACCTTATTAGGTGCACACACTGGACTCTGCAGACGCTCACATTTTGTAGTCTTAATTATTGCTCTTCTGATCACAACGGGCCCGTTAAGAGGCCTAAGTGTGTCTCATACAGAGGCAGCCACCGCAACCTAACCTAACCTAACCTATTGCTCTTCTGGCTGCATGATACTCGGCCCCTGCGACACTTCACCCGCTGCGCCTACCAGGTGCACGCACGGAATTCACGCTACTAGTTGATTGGCCCGCGTGATTGTTGTCACATAGTGAACAGGCTGTCCGCACTGGGCATGAGAATTCAGCGCAGCATCGTCTGCACTTTCCATCAATTGACTGACGCAGTGTTGAGCTGGCACGTACAAATTGATCGCTTGGCAAATAATACCGGACAGATAAGGTTAATCTATAATATAATGTTGCTAATGCATTAACCTGGAAATGTCTACTAAAGTGCAGGAGATGCGATGCGGCGAAATGACACGGCGAGCAGTTTCCAGCACTTGGCCCAGCAAACTCACACGGAGCGAGGGGGTCAACAAAGTGTTAGGCATTGCGCTTTAGTTTCTACGCGAGCTGTATTTCTGTTCGGCGCTGCCCGCTCATTGCTTATAGAAATTTATAAATGCGAGTAATTACACATTATAGCGCAAAATACGAACGATATCTAATCGCTGAAATGCCAAGTACTAAAACCTTGAAATAATTGATATCAAAGTTCAATTTGTTCGCCGAGAAATTTTCAGCCAGATTGTCAGGGTGAAGCGTTTTAATTAACCTGTAGTCGAAGTAGCCGTTTTTTTAATTTTAATAGTCCACCATTATAAAATTAGTGAAATAGTTGAATACAAAAAAGCTGCGACGTAAAATGGATACCTGCTTCCTTGTGGTTGTTTTTATCAATTAATGTTAATCGAATTTACTATAATTTTAAAATAAGTAATTTAATTAATTAATAATTAATTATAAGTAATTATTTTAATTAATTAATAATTAATAAGTAAAATAAATAAGTACTATCCATAATATGTCATAGAATAGGGGTATGTGCGTGCACTTCAATCATTGATCGGCAAAATAGAGATTTTGTTTGTTTGTTTTCAAACTAGTGCATCATGTAGCCGAATTACCATCCATTTTTCGCAATGACAGCTGTCAACAAAACAAACAAAAATATTTGTATATTTTCCATTATCTAAATGACCATTTGGTAGTTGGGAATGTTTGGTCGCTGTCCACCCCTCCGCCTGTATATAAATACTTTATAATTAGCTGCTTTTGCAACAAGTAAACACTGTAAAACCCCACATTGGTTAGGGGTTATCTTATCGCAATCGTAAATTGTGTTGTGTTCCCGCACACATTCAAAAATGAGAACGTACCTTTTCTAAAACCCATCTGTACGGTGAGTGAAAGATCCTTGAATTCCATGTCGACTGGATCGCGTGATGGCAAATTCGAAAAGGGCTCTTCGTAGTTCTGTGCTTTCTTTTCCTTTGCTACTGTTTGTTGTTGTTGTTTGTCTGTGGGTGTTTCTGTGGTCTGTACTGACATATGCGTGGACCCGACATGGCCGCCACTACGCCAGCCATTTGTACTGGACAATGGAATAGTCGTTGGGCTATAAACGGCTGTTCGCTGCGGCTCCACAACCTCAATGCCTAGTCCTATGGCGGCGGTGGGGGCACTGGCCGTAAAGAATTGATCCCGTGCGGACAACATTGGCGCTCGTTCCGAAAACTGAAATGTTTTCAACGCTGGCGCTGTTCTTGTTTACTTTACGCAAAGCAGCACGCTGCCGATGCTGAAACGAATAAAATTGACTAATGTTAGGCTAATTTAGATACATACATATACTTATATATATATATATAATATTTGTTGATTATAGAGTTTACAATTAAAAGTGGCATATACGCAAATTTGCTAGTCACAAATGGTCATTAATAGTAATCAGCTGGGTAAGTGTTTATAGTTGTAACTTAAAAAAATTTTAAAATTGGCTTCACTCAAAATTGGCTTCGCTGCACTCAGTATTGGAAAGAGAGATTTGCTAAATTTCAAATTGATTTTAAGATCAAAAAAGTTCTTCACGCTTTCTCGTAAACTAACCCTTAAATTATTTTCACATCAGGTTCAACCACCAAATTGCGAAGTAGATTTTATTGAAGAAAACTCGAATTGTGCGACACATGCGAAATTGTATTCAATGCGAAAAATATTCAATGAATTTAACTTCGCTTGGATTGCCACAGTCGCATTATATTTATAGCAAGTCATTAATTTTAATCCCATCCCATTTATTTACGCTTTTCGCAACAGCACTTCAAATTAATCTATCAGCTTTATCAGCCCTCAAGTCACACTTGTTTTCATAGTAACTTGTGCGCGTGTATTACCATCTCAATTCAATAGCCTTTTTCAAATCTCTGTATAGTCGCAAAGACCAACCCATTTCATTGGCAACTAGTTTGAATTGTGTTGTGTGGTCAAAATTGTATACACATACAGTGCAGTGCCACTGAATTAACACTAACCAATGATGTTGAGATAATAGGTGGCGCTTCTTTTCATGGCTATTTTGTTCTTTTTTTTCAAAAGCAGCAACGGTGCTGTGCAGTAGCTGTATTGAATTTGTGATATCATCATGGGCAATATAAGCTCAAGTCTGTCTCATACAGAGGCAGCCACCCTAACGTTGCCTAACGATTCTATCCCAGTCCTAGTATCAGAGGACAATTGTGGAAAATAGGATTACAATTAGTTGAGAAAACATATATATTTTGAAAAAACAGCGGTGCTCATAATTCGGTGGCACTGCACTGTACATTATACATTTTATTTGTATGCCTTTATGAAATATAAAACCGTAAAATTAACAATTATTTTGCACACTACCAAAAGGCACAAAGCTCACATATGACACCACTTTCAAAACATGACGAAATTTTTCCATGTATTGAACAATAAATTTGCTGGTGCTGCAATCACAACTGCAACTGTGTGTTGAATTGAATTATAGTGATTTGTCACTGGAATTTACAGTGGGACAACCATTAGTTTTGTTGATAAGACGCTTGGGTGCATTCACTTAGGTAAGCCTCACGCAGGTGATTGACCGAGGGCCTCTTCGCCAATTTTCTCAGTGCAATAACCCTACGAATAGTGCACGAAATCGGAGTTCTCAATCTTTCAAAATCAACTGATATCAGAGCGATTCCGCGCCCTCACACCCTTTCTCTGAATTGCATTTGATTTGTGCTGATCGCGCGCAATAATGGACTATCGGTAATTCATGTTCCTATACCTGACACCATTTATTACGGAGCCACTACCACAGCACCTCTGATACACACAAACATACGTACAAGTACCACCGCGCGGTCGTTCATATGTACTTCTGTATGTACAACATAGTGTACGTAAATCGAATGAATGTGAAATGCGTTCTACTTTTCGAAATGGGTTTGCGCCGAGGCGATAGCACTGCGGTAATTAAGTCCACCCAGTACTGTTGACGGCAGAAGAAGAAACAATCACGAAATTGGCAACTTATCTGCGAACCGCATTGCTTTGCGATAGGCCTCGAGCAGTTTGACATCACAATAGGTTCAAAGGAGCGGCCGCAGCAAAAACAACAACACGCAGCGCGTTATGGGCCTGTATTCCGTCAACACCATATTTACGTTCTACACAATATTTACACAAATGTAATCTTAAATACGCCCGGACTTCGGACCCACCGCACAAACGGCATTCCTACATAATAATTCCTTTCAATGCCTCCACGCACGACGAACCTATAAATGTGGTCCACGGTGCTTGGCGTAAGCTTTTCGCAGAACGCGGGTTAAGTATTTCACTGAGTGTGCATGGCGGATTTGAATTGCACGCAAAAAGGTCCTGCGATAAAAATAAAATAAAGCAAAATATTTCGGCACACTAAAACAACAGTACTTGTATGTATGTATAATTATGTTGTACTTCTTCGCCTCAACTCTCAGGTTAGGCGCCTGTATCCATGCGACAATCTCAAAGTGCCTCACCTGAGCTCGAATGTAGCACATATGATTAATGGATACCGTAATTCCTCGTGTTAATATGTTTGTATGTATGTATGAGTCATGATTACGGGCGAAAATTTGAAACTGACTGTACTACCACGAACCCAGTTTGAAATTCTTTTTCATTGGCATTGTTTTTGCGTTCGCAGCTCAAAGTCCATCCGCTAAAAGTGTGAAAATTTTGAGCTTCATGGTATCAATTTACGCATTTTTAATTTGAAATAAAATATCGTGAATTGACAACGGCTTTCAGCCGGAAGTGAGCTCATTCATAACTCATTCTGCTATATCGTACAAATTAGCATAAACACACTCGTAGATGCTTATGTAAGAATGTGTGCTAGTTTATTTGAATACCGTACTGTTTCGAGCTTATCTCTGGCCACTTACAAATTTTGATTCAAAGTGTCTGACATTTATTTTTAACTTTGCTTATTTAAATCTTTCCTTATTTGAAATGCGGCAGACTTTGAGGAAAGTTTTTACGAGTGTTTTAAGAGCATCTTTAGCCTTTACAGAACATAGTTACAACTATGAAAACAAACAAGTTTCACTATTTTCTAATATTTTTAATTTTGTTTTTGTGACACTCAACATTGGTCTGCTTGTCTGATAGAACTTATAGATAATAGAATAGAGATAGAACTATGATTAAATCAATGGAGACATAGAAGTAAAGTAAGAGTTGTGTATAAAATGTGCACTATGCGATTTTAACAAGAAAAAAACTATACGAACAGTGTTAGAAAATCTCATACTCGTAGACTATGCAAGAATTGGAGAGGAACGAGAAAAACAACTTCCACTCGAATGCATTTAGTTTTAGTCACAAAACAATGCCGATATGGGGAATGGGGGTTGTTGGGTACACCGAGCTTCAGCATAAACAATGTGGAACTAAACATACGTAATATACATAAGTACATTTAACCCAGTAGCGCCTAGCGTGACCATGTGGTCACACTGTGGACACATTCGGGTTAATTCGCATTCATCAGCAGAAGAAACAATAACACAGCATTATCAAAACTAAAGTGACGCTATCTACCCACCTAAACGAAATATGCAAATGACGAATTAACGAAACAGTAGTTTCAATAGCTGAATTACTAATGCTGAAGCCGCATCACTAAAGAGTTCCCAGCAAAACATTCTTCCTTTTGTGACAGCCGAAAATCTGTGCTTACATGTACATAGAAACAGTCGGGCAAAGGAATTAAATGAACTGAGACGCGACTCGAATTGCGAATTAATAAATTGATTTTCACGCGATTTATAGCGGCAAAGTTTTCATAAATCCTGCGGTCAGCGCCAGCTGCTATTTTCTTCGATAGATTTTGCACTAAAATGAATTCCAAGTTCGTTCTTCTTCACTGGTACTTCACAAATTTCAGTGTTTTCGGTGCACCAACTATCAACTGATTACAATGCAGCATCAGCAACGCATTAACAGCAGCACAAATAACAAAGAACTAAATCGGCTCCGTTCGCAGCTACACAAAGAGTTCGCCTGACAAATATCGGTGGCTTGAAAACCGGTTTCAATAAAACAAGAAGGCCCACATGCGCCTATGGCTGCAGCGCAGCAATAACAACAAGGGCTCGCTTGCAACGCACAATGCTTGCGAGCCACCGACAAACGCCAAGGAAATTTGCCACAGGCGTTGCAACTCTCAGATCAGCTGCAGTGCAGGAACAGCGAGACCAGTTTTTGTGCCAACTCACTTTGCTAGGATTATTCACAACTTGCAGGAAATGATTGTGAGCGCGATCACGTTCTGGAGTTGTTTGAGTACAAAGCCGACGGGAGCGAAACACCAGTCAACCTCACCGATCGAGCGTAGTTAACACTTTGCCAATAGTTTTCGAACCATAATAGCAGCCGCACCGCATATGGAAGCGCTTGTACGCGCGCACTGCACGCCCGCGTTGTCATGACAGCAACAGCGGTAGCTTTAAAGTGCTGCTGTTTTATTATACAATATTTCCTCCGTATCAGTGGTAATAATACGAGCCGGACAATGTACAGATGAACGCCTATGTTGGTGTGTTAGTGTGTGATCGGCGAACGCGGCAGAGCGACTAGCTTGCGGCTTGATGCCAACGCTACCAACGACGACATACTCGTAGTCAACGGCAACCACTGCTCTAAAGTCTACTGAGTCTAGAGTCCATAATTACCGAAGTTGTTGCTGTTGCGGGGCTTATTCAATTCTTCAAAGCTCGAAACAACATCGATTCGCAACGGCAATCAAAATAATGGCGGTGTAGAGGGCACACTCCGACATACAATTAAAACTTGCCGATGAATTTTATATTATTGTTGTTATTATTGTGCGCACAGTTTCAAAAGAGTCGTTATGCCAGCAAAGGGGAAACAAGTGCTCGCGAGCAATTGGCCGATATCATAGCTTAATCACTACGTTTTTGTACATTTCTTCGCGGGTGTACTTTGGATTTGTGTGCGCGCATGTGTGCATATTTGCTGGACGGCTTATTTGTCGTTTGCAAGTGCTGCACGCATTGTTAACATACCTACCCATGCAATATGTACTTAGGAGTGTGCGTATGTACTTATGTATGTATGCCTGCTTCCGAATGTTTTACTGCTTTCGGCTTCACACACATGCGCGTTGCTTGTCTATCAGCTGAGCTTGAGGAACGTTGCCTATGTCGGTGGACTTGATGTGTCACCGTAGTAATTAAATAGAGCAATATGGCACCCTACTGTCGGCAACGACAAGGCTTCTTTCTTCATTCGGCATATCAATTTCAAAACACTTCATTCTTGAGAAATTTTTATCAGGCAAAAGTTTGTATCAGTGATGTTGACTGATTCGGAATTCAAAGCATGGTCCTTACCCTTGTAACCCATAGCCTTAACAACTGTGTTCGATGATAGTCTGACGATATGTTTGAGGATGAAAAGTATCTGCCTGTGCTCAACATAGTGAACGCCGAGACGATCCTTGTTCGCTATTTTATCCAAGTTCATTCACCATCTTATCGTAAGCGTTGCTGGTTGAAGCAATTCGAACCCCGGTAATGGACTGTGTGTGCCAGCAAAATAACTGGAATATACTATGGCTAAGCAGAGTAGGCTTAACACTAGCCGAGCATAAGACGAAGGCAGTCCTTATCAGTAGCAGAAAGAAGAAAGAGGCGGTCACGTTCACGGCAGGCGAACACAGCATACTTCAAGGGCGGCGGTAAGGTTTTTTGGCATACTATTAGATTCAAGGCTAAATTTTAAGGGCCACCTTGAGTACTCGAGTGGTAAAGCGTCAAAGTCGAAGCCGCGCTGGCCAGGCTAATGACCAACGTGAGAGGGCCAAAGCAGCGCCGCAGGCTACCGTTTGTAGGTGTGGTAAATAGTGTGCTTCTCTACGGTGCACCTATGTATATGGACGAAAGCGTTCAATACAAAAACGTATGTGAAGAAAGCCAAAGCCGTATACCGTCAGTCCGTTCTCCGTGTCTGCGCCGCTTTCCGTACGGTATCGGAAGAAGCGGTATTTGTTCTCGCGGCAATGTACCCAATTGACATACATATTGGCACAATCCACTATGTTCCAGCAGAGCAATAGCGGCAAGACCACAGAGATGTGGTACGATAGAGCAGTCCCGAAGTTGGAGGCGTCGCACAGTGGGGCGTCCGTGGCCAAAAATAAAAAAATTAAAATCTTTTTTTTTTGAAAAAATAAGTAAGCACAATCGAAGCCAAATCTCCAACTAAGCTATATCAAAAGGAATTTTTAAAAAAATTTTAAGTTTTGTAGTCTCACGAAGGTTTTAAACTTCATATATTGCGTGAACACAAATTTAAGGAAAAATAGAAATTTAACCTTGCGAAACTAAAGATGTTTTTTCTTATGGTTCTTTATGGTTATTTGAACGTAGAGCCATTTTGAGCCCTAGAAAAAGTTTAAGTGCAAACTTCAAAATTAAATATCTCGAAAAGCCCTAGGGAGCCTTTCCAATTTCTATTGTTTCACTAAATTACAAGTATGTAGAACACGTTTGCAAAGTTTCAGCTGCAGAGGCCTGCCGACCCGCATGTAATTCATTTTTTTATAGTGGCATCTTTTGTACAATTTCGTAAGCTATTTATGTATGTGTTGCTGCCGTTGCGTAGTTTAACTTGACCGGCTGGCACTACAAATGCATGCAAATATTTGTGGAAAATAAACTTAAGAGCGAATTGAAGAGGGGCCAACATGAAAAACATCGAATACTTAAAAAAATGGCAAAATATACATATGTACCGATTAATTCATTTGAGGCTTATACAAACTTTCAAAGTAGGCGTGGTAGACTGCCCATTTTTGGCACAATTATAGATTATACCCTAGTTATATTGTGCATAAATCTTTCTAGTGTTAGTAGTGACCAAGATATCGAATAACAATGATTTTTTCAATATGGGGGGTGGGCGTGGCAGTAGTCCAATTTTCACAAGTTTTCGTATTTTTCTTAATTACGCTAAAAAATGGGCGGATACCAAATTTCGTCAAAATTAAACCACGTTTACTATTTTTGGCCATGCGATATATGGGGACGCCCCACTGTGCGCCGGTGGGACGCGGCCTAATCCGGACGTTGGACGCATCGCTTTATACCCGACAAAAAAGTTTGACACCTTCGAAATTCGACACCTTCGGCGAGTAGCCAACATCGGAAAACTTGGTGACGCAAATGACGTCGTCGTCGGAAAAGTGGAACGCGGCGTGCAACATGGCGGCCAGAGTTATTACTGGCCTCAGGGAGGCGGAAATGTGCCGTAACCAGAGGTAAGCATTTATAATACGAGAACTGTTGACGACCATGACATACAACGGGCAATTGAGCTTAGTGCTAAACTCTCCTGCCGACGGAAAACCTGACGGTAGTATCGGGTGGACCAAAGGACGAGAAAGAGGTGATTTTAGTAAGGTTAAAGTCCCACACCGACTTGGCTGTCGATGCTTCCATCTCTATAAATAAAACCCTTCTAAAATGTTGTACAGACCATCAAAAGCAGATGTACCAAAAACTTTTCATTTTATTTCTGTTGACAATATTTCATATAATATTCAAATATTTCGCGAATACATTTATTGCAAAACCTAGCACACGTTTTAATATTTGCACTGTGTGTTCTCTTCTCCTCAATGCCGGCCGTAGTTACTCAAGTTTTCAGTCAAACTGAACTTTGTCCGCGGTTCTATTTTCGCCAAACGCACGCCCGTAATCATGAACACAATGAACAAGCAGTAGAATGATTTTATTTGTTATTTTTTTATTCAATTTTAATTTTGTATTTGCCAGGTTATTGTAATCGAATGCGTATCTTGTGCAGTTACAGTTGATTAAATGACGAGCTGCTGGGTAGTTAATGTAGGGACAATTGTAGTCGCCCACCGAATATTTCGCGTCTGGGATCAGACTACGACGAAACGGGTCATTAGCATAATGAACTCCTCTGAACTCAGCAAGAGCCGAGCTTCGATTTGCCCGTAATGTATATTCTATCCAGTCGATAGTTCCATGGGTGACCCTAAGCAGCAGTTTTGATATCACGTAACAGTATCTCCGGTGACGAAATTTTCCGCTCTTCGCACTCTGTTCGCTTAAGCTCATTGTCGCAACGAATTTCTGTCAATAAATCTTGTTAGTAACCGTCACCCAATCCTTCAACAACTGAATAATTGGCCAGCGAACTTGACTGAGAAGAATAAACTGCGTGTGTATTGTTAACCTGCCTAATAAATTGTTCCTCGTTCACAATTCCTGCTGCGGCCTCCATGCTCAGTGGCTGGTACATTGGTTTACAAGTCAAATGATCGTGGCACAAACAAAATCAAATAAAGTATAATTATACGACCACTACCCTCTTAGCAAGCGATACTAAGCCGGACCCAGTGCTTGGACCCAGTGCGACATTTCGTGATTGACAAATTTCAAAGGTAGATACAATTCCTCTAAAGAGCTAGTTTCTGCGATACTCTTTTATTTTACTAAACAATTCATCAATAGTTCTTCATATTTATAGGGGCTATTAAGTAAGAAAAATGTATGAAGCAGTAATCTATGGCTTTTACCATTATAACTTTAGACTTTATTCGTTTTGCCAAAATGCAAACTTACTAGAATAATATGATGTATTAACTACTATCTGCAAACATATAGGGATGCATACGTTCTTGGCGAATCGATTTTCTATTCACACAGAAAAGTTGGCACTATAGGTAGATAATTTTTATTTAATACTAAAATTTGTATACCATTAATGAGTGATTGTCTATCCAGACTACGAAAAAGCTTCTAACTAGCCGTTCGACATCGGATTAAACTGTAAGTCCCGCTCGTTCGTGTACCAACTTACGTCGTCGTGCCAGTTTTGATGAGAACTCATTTGGAATTGGCCTAGAGGATATGTAATATGCGATATACCCATACAGGCATATAACTTTTGATTGTGGTGACACTTATATTTTCACAGCAAGTATCGAATATTTAAATTCTATTTCTGTCCGAAGGCAAATTTGAATTCCGATTTCGAGTACCTGTGCACCGCTGCCACATGGAACGTGCAGGGATATTCAATATTTATTATATAGTGTAAATCATTGCAGTATTTGTTGGCGTCGCGACAAATTTCTCACACACCTGAAATTTTGCTCAACCGGGATTCGTCTCAGAACGGTTCAGCAAGATACAGGCGCGAATGAAAAATGTCGGCTATATCTGAAACACCCGGAATGGGTGCTTCACTTGCAAATTACCACAAAATTAAACCGTTAGCTGTCGCACTGTATGCAAATACAAATTCGCGGTGTGTCCGTACGTGACCACCGTGCTACTCGACGACTTCCAGGTAACTGATGAAAGCGGTTTTACGGCGAGCGGAACCGCAGCCTAACAACGCCAACTGAACTGTGCTCGTCTTCTGGCTCCCAGTGGCTAAATGAAAATAGAAATTAGAATTGGATTCAACAAAAGGCGCTGACCCACCCACATAAAGCCGAAACAATAATAGCAACAGCAACAACAATGCTCGAAAGTAGTGCACAACAAACGGAGCGTGCAGGCGGACGAACGCAAATATTCTGCAGTGGCGCATGCTTTGTGGCCAGCAAATGGATTGCCGGACGCACCTTACACGAATTAAATGTTAGCAGCGCAGGCTGGCTCATCGCCGGATTGACACTGATACGCCGACGCCTACACACCCATATGGCAGCGCACCTTCCTACGTACGTGTTCTTCCGCGGACATAGTGCGATAATTTGTGCCAACGAGCTGCTCGCACAGCACTCGGCCCCGGAATCGAAAGTTGCCTGAGCAGCGACGTCGACGTAATCAGCGTGACCAGCGCCACTGCTGTATCACCAGCAGGACTGTCAGCGCTGCCATCTACTATCATCATTATCAGCGAAATCATCATCACAAGGATACTAAAAGTAAATGGCACGAACACGCCGCCGCCTTATTAACGCCGCCGCCGCCGCCTGCCGACTTTGCGCGGTCTTTACGCGCCGCACATCACGGCGAAACTAAGTATCCCTCCGGGATACGCGTTTCGGATTCTTCTGCTACACATCCCGAAGGCACACACACCCACCAAGTGTGCACGCAACGATGTGTCAGTTTGTATTTTCACTCCTGTACAATAAGCAGCCAGGACCTTAGCTTGGTTAAGTAATCTCAACGGTCGCTCACACCGCTGGCGACAATGCGTCGTATATTCGGAAGGAAGGATGGTCGTATGTACATACATATATATGCGCATGTGTATAGTATGTATGATTGCTGTCAAAACACACCTTGTTAAAGCCAATCCTTAAAACCGCGACAGAGTGTCATTATATACTGTGCACCGGTTTTCTCCCCTCTGCCCATCTCAAGCGCGCACTCAAGCCGTCCCACATGCGCTCGTACCTATTCGAGTCCTCACTGCACCTACTTTCCAGCAGAGCACAGTACATATGCTAAAGTAAGTTTGTATCTATGTTTGCTCAGCCAGCTAAGGGGATGATCATCCCGCGAGGTTAGTCACCGGCTGGCTAGCTCACTTACTTGACTCCGCGCCCTGTTCGAATAGGTCGCGGCTCCATTTTTAAATGTATTAAAAGGGAGAGTTCACAGCATAACAACAACAAACAATGTATATTGTCAGAAAAAACTAGGATTGGTCACGGCTTTACGAGTCTCCGTCACCCCGCCCAGAGTCGCGACTTCCGTAGCCACAACTCCTTCCACGGCGTTTGATGTGTTTGCCCCATTTGAGTTGACCATTACAAAAACTAAAACCTAAAAAGACATGTGTGATTGTGTGCGTAAAGAAAAAAGGTGGAAAGACATTTAGCAAAAAGTGAAACAAATTTACGAGGCAACTGAGCCACACCATGTTGTCACACTGCCGGCGTGATGCACAGCCCGGCCGCCCGCATAAACTACGTGAGGTTGGCAGCGCGTCGCTGTCGCGCCGCAACGTGTATCGCTTGGGCCGGATATTAGTGAAATTTAATTTAAAGCTAATTTCAATGAAAACGACGATAAATAAAATCGCATCTGTTGTGCAGTGACAGTTAAATGGATTTGCCGGAAGGGCGCCCAAGAGGCACGATTCGGAACGCATGTTAATTTCAAACTTGGCTAATTAATTTGGCGTATTCTATGCAACCAGCGAACAGATAGAGGCAATCAAGAGGTGCAGTTTAGTTGGTGATAAAAGAGATTTCAATTAAATCGTTTGCACATTGTTAAACTACAGTTAAACTACTATTTGGTTTTGAGGGATGCGCTAATTAACGAACTAATGCGAAGAGACACGAGAGCATGAAAGAGCCAAACCCTCGTGCATTCACAAATACAACACAACATTTAATAAACAGATTCAAAAAGATAAGAAGCGGTAAAAGAACAAAATCATAACCAATTTAACGACTTTTGGAACAGATGGACAAAGACTCTGAAATACCAAGAAACAGGATAGCTTACTTTTTCGTGTAAAGTAGCTTATATATACATTCGTAACTAATAAAGCAACCTGACTGCAAAACTGCTGCAAGCTTCCTACTAGCATTGTACACGGTTGTACAAAATCGAAAAATTCTTCCTTTTCACCTTGCGGTATTGGCTTCGGAGGGGCCCGTACGTTCAACGCACTAACCAGTGAGCCACACCGGCTGCGAATAGTTGTTATTCAGTATCATATAAACATTGAACATTTAAATTAAACCCTATTAAACCGCAGAAACTATTTTTTCAGTATCGCAAAAGAGTCAAAGTGGCAATAACCTTGCGCTGTACATTAGAGAAAACCAGTTTGTTTGAACTTGGAAATTCTTTATTTTACAAACCCAGATTACAAACGGACAGTTTAGAAGATAAATGTTTAATCAGACTTTAACTTAAGCTTCTACATAGCAAGCGAATTAACTTTGATTGATCGTCACTCTGCCATCCACTTCAATGTCCTTTAATTTTTTCACTTTATTTCGCGACGTTTTCGTTTCAGTTTCCAGAACTTCGCCAATTGCAAGTGGCAGTCTGTCGCCCCACCTACTTGCCTTCGCACATCTGTAAGCCACTCTGTGCATAAAGAAAATGTTTGCTATAAAAACATTGTGTTCATTACATTGTTTAGAACACTTACCGTCCATGTCTGGCCTGTGTAAAAATTATCTCCTGTAATTTGGCATCAGCCGTGCACATGCGGCAAACAACGTGTTTCGAACGCTCTAACGTCGGCCGCACCAAACGTGGCCAATTGCGTGTGTTATCCGCCAGAGCACCCTTACGCAGAACTACATAACTGAAACGAGCCGTACGCCGGTCAGAGTTGACATTTCCTACCCGCAAGGGCGCGTAAGCCACTTCGAAGTTACAAGGTGTGCGATCTTCAGCGTCGGCCAGTCGTGGGCACGCTAGATTGTGCGGGCACTGGAACCAAAGATAAGCTCAATTAAGATGCAAAGTGATTTTAGAAAGGCCACTCACCGGTGCCAGCACATCTCCCTTTAAATCATCCTCTTCCATACCCAACAGGTATTCCCGTGCTTCATTTACCAGTTCACTACCGCGTCGGCTGCCTTCTTCAACAATAACTAAGTAACCACTGCATTTTTGCCACAAATTCAGCAGCACATCCTTGCGACTCTGCGCACTGGGGAGCTCAAACAGTGAGAACGAGGACATCACCAGGTCATATTTGGTCTGCGGGCAAAATTTACATGCACATTTTACAATGATTTTGTCGTTAATCGTTCGTACTGCTGAAATACCTCAAGGGCGGGCAGGAATTGTCGATAATAAACATTTCGAAGCGTCGGCTGCTGGTTTTCTTTACCCTCACACAAAATCAGCTGGGACAAATCGTGCATCTCTCGCGAACAGTCCACGTTATAGTACTCATAGATGGAATCTTTCCACAGACTGCTAGCTGCCCACATACCCGTACCCACCCCCGAACCGAAATCGAAGTAACTGCTTGCCTTAAACGTAGGATCCCGCGCCTTCAACTCATTGAGTATACGCATCAGCACCCCGTACTCCCTTGCACCACGACCAATGGCGTACAGCAAGGCTTCATATGAGCCATATGTGATCGGTTTCCAGGCATACGTACGTTCCGCCACCATCCGACGCACGGCATTCTCGCGACGGCGTTGCCATTGAGCACGTTCTTCATCTTTTAACGTTAACGATTGCTCCAGTGGCATGCGGCGACCGACTTCTTCGAGAACATCACGCATTCGCACATTATGCTCCTGCTGTTCGGTGGGCGGGTGGCGCGCACTGATATACTGGTCCAGCTTTTGACAGTCTTTCAGCAACTTTTTCACCGGATGGTCACCAATGACGCGCTCAAGTGCACGACTGAGTGGAAGAGGCAATTCAATGCGACCCGTCTTTACCAAGCCAGGATGGCGTTGTGGCTTGATCTCGTTGTCCTCCAGTTTGGACAGCACAGCAGGCTCCACTTCTACAGCGATTTTGCAAGTGTTACGTGTGAGCAACTGCATAACCGCAACAGATAGCCGTGCTGGCAGCTGCACCCCGCTAGTCAAGTTCATTTTCACACAAAAAAACTAAACTTTCCAGCAGCAGAAAAAATCAAAACAATACGCAATGCGGCAAATGTGGTTTTCAGTTGGTGGCTTGGTCAGCTGATTTGGCACTCAGCTGATTTCAACTTACCAACGGCCACACAGTATTCTATTCGTGCAGTAGGATTTAAGTATTTATTTATTTATTATTTGGTATTTTACTTATGAACACTATCGGTCTCAATTTTAATACTTACGTATTGAACTTTCGAATAGCAGGAAAAGTTTTTATAAGTCCACAATTATTATATTTATTTTAGTACGAAGATTACCCTCACATTCAAACAATGTTCAATATCATCAATTTCAAAAGGATACCAATAAACTTATGTCCATGATACAAATACAGTTGAACCTCGATTCGGGGTTGCTCGGGACCGGGCTCATCACGGATAGTCGAAAATACCGGTTAAAAGAGGTTTATAAATTTTATTATTTGTATTTATTTTTTATAAGAACATGTGAAACTGCTTCTATAAACGTGCATTTGCATCAAGAAATCTTATTCTATTTCAAAAAATGCATTTATTTAAAATAAATATGTATATTTATATGTGTGTTATACGACAAAAAACAAACACAAGTACATGTGCTTCACGGATAATAGAGGTAAATCACGGTTAATAGAGGTATAAAATCAACCACTCAGCATCCCGGTTAATAGATGTTCCCGGTTAATTGAGGCCCGGATAATCGAGGTTGAACTGTATTTATATCTTGCTTACAACCAGTTTGTTCTGCGGTATAACCAGTGTTGTGACTAATTTATTAAAGTAGTGTAACTAATTACGTAGTATATTACTTTTGCTTTAAAAATGTAGTGTAACTAATTACTTTTCCCATAAGTAATCACCTTCAGTAATATTACTACTTTGTTTCAAGTTACTTATTACAATATTACATTTTAGTCAACAAAGTTCTAATTTTCATGTAAAACAGCAGCACTGATAACATGATTAAGATCTATTACAATTATGCAACGCTGCACTTGTTCATACTAAACATAGCTCGCGTGTTTAATTTCCAACTGAGTTTGGTAGTGGAGAAAAAATTAACATTTGCAAGCAAATTCAAGCGGTTTTAACAAAAAAGGTAACGAAATTCAAATTGTAATTCAAAATGAAATAAACATTTAACCTGATTGTTTTTTAGCAGAATGACTACTTTTAATAGCTGGAAATTCGGCAAATATTTCGATTTGTTGACGGAAGCAACCGACTTGCAAAATGCTGCAGTCAAAAATATAAAAGTACGCTGCAAATTGTGTGAGCCAGAAAACGTGACCCTATCTACTTCAAAGATACAATTTTTTTTTAAATAACTAAACAAGATGCCTGATATATATATATTATAAAATAATTATCAAATATGTAAGAAAAATCTTCGTTTCTTTTTTTGGAAAAAATCTGTAGAAATCATGTATTTTTAAAATAATATATTACTTTTTGTGATACATTACTTGACATTTCCAGTAATAAGTAATGTAACGATATTACTTTCAAATGTCAGTAATGTGTAATAAGTAATATGTTACTGTCAAAAGTAATAAGTCCCAACACTGGCTATAACCATAGTCACTATTCATGTTGAAGTTATTAGTTGGTTGATGTCACAAACTTTTGGCAACTCTGTTCTTATGGGAGAAAAGTAACTTTCAGCTGGCAGGAGTTTAATAAAAATAAAAGAAACTAAATTGTCTCTGGCAGGAAAGAAGCGAAAAAGTTTTATTTGCCCAGAAATGGATGTAAATATTAAGGAATATGAGGATCAAGTAAGTTTTCCCCCAATAAACGGTGATCGAACTCATATGTTGCTGATACGATTTGGATTATTAGTTGCGAACGGTCGATCAAGCGCTACAGGTCACCGAAGCAGTAGAAGAACGCGCTGCTCTTGAAGCACTTCAAAGTGATCTGTTAGAGTTGTTGGAACTGACAAAGCAGACTAGTGCCAAGGAGCAGACAATAATAAACACCGATAGAGATGAGTTAAGTGACGAATTGGAGCGATTCAAAAGCGAAATTTGTCTACTGGAAGGAGACACCATAGCCGCAAAAGAGTCCACGGACAGCGAGGACGATAGCCGGAGAGATGACTTAGATGTAAAGTTGAAAGAGCTGAAGGTAACGCACATTTCGACAAAGTATGCAACAATTATCTAATCGCAGACTTAATACATTGCAGCATAAGTTGGAGGAGATGATGGGTCAGAAGTGTTCAGCGCCGCACCAACATTCTTGGGGTGCGTTAACCTACCACAACGCAATTGTCTGCAGCATTGATGACTCGGTAGACGTAGATGCGAATGGTGCAATGAATGCGCACGTGCGGGTGCTATTTACCAACCCAACGCACCGGGAAATGTTGCCCTGCTCATACTTCCTGGAAGGCGAGTGCCGCTTCGACGACGCGCAGTGTCATTATTCGCATGGAGAGTTAATATCTGCTAACGAACTGCGTGCCTATGTAGAACCAGATTTCGGTCGCCTCACACGAAATTGCGTGGTGCTCGCCAAATTGCAGGACCGGCTGTGGCACCGTGGTCGTGTGCTGTGCGCAAACTTTGTGGAGAAGTTGTGTCGCGTCCGGCTAGATAGCAAAGCTCACAGAACACGTGAGCTAGACTTTGCATTCGAGGATTTGTTTCCCATATTTTATGGTAACTGCTGTAGGGCAGATTTCTTTTGACCAAATCTTCATACAAATAAACTTCGCAGATGAGGATCTTTCCAGTGGCAGCTCCAGTGATTCGTCTGATGCCGATACGGACTCCGAAGAGCTTGATGATATGGAAACGGCTAGACGAGCACAGGTGGTGGAGCGGAGCTTATTCAACTACCAGCCAACACAGCCATTGGGCGAGTGGGAAAAGCATACAAGGGTATTGACCGTTCTTCAAATACCGCACGATAACTAATTAATATGTTAATCAAATGAATTACTAATATTGTATACTTCGCCCAGGGAATCGGCTCAAAGCTGATGACTAAGATGGGCTACATACACGGCACTGGGCTCGGGTCGGATGGACGCGGCATTGTCACGCCAGTTTCGGCTCAAATATTGCCACAGGGCTGCTCACTGGACCACTGTATGGAACTGCGTGAGGCCGCCAATGGTGACACGGATCTCTTTAGCATTGAAAAGAAGCTGCGCCGTGAGCAGAAGAAGCAAGAGGTTGTGAACGCCAAGGCATATGTGCGTGAATCACAACGCGTTGATGTGTTCTCCTTCCTAAATCAAAGCGTCTTCGCCAGTCAGAAAACCAATGAGTTGTCGATAAAAAGGCTCAAGCAAGAGTCGCCCGCGTTACACCAACAGACTACGAAAGCCCTGAACGTGGAAAGCGTGCGAGTAGCGGACGAGATTCGCCGCAAACAGCGTGAAATAGCCAAAGTGAAAGAATCACTGCGGCGCAATGCCAGCAGCGGCTCAGATGTACTCAAGCGCCTTCAGCAGCAGCTGCAGATCAAAACTCAGGAATTAAATGCCTTGCAGAGAGAGGAAAAGAGCCTATTCAAGGAACAAGCGACACGTAAGACGAAAGACAAGCTGTGCGTGTTCTGAGGCGATATAAAATCTGCGTTGGTCTTCATAGCTGCATGGGTGTACCTTACTTTCTGGATTCTTTGAAAGAATATTATATTTAGTTAATGTGCTCACAATGCGTTTTACTATTTTCATAATATTGAAACTCTACTATTTTCATAATTTGGAAGCTCCGCGGTTTTAACGGAGCTCGGGTCCATGAACGCAAAGTAGCTTCAGCTTTTCATTCTATAATTTGTTGAAAGATGTATCTGATCTTAAACAGGTGATTTTCCAAACATAACACAAAAAAAGTTCGAATACATCACTAATAAAAGAAAAAAATCATTCTTCAAACTATTTTTTTGCCTCTACCTACATATAATTGTTGCAAGCGAAACATGAATCCCTAGTTTTTGTGGCGATATCTTTTACTGAAAAAGTGAAATAAACAAATATGATATAATCGAATCGTCAACTGGCCAGCTATGCCGATATTTACAACCTTAGACGAATTTAGAGAATGAAATCAGTCAATAGTCAGATTTTGTACACAACGGCTTTGGGATACAAAAAAATCTTGAGCTCGGACATAGGAAAGGAGTCGTTGAATTAGTAACGAAATTTTTTTTACCTGAGCTGAGGTTAATTAGGCTGGTTTCAATGCACCGCCGCTGCAACTCTGCATAGCCCAGTGCTTATCCGCACAACTCTGTAGCGAATGAGTTGATAAGCGCAGTGAACTTTTTTATGTCATTTGATTTGGTGCTGCCGCTGCAGTCGTCGACTCGACAGAATTTCCACTTCGCGATCCAATTGCGCACTTTCGTTCAATTTCTTGTAGTGCTGCGCTGCAGCGGAGCACGGGTTCGCGCACACAATCAAGCCTGGATGGGGAATTCCGCTTCGAAAAGCGACTTGGGTAGTGATGATGCCAATAGCGGGATTGGCAACAGCGTTGTTGGTGGCGGTTGCAGTGGAAAAGATAAATCGTCAAAGTCAGTACCCACGCTACCCACTGCCGTGAGCAGTGCGTCGGCGATGGCGAACAGCAACGCAATGCTGAAGGCGGAACGCGGCATGAGTAGGTCCGCCTCTGGCGCGGATGTGACCGAGAAGTATTTTACGCAGCTGGTGCCCATAGAGAAGCTGTCCGAGATATTGAAGGAGAAGTCGGCTAAGCACGGCGTCAGTGGCATTTTCAGCGAAGTGTTTGTGGTGAGTCATACCGTGATGCGCTGCGACGCTGGCCTAATCGTGTACATTGCAGTCGCAAGTGTTTCCTCAGTACGTGGACTTGGGTAAGCGTCTGTTCCACTTCATGCACACTGCTTCGAAAGCAACGACCGCATATTTGGGTACGGTGGCGTTTCGGCAACAGTGCGAGCGTTTTCTGGGCATCATGGACGACGCCAAGGTGCTGGAATGCTATATCAAGATGTTCGCGCAGGAAGACAACCCTGATTTCATCGACAAGGAGGGCGTAACACGACTGCTCTTCACTTGCTACACGATAGCCATGCAGCATTCGGGCAATGCCGTGCTCTGTCCAGCGGTATGTTAGTGTCACCCAGCCAGGTTGCGTTGTCTCTAGTGCTGCCGCTCTCCTTCGCAGATAAATCGGACACTTGGTTCCGTGACAAAGTCGATCTTCTTCAGCCACGACAACCTTAGTATAGGATTCGTATGCCGCTGGTTTGAGCAGAATCTTATCCGCCTGGTGCTGCTGGTGCACAAATACTGTATTCACACGCTGTCGACTGCCTACCGCGGCCTCGAGCAACAGGTGCAGTCGTGCGGTATTGAGCTGCAAACGCCAGTATTGGAGCAACGCAACCCATTCACCGATGCGGACGCTGACGGCATCGACGACGCAAAGTATGGTTCGCTGATGCCATTGTCGCAGGCGTGGCTTCTGGCCGGCGCCCTACCGCCGCTCTATTCCAAGCCGCAAACTATACCAAGCGGCAACAAAGCGTCCGCAGCACAGATCTTCAAGGAAAAGCTTTCAATGATGCCATCACACTGGGCGCTGCTGTACGATTCAAACGAGCATGGCCTCGGCGCAAATCGTTTTCTGCATCACGTGCTCGGCTACCGTGGCCCCACATTGGTGCTATTGCATACAAGAGACGAGCAGACGTACTGCATCGCTGCGCCCAACGAATGGAAGGAAACGCACCTGTTCGTGGGTGGTGAAGGCTGCTGCGTCGTTCAGTTACTACCCAAGTGAGTTATACCGCAGTCAAAACGCAGCACATTTATTTCATTTCTCTCGCACTGTTTCATGCAGATTTGTGATGTTGGAAAAGAAGCCCAATATTTTATATTTAAACACAAGCATACGGGGCTACCCGAAGGGAGTCCGTGCTGGATCGGATCCTCGAAAACCAATCATAGCCGTTGATGAGCACTTTGAAAATGTGGACTGCAAAGGAATCGCCGCGGAACTGCTCTCAATAGAGGTAAAGTCTCTCTCCAGCGCCAGAAATGATACCTGCTGAAATATAGTAGGGAATTAAAGGAAAATAAACTAAATATTCAATTGCCAGTAGGTAGACGTGCGACCCTTACTGAACTGATTAGAGTTCTTACAGACGCTAAGAAAACTCACAGCACTAACCGTTTTTGATTTTGCTTTTTTATTTAAATATACATTTATAGCTGTTGTCATTACATCACCTTATAAGGTATAAGCAAAAAATTCTAGCTTCATTATTCAATTTCGAAATTTTGGTTGAGTGAAAATCGACTTCACTAAACAGATGCGTGTTCAATTCATCCGCGTCGCGGTGGAATTGGGCTCGACGTACGCACGTACACACACCACACACCCAAACTAGCGTCAATGTAGCTTGGCATGCCTTTTTTCGTTTAAGGTCTGGGGTTGTGGCGACAAGACATCACGTGAAGTGCAATTGGATATCAAGAAGTGGCAAATCAAGGAAGCTGAACGACAACGCACAGTGAAACTAACAGCCGCGGACTGGATGGACCATCCGGATCGCTACCTTCTCGAACTGGGTGGCCGACAGAACTACAACAACTGAGACAGCGCATAATAAACAGAAATGGCGGCAAGTGCCTCGACGTCAGCCAACTAGCCACCCCTCTACAGCCATCCAGCCGGAGGATAGCGCAGAAACCAATTCAGTTACAGCGAGCGATTCCAGTGGTTAATTTGTAATACTTCTACTATGTATATCTCGTTTGTTCGTCCTTCCAAGTCCCACTCAGTATGCGTTTCTTTGGCGGACTATTCAACTACTTGCAAATTGTTTAAATTTGATTATTTGTATATTTTATAATCGTTCGTTCGATTCCACGTAAAATAACAATGTGTACTTAATATCCGTTCCTCCTTATCTTTTAAACCGTACGTCCACTATTTGTTAATTGTAAATTAAAGAAAACAACTAAATATAAAAAGTATTAAAAGCAATACACAAAAACGTACACAACGAACAAAGAGTTTTAATGTTTTAAGTTGCAAATCAATCAATTTATCCTGTACGAGAGATTCTTCTCCATTGCTTCGTTACTTTATTTGTTCTTTCTATAACAATAAGCTGAAAGTATGTGTGCATATTTCACTATGGTATGTGTGTATGTGAGTAGCGTATAGCATCACATTGTCGTCACTTAATAATTGTACAGTAATTTTTCCTCGATTTTATGACAATGCAATAGTGTATTTGTAGATTTCAGTGCTATTTCAATTATTACAGTTACATTATCAGCAATTGATTGTGGAAGTGATTGACTATTTTCGAAATTAAATCATTTGAATGTTTTCAAATGAGATGCCAAGAGTTAACATAATCGTCCTGCAAACTTTTATTGTATCAATCGCAAGTCTTTTTCATTTTCATTTGATTGATACCTCGCCTTATCACCGAAATTCAATTGGTGTGGGCAGTATATATAAGTTTTCGATTGATTTCATTTTAAAAAGAGGCGGACGACTTGCAGCTAAGCACACAACTTGCACGTAAGCCATATGCCACTTATTGGCCGCCGTTATAAGGGACAACGGCTTTCCTGTTTAGAATGGCCACGAATTCGCACTCAAGTCCACAGAACGAAATAAACATTTTTTTCCGTGGGCTTCAAGACATCTTTCTCGGGGTAATATACATTTTTTAGCACTTTAATCGTTCGCAACTTATAATGAGGATGAGAGAAGCTTAAAATGAAAACAGTGGCCGGAAAATCGCACGGTCCACAATGTACAAATAATCATAGTTGCAAATTACAATAATAAGTATGTTAATTGCGTGAAATGATCGGTAAAGCAATGAGCACAGAAATACAGTAAATTGAAAATATTGTGTAAAAATAAAAATCGATCCGTAGTAGTGTTGCCGCATAGTCTAGGTGATGTATTCTCGGTCTGCGTGTCTTTGTCGCGCCCGTCGCGGTACGATATAGTTCGGTAGCATTTCGTCTTGCTGCTGCGCCCCCTCACGACTGCCCCCACCGTTAGCGTTGTGCGCACCAGTATCGTTATCGTCGCCGTCGACGTCGTCTTCGTCAGCATTGGACGTGCTCAACCAGTCGGAGGAATTACTGCTGGTGCTGCTACCAGTGCCACTGCCACCCGTCGACAGCTTCAGGCTGCTGGAGAGCCCCACCGAGACCGAGTCGCTCGCCGACGGGTTGAAGTTGTGGCTGCTGCTGGTGTGGCGATGTCATCTGGACGAGCCGATCAGCGATGCGAAGTCATCGCCCGACTCTGGAATGGAGGTGGGTGGCAGGTGGCTGACGCCGGCCACGTTGCGTGCCTGCAAGAAGCTGTTGCCGCCGGTGATTGGCGCCCCGTATAGCAGTTGCGGCGAGTAGTCGCGTCCGTGCGGGTCGCGCTTCTGGATGCTTATGCCGAAGTTTGAGTGCGAGGCGGTGGACGTGGATGCTTTGGAGGTGTGGGTGGGGCGGGTGCCTGCTAAGTGGGAGTGAGATGTAGATGTAGAATTTGTGGTTAATGCGGTATCGCAAATAGGCAGCACAAGATTATCTGTAGCTCCATAGCGATTGGACTTGGCCAGCGGTTTGTTAACGTAATTCGAATTTGAATTGTATTGCGTTCTATTACCTGAGTCACCGCTGCCGCCACCACCCCCGCCGACCACAATGACAGCACCCACGCCCGTACTAGAAGCAGGCATTTCGCCCAACACCCCTCCGCCGGCAATATCGCCATCTTGCCGCTTGCTGATCAAGTACTCGGACTCGCTGCTCGATCGCCGCTGCCCGCGCGAAAGCGGTTGATAATTACTACGCCCCTGAAAGTGTCGGCTAATGGAGCTGCTCACCACGCCTAGGTGCTCGGTAACGTCCTGCTGCATGTCGGAAATGTCGATCATGGACAAAAACGCGCGGCACCAGTTGTGGTTAGGATTGTTCCAATACTGCGGCGAGTTTATGTGGAACGGATGGTGGGGAAAACTGTAAATGTGCGCTACAGCTGCGATGAACATTTCAATGCAGATAAGAAAGTTCTACAAAGAGTGCAATGAATTCTGTTAACATGGACTTCAAACCGCTTCATAAAAGCATACCTGCAGCATCGAGGCCAAATTCGTGTCGTCGCCAAATGCGTCCGTGCCGAAAATCCCCTTCAAATAGCCATAGTAGACCAGCAAAAACAGCAATACGCCTTGGCTAAAAATACAGCATCGTGGTTAATTTATTCATAATTCATTTTTACGCCGACATTTTAAGTAAACTTACAAGAATGAGAAAAACACTACTGCTTTAATGCAAAGAAACTTTGGTATCGGCTTCATGGGCTTGAGGTCGTCCTGCAGTTGTGTGGAATAAGACCGAACACTCGTTAGAAAGATTTTCTTGCACTGACTCGATTTCCTGCACTTACTTTATTGGCTTTGTAGAACAGAACCAGACAGTACATGGCAACGAACTGGGAGATGTTGTTGATCACCACGATGTAGGGAAATGCAACATTGCCCGCAAATGTTCCTTCACCGTAGACTCCACAAATTTCGCAAATACTTTATAATAACAACGAAACGCAATAAAAGTCCAAAAAGACATTTTTAGTCAAGACGAACGAGATTGATGTACTTGTAAGCAGCTAGCAAAAGAATTATACGTGGAAAGAGTTGTGTCTGATACGAAAACCAAGATGAAATTTGTGGCTACGATAATGCCCAGCGCTTATATGTGGCTTATATATTCATTTTAATTTTAATAAAGTCAAGCTGAATCTGTAAAATGGTATGTAATTCGCATTCTAACAGGGGTCTTAACAGGGCAGTGCGCCATCGGCATTTTTGCAGATAGACTTGATCCCATCAACTGTCGCAGTTGCGAGGATGAGGAGGAATCTGAATTTGTGCAACACCTTCTATGTGAATGTTCTGCGCCTCACAGTATACGCCACCGCTATCTAGGAAGCAGAATGCTGGATGGCTTGAGTGATACTGGAAGACATTGCCAGGTTCGTTCAGCCGTTCTTCGGGCATCACAATGGTCCTAACCGAACCTTCAAAAAATGTATCTTTTGATTGTTCTTGTTCCTGTATTAACGATAGTGATAGTTTTTATTACTGCATTTTGGAAGTTATAAGGCTGAGATGTGATAAAATATTTTTTTTTAAATCGGTTATGAGGTCCGATCATGATAATCACTCTAACTCGACTAAATTGCACTCATATCAATGTAAAACAGTGGCGCACACAGGGGGCGGTGGACGTTCAAACGCCCCAAACACAAAAATTGCTAGTACAAAATATGGTTTCGAATTGTATTCAGCTCAAAAAGTGTACGCAAAACCACCGGTCCCCCAAATGAAATCCTGTGTGCGCCACTGGTGTCAACTGTCGTGATTCATTTAACACGCTCGAGACGATCATGAATCGTTTTTGTAAAAGCAACCTATACAATTAAAAGTGGAACACGATTAACTGGCACCACTGCCATTCCCTTGCGCTCGTCATGTTAGTCCACGTCACTGCCGACTTGACGACCCCGTACTCACACTGAAATAAAAGTGGTTATCGGCCGCACCACCGTGTACTGCAAAATGCCGTGTTTACAGTTGTGTATGAATTCACGACCCATTGTCCATGGGCGCATACAGCACAGTGGAAAAAAGTGTTGCACCTGTGGCTTGTACTCCATTGTGGCCTCCAGGTCCATACCCAGGTTTAGGTAGTTGAGCAGGTAGACCATGAAGTTGTAAATGACGTACGCTTCGTAGCATTCACGTAGGGAATCTACATATATTGAATGCTTCGGAAAGAAGAGCCCAATCCACTGTAATTAAACGCAAACAAAACTTAATCAGGCACGAGAAAAGCGAGCCGAATTCGCTGCTACTTACTGCATTCAACGCGTATATTGGCACCATCCACAGTATGCGAATAATGTGTTTCTGTAATATTGGCTTGGTGAAGTGTATGACATGCTGAATAATGTGCCAGATGGAGACGGGCACCGCCGATAGCACAAACAGCCCGCCGATCAGTATGAGCTGGTCCTTACGGGAGAATCCATCCTTCACCGAGTTCACTATTAACAGTGGCACCACAATTATTGCAAAGATGCCGTAGCTCACTATGAGGAGTGGCCGAATCCAAATGCGCCACTCCTCACAAAAACGCCGCAAATTTATGGGACACATATAACAGTTTGTCTGGGCAGCTGCCGGGAATGCAACTGCCACTTTTTTACGCGGATATTTGGTTTGACAGCGAGTCAATACTGCGAGTTGGCATTGGCAGTAGTCCATCGACTGGCCAACCACTATGGCCCACTTTCGCACATCGTTACACCCATCATGCCGAATTGCGAAACCTAATTACTACCGAGAGTTACCCACTTCAAGACACTGTAATTTCTGAAGAAGCTCGTACAAAAGACGCCTTTGTTACACGCTGCAAGAATCTCTTCCGGAAAATTCACAATTCGGTTGCAAAAACTTTTGGTGTGCGAAAAAAAAAATAAAACCGACTTTGGTCGTGTACAAAAATGTCAGCAACTCTATGACGTATGCGGCGCAGGGTTGCATTCCGTATGTTACATATCGCTTTTTGATGGTTGGACGTGCAATGAAATAATCGCAATCGATCTCACCACTAAAGGCAACACAAATCTTATTTAATATAGTTATAACGATCTTTCGGCGATATTTTTCAGTTATTTGCAATATTTTTTAATTAAGTAATCAAGTACCAGAGTTTTTTCGTTCCAGGGCGTTCTTACGAAATAACTAAAATGGGCCCCTCGCAATGTTTTTAAACAATACTCACATAAAATATATGTGGTTACTGAAAGCACTCAGCTACTGCAGGGCCTCTATACATAGCATTCAAATTCTTAGTTTCCAGATTTTACAGAAACTCAACAGATACAGTCGTATTAAATTAATACAGTTTTATTAAATATGAACAAATCGAATGCAAACTCTTCCATGGTCGTTGAAATTATCGCCTCCAGTGGAATTATCAATTTCGGATTACTCTGACATGACAATCAGACGAATCTGCGCAAACATGTACGTGAAATGCCAACAAGATATTTACCAATGGTCGAGGAGTCAGTAACTGGATTTATTATCGTGCAGAAAGAGTATGGCATCGATTAGATTGCCAGTGAGCATAAATCGTTTTTGGTGCTCGTAAATTTGTTGTTTCACCGGTTTTTTGAAGTTCATGTTAACTACGCACGGCACACACTGGTACAGTGATGCTAGTTGTTTCAAGCTGACGTACAAATGGCCCATTTTGTTCCACCACGAAAAGGGAGACTCGTCCAGGTTGGTGTATACTTCGGTGCGGTAGCGCTTCAGATCACTCTCCACGCTGCACTCCTCGTTCTGAACCGGTGTGTTTGCAATCTCCTGAATGTCAAAGAAAAGTTCCAGATCTGCTGAAAGACAATACAGTAGTAAATCACAGTAACCAAACAGACTATGAAAGTGCGACGTACTTGATTTCTTCGCGTTGGATGTGGTGGGCTGGATTATACCGTCCTTAACCGTACCCGACTCCAGGCCCTCCTGTTCGCGCAGCTGGCTGTACTTGTTTGTTAAAATCTGCAGACACTTATTGAAGTTAGTCACTTTAGTGAGACGATGAAATCGGGGATCCAGTAGCGCCGAAATCGTTAGGTGATCATCGGCAATCACTCTGAAATGAGTATGCGTAATCACAAATTAGAGCAAAGTTCAATCCTAACACCACTACAGCACCCCCAGCCAACTTACAAATTTTGCAACTCCGTACTTATGGTCGTTTTGATGGCGGCCACAAATTCATCGTCGGTGTCGAGAACGGCTAGTTTTTTATTCAAGATCTTTGCGGTTATAGGCGAAAGCATACTGCTATGCGGTATCTCCTCGCCTTTCAGAGTATCCAAGGTAATCTAAAAGCGTAAGACATGAGTAGAAAGTGATGCAGCAGAGTTGGCTGGTACTCACAGCAAGTGTGTTGAGTGCATCAATGATAGCCTTGGCCGAAACCACTAACATATCCACATCTTCCGGCCATGAAACGGTTTCTGAGAAAAATTTCAATAACTCGTAATATGTCCAGGGAAAATCGTCGTTAATAGTTGGAATCTCTACGTCCTACAAGTTCAAAAGTGGAAAAGTATTATATTCAGCAGCATTCCTTCATGCATTGTCTTGCATACCTTTGAGCTGATTTCGGAGGCGTAGCGCATTATGACGTCCTTCACCTGCTCTATAATGGACGCCACTTCCTGCAGAGCAAACACGCAGCGCAGACACTTGTCCACCGTGACATCATATGAAAGTATGATCGGAATGTCTGCAAAGGGATTCACAATACGAATTAGCACTTTTTGCAGAGTACACGCAGTACCGGGCCTACTTTTATTCCGCAGAAAGTGCTTCAAGTAGTCGTCGTAGTCGTAACTGACGATGGCCGCTGTACAGTTTTGCAAATTGAATTCATCGAAGATAGCGTCGATGGAGGTGTACTTGTTGTACTCCAGCGTGCAATACAGTTGATTCATTAAGTTGTATTCCGGCGCGTCCGTGGTGTAGTTGTAGTAGATGGAAAGGAAGTGTTTGTGCTCTACATTCTTCCAAATCTCAAAGCCCAGCGAGAACGGCTTTATCTGGCACCGCACCTTTATCTGGTCGGCCAGCGTGGTTAGCTTGTCGCTGTGCATTTCCTGGATGAGCGATTCGATCTGCACAACGAAACATAACTCTGTGGGGCGCAACACGATGACTGACGCGCTTGATACTCACCCTCTTCTCCGGTGGTATGACCACATTGCCGCTAAGTGCACGTATGAGGTGCGACATGCCAGCGTCATACAGGAAATCCACATTCCGCAAGTCCTGCACCACCATATTCAAGAGTGCATCTTGTAGCTGATACGGATCCATCTCCTCCATGTCCTGGGTGCGGAAATTGGCAGTACCTCTGCCCTTTACATCGACAGCGTCGATGGTCACCTCCATGTGGCTGGATTCGCTTTTTGTGTGCGGCAGTGCGCCCACAACGCCGCCAGCCACCTCTACCTTGGCGAAGTGATCATTGTCGATCACTTCGTCATCGTCGTACGTCATCGGCACCATGGTCTCATAGAGCATTGCTTGATCATCAGCAGCCAAGTTCGTCGCGCTAGACGAGTCCTGATTCGAGTCCTGATACTCAATCTTTATTTTTTTGTCTAGCGCCTCATGGCGCTTGGCGCTTGTGTGGGCTATGCTGCTAGAGTGCGGTTTGTGGAGCGGCCTACGCGGCGGCACTTTGATGCCATTCTCGGCGCAAATCTTGCTGAAAATGTCTTTGTGGCGATGCTGCAAATGAGCGCGCAAATTGGTGGTGTTGCCGTGGTTAGTCAGCACCTTGTGACACAGTGTACAGACGACGTTCTGTTTGGTGATAATGCGGTCATGTTCGTTGGTTGGGAAGCCAAAATGCTGCCAGTAGACGCTCTTCATCTTTGGGCTGTGCAGCTTTACGAACTTGAGGTTCGATAACTCCGACGACGAAACACTGCTCAAGGCACTGTGCTGCAGTGGATCCGTCATCCTTGCGTCGATCGTCTAAGCGAATTTTCACCAAGAGAAATAGTATAACTTCCTTGAAAAACTCTTATCTTTAAGACAAAAATACAAAACAACGAAAGCACAGACTGAATAAAATGATGACAGTCGACGCCAGTGTTGTTACTTTGGTGAACTCCCACCTCGGTTCAAAACGCATTTATGACGCTTTAGCGACGTTTTTAAAATGTTCAATGAAAAGCAAAACCAAAGTAGTTTTATTTAACTAAGCAAGGCATTTTTTTCTTTTTTTTCAGTTATCGATTAGTTTGAGTTTTAGGCATTCATTATTTTGAGTTGAGAATATTGTGACTTGAAAAGACGAATGCAACCCTGTTGGACGCCATTCCAACATAAATAGCTCGTAAAAGTATGACTATTTGAAACAATTAAGAAAATGAATACAACAACCCAAATCAATCACAACATTTCACTGTAACCAATCTCAACTCATTTCATACAAAAAAATAATACATTTAGATGGAGGAAGAGCATATCAGAATGGGAGACTATTAAATAGTAAAACATTACAATTGCAAAATTTTAAAATTTCGTTATGGAATGGTTCTATAAAGACATAAGTACCACAAATTTATTCAGATATCACAGATTTTACGTTTGAATTAGTAGAATGCAATTATTGAATTTAATTAAGATATTGTTACAATGAATTTAACTTGAATCTTAATAAAATTATGTAGACCGAAGCGTAATACAACCAAGCCACAATCAACCTTTCGAACTTCGAAATTCGAACTTGAGAGTAGTTTGAAAATTTGATGTCGCTAGGTTGGCTGCACTTTTCCTTTTTGGTTCGTTGTTGAAAAGGAAAGGTTTGTAAAATATAAAATGTAGGCAATTTTAACGATATTTCGTGTAAAATAATTAGAAAAAGATCAGTGTTGATGCCAAAAGAAGCTCAGTAAAGTATCGCGGATGCGAAGTGCTAAAAGCAGGGTCCTGCATAAGTAATGGTGCATGAATCGTGTTAGAATTCGAGCCACGTGGTGTGGCGCTTTTACAATGGCCTAACCAAAGAAATACTCTACGAACTGAACTATGTTAAACAATTTGTTATACATATGTACTTGTGCTCTCCAATCGTAGATTAAACAACAAAAATGGGTAAGGGAAATAATATGATCCCAAATGCTCACTTCCACAAGTGGTGGCAGCGGCATGTTCGCACCTGGTTCAACCAGCCTGCACGCAAATACCGCCGACGTCAGAATCGCATCAAGAAAGCGAAGGCCGTATTCCCACGCCCTGCTGCTGGTCCACTGCGTCCCGTAGTCAGATGCCCCACCATCCGTTATCACACGAAGTTGCGAGCAGGACGTGGTTTCACACTGGAAGAACTGAAGGTATGTTCCGCCGTGAGTGAAATGAAATATTTGGTAGTAATATTTGTGAATTTTTGGAATACAGGGTGCAGGTTTAACGTATGGCTTCGCCAAAACTGTCGGCATTGCTGTCGATCGCAGACGTAAGAACAAGTCGATCGAATCGCGCCAACGTAACGTGCAGCGCTTGAAGGAGTACAAGAGCAAACTTATTTTGTTCCCGATCAATGAGAAAAAGATCCGCAAGGGTGAATCGACACTGGAGGAGTGCAAGTTGGCTACGCAGCTGAAGGGAACCATCATGCCCATCAAAAATGAACAACCGGTCGTTGAATACCGTGAGGTCACTAAGGAAGAGAAGAAATTCAAGGCCTTTGCTACGCTTCGCAAGGTAAGTGCTCATGGATGTTTGTGTGTGTTGTTATTCAGTCTGGATGTTCTTGTCATTACAGGCTCGTTCGGACGCTCGTCTGGTCGGTATTCGTGCCAAGCGCGCCAAGGAGAACGCAGACAATCCCGATGACGCTGGCAAAGATATAAAGAAATCTAAGAAGTAAAGTGCTTGGCTCTCAATAAAAACGCAGTTTGTGTATGCTAAACTATAATTTGGATTTCGGTTATTTTGGCACGGTAATGCACAATTCACATGTGTCAGAAACGCGGCAGTAGGTGTATTTTTCCATAACCACCTTGTTCAAGTGATTTTATATAAAGATACTTTAAAACTAAAAAAATTTCCGTCTTCGGAATTCAATTTCGTCTTGAAAATGTTCGGGTTGGTTATATAAAAGAGAATGAGGCTTTAGCATTGCAGTTCTACATATTCTCTGGACCGTGCATGTGAACGTACCATATGCAAATGTTGGTTATGCGATTGCCATGACACAAGCAAGTTTACGACGCCCCACTGCTGAAGCGCATTGGAGTGCAATTGAATGTCACCTTAAATGCGCCACTCTGTCTAATGATATAGCAATATTTGCATATGCGAGTCGAGTATAGCGGAACGAATGAAAAAGGGTTAAAGCCGAAGTCGGCGGATTATTTAATTCGGGGTAAAGTGCGCTTACTTTCGACTGTAGTTTTTATTTTACATATTTCAACAGTAAGGGCAAAGGGTTGAAAATGCCAGCCCAAACCTACTACTTTGAGGGGTGACGTTGTAATGTGAATTTTTATTGGTGGGCAATCAACTTTTAAGAATCCAACAACAAAATTCACGGCATAATTCTGGTCATGGGCATACTAAGCACAAACCAGCTCAAAAGATTCATTTAATCAAAATTCTGCAAAAATTATCGACAATTATAAGTTGGTTCGTATTTGAACAAAAATATCCAACTGAATACTTTTGAGTTTTGAGATATAACAGAAATTTTCAAATTCTCAAAAGAGATAATTTATTTCACACCCAAAACGGATGCAACTTGGTGGAATCATAGTGAAATCAATAAAGTGTACCAGGTAGATGACGTACACTTATTTCTCTGAGTAGCAATTGTCAATGTGTCAATTTATTTGTGTCAGTTCGATTAACCTTTATTTTTGTTGTCGTTAAATTTAAAATTTACTTTCAGTACTCCAGAAATATATATTTTCGTAATGTATTTTATGTTAGAAAAACATAGAAACTGCATTGCCGTGCGTGTTTTTGCAGAGACAGCACGTTTTTCCTGGCGTGTAGTTGCGTTTTTAGTGTCGGTTTTGGTGCAGAACGTATTTTCAAACATCAATTTATTTTGAAATTTTTTCATACAGCACAGACGGGTTATGAACTCTGACATTTGTCAGCAAAATGACATTAACTGTCAGAAAATAAGTGTACGATGAAGAGAGAGTTCCTCCTATCTGGCACACTTTATTAATTTCACTATGGTTCCTCCTATCTGGCACACTTTATTAATTTCACTATGGGTGGAATTAACATAATTTTTGCGAGAGCGATGTTTATCTGTCACATATTTGCTCCTATTCTCTCCGGGCCTGTCGACATTGATACTACCCGTTATTCATAGTGAAATAAATAAAGTGAACCAGATACTGACAACTCTCTTGAATCGGCATGCTTATTTTATGTCACTATGAACAAATTTGTCAAATACTTAACTCTTTTTGTTCAAAAAATAATTTGTTTTCCAAGAGGCAGAACGTCTGCAGCATAGCAAAATAAAAATTACTGAAATGACGAAGGAATCGTGCGCACTATGTAGAACTGCTCATGGGGGCACGATCCCCATGTATTCAGTACATTTAAATGTGCAGCAAAAAATAAAATGGGAAAGTATTTGTAATACTGAGTTCGGCACACATGCGTTCAAGAAAAGCAAACTCAAATGGGTTTATTCAAAACGAATTGACGTGAAAAAATTTTCAAAGCAATTGATCTCCCTAGCTGGTTCACTTTATTTATTTCACTATGCCCGTTATTGGATTAAGTCACTCCAGACGAAAAAAAAACATCATAATGTATAAATCTGATAACTTGATTAACCAAATAAACAATGAAGGCGATACAGTTCAACGGAAGCATAAGTATGCACACCCTCCGAGTGAGCACAACAGTAAAAATGCTGATAGGTGTTTAAAAGCAAGTTTCCGGATGATACAAAACAAGGCCTTCTAAATGAATAAAAAAAGTTTCTGCGATCTGGCATCCTTTCACACAACGCTTCTGCACAAAATTGTCACATAACCATCGAGATTTCCTAGAACTTCTTTCCACATGGAAAGAAGCAAGGCACATTAATACACCATTGCCAGCATGCCACCAGGCATATTAATACACCTTGGAAAGTGGGCAATTTTTTCTGTATGTTAATTGAAACGAGAATGTGGGAGTCTGTTGCTCTTCTCCCTTTTCGGTGTGAAATCTCGTCATAAAAATACTTCATCGACGACATTGGGTACACAAATGTTTCTACTATATTTCTGCAATGTTTTTCCTACTTAAGTGAACCACTATTTGTACTAGCAGAACCCTTCCAACACTCACAAATGCTTAACATTGTAGTAAATATTGTGCGGTGTGGCAGCCCTATGCATTTGTTTTGAATTTTTCATCCCCGCATTCAAAGAATGGTTGCTGCTCGTCTGTAGCAAAACGGCAACAGTTGAGAACGGTCGTGTCGGTTGTGTGCAGCGGAAGTGTTTGTTGAGGTTTTATGTTGTGTCTTCGCTGCTGATAAGAAGCAAAGCCAAAGTGCCACCTCGATGTCTATCATATCCGCGGTGACGACTTAAACAAAATTAGACATAACTGCAACTTCGAGCAGACCCAACTCCAGCTTAGCGAAGCGTTGTACGTTCGCATTAAAAATAAAAAAGTGCAATCATCTCTTTACAAAGTCAGTTTGATTCGCATCACTTTAGTGAGCGGATCAATTAAAGACAATTTGATTCAATTTGCCACTTCTCGTTCGTGTTGCATGCGGGGGAGTGTGTGCGTCTACACTGTTGCGGAGCAAAAGCAGAAAAGACAGTGCGAACAATAAATAAATATGCCGGTAGAGACATAAACCAACAAAACAGTGTAAAATACAGATTTTTCGCATTCGAAATAGTTTTTAGCGATCATCACACATCCCAAAATGACTGACGAAAGCCTACACACGATGCCATTGGAACATAACATCGACTTTCATATCGTGACGCTCTTCGAGCGTCTGGAGGCGATGCGCAAAGACTCGCACGGTCAGACCGTCAGCAATCGCCTCTCGAGCACGCTGCGGCCGAAGCGCACAATGCAGGCCGAAATAAGAACATTGGAATTCTGGCGGTACGTACAGCTATTGCAGCTGACAGGTTTTCAAATTGGAAGCTAAATTGATCTAAAGACGATTAAAAAAAAAAGAGATAAAAGACGGAAAGTAAAAAAAATATATTTTTTGCTTAAAAAACATTAATTTAATTAACTAAATACTAATTAACTAAAAACTCTCAGGTTTCAATATGTCATCTGAATTTCTACACGTAAAATACGTGTACGTACATATAAGCCACTCACAAGCCAACTCAATTAATATTAATATTTTAGTTCATTATTTTAAGGTTTAGTATCAAAACACTACAAAGTTTAATATCTATAAATCGATACAAAGTTTAATATAAATCGATGTGCTTATTTAAGAGTGTGAAAATACGCAATGTGACATTAACAGATGACGATTTCAAACTTTCGTATTTATTTTTTTTCTAAACTAAAACTTCATTTTGATAAGCAATGAAAAAATACATGTCAAATAAGCGGACCAAAAAAAGGAATATTTGTATGTATATATTTATTAAACCACTTTCTTGATTGAAAAACTGAACTCAAAATTGGTTACACAAAACCAATTCGATAGGTAGAGAGAAATTCCTCATTGACTATGAGAAAGCAAATCTTGCACATGCATAATTTATGTTCTCAAAACAAGTAATTCAGTCTTGTTAAAAGTAATTGAAGGAATAGATTACATATTGCATTCGATAAAGAATAGAATGATTAAATGTGTCGTTAGTTTGTTAATAAAATTAGTTTCGTTTGAAGATGTCTGCGTTTTTTGACATTCTAGGTAGGGCTAATAGCAACAATAAACACCGACAAGTGTATGTACTTAGAATAGAATAGAATTGGTAAGGGGTATATTGCACTGAGACCAGGATTGATCTAGTACATCCCCTAGACCTACCGCCCTAATGAAACTTAGTAACTCGCGAAATGTATGTACTTATTGTACATACATACTACTATGTACAAAGAATACCCGGAATTTGTTTATAATTCAAAAAATCTTTATTTATTCTTCCAAATCAATTTCATCGCCTTCAAAGTAGTCCCCCCGATGCAATGCACTTATGCCAACGGACTTTCCAATCTTCGAAGCATGCCAAATAGTCACCTTCCGGTATGGCCTTCAATGCGCGCGGCGATTCACGTTGAATCTCTTCAATCGATTCAAAACGGTGTCCTCGAAGTGGTCTTTTGAGTTTGGAAAATAGCCAGAAGTCACAAGGAGCTAAATCAGGCGAATACGGTGGCTGTGGAACGATATGAGTTGGCGAAATGCTCACGAAGAACCAATGCCGTGTGAGATGGTGCATTATCGTGATGCAAAAACCAAGAGTTGTCCATAAATCCATAAATCCGGCCTCTTTTTGCGAATAGCTTCACGCAAACGACGCATAACGCTCAAGTATCATAATATTCCTTGTTGACAGTTTGGCCCGGCGGAAGGAACTCATAATGCACAACACCACGATAATCGAAGAAATCGAATTCCGGGTATTCTTTGTACACAGTAGTATATGAGTATATGTTCATGTGTGAAAGTTCATCTTCTGCACGGTTCAAACCTGACCCCCGAATACAAAAATTGCTGGTGAAAAATATGGTTTCAAATGGTTTTGGGCTTAAAAGTTGTACGCAAACCTCCTGTCCTCCCAAAACGAAATCCTGTGCGCGCCACTGCATATGTACATTAATACATATTTGTATAGAAATCATATTTGTATACAACTTACGATTGTGTTGTGTCTGCACGAGCCGAGCACTTATCTTTTGACGCTTGCAATTATCCAAAAATTGCTGATAAATGACCGGCCCCAGCGCGAGTCCGTTCCAACACTCCGTTGCGGTCGCACTCCACACTTTTCCGAAAGAAGTGAATTTTGAAAGCGAAAACTACAGAAGATGGCACACGGGGCTCACCCGGCCGCTTATTGGCCGTTGCAATCAGTTGCAGCTGCTACAAGCAATGTGTTTTGTTTATGCGCCTTTTGATTGTTGCCGTTGTTTTTTTTATTGCTCCAGTGTTGAGGTTGATCGTTTCAGTGCATGTTGTTATGCTGTTCTCTTCCATTTTTTTTCGTTGCATGTCGTTGTCTCCCAGCGTTTATTTTGGCTGCACGTTTTACATGTGCATGTATATTTTTAAACATTAATTTTTATTTTTCGTAAAAAAAATTTTAAATAAAAAATTAAAAAGAAAGCTAAACAGATAGACTATGAAAACTTAAAAATTCCAATAAGTCCCTCTTAACGAACGCATGTCCGACCCTTCACTCATTTCCCTCTCCGCCCGTTGCAGGTCTATCATCAGCGAATGTCTGGCATCATTCTTCTATGTGTTCATCGTTTGTGGAGCGGCAGCTGGCGCCGGCGTGGGTGCTAGCGTCTCGTCCGTTCTCCTAGCAACGGCCCTGGCATCGGGTCTGGCCATGGCAACACTAACCCAGTGTTTCATACACATATCGGGTAAGTACGCGCCTAATGCAATGATTAGCAAAGAGACTGCAAGGCATGGCACAGGCAAATCGGCGAAGGCAACAGTGGGCGGGAGTACATTAAGAGGGTGACTACGTTCAAAACTCACATTGATGTCGACTCGACCACGCGATGGTATTTCTTAAAGAAAAAACACAAGAAGATGTGTTATCGCCGTATTAACTGATGCGAGTGTTGACATTCGCGTCAGCTTAATTCGTTGTTGTTTGTCTTCTTCGCTAAAATTTTTGCGCTTATGTTCTGAATGTCGCCAATTTAAATGAAACTCGCTCAAAGTATGCGCCCCACATATAAACGAATTTCGGCGACGCTCTGACCACGTGTCACTAGTCCTTAGAACTGTTTCCAGAGAATCCAAATTCATAAATCCGCATTTTTAGATATTCTTTGAAATGAAAAACGAGAGTCGATCTACCACACGCCGCCCCGTGTGCTGCTGGAATGCTTTCGTAGATTTATGGGAGGCGCATGTTAATTGCATTTTATTTGGTTTCTTATTTACAGGTGCACACATTAATCCGGCCGTCACATTGGCGTCGTGCGTCATACGCGTCATATCGCCGATACGTGCGGCCATGTACATCACAGCGCAGTGCGGCGGCGGCATCGCCGGAGCGGCCCTGCTCTACGGGTAAGTTGAGTGTCCTTACGTAATTACCGGCGCATTCCACGCCTACGCACACTCGAAGATGGTAGACGTGTCGAAGTGCGTCCGTTGGCATTAATGTGCCACCTGACACTAGTGTATTGTAGGGTGCGAAGCGCATCACATGCTACGCATCCAAAAACGTTAAATTTTCACAATCGCATCTTTTCAATGGCAAACTGTCAATTTATTTTTTGGATTTGGCTACAATGGCTACAATTTGAAATATGTAACTGCATTTTGCATACACATAGAGATGCCTTTGCGTGCTTAGTTAGAAGAAGGTTATGGGAGTTAGAAGAAGGTGATGGGAGGACGAGCGAGTTTATTTCAAATGGAAATTAAACTTTGTTAAGCTTATGCAAATAATTACATGTGAATAGCTTATGTCAATAAGTTTGTACATACATTTGTGTTTTTGTAGTAGTGCAGTATATATTCGACCAAATACGCATTAACCATACCAACTCCCTGCAAAAAATAAAGAAAAGCAAGGAGACGCTGTGAACACTTGAACCCCTCTCTCTGCCGGTCTACATGTCTGGACGCAGCTGTGTGTTAGCTTCTGTTCTGAAGATCTCGTTACGCTTGTGTAGTGGCTGTTGTTTTTGATGTGCTTTTCTCTTTCGCCATCGCTCGAGTAGTACAATTTATTTGCGGACGCGCCAGAGCTCTGAGCCAACCGCTGCATCGCCCGGCACATCTCGGCGCAGAGAAACAAAAAAAGCAGGAAGCGAAAACTTTGCGCTCACATGTTGAAACTGTAACAGCGCCAAGCAGCAGCCGCAACAACAGCAGGGCAAGATGTTCAGCAGATGTGCCAGTGCCAAATATCCTCTTCGCGACCCCATTCACAACTATGTACATCCACAT
Source organism: Melieria picta (assembly GCA_964056695.1). Lineage (NCBI taxonomy): Eukaryota > Metazoa > Arthropoda > Insecta > Diptera > Ulidiidae > Melieria > Melieria picta. The sequence goes on from OZ057399.1 coordinate 66,304,796, forward strand.
TCGCAATCGCCTTTGTACGCATTGAACTTATTTGTATTTACTTTAGCTGCTGTGCCACTTCCACGCAAAGCAACAAATACAGCTTGGACGCCACATACTCGAATGTGCAATGTGGCACTTGCTCCTTTCTTAAAACGGTGCCCTCTCTCCGTTTGGCGTTCATAATGCAGGGCGAAGCTGGTGATTAAAATATTCTTTGTTAGGGTTAGCATTGACATATTAGTTATTTCCTAATAGCTAACACTATAGACTTTCGTTAACAGATTTGTTTGCTTGATTTGATTTCTAAAATTCAGGAGAACATTACCGAGTGTAAAATCACTTCCGTGTTATTTTAATATTATTGCCACATCGAAACCTAAGCTAAACTTCATCAGATTACTACGCGTGCAGGAGTTAATATGTATGTATGTATGCATGTATGTGTTAATATGTAGTCCGCACGTGAAAATCATAGAAATACCTTTATGTAGTGCTTAAGAAAAATTCTATACGCTTTCGTACCTACAACTTACCTCACGTATATCAGCACGATCAGGTAGCCACGTCACTGACTATAAGAACAACAACAATAATAATAAAAAAAAAAAACCTGCTATTCCCCATTATCCGCCTTCAAATGTCCTTTGAACGCTGCTGGTAGTTGTGTCACATCAGAGTATTTTGTGCATGGCTGCGTGTCTGCGTTTTGTGTGCCTACATCCTGTTTGGCTATTTGAAATTCCTGGACTATTTTGTCCTCCGCACACACGCACGCATGAACTGAATTCTCGTCTTATGGAAAACATCTGCGGTTGAGATTACTAGCAAACAAGTTGACGATTTCCCTCGTTTTGCCGAAATGAAAAGAGCGGAAAAGTAATGGAAACGTGAGCATGTGCACTTTTAGCATTCGGGTAATCTGACTGACGGCAACAGTGTGCGGCGCAATCGTGGTACAGTTTTGCGCGCCTCCACTACCTGAGTGACGATCGCAGTAGCCTCGAAATCTGTTTTAAGGATAATAGAACTAGATATTGTGCCAGTGGATGTTGAATTTGCTGAGGTGTACTTGCACGCACACACCCGCACACATAGCCACACATTCGCAGCTGGGCCAAAAGATGTTCATATTGTGCCAGGTCGCTTGCGCCTACGCAGTGCTTCAGGACCCTAACAAACACATTGAAAGTCGGGTGCATGGAAAAATGCGTTCGTGTGGCTGTCTGCTTCGTTCGCTGCATTACATCGCGTGGTAGAAGCGGTTATCTGCCTGCTCTCCCAACAGTTGGGCTTGCCGCTTCTGTCCTTTGTTCACGCTCGGATCTGCAGAAGTGACGTTGACGACCCAAAAAGAGAAATTTCGAAACGAAGCCATCGTGTGCGATGGAGATTGTCTGTTTAACATCTGTTTCGTTTCTCTAAGAAACAAAAAACACAAATTTGTGATGTTTGGGCTTGTTGTTTTTGTTGTGGTGCATACTGGTATTATTCGAATTTACGTGGCTTTTGTTGTGAGTCACGTTCCGTTGCTAACCTCACTTATAGTGCTCGATAAAAGGCAGCTGCACTTTGGGCTTCTTCTGTTGCTTCATATTTTGGGGACAGGATAAATTCTCTTAACAAAACGTAATGGTAACATATGGTAGGTTTGATATACAGTCTGCTTTCATAAGGAAAGAGTTTTGGCGTAGATTTTTGCTGAACGCGGATCTGGTAGCCAATTTTAATTAATAAAGTCTGAAACTCCTGAAGAATCTCAAGTGCTGGCGCTCTTTAGATGGAAGCGATTAGCACCAGGCTACTGCAGTTACTGCACTCGCCGCCTCCTCTTGTAATCCATCTCCTTACATACCTGAGTAGCTAACCTTACATGTTTATACCTATAAGTTCACTGCTAAGCTACGTGTCCACTGTAGAGAAAAATACGGAGAGCTAGAGAAAAATCTCGCCTAGAGAAGTCTAGACACTCAGTAGAGCTCTTCACAAGAGCTCGACACAGTCTCTACCCGAGATTTTTTAGTCGAGAGTTTTTCGTAGTGTATACACTTTTTTCATTGGCTTTACGAGAACTCTAGCTCTATTGAACAAGTTCAAGTTCGCATGCAGGTGTTTTGTTTATATGAATGCATAGTGGATAATTTCACGATTTATGAATGTTTTTGAAAATGTAATTTCAATTGATTGATTTTTTTTTGATTCTTCTTTAAATAAACTATAACCGCAGCTGCTGCTTGCTTCTGGCGCGCACTAATTTTTCCGAATTTCGTTTGTGCGCAAGAATTTACAAATTTTTCATACAATTTTGCTCTAGAGTCTAGGCGAGAGAAAAAATTGTCATAGTGTTTACGTCGAATAGAGTTCATCGGCGTATAGAGTTCATCAAACTCTACGTCAAATCTCTAGTAGAGATCCTCTATAGTGTAAACACATTTGATAGACGAGAGTTCGAGAGTAGATCGAGCTCTGCCGAAGTTTCTCTGCAGTGTACACGCAGCTTAAAGGTTGCAATGCAACACCCTGTATCGGTATATCCTTTTTATCCCCCAACCGAATTATTTTTCATGCATTTCATTTCAATTTCTCATTCCTCAGTACCCCCATACAGCACAGAATCCGTGTTTCAAAATTAAACATCCCATTTTATAACAAAATGACGACGAAAGTGCTTCGAGTACAAGCAGCAAGTGACAGACTTCGGTTGCATTTCAAGTGGTGTCGGATGTACGGCATAAATGCCAAATATGTACATATGTATGTAATATAATATATATGTATACACATGCAGGCCGATATATGTAGATACCTACATATTTATGTACAATATGTTAAAAAATCGTGACCTTTTTATATTTCTCGAAAAAATACTTATTTATTCATATATATGTATCTACTTTATCCCCTTCAAAGTAATCCCCCTCAGACGTAACACTCTTGTGTAGAGCACTTCTTATATGCGCATTTTGGTATGGCCGTGAGCTCTTCCAGCGATGTGTCTTTATCTCCACAATAATAGCATATCTCCAGCCTACCAGGTATCTTTTCATTTTTGGGAATAGGAAACGTCGCAGGGCATCAAGTCCGGTGAATACAGTGGCTGAGACATGATTACGGTGTTGTTTTGGCCAAAAAAATCTAGAACGAGCAACTATGTACATATGTATGTGTGAGCCAATAACCAATTTTTCGATGTTTCGAAATCGACAAGCACACAAAAACACGTCAAAACAAACTAAATATGCAACATGGCTGATAATAGGTCTGTTTGGCCAGATTTCCAGTAAAAATTATCCAGTAAAAAATATCAGGAGAGTAAGCGAGCTTACGCTCCCAAAAATGAAACTATCCAAAAATGTGAACAAACAGCAATTTGTAAGAATTTGCAAGTTTTAACTCTTGGGTACACCAGTGGTACTTCGCACACCCACAATACACAGTAAAAAGGGTGTAAACAGGAGGGTTAAGGAAAGAAACAGCTGATTTAAAAGTTTCGTTTCAGATTTGAAGTTGTAGGGAAACTTAAGTTAAATCAGACATTTTTTGCAAATGCGATTCTTCTCTTCCAGCTGCAGCAAGTAAAGCTGAGCAAGACGGTTGTTGGTCAGCAGACTCGCGAACGCACAATTTCTTTGCCGGATGCATTTTCCTCCAAATGTTTACAAAATTTATTTTTCTGCAGTCGATCATATGGCAACCAGTCATGTTTTTCTTGTTCTTCTTCTTACTGGCAAAAAGTTACTGGACAAAATTTCTCCAGTAAAAACTTGTAAGTTCTCACGAAATGAATTGTCACTTTACGCTCTCAGTTTCTCTCTCGTTACTGGAGATTTGGCGTCAACAAACAGGATCCAGTAAAAATTTGTACAAATTTGTACAAATTCGTACAAATTATTCTCTGCCAAACAGACCTAATGTCAACATATATTGAGGACATGTGCACCAACAAATTAAAAACAAATTGTAAATGGAATGTACGTAGCCTGTAAAATCTAAAAAGGTCACATTTTTTAACAGAAGTCTTATGTCCTAATACTTGCACAAATGTACCTATATATAATACATTCAGAGTGACCAAATTTTTGTTTACTAAAAAACCCAACGCTGTGTAGCAATTGAGAAATCTCCCTAACCTTTGTTATAAAAAAAACGATGGCCCTAACATTAAACAGCCCAAACGATCGGCTCTCAGCGATTGCCACATTTTGCTCTTTGTATATATTATGTATGCTTGTATGTATTTAATAAAAGAGTATACAAATTATTTTTTTCGATAAAAAACTAAAATCGACTTCTGCCTGCAAAAATGAGCACGTTCCAAAAACTCACCGACAAATGACTTGGGTCTTCCGGATCTTTGTTTTGTCAGCACGGAACAGCGCCGAATCGCGCGCGTATAATCAGCGCGTCTTCTGTTCATTCTTTATATTTATTCATATTATTTTACTTTTTTATATGCTGACAGCGAGAATCCCATAAAAAAAGACGAATCAACGAGGAGTCCGAATTTTAAAATTGGGTGATTATTTAGTTGAGTGCACACCACGCAACGCGACACGGTGCGGAGCCGCGTTTCGGCAGTATGCCGCGCATGCGCATTCAACAAAAGGCAAAACGTATAAGAATGCATTGTCCGTAAAGTATGTGCGGCGAATATAAGGCCAGCAGGTATAAAATACAGGATATACAACAACAGCAACAACAGTGATACGCTGTCCTGCTTGGCATTTGCTGCTGTTGTTGGCGTGAAACCTGAACACGTGGCTGATTTTTTTCAATCTTGTTTTTGCTGTTGCTGCTACAAAATATCTGAAGACAAAGGAACGAGAACATGTTACTTTTGTGCATAAGTTTGTAGCACCTGCTCCTATTCCTGCTGTTGAGGTACGTTCGAAATTTCGAATGCAAGCAAAGGATAGCTGTGCCTGATGCACCGTGCTGCGCGTACTGCGACCATATGCACAACATGCACATGCATATAATAAATACATACACATACATACTGTATAAGTGGACATTAAAAGCCAAGTCAGAATTTAGATGTGAAAGAAATCGAAATCGAACAGAAACCAATGGTAAAAGTTAAAAATATTGTACATGATTGTAATTTGTACAATTCAGCACACATATGGGCATCTCCCAGTGGCACGGACGCGACATTCGCACGCTTTCAATTACACAAAAAACAAGAAAGAAACATAAAGAGTTGAAATGTATGTTTAGTGTTCTAACGCGCTGAAATAGTGCTACATTTTAGAAATATATTGGAAAGATTTAGTACAAATTAGTACAAAATAATAAGCAATTATGCAATGAAACGGACGCGACAAAAAAAAGAAGTGTTTTTGAAGCTCTTATAGAAATATACAAAATTTAACAATTTTTGGGAACTTTTTTTTTATATATATACATGCAATTGAAGTTCAAAGGACAACTTTTCTTCGTAGACTTATGAAATATGAGAATTTTGTCTTACCTTTTTTTAATTAGCTATATCATGAATACGGACGCGACATCACGGACGCGACAAATTTTTCCAAGGGGAATAAAACACAGTAATGATGTTCATTCTACGTCTACGCCATACGTCTTTGGAACTCGTTACCTCCCCTGATAAAAAGCTGCAGAAACGTTGTGCAATTCAAATCAATGTTATTTAAATATCTATGCTCGTTGCAATGATATTAATCTTCAATTGTCTTTTTTCGGAGAGTGTAAAATGCATATGGTAGTATGTTTCCTATTTCTTTTTTTCTTTTTTTTCTTTACTGTATAAGATTACCATTGTAAGCTTTTTTGAAATCCTAGTTGCTAATACTTTAATTATAAGACTCGAAAGAATCTTGTTGTATTAGTATATAAATTTCTTAATAAATGAAATGAAATGAAATGAAATTATAACACTTCAACTTTTAATAAAAATAACACATAACAAGTTAAATTCAAGTAACATAACAGTAATAAATAAGGGAAAATAAAGTTACAAGTTTTTAGTGTGTGTCGTCGATCACGCTTGCGAATATAACAACCAATATAACGGCGTGGTGTTGTGGCGAAATGGCCAATGGCGTAAATTGGCGTTACTGGAGTTTATTTCTGTGAACAATTTTACATTAAAAACATACAGACTAATTCTCACAAGTTCTTACCGCAGTGTCCTTTCTTTCCCTTTCGATCGACGACTGAGCTTGAGTGTGCGCAAACGGCTTACTTAAACTCTGCGTGCGAATACGCACAAAAGGAAAGAAGAGTGACGAGTAACGGTGAACTTCCAAGACGAGTACATAACAATAGAATGCCGCATTGCGGAACAGACAAATTTGCGATAGTTACAAACTGTAGAAATTAGGCGTACATACATAGTTATGATTTAAACGGGAAATGTATAAGCAAATATAATAGGGTAAATTGGTGTTCTGTGACATCCCCACCCCCGTGAATCAACCTGATTCACTACCATCAACGTCCAGAACAGCTAATTTGGAGACGGCGCGTCGCTTCAGCCCACTAGTAGTCCGCACGTCAACTCGTCGCACTTCACCATCAGGTCCGGGAAATACGCCTTCAACTATACCTCGGCACCATTCACGACGCGGGACGTTGGGATCACAAATGAATACTAAGTCTCCTACTTTCATCGGTTTTGTTCTGCGGCACCACTTTACACGGCGAGTTAATGTGGGAAGATATTCCGCGATCCATCGCTTCCAAAAATGGTCCCTCATTTGGCGGGCAATGCGCCACTGCTGTCGCAAGATGCAAGTCTTATCCGAAATGTCATCTGAAACCGGTGTTTGGGCCGTATTTGGTTCACCCAGTAGAAAGTCGTTAGGTGTGAGCGGCTGCTCTTGGTTGACATCGATCGGCAGATGTGTCAGCGGCCGAGAATTTACAATGTTCTCAGCTTCGATGAGGAAACAATTGAGTGTGTGCTCTCGCGGCGCGACCACCTTTAATGTTTGACGTAGCACTCTTTTTACGCATTGCACCATCCTCTCCCAGGCACCTCCTTCAGCAGGGTTGAATGGCGAGTTGAACATCCACTCGATGCCCTTCTGTGACAATTCACTTTGTAGACGTCGGCAATCAAATACTTCGCTGAATCTCTTTGCCTCCTTGTCGGCGCCGACAAAGTTCTTCCCATTGTCAGACCGTATACGTATGGGCACGCCTCGTCGATTAATAAAATTGCGGATAACAACTATGCACGAGTCGGTACTCAGGTCGTGGGCTATCTCCAAATGCACCGCCCTTACGGTCAGGCATGTGAACAGTGCCACCCATCTCTTTTCGGTGCTGCGTCGTATGGTGACAGTTATCGGGCCGAAATAGTCTAAGCCTGTGTAACTAAAGGGCCTCACATATGGTGTTAGTCTATCGGCCGGAAGTGGACCCATCAATGGTGCTACCGCCTTGGCTTTATTCAGGCGACATTGAGTGCATCTGGCAATCACACTGCGCAACAACCTCCTTAGCCGTGGTACCCAATAGTTTCGACGAATTTCACTAATAGTGGCTTCCAAATTTTGATGGCGCATGTTGCAGTGGAAATGCATCACGACTAGTTTTGTGAAGGCATGACTTGTTGGCAATATAATCGGACGCCTCGTGCTCATTGGAAGCCAGCTGGCGGCATCGATACGTCCTTGGACGCGGAGAATCCCTTCTTCGTCTATATATGGCGAAAGTTGAAACAGTGCGCTTGCACCAACGATGTCTTGTCCTTTCTCTAGCTGCTGCAACTCCTCAGCGAAAACGTCGTGTTGGACTAGGCGGCATAAACGACGTCTGGCAGTTTCCAATTCCTTGGCTGTCAACCCATAACTTTGGTCTGCTTGCACACGGTGGCGACATGTATCGATGAATCGCAGGACCCAGGCTGTTGCTCTTACTAGTTTGGCGAACGAAGAAAAACGATCAAAATCCAGGAAATGACAACTTACTGTGATCAGAGCATATTTGGGGCGAAACTCTTCTTCATGCTCCTCGGTAGTGGTTGCGTCATCGGGGGGCCAGTCGAATTCGTCTTGGTACAAGAAATGTGGACCGCAAGACCAACGGCCCGTCGGACTAAAATCGACTCGATGGTTCGGTCGCGTGGCCTCGTCAGCTATGTTGAGATCAGTTGGCAGCCACCTCCAGTTAGAAATGGTCGTGGAGGCTAATATTTCTGCCACCCTGTGCTGCACAAAGGGCTTGTAGCGACGATGCTCACTCCTGATCCATTTAATTACCGTCTTTGAGTCACTCCAAATAATGCACCTTTCGATATCGACTGAATGCTCTTCACGAACGCAGCTTACCAAACGTGTGCCAAGTACGGCGGCTTGAAGTTCAAGTCTAGGCACGGTAAGTGACTTCATTGGCGCACATTTGGATTTTGCACAAACAAAGGCGACTTCTATTTCGCCTGACGAACTTGTTGATCTCCAGTACGCAACCGCAGCAAAGGCTTCCTCACTAGCATCAACAAATACATGCAGCTGCAGTTTTTGAGGCGGTCCCTTACGAAAATAAAAACGAGGCATAGCATATTCAGCAACTGCTGGCAATTGTTTACGCCACCTCTCCCATGCAGCACAAATATCATTCGGCAACGGCTCGTCCCAACGGATGGCATGCTTCCACACTTCACGCATGAGTAATTTGGCGCCGATAACGAAGTGACTGAGTAGCCCCAATGGATCAAAAATCGACATTATTACACTTAGCAGCTCGCGTTTGGTGGGGCGCCGCAATCCATTTACAACTGTTGAATCGACGTTATTGAATTTCAGCTTGGACCCGAAACAGTCTGATGATGGTTGCCAGAATAGCCCAAGCACCCTCTCGGTTGACAGCCCATCTTTTTTCGCTATTGGACGTGTGACTTCATCGCCACCAAGCGCAGATAAAACTTTTAACGAGTTGGACGTAAAACTTCGGAGTTCGAACCCAGCGTTCATGTGAATATCTCGTACTTTCTGCGCGATGTCAATCCCTTCTTCTTCAGAATTAAAGCTGTCGACAAAATCATCAACATAGTGGTAATCCAATATAGACTTGACAGCACGGGCTGTGCTATCAGCTTCACAACGATGCTTCAGAGCGTTGAGTGTTTTAACGTAGTTGGCAGCGCACGGCGAACACACAGCGCCAAAGGTCATCACCTGCATCTCGTATACTTCGGGCTGTTTCGCATCTTCGCCGTCACGCCATAAGAAACGCTGAGCGTTTGTCTGTGCGTGCGTCTGTCCTCCTTTCGAATTAACACCTGGTGAAACATCTCCTTTATATCACCGCACACTGCAACTGCTCCTTCGCGAAAATGAAATAGTATGGCCGGCAGCGGCCGGTACTCCTGCGGACCCTTCAGCAGCTGTGAATTAAGTGAGATACCACTCACCTCAGCGGCTGCGTCGAAGACCATGCGTAACTTGCCAGGCTTGTTGGGGTTAGACACGGCAAAGTGTGGCAAGTACCATGTCTTGCAGCTAGTCAAAGCAGCTTCTTCTGGCAGTAGTTTACGTGCGTAGTTCTTGGCGACATAAGAATTCATGATGCGTTTGTACTCCGTGGCAAAGTCTGCGTCACGCCTCATTTTCTTCTCGACGCTCACCAACCTTCTCAGCGCCATGGCGTAGCTGTCTGGCAACTCTATGTCATCGCGTTTCCAAAGAAGTCCTGTCTGAAATCTTCCGTCGACACGGAGGGTAGTTGACTGCAGTATCGCTCGCGCCCGAGCATCAGCTTCACTCTCAATGGGGGGCGATGGCCTGACTCCGAAACTTTCAGTATCGAAATAATCTGCTACCATGTTGTGCAGTGACTGCTCACTGAGGCAGTTCATAAATAAGCATGACCGCGTAGACGGATGTGAGTTCGTTGTTGGGCCAAAAACCACCCAACCCAATTCAGTATTGGCGGCGAATGGGCCACGTCCTTTTATCTTCATGGGGTTTGATGGCAACCCTAGGTGGCAATGGTCAAGTCCAATCAACAGTTTTGGTTTGACCTCTGTATATGGCTGTACCGGCAATTTCCGTATGTACGTGTCGTGGCAACTCAAATCGGCTTTACTTAAAGTTTGCGTTGGCAATTGCAAATTTGACACCCCATATACGTTACGTAGTTTATGCTTCTTTTGCAGGCCGACGCCACTGATGGATAAGTCCACTACAACGGCCGGCTCGTTTGTTGCACGTCCACCAACCCATTGTAAATTCAACTGCTTCTGTTGCCCACAAAGGCCCAGTTCTTCTAAAAGAGTGGTATCGACCATAGTGATCGACGAGCCCTCGTCCAATAGCGCATAAGTCGTAACGTGCCTTTCGTTTCCATAAAGTACGACAGGCAGAACTCGAAACAAAAGCTTGCTCTCCGCACAGTCGGTGGAGCAATTCAGGACAGCTACCCCTGCGGCACCTGGCTGTTGACTTGGTGGCGGCTGCGTCTGTGTAGAGCCACGATCCGAATGTCCTTCTGCGACAGGAGTGTCCCTGTTACGATCTTGAAGTAGTGTTGACTGAGCTGACAAGTTGCTGTCACTACCCGCTATCTCGTGCAGCAGGTTGTGGTGCATCCTCCTGCACCCTTCGATGGCGCATGGCTTGCGCCGTTGGCAATTCCGTGTTCCATGACCAGCGTTGAGACAACCAAAGCATAGACGACGTCGCTTAGCCTCTGTCCACCTGCTCGCCACTGGGAAGTCGGAGAATAGTTTGCACGTTGCTGTCTTATGTGGTCCCTGGCATATTGGGCACCGCGTCTGGCGCTGCGGTTCTGCGGCGTGTAGTACGACGCGACGTTTGGGATCCCGAGCCGCCTCCCCATCATGCACTGTGCAAATGACATTGGCTAATTTATTGAGCCAGTCACTAAAATGCTTGACTGTTGCATACGGCTGTACTGACGCTGCGAAGACTGCCCATTCGATGCGCCTACTCATGGGCAATTTCACAACAAGATCCTCGAGCAGCGTTGGATTTGCTATGTGCTGCTCTCCCCCATACGCAGATTGTAAAAATGCACAAATGTTGTTGACTTTCGTTGCAAATGGTATCAACTTCACTATTGCATTTTCTGGTATAGGCGAAATTTCGCGCGCCTGCGACAGCTGGCTGCGTATTAATTGCTCGGGTCGGCCAAATCTAAACTTCAACTGCTCGATTATATTGTTAACGTTATTAGGGTGAATGAGGAGTGATTTAACGGTTTCCCGCGCCTCACCTCTCAAACACTTTACCAATCGTTGATTGTTTTCGAAGCAACTATACCCATAAACTGCAGTCGACTCAGTAAATGCTGTGTAAAAGATTGGCCAGTCCTCTGCTTTTCCAGAAAACTCTGGCAGGTCTTGCATTTTCCTTGGCTGGCCTGCAAGCTGTGAGCCCATATTGGCAGAAACCGGCGTTATGGGTTGAAAATCACGAGATCGTGCATCGTTTGGAAGCAACGTCGAGTTGGCATACATGTTGTTTGTTGTTGTACTGCTGGACATAACCGTTGGTACATTGGCGGCAGGTGCATAGAATGAGGGCGAATAACGAGTATCGGTTAGCGGCGGCAAGGCTACCGAACTCACACTGACGATTGGCGGCGATGGAAATTGTAGGAGTGATACTTCCGTAGTCGGTGGCTTTGCAGGCGGCAAGGCGGCCCGGTTCACGAAACTATCGACGGACGCACTGGCTATATTTTGCGCTGAATCTGCGCTTAGTACATCCCTCAACGATTCGTGCTCCTTTAACTTAAGCTGTGCGAGTTTCAGACTGTTCTCAAGCGCGGCAATGCGCTTCTGCATCACTTCTATCGTGCTGTCTTGGCATTCTGTGTCAGCTGCTGTTGAAGTACGAGAAATAGCTCCGTCGGCATTGGGAGCGGATGGCAAGTCGGTGGCAATGGCGGCTGCGCCGCTGGCAATAACTTTCGGCACTTTGGCGGCCGAGGCGGCGTTGGCAGGTTTCGTAGCTGGCACAGGAGTAGACATGTTCAAACGATGACTGCGACGAGGTGACCCCTGTGACATGGCACAAGTCACAGTTTACAAAAACTTCCAATTTACTCGCAGTGCAAAGGCGGAATGCGAAATAAAGAATTTGTCGTCGATCACGCTTGCGAATATAACAACCAATATAACGGCGTGGTGTTGTGGCGAAATGGCCAATGGCGTAAATTGGCGTTACTGGCGTTTATTTCTGTGAACAAATTTACATTAAAAACATACAGACTAATTCTCACAAGTTCTTACCGCAGTGTCCTTTCTAGGGCTGCGACATCGACATCGATGTTTTATAAACATCGATGTTTAGCATCAACATCGAGTGTTTTGAACATCGATGTTTGCACCCCGATGTTTCTTCAACATCGATGTTTTGGTTCGATGTTTTGCATCGATGTTGCAATTTAGTAATTTTTTTCCATGTAAGGTAATATTTTGGTTCAGACTTTTTACATGCGAAGATTTTCACAATAAGTAAAAAATGCACCTCTGCATATAAAATGTAGAGCCATCCGTAGTAGTTCCGGCGAAAGTACACGGCGACGACCAGCAAGGGAACTGCCACACATAAGAAATTTTGCATATGTATGTATGTAATTGTTTGATTTGTAGATTCAATCAATACTCAAGTGGTGATGAGAACTGAACAAAACTTGTATGTGATTTTATTTTATATGATAAAAAAAAATAATGAAAACAATTGAGATATATGTAGCTAACCTTGGCATTAAAAAAAAAACATCGATGTTTTGAACATCGATGTTTTTTAGCCGATGTTTTGTCAACATCGATACCTCCTTCTGCATAACATCGATGTTTAAAACATCGATGTTTTTCGGTCGATGTCGCAGCTCTAGTCCTTTCTTTCCCTTTCGATCGACGACTGAGCTTGAGTGTGCGCAAACGGCTTACTTAAACTCTGCGTGCGAATACGCACAAAAGGAAAGAAGAGTGACGAGTAACGGTGAACTTCCAAGACGAGTACATAACAATAGAATGCCGCATTGCGGAACAGACAAATTTGCGATAGTTACAAACTGTAGAAATTAGGCGTACATACATAGTTATGATTTAAACGGGAAATGTATAAGCAAATATAATAAGGTAAATTGGTGTTCTGTGACAGTGTGGTTTATTTTAATTTTCTTCTTTGATGAATAAGCGGTTCGAGCTACTTCAATAAATTGACTGTCGAAATATGAAAACCAATGCAAACTTTTAACTCCTTTGATTTTCGGAACATTTTGCCATAACTCTGACAGTTGATTAGAAAAAGCTTGAAGTTGTTCTCCAGAGATATATAAAAGGTGGACTCCATAAATGGTGTACGTATACCTACATATGTACACCATTTGGAAGAAATGTTGGCGGCATGGGTTTTGCCAGCTCAACTGCTGCTATTTTTCTAAGCAAGTTGAAGTTTAAAAGTGGTAGAATGATGCAAAAACAAATTGTAAAATACTTTAAAAACACGATAGAACTCCAATTATGATGATTGAATCAATTGTCGATAATTGGACCGGGCAACGGGCAAAGTCATCGACTGGTGCATATTGATATTTCGATACTAACAGATTACTTGAGCTGTGTAAGGATTTAGAAATCATTTTTAAGAAACTGTAATTTAATCAACAAACCGAACTCAGAGAAACCAACGCACCACCGCATGTGAGAATGCGTTGGTATGCGGTGGTATGCGGTGTTTCCATCTTTCGTTTGGATCAAACGTTCGTTTGGATATTTGCATAGTCTGAATGAATGCTTCGTTTGCGGTGATGATACATACTCATATCCATCCTTTTGAGTAGTGGCACATATTCGCATTGCATTTTATATGAATACATATTTAGTTATAAAAATATAACCGAATGTAGGGGTACAAGTGTTTTTTTTTTAGCAAGGTATGCTGTGAGACGGGATTTTTCTCATGGATTGCTCACCAATATTAGTTTCATCATATTTGTGCAGTATTCTTCATTAAACAATCGAATATTCAGAGCTTCCGGTTACGGACGCGACAAATTGTAAACACCCATAAAATTTTTTTCCGATTTTGCCGGGAACCAATTATTATATTTTTCTAACGGGAACAATGCACCTATTTAAAAACTGGCAGCTACTTGCATTTGAAAAGTTTGTCCACTAATGACAACAACTAATACGGTTTTTTGAGCACGGACGCGACAATAAGATACAGGAAGAAGCAAACTAAAAAAACTTCCGTTCTTCGAACTCCACTTTCTCTCGCTTTCTCTAATACATAAGATTGTTGTTAGTAGAAAACTTTTGCATTACAAGAAAAATATAATATTACTTGAATAAGATAAAAACGCAAAGAAAAAATGTGCATATAATTCGTCAAAAGGCTCAGAAAACATTTTTTTTTCTTTTACAGTAGTATATTTCGGTCAAAAATTAAAAAAAATTAAAAATTCTTTTACATTTATAAAATATAGATATTTAAGCTTTATTATTGGATAATAAAAAGTTTTTCTGAGCAATTTGAATTTTTCACTCGTGGTGGACCTTTTTTGGGAGATGTATATAGTATGTAGATACACGTACTCATATGAGAAGGCACATATTACGGTACGCAGTATGCATAATTTGTATGCCTTTGAGTGTCCTGAAATTGCGGTCAAGTTTCTTTGAACTCGCTCAAGCTGAAGATTTCAATCTATTGAATTGATTGCAGTCATAATCGCCTCGAAGACCTTAACCCTTCCATCTAGTGGCGCAGCAATTAAACGCGCATGCGAGAAGAGGTCGAAATAAATCCATTCGGTGATTTCATCTGGCAGACGAAAACTCCGCTGTCAAGTGGGTTAACTGGGATTGTGCTGCGTAATTATTTAGCACACTTAACCTCACATTTAATTGTCACCCGAAATCGCTCTTCAAGAACTGCGCAGGTTGTACTTTGTTAGGAAAGTGAAATGGTCACCCCAATTGTACGGTGGTTGTGAGAGCTAAAAAACAGGGTTTCACCTTATTTTCACCCAAAAGTGTTGGCAATTTGTTTTGTTGGCACTGAAATTGTTTTTGTGGCTACTTAACACAACATAAAAGGTTCTTTCTTCGGCGCTCTTCGCCCTCTGTCTGCTGCAGTCCATAATTTTGTTAGATAGTTTGATATTTATTAGGATTATGTGTATATAGCGGAATTGAGATTAGCGCTGAATTTATTCGAGGATTATCATTTTTTAGATTTCGTTGTTCTGTCACTGTTGGCGCTGCTGTTTTACCCCGAAAATTATTACTTTTTTGTAGCTTCAACAATGGATTTTGGTTGGCAGTGTAAGTGGTTACGTATTTGTATATGTGTATGTACATAGTTGCTTTTGTTAATGATTTCGTATGGTACGAGTATGTGACGAGAAGTGCGTGTGGATGTGCCTAAAGCGCTGCGATAGTTGGAGGAAAATTGTAGCATTTGCACAAACAGCCGAAAGCGAGTGCTCCGTGCCAAAGTGACATCACGCTTCGAGCGTAAATAGAGTGCGAACTGAGTTTATGGAAAGGGAAGTGCGCTGTACTGTTGTTATTGCTGTTGTCACTGAAATAATCGAAAAAGGGTTGCAATTGATTGTGTGCAGATTTGCCATTTCGCATTGCTCAGCCCGCCCCCTTCCTTTTCGCCGCGTTGCTGGCCAAACAATAAATGCTGCGAGCAATAATGGAGGCCAAAAGTTTTCTAGCAAATGTGGCAGATAAACTTTGCAACTGCAATCGCTTTGTGAACCGGCTGTGTTAAGTTCTATTCAATTGTCATGATGGCAAAACGGTAAGAGTAAGGAAAGGGAGAGTTTTTAATCAAATCAGTTGTTGGCGAGGGATGTGGCTGGCACAATTGTACTCCGGCAAAGTTTGTTAGTTTTTGCATTGCTGCCGAAAGTATTATTTATTTTGCTAATATTTTGCATGCGTTTTTTTATGAGTGCCCAGAAAGGCAAAGAGCTATAAGCAACGTACCACGAGGCCGCAAGAGGAATTGAGAAAAGGTCGCATGTTTTTTTAGCGCAAATGCTGAGGTTCTTAGGGCGAATAGATATGTTAAGACGACGCCAATGAACATGAATGGCACGAATAGTTGCACTCGGGTCTAAGAGGATAAGCACGTGTGGAAATGTTTGCCTGCAAACCGTAATCACTCACTGTGGACGGACAGGTCGGTGGCCAGAAGGGAGTGCGACATGTAATATCGGGGTTCGAACTAAACCCAATATTTTTTGTCATCTGCACTTACTTTGAGATTTGGACGATGCATGCGGCTTTTTATACGCAAACATTGCACCTAACACTCAAGTATGAGTGAACAAATAGCTCTGCTTGAATAGAACACGACGTTGCGACGCCGAGAGCAGAAGAAATATTTCGTTCATCACCCCGATTCTACGGCGGTGTAATGAAAGGCTTCCAAAGACTGATTCTGTGTGGTGGAAGGTGAGAATTGTCCGAGTCGTGGATATTTGACTTTTAAGTAAACAAAAAATTGCATCGTTTCGACCGGCTTCAAATGCATTTTTGCATCTATTTCCAATTGCCTGGCCGACTTGTCTGCCCATACCGCTAAGCGTCGAGTCACATAAATCGTGATTTATGACATTTCGGCTGGATGCATTTTCGCTTGTTAGCAAGTAATTTCACTATTCAATTTTTGGCATAGTTTTTACACGCCAGTCGGCCAGCGGTGTGCACGCGATTGACAGTGCGGCCGATTACAGCAACGGCATATGCGCGCATACAACGGGACCGCCACATGCATCAATTATAGGGGTTGCAGCAATAACATAACCTCAACGTAATTACTTGGCTGTACATATGTATGTACACAGGAGCGCAAGCAAGTGCGTACAGGCACTTTTCTTCTTGGCCTTTTTACTTTTATTTATTTCACTTAATTTTTATTTGAATATTGTGTGTTTTTATGTTGGCTGACTGTTTGTTACGCCAGCCGCAGCACTGCTGGTGCTGCGATTGTTGGCGGTGGTAGTGGCGGGGTGGTTGGTGGTTCTGTCGGCATGCACCGCTGTTGCCATGCCATGTGCACCGCGCCGCATTTAAATTTTTGTGGAAATTTATGAACAGCGGTGTGAAAGTGATTTCGGTTTCTGTAATGTGGGCATCGGTAAATAAAAAAAACAGCGTACACTTTACCTACTTTGCGCTAGTCACAGGCATTTGTGCATTAAATATGTACGCACATGCAGTGCCACTTGATAGGAAAAGGGGAAAATTGGAACAGAAAAAGTTTTCTTAATTGGCAGGCAATTGTGTTCGTCACAAATGTCGCATTTCTGGTTCCAGCCCATGTACGAGGAGCAGTTCACATCTTCATCTGACGCACAAACACACGCATCCATACCGGTGATAGCGAAATTTTATATTTCGAGTGCCTGTGAAAAGATCAAAAGTTTGAGCGATTCATATTGCTTCGAGTTTAAAGTTGCGTCCTAGTAAAAAGTTTTAATGGAATCTAAATGAATAAAGCTTGATGAGAAATATTGTACTTGTACTTGTACTATGAAAGTTTTTAATGGGAGAATATTTTTCAGCACTTTAGAAATGAATAAATAATAAAAGAAATAAAAGGGAAAAGGGGGAACAAAATATAAGGGAAACAACCTTTGTGTTTTTTTAATCATTTCGATATTTTTGGAAACCAGAAGTTCGTTTTATGCAAAATCCATTAAACCACAATGTTACTCATTCTTTATTTACTTTATGTCATTAAAGTATAATTCAACTTCAAAAAGTTTTTCCATAGAGTATATCTTCTATTTAAATTTAACGTTACGTGTGCATTTATTTGCTGTACTTTGAAAGTCTTTAAAAAATATCTAAAATTGCACCTCGCTGAAATCTTCATTCAGCTTTTATGTCAATGTATCTGCTGTTCCACCACATGAACAATTATTCTGACAACCCAGTGCCAGTGCCAGACCTTTAGTCTAAAGAAGACATTTGCGGAGAGACGACTTGAATTACGGGTCACCTAATAGCAGTGTAGTTACCCATGAACTCATTTGGAAAGTTGAACAAAGAACAGGGCAACTTTTGGGACGGTCTTTGTTCCCACAAGGGTCATGCGAATGAAAGCTGAAAATTAAGAGGAACACAAAAACACAAAGTGAATATAAAAAATTTTTGCTACAGGTTACAAAGTGCATAAATATGCGCAATAGGTTTTATTTTTCCTACGCAGACTCTGTGGCTACAGTTCGACATTTGGCGGTCGCGTGCAAGAAGATTACAAATAGGCTCCTCGCTCCCCTGTCACACCGATTCCCAAACCACCTCGAGGGTGCGGCTTGAAGTTTACTGTGTTCCCTCTGCCGGCTGTCAATTTAACGGCGAACAACTTTGAGTGTGCCAAATTATTACATTCCTGGCCGCTGATGTTGCACCCAACTTTTGCAGATGCAAATTTCCAAAATACTCGTCATAACTCAATTGTTGGCAGGTTTCGAAAATTTGCATGCGTTGATTAGTTTTTTATTTCGAGCATTTGCGTTTTTTACGATTTGTTGTTATTGCAAAAAATGCCAACAATGAAGCACGCAATTGGCTAAATAAAGGCAGGAGGGGGCGCGTGGTCTGAATGATGCAATCTCTTGATCGATTGCCCGCGTCAATTGGAAAATTATCAGAAGAGCGCAGTTGTACACAATAGAGTTCGCGGGGCTGATCGCCTGGCAGATTAAGGCGGAAGTGGACTTATTTGCATTTTTGATTTATTGGTTTTTTTTATGTGCACAAGTGTGGAATTTTTTCGGATTTCTGGGTGAAACTATAATTTTTTTGCAGCAAATCAGAGTCGTGTACCTTGGGAAGTAGTATTTATTAATCGGCGTTTAGGGTAAATGAATCAGTTGTCTGTGAACTATTTTGAATACAGTCTATGTGATATATGAATTAGGGATGGAGTGAAATTTTAAGCGAAGGTTTAAATCTGAGGATTTATTTCAGGGTCAATAAATCGTCACACACCGATCATGTATCCTGTTAGGGTGTAGAAAAAAAAATGCATGCAATTTCTACTGATAAAGACATCTTCAAGTGATTTATGTAATTGCAAAAACATTTAAGCTAATCTTCCGATTGTAAGCTACAACATTTTTCTGCACGTTTTACTAACTTCAACACATTTCGCACCACAGCGTGAGTGCTTAAGTTTAATTCCCGCTGAACCCGGCCAGCTTTTTCTGCGCTGCTTTTGGCCCATTTTTAGGCTGACGACTTAAGTTTTGCCTTTTTCCTTTCAAAAGCTTTTTACATTGTTTCCTTAAAATTTTTTTTGTTGGCCGCGCGCGTGAATCAGCTTCGAGTGAGGTGCTCTGAAGCGAGATTTATGTGGCATACACTTTAGAGTTGCAAACGACAAAAGCAGTAAAGAGCAATTTGCCGGAGAAAGGATGTGGTTTTCTTTAAACGCAAACAGTTTGCCCGCCACCACAAAACCCTGCACTCTGAAAACACACGCACTGCAAGTATTATAACCAGACTTTAATTTAAGTTATTTTTGACTAATGATACCTGCGGCGGGATTGTGTCTGTTGTTGTTGACATCAGCAAGTGAAAGTGGGTAACTGTTTGGGATAACTACACTGCCAGGCCAAATTCAATTATTTTCCATAATCAAAGGAGAAGTAATAATAAAACAAAAAATAAGAAATCTAATTCAGAAGGATACCTATGATTTAAATAGCAAAACTCTTTTTTTAGGAGCACTAAGTTATTCACCAGCAATAGTGTTCAGATAGGACGATAGTATTGTTTCAACTATTCAGTAACTCCGAAAATTCTCGGTAACTAATAGTGTATTGTATTACAGCTGCAGATGCACAGATGATTCTATATGTGAATACGTGTAACATACATGCTCCAAGGATCATTCTTCGTGCGATATGCGATTCAAATGCAAATACACTGTAGTTGTTCATGTAGCTAGACATTTAATCCTTTTTCTAATGCATCATTAAGTTGTGATTGCATCAGTTTTACCTATTAGACAGGATTACGGACGGCAATGGGAGATCCCACCGTCACCCTATGCTGATGCACCACCAGATTGTCACCCGAGGGTTCAGCATTATAAAACGATAACAACGAATTTAATCCACTTTAAACAGTCACTGAAACAATAACAACAAACACTTTGCATGCATATGTTGCTGGAAAATTTATGAGAATTCTGGGTGCAAATGAAATGAATCCAACAGGAACATTGAATTTATAAAATACGTTTCTTATTTATACAACATACATAGGTACAATATTTATCTCGCACATACATAGACACTTCCAATTGCATTGTGCGTGGTTACATGAAACTGTCATTGCTGTTTCGAATGCGTAAGGAAATTTTATAAGCTTCCGCAGGCTCCCTTATTTTTATTTTGTTCCTTTACAACCATAGTTTGGCCTCCGAGTGGAAGTGCGGTCCTGCCGCACACACCCTTCCCTACCTAAAAAACCCAAAAACCTACAACCATAGTTTCGGCGGTTAAACCAACTTTACAAAAAAAATTTCAATACTACATATTTTCTTAATATCCTGAGAACGTTTTGGGCTTTTATGTTATTATGAGTTAAAGTCCTGCATGAATATACGAGGGCGGGTCAATAACTCCGTGACTTTTTGAATTTCCCGCCTCTTAATTGAAATGGCAACACTGCTCCCGTCAACAGTCATCTGTCAGTTGACTCTTGTCAAAAATTGAACAAACTGCGACATTTAGTTTGTTTTTGACAGCCGTTAATATCAGACTACCGCGTTGACTGAGAAGAAAATGGAAAAAAGTGAATTTCGTGTGCTCATTAAGCATTATTTTTTGCGGAAAAAATCCATTACGCAAACCAAGGCTAAGCTTGATAAATATTATGGGGACTCTGCACCATCCATTTCCATGGTAAAAAAGTGGTTTACTGAATTCCGATGTGGCCGTACAAGCACGGAAGATGCCGAACGTTCTGGACGCCCAGTTGAGGTCTCCACATCCGAAACAATTGAAAAAATCCACGATATGGTTTTAGCCGATCGGCAATTAAAAGTGAGAGAGATTGTGGAAGCCATAGGCATCTCACATGGCTCAGTCGTTTCAATTTTGAATGATCATTTGGGTATGAGAAAGCTTTCCGCAAGATGGGTGCCGCGTTTGCTCACAATCGACCACAAACGCAACCGTGTGACAATTTCGCAGGAATGTTTGGCGTTGTTCAATCGCAATATGAACGAGTTTTTGCGCCGTTTCGTAACCGTGGACGAAACGTGAATCACCACAACACACCGGAGACCAAACAGCAGTCAAAACAGGGGGTTTCTCGGGGTGAATCGGCACCAAAGAAGGCAAAGGTGGGTTTGAATTGATTTGGGTTTGGATTTTGAAGACCTCGACAAATCATATTTTTCGGAAAGGATAAAAAACTGGAGAAACGTTGGGCTAAGTGTATAGATCTCAAAGGAGACTACGTTGAAAAATAAAATAAAATTTTATCTAAAAACCTGTGTTTCATTCAAAAAGTCACGGACTTATTGACCCGCCCTCGTATTCATTTTGGCGGCTACACTACTGTACATACTGTACGGGTACTTGGTATTCGAAGAATGTGTACAACGAAACGAATAGAAACGAGAACCAGCGAGCGTCGCTTCTCGTTTCTATTCATATTCGGTGAATAGCGAACACTGCAGCAGAGTCTATATATTTCTAAAATAATATAAATATTTCTAAATAATCTTAGGAATAATAAAACGAGTATATTCGAATATATTCGAAGCAATGTGTACTATTATTCGAATGCTTTTGTCCTCGTTTTCCCGCTTCGAGCGAATACGAATAAATAGTGTATGTCTACTCGTTTATGTTCGGAGCTTACTCGTACTCGAAGAGAGCTGTACTCGTATTCATTCGGACCGGTCCGCAGAGATGAAGTGAAGTATTCTATTCAAAAGCATTTGAATGTTTTCGAATAGCAAAAATGCATACTCGTGCGGACTCTATTATGAGTGTTAATAATATATACAGCTGCGGTCAAAATAATAGTAGTACGCATACCACGAAAAGAAAATTAAGAAAAAATAATCTGCTTTTCTTTACAAATATTTACTTTGTATTTTTTTAGCAAGTTATAGTTAAGTTAAAGAAAACTTAAGAATTAAACTCAGTTTGATTCGATTTAAATTAAATGCGCCAAAAGCTCCAAAATATGGACGGTCAAAAAAATAGTAGTCCGCTTTACTTTCATAAAAATGAAAAAAAAAATTGTGTTACATTTTAAAAGATTTAGTGGTTAAATAGTAATAACGTAATTTTTCTTCATATTAATATTTAGTTGCGTGACTGTTGTTCGCTATTACTGCAGCACAGAGCCGATGCATTGAATTAACCAAATTTTCATATCTTTCTCTAGGTATTATATAGGGGTTTTCATCATGAGCCGAAAAAGTAAATAAAGAAAAAAAATCAATTAAAATTTGAATTTTGATGAAACTTTATTATCAAAATAATATTTGGTTTGTGCCATTAGTAATGGAATATGACATCATTCAAATGACCGCCACGAGCAGCCTGGCACACCTCGATTCTTTTTAGGTAATTTTCGATGACTTTTTTTACATATAGCAGGCTGTAAGGCGCCAAGAACTGCACGTATGTTGTCCCTCAAATGTTCCAGAGTCTGCGGATTGTCTGCATAGACTTGGTCTTTCGCGTAGCCCCAAAGAAAAAAGTCCAAAGGGTTCAGATCGCACGATCTTGACGGCCAATTGGCATCACCAAAACGCGAAATTATGCGTTCATCGAACCTGGTTCGCAATTCTGTCATGTTCGGTCGTGTTGTGTGGCATGTAGCGCCGTCCTGTTGAAACCACATCTCCTCCACATCCATATCTTCGATCGCTGGCCAGAAATACTCGGTTATCATACGGCCATAACGTTCAGAATTGACGGTAACGGTCTGTCCTTCGTCATTGTCGAAGAAATATGGCCCTATGACACCACCGGACCATAATGCGATAATGATTACGTATTGGCCTCTGTACATCTTGTACAGAACCAGTTCGTTCGAATTTCGCCAATAAAACCGAAATTGTTGACAAAACAGGCCTTCCGTGACGTCCGAAATAAATTGGTCCATTTTCATAAATGGCAAACACTAAACTACAACATTAACACAATGCAACGACAGATGACAGCTGCGGTTGTCGAACGCAGGGCTGTCAAAGTTTTCGGTTCGAAATGAAAAACCCTGTATGTTCCTGCTTCTCAAAGTTGATTATTATTAGTTAGATTATAGTGAGCAACTGCTCTCTTCACGTCGAACCACAAATTTTTAATTGTATTGAAGTCTGGTGATTGTGCGAGCCATTCTATAACCCTAATACTGCTCTTGCGAAGGCCCTTTCGTGCGACCTTGCTTGTATGCTTTAGGTTATAATCCTGTTGAAAGACCCAAAGCAGTGGCGTTTTTTCACGGACATACGGTAGCACGATTTCCTGCAAGATTCGTACATATACATATCGATCCATCGTTTTCTTAATCAAATAAATAGCGTCACCTCCATTAAACGTAAAACATGCTCAATAAATCCGAGTAAATCTAACCCAAAAATCAAATTTAACATTAGCTACAAACGCATGCAATTATAGCAATGCTTTTTTCTTGTGTTCTGCCTATATAAAAGTATCTTACGGTTAAACCAAAAAAAAAGGCGAAGCAGCAAATTCAACATGTCGCACTATATTTAGTAGCAGCAC